>CM046398.1:14314569-15774569 GCA_025413875.1 Rhododendron molle | reverse complement strand
GTAATGACTGCTATCAACGAAACATGGACATTGTACTTCGACGGAGCTGCCAATCAGAAAGGTTTCGGGATCGGCATACTATTGGTCTCACCCGAAGGGTCACATATTCCCTTAGCTTTCAAGTTGAACTTCGAAGTCACGAATAATGAGGCAGAATACGAAGCGTGTATTGTAGGAATGGAAGCTGCATTGGAAATTGGAGTCAAGGTCCTGGAAGTTGTGGGGGATTCCAACTTGGTTGTGTCACAAGCCAACGGGGAATGGAGGGTCAAAGACGAGAAGATGAAGCCGTATCATTAGCAGCTCGACGAGCTTATTCCGAATTTTCAAAAGGTGACTTTCACGCATGTCCCGAGGATGAAGAATCGCTTCGCCGACGCACTCGCTACCTTGGCATCCATGCTGGAACTTTCGATTGGGGTGAAGCTAAGGCCTGTTATGATTGAGCAAAGAGGCAAGCATGTGTATGACTATGTCATGAACATCGACGAGCCTGATGATGGACTCCCTTGGTTTCACGACATTTGGAATTTCGTCGGAAAAGGGAGTTCCCTGCGGATTCTACCAGGAAGGATCGGATCGCATTAGAACGATTGGCATCTCAATACATTATCTGCGGTGGAAAATTGTACCGGCGATCTCCATGCGGAGTCCACAAGTTGTGTATTCACGGTGATGACACGAGAGCAGTGATGGAAGAAGTCCATGAAGGAGTTTGTGGACCCCACATGAATGGAATGATGCTAGCGAAGAAAGTTCTGAGGTTGGGTTCCATCGGAGTCATGGCTGAACAAGGAATAGATGAGGCCGAATGGATCAGCGGAAGGTTCGAGGAACTCATGTTGTTGGACGAAAGGAGACTGCGAGCATTGTACCACATCCAGGGTTATCAGCGGAGGATCGCCCGAGCATTCAACAAGAAGGTGAAATCGAGGGACCTACAAGAGGGAGACATGGTAGTCAAGGAAATCCGTGCACCGATCTTTGATCTTCGAGGAAAGTTCCAACCAAAGTGGGCTGGTCCGTACATCATCAAGTCGATCCTTTCCGGAGGAGCAGCTTCGATCATTGATCTTGACGGCAACGAATTCTCAAATCTTGTCAATTTGGATCAACTCAAACGATATTACCCCTGAGAGAGCTCTGGGCCGAAAACCGCAAGGCGGGCGGTACCAGGCAAAAATTAGAACAAGCCCGCTGGGTCGAAAACCCGAAAGGCGGCCTAGGCAAAAGTTAAGGCAAAAAGTCGAAAAAGAGCTCGCTGGGCCGAAAACCTGAAAGGGTGGTTCTAGGCAAAATTTAGAGCATAAAAGGAGAGTGTTAATACCGGCGAACCCTAGCTCGAACTATGTATGGGCCTGATTCCCTTTCTTGAGGGATACGTAGGCAATCTCACTCTGAGGTTCGGTCCTAAATTTCAAAAATCCAAATCCAAATTGACAAGTCAAGATGTTTTTCTTTCAAGGCACATGCGATTAATCAACCGAAAGGGGGAAACCCTTAATCAGTCAATTTTATTCCGATGATTTCTTTATTACAAGCTGAGCATGAAAAAGAAAAACACGCAACGGAACCTAACTTTTATTTCAAAAAAAAACGGCAAAGTAAGCTTTTAACCCTCCTTGCTTCCACATCTCTCCTCAACCACTTCCGGTATCTGCCAGTCAAAGCAATGGAGAAAAGAGGATCGCCTGGCTCAGTCCTACGAGCCTCCCAAGTTCGAACATAACTCCGAAGGCCCGGAATGATAAAGGGAGGAGGCAAGCACTACGAACTCGGGCGGCACCTCACGGCTATGCCTAAGGCGACGAAGGATGCGGAATGGTGAGTAGAAGGTAAAGCACATCAAGCCGACCACGAACACGTCGCGTTGAGCCCATATTGCTCCACCAGTCATAGCAGAAGTCTCGGCCAATGGCACCGCTAAGCAATGTCATCTTCCTCTGCAGATGCAAAGAAATCAGCCAAGTCATCTCGTTGTTGTACATCACCTGGAAGAGACGGTTCCATCCACTCGCTCGATACCACCGTCATTCGCCGGCGGTGTCAACAAATTCAACTTGTCACAAAGCCATATCTGCTTAAAAGAGAGAAAACAAGTAAGGAGCCGGATAAAGCCTAGCCGAGTGTCGAGGTAAAATGAACATGAGAAATAGAAAAGGAGAGCTGAGTGAGGTCCCTAACTCGCAGCAAACGGCTGCCACTAAAACCTCGTAAGGCCCAAAGACGAACGATCCAACCCCATCAAGGTTTGCGCGAGGACCAAGGGAGCAACGTCTTTGCGAGCCTCAATCTGACGGCAAATGACCTGACCAATAGAAACCTTTGGGTGATCAGCGAGATGGAACCAAAGCAAGAAGGCCGCCAGAGGCAATGCAGAGTGTCATCCGGCGACCTTGATGCTCAAAGTCCGTCAGGTTTCAGGTGGTGAATCTCTCGTCTGATACCGCGATGTTGATAGCATTACCGGTCAAGAACTCAAAGAACGCGTTCGCCGACACCAGTTTGGCTTTTACGATATTCTTCATGCTCTCTCTAAGCATTGGAACAATCGGCTCCGTGGAGTCATTGCTCCCTAGGTAGGCGTGGAATTCCTCGACAGTGGGGCATAGCTCTTGAGAACCAAAGCGAAAGACAAGCACTTCGGGATCCCAAAAGCGTGTAGCCGTGTGCAGCAAGACAGGACGGATGGCGATCTCGCGGAGGTACTTCAAAGCATGAAGGCGGTGCCCTCGGAAGTTCAGCCAATCGAACCTCGAGGCTGTCCAACCAAGGGCAGAGCAAGGCTTGGTTCAACAAGGCCATGAGAAATGAAGTTTTGGAAGGAAAATGATGGTTTGAGTGTGAATGATTTACCAAAGATGGGTTCAGTATTTATAGAGGACTGGAAGGGGGGCAATCCTTCACACACCAGCCTTGAAACTCAGCAAACTTGTATTTTCCAAAACTAATTGCTTGCATTTTCAAGATTTCAAACTTTGGAAACTTGGAAAAGCTTTGGAAATACACTAGTCTTGCTTTGGGAAGCCACTGATTCCTGGGAAACAACCCATGCACATTTACAAGGCGTCTGGAAAGTGTGCATATAGAAGAAAGCAGCATGGTAGAGCTAGAAACTGACCTTGGGAAGCTGCAGGAGTTCTAGTCCCGAGCGCTCGAGAGTTAATTCCCAAGCGCTCGACAATACTCTCGAGCGCTCGAGAGTTCTGCAATTTTCAGCAGGTCTGATTTCCTAGTTCTTGGCTCCAACGCAGCACCGTAACCTCAATATGCCCGGTTCAGAAGCTTGCAATCTCTCTTAGAGGGAATACAACACTTCTAGTTGTCAGTTCGTTCAAATGTTCATACGTGTCCCTTGAAAAACCTCAAAATTTCAATGATTTCCTTCCCATCGATGTGTCAAAACTCGTGTCGAGAGCATTTGTTCGATTCCAATGGCATACGCAAGTCTTAATATGTGCTAGTGACTATGTGAAATGGTCAAACGCACGTTAAAGCTTATGGAATCAATTGTCGCTCTCAAACGCCCCTATTTCATTGCTCATGGTGGCATTAGAAGCACGCACTCCGAATAAATGCTCCCGTGTCCCATTCCCGTGTCCAATCTCGGTTAAGTTTAGTCGTTATTTTCCTTAGTGCTTGTGAATTCCACATTGAGGGCATTCTTGTCATTCCAAGTCAAATTCCATGAGTCGAATTGATTTTGTCAAGTTTTTATTCCGTTTTAAGAGTATCGGTTGAAATTCGCGTGCTCTTTGCATTTTTTTTCAAAGCTAGACGGATATATTTCATAAAATACAATTCTTGAAGGAAAGTGCAAACGAATGCAAACGGATAAAAGAGCAAATTTTCATGTTGGGGCAAACACACGCCCAATCCTATCTACTAGGCACGCAGGCCCAAACAAAACCAAGGCACGCAGCACGGAAACTACAACTACGCTGGCACACAGGCCCATGCAAAAGAAAAGCGACAAAGCAAAAACTAAAGCTCAGCCTAGGCGAATCCTCTTCTGCTGACCCCTCGGACTCAGAACTCTCGACCTCAACCTCGTCATCATCATCGTCATCGCCGGGAGAGCCTGAGGCAGTTACTCGAGTCCGTAGACCCTAGGGCTCGTGACTCGAGCGACTCCTCCGTGTCCTCCTCAGGACTCCTCGCGAGCGGGTCTCCGCCGAGACACCGCCCTAGGAACCACCTCGAATTGCCCAGCCCCCGCCCTCTGTCTACCCTGGCCTCTCGCGCTGGAAGCTGGAAAGCTCGTGGTAACCTGCGGTTGTGTCCTGGCTTGTCGTGGCTGCACCTGCATACATAAGCATTCATTCATTTGATAAATGTTTTAAAATCCAATAAAATATATATGCATGCACTCGCATTTTCATACCTGTGCAGCAACAGGTAAGGCAGGCTCAGGAACAGGTCTGGTCTGAAGGGTCCTCCCCTTGGCGCAATCCTTCAATAGCTGCCACATCCCCACCATCAGCATAATGGCCTGCTCAGCCCATTCTCGCGGCACCTGCAATGGTTCAAAGGTCAAAACAATATATGCATGAATAAGGAGCATTTGAAGCAGGGAAAGAAGCAAAGTCGTATTATACCTGTGCTGGAAGTCGCATCGGTAGATGCGGAAGGCGTGGAATGTCCAACAACGCATGTGCTCCAGAAGGGTCTCTCACCCCTATCGTCCCGGGCCCAAAGGTCAGTGTGGTAGCCCGGCCTAGGGTAGAAGTCTCACCGCTCCGGAACTTCTGCTACCCTCACTCGTCTGAAGTGCAGCACCTCTCCCAAAGCAGGAGGCCTAGCACCTCGCCCCTACCACGTGAAGAGCGACCGCCGCGGCCCCGCCTTCCGGTCTCGTCTCCACCCCCCTCTGGTCTTAGCTCCAACCTCGTCTCCAGCTGCACCTCGACCTCCCTCCCGGCTCTCCTAACCTCCTCCTGGCTCTCCACTAGCCTCGGCCTCAAAGAACCCGCCTCTCCAGGCCTCCCTCTCTACACCCATTGGTAGCCAAGTATCGTCCCCTGTCAGACGTCGCATAGTCCAACGTCTTGGCGCCGTAGATATCTCTCAAATCGTATCCGGCACCGTGGCTGCTCGGCTCGGCCGAGTGTAGGTCGGAGTCCGCTGCACTCTTGGGGAGTGGCCCCGGCATGATGAACTCAGGAGTACCGAGTGACTCTGTGTCACCCGATCCCCAAGTACCACCGCCACCCCAGCGGGCACTCCAGCAGACTGCTCCTTGTCACCTCCCGGCTCCTCGGAAGGAAGTCAGCCTCCACCCTGGCCCATCGGTCCCAGTGAACCTACATTTGGTATTCTGGCATCAGCAAGCAAAGGATTTCATTTTGGACAATACATGAAAGGAAAGAAAAGGTCGATGTTTGTACCGTAATCCCAGTGATGTTATCCAGCCAGCGCCGGAAAGTCATCACCTCTCCTCGTCGATCCTTAGCCCTCCGGTAGTCCGTACTCCATGCCAGCGCACGTGGAAGCAGGTGAGGATTTGTGCAAGTGTTCTCGGGCGGGAACATGCCCAAGACGTCGTAAGCCCAAAGCTGCAAGTCATGAAGATCAATTCAATTCAAGTCAATGCGAGTTCAATTCAACAAACCAGTAGATCAATCAATCAAAGCAATTCAAAGCAATAACGTCGAGTCATACCTCTATCACCCTCCAGTATCCGCCAATGGTGTCCCCCACCCCGCGTGTGGCAGCTCCCGTAGCGCAAGCGTGCACAGAGCAAAGATCACCTCTGGGCAATCGTACCGTCCTGCCTGCCTTAGATCGACCAAGCTTGCTAAGTAACTCAGGTGAACCCGGGATCGCCTGAACGGGAACAGAGAGCCCCAAACAGGTACAACAAATAGGCCCTGGCCATCTCTGGGCCGCTTCAATGTCGTCACGGCTCATGATCCTGACACCGTAGAATCGCTCAGCATTTAATACACCTCATTGTGGCGCGGGACCCGCCCAAGGAACCACCTCAGGGCCTGCATCATCTAGCGCTATACTCGGTCGAATGGAATCGGCTCACCTCGGAGGCGGAGCCATGTCGCAGTGAGCGAAGTCAAGGGGCGTCACCGTCATCTCCCCGAAATGGAAGTGGAACGTGTTGGTGGTGTCCCACCACCGCTCCACTAGTGCTGTCATCACCGCACGATCAACCCTCGCCAACGTCAGCAACTGGATGAACGGCCCGAAACCAGTCTCCTCCACCAGCTCCCGCACTCTCCGGGGCAACGCCAAGAAGTGCTGCAATGAATGACCTGAGCCTCCGTGACCATAAATGTCTCTGGTGCGCTGTTTCAACAAAGCAAGGAAATAGCATCAGTGAACAAAGCAATGATTCAACGAAGCAAGTTAAATGCAGAAAGTAAAATATTAAACTCATACCGTGGTCCATCCTGAAGAGATGTGCGAGGCTTGATCTCGCAAGAGCATGTCCTCGGGGTAATCCGTCTGTGCAGGGACGTAGCCAGTCATCCCCGTCGGCTCAAAGAAGTGCAACCGTGGTGCGTAAGTATTTGCCTTAAACCCAGGGCACGCACGGCCCAGGTAGGCCTTCGCCTCAGCGACTGCAGTGACTCGCTCCTCGATCACCACCTCCGCCTCCGGCTCCTCCCCCAACTCCCTATCCTTCATCTCCGACCCCACTCCGAGTCCTCCAACATCTGGTACCCTATCCCCACTGAGTAACGCTCCCAGCACCAGCGCTGAGGCCTGATCCTTCGGAGTCCTCGCTCCCTTCAGCACCTCTCTAACCCCAGCATCAAGACCAAGGACGTCCAGTATGTCCTCTGGCCTCGCTGTGTCTAAAAAGTCTCCCTCCACGAATGGGACCGGCTCCGAAGCTCCAATCCCACTATCACCAACCCGCGGCTCCACCTCCGTCGTCCTCAGAACTGGTGTCGCGACGACGCGGCCGCCTACCACCACCTCCCCACTAGTATCACCCCTCTGCTCGCCGCCCGCCCGCTCTGCCGCTGCGAACAACTCCTCCACTGTCGGAGTGAGAGGAGTGCCCATGCCCTCACCCCTGCCACTAACCATCCCGTCTCTGCTACTCGTGGCGTCCGTGCCACCGGCGACCCTACTACTATCTCCCCCAATTTCAGCCTCACCCACATGGTCCCTCGTGTTTGGATTGCCGCCACCATCCGCCGTGGTCTCCCTGGCCATCCCATCATCATCCGACCTGCCCTCGCCGCTAGTGACACTCTCCATCACCACCTCGAGACATTGGCTCTCACCCTCTACCGCCGTGCTCCCTCCAGCACCTCCCATCGCCGCTGGAACTCCAGCGTCGGTGGCCATCGCCGCTGTATCCTCACCCCTGGCCCTGCTATCCTCCTCGACTGCCGCCGTGCTCGTCGCCGCCGCTGCCTCCTCGCAGCTGGGCAGCCCCCGATCACCGTTACTAGTCATTCCCCTCTCCTCTCTTTCCCACGAGGCTTTTGGCCCCTTTCTTCGGATCTCGTGGCACACCACGGCCCAATGGAAGATTGCGGAGATCTCGAGATCTCGGGCCCGATCCGTTTTGAGAGGATGAGAGAGTCTGAGATAGAGAGAAGAGAGAGAGATCGATCGTCTGAGAGAGAGAGAGAGAGATTGCCTGAAGAAGAGAGCAAGTTCGATCGAGCGTCAGGAGTGTACGATTATTCTGGTTCACGAGCGCTCGAGAATAAGTTTGAACCCCAAACCTGATGAAGAAGATGTAAGGACGGTAGGGCCCAGCCAAGGTCTCAAGCGCTCGAGACCACTCCCGAGCGCTTGGGAGTGGTTCTGAGCACTGAGGTCTGTTCCCAGCCTCTATGCCAACCCTCCTTCGTCCGCTACCTTGCCCCTCTTTCGAGACTTGCTTAGTTTCTCTTTTTTTTTTACAAAATCAATCTCAGTCCTGACTTTAACCGCGTCGAGCAAGACAGCAGGAAGCAAACACTAGTCGATGTTATGATTTGAGCTCACACTCCTCAACTTGGCATTTTACTTGGTAGTCGATTGAAATTTCGTCTATTTATACCAATCTCAACATGTTGACAGGTATTTCTACCCTACAGATGCTACTTTATCATCGTTCTTTCCGCCAAACAGAGCAACAGGTGGATCATTTGCATGTTTATCTTATTAAACTCGTGTCGATCATTTCTCGTGCATGCACCGCACGTGCTTCTTTCCGCCAAACAGCACAACAGGTGGATCATTTACATGTTTATCTTATTAAACTCGTGTTGATCATTTCTCGTGCATGCACCACACGTGCTTCTTGCCGCCAAACAGCACAACAGGTGGATCATTTACATGTTTATCTTATTAAACTTGTGTCGATCATTTCTCGTGCATGCACCGCACGTGCTTCTTTCCGCCAAACAGAGCAACAGGTGGATCATTTACATGTTTATCTTATTAAGCTCGTGTTGATCATTTCTCGTGCATGCACCACACGTGCTTCTTGCCGCCAAACAGAGCAACAGGTGGATCATTTACATGTTTATCTTATTAAACTCGTGTCGATCATTTCTCGTGCATGCACCGCACGTGCTTCTTTCCGTCAAACAGAGCAACAAGTGGATCATTTACATGTTTATCTTATTAAACTCGTGTCGATCATTTCTCGTGCATGCACCGCACGTGCTTCTTTCCGCCAAACAGAGCAACAGGTGGACCATTTGCATCAAAATTGTGTCGATTCTTTCTCATGCATGCATTACACGTGCTCGCATTTGCCCCGAAGAACTACGCTGGTCTGATCCCTGCAGAAAAGGGTACGTAGGCAGACCGAAAGGATGCGACCTCATGCATTGAATGTGCTGTTTTGCATTTGTTTGTGGAATTGAGGATTTTGACTTGGCTCGAATTGGGCTGTCTCAATCTTTGGACGTCACTCATATCCAGACATGATATCGAGCAACGCCCAAAGAGGGGCAACTGTAGATACCCCAATTTGGACAATTCAAATTTCCTTGATTCGTGGCCCGGAGGCTCCCCGATGATGAATATGGGATCAAACAAGCCTTAGACCAATGGAACGATGCTCCTTGAAGGACTTTAAAAGGGAAATAAAAATGTCAAAAATCATTTACAAGCGCTCTGGATCAATCCCAAGTGCTCCAGACCTTTTCCAAAACCATTGACCAGTCAACTCTCGAGCACTCGAGAGTGAAGTCCCAAGCGCTCGAGATCACTCTCAAGCGCTCGAGATTTTTGTACTGCCCAATGGAGGAGGGAGCTTCCCCACTATCAGTGCAGTCATCATTTCAGCCATTCAAGCTGGTCTTTGCCTTAGACCATACTCAATCTCAGTCAGAGATGAGTCAGGGCTGAAGATTCCAAATGATATTTTTCCAAATTGAACCATAGGCTATGTTTTGCTATAAAAGGAGCTCTTCAGCTCAGAAACCCAAGGTATCAAGAAGATGGAAGGGGTTCTGATCATCTCCACCTTCTGATCTTCTGAGACTTCCATCCCTCTCCCATTTTCCAAGCCCTTCTTTCAAGGAGCAAGGTTCCAAGTTAAAAGGTAAAAGCCTCACACTTTGGTGTCAACCAAAAGCAGGTCTGTCTTTCCCTTCTGAGGGAGGCTTCCCAGCTCACTCCAGTCCTCAATACTGAGAGTGTGATGGGAAGACCTTAGCATCAAGGCAAGAGCAAAGCGCCATGAGTGTTTTCCATGCATGCAACACTGGAAACACTCCCGAGCGCTCGGGACAACTCTAGAGCGCTCGAGAGTGATGCCAATCTCATTTTTCTATTTTTCTAGCATTTGAACTATCATGCAGGGGAGATAGAGACAGGTCTCAAGCAAAGGGAGCCTTCTTAAGTGTTTTGATGTATTTGATCTGATTTTCAAAGGAAAATAAGAATCGTTTTCATATGAAAGAAATGCAAAAGCATCTTTTTCAGTAGATCTAAAGGAGAAATCTTCTGCATGCAAGATAAAAGGGTAGATTTGTTACATCAAAACACTGGAGCAAGGGCTTTAGTTGGTCGAAATCAGTCTGAGAGTGTGGATCACTCCCGATTTAGTTGGTCGAAATCGGGAGTTTTCTGCATGTCATCCTATCTAAGTCTCCCTCTGTTTCAGTTTTTGTGTTGCTCTTGCATGTCCTGCATGTGATCCTTTAGTCTCTTAAATTGTAAAACCACTTTTCAGAAGGGCAAGGACGTGTGGGTTGGAAGAATGGGGCCTCATCCCAATCTTTTAAGTCTTCTGTTTAGTCTGTGACTTATTTTATGTTACTCAAGTTTATATTTTTCAGTATGGTACTCTGTTATATTCTGTTGAACTAACAAAGCTTGCAGGTTGGGCATGCAATGCTCCCAAGCGCTCGGGAGTACTCCCGAGCGCTCGAGAGTGAAGTCTTTGACTAGTTTTCCAATTCTGGCCATCTTGCATTCCTTTATCACACACTGCCATGTTGCACTCTCTTACCATTATCAGCCATACACTGCTCACTGGCACATGCATGCACTGTTTTAACTGTTAACTTTGTAAATACTTGCTAATTGTCCACTGAAATAAAATCCTTTGAAAAATCCCACGAATGTCCAGTAGAGACCGATTTCGAATCGGGCGAGGGGGGTGCCGTAAAACCCTTCCCCCCTCGTAACGTGGCTCCCGAACCCTTTTCAAACGAATCTCTGGTTTTCAAATTCAAATCGATCATTTTCAAATAAAACGGTTTCTCGGGTGGCGAACCACAAATCCGGGTGGCGACTCTTCAAAAATTTTTCAAATCGATTCCAAACCGAGGCGTTTCTTTTTCGGGCCGCCCCGATATCCACCCGGGTCTGTGGTAGCCCACACCAATTTAAGGAGCTTGATTGAACCGAGGCGTAGAGCCGGTTGCATTCCGATGATCTGTACACCGAGCTTTCTCATCATAAGTTTTGACCATAGAGCCAAAGGATCGAGGCGCTGGACCGATCAATAAAACTGAGGCGTCGAACCGGTTTGAGGAGCTTGATTGAACCGAGGCGTAGAGCCGGTTGCACTTTGATGATCTGTGCACGGAACTTTCTCATCATAAGTTTCGACATAAAGCTGAAGGATCGAGGCGCCGGGCCGATCAATAAAATGGAGGCGTGGAGCCGGTTGATTGCAGGGTTGACTTGTTTCATGAATGAGAGAGATATGCAAAACATGTATATGATGTTGGCGATTAGATATGAGTAGATATGATGATGCAGACTCGATGTGATAATGGTGATGCAATTGATGCAAATGTGCACGGGCCCGTGCGTGTGTGTTTGATTTAAGCTTAGAGCTTCTATCAAGTTCTGGACTTGAGCATTCAGAGCGTAGAACTCAAGCATTCAAAGTACAGGCTTTGAGCATCCAGTGCGCAGTGGTTGGGCATTCAAACATAGAGCTTGAGCATTCAAGTGTAGAACTTGAGAATAGATGATATCTTGCTGTTTGGGGTGGCGTGGAGCCAAATTGTTACGGCGTTGAGCCAGTTGAGATTGTGGGCTTAGAGCCGCTGAGTGATTTGCTGAGGTAGAGCTGTTCAGATAGTTGGGTGCGGGCGCTGAGGTGAGCATGGGCGTGGAGCCACTGAGTTGCTTGGTAGTGATGAGCTCGGAGTTGCTGAGTTTGCTTGATAGCGGTGAGCTCGGAGCTGTTGAATTGATAAGTTAGCAGACGTAAAGCTAGGTAGCGGATTTTGGGCCGATGGGATTGTTATGGTTGCTGTTGATAGCGAGCCTAGAGCTGCTGAGTAGTAGTGGGTGTAGAGCCGTGGAGCAGATGAGATAGCGAATGAGAAGCCGTTGGATGATTTCAGGCATAGGGCCGTTGAGTGACTTGGGCACAGGGCTGTTGAGGTAGCAAGCGTAGAGCTGCTGACGATAGTGAGCACGCGGTGCTGTTGAGGTATTTGAGATAGTGTACATTGAGCTTGAAGCAATGAGCATGGTGCTGTTGACAGTAAGTGCAAGGTTGCTGGGACAAAGAGCTTGGGCCTTGGTTGCAGAGCTGCTGAATGACTGAGATAGTATGCCCGAGGCTGTTGAGGTGAGCGCGGAGCTATTGAGGCAATGAGCACATGGTGCTGCCGAGTTTGGAGCTTGTGGAGAGAGCTTTGAAAAAGTCCTAATGCGGCTTTAATACCGGTGTTTGATCATTCATTGTGCTTGGGCATGTTCCCAAGGTTAATTTCCACATGCTCGAGATTGTCCTCAAGGCTAGTATATTCTATATGCTTGGAGTCAGCTCCAAGGCTAGATTCCATATGCTCGGGATTGCCCCAAGGCTAGATTCAGCCACATTTCACTTGCTAGAGAAATCTCCAAGGCTAGATTGCATGCATTTGGTAACCCTTGCAAGGCTTTGATTGACACTTGATCTTTCTCAAGCTTGGGAATTCTCCCAAGGCTAGTTTCCTCATGCTTGGAATGATTGTGAGGCCAGATTGAGTGCTTCTGGCTGATATTTGACAACCTACGCAAGGCTTTTGACGCTGGTGCTCGATATCATGCACGCTTAGGGATGCTCTCAAAACTGGATTTGGATTTATAAATTCTATTGGCCATGGGCCCAGAATACCGTTGTAACTACCCTGATTTTTGGTCAATAAAAATTTTGCTAAAAAATTTGAATTTTATTTTAATACTTGGATTTCATTTTTAACATCCAAAAATCGGTCGTTATTAACTTATAAAAATTTTATTCTTTATTTATTTTATAAATCCCTTTTTGCGATTAATAATCCGTCATAATTAGGTTTTGGACTTAGGAGATTGGAATTCATCGCCCGGGCATTTAGGTCATTTTTCTAAAGGCGAGTATGCCTATTAAGACCTTGGTATAGTTACTTGGTAATTGTAGTAAAATCCTAGAATTTATTTTCTAGCGAAATCCTACATGGCAACCGATTAGTTAGCAGCCCTAACTACCGTTTGGCTTAGTTACATTTTCCTAACCTAGAGCGTTGCATCGATGCCAATGTGGTAAAATTTTGGTCTTTGCCTTGACCGATGACTTGATCGCTTTGCTTTGGCTTGGCTAGAACGCCTAGGCATCGGGTCACTGTTAGGCTTGCCTTCCCTTGGCGTCGGCTCACGCTGTCGGGCTTGCCTCGCCTAGGCGCCGGGTCGTCGGGTTGTTTCTGCCTTGGCGCCATCGGGTTCGCCTGGCGTTTAGTCGCGCCTTTGCTCGGCCTTGCCTTGGCATTCCGGTCGCCTTTGCTCGCCTTGCCTTACTACGCCTTGCCACCCTGGCTAACGTTACCGGCCGCTTTGGCCAACGTTTGGCCACCGTCGCTTTGCCGCCATAACGCTTACCGCGCTTTGGCCACGTTTGGCTCCGCTGGCCGCCACTTGCCATGTTGCCACGGGCCGCCATGACCAACTGTTTGGCCACCAGTCGCTTTGGCCACCGCTTTGCGCACACCGCTTGGCCTTGTTTGGCCACCAATGCTTTGGCCACCGCTGGCACGGTTTACCTTGCTGGCCACCGCTTGCCACCAGTCGCTTTGGCCACCGCTTCGTTACCAGTCGCTTTGGCCACGCTCACGCTTTGCCTTGGCGTTTGACCTAGGATAATATTTATCCGTTGGACGATAGATGCTAGAGTAATCTTTACCCATTAGTCAATAGGTAAACCTTGGTTAATCTTCCTAAGTATGAGATTAGATTAGTTTAGTGCTTAATTGCAAAGTATTATACTTTTGGTATTAACCGTTGGATAATAACCGTTAGGAGTTTTATTAACCATTGGAGGATAGACTAGAATCCTAGCCATTATTACCCATTGGTTATTAACCATTAGAGAAACAATTATCCATTGGATAATAGTTAGTCTTGACAATCATGTACTTGTTTGATTTAAATATTAAATTTGGCCATGTGTTAAAATCCATTAAATTAAGATTAGTCCATTAGTATATTAGGTTAGTACATGGTACTTTGGATGAAGTAGAATACTATATTAGATATTAGTCCTAGGTCATATCTAGTATAGATATAGTGTAGTACATGTATGTATATATATATATGTATGTACTTGTTGTATATATATATTTTATTGTATATAGCATGTGAGTATTACTTTTTTTTAATTGGAAAATCCTTTTGCTTGTAAATCTATTAGACATTCTAGTACACTAATACATTATTATATTTGTTTGCTTTCTAGTATGTGTATATATATATATATATATAGTACATGAGAGAGAGAGAGAGATTGGGCCGAGAGAGAGAGAGAGAGAGAGAAAGAAAGGAGGAGAGAGAGATAGTACCTTGGATTGACTTCTTGTGCTTCCATTGTACTTTGAAAGCATTAGGTTAGTGTATTAGACTATGGAACCCTAGACTAGATTGTAAGTACATGCTTATATATATATGTGTGTGTGTACTTGTATGTGTGTATATATATATATATAATATTGTATATAACATGTGTGTATATAGATTATTATATTTAGAAAATCTAATTTACTTGAAAACTTAGATTTTATTAAAGACCCATAGTACATACGTATATATTAGTATATATATATATATACTTTCCAAGTGGTACAAGTGGGAGAGAGAGAGAGAGAGGAGAGAAGCCGAGAGAGAGATGGGAGAGAGAGAGAGAGAGATTCGGATGGGAGAGGGAGAGAGAGAGTGATGTGTGCTTTCCTTTGATTGACCTTGCTTGGTCATCCTTGTCCTAGTTTGTGTATGCTTCAAGTGAAAGCATAACCAATGTCATCCAATCTTGTCCTTCCTTGTACAAACCCCATTAGAATACTTGAATCAAATCTCCTTCCTTGCCTACTCTTCCATAATCCAATCCCAAGGACACATCCTAGCCTTGCATGCCTAGTTTTTAGGTTGTTTCTTGCAAGGAAGCAAGATTTGATGAAATAAAAAAATAAGGTATAGAGAGAGAGAGGGAAATTCGGCTAGGGAGAGAGAGAGGGAGTTCTTGGCCTATAAATAGCAAGCCACTTCTTCATTTGAACTCACACCTTCACCTCATTCTCCAACTTCTCTCTAAAAACTCTAAGAAACCAGTTTTCTGGACAGCCTACTGTCCTCCGAAAAACTCCATTTTTTCTCCGGGCGAAAGTCATTTCTAGGAACAACGTCCTCCACGAAAGTCGTAGAACACTTCGAGAGCTTCAATTTAGACCCAAGAACCACCCCAAACGGTCAAGAAACGACCAAGATATTGCCATCCGAAATTCAGTGAAATTCTCGAATTTCCAGTCCAGACAGCTTACTGTCACCCCCTTTACCACCATTTTTCTCCGGGCGAAAGTCATTTTTAGGAACAACGTCCTTCACGAAAGTCGTAAAGAACTTCGAGATCTTCGTTTGACTCAAGAACGATCCTATTCGGCCAAGTATTGACCGAGTTACTGCCATCCAAAGTTGGGTCCAGATTGTGAGCATTCGACGCCCGTAGCACTTTCCAACTAGCTTATTCGGCCCCGACTAGTTTCGGATTAAGGTAGAATCTTCTTATACCCCTACCCTACGTATATCGTATGATATGAGCATGATTAAAAATATGTAGTACTTGGCTAGTTGATCGCATGATGTTGTTTGACGTAGAATTCTTTGAAGTACATGAGCATGATAATGTAGTTGTGATATTTAGCTTGTAGAACTTTCTTGTTTAAAAGAACGTAGTTTACTTTGATCTTATGACTACTTGATTGCTTGATCGCCTAGTTACCACGTGATTGTATGAACTCGTCAATAAACATGTGTTGCTTTATTGAACCTCTCAAAGGAAATGCATTTTAAAGATAAAGTATCGTTTGAAACGAAGTATTTGTATTTTGACCTTTTAACGAGCATGATATCGCATGAGTTATGTGAATAGTCCCACCGCAGAGTCGATGCATGTTACGAGACACATGGAATTGGAAAAGTAGAGATATGACACCTAAGATGTGGTGGATACGGATAAAAAGTGTTTTGGAAATGCATAATGGCCGGACTGGGTAGCCATTATGGCCATGAGTCAGATTTGGTAGCCTTTGTGGCAATGAGCCGGACTTGGTAGCTCATTGTTGTGCGATACAAGGTGCCGGTCTTGGATGCTCATGGTTGTGTGTGTGTGTGACACAATGTGCCGGACTTGGTAGCCATTGTGGCCGTGCGTTGGTAACCTTGTGGCAATGAGCCGGACTTGGTAGCTCATTGTTGTGCGACACAAGGTACTTGTAACCCATGGTTGTGTGCGTGCGTGTTTTCAGAATTGATGATAAAAGATTAGACACAAAACGATGAGTCGCGTAGGGGAGACACATGGAAAACATGACACCAACGCTCGTTAGTGAATGCGCATGTGTAATTGTATGAGTTGTTTGAAAGCTTGTTAAAATCGTATACTATCTTTGATGTGTATGTTAAGGGTTAGTGGGTTTGGATTACTCTATTGAGCTTTCAAGCTCACGGTGTTGCTTTATGTGACCCTCACATATTATACTGGTGGCGACGCTGGTATAATGTGTCAGACTTGTTAGATGAACAAGGGGAGCTGTACACCTTGGAGGCTTTTGGAGCTGAGGAACTTGCTAGGATGGAAGAAGAGAAGGAGCTGTAGATAACCTTAGATATCCATCCCTTTTGTGTAATAAACGAACCCTTTGGGAGTTTATGATGTAATAAAGAGCCAGACTCTCTTTTGTTGTTCAATAAAATGTTTATTTAACGTACCCAAAATTCGGGGCGTTACGACTTGGTATCAGAGCTTTAGGTTCAAAACCTCGGCCATGGGTAGAATGGGTAGCCTTTAAGATAAGTTGGCCGTTGCACAAACGTGAATTGAGTTTAAGTTTACCGTCCCAAATTAAGTGGAATTCTGACAAAACAATCTTCGGATTGAAGTAAAGTGGAAACTGGCAGTACCGCCGAATTGGGAATTCCCAAACTATTGGATGATGACTTAAATCAAGAATCGAATGTGGAACATAGAAATTTCAATGTTTCCTTAGCACTATCAAACTACGTCTTAAAACACTACTAATTGAGGTTTAAACTTTTCCTTGTAGATGAGCACCTATCAAGCCAACCTATTAGCTAAAGCCCGTCGATTTAGAGGGACCCTGAGGTCAATGACAAACCTGCTTGTGGCGGACCCTTACTTCCCCTATGCCTTCCCTTATGTCTACGACTACCACCTAGAGCACGGTGCCTTTCCACTTTCCGAGACCGAAGAGGATGGCGATGAAGAGGCCGCACCCATCTTAGTCCAATTAGCACCCCCTGATGATGTAGAATTCGTGGTGGAAGGAATTGAGGAAGAAGAGGAAGATCCCGAGGAGCCTGAAGAGAACTCCGCGGATAAGGATGGATTTCACGACCCACCCCAAAATGAGGCGGATTGGCAACACCTCATGGAGGTGCAACATTTAAATGCCATCGATAATGGATAGGAGTCTGATGAGGAGAAGGTGGGAGACGAAGAAGCAATACCTGTCCTCGTCCAAATAGCACCCCTTCTCCATGAGGAACTTGTAGTTGTGGGGAACGAAGCTGAAGCCATTCCCGCTCCAGCTCCAATAGCACCTCCCGAGAATGAGGATCTCGAAGAAGATCCCGAAGAAGATCCCGAGGAGGAAGAACCAATGGAGATTTGGGGAAATGAGGGATCTGACGGAGAGAGTGAATCTGATGACGAAGAAGAGCCTGGATGGCTAGGGGTTGTGCCCGACATCATGGACATAGCCTCTGACACCGGCGATGTACCTCCGCCACCCGTTGAGACTGACATAGGCCCATATAAGGCCCAATTCCCGAACACCTTTTAGGCTCATTAAGAAGCTTGTGATGCAAATGTAATAAGAAGGTTGGTAGTAGTTGAACTTGTAAGGTAGTAGTAAGCCTAGGCTAATATTAGCCATTTACGTTGTACTTGATCCGATTAAGTAATGAAAATATGTATTTCCTTCTTACGTGAAATCACTGTTTATGTGCATGCTTGTAATTACCCCTCACACCGTTAAGTCTTATCTTTTGTTTTGTAGTAGAACTCTATGCTTATGTTTGTAATCCCTTGTTTTTCTATGAAAAGCTTATTTTCTTAAGATAAAAGAGTACTGTTGCGTACTATTCAATATTTTTCTTTAGTAAATGAAACCCTTATTACAAAGGACAATTATTTTAGTTGACGCAAGTTGCTAAATGATAGTAATCTTCTTGCTTATCTATAAAATCTTCTCTGTTATGGGTACTGTAGCACACTACCATTAGACATTTTATTTTAGTTTGATGAGAGCGCCAAGTGTCGACCATAACCCAAAAGGGGGGCCCGGTAATCGCGCGTCAGCCATACCCAAAAAAGGGGGGCCCGGTAACCCATCCTCTCAATCCTCCAAATTTTCAAACTCAAATTCAAACCTTTCCCTCCTTCACACCCTTCACCCGGCCCTATATATACTCCATTCTTTTTCCCATTTCTTCACCCCTCTTCTTATCTTCATCTCTCTTACCATTTTAACCCCTCCAAACCATTATCCAATCAAACCGAGCCATGGCGATCTACCGACGAGGATTCCCGGAGGACGCCCAGTTCTGAGAGATGGAGCGAATCGAGCTCACCTCGATGATCCGAGCAATACAGTTGCTGCCCTTCACCTTCGTCCTCTTCTGTGCCGTGATCACCATAGCCATGCCACGGTGGTTCGATAGGAACGACCGCCTTACTACCTTCTGGTACTGGATTCCCGCGGTGGCCGTCGCACTCGCGGCGTTCGGAAAAGAATACGAACGTCGTGCACTCCAAGCTTTCAACGATCGATGGCGACTCGAGGCGTAGCAATGGCACCCTGGCCATTTTTTTTTTTCTTTCACTTTCATTTTCTTGTATCTCATGATGCCATTAGGAGTGTAATATAATAATCTTTTCTAAATCTAAATCTAGCTGTCTTGTTCATTGCGTGCTAACTTCTTAACAAAACCTCTAAGTTCGAGTAACACCACCATTTCAGGAGAGTGCAGCTGTTAGTCTAAAGTGAGTAGCGAGTACGGACTAGAAATAGCCAACCTACGCCTAACCTGCGACTTAAGTGTGACTTGCTTCTTTTAAGGGGGATAGACGACGATTCAAGGACCAGTATAGCGACTTTGTCAAATCCGTAGACACGCACCAATTTCGAGGACGAAATTATTTTAAGGGGGATAGGTTGTAACGACCCTGATTTTTGGTCAATAAAAATTTCGCTAAAAAAATTTGAATTTTATTTTAATACTTGGATTTCATTTTTAACATCCAAAAATCGGTCGTTATTGACGTATAAAATTTTGTTAATTCTTTATTTATTTTATAAATCCCTTTTTGCGATTAATAATCCGTCATAATTAGGTTTTTGACTTAGGAGATTGGAATTCATCGCCCGGGCATTAAGGTCATTTTTCTAAAGGCGAGTATGCCTATTAAGACCTTGGTATAGTTACTTGGTAATTGTAGTAAAATCCTAGAATTTATTTTCTCGGCTGGAAATCCTACATGGCAACCGATTAGTTAGCAGCCCTAACTACCGTTTGGCTTAGTTACATTTTCCTAACCTAGAGCGTTGCATCGATGCCAATGTGGTAAAATTTTGGTCTTTGCCTTGACCGATGACTTGACTGCTTTTGCTTTGGCTTGGCTAGACCTGCCTAGCCTAGGCATCAGGTCACTGTTAGGCTTGCCTTGCCTTGGCGTCGGCTCAATGTCGGGCTTGCCTCGCCTAGGCAACGGTCATTGTCTCCTTGCTTCGCCTTGGCTGCCATCGGGTTCGCTTGGCGTTTAGTCGCGCTTGCTCTGGCCTTGCCTTGGCATTCTTTGGCTGCCTTGCTCGCCTTGCCTTAGCTACGCCTTGGCCACGCTTGCCACCGCCTGCTTTTGCCGCTGGCCGCTGGCCCAGCCGCTTTATGCCTTAGCCGCTGTTGCCACCGTTGCTTTGGCGCTGCCTTCACTTGCCGCTGCCATGACCGCTTATGACCGCTTGGCCACCAGTCGCTTTTACAGCCATCGCCTTTTCGCTGCCATCGTTGGCCACTGGTCGCTGGTCGCCGCTGCCAGCCACCGAGTCGCCATGACCATTTGTACCAGGTGCTTTGCCGCCAGCCGCTGGCCACCGGTGCCGCTTGCCTTTGCTTGGCCACCGGTCGCTTTGGCCAAGCAGCCTTGTTTACCGCGCTTTGGCCACCGCTGGCCACCGCTTGCCAATTAAGTCGCCTTTGGCCACGCCACGCTTTGCCTTGGCGTTTGACCTAGGATAATATTTATCCGTTGGACGATAGATGCTAGAGTAATCTTTACCCATTAGTCAATAGGTAAACCTTGGTTAATCTTCCTAAGTACGAGATTAGATTAGTTTAGTGCTTAATTGCAAAGTATTATACTTTTGGTATTAACCATTGGATACTAACCGTTAGGAGTTTTATTAACCATTGGACGATAGACTAGAATCCTAGCCATTATTACCCATTGGTTATTAACCATTAGAGAAACTATTATCCATTGGATAATAGTTAGTCTTGACAATCATGTACTTGTTTGATTTAAATATTAAATTTGGCCGTGTGTTAAAATCCATTAAATTAAGATTAGTCCATTAGTATATTAGGTTAGTACATGGTACTTTAGATGAAGTAGAATACTGTATTAGATATTAGTCCTAGGTCATATCTAGTATAGATATAGTGTAGTACATGTATATATATATATATATATGTATGTACTTGTTGTATATATATATTTTATTGTATATAGCATGTGAGTATTACTTTTTTTTAATTGGATAATCCTTTTGCTTTTAAATCTATTAGACATTCTAGTACACTAATACATTATTATATATGTTTGCTTTCTAGTATGTATATATATATATATATATATTACATGAGAGAGAGAGAGAGATTGGGCCGAGAGAGAGAGAGAGAGAGAAAGAAAGGAGGAGAGAGAGATAGTACCTTGGATTGACTTCTTGTGCTTCCATTGTACTTTGAAAGCATTAGGTTAGTGTATTACACTATGGAACCCTAGACTAGATTGTAAGTACATGCTTATATATATATATATGTGTGTGTGTACTTGTATGTATATATATATATATATATAATATTGTATATAACATGTGTGTATATAGATTATTATATTTAGAAAATCTAATTTACTTGAAAACTTAGATTTTATTAAAGACCCATAGTACACATGTATATATTAGTATATATATATACTTTCCAAGTGGTACAAGTGGGAGAGAGAGAGAGAGAGAGAGAGGAGAGAAGCCGAGAGAGAGATGGGAGAGAGAGAGAGAGATTCGGATGGGAGAGGGAGAGAGAGAGAGTGATGTGTGCTTTCCTTTGATTGACCTTGCTTGGTCATCCTTGTCCTAGTTTGTGTATGCTTCAAGTGAAAGCATAACCACTGTCATCCAATCTTGTCCTTCCTTGTACAAACCCCATTAGAATACTTGAATCAAATCTCCTTCCTTGCCTACTCTTCCATAATCCAATCCCAAGGACACATCCTAGCCTTGCATGCCTAGTTTTTAGGTTGTTTCTTGCAAGGAAGCAAGATTTGATGAAATAAAAAAATAAGGTATAGAGAGAGAGGGGGAAATTCGGCTAGGGAGAGAGAGAGGGAGTTCTTGGCCTATATATAGCAAGCCACTTCTTCATTTGAACTCACACCTTCACCTCATTCTCCAACTTCTCTCTAAAAACTCTAAGAAACCAGTTTTCTGGACAGCCTACTGTCCTCCGAAAAACTCCATTTTTTCTCCGGGCGAAAGTCATTTCTAGGAACAACGTCCTCCACGAAAGTTGTAGAACACTTCGAGAGCTTCAATTTATACCCAAGAACCACCCCAAACGGTCAAGAAACGACCAAGATATTGCCATCCGAAGTTCAGTGAAATTCTCGGATTTCCAGTCCAGACAGCTTACTGTCACCCCCTTTACCACCTTTTTTCTCCGGGCGAAAGTCATTTTTAGGAACAACGTCCTTCACAAAAGTCGTAGAGAACTTCGAGATCTTCGTTTTAGACTCAAGAACAATCCTATTCGGCCAAGTATTGACCGAGTTACTGCCAACCAAAGTTGGGTCCAGATTATGAGCATTC
The DNA here is from genome assembly GCA_025413875.1 of Rhododendron molle. NCBI lineage: Eukaryota > Viridiplantae > Streptophyta > Magnoliopsida > Ericales > Ericaceae > Rhododendron > Rhododendron molle. Next base: position 15,752,517 of record CM046398.1, on the reverse strand, counting down.
GACGCCCGTAGCACTTTCCAACTAGCTTATTCGGCCCCGACTAGTTTCGGATTAAGGTAGAATCTTCTTATACCCCTACCCTACGTATATCGTATGATATGAGCATGATTAAAAATATGTAGTACTTGGCTAGTTGATCGCATGATGTTGTTTGACGTAGAATTCTTTGAAGTACATGAGCATGATAATGTAGTTGTGATATTTAGCTTGTAGAACTTTCTTGTTTAAAAGAACGTAGTTTACTTTGATCTTATGACTACTTGATTGCTTGATCGCCTAGTTACCACGTGATTGTATGAACTTCGTCAATAAACATGTGTTGCTTTATTGAACCTCTCGAAGGAAATGCATTTTAAAGATAAAGTATCGTTTGAAACGAAGTATTTGTATTTTGACCTTTTAACGAGCATGATATCGCATGAGTTATGTGAATAGTCCCACCGCTGAGTCTATGCATGTCACGAGACACATGGAATTGGAAAAGTAGAGATATGACACCTAAGATGTGGTGGATACGGATAAAAAGTGTTTTGGAAATGCATAATGGCCGGACTTGGTAGCCATTATGGCCATGAGTCGATTTGGTAGCCTTTGTGGCAATGAGCCGGACTTGGTAGCTCATTGTTATGCGACACAAGGTGCCGGTCTTGGATGCTCATGGTTGTGTGTGTGTGTGACACAATGTGCCGGACTTGGTAGCCATTGTGGCCAGTAACCTTGTGGCAATGAGCCGGACTTGGTAGCTCATTGTTGTGCGACACAAGGTACTTGTAACCCATGGTTGTGTGCGTGCGTGTTTTCGGAATTGATGATAAAAGATGAGACACAAAACGATGAGTCGCGTAGGGGAGACACACGGAAAACATGACACCAACGCTCGTTAGTGAATGCGCATGTGTAATTGTTTGAGTTGTTTGAAAGCATGTTAAAATCGTATACTATCTTTGATGTGTATGTTAAGGGTTAGTGGGTTTGGATTACTCTATTGAGCTTTCAAGCTCACGGTGTTGCTTTATGTGACCCTAACATATTATACTGGTGGCGACGCTGGTATAATGTGTCAGACTTGTTAGATGAACAAGGGGAGCTGTACACCTTGGAGGCTTTTGGAGCTGAGGAACTTGCTAGCATGGAAGAAGAGAAGGAGCTGTAGATAACCTTAGATATCCATCCCTTTTGTGTAATAAGCAAACCCTTTGGGAGTTTATGATGTAATAAAGAGCCAGACTCTCTTTTGTTGTTCAATAAAATGTTTATTTAACGTACCCAAAATTCGGGGCGTTACAACCGTGAATGCTTTGTTGGTGCCTGGACTGACATCAATTGCCTTTGAAAGGGGAGATTTTGCAGAAGGATGCAGCAGCTGAGAGGTTGATTGATCGGGCGTGGGAATGCCAGGAGTCAGAGGATCAATTCCACGTGCTTGGGGTGCCCCTAAGGCTAATTTCCACATGCTTGGGATGCCTCCCAAGGCTAATCTGACCATAATCCCATGCTGACTTTGTCAACTTGTTGACCCAAAATGCCATAAGGCCCGTTAAATGCTTTTGGGCGAAACCTGTCGACCATTATTGCTTTCAGAGATTTTCATTGCCTTCTTCAACTTGGTGCCATGGGAGGTTCCATCTCCTCGCCTGATGGGATGATACACCTTGTTTGGGAGATTTCTATCGCCTCCATTAACGAGGTGCCTTTCGGAGGTTGAACGCTTTCTGGAAGCTGGCCATACAAATGCTTTCTGGAAGCTAGCAATATAAACGCCTTCTGAAGGGCTTTAGCAACACAGATGCCTTTTTTGGAGGATTTTAGCCACACAGATGCCTTCTGAAGGGCTGAAGGGTTGAAGTGTGCATTAGGGTTTTGCAAGCTTTATACAGGTGCTTTTTCTTGTTGGTTGTTTACTCAAAGTATTAAGTGAAAGCCACAGGATTGTTTTGTTGGCCTGGACGTGGCGAGGCTGCTTAGCTTTGAGATGTGAGCGCAGGGCAGCTACTACACTATTGAGATGGGACCTGTCGAGTGCGAGGCTGTGCATATGGCAAGGCCTGAGTGTAGAGTTGCTTGGAGTTCTTGAATGATGGGGATGAGCATAGAACTGCTGAACGGCTTGAAAAAGTGAGCACATGGTGCTGCTGAGTAACCTGATGGTTCAAGAGGTATGATGCTTGCAGAGACGGTGTTTTCATGGGTGTTTGAGCCACTGAGTTAAGTACCAGAGAGTTGCTGGATTTTGCTTGATGATAGCATGAAGCAAGAAGCTATGGAGATGTGAAGTGTGAAGCCACTTTGACATGGTGCCAATTGTAGAGTTTGCTCAGGACTAGTTACGAGGCAATCTTTCAACATCTTTGACTTGGCTTTGTCGGTTACAGCTACCAAGCTTGGTATGGTCGGTTTAAGGACCGAAATCCAGGAGAATCCTGTAATCCACATTTGAATAGTTTAGAAAACAGTAATGGATAGGAAAACAGCATGCAACAGGCTTGGAATCGACCACGAGTCGAAGTCCTTTTATGCTGACTGCTAGGGGCAGGACCACCACACTTAAAGAACCCTATTTCAAGAGCTTGAACGATTTTGGGCGACATGGTTTGCAATGCAACACATAGGCATGTTAATTTGAATATTTAAAAAGAAATGCGAGTCCCCCTGTTTAGGCCATGAATGCTTAGCTCAATTGTGCATGATGACAATGCTCTAATTGCCCCTAGCATAGAAACATGCAATGTAAATAGCAATGAATGTGAGTGCAATGTTTCTGTTTGGCAGAGATCTTGGCATGCCCTTGACAGTGCTGTGTGACAGCATTCCACAAAAGGGTTGAGGTGTTCCCTAGGATATGATGCTTCTCAGGCTGAGCTTTCTTCAAGTGTGTTGACAAGGAGGTAGACTTTACAGTGCATCCCTTTTGTTGCCCTTTATTCCTTGTATAGAGATGATGGCCATGATGCCTTGATGAACCTGCCTTACTTGAGCATAAGAACACCTTATACTTGGGGTTAGCTCATGCAACCAAGACAACAACTTCCATTAAGCAGCCATAATGACACACACATGAAATACTAGGATCAAGAGGTCAAAGCAAAAGACAGGGTGATAATGATACGCATGTGAATCCGCAATGCATTCTGGACATCTCAACTTTGGTGTGTTTGGTAATGGCTTATTGCTTATACTAGCCAGGTGTTTTGAAAGATCGCAATGCCCTAGCGGCACTGTTGAAAATCATTGTTTGGTCAAGGAACCATATTGCTGCACTCTTCATGAAATGAGAGACCCATGTTATTTCCTTAGAAATTTGCAAATAGTGACTGCGCTTGTATTTGCTGTGTTAAGAATACTTAGGATAAAACCATCTTTGAAAGCTTTTCCTCGAGGATTTCAAAGTCATATCACTCCATCCATGTTCCACACTCACGTCATTCAATCATCAAAGGACATAGAACTATTTTGCAAACCTATGCCCCTAGTCAACTAGGTGAGTTTGTTGCTTCGAGCTTGATTTGGTTGACTTGAGTTGGATTGATAAGCGCCTACTGAGACCCACATAAGAGGTTGGATACTTTTGAGAGAAATGCATAAAGGGGAACATAGCCATGCCCCTTGTCTCACGTAACTCTCCATGTTGTGTGATTTGCCAAGATGATGCAAATTTCAGGATTCTTGCCCTTCGTGTTAAGTCCCACACTGGAGATGCCCCAAGTGTTTAGGACCTTGCTACTAAGTCGTGTTCCCCAATCTGAGAGGACTTTGTTATGGACCATAATGTAGGCTTGGGTTTTGGCTTGAGAAAGAAGCGGATGTAAAGGCTCAAACCTAATTTCTACTCACGCTTGGGTTTTAAAAGCTAGCAGCCATCTTCAATGTTTTTACCAACTCTTGTTGTCTATTGCCTTACTTTGTGTGAAAGAGTTGGTTTCTTCAAAAATGGCTTTTGTATGCATTGGAAGAAATGTTTACTTCAAAATGCCCCTTGTATGACGGGGTGCTCATTCTTTCATTGATTTTTCTTTCATCTCTCCTTGTATTTTTTTGTATGCCCCAGTGTAGGGGATGGCTATCTAGCAGGCTTTTCAAAGGAATTATCCAGAGGCTCGACATGGCTAGCAAGGGATAAGTGTTTGGGATAGAGAAATGAATGCCTTTCTTCATCTTGAAGCACACGACAAAGTGTCAAGGATCCTTACCAAGAAATTAAGGGCTTCGATGTTTAACCAAGTGAATTTTCTAAGATTGAGGACAATCCTTTGAGACACATAGTAGATGCACGAAGACAGGGCTAATTTCTCACTTTGTTTGTGCTTTAACTTTTGCCTAAACCGCCCTTACGGGTTTTCAATCTAACAAGCTCATCATTTTTTTCTCTGTATTTCCTCTCTTTTCTTTTTTTTCCTTCTTCATCTTCAACAGCATGTTTTGCTTACAAGGGATCTCTGTGAGGGTGCAGACATGTGTCAACTCCTTCTTAACTAAAAAATGACGCGGGTCATAGCTTTGAAAAACTCGTTTTGCGCTTTTGACAATTCAAGTGATTATGATGTGTTCCAAAAGATGCCATAAGATTACTTTGAAATCCCTATGGATTATTTTCAATATTCAATGTTACCATGAGCATTCTATAGCAGCAAACTAGCACAGGAGGGAACATTTTCAAAATTGTGGCCGACCAAAAGGTGCCTACGTATCCCAACAAAGAATCAGGCCATTCGTAGTTCATATTCGAGGAGACTTGAATTTAAGACCCACATTTCATGTTGAGTGTGACAATTGGCCAAAAACCATGATGCGCAAACTGATATCAATTTGTTTAGGAGAAGCAAAACATGGGCCAAAATGGTGGCGAAAGTTAGCTAGGTACGAAAAGATTGTTTTAAAATCTAAGCCAAGACGTGATGGACATGGCTGCCATTGCTCAAAACTTGGTTGGATTAAAACTTCAATTTTTGTTTTTTTGTTTTTTGCATCATGTCTGAGATCAAACTTCAAATCTAAGAGAAGGAGAAACCTAATCATGCTCAAGTTGAGATATCCAAAACTAATTGTCCATGCGGCGCATCTTCTAATATGCAAACTGGCCTTAGTGGTGGTGCAACCAAATGACATGCGATGAACAAAGAAAGGAAACGAGGGGGATGGACTCCTCTTTTGGTTTGGCCCCTGCATAGTTAGAAGGAGGCAAGCAAAACGATATGTATACATATAGCACCACAGCTACTTACACAGATCATGGATGAGTCATGCATTGCAATGAGTTATCGAATACTATAGATAGCCAGCCAGTTTTGATATGGATGATTCTTAAGACTCGTTGCTACCACTTAAGATCCCACTTCCAAGCCAATCCATATTATGAGACAAACCGAAAAGGTTGAACATATGACCACAACAGAAAGTAGACTCGGAGTCCATCGATGTACCAGCGGCTATTTGAATGTTTCAAAAAAACATGTCATTTGAGGATTAGACTAGGCATTGCAAAAAGTTTTGAAAGTTCTTTCAATTTTTGGCTAGGGAAGATTCTTTCTCAAAACGTGATTGAGGTAATTAAAATTCACTTGATTATTTGCTAGCATATTGATAAACTCCTAAATCTTACCGACTTGTTGCCTTAAGCATGCTCAAAATTTTGAATTTTGAAAGATGGGTTGCTAGGCCGATTTTTGGAAATAGGAACCAAAGTCCTACACTTGTCGTGCTGAATCATCCATGGAGAAATAAGTATTGCAAGTCCTATCCATAATATCCTTGACTTTGCATACAATCATCCATAATCTGCTCTACTACTTTACACTCCCTCTTTTCTTTAGCCTTGCAAGGCAAAGATTGCTAGAACAACCCCTAGTTCAATTGCCGGCGGGGTAGCATGTGTTTGATTTCGTTCTAGAAATCCATGCTTTGCAGTGCTTTAAGTAAAGCGGGAGTGTTAAGTAAGCAATGATGCTTTCAATTTGCCTAAAACATACCTTGCAGGCAATGGCATGCCTCAGTGCTTAGCTATAAAAACTTAGAGTTAGGGCTTTTAGTTCATGCCCCAACCCTTCTACACAGAAAGTGATATTAAAACAACATATACAAGGTGTGAGGAAGAACTTCTGTAAAAATGCAAGTAAGTTCCTAACTTGCAGGATCCTGTCCTATTTTGATAGGTTCTATGGCTTTCTAACACATGTAAGGTTTGGGTAGTCTCAGGGTGCTCCGTTGTCAAAGGGCACCAGTCCTTTCACCAGCCCATCATAGGCGGTGATTGGGTGATTTCCTTTTAGATATACCACTAGGTACAAATGACTGTGGAGTTTGCTGGAACCCCTAACATAGCCCGTGTCATGCCGGGGTATTAGGTGAACTCAACGAGGTTCGCCCGCTCGATGCATATGATAAATGAATTAAATAAAGCATGTATTAATCTTATGTTGAACTTTCTGGTTATGGCTCTCATATCTCCAGCAAAGTCGCCAGAAAACTGTAAACACCTCCCGAACGGGGCATCGCCATACAGCTTGATCGTTTGTTTGCTCGTTTGGTTGCTTGCTCCATAAACCAAGATCATGGATATTCCCATGGCTAGGAACATCGCCACATGATAGCAGTTATCATCAAAACAGAGTCGCCACCCAGTTTATTAAAACTAGGAAAATAGATAGAGATTCCGGAGCCAAAGGTACAGTAAGGGGAAGGTGTTAGGCACCCCTCTCTGCCTAGCCGTGAGGCTAGCCTATAATCGTTCAACATAAGACATATAAATGCTTCATTTAATCCTAAACAAGTAGTCTGTTTTTATGCCTTTAAATAGTAAATAAGGTGAGCCAAGACGATAAGTAAAACATGCATCAGAAAGCAGAAAATACAACAAAGCTGTCCCAGGGGATGGATCCCGCGGCCAGTGAATGGATGTCACGGCCGAGGGATCCTCTTGGTTCGATGTACCGGCTGAGGGATCGAAGCCCTGGTCGATGTTCTTCCTCACACCAGACAGAAAGGTTAGCAGATTATCAAAACGCTACGATTAAACATAAAAATAGTAAATAAACCAAACCAGAGGCCCCTGGGCCTCACCACCTTGATCCTCAGTAGCTTGATTGCTTCGGATTTGATCGGAATTGATTGATTGCTTCTTGGGAAACCCAGGTTTAGGGTTTGAGACTTCAGGGTTTGATCGTCGGATTGATAGCTGCTTTTGGGAGGTTAGGGCTTTTATAGAGAGGGTTTGGGAGTATATTTTGGCAGAGTTTCATGGCTTGAAATGGTATGAATCTGATGAATTTTGTGTGTCTTTTTTCGGAGTCCATAGGCCCCTTTATATAGGCAATTGGTGACTTACTTGGTCCAATCAAAACGCATGATTGCAATTGCAATTGCAATGCAATGCAAACTCCTCATTGTGATCTCTGAACGTGGCCCGAATGCATCGGAGAGGTAGTGTAGTTGGATGAAACAATCGGATGTAACATTTGAGTGCGGAAAAAGGACAATCTGGGCGGTAGAGCAAAGGATCCGCGCGCCGAGGAAGCATTTGGCGGCCGAAGCGATGGATCTTGCGGCCGTGGGATGGATCTCTCGGGGAGATTTTTGGGCAACAGGTTGCTCGGGTGAGGAAATGATGTTAAAGTTGTGAGATCAATGTTACGACGGCAGATGGATTCTCCTAGGATTATGTATTTCTATCCGAAAGGCTATTTGTCTCTGAATTGGGTCCTCTAAGTGGATCAAAGTTCTTATCGAAAAGTCCTAAGGTTCTCACGAAGTCAATCAGGCAATCAACGTATCCATTTCATCATCGAGATGGTCCCCAAGGTGGGACCTGAAATAATTGTCAGGCCAAATCGGGGTGTCTACAGTGATCCCTCTGGTTCTCTCGGAGACACTCTTGGGCCTAGATTTGGTGTATACTGACCTGTCTAGATTTCGCACATTCTTATTTTGCCTCGACACTCGGTTTAGGCCTCTCCGTAGCTTTCTTACTTGTTTTTTCCCTTAAGCTTTATCTGGCTTCTCATTGGTCTTTTCGCTCATGCAGCTATGGTTGTCAGACAAGTTGGGCCTACTGCATCCCCTGGCAGACGGCTGGAATCTTTTCCCGAAGCGGATCCATCAGCGAGAGATGAGGTACCCTGAGATGGACTTAGAGGGATGGTACGAGTTCTTGCAGCAAGTGCAACCCGACGAGGTTGTTTGGAGGTGTCTTTGGCTGGAGCTTCCCAACATGACTGTTCACTCTGAAGGGTTTGACAGGGTGGTGATTGCGGGGTTGACTAGCTTCACGTTCTACATTCTTGGCCGGATCCTTCGCCAGCTGGGCGTCTCACAGGAGAACAACCGTATCAGTACTGAGGATTTCTGCGTTCCCAATTTCAACGCCCAAACACTCAATGGCTACAAAAGGTGATGGGGCTTCAGAGTTCTCCAAGGAGAAATGCCGGATTTCACCCCAAGGCTGAGGAACCGTTACAGACAATGGCTAAGAGCGGATGTTCACGCAAGAGAAACTATCGACTAACTCCGGACTATTTTGCTGTGCTTAGAATAAGCTGTGAGCCGACAGGCTTCTCAAGCATTTTGTTCTGTTTGTCATGCTTAACTTTTTTAAGGCTTTTATGCTCAGCTGGTGTATTAGAAGTAATAATTTGCAATGAAATTGAAAGACGAAGGGTTTCCCCCTTCTGATTCTCCACTGAAACTTTGCCTTGTCCTCAACTTCCTTGCGACCTTTGATGTGGATTCTAAAATGTTCAACCATGGATCAAGTTGATAGAATGTGACCGGATCTTAAGGTGAGACTGCCTATGTATCCCTTTTCAGGGAATCATGTCAGAACGTAGTTCAGGCCAAGGTTCGCTCGTGTGTTTTCACCTCTCCTTTTACGCTCTGACTTTTGCCTAGAACCGCCTTTTCAGGTTTTCGGTCTAGCGAGCTTTCGACTCTTGCCTATTTATTTTTGCCTAGGCCGCCTCCTTAGGTTTTCAGTCTAGCAGGCTTGCTCTAACTTTTGCTTGGCACCGCCCACCCTGGTGGTTTTCGGTCCAACGAGTATCTTTCAGGGATAGAAACGTTTGAATTGATCCAGGTTGACCAAGGTACTGAACTCATTGCCATCAAGGTCAATGAGCTTGGCAGCTCCTCCAGACAGGATGGTCTTGATAACGTAGGGCCCTGATCGCTTTGGTCGGAATTTCCCGCGGGCATCAAACACTGGGGCCCGGATCTCCTTTGTAACCATATCTCCTTCGACTAAGCCCCTGGACTTCACCTTCTTGTCAAACGCACGGACGATTGGATGTTGATACCCTTGAACATGATACAGAGCACGGAGCCTTCTCTCATCAAACAACATCAGCTCTACAAACCTCCCGCTTAGCCATTCAGACTCCTCGTGACCACTTTCTGCCATGATTATCAAAGACGGAACCTCAAGTTCGATGGGAAGTACTGCCTCCATTCCATACACCAAAGAAAACAGAGTTGCCCCAGTTGAAGTGCGGATCGACATTCGGTATGCCCAGAGTGCCAAAGGCAGTTGTTCATGCCAATCCCTTGCAGACTCAACGGTCTTCTTGATAATCATCTCGACGTTCTTATTAGCGGCCTCAACTACTCCGTTTGTTTGTGGATGATAGGTTGTGGAATGGTGGATCTCAATACCGAACTCCTCAAAAAGCTCCAAAACCCTTCCTTTGAAATGACTTTCGTTATCCGACACAAACGCTTGAGGGACACCATACCGATAAATGATGTTTTTCCGAATAAACTGAGTGACTTGAATCGTTATCAATGTCTTATAGGACTCAGCTTCGACCCACTTAGTGAAGTAGTCGTTCGCCACCAGTATGAACTTATGACCGTTTGAAGCGGACGGTGTAATCATGCCAATAACATCAATTCCCCATACAGAAAACGGCCAAGGCGAGGTCATGCCGTACAACTTAGATGTGGGAACGTGCTGCAGATTAGCATGGATTTGACACTTCTAACAACGCCGCACATAGTCAATGCATTGAGATTCCATAGTGAACCAATAGTAACCTTGCCTGAGCATTTTCCTGGCTAGCATGAGACCACTCATATGAGGACCGCAGACTCCTTCGTGAATCTCCTCCATTATCCTTGTTGCTTCAACTCCGTTGACGCACAACTTGTGCATTCCATAGTGAGACCTCCGGTATAGTTTTCCCCCATAAATGATGTATTGGGCGGCCAATCGCTACAAAACGACTCGATCTTTCCTAGTAGCCCCAGCAGGAAACTCCCCGCGCTCCACAAAATTCCAAATGTCATGGTACCAGGGTAATCCATCATCGACATCATCAATGGCGTTGATGTATTCGTAAGCGGGCAGGTCCCTCTGTTTAATTACAATCGGTCGCAGTCGGACTCCTATCGGAAGTTCGATCATTGAAGCCAAAGTTGCCAAAGCATCGGCGAACTGATTCGTCAAACGTGGAATGTGGGTGAAAGTCACCTTATTAAAACGAGGGATTAGTGCTTCCAACTCTCGGTGATAAGGTTTCAACTTTTCCTCACGGACCTTCCAATCTTCGTTAGCTTGAAAGACCACCAGTTTTGAGTCCCCAATTACTTCGAGCTTTTCGACCCCAAGAGCAATAGCAGCGTCCATTCCGACGATACAGGCCTCATACTCAGCTTGATTGTTGGTGACATCGAAGTTTAACTTGAAAGCAAGCGGAATATGACCACCGACAGGCGTGATCAGCAACACTCCGATCCCATACCCCTTCTGATTTGCAGCTCCATCAAAATAGAGTGTCCACACTTCCTCGACCTCCATTAGCACATCCTCATCAGGGAAAGTAAAGTCCACATCCTCTGTTCCCTCAATCGGGTGATCAGCTAGGAATTCAGCCACTACATGGTCCTTCATAGATTTCCTTGTAACATATTGGAGATCGAACTCAGTCAGCAGAAGCAAACAACGTGCTAGCTTATGAGTGAGCGCCGGCTTCTCGAACAGATACTTAATAGGATCCATCCGAGAAATCAGCTTCACTGAATAGGCTAGCATGTTGTGTCTAAGCTTTTTGGTAGCCCAAACTAGTGCCCAACACGTCTTTTCCAAAGGGGTATAACGTTCTTCACTACCCACCATCTTCTTGCTTAGCTAGTAAATACCCTTGTCAACCCCATTATCTCCTTCTTGTGCCAGCAGACATCCCATAGCTGTCGAGGTGACTGATAAGTATAGAATCAGCAGTCAACCTGGCGTAGGAGGTATTAACACAGGCGGATCTCGCAGGTACCTCTGTATTGACTCGAAAGCAGCTTGACATTTGTCCGTCCATTCAAAACGAACATCCTTCTTGAGTAAGCGAAACAGCGGCTCGCAAGTCAATGTTAACTTAGAAATGAACCGGCTGATAAACTGAACCTTCCCCAAGAACCTTCGCACTCCCTTTTCCGACCGCGGGGGCTCCATTTCGAGAATGGCCTTGATCTTAGACGGATCAACCTCAATCCCTCTTGCCGTGATTAGGAATCCCAATATCTTGCCTGTTGTGACCCCAAATGTGCACTTCTGCGGGTTGAGACGCACGTTGTACTTGCAGAGCCTATCCAGGAACTGCCGAAGTGCTGGAATGAAATCGTCCTTGTTTCTAGCCTTGACAATCATATCATCCACATAAACCTCGACTATCTTATGAATGAAATCATGCAACAAGGTTGTTTGTGCCCGCTGAAAGGTGCAACTAGCATTTTTGAGTCCAAACGGCATCATCACATAGCAGTATGTACCCCATTCAGTGATGGACGTTGTCTTCTCCTGATCCTCCGGCTCCACAAAGATTAGGTTGTATCCAGAGAACCCGTCGACAAAAGAGAGCAAGGCATGCCCCGCCGTGTTATCCACAAGCACATCGATGTGAGGCGAGGGAAAACTATCTTCGGGGCTTGCTTTGTTCAAGTCCCTAAAGTCGACGCAGACTCGGATCCTCTCATCTTTCTTGGGAACTGGCACAATATTAGCAACCCACTTCGGATACTCAGTGACCCTCAGGAATCCCGCGTCAATCTGTTTGGTGACCTCTTCCTTGATCTTCTCGACCCAGTCCAGCCTCATTCTGCGGAGCTTCTGCTTGACCGGTATAGCCCCAGGCGCTAATGAAATTTGATGCTGCATAATTTCGGGATCGATGCCAGGCATATCTTGATGTGACCACGCAAAGACCTCAAAATATTCCTTGAGCAGATCGATCAACGCAGTGCGATCCTCGTGGGACAAAGTCGAACCAATTTGAATCATACGGGGGTCTCCCTTATCTTTCAAGTTTACAGAAATTACTTCTTCTTTTAGAGGCTGAGCATGCCTTTCGTCTTCCCTTTCGATGAGGGAACGCAACTCAGCCGGAATGCTCCCATCAAAGTCTGTTCCTTCATCGTCGAGGTCGACACAGTTTATGTAAAAGTCAGCAAAATAATCGAAAGTAGGATCATTCATTTCATAAAACCCAGTGGGGTTGCCAAGTACAGTTGACTCAAACTCAAAGTAAAAACTATGACGTGGAAGGCCAAGAGGCACAAACTCCGACTCTGAGCTACACTCAACTGACTCTGTGTCAGACTCAGATGTATCGTCAATGCATGTTAAGCGCGGAGTGAAAATGCAATTATTAATACTGCCCTCGCTTCGACGATGAGGGAGATTGGATCCTTGAGAGCATCTGGAGAGTCAGGCCCAAGCATCAGTACTTCGGCCTCTTCATCCTTGCCAACCAAACCTACTCAGGAGAACAGCATCTCCAAGCTTTCCTGATCGATGGACTCCACCCAATCCATCTCTTCCTTGACCCCAGCCAGCAGCTTCTTGAATTCTTCCATAGCCAGCTCGTCCTTAGCAACTTCCTCCTCACTATCAGACCAGGTGTCAGCAGCGAAGATCTCAAAACCCGGTAGCCAAGTGCCAGTCTCCGGATCCCACAATGGTTCAGCTTGCCCCAGATAATCAATGCTCCCTCCTTCACGGACGAAATAACTGTCGAGATTACCATAAAGGGTTCGAGGTTTTCCCATATCTTTCCCTAGTTTAGCCCTTTTGGCAGGGGGAGTGTATCCCAGACCAAAACGGCTTTCAGTACAGGGAAATATAAGGAACTCAATGATCCCTTGCTGGTTGATCCCGAGCCCCAGGCCAGGCATGAAGGACATCTTTTTCATAATCTCAAAGGAGGCTGAGCTGATGATGAAGTCATCGGCCACAACAATGGCAAGAACGGACCCTAAAGTATCCAATGAAAACACTCTTAAGTCCAAGTATTCTTCCCCATACATGATCCCCAGAACAGGTTCATCTTCTTTAAGTGGGCGGATCCTAGAGTCCCCACAGATTGTCAGTGTGCCAGTCGGAAGCCCCAGCATAACCTTTGGATGCAGCGTTGAAGGTACTGCCATGATGTTGGGCCTGTGCATCCATGGCCTGCCCAGGAGCAGGTTGAAAGTAGAAAGGATGTCCACCACATGAAATTCCACATCCATCTCAAAGCCCTCAGCATCGAGCTTGAGTACTATGGTTCCCTCTATGGCGCGGCAGGTGCTATCATAAGCCTTGACTGCTAGGTTAGACAGCAGAAAATCCTTTTTGACAATCCCAAGATGGTATGCAACTCTCAGCGGGCAAACATTGATGGCAGAGCCATTGTCAATAAACACAGTTAGCACCTAGAGTCCTTCGCACTTTACAGTAATGTACAACTGGCGATTGTGAGCAGTTCCTTCGACGGGCAAATCCTTTTTGGTGAACGTGACAAAATGCTTGGACAGCTGAGGCAAAACAAGGGCGATCATTGCCTCAGGTGTGATATCGGTTGGTACTTTGAGACGGGCCAGCGTCGCAGACAGCTTCTCACGCTGCTCCTTTGACGACGAAATCAAACCCCAGACAGAAACTACAACAAGGATTCTCTCGAGTTGCTTCTGAATCACATCCTCCTCTGGGCCTCCACTAGGAACTACAGGAATGTTCTTGGGTGCAGCCGGAACAGCGGGACTTTAAATTGGAGGATTGTACGAGCTTTCAACCTGCAAGTTGGGGGGCTGAAAGACTCGGCCACTGTTTGTGACGCTAGCTATATCCCATCGAGAAGTTGTGTCATCAAAGTCCCCGAAGTCGGTAGGGATATCTGCCATTTTGCGTTTTCCTTTGTTGACTGATGCCACAGTTGTTGAAGAGTCTTGACCCAATGTTGAATCCAAGTCTTCCATTACTAATCCCTCCCAGAAAGCGGGGTCCTGTGCAGCAGCTTCTTCAAAGGGCACCCTCAGATTAGTGACGATCAGTGAGTCCCAAAAACCAGCATCGACCAAAGCAGAGTTAATAGTCCACACCTCGTTACCCATCTGTTTGTCGACCACCTTGTCCACATCCCAAAAATAAGCGGGTAGCAGATCAGCAATGAGATCGATGATTTCATCCACCTCCCATAGATCGTCTGGTACCTCATCCAATGCCATGACAAGGCAATCATCTCCAGGAGCAACGTAAGGATGAGGCTCTTTTATGAGCACGATGTTGTCGGTGGGATCACATTCATGATGGAACTTGTGAACTACCTCTGAAAGCCTGTCTACCAAAGGGTTGAAAGACCCAAGCTGGCGGCACTCATTAAGAATGACTTCCCCCTCAGCGTAGAATTCCAGGTACTTCTCATCCACGTCATCCTTGGAACCAACTTGTTCCAAATGGAAGTTTTGATCCCAAGCCAGCTGGGCAGTGGTGGGTTGCGGATTCTCTTCGCCCAATCAGGGGCATCATTCGAAAGTCACTTCGTCTTTCTCCCCCTCGTTTGTGTCAACGTAGTCTTGTCAAAATCCAACCCTTTTGCCAAAAGTCAAAAGAGTCATCTCGGTTTTGTCAATTCTTGACTCGTGGAAGTCATTTCAATGCATGAAAGAATACCACCCCTAAGAGAAGCTCGTTGGGCTGAAAACCTCAAGGGCGGGCAGACCTAAGCAAAAATTAGAGCAAAAGCCTGCTAGGTCGAAAACCCGTAAGGGCGGCCTAGGAAAGGTTAAGGCAATTAATCAAAAAACCTCGCTAGACTGAAAACCCAAAAGGGCGGTACTAGGCAAAATTTAGAGCGCAAAAGGAGAGTGTTAATACCCGAGCAAAACCATAGCCTAGACTGCGCTTGGACAACTGCTTGTCAAAACTGTCAGGACTGGGGGTCGTTACTTACTGGGGTACATCAGCTCAATGCCGTCTACCGGGAAAAGAAACTCCAAGACTCAAACCCCGACCAAAGGCAAACACCAGCTCAAATCCAGCATGGAATCCAACCCAAATTCAAAGTTCTTGAGAATATCGGTCCACTGGCCAAAGACAGTAAAGCAAATAGGGTGCTCAGACACGTCCCCTATTTTTCAAGGAATACCACCATCGTTGTCGTTCGGTGTCATAGGCAAATTTGGAATGATTGTTCAAGAGTCAATTCCAAGATCAATTCACGGTCTTTAAAGCCTGTAGTTTCTCTCAAGCTATGGTCTAACTGACCTAGAAGCCTTTTAGTCTCTCGAGCAGTGGTTTGTCCTCTGGGACTCGCACTCTATCTGCACTTACTTCACTCTGTCTAGCACTTCGTCCTCTGGGACTCGCACTCTATCTGCACTTCGTCCTTCGGGACTCCCACTCTATTTGCACTTCATCCTCTGGTATTGCACTTTGTCTCCCACTTTGTCATCTGGGATTTCACTTTGTTTAGTACTTCATCCTTCGGGACTCACTTTTGTCATACTTGCATTGATTGTACATGCTCACGTGACATTCAATGACATATCAACTTGCATAATCATTCATGTATTGTCTCAATCGAACGTCAAATTCAAGCTCTTCAAGTTGAAGCCACTTTCAAAAATTCAAACTCTTCAAAAAAAATTCAAACTATTTAATTACAAGTCTCTTCCAAAATTCAAAATATTCAAAATTCAAGCTATTCTAATTCAAGTCTCTTTTAAAATTCAAGCTTTTCAAAATTCAAGTCTCTCAAAATTCAAATCTCTTTCATAATTTAAGTTATTCAAACTCAAAGTCTCTTTCAAAAATTCAAGTCTCTTTCAAAATTCAAGCTTTTCAAAATTCAAGTCTCTATTAAAATTGAAGTCTCTTTCAAAATTCAAGCTATTCAAACTCAAGTCTCTTTCAAAATTCAAGCTTCTCAAATTCAAGTCTCTTTCAAAATTCAAGCTATTCAAATTCAAGAAAAAGCTATTCAAAAAAATTAAAGCTTTTCAAAAAAAAAAAAAACCAAGTCTCTACGCCGTCCAAGCATATTGTCCTCGAGTTTGACATATTGCAGCCGTTTAAGTATTGAATCTTTAAAATGCCGTGCCTCAATTAAAAAGCTCATTTTAGTCTTCCGGGACTCGTCGCATTGTAGTCCTCCGGGACCCATCTCGATTTAGTCCTCCAAGACTTGTCTCGATTTAGTCCCCCGAGAGTCGTCTCGTTTTAGTCCTTCAGGGACTCGTCTCATTTTAGTGCTTCGGGACTTGTCTTGCTTTAGTCTTTCAGGGACTCGTCTCAAGGAATTTCACAACACTCGGCATTTCAAGCACTCAATCTTCTCAAGTTTACTTTTGCACTTCGTCCTCCGGGACTCGTTTTACCTGCATTGTCTCAATTGAACTACGTTGGTCTAATCCCTACAACGGGGTACGTAGGCAGCTCCATGAGCACGATCACCTTTATTGCATTCTTGTATTTAACTTAAAGACTTTGGAGTGATGAATTGGAATGTCTAATCTTTAACGTCACTTATACCAAGTAATGGTACCTAAGTTCCGTTAAAGAGGGACTACTGTAAACACCCCAATCTGGGCCTCCGAATAATCTTTAAGTTTCCTCAATGATGAAATAAGGAAAAATATACCTTCAAGGCTTGGATTGTTGCTCCTTTGCTACTCCTTCTCTAACCTCAAGAAAATGCCATTTTAAACATATAGGGTGGCCCTCAGTTCGATTGCAAAAGAGAAAAATGCATTTACCTTGTCAAAAATAACTTTTTTCATGACACACTAAGGGTAAAATGGGCACACATTTCAATGTATAAAATGCCTTTGAGTGAAACCAATTGGGTTAGGAAGAGGACTCAACAAGCTTTCCAACGCTTCAAACCGTGCCCAAATCTGAGTTCGGGAGTGTCCGGAGCGCCCCCGCGAAGTTTAGTGTGCTGAGCTGTCTCGAAAAACCGCGCGGCATTTCAGAAACGCGGCGTGGCATTTCAGAAAATTCGAAAAATTGCTCCACCGCACGGCATTTCTCTTTATGTCCTGTGGTGTTTCGGGGAAAAGTTATGACAGTTGCAGAAAGTTGTCGGCCACGCCTGCAGGTGCAATAGTCCGGTCCAAAAGTCACCTCCCCTCTTTGCAGTGATCATCCTTGACCCTCTTGCCTATAAATACACCCCCCTCTAGTTGAGAAGCACCCCTTCAACTCCAAATAAAGTTACTCTACCATTTTCTAGACTCTCACTCTCTCTCTTTAAAAATACCCCCTTGATTCTCTCTCTACAACTCTTTACACCCATCACCACTATATACACCTCTTTCTCTCTCTACATAAACCCACAAGCTAGGTTATTACAAAATCGATCACAAATTGATTTCTCTCTTTCTCTCTCTCTCTTCACTAATTTGCTTACAAGTCTCTCAAAACTCAATCCAAATCAACCTCCACTCTCCATCTTCAAACACATCCAAGCTTCGATCAAAAGGTAAAAATAAATTTCTTGGGCTAAAACCACGTTTTAGCCTTGAGGGGAGCTCACTGAGGCGCTTCCTAGTCCACCTATACTTGGTTTGGGTCTCGAATGAGCTTTATATTCAAAAAGCACAAAAAAATCAATTTCTGCACCAGATACGCCACATCGTGCGGCGTTTTATGACACCGCACAGTGTAGTGTATTACGCTGTGCATTATTTTATTTATGGTACATGCTCTTTCTTGTGTTATTCTATTTAGTCTGTTTATTACTTTTCTGTGCGAATACATTCCAGAATCAAGTTTCATGTTAAAAGTCATCTTTTAACTCTATTAAATCTTTCAATATTTCAAAAAGCTTTCGAACATTGCTTTACATGACAAGATAAACAAAAGAGTCTTCTAAATCATTTTTCAGAGATTCGAAAAATATAAAAAAAAACTATTTTTGTGGACCTATGGTTTGTTTTGTCATGTAAAAGCGAACTGATTTTGAAATGTGTAGACAAGTACACCGCACGACGTTATTGGTATGCGGCACATCATTTTAGAAACGTGATGCGGCATATTAAAACACTACACGGCATTCTGTTCACAGCAGTAGTCTTTTGTTTTTGTTTAGTTTCATTCTTGTACATTGTTCATCCATTTCATACTGTACAGTATGCACCCAAGCACGCCGATGTGTTATATTTAATCCCGTGTCCCTTTCCCGTACATGTTTTAAAGTTAAGTTTTTCAAATGATATTAAATCTCTCATTTAAAATGTTTAGTAGAGACCGGTCTTTACCGGGCGAGCGGAGTGTTTTTTCAACAAAACCTTCCCCGCTCGTAACGTGGCCACTGGATCCAAACTCTCAACGTTTTCGCTAGATCAAAAGCCCTTTTTTTTCAAACAAACTCTCAGTTTCTCGGATCATCCATCTCAAAAAATCTAGGTGGCGACTCTTCGAGTGAATTTCAACTACATTTAACAAAATAACCAAAGATTAGAAATAATGAGATCCAAAACATGGGATTATTGTCGGAAAGACCAAAACATGGGATCCAACATGCGGAACCCTTATGTCTGCCTTTTATCCCCCATTTGTTCTCTTTAACATTATTAAATCTCTACCTACAAAGCAATATATAAAACAAACTCCAAGTGCAATCGAAACCTCATGCTAAACCTAGCATCTATTATTCAAACACATATACCCTTTAGATGTCTACAAAACCTCACTGTTATCTTCAGCGTAACTTCTTCTATATTAAAGTAATTTTTCTTCCAATCCAAAAGAGAATTCCCCTTTCCAGTTTCGACAATCAAAACCCTCTCTCTCTCTGAAAACAAAAATGTCTAGATATCCATAACAACCCACCACAAGGCTACGGTTACGGCGGCCCCCTACCATCCCAGCAACCCTACTTCAACGCCCCCTCGCCGTCCCAACAAACCTACTCCTCCGCCCATACGGCGCCCCCCACCCACCACACGCACCCCCACGTCATCCACCCCCTACGCCGCCCCATCCACTGAAGATAACTGATTAGAGTTTGAGAAAAGAGAAGAAAAAAAAGGGTTTGGCAGTTCACAAAAGAGAAGAAAAAAGAAGGGTTTGACAATTCAAAAAACCCAATCACTGGTACTAAAAACTAGGGTTCTTTTAATCACTACAGAAGCATAAAATAATTTGCAATTTCTCTGCCTCCTACATTACGGTTTCAGAGAGAGAAAGAGAGAGAGTTACCTCGCCGTGGGCTGTGGAGGTCAAGAGGAGTAGGAGCTGTAGAGGAGAGGCATGGAGTAGCTATAGGCGTGGAGGATCTGCGGGCGCGGAGGTCAGGAGGCGTAGGGCTATGGAGTTTTCATTGGCAGAGGAGGGCAAGTTTTGCATCAGCAGAGAGAGGAGGGGGAAAAATCTAGGGCTTTCACATTTTCCAGTGAGCGGATAAAAAAAAACATTTTCCAGTGTAACCGGGAGTAGAGGTAGTGAGAGAAAGAGAGGTGAGAGACAAATTAATTCGATGAATGACCAGATTTAAAAGGATTACATCCTAGGATTCAGATTTGATAGGAGTATGACGCTCCGGAAACAACCGGAGCATCATAGCCGGGGGTGAACTGTGTGTGTAATGAAAGTCAAATCTCTCTCTCTCATACGGCTGCAGTACGTGCTTGCGAAGTGAACCAATGGATTCGTTGGCACCAAACCCTCCTCTTCCCTCCTCAACCTCGCCTTCTGAACCTCCACAACCTCTCTACTCACAAACCCTAGCTCCCTCTCCTCCTCCTCTTCCACTCGATCAATCACCGTCGTCCGATCCAACCCCTCCTCAACCTCCACCTGAAACCATATATCCACCAAATCACACCCCTCCCGAATCCCAAACCCTAGAAGCCGCACCCAATCTCCCTAATTCTAATTTAAACGAGGACGACTCGACATGCCAGAGGCGGCGGCGTAGCCGCTGGGACCCTCCGTCCGACAGCGGCGGCGAGAGAAAGAGGAGGTCGAGGTGGGCGGAAGACGAGCCGAAGCCGGCGGCGGTGTTCCAGTTGCCGGATTTCATGAAGGATTTCGCCGGAGGTATGGATATGGACCCTGAAATTCAACCCCTTAATGCTAGGTTACAAGAAATTAGTCGAATTTTGCAGTCTGGTGTCCAACTAGATGACCGGCCAGAAGGCGGTAGGTCGCCTTCTCCCGAACCTATTTACGATAATTTCGGGATTCGGATAAACACTAGAGAGTTTCGTGCCCGCGAAAGGCTTAACAGAGAGAGACAAGAGATAATTTCGCAGATTATAAAACGAAACCCTACTTTTAAGCCTCCGGCGGATTATAGGCCGCCCAAGCTGAATAAGAAGCTTTATATACCCATGAAAGAGTACCCGGGGTATAATTTTATTGGACTTATAATCGGCCCGAGAGGGAATACGCAGAAGAGGATGGAGAAGGAGACTGGAGCGAAAATCGTGATTCGGGGTAAAGGGTCGATCAAGGAAGGTAGGATTGGGCAAAAACGGGACTTGAAGTTTGATCCGGCGGAGAATGAGGACTTGCATGTTTTGGTTGAGGCCGACACGCAGGAGGCGCTTGATGCTGCAGCAGGTATGGTAGAGAAGCTTCTGCACCCAGTGGACGAAGGGTTGAACGAGCATAAGCGGCAGCAGCTTAGGGAACTTGCTGCTTTGAATGGGACAATAAGAGATGACGAGTTTTGTAGGTTATGTGGTGAGGCCGGTCATCGGCAGTTTGCCTGCCCCTCCCGTATGTCTACTTTTAAGAGTGACGTTTTGTGTAAGATTTGCGGTGACGGTGGTCACCCAACTATTGATTGTCCTATGAAGGGTGGAACTGCGGGGAAGAAAATGGACGATGAGTACCAGAGCTTCTTGGCAGAATTAGGTGGGACAGGCCCGGAAGCTCTTACCAAGCAAAACCCAACATTGTCTATTATGGGTTTCAACGGATCAGTAACCAATCCCCCTTGGGCAAGCACCATTGGTGGAGGCACTGGGAATACGTCACGTCCAGGATTGGGTAGCATTGTAAATACAACAGATAAAGAAATTGATGATGCAAATTTGTACATTGGATACTTGCCATCTACCCTTGATGACGATGCTCTCATTAGATTGTTTTCGCCTTTCGGGGACATAGTAATGGCCAAGGTTATTAAGGATCGGAATACTGGTTTGAGTAAAGGTTATGGATTTGTGAAGTATTCAGATGTCG
Source organism: Rhododendron molle (assembly GCA_025413875.1). NCBI lineage: Eukaryota > Viridiplantae > Streptophyta > Magnoliopsida > Ericales > Ericaceae > Rhododendron > Rhododendron molle. Next base: position 15,731,093 of record CM046398.1, on the reverse strand, counting down.
CTCAAGCCAATCAAGCCATTACTAGCATGAATGGTTATCGTCTAGCGGGAAGAGTAATAGCAGTTAGGGTTGCTGGTAAGCCACCCCAACCTGTTGTGCCCCCTGGGCCTCCTGCTCCACCAATGTCCTCTTACCCCCCTCCCAATCAGTCCGTTGGTGGATACCCCTCCCAGCAGAATACATCAGGTGGGCCCCTTGCGGGTATGCCATCAGGAGGCTACGTAGGTGCCCCTGTTCCTTGGGGACCACATGGTCCCCCTCCTTATGCTCCTTATACCCACCCCAATGGTGGGCAGAACAATTACGCACCTGTTCAAGGTCCACCTATGCCTCCTTATGGGTTGCCGTATCCCCCACTGCATCAACCTGCAGTTTCTGGTGCTCCATCTCAAAGTATACTTCCAAGCGAACCCACAAGCTACCCCCCTGGGGTGCAATCACAGAATAATGGGTCAGCAGATTCTGCAAAATCTGGAGCTAATAATGTTTACGGAAATGCAATGACTGGGATGCCACCAAACTATCAAGCTTTGTATCATCCATTTTCCTTGGGTTATCCTTCTTACTATGCTGCAGCTCCTCCTCCTCCACCTGCGTCTCATTCAACAGCAGAACAACAGAACTTTGCAAGTAGGCCATGGGCTTCTAACCCACCTGGTCCACCATCAGTTTCACCTGCAGAGAAAGATCAGCCAGCAAGTCATGGTGCGGATCCTGAGTATGAGAAGTTCATTGCTGAGATGAAATAACACAGTTCCAGGGGCAATAAATTTTTTTTTTTCCCTGAAAGGTAAGTTCTCAACATTCTTTGTTCTCCGCTTGTGTCAAAATTTGTTTAATTTCCAGTTGTTCTTTCAATCTGGCAAGGATCAATTTTTTGTAATGGAAATCATTAACTGCTCCCAATTGATTCTAATTTCTAGTGGTTCTTCCAATCTGGCGAGGATTAATTTTTCGTAATGCAAATCATTAACTGCTCTCATTTGATTCCTTTTTCCGTTCTATCTAAGGACATTTATGAAATTATGTACAGTATATTTAGTTTATTTGGTCATCCAAGCATTTTACACGGACTTCCAGTGTCCGCTAAAGTTTAGAGTTGGGACAGATTAACCTGCACTAAATGTATTATGTTGATCAAGTGTATTAATTTAAGGTTCTGTTGCTGTATTTGTATTTCATTGGCCCCAAACTATGGGTTCACTCCTTTTTTACTGTGGACATTCTTTTTTAGACTGCAGTTGACATTGGCGACCTTCATTGAAATCTTACTCTTTAAGTCTTCCTATTTTTACTGTTATTTTCCAATTTTTCCGTAACTTCGGCAGAAGGGGTGCCCCTGCTCCCTCCTTCCCTTTTCCTGCTAAGATTGGAAATCGGTGAGAGGAAATGGAAAATTAGTTTTCTTCCTTGTACGGCTAGAGAAAAAAGGATTCTTAGTTCAATCTTTGCAACACTAACTGGTATATCCACCTCAGGTTGGGCAGAAGGGTCAGAGAAGGGCAATCCATCAGTTCCAGTATTATCTCACTATTGTTCCCCCACCCCACTCCCATGCTTTTTGGGGGTAGGCACTGCTCTTTAAAATGCATACAGTCTGTTGCATACAAGATTCTTGTGAATCTATTACTGCTAAAGTTTATTTGGTTTGACTCTTTAGCAGTCAGATTCTGGATGTGGTTATTATAATTTCAATGCATGGAGACCTGGAAAAGCGGTTGGACCTTTTGTTCCAAGCTCGAAGTAAAGTGTTTCTGCTTTATCTGATATGTTAACCGTGGGAAATATTCTTTGGCAGGCATGAAGTTTTCTTGGAGCTCTTCTCAGCCTGTTTTCTTTGTTGTTGCTATGACTTCAACTGTTGGAAGTTTGGGACTCACATCTTTTATCTTGCGGTGCTGTTGTCATAGTTGCAGAGACTAGCAAATTCAGATTGTCACCTATTACTGCAGTGAAGAAGCTATGCGAGGACACTCTAAAATTTAAACGATGCTACTCCCTTCTGCAGGACATACAAATTTCATCACTTGTCCAACATGGATGCTAATAATTTACACACACTCGTTTTGTTTGAGCTTTCATGACTAGACAGTTGCTGTCGGTTTTGTGTTGTAATTGTTCATTGGACAGTATTTTTATGTCCTCATCTTCTTTGACTTCTTTACTTAAATTTCTTCTCTCAAAAATTGCCTTATTGCTTCATGAGCCCTCCAAGATATGATCAGGTATGTGCTTCTGAATCCTGTTTGATTTATGCTCTGATCATCGTACTCACATGTTGATCGATTATCATCGGCATGAGCGAGTAATTATCCATTGGCATTTTTTTTTCTGATATACCTCAGTTCTGTTTTATTCCTGCTGTTAAACCGGTGTGGCTCAGTTTGTGCGAGCAGGTTCTTGAACACATCACTGGTGACCGCTGGCTCCATTGTGAAATTTGGTTTTCTTTGAGTTTGCTCTGTTGGGCAAACTGAATCCTCTACCATTTCTCATTGCTCAAGTATGTTTATTTTTGCAACAAAGCTAATTTCTAATTATGGGGTTTTCTCATTCTAGCTTGAGGAATCTCATTTGTGTTTGCTATTCCTTTGGGTGCCATATCGGATCTTGAGCTAGGTGTTCTATAATTCTTCTACAATATTCAATGTTGATGTCATGACCTTATCTTCCTTGACATGTACTGCTTTTGTTTTTTGCCCCCTAATTTTAGGATCCCTCTACTTCTTCAGTCAGTAATGGACTTTTTACCACCAAATATGGTAGCCTGGAAGGCTCAGCTCACCACACCCCCTAGCGGAGACTCGGGTTCGAGTCTTACTGATGATGGGGGTGGAGTCTTAGCCATCTTGTACCTAGGTGGTGCTATGGTGATGGCCTGTCCTCACGAATAGTAGCTATGGCTCGAACTGGACATTCTACTGGCGGGTAGGGAGCCCCTATGGTCACGCCCAAGGGGGGTTGCTACGCTGGTCACCTCCTCCCACCCTTTTTGGTTATCAAAAAAATAAAATAAAAAAAGTAATTTTTCAAATAACACTCATTCTTCTCTCCAAATTAAGTCATCAATTGTATTTTATGTTCTTGGTTCTTGTTGTTTTATGATGTACATGGTTACCTGTTCTAGATTTTTATGAATGTCCCCATTAAATACAACTTGATATGCATAACTAACAGGAAAGTAGTTGGTTTGAATATATGCTCGGCTTCTTATATGTGCTTTGGTGCTGAACTTCTCATTTAATTTCGGGACAACCATATGTTGTAGAAATCCAGCTCTAGGCTCATTGGTACTTGTGGTGATGACTGTGATGAAAGGTTTATCTTTGAGAAACTTCTATATTGTGTACCTGTCATATATGTAATATTAGCTTTGTATCTGCTTTAATCTTCATGCCAGTTAAATGTGTTTACTTTAAGTCTTTGATTGCCATTTATGGAATCTTTTTGAAAGAACATCTACTTGCTCTTGTACGGTATTAATATACGCGTGAAATGAGTGATATTTTAGGTTGAGTTGTATTAGGCTTGGTTTCTTGCAGCCACTTGGAGCCAAAACTTGCTCTTGGTTGGGGTCAGCTACATATATCCGTTTTCTCCATTGAGCTCTACTCATCGTGTTTGGTGACATTTAAAAACCTAGATCAATTCAAACTACCACCTCTTAAGTCAGTTTTTGTCTGCGCGTACCCTTAGCGTTACCCATGTACCCTCAACCATAACCATATCACTCTTCCTAACTACCACTTTAGTTGATCTACGATAAACATGTCAAATCACCTTTATCTATGTTCTCTCATCTTATCTTCTATAGGTGCACATGTCAAATCACCTTTATCTATGTTCTCTCATCTTAACTTCTATCGGTGCTAACCTTACCATTCTGCGGAAGTTTTCGTCTCTAATGCTACCTTACAAAGTCTCATCTCAAAATTGTATTTTCATCTTTCAACATTGTTATTCACCTACACTCATCTTACTCTCATCTCAGAATTGTGTTTATACATAAACTAGATTACTCTTGGAAAATGAACTTTTTGAATTAAATGGCGGTAGATGATCTATGATTGGGATCATGGACTTGTGTTTCGAGGTGTGGAACTGAATCTTAAATCTTGTTGCAGGGGTGTCGTCACGTGTTTTCAGATACATTTCATAAGCAGACAAGAGAGGACACTACGATCATTGGTGTCCAAACTCGTGCCATATTTGTGCAGGCACAGGTACGACGTCTCTTGGGGTTAGACATGGTTATTATCTATGTGCAGGGGTCATGTTATAGATATCAGTTACTTTCTTGTACAATGTTCCTGAAGAAAATAACAGTTTAAAGGGGGAAATAAAAAAATATTGTCTGCCTAACTAAACATAATTGTTTCTCATTGGAAACCTTAGAAAGCTCAAGGGAAATAGCTGAAGCAATTCAGCTTGGGGCGTTTCTCCCCAGGATTTGGTCTAAAATGTCAGTGTGCCAATTCATGGGCTGTGCACTGCTGTATTTCAAACGCTGGGAGCGTGGGATAGACCAAGAGGGCAACCCTCCCATAAAAAATAACTGTTATAGGCTAAAGCCATAAAAAGCTAAGAAATGGAGCCTAGATATGTTCGAAGTGCTGCATATCTTCTTAATTTTAAATATTGTAAGAGGCAATCCAAGGTAGAGGGTGGGGTGGGGAAATTCACAGTAAGGATGTTTCATTTGTTGCGAGCAATTTGTTATTTAAATATGTGGGTATATTATGTAGGTGGTTTTGAAGGACTATTTTCACTGTTTTTACCCTTTATCTTGCTTTTCTAGGTGTGAAATTGCTAAGTGATTGTTAATCAACTTTTAAAATTTTATAACATTGCTAATCAACTTCCTGTTTTTCTTGTGATATATCCGACCCTAGTGGGTCTTTTAGCACGCTTTCAGCTCTTGAGAGAAGAATTGGTGGTTTTGTTTGAAGGTTCGTGGATACAGACTGTGTCAAGCCAAACCGTAAAAAGGCCAGGATGGGGTGATTAGTTGGTTGATCAAATAGTAGTATTCTCTTCACAAGAAAAGAACATATGGACTTTTTAGTTTGGTTTGAGCATGTAAGACCTGACTAACATTGTTTGTTGGCCAAAATTGAGAACAGCCATTATTTTGGGCATTTTTTAAGTATAGAATATAGAGAATATACATCATTAGGCGTCCCTTGGGGGCATTCTCACATTTGGTGGCTTGAGCGAATTCTAAGTGCGGCTCATTGCAAGTGCTGCCATTGGCTAAGTCAATTGAAAGAACAAATGAAACCACGAAGTTAAGGGGTTGGGGGTCATTAGGAGTATTTATTTGTTCTCTAACCATCAGAGAACGTAATGTTGCAACTGTTCAACCGCACACCTTGTATGTGCCTTTTGATTTTTTCAGAATTGTGACTTCGTCATCTCATTGTCCGGTTTTGCGAAAAAACAGGGTTTTGAGGTATGGAAACTGTTGCCAAAATTTGCCAAGTTTGCGAACTTTTTCCCCAAAAACAAAGGTAGTGATACTCCATTAGTCTCCTTTTTGTGCTGAAATGCCGCATCCATCTAGTTTGTCATACTGACTAATTCAGTTGTTGCCTTGTCAAGCAGTGAGCATTATTGATCTCTCTCTCCAAAAAAAGCCCACTCACAAATTTTCTTTCGCTTATTCAAAATGTTGGTCTACAATTAGTCGGTGTTTGGAACCCTATTTGTTGCATTTTCAAATTTTGAGTGTTTGGCAAGAGCCAATCAAATCTCATTTCCAGAATGATTTTTCCAAATTGTAGTTAAGAGAAGAGAAGTGAGAATGAGGGTAGGAGGAGCTTTTTGACTTCATTTTTCAATTTTTTCATTTTGGTTAACAAAAGGACCTAAAGAATACATTCTGCACATATTTTTGAAACACTAATTGTGTTACAAAATATATTTTGCACATATTATTCAAACATTTTATTAAATTTAAAATTTAAAATACATTTTGGTCATAATTTAAAAAGTCAAAAAATAAAAAGTTGAAAATGGAAAGTCAAAAAATAGCACATAAACACCCCCTTCTGTATTTAGAGGCGGAAATGAAAAAAGAGGGTAGGAGGAGTCTTTCAACTTCTCATTTTTCAATTAAATTTGGGTGCAAGGAAAGAAGACAAAACTGCCACTGTCTTTTTCAAAAAATTACTATCCATTTGTCCATTTTTTAGGGTCCAGTATTCTATTTTGGGCTGTTCTTTAATAAGTGTCTATTTTGTAAAGTTAGTGGGTAAAAGTTAGTACATTGTCTATTTTGTCCCTAAAAGTAGATTCCATTTTGAAAAGTTAGTGAGTAAAAGTGTAATGATTATGGGTAAGTAAGGAAAGTGGAGGAAAAAGTTGATGTAAAAGGTATAATGATGATGTCTTTTTTTAATAATTTAAAATTACGAAATAGGACACTTAAAAAGGGACGGAGGGAGTACATTTTAAACATTGTACTAGCACTGCACCGGAGATGGCCCAACCCTCATCTGACCTTTGTTTGCAGTTTTAATCATTTCCGTTGCATAGGAAATTTTTTTTTTTCCCAACCCAAGTATCAAACAGTGGAAAAGATATCTACATAAAAAAACGAAAACGAAAACAAAGCAAAAACGAAAGAAGGGATTGAAGTGTCGATTTGCGTGACTTACAGTGCATATTTTGGTGGGTTAACAAAAGGAAAAAACAAAAAGATGTGGTTTGGCAGATAAAAATTAACGTCATTATTATTTAATAAAAAATAAAAACATTGTTGGAGGCTTTAAATTATAAAAAAAATGAAGTAAAAAATAGTTTGAGACTTTCAATTAACGAAGGAGAAATTATTTCACAATATAACTCTTAAAAATTGATTGAAGCAATACTCATACAAATTATATAGCATAATATATAATCAAGGGCAATATGGTAAAAAATCAACTCATAATTCATTTTCATCACATATCTCTCAAATACTACTCATCTAAATCCAAATTCAAAATACACTTTAACTATAATTCAGAAAGCTAAAAAATTAAAAATTAAAAGTTTACTAAACACTTCGATATTGATTTTTTAACCTTGGACCACTTTGTTTGACAAATCATGTTATTGCACTTGCCTCTCTGATTCACCATCAAAAGCTGCCTTTTCTCTTCAGTTTGATATTTTCTGCATTTATGCATGAATCTCTGACTACTTGTAACCGTGTTGATCAAATTTTTTTTTTTCCTTACAATATCTAGACTGTTTATTTGATCTAACCTGTCAGACTCCTTGTCAAATCTTCTCTGTTGAATTTTATCTACTGCCGATAGACTCGACTTTATGATTTGCTTCATACTGTTATACAAGAGACAAGCTTACTTTCATCTTCCTTTACTCTTCTTATTCATGTACGAAGAAGTTGGCGAAAAATGGTAGATGCTAGGGTGTCCCCCCTCTTGTCTGGGGGACACCGTATCACCCCCTTTCTCCACCGTCCGATTCATCACAACCGTCTAAATAAACAAATGCAAAAAACCTGGTGCAAAGTTAGCCGGTTACTCTTTTAAAAAAAAAGAAACAAACACACACTTAACCATGGTTACTACACAGCCTTTTCTTTTCCTTCTCCATCTTCATCTCCATCTCCTGCTATTTTCCTCTCTCATCTCCTATGAACACTAGAGTTTCTTTTATCTCTCTCATGACGTCGCGGGTTTCTTCCCTCTGGCGACTATTTGTGTCTTCCACTCTCGTTTCCCCTATCCTCCCCGTTTGTCTACAAGAATTAGGGTTACGTTTGTCTATTCCCTCCACGAGATGTCTTGGTTTGTCCGGTGACGATCAGCAACATCCAATTAAATATTGCAGCCAGCATCAACACCTCCCTCTACTCCCAACGGTAAATCTGTTCCTCTTTATTTAATTTATTTTCCTCAATCCAGTCAGTTTTAATGGTGTAGTATATTTTTGAGTTTATATTTAACTTCATCTCCATCTCCTGCTATTTTCCTCTCTCTCTCTCTCTCTCTCTCTCTTGTGAACACTGGTGCAGATTTTGTTAGTGCATTTTTTAGATAGAGAGTTTTATTTGCCGAATTTTTTCCATGTTGAAAAAAAATTCAGCGATTGTTACTTGAGTGAATGTAAATTTGTATGCCAATGTAGTTTTGTTTGATATATATCTTGGCTTGTGGCTGTTTATTTTATTATGAAACTGTTTATGCCCGTTTTTGGCACCAAACCGTGCACCAGCGCTGGAGGGCCATTTAATTAATTCTTTAATTAAATTGGGCCGAAATTATGTAATTTTTGGTTGTTAAGTTTATTGGGCCATTACGTTTGGGCCCAATAACCGAACGGAGCCTGTAAGAGATGGAGCCCATGAAGAAAATGCTGATTTGGATCAAGGAGCAAGGCCCATGGTTTTTGGGAGTTAGTTATTTCTTGGAGGTAGTTGATTTCCTTCCAATTCAAAGACCAATTGACTTGGTCACATGGCCAGCTAGCACAAAAGGAGGAAGTGGGGAGTTATTGCCACATCACCCCATGATCTTTCAACTGCCAGAAACTACCCATGACTCTGCTTGCACAAAAGGAGGAACCATCAATGGGACACTTGGAGGCCTGTGGTGCACACAAAATTTAGATTCAGGCCTGAATCAGCTTACTGCTTTGCCTATATATAGTAGAATCAAAGAAGAAAAACGGGTCCAACGCCAATCAAAGCCCAGCACTTACAAACACTTTCATACTTTCAGCAAAGTAGCTTATCAAGTACCTCGTGCTCAAACCCCATTCGAACTCACTTCATCAAGTAGTTTGAATTTTACTTTTCTTGTAATCAACTTTACTATCCCGGAGTAATAAAATTCACGTTTCAACGTTCCATTTCCTATACGACTAGGAAATTTTAAGTCCTCAACCGTGTGGCAAACCACGAACCTCATTATGATCTTTAACCTTTGGGTCAAACGCAATTTCTCATAAGTTAGAAGTCAAGATTGATGGGAATCTTCATCAAAAGTTAGGCGCTACTAGTCTTGGCACGCCCGTGCTCAACGGATTCACGCCTTTGCCAAAAACGAGAGTTTTCATTGGCACGCCCGGTGGGACCTTGGTCGTTTCAAGGGTTCTTACGCTGATTCATTCGCATGTCAATTCGATACATTGAATTGGATGTTGAGATTCGGCAATGTAAAGAAGAAATTCGTTGGCGCGATGACAAGGTCGACAAACTTGAAGATGAAATCTACCGGCTCAACATAGAGAGACTCCAACACCATCATACAAAGGATGGGCATATCGACACACTAAACTCCTACGAGGATGCAATTCAATGGCTTGAAGATGAAGTTGACAGGCTTGAAGAGGAGGATCGCCAATTTTGCTATGAGGTAAACAGTCTCTTTATTGCCAAGTCACGTGGCTATTCAAGCATTATGTATTCAGTCCTACCCGAACAACATGAATTCCAAAATGGCAGGCTTGATGGTCCTCATACTCAGACCTTTGAGGGCCAAGGTGAAGAAAATATGAGCACTCAGTCCTGTACCGTTGCATCCGATGAAGAACTCTCATAGGAGTTCATTGATCCCTTGGATGCATGTTTGCGTAAGGCTAAAGAATATCTAATCAACTCCAAAAAGGCTATCGAAGGCATGAAGTCAACTCATTCTCCACCACTGCCGTCACAATTTAGCACTTTAGGCCAAACTTCAGGCCTGAATGTCTCTAAGCAAGTTTCTAGCAAGCACACTAGGTCTCCAGGTTTCTCTCAGTACTTAACTGCCAACAACCCTGCACTTGGGGGGCAAGGAGGCCAAGGACTTTGACTCGAGGGGCAAACATCTCAACAAGCTTCCAACAAGCACACCAGGCCTCCAAGCTTCTCTCAGCCCTTAGCTTCCAACAACCCTGCACCCGGGGGGCAAACGTCCCAGTTCAGGCCTTTGAGTATTACTGAACAGCAGCAAGGCCTGGATGATATAGATTGTGGCAAAAGTTTCAGGCCTAATCGCAGCAGCCAACATTCAGGAGTTTTTCAAAAACTTTTAGATGGTAAGCAAAGGGAGCAAGATTTCAGACCAGAAAAAAGCGAGAACATAGAAAGTCCTATCATGAGGCAAGATCAACTCATTCTCTCCTCTGAAAAGTCATCTCAAGCATTTGTAAAGCCACCACATTCAGATTCATTCCTAGGCAGTGATGCAAGTCAAGAAGGATCCAATTCTTCCATCAGCCCTATGGCCAGGTCTGAAATACAAGCCGCATCCGTTCTAGAACAGGAGGAACTGAATGAGGATGAGGAAACCAACAACACTCCAGGGCTTGATCATGATTCATTTGTAATTGGAGATCCCCCTTATCCCCCTGTTAATGAAGGCCTTTTTGGCATTGTCCAAATTGACAAAAGGCTTTACAAGCATAGGCCAAAGGCTTTACAAGCATAGGCCAACTGTAAGATTTAAAGTTGTGGAACTACGCTCGCATTGGATTTGTGGGGCACATCAAAAGCAGGTCCTATTTACTTGGCTTCTGTAAAAACGTTGTGATTGTAAAAAGGGCTGAGTAGCCAATGAAAAGTCCTTCATAGGCCGAACAAGCTTCTCTAAAATGTTCGGCCAAGGCCTATCAGTCATTAAGTAGGCCCTAGTAGAGTTTTACTAGGCCTTTTCTGTAGAGGTGGAGGCGTTTTCATTTCATCGAGCAGGCCTAAAAGTTCAAAAGCTGAGGTTCAAGCATTCAATCTATTTTCAATCCTTCCCAGGCCCTTTTCAAGGTTCTATCGTTTCTCTACAACCAGGCCTGGACATAGGACTCTATTGGTGTAAGCAGGCCTTTTTGCTGGTATAAATGCTCTTTAAGCTATTTCTCTAGGCTTGAACCACATTTATAAGCGCTTCAAAAAAAAGTTCAGGCCTTCCAACGGATCTTTAAGCCTTTTTGTCGAGCCTTTCACGGTTCAAGCTTGAAGACAGATCTCATATTGTCAAAGGTCTGAATGGAACATAGAAGATGCATAATGCCTACTATCCATAGGCAAGGCAAACAAAAGAGGGTGTGCTAAAATAGGATTCAAGGACTGTTTCGATGCTAAAAAGAACTTTCTTTTTTATACATGCCTTGATCCTAAGAGTCAAGAATCAAGGCATGGGGGAGCAATGTTTATGCCCGTTTTTGGCACCAAACCGTGGACCAGCGTTGGAGGGCCATTTAATTAATTCTTTAATTAAATTGGGCTGAAATTATGTTATTTTTGGTTGTTAAGTTTATTGGGCCATGGAATTTCTATTATGTTTGGGCCCCATAACCAATGCAGCTCGTAAGAGATGGAACCCATGAAGAAGATGCTGATTTGGATCAAGGAGCAAGGCCCACGGTTTTTGGGAGTTAGTTATTTCCTGGAGGTAGTTGATTTCCTTCCAATTCATAGGCCAATTGACTTGGTCAATTGGTCACATGGCAAGCTAGTACAAAAGGAGGAAGTGGGGAGTTATTGCCATATCACCCCATGATCTTTCAATGCCAGAAACTACCCATGACTCTGCATGCATAAAAGGAGGAACCATCATGGGACACTTGGCGGCCTGTGGTGCCAGCAAAATTCGGATTCAGGCCTGAATCAGTGATAGGTGCATAAATGTTCACATACGCGCCCCCTAATTTATCCTTAGTAAGTCCGTTTATATCATTACTTGGAGTTTTATGCTTTATTTTGGTGTTGTAGTGTAGACACCCCAATTTGGACCTATTAATTATCCTTAATTTGTGGCCTTGAGGCTCCCCGATGATGAAATTGAATCAAAGTGGGACTTGGCTAAAGCTTAAACGATGCTTCTTGGACTTTTTCAAACCAAAACCATAATTTTTCCCGACACCCTGAGGGTAAAATGGGCACACATTTCAGCATATAAAATATATTTGAATGAAATCAATTGGGTTAGAAAGAGGACTCAACGAGCTTTCCGACGCTTCGAAAAATACCCAAAACCGAGTTCGGGAGTGTCTGTGGCGCCCTTCTGAAGTTGGGCTGCCACTCTAGAGCGCTCGGGAACACTTTAGAGCACTCGGGAGTGCCACTCTAGAGCGCTTGGGAGTGCTAACAGACCAATGCATGTTGAGCTTGGCCTTTGACCATGGCTTTTCAGGCTTTTCAGTCCGTTCAACATTCAACCCTGCATGTTCCAGAGGCCTGCTTGAGCCAGCAGGAATCTCATCATTCCATTTTCTCTCCCCAAAACATTTTCTTTTCATTTTTATTTGATTTTCAAAGTAAAACCATGATTTTTGGCCCCCCTATAAATACCCCTTCATTACCAGCTGAGATGACCACGAAATCAGCCTCTCTCCCCCCCATTCTGCTGTCAAAAACTCCCTAAAACTCTCTCTCAAATATTTTCTAAAAGTCTCTTGTTTTCTCAAGTATTTTCTTAAGAAAACCACAAAAAAACATTTTCACTCTTAGATACATTCTAAGACTCCATTTCTCACTATTTTTCGGCCCTCATTCAAGCATTCAAGTCAATCCAAGAAGTCTTGTTCAAGCACAAAAGGTATAAAATTCCTTTTTATACTTGAAAAGTCCACTGTTTTTCTCCTTCTGAGGGAGATCAGGGACTCACACCAGTCCCTCATACTGGTTATGAGCCACCTGATCTTGGTTTAAAAACAAGAGCAGAGGGGCATAAAGGTGTTTTCTGTGTTAAGCTTACTGGAAGCACTCCCGTGCGCTCGGGACTACTCTTGAGCGCTCGAGAATGCCTCCAGTCTCATTTTCCTTCATTTGGGCATTTAAGTGGACATGCAAGGGGAGTGAAATGTGTTTTCAAACATATTAGCTCTTTTGAGGTGTGTTGGTACAGACGATCTTCCTTTTTTGAGAAAAATAAGGAAAATCATTTTTATTTAAAAACATGCAGAAGAGTTTTGTTCAGAACTAAAAAGGAAGTATTTTCATACTTTAAAAATGCAAGATCTGGTGTACCAGCATGCTACATTGAGTGTATTGGTTGGTTGAAATCAGTCCTGGGGTGTAGATCACTCCCAAGCGCTTGAGATCACTTCCAAGCGCTCGGGAGTGCTTGCATCACTCCACTCCATCTTTCTTCTAATTTGATCCTCCTACTACCTTTGCATGTCCATGCATGCGTTTTTCTGTTTCCCAAGACCGTAGATCAGCTCTTGTAGAAGCAAGGATGCATGGTTTGGAAGATTGCACTACAAGAAAATCGAGATCTCCCAACGGTTTAGCTAGCAACGGTTCAAAAAACCGTTGGTATAGACGGTGTGTAGCAACGGTTTTTAAACCGTTACTAGAAACAGGACTATAGCAACGGTTTTCATGCAACCGTTACTAGATTATAAGACTTTAGCAACGGTTTTCCATAACCGTTACTAAAAACCGGCCTCTAGCAACGGTTTTCCATAACCGTTACTAAAACCCGACCTATAGCAACGGTTTTCCATAACCGTTACTAAAAACCGGCCTATAGCAACGGTTTTCCATAACCGTTACTAAAAACCGGACTATAATCGAGACCATTGATTTTGTTTTCCTTGTTTGTTGATTAAATCATTCTCATAAAAATTTGGCTTGATCGAGTCTAGAAGACTTCTTTATTGAGACAAAATTTCATTAGTAAAATAAATTTTTCTGCCCGATCAAGTATGTAACGATACCCGATTAATTTCATTTTTCGTATGAAGGATGTACTCTTTACTATGTAAAAAATAGATTGTTCTAATCGGGGAAAAAAAAAAGTAGGTGTTTGTATAGAATAAACTGAATTTAAAAACTTGGGTTAAGAATAAATCGATAAAACTCAAATGACATAAGCTAACCCAGCTGGTTTGCATAGTATAAATATTAGTAGTCCATTGATATTACACAAGTGTTGGGCTAGCCCAGCTGGTTTGCACTCGCGCGCGCATGCGGGAGGTCCTGGGTTCGATTCCCAGGAGGAGCAAAACATTGTTGTGTTGCCACGCGGGTGACACGTAGGCGCCACGTCAGCGACACGTGGCGACAGGGGGGAGGCCACGTGGCTGCCATGTCATATTTTACCCCAGATTTTTAGAAAAAAAAAACTTGCCTTTAGCAACGGTTACAAGCGTTGCTAAAGAAACCGTTGCTAAAAAAAAATCTGTACCAACGCTTGCCAAAACCGTTGCTATAACCCTACAGCAACGGATATCTCGCGACGGTTTAACCAACGGTTCTATAACCGTTGGTATAGCCTATATTGGTCTTTAGCAACGCTTTTTTGCATCTCTAGCAACACTTTTGACCGTTGCTATTGAACGATTTTCTTGTAGTGTTGGGATCTTATCCCAGTTCACCAAGCCCTCTGTTGAGCTTATAACATGTTTAAAATCATCTCAGTTTATAGTTTTAGCATGGTATCCTGTTTGTACTAACATGATTTGCAGGTTGAGCATGCAACACTTCCAGCCGCTCGGGAGTGCTCCCGAGCGTTCGAGAGTGAGATCAGTGACAGGGCTTCAGCTTCTGACATTTTGCATTTCTTTACCATATTTCATTATCTTCTGTACACATGCACATGCATGCACCCCTCTGTACTTGATATACCTGTGGATACCTGCTAAGTGACTTAATGAAATAAAATGTTTTTGAAAAATCCCACAAATGTCTAGTAGAGACCGATTTCAAATCAGGCGAGGGGGGTGCCGTAAAACCCTTCCCCCCTCGTAACGTGGCTTCCGAACCCTTTTTCAAATATCTAGTTTTCAATTTCAAATCAATCAGTTTCAACCCAAAGCGGTTTCTCGGGTGGCGAATCATAAATCCGGATGGCGACTCTTCAAATTTTCAACTCGATTCTAAAGCGTGGCGTTTCTTTTCGGGCTGCCCCGATCCACCCGGGACTGTGGTACCTACATTAGGCGACTCTGCTGGGGATGTGATTTAATTAATACTTGAGAAAAATCGGTACGTTGATAAAATGGCCCGATTTCCTTAAGCATTAATTAAATTAGTGAGCCAAGCTTGAAAAACATTTGTGGGATTTTCAAAGTTATTTTGTTTCATTGTCTATTTCTTGTGTATATATCTTGTGCAGCTCCGCTGTTGTGTTTCGGCAATCCTACCCAGCTTGCCGGTGCTGGGGAATCCCGGAATGCTCAGCAACCCTCGACTATGATGAGTCATACCTGCCATTTGTACCGTTGTTGAGTGTACGCTCGATAATCGGGAGGCATACCTTGACTCTAGTCTGGGGAACCCTTTTCTAAACCAAAACCTAGCCTCTATACATGTGTAGAAAGCAATAGAACCATCCAAATTAGGACAGGGACCCGCAAAGTAGGACTATGTGCTATATCAAGCCTACACGTTACTGCTTTCTGCATCTCACCATGCATCTCATCCATTTCATGCCATCATGCTGTCGATCTATTCAATTTCAAGTCATGTCCTCTTAGACTCGCTTGCGCGGTCTATAGAAGGTTGCTGAGACCCAATGAAGAGTCGTGCACCCCGGTGTACGTTGTTTAAACTATATGAGTCCTTAGAACAATGAGACTTTGGGAAATCAAAACATACTAAGTCTTTGACTAACGCCTAATCGAAAATTCAACAGAGAATAAGGAATAACGTGGAAACGACGCCGTGATGCCACTTTACTTACACCACTTTGGCTAATGGCACCATGCCACTGACACCACTCTGGTTGTGGTTTCACGTCGTCTATACTAAGCTATTCCAAATTCGAAATTTGAAACTTCGAATGAGGACTAGTTGAATACTTAGTTCATTTTGACATCTCTTAGAACTTGTTGTTCTAAACAAAGGATACACCCCCAAAAGAAATTCTGAGGATTGAGGCAACCTTCGAAAGACCGTGATCTTATCCCGCTTGCACATCGCACATCGCACATCGCATCTTATGCAGTCCATTTGCTTTCGTGTTCCATATAGAACTCTTAGACTCGCTCGCGCGGCTTGTTTAGGATTGCCTGGACCGATGAAGAGTCGTGCCTTTTAAAAGGCACGTTGTTGAAATTAATTAGTCCTTGGAATGATGAAGTTTTAGGGATATCGAAATTCATTAAGTCTTCAATACATTTTTCAATCATGGATTCAATGAAAATTAACGAAACAATTAGGCTACAATGTCATGATACCCACACCACCCAGGTTATAGTGCGAAGTCACTTACACCGCTTAGGCTAATGGCACCATGCCACTGACGCCACTCCGGTTACGGTATCATGTCATTTACGCCAAACGGTTTTTGAAACCAAAACAGAAATTTCTGGTGAAAAATGTTGAAGACTTAATTTGTCTTGATATCTCCCAAGTCTTGTTATTCCTAATCAAAGGTACACATTCAAAAGAATCTCTGAGGACTAAGGCAATCCTTCGCAGGTCGTTATTTCTTGAGTCAGGGTCCAGGAGACCATAAATCCATGGAGTTTGGGATAACTCCGGTGTTCGCCGTGCCCGAATGGCTCCCTCTAATTCAGTGCATCTTCCAGCAGTCTTATTGCTCTGTCTCGGATGGTCTTAGATAAGGAGATTGGCTCTGATTCCCAACGTGTGGAATTTGACCTGCTTGACATCGACCTAGCCGTGACTGTTGGAACTATCAGTAAAGTTTGATCCCTTGAGTCGACGATGACAACACGTGAATAACAATTCTTTTATTCATACACGTTTTTTTCAATAAATCACAACAGGGGCACATTCTAAGTTCGCTTCTTACTTTACTGTCAGCACTGGGCCATCCATCCTACAACAAAGCCATACCCTTACAAACCCAGAATTTGTGGGGAAGATATGGAACAAACGGTGGAAAATTTGAATGGGGAGTATTCGAACGGGGAACAGTCAACAGGGAATCTGAATGAATTGGATCAAATCCGAACTTCCATTCGACAGATGGGTGAGCGAACAGACAACCAGATTACCCAGTTGATGCTCGTGATAATCGGGGTTGCCAGACAACTTCCACCTCCTCAAAATCCAGAAACACCCCTTGAAAATAACCATGAACCACCCCCTGAACCAAACCCCAAAAACCCAGAAATGGCCGCCATCAAAGCCAAATTGGCCTAACTTGAGTAGTCCTTAGCCAAAAGCGAAAGAATAACCTCAGTTGGTTTCGACATCGATGAACTCTGCCTCTTCCCAAATGCCAGACTATCCAAGAACTTCAAGCCAATCGACTTTGCTAAGTTCGACGGAACCGGTGACCCGAAAGCACACCTGATCGGCAACATTGGGGCACTTTCCATGTGGGGTGTGGAGAAAGATGCCATGGCCCAAATGTTCGCTCAAACACTGGTTGGGCATGCCCTGCACTGGTTCACTGCCCTGGAAATGATGAAGAAGAGATCTTGGGAGGGCATCTGTGAAGCTTTCGTGGCCCAGTTCGACTACAACATCCAACTTAAGGTCACCATTCGAGAGTTGGAATCAACAAAGATGGAACTGGAGGAGTCTTTCATGAATTTTGTCCGAAGATGGAGAGCAAAGAATGTTCAGATGAAGGACAAACGCTCTGAGAAAGATCAAATTCAGATGATTGTCCGAAATCTCCAGCCCGCACTTGCCACGCACATGATCCTAGCTCAAGCCTCTTCCGACTTCAAGACATTCTTCGAAACAGGCCTGGCAGTCGAAGAAGCTGTTCAGTTGGGCATCCTTGAAAATACTGACAACCCCAATGCCTTCTGCGCCTTCCACCAAATGCCCGGTCACACTACCAATGACTGTCACCGACTAATTGATGACGAAAACATCCCAATGCCGAACCTCAGGTCTGAAGGAGAATTTTGAGTGCAGCAAAGTCAATCCATGAATGGAATCTGTCACAAGTTGGGGAAGTTTCTGAGTTTCAAGTCGAATCTTCGTCTTTCAATTTCGAGTCAGTTTGTACATCGAGTCTTTCATTTTTTTCGTATGCTTTCAAATTCCTGTTTGTAGTCGAAGAAGAAAAACCAAAAAGAGAGTCAGTTTCGTATCCCCGAACTACGTTATGACCTGATTCCTTCGTAAGAAGGACACGTAGGCAGCCTCATCCTGTGGCCCGGTCATGTTCATTCGAGTCGATCCCAAAATTCAGTCACGATCTTTCGAGTCAATCCATTGTCGGTTAGTCCCGTCTTTTGAAGTTAATGGCAAGCTTCTTGTGTCAAAATTGTGATGATAAACTTGTGTTTTGTGATAATCCCTTAACTTGGAATTGTTTTTCACCATCAATTAAGGAATCAAAGCACGAGATACTTCACCCTTGCAAGAAGAAGAATTTCATGGGACCACTCCCTGACGCCGTCGAGAAGCAATGCCTTGGCCCGAGACCTTAACTTGGAATTGTTTTTCACCATCAATTAAGGAATCAAAGCACGAGATACTTCACCCTTGCAAGAAGAAGAATTTCATGGGACCACTCCCTGACGCCGTCGAGAAGCAATGCCTTGGCCCGAGAAAAAGCTCGCTAGATCAAAACCTCAAAATGTGATCTAGGCAAAAGTTAGGGCACACAAGTCTCTTAACTTGCATCTGGGATCCAGTTATCAAGTTGTGCAATTCAAAATGAAGAAAGGAATTCTTTTCTTTTATCAAACGCTTAAAGATATATATCCATTGATAACCCCTTTGAGCTTAATTTGATTTCTTTGAAAGAACCTAGCTAGGCAGCTATCCCCCACACCGGGATGAAATGAGGAGGACAAATGTGCCAAACACATGATTATCATCAGCACATCAGAATTCAAAGTGTGAAAGTGCCAAATACATGGGCACATGCAAAACTTTGAAGAAAAATAAAAGGAAACTCAAAATCAATGAAAGTGCCAGACACATCGGCACAACAAAGTGCAAAGCAAATCAAGTAAAAGAAGGCGCCCATCAAAAGCAAAAGGGCGCAAAAATATTCAAGATAGCTGCTAGCTCTCGAAACCCAAAGAAAATGAAAATTCTTGAGCCTATTATCCTTTCTTTGTTAAGCCAAACCTCGGCCACGTTAAAACCCAAAAAAAGCCCTTTCAGATTGAAAAACGCAACTTGATAACAAAAATCTTAGGCACTGGGAGAAAACAAGAAGGAGCGGCAAGGCAAGACATTTCGTGGATCCCGTAAGATCCAAGCTGGGGCATTTTCGAAATCCATAGGTTGTCATCAACAATCTAGGGCACAGTTTATGGTAAAAACCCTCGTGTTTTCACGAAACAAGATCAAAGAAAATCCTGAATGAGCATCACTTGATGGAGCTAAAGCAATTTCAAAACCCCAATTGGGAAAATCACCAAAACTTGATTTTATCATGACAATTTCAAACGTCAATTGCGAGGCATGCTTGCCATTTTTCGAACCCCCAAACAATCAAGTTTCTCGTCGAGTCATATCAAACTCCTTGTCCAGTCAAGGTCATCACGGAGACTCAGTCTTCTCATAAATGGTCTTTCTTGTCTTTTGAGTCATCTAAGCCTTGTCCAAATTCACACAAGGTCCTCATCGAGTCAAGTCACTTTGATCTTGAGGTCCCAACTCGTAAGAAGAATTCCAATACATGGAAGGACCCGCACTTGCATTCATGATAAAACTGGTGCCGAAACTATCAGTGGAATCAAGGAAAAGAATCAGAACTGAGACCTGTTACTGGGGCATGCACATCAGGCCAATGTCATCGAACATAGCAAGCATATCAAGACTGGGGCCTGAATGCTCAAAACTCAAACCCTGATCAAAGTCAAACTCAAACCAACTCCAGCTCAAGCCCTGGGTCCAGCTCAAACCTAATTTCCATCCAAAGACAAACTCCATCCCAAATCCCAAGGTCCTGAAAATACCAGCCCGTTGGCCAAAAATAGTAAAGCAAAAAGGGTACTCGAACATGTCCTCTGTTTTCAAAAAAAAAAAAAATCAATCATCGTTGTTGTCAAATGTCGAAACGCGGGTCTCACTTTCTAGCCTCGACCTCTTATGGTCGCCTTCATCTATCATATTTGTCAACACGACTTCTTGACATTCTGCCATAGATTTGGCATCGTCCTGAGGGACACCTTTCAATCATCTTCTGCCATAGATTTGGCATTGTCCTCTTGGACATCATTCAATCATTTTCTGCCATAGATTTGGCTTTGTCCCGAGTGACATCTTTCAATCACCTTTCGCCATAGATTTGGTTTTAATCCTTTCGAGACAAACTAACTTGTCCCGTTGGATGGCACCCCTCGCGGTGTATTCAATTTTTATCCCTTCGAGACAAACTAACTTGTCTCTTTGGATGGCACCCCTCGCGGTGTATTCAATTTTTATCCTTTCGAGACAAATTAACTTGTCCTGTTGGATGGCACCCCTCGAGGTTTAATCGCATTTTATCCTTTCGAGACAAACTAACTTGTCTCGTTTGTGTACTTGATGTTACATCTTTCGCCTCCAGAGCATGGCGTCGATTACAATACTTTTGCCACCCACTGAGACAGAGTAATCGGTGGGCGCTCCTCAATCAATCTATCTTGTCAATCATTTCCTTGCATGTCTGCATGTTTGCATTTGCCCCAAAGAACTACGCTGGTCTGATCCCTGCAGAAAAGGGTAAGTAGGCAGCTCGAAAGAGCACGACCTCATGTTTCAAATGCTTGTACATCTTTATTTGCATTTGATTTTGAATTAAGGATTTAGTAGGGCTCGAATTGGGCTGTCTCAATCTTTGGGCGTCACTCGTATCCAAACATGATACCGAGCGCCGTCCAAAGAGGGGCAACTGTAGACACCCCAATTTGGACCTATTAATTATCCTTAATTTGTGCCCTTGAGGCTCCCCGATGATGAAATTGAATCAAAGTGGGACTTGGCTAAAGCTTAAACGATGCTTCTTGGACTTTTTCAAACCAAAACCATCATTTTTTCCGACACCCTGAGGGTAAAATGGGCACACATTTCAGCATATAAAATATATTTGAATGAAATCATTTGGGTTAGAAAGAGGACTCAACGAACTTCCCGACGCTTCGAAAAATACCCAAAACCGAGTTCGGGAGTGTCCGTGGCGCCCTTCTGAAGTTGGGCTGCCACTCTAGAGCGCTCGGGAACACTCTAGAGCGCTCGGGAGTGCCACTCTAGAGCGCTTGGGAGTGCTAACAGACCAATGCATGTTGAGCTTGGCCTTTGACCATGGCTTTTCAGGCTTTTCAGTCCGTTCAACATTCAACCCTGCATGTTCCAGAGGCTTGCCTGAGCCGGCAGGAATCTCATCATTCCATTTTCTCTCCCCAAAACATTTTCTTTTCATTTTTATTTGATTTCAAAGTAAAACCATGATTTTTGGCCCCCCTATAAATACCCCTTCATTACCAGTTGAGATGACCATGAAATCAGCCTCTCTCTCTCTCCCCCCCCCCCCCATTCTGCTGTCAAAAACTCCCTAAAACTCTCTCTCAAATATTTTCTAAAAGTCTCTTGTTTTCTCAAGTATTTTCTTAAGAAAATCACAAAAAAACATTTTCACTCTTAGATACATTCTAAGACTCCATTTCTCACTATTTTTTAGCCCTCATTCAAGCATTCAAGTCAATCCAAGAAGTCTTGTTCAAGCACAAAAGGTATAAAATTCCTTTTTATACTTGAAAAGTCCACTGTTTTTCTCCTTCTGAGGGAGATCAGGGACTCACACCAGTCCCTCATACTAGTTGTGAGCCACCTGATCTTGGTTTAAAAATAAGAGCAGAGGGGCATAAAGGTGTTTTCTGTGTTAAGCTTACTGGAAGCACTCCCGAGCGCTCGAGACTACTCTTGAGCGCTCGAGAATGTCTCCAGTCTCATTTTCCTTCATTTGGGCATTTAAGTGGACATGCAAGGGGAGTGAAATGTGTTTTCAAACATATTAGCTCTTTTTAGGTGTGTTGGTACAGACGATCTCCCTTTTTTGAGAAAAATAAGGAAAATCATTTTTATTTAAAGACATGCAGAAGAGTTTTGTTCAGAACTAAAAAGGAAGTATTTTCATACTTCAAAAATGCAAGATCTGGTGTACCAGCATGCTACATTGAGTGTATTGGTTGGTTGAAATCAGTCCTGGGGTGTAGATCACTCCCAAGCGCTTGAGATCACTTCCAAGCGCTCGGGAGTGCTTGCATCACTCCACTCCATCTTTCTTCCAGTTTGATCCTCCTACTACCTTTGCATGTCCATGCATGCGTTTTTCTGTTTCCCAAGACCGTAGATTAGCTCTTGTAGAAGCAAGGATGCATGGTTTGGAAGATTGGGATCTTATCCCAGTTCACCAAGCCCTCTGTTGAGCTTAGAACATGTTTAAAATCATCTCAGTTTATAGTTTTAGCATGGTATCCTGTTTGTACTAACATGATTTACAGGTTGAGCATGCAACACTTCCAAGCGCTCGAGAGTGAGATCAGTGACAGGGCTTTAGCTTCTGACATTTTGCATTTCTTTACCATATTTCAATATCCTTCGGCACATGCACATGCATGCACCCCTCTGTACTTGATATACCTATGGATACCTGCTAAGTGACTTAATGAAATAAAATGTTTTCGAAAAATCCCACAAATGTCTAGTAGAGACCGATTTCAAATCGGGCGAGGGGGGTGCCGTAAAACCCTTCCCCCCTCGGAACGTGGCTTCCGAACCCTTTTTCAAATATCTAGTTTTCAATTTCAAATCAATCAGTTTCAATCAAAATGGTTTCTCGGGTGGCGAATCATAAATTCGGGTGCCGACTCTTCAAATTTTTCAACTCTATTCTAAAACGTGGCGTTTCTTTTCGGGCCGCCCCGATCCACCCGGAGATGTGGTAGCCCACATGTAGGTATTTGAAAGTTTAATGGAATAAAACCGGACAAACAAAGTCAAGTGACAAACCATGACAGTTTGTTGGCCGAGATAAGTGTGGGCTTTGGGACATGTGCTCTTAGAATTGAAATTCGTTGGAACATTACAAATACACATGTCTTGGTGGGCCCAAGAGTTAATTGTTTATTAGTCTCTTTAATTAAGAGTTGGGCCAAACAATAGAAGGAGGCTAAGGTAATGCTTGGAGCCTTGGAGGGTTCGTGACAGGAAAAGAAGTCGGCTACATCAGCAGCTTACAAAAGGTAGAGCCACGCACATAACGGGAGAGCGGGCACTACGGCTGGGAACAGAAGGAATCAGAGGCTGCGAAGACCAACTTTCCGATGGTTGGCTAAATCTCTTTTCTAAGGGGTAGATGAAGCTCGAACTCCTAGTACTAATGTTTATGTTTTGATTTAGTGTTTCATTATTCGAATCGTAGTTGTATGACTTGAAGATTTATTTGCGGTATTAATTTTCTCTATCAAATTATGTCCATGATTTTCTAGATTTTATGCACGTTCATACAACGGTTCTTTATTGTTTTGTGATAACTGAGTAAGATGGGTTATGCTCCGTAAGACGCGTCGTGTTATTAGACGATCCGTGCCATAGAGACGGATCGTACTAGTAAGACGGTTCGTGCTAGGCGGCGATACCCCATGCTATTTGGTGATTCATAAGTATATTTAGGGGATATTGTCAGGGCCTGCGAACCCTAACGATATCCGGATTGATTCGAGTAATTAACCTTTGTCATCGCATAAATATTGTTACAATGGGTCGAGTGGATTCGAAACCCTAGACCTTTTCTCTCATAAAGTCACTCACTTTTTATTGCTTATTTTTACTCAGCTTTAAATATTTTCCAAATCCAACAATCAAATCTCTTTTTGAATTAAGTTAGAAATTAATTAGAACAATTGCAATTTAGCCTTCGTAATCCCTGAGGACGATACTCGGAGTAGTTACCGCTATCTTTTAGGTAGTAGCAATTATTCTGTTTTATTAATTATTTTTGATAATCAGCTGAAAATTGGCAATCCTGGGTCCACAGTATAAATGTTAAAGATGAGAATTCTCAGGCTAGTGTAGAAGAGCAAGTAGAGCCAGTTGTTGCGAGTAAAAGGGTTATTGATTTGGAATTGGAAACAATCATGGAGTTTGAATTAAGTGATGAGATTAATGTCCAATGTTCTCCTCAAGGGAATTTTACTTGTTCCCCTGAGATGACTTTGGATATGAAAACTCTTGAGGAGCCATTGTCGAAAATTGGCCAAATTCCACTTGAACATGCTAATCAAATGCCTTCAATTTTAGATCATTCTAGCACTCCTTTTGAGCATCCACCATTAGAAGAGATCATTGAGTTAGAACCAATTGATTTTCTTGGTGTTGATAATTTTATTGTGGCTTATCATCCATTTTTTCTACAACTCATCAACAACTCGAAAGTTAATTTGGTTTGGAATGCGGACTTGGTGGAATTTCAACTTCAAAAGCGGCTTAAGCAATTGAGATATTCTAAGTATTTAATTTTGTGGCATGGTCGCGTACAATTTTTAACGGAGAGCCTGAAGTTGGGTGAGACATCCGTATTAGTTGCTCTCCTTAGTGTCATAGAAGTTTGGTTCACAAGACGAGAGTGAATGGCATTATCTTTTTGTGTAAATTTTATTTTTGTTTTATTTATTTATTTTTTGTCTTTTCTTATTTCTTTCTTAGGCTAGTTACTTTTATTATTCTTTCTTTTTATTGGGAAGACTAACATTGTAGGTTGCTTCCATCCAAGTTGGGGGGGTCTTCTCCCCTCTCACATTACGTCCTGCGTAGTTCTCCATTTGAGGTGATATCTTTCCTCTCTTTTACGTTTTTGTTCTCACTTCATTTTTCATGGTTTCAATGCTGACATTGAATAGTTCAAGTTGGGGCACTTTATTCTTTTTGCATTGTTCATTCAAAAATAAATTTTTAAACAATAAAAAAAATTGAAAAATAAAAAAAGTTGGATTCTTTTTGCATGAGGCTTGAGACTTGTTGAGATTGGCTCTTGGTTGATTGAGTTTGAGATGTGACAGTCATTCTTTTAATATTGTAGTGGCATTATAGTTCTTTTTGCTACCTTGTCGTGAAGTATTTGTCATGGCATTTATTTTTAGCACATTTGCACTTCACGTTTATTTGAGCTTTGGTTACTTGTGAGTTATGACTTGATTGTTCTCGTTGGCTAGTTAGTGGAGACTAAGCCCATGTGAGTTTAGAGCCCTATCTTTTATTGGAGTGGTGTCATTTTAACTCTTAGTTTGTCATGGAAAGAGTCTATTTGTTGTGGTCTCATTATTCTTGATTGTTGAGTGTTGGAACTTGAATGCATAGCAATATCTCTTGGATTTTGGTTAGTCAAATGGATGTTACACCCCTGGGAGAGGATTATAGGCATTTTCTTGATGTTTGGGCCGGTTCGTTCCTTTATTTTTACATGTATCCCTTGCGAGCCACTTTGAGCCATATATATTTAGCCTTTTCTTGGTTAGCTCCACCTTCCATATTGTGTTTGGAGAAAGGCAAAAATATAAAGGTGAAATTTTTGGATGGGTTGTGAAGTTTTGTGCTTGATTTGATGGTGCCCCTAAAAAAGAGAGGAAGAAATACAATAAAAAGAAAGAAAACAAAAACAAAAAGGGGCACCGACATGTTTGGAAAGGAAGAATGATTGCTTTGATTGAATGTTGAAATGTTAGAAGGAGGGATAAGGTGGAATCGAATTAATTTTAGTGGGGTACAAATTTCATATTTGCCCCATTTAGTTGAAATACTCGCCTATTCTCTCACACTTGAATCTATTTTTACCCGTAGCCTTGAAACATGACCATTCACCAAATGCTATAACCTTGATTAAAGTCTTATTTGATCCTTGGGGTGATGAGAAGTGGGTTGAAGGATGTGAGAGAAAAGTTCCAATACTTGGTGGTTTGTTCGTGGGACCGTATGTCCATCATATAAAGCGTTCTTTTCATGTCATAATGTGCGAGGTACTTTGCTTTCCATTTACATAATTTCAAACTGCACACTTGAGGGTTATAATATGCTCCTTGTTTCGAGTGATTTCATTTGTTGAGTGCATGACACGGTAAGATTTGAAGTCGAGACTCGGTCCGGAGAGAACTTGTAGTTATTTTTCACAAGTGACTGACGCCCTTATTCACACACGCTAAGTTCAGGTGCCGTGACTCATTTTTATGACTTGATAGTATCTAGAACTGCTAATGCCCATTATCTCTTTGCGATGGATTCATATTCTTTGCTTGAGATATCATTGAGCTGTCTTACGATTTTTTGAATTTCATGTGGAAAGTATTCACAATGTTTGTGGGTGTTCATTGCTGTAAACCCTCACGAGACTCCACTCATCCTCTAGGGATCACCTAGGGGTTTAAAAGGCTTGTTGCACAGGTTAAGTGCAATCGTGAGTCCTACAAAAGTGGCATAGTTTTTTTTTGGGTAAAAAAGTGGCATAGCTGGAATTTATTTTATTTGTTTTCTTTGCTCGGGACTAGCAAAGTATAAGTTGGGGGGTGTGATAGGTGCGTAAATGTTCACATACGCGCCCCCTAATTTATCCTTAGTAAGTCCGTTTATATCATTACTTGGAGTTTTATGCTTTATTTTGGTGTTGTAGGTATTTGGAAGTTTAATGGAATAAAACCGGACAAACAAAGTCAAGTGACTGTAGACACCCCAATTTGGCCTAACGATTATTTCAACTCCCACCTTGGGACCATCCCGATGATGATACGGATTCGATGATTGCTGATTGCTTTTTGATGAAACCCATGGACTTATGGTACGAACTCTGAGCCACTTAGAGGACCCAATCCAGAGCCAAATAGCCTTTCAGACAGAAGTGTAGTGTGTTAGGAAAATCCATCGACCGGCCGCAACATCGATTTCACGGCCTTAACATCCATTCCTCACCCGAGCAACCTGTTGCACCCAAAATCTCCCTGAGAGATCGAAGCCTCGGCCGCCAGATCAATGGCTCGGCCACTACATCCATTTCCAGGCCGTGACATCCTTTGCTCGGCCGCCAGATCGGCCTTTTTTCAGACTCTCGAACCTTCTGTCGGTTGATCGATCCACCGCCTCTTCGATGCGTTCGGGCTACGTTCAGGGATTACGTTGAAGAGTTCGAGTTACAATGCAAATGCAATTGTAACCCCGTGATTTGATTGGACGAAGTGTGTCATCCCTTTGCCTATATAAAGAGGCCTTTAGCCTCCGAAAATACAGACCACAATACAACGAAAATCCTCAGATCTATACACATTCAAGCCACGAAATTCTGGCTATACACTCCCAAAAACCCTCTCTGCAAAAGCCCCAACCTTCCATAGGCGGCCATCAATCAGACAATCCAACCCCGGAGTTCAAACCCTAGCCCTAGGGTTTTGTCCAAGAAGCAATCAATCAGTCAATCTCCATCGATCCAAAGCAATCAAGCAACTGAGGGATCAAGGTGGTGAGGCCCAACGGCCTCTGGTTTGGTTTATTTTATGCTTAATTTACTAATCGTAGCCTTCTGATAGTCTGTTAAACTTTCTGTCTGGTGTGAGGAAGAACACCAGCCGGGGCTTCGATGCCTCGGCCGGTACATTAAACCAGCCCAATTCCTCGGCCGTGACATCCATTCACCGGCCGAGTAATCGATCTGCTGGCACAGTTTTGATTTGTTTACTGCTTTCTGATGCATGATTTATTTACAGTCTCGGCTCACCTTATTAACTGTTTAAAGGATAAAAACAGACTACGTGTATGGATAGATAAAGCATCTATATGTCTTATGTTGAATGATTATGGCCAGCCTCGCGGCTAGGCGAGAGAGGTGCTAACACCTTCCCTTCTTGTACTTTTGGCTTCGTACGAGAATCTCTACTTATTTCCTAGTTTTAATAAACTGGGTGACGACTCTGTTTTGATGATAACCGCTATCGTGTGGCGATACCTCTAGCCATGGAAGTATCCACGATCTTGGTTTATGAAGCAAACAACCAATCGAGCAAACAAACGATATCAAACTGTATGGCGATGCCCCGCACGGGAGGTGTCTACAGTTTTCTGGCGACTCTGTTGGGGATATGAGAGCCATAACCAGAAAGTTCAACAAAAGACTAATACATGCCTTATTTAATTCATTTATCATATGCATCGAACAGGCAAGCCTCGTTGAGTTCACCTAATATCCCGACATGACACGGGCTATGTTAGGGGTTCTAGCAAATTCCACAGTCACTTGTACATTTTGGTATATCAAAAAGGGAATCACCCAATTACCGCCTATGATGGGCTGTGAAAAGACTGGTGCCCTTTGACAACGGAGCACCCTGAGACTACCTAAACCTTACATGTGTTAGAAAGCCATAGAACTTATCAAACTAAGGCAGGAACCTACAGGATAGGAACCTACCTGCATTTTGCTTCCAAGTTCTTCCTCACACCTTGTATATGTTGTTTTAATAGCTCTTTCTGTGCAGAAGGGTTGGGGCATGAACTAAGAGCCCTAACTCTTAAGTCTTTATAACTAAGCACTGAGGCATGCCATTGCCTACAAGGTATGTTTTTGGCATTTTGAAAGCATCATTGCTTACTTAACATTCCCGCTTTACTTAAAGCACCGCGAAGCATGGATTTCTAGAACGAAATCAAACACTGGCTGTCCCGCCGACAATTGAACTAGGGGTTGCTCTAGCAATCTTTGCCTTGCGATGCTAAAGGAAAGAGGGGGTGTAAAGTAGTAGAGCAGATTATGGATGATTATATGCAAAGTAGAGGATATTATGGATAGAACTTGCAATACTTATTTCTCCATGAATGATTCAGCATGACAAGTGTAGGACTTTAAGTCCTACTTTCAAATCAACCTAGCAACCCATCTTTTAAAATTCAAAATTTTGAGCATCCTTACTGCAACGAGTTGGTAAGATTTAGGAGTTTGTCAATGTGCTGACAGGTAATCATAGGAATCCCAATTACCTCGATCATGTTTTGAGAAAGAAGAAAAAACTTGTTGAATGAGTTTCTGAAAGACCAACCTCAATGTGTTTTGGTGAAAATAAGTTTTGATAAGCACTTACTAAAAATAAAAAATAAATAATCCAAAGCTGGTAAAAGGTCGTGTTAGCATTATGTGGAATGAAGGAATCTTCCCTAATCAAGAATTGAAAGAACTTTCAAAATTTTTTTTGCAAAACCTGATCTAATCCTCAAATGACAAGAATTGTGGAACATTCAAATAGCCGTCAGCACTGCGATAAAACTCTAAGTCTACTTTCTGTTGTGGGCATCTGCTCAACTTTTTCGGTCTGTCTTATAGTAGGATCTTCTTAAGTGACATGCAGTATTTGTAAACAACGAGTCTTAAGAATCATCCATATCAAAAATTACTGGCTATCTATGGTATCCAATAAACTCATGCATAGAAACAAAATGTTGTACATGACTCATCCATAATCTGTGAAAGTAGCTATGGTGCTATATATATCATTTTGTTTGTCTTTCTCTAACCATGCAGGGGACGAAACCAAAAGAGGAGTTCATCACCCTTATTTCTTCTCATAGCACATTGCATGATCCTGTGCTAACATCGAGTATCATTTGGTTAAACCACCCCATCATGCTAGATTTGCATTTTAAGGGCAATAAGTGTGTTTAATGTGTGCACTGCATAGACACTTGATTTTAGACATCTCAACCTGAACGTAACTAAGTTCTTGCTTTTCTTAAATTTTGGGTTTTGTCTAAGACGTGACAACAATGGCTGACGAGAAGATTGAAGCTCTGGCTGCTAAGGTTAATGTATTGGTTGAATCAATGGCTGCCCTGACCACCATTGTTCATAGTTTGCGAAGAAGCTCTCCACAAGCTCCACCTCCATCTCCCCCTGCTAGATGGACCGAGAAAACAGTTCAAAAGGAAATTCATTTTGCCAAGAAAAGACAAGGAAGAACAATGATGAACTTGCAGGCTCAACATATGGAACAAGTCGAGGGAGAAATCACCAAATCCAAAAGAAGTTGTCCCAACCATACCATTGTCACCAATACCAACAGTGCTATGTTTCCACTAAATTCATCCCAAAGCACCCCTACTCACCAGAACCCCACTTCCAGAAATCCTAAACGTCGTGCACTCCGCCACCGCCAAAATCTTAACTCATCCCCATCTCAAGCCCTGGCTACTCTGGTCGAACAAGGACTCCTTGAACCTTTAAAAACTCAATCACCTCACCCACCATTTGGCCCAAACTATGATCCTACCAAGCACTGTGCCTACCATCAGATTTCTGGGCATGAAACTGATCATCGCATCCAATTGCAACATGATATCCAAGAACTCATTGATCAATGGGTGTTCCAACCAAATTGAATGTTTGAGCGGCAACAACCAAGTCTTAACATCCCTTAGTCTGAATGTTGAGTCAATGTTTTAGCACAATCTGAGTCTTGGGTTTATTTTCTTTTAGGAGTTTGAGTCTTGAGTTTATTTTCTCTTAAAATTAAAGTCATTTTGTTCATCATGGTTTTTGACTAGCTTTTTGCACTCGATATGAAATGTGAATCTCTTCCAAAATGAGAAATCTCCTTACACTTGAACTACGAATGGCCTGATTCTCTTTTTGGGATATGTAGGCACCTTATGGTCGGCCACAATTTTCAAACTATTTTCCCATGTGCTGAGTTGCTGCTATAGAATGTTCATGATAACGTCAGAAGTTGAAAAACGATCCTTAGGGATTTCAAAGTGATCTCATGATATCTTTTTGAAACATATTATAAATCACTCAAGTTGTCAAATGCTAAGAACGAGTTTTGAAATCTATGATCCATGTCATTTTTGTTGGGCTAAGAAGGAGTCAAACGTTTCTGCACCCTCGCGGAATTCATTTGCAAGAAAATCATGCTGTATGAAGAGTAGTAAAAAGGAGGAAGAAGAGGAAGAATGAAAAACAAAGAAAAAAAAAGGGAGTGAGCTCGCTAGATTGAAAACCCGCAAGGGCGGTCTAGGCAAAAGTTAGAGCACAAACAAAGTGAGAAATTCGCCGTGTTTCCATACATCTGCTATGTGTCTCAAAGGATTCGCTTGGGTAAACATCGAAGCTCTTAAATCTCTTGGCTAGGATTCCTGTCACTTTGTCGTATGTTTCAAGATGAAGAAAGGCATTCATTTCTCTATCCCAAACACTTATCCCTTGCTAACCACGTCGAGCCTCTGGATAATCTCTTTGAAAAGCCTGCTACGCAGCCATCCCCTACACTGGGGCAAATACAAAAAAAAAATATATATATACAAGGAGAGATGAAAGAAAAATCAAATGAAAGAATGAGCACCCTGTCATACAAGGGGCATTTTTACGGAAACATCTCTTCCAATCCATGCAAAGGCCATTGTTGAAGAAATTAACTCTTTCACACAAAGTGATGGCAAGAGACAGCAAGAGTTGATAAAAATGTTGAAGATGGCTGCTAGCTTTTAAAACCCAAGCATAAGTAGAAATTAGGTTTGAGCCTTTACATCCGCTTCTTTCTCAAGCCAAAACCCAAGCCTACATTATGGCCCATAACAAAGTCCTTTCATATTGAGAAATATGACTTAGTTGCAAGGTCCTAGACACTAGGGGGCATCACCAATGTGGAACTTAGCACAAGAATCCTGAAATTTGTATCATCTTGGCAAATCAAACAACATGGAGAGTTACGTGAGACAAGGGGGTATGCCTATGTTTCCCTTTAAGCACCTCTCTCAAAAGTATCCAACCTCTTATATGGGTCTCAGTGGGCGCTTATCAATCCAACTCAAGTCAACCAAGTCAAAGTTCAAAGCAACAAACTCACCTAATTGACTAGGGGCATAGGTTTGCAAAATAGTTCTATATCTTTTGATGATTGAATGACGTAAGTGTGGAGCATGGATGGAATGATATGACCTTGAAGTCCTCGAGGAAAAGCTTTCAAAGTTAATTTTATCCTAAACATTCTTGTCATTAGCAATACAAGCACAATTGCTTTTACAAATTTTCGAGGAGATAAAATGAGTTTCTCATTTCATGATGAGTGTAGCTATATGGGCCCTTGGTCAAACAATATTTTCAGCAGTGTCACCAGAGTATTGTAGTCTATCTTGTTGTAGTCACTTAACTAGTTTAAAGTCATTCTTGGTCTCCTTAAATCAAAGAGAAGCATTAGCTTAAATGCTCGAAAGTTGAGATGTCCAGAATACATTGTGGAATTGTTTGCATATCATTATCACCCTGTCCTTTGCATCTTAGTATTTCATGCGCATGTCATTATGGCTGCTTAATGGAAGTAGTTGTCTTGGTTGCACGAGCTAACCCCAAGTGTGAGTTGTTCTTATGCTCAAGCAAGGCAGGTTCATCAAGGCATCATGGCCATCATCTCTATACAAGAAATAAAGGGCAACCAAGGGATGCACTGTAACGTCTACCTCCCTGCCAACACACTTAAAGAAAGCTCATTGAGAAGCGTCATATCCTGGGGGAACACCTCAACTCTTTTGTGGAATGCTGTCACACAGCACTGTCAAGGGCATGCCAAGATCTCCGCCAAATAGAAACATTTCACTCACATTCATTGTTATTTACACCGCATGCTAGGGGCAATAAGATCATTGTCATCATGCACGATTGAGCTAGGGTCAAGCATTCATGGCCTAAACAGGGGGCTTGCGTTTCTTTTTAAATACTCCAAATTAACATGCCTATGTGTTGCATTGCAATCTATGTCACCCAAAATCGTTCAAGCTTTTGAACTAGGGTTCTTCAAGTGTAGTGGTCCTGCCCCTAGCAGTCAGCATAAAAGGACTTCGGCCCGTGGTCGACTCCAAGCCTGTTGCATGATATTTTCCTATCCATTGCTGTTTTCTAAACTATTCAAATGTGGATTGCAGGATTCTCTTGGATTTCCGTCCTTGAAGCGATCAGGATCAACCACATCAAGCTGTGTGTCTATGACTGACAAAGCCAAGTCAAAGAAGCTGGAAGATAGCTTCATAACTAGTCCTGAGCCAACTCTACAATTGGCACCATATCAGCAACATTAAAGTGGCTTTGCACTTTGCATCTCCAAAGCTCCTTGCTTCATGCTTTCATCTCCATATCAACAACTCTACACTCAGACAGCCTCGTGCTCAGCAGTTCTAAGCCAACAGCCAACAAGAAAAAGCACCTGCATGAAGCTCAACCTAGTACACACTTCAGCTCTTCAGAAGGCATTTGTGTAACCAGCTTCCAGAAAGCATTCAACCTCCGGAAGGTACCCCATTAATGGAGGCGATGGAAATCTCTCAAAACAAGTCGAATTTGCCAAAGGAGGCGATGGAAATCTCCTCGAGCGTATGTGTGAATCAGCCCGTCAGTCAAGGTGATGAAAATCTGCGAATGCCATAATAGCCGAAGCATTTCACAAGCCTTATGGCATTTTGGGTCAACAAGTCGACAGAATCGAAGTGGAATAGGGTCAAGATCTAGCCTTGAGGGGAGTCCCGAGCATACTAAGAACTAGCCTTGGGGGGAGTCCATAAGGTCAAGAACTAGCCTTGGGAGGTGTCCCGAGCATACTAAGAACTAGCCTTGGGGGGAGTCCCGAGCATACTCAGAACTAGCCTTGGGGGGAGTCCCGAGCATACTAAGAACTAGCCTTGGGAGGAGTCCCGAGCATACTCAGATCTAGCCTTGGGGGGAGTCCCGAGCATACTCAGAACTGGCCTTGGAAGCATTCCAAGCAAGAAGAACAAATCAAACCCCGTGGAAGATGGAAGATGGAATATTCAACAACTCAACAGTTCTACAAACTCACTACTCAACAACGCCATATCACATGCTCTCAAAGCCTGTACTTTGAATGCTCAAGCCTGTACTTGAACGCACAAGCTCTACGTTTGGATGCCCAACCACTGTGTACTGGACGCTCGAACTCGACGTTCGAATGCTTAAGGTTTATACCTTGAATGCACAAGCTCTACGTTTGGATGCCCAACCACTGTGTACTGGACGCTCAAAACCTGTACTTTGAATGCTCGGATTCTGCTGTCCGAATGCTCGAGCTCTAAGCTCCGGGTGCTCAAGTCTGGAACTTGAAAGAAGCTTTATGCTTAAATCAAACACACACGCACGGGCCCGTGCACATATTGCATCACCATTGTTATCATCGAGTCTGCACCATCATATCTGCTCATATCTAACCACTATCATCATATACATATTCTGCATATCTTTTATTCATGAAACAGGTCAATCCTGCAAATCAACCGGCTCTAAGCCTCAGTTTTATTGATCGGCCCGGTGCCTCGATCCTTTGGCTCGAAGCCAAAATTTATGACGAGAAAGCTCCAGACCATCAGAATGCAACCGGTTCTACACCTCGGTTCAAATCACGTCAAGCTCTAAGTGTCGACTCCTCAGGCTCTCACCTTACCAGCTCCGCCTTTCAAGCTCATTCGCAGGGATAGGCTATTCTACCGAGCTCCTTAGTCAAAGTAAGGATGATCAAGAAAAGCAAACGCCCCTTTGCCGTGTATTGATCTACCCCAAAATACTAAAAGTAAAGCTCTCCGCCGGCATCCAATTCATCCTCAGCAGATGGTTTGGACTCCACCCAATTACATCAGGTCCATCAAGTTGATTCGAAGGATGAACTACTCTATCAAGCTTCCCTCACCAAAGTAAGGATGATCAAGAAGAGCCAACGCACTCACTGTGTACTGATCTAACCCCCAAATACTAAGGGCGCTCCCCGCAACAATTTCCCGGTAGCCCCGCGATCCTTCAACTACTCTCTGCCAAAATCCTGGCACTTATCCGGTCACGTCAGACTCTGGCTTTTAAAGCCCAAAGGTACGTCTTCTGTCTCTAACCCTCCAAACTTTTTCTTTTTATTGCCCCTGAACTACGATTGGTCTGAATTTCCCTTGAGGAATACGTAGGTAGCCTCCCGGCCCGACCATAACAAAACTTTTTTTAAAAACCCTTGTAATAGTGGTTGGACCAAATTGAGCTGCTTTTACAGCTTTGACTTTTACCCAAACATGTCTCGCGATCCGTCTGAGCTCAGTCAAAGAGGGGCATCTGTAGACACCCCAATTTGGCCTATTTCAACTCCCACCTTGGGACCATCCCGATGATGATACGGATTCGATGATTGCTGATTGCTTTTTGATGAAACCCATGGACTTATGGTACGAACTCTGAGCCACTTAGAGGACCCAATCCAGAGCCAAATAGCCTTTCAGACAGAAGTGTAGTGTGTTAGGAAAATCCATCGACCGGCCGCAACATCGATTTCACGGCCTTAACATCCATTCCTCACCCGAGCAACCTGTTGCACCCAAAATCTCCCTGAGAGATCGAAGCCTCGGCCGCCAGATCAATGGCTCGGCCGCTACATCCATTTCCAGGCCGTGACATCCTTTGCTCGGCCTTTTCCGCACTCGAACCTTCCGCCGGTTGATCGATCCGCTTTCTACGATGCGTTAAGGGCTACGTTCGAGGATTACGTTGAAGAGTTCGAGTTACAATGCAAATGCAATTGTAACCCGTGATTTGATTGGACGAAGTGTGTCATCCTTTGCTTATATAAAGAGGCCTTTGGCCTCCGAAAATCCACACCACAATACAACGAAAATCCTCAAGATCTATACACATTCAAGCCACGAAATTCTGGGCTATACACTCCCAAAAACCTTCTACCAAAGCCCCAACCTTCCATAGGCGGCCATCAATCCGACGATCCACCCCGGAGTTCAAACCCTAGCCCTAGGGTTTCGGTCCAAGAAGCAATCAATCAGTCAATCTCCATCGATCCAAAGCAATAAAGCAACCTGAGGGATCATGGTGGTGAGGCCCAACGGCCTCTGGTTTGGTTTATTTTATGCTTAATTTACTAATCGTAGCCTTCTGATAGTATCTGCTAACTTTTCTGTATGGTGTGAGGAAGAACACCACCCGGGGCTTCGTGCCGGCCGGTACATTAAACCAGCCCAATTCCTCGGCGTGACATCCATTCACCGGCTGAGTAATCGATCTGCTGGCACAGTTTTGATTTGTTTACTGCTTTCTGATGCATGATTTATTACAGTCTCGGCTCACCTTATTAACTGTTTAAGGCATAAAAACAGACTACGTGTATGGATAGATAAAGCATCTATATGTCTTATGTTGAATGATTATGGGCTAGCCTCGCGGCTAGGCAGAGAGGGGTGCCTAACACCTTCCCCTTACTGTACTTTTGGCTTCCGTACCCAGAATCTCTACTTATTTCCTAGTTTTAATAAACTGGGTGGCGACTCTGTTTTGATGATAACCACTATCGTGTGGTGATACCTCTAGCCACGGAAGTATCCACGATCTTGGTTTATGAAGCAAGCAACCAATCGAGCAAACAACGTGATGAGCCAACTGTATGGCGATGCCCCGTTTGGGAGGTGTCTACAGTGACAAACCATGACAGTTTGTTGGTCGAGATAAGTGTGGGCTTTGGGACATGTGCTCTTAGAATTGAAACTGGTTGGAACATTTCAAATACACATGTCTTGGTGGGCCCAAGATTTAATTGTTTATTAGTCTCTTTAATTAAGAGTTGGGCCAAACAATAGAAGAAGGCTAAGGTAATGCTTGGAGCCTTGGAGGGCTCGTGACAGGAAAAGAAGTCGGCTACATCAGCAGATTATAAAAGGTAGAGCCACGCACATAACGGAAGAGCGGGCACTACGGCTGGGAACAGAAGGAATTAGAGGCTGCGAAGACCAACTTTCCAATGGCTGGCTAAATCTCTTTTCTAGGGGGTAGATGAAGCTCGAACTCCTAGTACTAATGTTTATGTTTTGATTTAGTGTTTCATTATTTGAATCGTAGTTGTATGACTTGAAGATTTATTTGCGGTATTAATTTCCTCTATCAAATTATGTGCATGATTTTCTAGATTTTATGCACATTCATACAACGGTTCTTTATTGTTTTGTGATAACTAAGTAAGATGGGTTATGATCCGTAAGACGCGTCGTGCTATTAGACGATTCGTGCCATAGAGACGGATCGTACTAGTAAGACGGTTCGTGCTAGGCGGCGATACCCCATGCTATTTGGTGATTCATAAGTATATTTAGGGGATATTGTCAGGGCCTACGAACCCTAACGATATCCGGATTGATTCGAGTAATTAACCTTTGCCATCGCATAAATATTGTTACAACGGGTCGAGTGGATTCAAAACCCTAGACCTTTTCTCTCATAAAGTCACTCACTTTTTATTGCTTATTTTTACTCAGCTTTAAATATTTTCCAAATCCAACAATCAAATCTCTTTTTGAATTAAGTTAGAAATTAATTAGAACAATTGCAATTTAGCCTTCGTAATCCCTGAGGACGATACTCGGAGTACTTACCGCTATCTTTTAGGTAGTAGTAATTATTCTGTTTTATTAATTATTTTTGATATTCAACTTATTGCTTTGCCTATATATAGCAGAATCATAGAAGAAAAATGGGTCCAACACCAATCAAAGCCCAGAGCTTACAAACACTTTCCTAGTTTCAGCAAAGTAGCTTATCGAGTATCTCGTGCTCAAACCCCATTCGAACTCACGTCATCAAGTAGTTTGAATTTTACTTTTCTTGTAATCAACTTTATTATCTCGGAGTTATAAAGTTCACATTTCTACGTTCCATTTCCTATACGACTAGGAATTTTTAAGTCCACAACCGTGTGGCAAACCACGAACGTCATTGTGATCTTTAACCTTTGGGTCACACGCAATCGCTCACAAATAAGAAGTCAAGATTCACGGGAATCTTCATTAACAGTTAGGCGCTACAAGTCTTGGCACCCCCGCGCTCAATGCATTCACGCCTTTGCCAAAAATGAGAGTTTTCATTGGCACGCCCTGTGGGACCCTAATCGTTTCAAGGGTTATTACGCTAATTCATTTGCATGTAAATTCGATATGTTGAATTGGATGTTGAGATTTGGCGATGTAAAGAAGAAATTTGTTGGCGCTGTGATAAGGTCGACGAACTTGAAGATGAAATCTACCGTCTCAACTGTAAGGTCACGTTTTTATTTGGCAAATCCCATGACAAAAATACATTGATTTGTATCTCTTATTATTGAGTTGTATTATTTATTTTCCTTTTTAGAGTGTCTGTTTAGGAAGTGGATGGAAATCAAATATTATGTAATTGAGTGTGGTAGAGACTGTTTAGAAAATTGGCATGGAATAAAATCAATATTAGGAAAAGGAAAGATTGTCAAGTCAATATGGGATAGTGAAATCACGTGTGTATGGCAAGATGGATGGAAGATATCAAGGAAATTCGTGATTATGGCTAATGCATAGGGAAAGGGGATCACATAATCAGTAGTGTGAAAATATGGAATTGATTCTCAGAAATAGTGCTCGAGCAACTCCAGCAAAACATTAACCAGTGCTCGAGCAATTTGACAGATTTCTTCCATCTATATATATATGCGGCTCATTTGGGATTTTGAAGTTACCGAACATATTTGTGTCGCCTCTCTCTTGCTCCAAATAAGAGAAATACATAAGGGAGATTGTGGCTTGTCTTTTGGAATAATTACATGATCCGTTGATCATCGAGCTTTCAGAATAATTCCAAGAGTTCTTTTCAAACTTTGATTCTATTGAGTGAATCGTTCTTCCGGTGGATTCTGGAAGTATCTTGGAGGACTTGTGGATTCAAGGCAGCGGCGGTCAAGCACTGGGTGCGGTGAACGAGTGATTCGGCAATCAACCTTGGTCAACCGAGAGCGATTCTAGGTTGTAAGTATAGGTTTGTTTGTAACCGTACAATGGTTTATAGTGTTTGATTTCCTCCCGTGGTTTTTACCCTTTTTAAGGGGTTTTCCACGTATATCTTGTGTTCGGTACTGTTCATCGTTTATTATTTTCAATTCCTTTTGTTTTGCTTGATTAAGTTTTTAGATAGCGAAAAAGGATTTTTCATCAACATAGAGAGACTCCAACGCCATCGTACAGAGGATGGGCATATCGACACACTAAACTCCTACAAGGATGCAATTCAATGACTTGAATATGAAGTTGATAGGCTTGAAGAGGAGGATCGCCAATTACGCTACAAGGTAAACGGCCTCTATATTGCCAAGTCACATGGCTATTCAAGCATAATGTATTCAGCCCTACCCGAACAACATGAATTTCAAAATGGTGGGCTTGATGATCCTCATACTCAGACCTTTAAGAGCCAAGGTGAAGAAATATGAGCACTCAGTCCTGTACCGTTGCATCCGATGAAGAACTCTCATAGGCGTTCATTGATTCCTTGGATGCATGTTTGCGTAAAGCTAAAGAATGTCTAATAAACTCCAAAAAGGCTATCGAAGACATGAAGTTAACTTATCCTCCACCACTACTGTCACAATTTAGCACTTTAGGCCAAACTTCAAGCTTGAATGTCTCTAAGCAAGTTTCTAGCAAGCACACTAGGTCTCCAGGTTTCTCTCAGTACTTAACTGCCAACAACCTTGCACTCGGGGGGCAAGGAGGCCAAGGACTTCGACTTGAGGGGCAAACGTCTCAACAAGCTTCCAATAAGCACACTAGGCCACCAAGTTTTTGACAGCCCTTAGCTTTCAACAACCATGCACTCGGGGGGCAAACGTCCCAGTTCAGGCCTTTGAGGATTACTGAACAGCAACAAGGCCTTGATGATATAGACTATGGCAAAAGTTGCAGGCCTAATTGCAGCAGCCAACATTCAGGAGTTTTTCACAAACTTTTGGATGGTAAGCTATTTCCATGCCCAGAGGAACGAAAAGATACATCTGTTTCAACGCAAAAGGAGCAAGATTTCAGACCTAAAAAGATCAAGAACATAAAAAGTCCTATCATGAGGCAAGATCAACTCATTCTCTCCTCTGAAAGTCATCTCAAGCATCTGTAGAGCCACCACATTCAGATTCACTCTTGGATTGGATTTGTGGGGCACATCAAAAGCGGGTCTTATTTACTTGGCTTATGCAAAAATGTTGTGGTTGTAAAAAGGGCTGAGTAGCCAATGAAAAGTCCTTCATAGGCCGAACAAGCTTCTCTAAAATGTTCGGCCAAGGCCTATTTGTCATTAAGTAGGCCCTAGTAGAGTTTTACTTGGCCTTTTCCGTAGAGATGGAGGCCTTTTCACTTCATCGAGCAGGCTTGAAAGTTCAAAAGCTGAGGTTCAGGCATTCAATCTATTTTCAGTCCTTCCCAGGCCTTTTCAAGGTTCTATCGTTTCTTTACAACCAGGCCTGGACATAGGACTCTATTGGTCTAAGCAGGCCTTTTTGCTGGTATGAACCCTCTTTAAGCTCTTTCTTTAGGCTTGAACCACATTTATAAGCATTTTAAAAAGAAGTTCAGGCCTTCCAATGGATCTCTAAGCCTTTTTGTCGAGCCTTTCACAGTTCAGGCTTGAAGACAGATCTCATATTGTCAAAGGCCTGAATGGAGCATAGAAGATGCCTAATGCCTACCATTCATAGGCAAGGCAAACAAAAGAGGGTATGGTAAAACAGGATTCAAGGACTGTTTGGATGCTAAAAACAACTTTCTATTTTATACATGCCTTGATCCTAAAAATCAAGAATCAAGGCATTGGGGGGGCAATGTTTATGCCCGTTTTTGGCACCAAACTGTGGACCAGGGCTGGAGGGCCATTGATTAATTCGTTAATTAAATTGGGCCGAAATTATGTTATTTTTGGTTATTAAGTTTATTGGGCCATGGAATTTCTATTACGTTTGGGCCCAATAACCGAACGCAACCCGTAAGAGATGGAGCCCATGAAGAAGATGTGGATTTGGATCAAGGAGCAAGGCCCACGGTTTTTGGCAGTTAGTTATTTCCTGGAGGTAGTTGATTTCCTTCCAATTTAAAGGCCAATTGACTTGGTCAATTGGTCACATGGCAAGTTAGCACAAAAGGAGGAAGTGGGGAGTTATTGCCACATCACCCCATGATCTTTCAACTGCCAGAAACTACCCATGACTCTGCATGCACAAATGGAGGAACCATCATGGGACATTTGACGGCCTGTGGTGTAAGCAGAATTTGGATTCAGGCCTGAATCAGCTTACTGCTTTGCCTATATATAGCAGAATCAAAGAAGAAAAACGGGTCCAACACCAATCAAAGCCCAACACTTACAAACACTTTCCTAGTTTCAGCAAAGTAGCTTATCGAGTACCTTGTGCTCAAACCCTATTCGAACTCACTTCATCAAGTAGTTTGGATTTTACTTTTCTTGTAGTTAACTTTATTATCCTGGAGTAATAAAGTTCACGTTTCTACGTTCCCTTTCCTATACGACTAGGAAATTTTAAGTCCACAACCGTGTGGCAAACCACGAACGACATTGTGATCTTTAACCTTTGGGTCACACGCAATCGCTCACAAGTTAGAAGTCAAGATTCACGGGAATCTTCATTAAAAGTTAGGCGCTGCAAGTCTTCGCATGCTCGCGCTCAACGCATTCACGCCTTTGCCAAATATGAGAGTTTTCATTGGCGCGCTTGGTGGGACCCTAGTCGTTTTTCAAGGGTTATTACGCTAATTCATTTGCATGTCAATTCGATACTTTGAATTGGATGTTATGTCAGAAAATTAGATCATACGCAGATAACACAAGTAACATAACAATAGATTGACTTAATTACTAGTCTGTATCATCCTATAGGGGTTGCCTTTCAACATTAGTAATGTTAAACTTGTTGACATCTAGCTGATAATCATCTCCAAATTTCAACCACAACACTTTATGTAATCCCAACATCTAATCGTAAATAGAAGTAGTTAGAATATAAATTGGCAATAGCGTATCACAATGTCTATGCGAGGGGTGACATACTACTTTTTTGGTCAGTTGTTTACGGAATGAGTTGGATCGAGAAGTGGGCTTTGAATAAAAAATATAAGTCATTCGGGTGTTCCTGTGTAGACACCCCAATTTGGCCTACCGATTATTTCAAGTCCCACCTTGGGGACCATCCCGATGATGAAATGGATACAGTGATTGCTGATTGACTTCTTGTGAATCTTAGGACTTTCGGTAAGAACTTTTAGCCACTTAGAGGACCCAATCCAGAGCCAAATAACCTTTCAGACAGAAATACAGTATCCCAGAAGAATCCATCTGTCGGCTGTAACATTGATCTCACGGCCTCAACATCATTTCTTCACCGAGCAACCTGTTGCTTGAAAATCTCCTTGAGAGATCAATTCCTCGGGCGCAAGATCCATCCTTCGGCCGCAACATCTATTCCTCGGCCGCCAGATCCTTTCTACAGCCACCAGATTGTCTATTTTCCAGCTTTTCGAATGTTCTGTCAATCGTTTGATCCAACTACGATACCTCCCTGATGCATTCGGACTACGTTTAGAGATCACCAAGAAGAGTTTGTATTGCATTGTAACTCCAATTCCTATCGTGCATTTTCATTGGACGGAGTGAGTCACCAATTGCCTATATAAAGGGCCTTAGGGTTCCGAAATAAAGACCACGAAATTCATATACTTACTCACCCTTTCAAGCCACGAAACTCTGCACACACGAAACTCTGCACAAACACACTCTCAAATCCCCTCTGCAAAAGCCCCAACCTCCCGAAGGCAGCCATCAATCCGACGACCAAACCCCAAAGTTCAAACCCTAACCCTAGGGTTTTTAAGGAGCAAATTAGTCAATCACAATCAATCCGAAGCGATCAAGCCATTGAGGGATCAAGGTGGTGAGGCCCAGGGGCCTTTGGTTCATTTTATTCTCAGTTTATGCATACTAACCGTAGTATTTTGATTATATGTTGATCGTATAGTCTGGTGAGGAAAAACATCGGCGGGAGAATCAATCGTTCAGGCGGTACACCAAACCAGGAGGATCTCTCGGCCGTGACATCTCTTCACCGACTGCGAGATCCATTGCCCTAGGACAGTTTGCTTTATTTTCGCTTTCTGATGCATGCTTTCAATTATCGTCTTGGCTCACCTATTAACTGTTAAGCTTAATCAAACAGAT
Organism: Rhododendron molle; assembly: GCA_025413875.1. Classification (NCBI taxonomy): domain Eukaryota; kingdom Viridiplantae; phylum Streptophyta; class Magnoliopsida; order Ericales; family Ericaceae; genus Rhododendron; species Rhododendron molle. Next base: position 15,688,212 of record CM046398.1, on the reverse strand, counting down.
TATGTGTCGGAATTAAATAAAGCATGTGTTAATCTTATGTCGAATGACTATGGGCCAGTTTCACGACTGGGCGGAGAGGGGTGCCTAACACCTTCCCCTTACTGTACCTTTGGCTCCCGTACCCGGAATCTCTATCTATTTTCCTAGTTTTAATAAACTGGGTGGCGACTCTGTTTTGATGATAACCGCTATCATGTGGTGATGTTCCTAGCCATGAGAATATCCACGATCTTGGTTTATGAAGTGGAAGGCATACAAACAACGATGATCAATCTGTATGGCGATGCCTCGCCCCAAGGAGGTGTCTACAGTTTTTGGAGACTCTGCTGGGGAATTGAGAGCCATAACCAAAAAGTTTGACATAGGACTAACACATGCTTTATTCAATTCACTTATCATATGCATCGACCGGAAAACCTCGTTGAGTTCACCTAATACCCCGGCATGACACGGGCTATGTTAGGGGTTTCAGCAAACTCCACAGTCACTTGTACTTAGTAGTATATCAAAAAGGAAATCACCCAATCACCACTTATGATGGGCTGGTGAAAGGACTGATGCCCTTTGACAGCGGAGCACCCTTGAGACTACCCAAGCCTTTATATATTAGAAAGCCATAGAACTTATCAAACTAAGATAGGAACCTACAGGCTAGGAACCTACTTGCATTAATTGTGAAAGTTCTTCCTCACACCTATTGTATAGATGTATGTTGTAAAGCCTTCTTTTGCAGGACAAACCTTAGGAACCCCGTAAGATCAAAACAAAAGAATGTAAGCTAAACCAATCTAACTAAAGCAAAAATCTTTCTGGAAATGACTGCATCACTGTTCACGTTTGATTCACACTTTCAAGTTGTCACCAAGCTGTCTGGCCTACTCCACTCTGCTGCCGAGAATTTCAACCCGTCCAAGTACATCACTCTGGAGGATCAACCAAAGCCTATGGTAATTATCACTGAAGACGTTCATGTCATGTTCGCAAGAATAGTCTATGATGAAGAAGTAGAAAGCGTAATTGAAGGAGAAGGACTCCGCAGGGTTCCAATCTACTTCTATGACCCTTTAGCACCTACCGACGACTATTGGCCAATCAACGGCGTCAACAACACTGAAGTTGAGGAAGCAAGAGAAGAAGAGTCTACTGACAATGATCCACTTGACGAAATATCACTAAACCTACTCTTTGACGAGGGGTTCACCAATAACAAAATAAGGGTGATCCACCCCATCACAGACAGTTTTGGTAACTTGGGTATTTGTTGGCACACAAAGAATCGACAACAGCGATGGAGCAGAAAATGAAGCTCAACTAGAAGAAATCACAGCAATAGCAAATCAAATGGCCCTCCAGGACTTGCAAGGTGACAATGATGAAAGTGCGATTCAAAGTGACAGTGAAGTGCTGATGATCAACCTTGGTGATGAAAAAGACTGCTCTGAGCTGATTGTGTATGCTGAAAAAGGGGTTTACCCTAACTGGACCATGGAACACACTTTAAAATACGAAATGAAAAATGCTAATTTTGATCTTAGTTCTGATTCTGATTCCGACTCCGAATCAACTCAATTCGAATCTAGCTTTTCATCTTTTCAAACTACTAAGTCTAGTGAGGAAAACCTGGTCAAAGCACCGAGGCATAACATTTATTTTGAATTTGACTCTGAAATGTCTTTTGACAATTTTAGCAATGAGAAGGAAGATTTAGAGTATTTCACTTTTCCTATAATCAACTGTGTGGATTCTGACAATCCAAATTTTGAGGAAGAAATTTCAAAAGAAATTCTAGAATTCATCGAAAGAGAAGAAGAAAGGCACGCTAAACCTTTTTATGAAGAAATAATTACAGCAAACATAAGCTCTGAACACAAGCCCAAACTAGTTAAAATTGGTGCAACACTATCTTCTCAAGAAAGTGAAAAACTAATCCTTTTGCTAAAAGAATATGAAAATGTTTTTGCCTGGTTTTACGAGGACATGCCTGGAATAGACCCTAAAATTATTCAGCACAAAATTCCCCTCCATCGTGATGCAAGACCTGTTAAACAAAAGCTAAGACGTATGCGCCCTGATTGGGTCTTAAAAATAAAAGAAGAAGTCACTAAGCAAATCAACGCCGGTTTTCTCATAGTCACCGAGTATCCAGAGTGGGTAGCCAACATCGTCCCAGTACCAAAGAAAACTGGGGGAATCAGGGTCTGTGTAGATTTCCGAGATCTCAACAAGGCCAGTCCAAAAGATGACTTTCCATTGACACACATAGACGAGCTTGTGGACAACACCGCAGGGCATGCACTGCTATCTTTCATGGATGGGTTTTTTTGGGTATAACCAGATTCTGATGTCTCCCGAAGATAGAGAAAAGACCATCTTCACCACACCGTGGGGAACCTATTGCCACCGAGTGATGCCATTCGAGATGAAGAATGCTGGAGCCACTTACTAAAGGATGGCATCCGCATTGCTGCACGACATGATGCACAAAGAAGTAGAGGTATATGTCGACGATATGATAGTCAAATCGAAGGAAAGGTAAGGGCACTACGAAGCACTTTAAAAGTTCTTTGAGAGGATAAGGCAATACAAGTGTAGGCACCCCAATTTGGCCTAACGATTATTTCAAGCCCCACCTTGGGGACCATCCCGATGATGAAATGGATACGGTGATTGCTAATTGACGTCTTGTGAACCCATGGACTTATGGTAAGAACTTTGAGTCACTTAGAGGACCCAATTCCCCAGAGCCAAATAGCCTTTCGGATAGAAATACAGTATCCTAGGAGAATCCATTTGGCCGGCCGTAACATTGATCTCACGGCCTTAACATCATTTCTTCACCCGAGCAACCTGTTGCTTAAAAATCTCCCTGAGAGATCAATCCCACGGCCGTAAGATCTATCCTTCGGCCGCAACATCATTTCCTCAGCCACCAGATTGTCTATTTTGTAGACTCTGGAACATTCTGTCGATTGTTTGATCCAACTACAATACCTCCCTGATGTGTTCAGGCTACACTCAGAGATTACCATGAAAAGTTTGCATTGCATTGCAATTGCAATCGTGCATTTTGATTGGCAGGAGTGAGTCACCAATTGCCTATATGAGGGGCCTTTGGGTTCTGAAATAAGCAGGACAACATACATAAAATTCATATACTTTCACACCCTCTCAAGCTACGAAACTCTGCTGAAATACTCTCTCAAACCCTCCATTCAAAAGCCCTAACCTACCAAGGCGACCATCAATCCGACGATCAAATCCCCAAAGTTCAAACCCTAACCCTAGGGTTTTCAAAGGAGCAAATCAAGTCAATCACAATCGATCCGAAGCAAATCAAGCAACCGAGGGATCAAGGTGGTGAGGCCCAGCGACCTCTGGTTTGGTTTATTTATCGCTTTTATGCTTAATCATAGCGTTTTGACAATCTGCTAACTTTTCTGCCTGGTGTGAGGAAGAACACCGATCGGGGCTTTGATCCTCGGCCGGTACAAAACCCATGGACTTATGGTGAGAACCTTGAGCCACTTAGAGGACCCAATCCAGAGCCAAATAGTCTTTCAGACAGAAGTACAGTACTTTAGGAAAATCCATTTGTCGGCCGTAACATCGATCTCACGGCCCCAACATCCATCCTTTGGCTCTCATACCCAGCCCACTAAGAGGGGTGCCTAACATCTTCCCCTTATTGTACCTTTGGCTCCTGTACCTAAAATCTCTATCTATTTTCCTAGTTTTAATAAACTGGGTGGCGACTCTATTTTGATGATAACCGCTATCATGTGGCGATGTTCCTAGCCATGAGAATGTCCACGATCTTGGTTTATGAAGCAAGCAACCAATCGAGCAATAAACGAACAATCTGTATGGCAATGCCTCGCTCTAGGGAGGTGTCTACAGTTTTTTTGGCGACTCTGCTGGGGACTTGAGAGCCATAACCAGAAAGTTCAACGTAAGACTAATACTTGCCTTATTTAATTCATTTATCATATGCATCGAGCAGGCAAACCTCGTTGAGTTCACCTGATATCTCGGCATGTCACGGGCTATGTTAGGGGTTCCAGCAAACTCCATAGTCACTTGTACCTAGTGGTATATCAAAAGGAAATCACCCACCAATTACCGCCCATGATGGGCTGGTAAAGGACCGGTGCCCTTTGACAATGGAGCACCCTTGAGACTACCCAAACCTTACATGTTTTAGAAAGCCATAAAACCTATCAAACTAAGATCGGAACCTACAGGTTAGGAACCTATTTGCATCTACCTATACGAGTTCTTCCTCACACCCCGTCTCATTCATTATTGTATGTTGTAAAGCCTTCTTTTGCAGGACAAACCTTAGGAACCCCGTAAGATCAAAACAAAAGAATGTAAGCTAAACCAATCTAACTAAAGCAAAAATCTTTCTGGAAATGACTGCATCACTGTTCACGTTTGATTCACACTTTCAAGTTGTCACCAAGCTGTCTGGCCTACTCCACTCTGCTGCCGAGAATTTCAACCCGTCCAAGTACATCACTCTGGAGGATCAACCAAAGCCTATGGTAATTATCACTGAAGACGTTCATGTCATGTTCACAAGAATAGTCTATGATGAAGAAGTAGAAAGCGTAATTGAAGGAGAAGGACTCCGTAGGGTTCCAATCTACTTCTATGACCCTTTAGCACCTACCGACGACTATTGGCCAATCGACAACGTCAACAACACTGAAGTTGAGGAAGCAAGAGAAGAAGAGTCTGCTGACAATGATCCACTTGATGAAATATCACTAAACCTACTCTTTGACGAGGGAGTCACCAAAATAAGGGTGATCCACCCCATCACAGACAGTTTTGGTAACTTGGGTATTTGTTGGCACACAAAGAATCGACAACAGCGATGGAGCAGAAAATGAAGCTCAACTAGAAGAAATCACAGCAATAGCAAATCAAATGGCCCTCCAGGACTTGTAGGGTGACAATGATGAAAGTGCGATTCAAAGTGATAGTGAAGTGTTGATGATCAACCTTGGTGATGAAAAAGACTGCTCTGAGCTGATTGTGGATGCTGAAAAAGGGGCTTACCCTAACTGGACCGTGGAACACACTTTAACTTTAAAATACGAAATGAAAAATGCTAATTTTGATCTTAGTTCTGATTCTGATTCCGACTCCGAATCAACTCAATTCGAATCTAGCTTTTCATCTTTTCAAACTACTAAGTCTAGTGAGGAAAACCTGGTCAAAGCACCGAGGCATAACATTTATTTTGAATTTGACTCTGAAATGTCTTTTGACAATTTTAGCAATGAGAAGGAAGATTTAGAGTATTTCACTTTTCCTATAATCAACTGTGTGCAACAATTCAAATTTTGAGGAAGAAATTTCAAAGAAATTCTAGAAATTCAGAGGAAGAAAGAAGAAACGCTAAACCTTTTACGAAGAAATAATTCTGACAAACATAAGCTCTGAACACAAGCCCAAACTAGTTAAAATTGAGGTGCAACACGATATCTTTCGAAAGTGAAAAAGCTAATCCTTTAGAAGAATATGAAAATGTTTGCACAGTTTCTGAGGACATGCACTGGAATAGACCACAAATTCCTAAAATTCCCTCCATCGTGATGCAAGACCTGTTAAACAAAAGCTAAGGCGTATGCCCCGATTGGGTCTTAAAAATAAAAGAAGAAGTCAAGCAAATCACTTTCTCTAGTCATCGAGTATCCAGAGTGGGTAGCCAACATCGTCGCAGTATCAAAGAAAACTGGGGGAATCAGAGTCATGTGAATTTCAGAGATCTCAACAAGGCCCAAAGATGACTTTCCATTGACACACATAGACGAGCTTGTGGACAACACCTCGAGGGCATCAATTTTATAGCTATCTTTCATGGATGGGTTTTGGGTATAACCGGTACGATGTCTCAGGAAGACAGAGAAAGACCACCTTCACCACACCGTGGGGAACCTATTGCCACCGAGTGATGCCATTCGAGATGAAGAATGCTGGAGCCACTTACTAAAGGATGGCATCCGCATTGCTGCACGACATGATGCACAAAGAAGTAGAGGTATATGTCGACGATATGATAGTCAAATCGAAGGAAAGGTAAGGGCACTACGAAGCACTTTAAAAGTTCTTTGAGAGGATAAGGCAATACAAGTGTAGGCACCCCAATTTGGCCTAACGATTATTTCAAGCCCCACCTTGGGGACCATCCCGATGATGAAATGGATACGGTGATTGCTAATTGACGTCTTGTGAACCCATGGACTTATGGTAAGAACTTTGAGTCACTTAGAAGACCCAATCAGGAGCCATATAGCCTTTAGGATACTCAGAATCCTAGGAGAATCCATCTGCCAGGCGTAACATTGATCTCACGGCACTTATGGACATCTAAATTGGTCTTCACCGCAGCTTTGTTGCTTAAAATCTCCACTGAAGATCAATCCCACGGCCGTAAGATCTATCCTTCGGCCGCAACATCATTTCCTCAGCCGCCAGATTGTCTATTTTCTAGACTCTGGAACATTTTGTCGATTGTTTGATCCAACTACAATACCTCCCCGATGTGTTCAGGCTACACTCAGAGATTACCATGAAAAGTTTGCATTGCATTGCAATTGCAATCGTGCATTTTGATTGGCAGGAGTGAGTCACCAATTGCCTATATGAGGTGCCTTTGGGTTCTGAAATAAGCAGGACAACATACATAAAATTCATATACTTTCACACCCTCTCAAGCTACGAAACTCTGCTGAAATACTCTCTCAAACCCTCCATTCAAAAGCCCTAACCTCGAAGGCGACCATCAATCAAGCGATCGAACCCCAAGTTCAAACCCCCAACCTAGGGCATTTTCAAAGGAAGCAATGAGTCAATCTGTCGATGGCGAAGTAATCAAGCAAGGGCGGAGGATCAAGGTAGTGAGGCCCAGGGGCCTCTGGTTTGGTTTATTTATCGTTTTTATGCTTAATCATAGCGTTTTGACAATCTGCTAACTTTTCTGTCTGGTGTGAGGAAGAACACCGACTGGGGCTTTGATCCCTCGGCCGGTACATCAAACCAGGAGGATCCCTTGACCATGACATCCATTCCCCGACTGCGGGATCCATTCCCCCGGACAACTATGTTTTGTTCTGCTTTCTGATGCATGTTTTACTTATCATCTGGGCTCAGCAAATTCAGTGTTAAAGGCTTAACTAAACAGATTATGTGTTAGAATTGAATAAAGCAAGTACATGTCTTATGTTGAGCAATTGGGCTAGCTTCACTAGGCAGAAGGGGTGCCTAACACCTTCCACTTATTGTAGCTCCCGTGCCCAAAATCTCTATCTATTTTCCTAGTTTTAATAAGCTACTGGGTGGCGACTCTATTTTGATGATAAGCTATCATGTGGCGATGTTCCTAGCCATGAGAATATCCCACGATCTTGGTTTATGAAACAAGCAACCAATCGAGCAATAAACGAACAATCTGTATGGCAATGCCTCGCTCCAGGGAGGTGTCTCAGTTTTGACGACTCTGTTGAGGACTTGAGAGCCATAACCAGAATGAAGTTCAACGTAAGACTAATACTTGCCTTATTTAATTCATTTATCATATGCATCGGGCGCAGCCAAACCTCGTTGAGTTCACGATATCTCGGCATGTCACGGGCTATGTTAGGGGTTCTGAGTCCTTAAACATGAGTTGTACCCTAGTGGTATATCAAAAGAAATCACCCACCGCCTATGATGGGCTGGTAAAAGGACTGGTGCCCTTTGACAATGGAGCACCCTTGAGACTACCCAAACCTTACATGTTTTAGAAAGCCATAAAACCTATCAAACTAAGATCGGAACCTACAGGTTAGGAACCTATTTGCATCTACCTATACGAGTTCTTCCTCACACCCCGTCTCATTCATTATTGTAACACCTCTTTCTATGCAGAAGGGTTGGGATTTTCAGCCCAAATCCTAACCTTATACAGCAAAGTACTAACTTACAGGTAGTTTACTTTTAAAGCAGGCACGATAGGTAGATCAAAGAAGCAACCTCAGCTTGTTTTATACTCTTTAACACCGAAAAAGCTACACCAAGCAGATGTCTTTGACCATCTACTTTGTCATCCTCGCTGTCAAAACACCTTCACGCATGATCTAATCACTTCACCGGGACTTTGCATCTTCTCAAACAAATCCAATTATCACGATCCCACGAGCTTCTCAAGCAATCCTCTCGCGCGACCGAGAATGGCGGAACAATGACACTCTTATCGCCGCAGCTTGGCCCAAATAGCCTATTTACTTGGCGAGAAGCGACAAGAATCTTTCTGAAGACAAGAAGAGCGAGGAAAAGCGAGAAAATCCTCGTGAAGTGGTATTGGTGAAAATTCAAAAATTTGGAAGCAGGTTAAGGAGATTAAGCATGCCCTGGCCCGTTCACAGGGAAATTATGGACTTTGAAGGACTTTGCCTTTTCGCAGATTCTCAACTACCCGTTCAAGTCTTTAATTTGCCAAACATTGAGAAGTTCAATGGAGCTGGCAACCCTACACCAGCCATGTCCGCCATGTTATCAACACTGTAGACTAATGCGTCTAAATGATGAGCTTATAGCTCAATTATTCCAAAAGCTCTCCTTGGAAGTGCTTCGATTGGTTTCTCCTTTGGCGTTCGAACATTAATGGCGAAATGCGCGCTTTTATCAAGTCAATATGCATACAATGTCAAAGTTGAGCTAACCACCCGAGATTTGAAAATGACCAAGCAAGAGTCAAGCGAAGACTTTGCTACCTTCGTAGCAAGATGGAGAGAAAGGTTGCCAAAATGAAGAACTGCCCCTTTGAGGAAGATCAAGTGAGAATAGTTGTTAGAATCTGCGGCCTGAAAAATACATAGACTGGCCTTCCTTGCACATTGTGAATTTGTTGGGAATGTACAGGTTCCTTCTGGACATGTGCGAGGCCCACGAGCATGCAAGTAATTCGTGGAAGTCGGATCAAGACTAGGCCGTGAGGCTTGAGTATGCTCCTCCATACGACGACCTTCGCTGATTCCGGTACATTTGCTCTTGCATGAAGCGACTTGGCCTTTCTGTTCTTTACCCCACTTGCTTTAGGTTGCCTTTCATTAATTTGGCTCCTATTTGTAATAATTTCTAATTAACCATTTACTTTCAGTACCATATAAAGCTGGCTTGGTTTGCCTCACTGGTGTGCAATCGGTCGCTCTTCGAGGCCGAGAAGAGGGATTAAATTCAACTCAGTGGTGAACCGGTGACCACTCAGCGAGTGAGTTGGAGTGTGTCGCGCAATGGTCTGTTTTGCATGCACGTTGATCCATGCATACAAAGGTGGCCATGGTGTAAGTCACATTCATTCCCTGTGCAGCCTGGTTCATTCCTCATCCGGGGGTTGGATTTTACCCTATTTTCATTATTTCATCCATCCATATCATGTTTATATCACATCCTGCAAAATGTTACAGTTTTTAATCCCCCATTAAACCGTTTCCCCGCCCTAATTGGCTTAAAATTGGTTAAAGAAGAAAACGAATCACAAATATTTTTACAAAATGTCTAAGTAGAGACCAATCTCCGGATTGGGCGAGAGGGGTGCCTTAAAACCCTTCCCTCTCGTAACTGGCTCCCGAACCCAGATATGGTTATGACGGACTCGTTCCTTCACTTTTTCAAATCAAATAGCGTGGCAGGTGCTTCAAAATCTGCTGTTCCTTGGGTGTCGGACCTTCAAACCCGTGTGGCGACTCTGTATTCCGGCTGCTTCTCCGCTGGCGCTCCCTCGATCTATCGGGCCGCTTTGGCACAAAAGGAACGAAATCCTTTTTCCAAGGGCATGCTGCCCACAGTGGCGACTCTGCTGGGGATCAATCAAACCAATATTAATTCATACTTAGAGTTTAATACATTCGTGAACGATTCCTTAAAAGTCTGTCAAAACGGTGAGCTTCGCGCTGCCGAAGGTTGGAATGGTGATTTAACGAGACCTCGTGTCCGGCCAATCTGATCTGGGACTTTTTCAATTGTTCACTTGCGTAGTTTCCTCTAAAGATGAACTAAGTAAAGTGAGCCGAGCTTGAAAAGGCATTTTGCGATTTTGTGATTCTTATTCTTCTTAATCAATTTCTAGCATTCATTTGCATCGATGTGGGATAAGCCTCGTTGGATCGTTTTGGCAATCCGGCACGGTTTACCGGTGCCCTGGGACCTCAAATGACTAACAACCTTCGACGATGATGGGTCATGCTACCGTTTGACTATTGCTTAGCGATATCGCGGGCAACGGGAGGTATATCTGTGGCTCTAGTTCGAGGAACCTGTTACAAACCAAAACCAGCCTTTGCATATACAAAGCTCTAGCACTCTCTGAACTAAGACAGGTACCTACAGGGTAAGATTTATTTGCATCTAACCCCCATATACTGTCTACGTGTTACTGCTTTCCTTATCGCATGCTGTCCATTCTTCATGTCGTTTGGCGTAGGAGCATGTTTAGGGCGGCTTCTAGGATCTCGTTCATGCGAGTATGTCTTGAGCTGTGTCGGGCGTTGTTATGGCCCGATGAAGAGTCATGCATCTAGATGATGCATGTTTTTCAGCTTTTTCAAATCCTTAGAACAGTAGAGACTGCAGGAAATCAGAAGTTTTCTACACCCTTGTCTATATACCTGATTAGGGTTTCAAATAGAAAACTAGGAACAACAAAGAACATGCTATGATGCTTACACCAGTCAGGTAACAAGTGCCTCGTCACTTACATCGCCCGGCTAGCAGCGCTGTGCCGCTCATGCCATTTTTGGTTATAGTATCATGACATGCACACCGAGTTGTTCCAACCGCAAAGTTGAAACCCCAAGCAGCAAAATGGCTGAAGGTTTAGGTTTCTTTCGACATCCTTTAGTCTCATGTTGGCTCAAACAAGGATACATCTTTAAAAGATTTTCGAGGATTTTGGCGATGCTTGAAACAGCTCGCGAGACAGATTTGTTTTCTAGTCTTAGAGTCTAGGGCGACACTGATTGACGACGCTGGTGGCATTATTTTAGTCTTTTATTTAGATTAAAGTTACTGCAGGATCCCTCTGAGCCTTCTGTTTTATTGTCAAGCAAAGCTCGAGCCATTGCACCGCCAAGAAAAGTATCGAGGCAAAGAGCCAAACCCGCTGGGAACGCTTGCAATAATCCGGCCGAGGCTTGTCGTTACAATCCCGATCGGCCGCAATACAAGACTCACCGCTTTCTTCGTTAGCTGCCTTACGGCCAAGCTCGTCACCGATCTTGGAAGAGGTTGTGCAGCCGACATCTCCTTGCTCTTTCTTCAGCATCTGAAACTCCCGACATGGCAGAAACCTAGAGTTCCAGCCGCTTCTGTGGAACAAATGCTCATGAACCTTCGTGCCAGCATCACTGCAATAGCAGAGGGCCGCCCAAACCGATGCTAATGTCACCCATTTGAATGAACTCTTCGACACCCATTCCACCGACTCTTGAAGAGGAAAGCGAGGCCGAAGATGATCCAGATCCGCACGTGCAGCAAGTTATGGTTGAAGATCCAAACAATCCCGGCGCGCCATTGTTCAACACAACCTCGAATTGTTCATACACTGCTGGTAATCGCAGCAGCAATGTCCTAAATCGAAAATCCAGACATTACGGCTCTCGTGGCCAAGATGGCCTAGTGAGGAGTCCATTGCCAAAGCGGAAAAAGTCGAAGCTGGTGGCATAACTTGGATCGTCTCTGCTTGTATCCTAATGCCAAACTTCCCGAGAAGTTTAAAATGCCCGACTTGGCAAAATTCGATGGAAGTGGTGACCTCGAACCCATCTCTACAGCTACCATACCGCCATGAAGCTATTGTCAGTTGAGCCTGAGGCCATGTCACAGTTCTTTCCTCAGACCCTCTCGGGCCCTGCTTTCCAATGGTTTCTGCCACTCGACATCGCCAAAAGGAGGACTTGGGAGGACATTGGGTGTGGCTTATTTCAAAGACAGTTACAACTCTCAACTGAAGATGACCACACGAGAGCCGAATCCACAAAGATGGAGGCGAAGGAGTCCTTTGCCGATTTTGTCAAAAGATGGAGAGCTAAGGCTGCTTTAATGATTGATCGCCCCAGCGAGAAAGACCAACTCCGCATCATCTCTCGGAATCTCCAGCCAGACTATGCCAAGCATTTGGTTCTCGCTCAGGCATCTGCAAACTTCGACACCTTCTATGATTCCGGTCTGGCCATCGAGGATGCACTCCAACGCGGAATTCTGACAAAAGGGGAATCTTCTAATCCCCCAAAAGCAAAGGCCCGTGCTTACTTTGGGAACACCAATGCTCTGTTTGGGACAGGGACTTACTCCAATACAGCAACCAATGGTACCAACGCCCCTGCTTCCAACACCATAAACCACATCGCCGGTGTCAATCAGGTTCAGTCAGCACAGAACAACTGGCCTCGCGGACAGCAACGTAGCTTCTCTGCAATTGAGGCACCTCTGTCCTCAGTTTTGGAGAAGTTGATGAAGTCAGGGCATCTCAAGCCCCTGGATCCAATTCCTTTACCCAAAAACCCTTCGCCAGGCTTCAAGGCCAATCTCTACTGTGCCTACCATCAGGGTGCCGGCCACCTTACAAATTCCTGTTTCTGTCTTCAGCATGCAATTCAGGACCTTATAGATGAAGGGACTCTCTCGGCACCACCTCCGCCAGCCCAAAAACCAAATATCCTTTCCAATTCCTTACCCAATCACAAGGCTGTTCCACATATCAGCCAAATCTCTCTCAGCTCTACTAAAACCAACCCCATCTCCACTATATTTGACCCTATCGACCATATCATCCCAGTCGATCGACCCAAACCCATTGTGCTCATGCCTTCAGAATTTGATGCCGAACTCATGTTTATAGGGCAAACTTATAATCCGCCTACCCGGTTAGTGCAAGCGGGCTTGGACTTCCTCGATGACAATATCAGTGATCTTCACGACGGTCCTTTTCCACAGATCCGACTTGATCCTATGTCAACTCGTAATCTTCCCATCTTTGGTGTAGATTCTCCTGATTCTGCGCAGGACTTTGTAAGTCGATTCAGAGCTATGATGCCAGCCTTACCTGAGCTAGAACCAGAACTTGATATGCAGGCTGTAGGCTGGGCGATAGCTGATAGTCAAGATTACGATGCCCGTCTCATCCAAGAATGGTTCCAACTTGAGTTGGAGGGTTTTCCTTTGCATCTCGAGCAAGCTCCACCCGACTTGGCATGGGAAGCAGAATGGATCGCTCAGCATGAACAAATAGCACTTGATGCACTGGATGGTATCTCCTTGTACATGCTCTTCCACGAACCTCAGCCTCATATTCCTGAGGAAGATTACTTTTGGGACCCTGAGCCTGTTTGGCAGTTTTCGGTCACCTTTCCCGGGCCTTTCCAAGGATACACTACTCCTGAGTACATGACGCACTTCGTTGAAGACGACCTGGTTCAAGAAGAGACCCGTGTCTTGGGAGAGTGTTTCTTCCCTTCTACCATCAAACAGGCTTGTTGACTCAGTGGCTCTTCCTGCGTACGACCCTGTGCTCAGTATCATAGATGAAGATCAACCACGCCCTGTGGTTTCTCCTCCGAAAGACTTCAGCATCATGGTTACAGGTCTGGTTCCCCCAGCTAATCTTTGGGATGTGGATCTCGACATCCAGGTCGGGGCCGAAGTTTGGGCTGTCGGCCGTTCTCTAGCTGATGGTGGCCTCTGGGATGTTCCTTTCACTGCCAGTCCGGAGCCAGAACATGAAGTCGCAGCAGTCCAAGATCTGAATTTCTGGGACTCACTACTGATGAAGGATCTCGCTGAAGACCTGAGGTTGAATACAGAAGTGCCGGTAGCTGCACTGGCCACGGACAAAGGAAAGCGTAAACTGGGGGAAGTTTTGTCTGATCTTTGGGATGTGAATCAAGACCCTCAAGCCGTGCCTTCCTCGGGAAACGTTCTTAATGTCACGAGGAGTGGACGAATCTTTCAGCCAGCTAATCTGCAAGCTGGGACTTCGTCCAACCCTTCGAATCAAAGGAATGAACCCATTGCCTTCCCAGGGTCTGCACCACTTGAGTTACCAAGCACGGATCTTATTCAGAGGCAGCTCGAGCGGGTTCTCGCTGCAATATCCCTATGGGGCTTAATTTGTTCTTCCCGTGAGCATCGTCAGAAGCTATGCCACACCCTTGCCCGCCTGGAAGTTCAATCTGATGTCACTCCCGAGGCTATGGTTTCCCTCATCCTTCCTCCTACTGCTAAGCACACCGTGGTCTTCACCGACAAGTATCTTCCTGTGGAAGGAACTGATCATAACCGCCCTCTGCATATTACAGTCAAGTGTCGCGGACTCTGGGTCCCGACTGTCCTAATAGACAACGGTTCAGCCATTAACGTTTGCCCGATGAGGGTGGCCTATCGGCTGGGACTGGCCAAAAAAGACTTTGCACCTTCCAATCTAGCTGTCAAGGCATATGATAGCACCCGTCGTGTGGTCGAGGGCACTCTGATGCTCAAGCTCGATGCTGAGGGTTTCGAAATGGACGTTGAGTTCCCTGTCGTCAACATACCTGTGACCTTCAACCTGTTGCTAGGCAGGCCATGGCTCCACCGTTCAGATATCATGGCTGTACCATCTACCCTTCACCAGAAAGTAATGATGGGACTGCCGACTGGTACACTAACTATTTGCGGGGATTCTGGAATCCGCCCGCTTAAAGAAGATGGAACACCGGTGCTGGGAATCATGCATGGTGAAGAGGATGTCAACCTCGGAGGTTTCTCTTTTGACTATCTGGTTCTGTTTTGGCTATCAATGTGGATGGGGACTTCCTCATCAGCTCTGTCGCTATGGACATCATGCTCAGGATGTCTTACTTTCCTGGTCTAGGCTTAGGAATCCACCAGCAAGGAGTCCCAGAGTTCCCTGTCTTTCCTTTTTCTGAGGGCCGTTTTGGTTTGGGGTACACTGCCTCTGCCGGAAATGCCAAAAGGAGGAAACACACGGGAAAACCTCGAACTCTCTATGGTGATCCCGACAGCTACTTTGTGCGTGAAGTGGGGAATGCTGCTTACACTGGACAGTATGAGCCCTTCATCAATCCGGAAACTGGGGAGCTGCTGCCTGGTTTTGAGGTCTTCGCCGACGACACCTGGTCTGAGAGTGATGACGAGCCAGCCAAGCTGGAATTCAAGAGGAAGCTTACTCAGCCAAAAGCGAAGACTGACTGGCTGGGGACTTTCGATCAGGGGAGCTTGGAGCTGTTCTTCCAAGAATTCTCTCAAGTGGGTTTGGCCAAGGAAGCTGAAGTGCTCATGCTCGGGCCCGACGCCCTCGAGGACCCCACTGCTCTTATCACTGAAGCCAAGGGTAGTGTTAAAAATTGCATTTTCAAACCGCGCCTAACTTGCATTGATGACACGTCTGAGTCTGAGTCTGATACTGAGTCTAGCGTGTCGTTTGAGTCTAGCTCTGGGTCGGAGTTTGTGCCTCTTGGCCCTCCACGTCATAGCTTTTATTTCGAGTTTGACTCTCTTGTACTTGGCAACCCACTGGGGTCTTGTGAAATGAATGAGGCATCTTCTGAGTACTTGAATGATCTTTATATAAACTGTGTCGACCCCGACGATGAAGGGATAGATTTCGATGGGGATATTCCCAAGGAAATCCGTGCCCTCATCGAAAAGGAAGATGAAAGGCATGCTCAGCCATTAAAAGAGGAAATAGTTTCTATAAACTTGAAAGATGAAAATGATCCTCGAATGGTTCAAGTGGGCTCCACGCTTTCACCGGAGGAGCATCATGATTTCAAGGAGTTGCTCACTGAGTACAGTGATGTCTTCGCATGGTCTCATCAAGACATGCTAGGCATTGACCCCGAGATAGTGGAGCATCGAATTCCTTTGTTGCTGGATGCTAAACCTGTGAAGCAAAAGCTCAGGCGGATGAGACCAGATTGGGTTCAGAAGATCAAGGACGAGGTCACGAAGCAGATTGACGCTGGGTTTCTCATGGTTTCTCAGTATCCCACTTGGGTGGCCAACATCGTTCCTGTTCCCAAGAAGAATGGACAGATTCGAGTCTGTGTCGATTTCAGGGATTTGAACAAAGCAAGCCCCAAAGATGATTTTCCCTTGCCACGCATCGATGTGCTTGTGGATAGTACGGCGGGGCATGCCTTGCTCTCATTCATGGATGGATTTTCAGGCTATAACCAGATTCTTATGGCACCCGAGGATTGTGAGAAGACAACGTTCATCACTGAGTGGGGAACTTACTGCTATCTGGTCATGCCTTTCGGGTTGAAGAATGCTGGACCTACTTATCAGCGGGCTGCTACGACCATTTTGCACGATATGATTCACAAGGAAGTCGAGGTCTATGTGGACGACATGATTGCCAAATTAAAAACTTGAGAGGGACACATTCCTGTACTAAGGAAGTTCTGCGAGAGACTTTGTAAGTTTCGTATGCGTCTTAATCCACAGAAATGCACTTTTGGAGTCACCGCTGGCAAGATGCTCGATTTCATGATCACTTCCTGCGGGATAGAGGTTGACCCGTCAAAGATCAAGGCAGTCCTTGAGATGAAACCACTAGTGTCTGAAAAGGGAGTGCGGAGCTTTCTGGGAAAGGTTCAGTTCATCAGCAGATTCATCGCCAAGTTGACTTTAACTTGCAAGCCAATGTTTTGTCTACTCAAGAAGGATACCCCGTTTGTGTGGTCAGACAAGTGCCAAGCGGCTTTCACTTCCATTCAGAACTATCTTCAGAATCCTCCGGTTTTAATGCCGCCAGTGCCTGGGAAACCCTTGATACTTTACTTATCTGTAAATCCGTCTTCTATGGGATGCTTGCTAGCTCAGGAAGGAAATAAGGGAGTCGAGAAAGCCATTTACTATTTGAGTAAGAAGATGGTTGGGTGTGAAGAGCGCTACACCGCTCTAGAGAAGACATGTTGGGCTCTTGTTTGGGCTTCCAAGAAGTTGAGACATTACATGCTGGCTTACCCAGTGAAGTTGATTTCTCGAATGGATCCCCTCAAGTATCTGTTCGAGAAGCCAGCGCTTACTGGTAAGTTAGCACGTTGGTTGCTCATGCTAGCTGAGTTCGATCTTGAGTACGTCACGAGGAAATCTGTTAAAGGCCGCGCTGTGGCAGAATTCTTGGCTGATCATCCTGTGGATGGGCCGGAGGACTCAGACTTTACGTTTCCAGATGAAGAGGTGCTAACCATAGTTGATGATGTGTGGACTCTCTACTTTGATGGGGCAGCCAATCAGAAAGGATATGGAATTGGGGTTCTGTTAATTACACCTGATGGTTCTCATATTCCGTTTGCGTTCAAACTCAATTTTAACGTCACGAATAACCAAGCCAAATATGAGGCCTGTATTGTTGGCATGGAGGCTGCTCTAACGCTTGGTGTTGAAAAGCTTGAGGTCGTTGGCGATTCCAACCTTGTTGTATCTCAGGCTAACGGGGACTGGAAAGTTCGGGAAGAAAGGTTGAAACCTTACCATCAAGACTTGGAAGACCTTATTCCTCGTTTCAACAAGGTGACCTTTACTCATATTCCTTGGCAACTTTGGCCTCCATGGTTGAACTTCCGTTGGGTGTCAAACTTCGTCCTATCTTAATTGAACAGCGGGACTGCCGTGCTTATCAACATGTTAGTACCATCAATGATGTCGATGATGGTCTGCCTTGGTACCATGACATATGGAACTTTATAGAAAGTGGCAAATACCCGGCTGATGCCTCTAAAAAGGATCAACTCGCACTGCGAAGAATGGCTGCTCATTACATCATATGTGGAGGGAAGCTTTACCGGAGATCCCATTGTGGGATGCATAAGCTCTGTGTCAACGGTGCTGAAGCCGCCACGGTAATGGAAGAAATTCATGAGGGAGTCTGCGGTCCTCACATGAGCGGAGTCATGCTCGCCAGGAAAATCCTTCGTCAAGATTATTACTGGTCCACTATGGAATCACAGTGTGTGGATTATGTCCGTCGCTGTCACAGGTGTCAGATTCATGCTAATCTTATGCATATTCCTCCCTCTAAGCTGTTTGGTATGACCTCGCCTTGGCCTTTCTCAGTCTGGGGCATCGATGTTATTGGCATGATCAGGCCGTCCGCTTCATATGGTCATTGGTTTATTCTGGTGGCAATAGATTACTTTACCAAATGGGTTGAGGCCGAGTCCTACAAAACTCTGACTGCAGTTCAGGTGGCTCAGTTCATCAGGAAGAACATTATCTATCAGATAATGGAGTTCACTTCAAGGGCAGGGTTTTGGAGCTTTTCGACGAGTTCAAAATCCAAATCCATCATTCAACGACGTATCGCCCTCAAACGAATGGTGTAGTCGAAGCTGCCAACAAGAACATAGAAACGATCATCAAGAAGTCTGCAGAGTCCGCCAGGGACTGGCACGAGCAACTGCCTCTAGCTTTGTGGGGGTATCGAACGTCAATTCGAACATCAACGGGGGCAACACCCTACTCCTTGGTCTATGGGATGGAGGCGGTACTCCCTATCGAGCTGGAGGTACCATCCTTGATAATCATGACGGAATGTGAACTCACGGAATCTGAGTGGCTCAGTGGGAGGTTTGTTGAGCTCATTCTTTTTGACGAGAGGAGGCTCCGCGCCTTATATCATGTTCAGGGATATCAGCGAAGGATCGCTCGAGCGTTCAACAAAAAAGTCAAGTCTCGTGACTTGCTCGAAGGTGACATGGTTACAAAGGAGATTCGTGCTCCCATTTTTGATCTCTGCGGTAAGTTCCGGCCGAAGCGCGCAGGGCCCTACATCATCAAGACCATCCTCTCGGGTGGAGCAGGTCAACTCATTGATCTGGACAGCAACGAGTTCAACACTCTAGTCAACCTGGATCAACTCAAACGTTACTATCCCTGAGAGAGCTCACTGGACCGAAAACCACAAGGGTGGGCGGTTCCAGGCAAAAATTAGAGCAAGCCTGCTAGACTGAAAACCTGTGAAGGCAGTTTAGGCAAAAATAAATAGGCGAACATCGAAAGCTCGCTAGGCTGAAAACCTAAAAGGGTAGTCGTAGTCAAAATTTAGAGCGTAAAAGGAGAGGTAAACACACGAGTGAACCATAGCCTGAACTACGTTTTAACCTGATTCCTTGAAAAAGGATACGTAGGCAATCTCTCTGTGAGATTCGGTCATAATCAATCAACTTGGTCCATGGTTTTCCATTCCAGTGTACATGCTGACGTTCAAGACCAACTTGGTGTTCAACACTTGGACCAAAGGGGAAAGTTCTTGATCTTTCACTTTTATTCAAATCATTATCTCCATTACACAGCTGAGCAAAGCCTTTAAAAAAAAAGTTAAGCATTAAAACAGAATACATGCTAGAGGCCTTTATAGGCTCACAGTTTATTCTAGATCATGTGAGTTTTGGCAGGAGTCAGTCTACATTTTGTCTCTCTGCGACTTCATTTCGCAGCCATGTTTTGTAGCGACGTTGCAGGTTGGTGCTGAAATCAGAATCTGCTCCCCCAAGCTGCCTCAAGCCCCAATTGTGTGCATACCCGATCAGATTCTGGGCAGTGAATGCAGGAATATGGAAGGCTTCTACCCCAGCTCGGTGTAACCCCTGGCTCATGCCTAACTGCCGAAGGACATGGCCTGGAATATAGAAAGTGAAACTGGACAGCCCGGCGATCACCATTCTTTCATAATCGGTAGAGTGTAGGGCCATATCTGGAATATCTAAAGCCCTGTGTCTCCAAACAATTTCCTGCGGCGACAGGTTGTTCATGAATGTATACCAGTCCCCTGTGGACATTTCTGGGTATAGCATCTCTCGTTGATGCATTCGCCCGGGCAGGTTTGGCCAATTCGCCTCTGGGGCTGCAATCAATCCTAGCTTGTCTGATAACCACAGCTGCATGAGTGAAAAAGACAAGTAAGGAATTATATAAGACTTGAGTGGAAAAACAAGTCAGAAACTCCGATATTAGCCTTAGCTGAGTGTTGAGGTAAAAGCAGAATGTGAGCAAGCCAGAAAAAGGTGAGCTGAGTGAGTTTACCTGCAGACTGCAGTAGGAGTGGGCTGCCGCCAAAAACTTCTGTCTGGCCGGTAGCTACCAAATTCAAACCCATGAGTGTTTCTGCAAGAACCATTGGCACAATGTTCTTTCGAACACCCAGCTGAGTGGCAACATGAACCAATGAGGGGTTAACCCGCCCATCTGCGGGCACCAGCAGATATGCAGCCAGCACACAGATTGTTAGGGCAAACCGTCGCCTGGCCTGCACAGTAGTATCCGTGAGGTCACCTTCACGGCCATACCACTCCATCAGGCGCATTATGTTTATCTGCCCTCCGCTTAGCAGACCTTCTGCTGCACCTTTTGAGATCTTCAGCGTAGACTTCAGAAGCTTGGACATGCTTTCTCTGTAGGGGGTACGATAATCACACTGGAGGCGAACCCTTGGAGGTATGCTTGAAATTCCTCCACGGTTGGGCATAGCTCGTCATTGCCAAATCGGAATACGTGGACATCTAGGTCCCAGAACCGGACAACCGCCCATAGGATTTTAGGGCGCAATCTCACACTTCGGAGGTAACGAAACGCAGCTAGCCCGTGAGTCCGGAATGATAGCCAATCACCTGCGACGAACGTTTCAAACCATGGGCCAATCAGAGTGGGGAGGTGATTTGCCATTTTGATTGCCCTTTGGAGTTTTATTTGAAGGAGGATTACCTTACGTTCACCAGGGCCTGGCCTTTTTATAGCCCAAGCATGGCAGGATATTTCTCTTTTCAAAGAAAATATATTTGGAGATTGGTATACGTCCCTTCGAGTTAAGGAGTACACTTTATAACTGTCTCAGACATTTTCTGGGTGACCAACAGTAATAGCAGGGCCTCCAGCACCTCAACATTCCGAAAAGGGTCAAACTTGGCATCTGGTCTGAACAACACCATCGCGTGACACACTGGGATCGTCGCACGAGGGTCTTCGTTTTTCATGATTTAAAAATCAGCCTACTGCATTGTTTGGAGTGTTTGTTCACGCTTCATCTCGGGCTGACTCTTAGGGTTTTATGCTTTGCTAGCGGGTCAACACAAGTGATTCAGGATGGGGATACAAAACGTTCGTTTTATTTGGCGCGCCGAGCAAACGGTACCATACAACGGATCTGAGGATCAAGCAAAAAAAAAAAAACAACAAAGAAAAATGTTCGGGTGGCCCAACGGCTCTTGAACTTATTCTTGATACAGATGGGATTCTCTTGGATTCAGTAGTATCCCCCGGGCCTTGCACGGATTTCTGCATGGAGCCATGCCACGTAACGGCTATCGAGCCAGTCCACGTAGTCTGGACTGGGACCCTCAAGCACCCCGTGTCTCCAAAGCCTTCGATACTCGTGCAGCGAGGGTACATTAAAGTCAGGCAATTGGAATTCCTCAATTCCGGCCCTGTGCAGCCCTTGACTTAAGCCCAGCTGGCGTAAGATGCGACCCGGGATATAGAAGGTGAAGTTCGTCAGGCCAGCAATTATCACTCTTTCAAAGCCTGTTGTATTGACGGCCATCTCAGGCATGATCAGCCATGGACATCTCCAGACAAAGTCATCAGACTGCATGTCATGTAAGATCATGTACCATCCCATTACGCCTATTCGTGATACAAATAGGGTCGCTCGAGCAACCGCCGAAATGTTCCCCTACCGCCTGGGGAGCTTCGAGTAATCCTGCCTTATCAGAAAGCCATATCTATGAGTGAAAAGACAAGTGAGAAACTAGATAAAGCCTGAGCGAAAAGACAAGTAAGGTTTCTGAGTGATCCTTAGCCGAGTGTCGAGGTAAAATGAGAAAGTGCAAAAACCGAAAAAAGGTGAGTTGAGTGAGGATTTACCTGGAGTAACCATGGGCTGCCACTGAAGACGTTGCTCTGTCGGCTTTTGAACAGATCCAAGCCCATCAGTGTTTCGGCTAGGATCGTTGGGATGATGTTTTGCGAGCTCCCATTTGTGAAGCCATGCTCACCACACTGGGACTAACCCTTCCGTTAGCGGAAACCAGTGCGTAAGCCGCCAGTGCGCAAATCGAGAAGGCAAAGCGTTTGTGAGCCTCTTCGACATGATCCGTCAGAATGCCGCTAGGCCCGTACAACTCAATCAAGTGCGCGATGTCCAATTCGCCGTCATGAATAATGCTGGCTGTTAGTTCTCCGGAGATATTCAGTTTCATCATCAGTAAAGGGCTCATGTTCTCCTGAACCGGAGGAACGGCAAGGACATTGAAATTTGCAAAGCCGGGTAGGTAGGCTTGGAACTCTTCCACTGTTGGGCACATTTCGTTGTCGTAATTACGGAAGACGTGCATGACTGGATCCCAGTGGATCATAGCAGCTTCAAGAAGCTCGGGGCGTGGCCCCACATATCGAAGATCTCTAATTGAGGCCAAGCCTCGAGACCGCGGACTCGTCCAATCGAGAGTTTCGGTTCTCGCCAACCAAGGATCGAGCATTACGGCCAGTGGACTCTCCATTTTGAATGACTGATGAGTTTTTGTGCTTTCAAAGGGGACAATGTGCTTTACATCACTACCAGTGGGTTCCATTTTATAGAAATGTCGGTTCTCATTTTCCCGTGCCAAAGGAAAAGTTAAAAAGCTTGAATGTCTCACCACTTGGCAAATGAAGAATGCTCCAATTATGGCTCCATACTGTGTGCAGGCTTTGGGGGGGGGCCTTGGAGCTCCTGGACCATTAAAAAGTTTTATTCAGTCAAACAAAGACTGCCTGGAAGAGGCTGACCATCGCGCGAGAGTCTGACTATCTCGCGCAACACATCTCTCTCGCACGTGCATCTCATTCAGTCGCGCGACCTGACTGTCTCGCGCGAGTGTTTCACTTACTCGTGCGACGGTCCAACTGCATTTTTGATAGTGTGCAGCAGCTACTGGTTTGGCTTGGTCATTTTGCGTTCCAGGGGTGTTTTGGCACTTTTTATGGTTCCTAAAAGTCATGATAGGCATATGTGACTGTACCCGAGCATCGGTTACGGAAATGCGCGTTTAACGAAGATTTTGGACCCTCGGCGGCCCGTTTCAAGCTAAAATCAAGGTTTTGGAGGTTCAAATTCCATTTTGAAGGGTTTTGCCAAGTTCTTTCATGCCGTACAGGTCATGTGGAGTGTACGGAGGTGTCGGTTTCAGTCCGGGACATAATTGAGCCTTGTTTTGCATCCCGTGTCCCCTTTTGTGTCTTTTGGACACTTTTCGGTATATTTCCCATCTCGGGGCATTTTTCTTGGTTCCGTCAGCCGGTACAAGTCATTTTACGCTTGCTTTACCTTACGGAAGTGTCGATTTCAGTCAAAGTCATATATTTTGAGTTTTGGCTGGTTAATGCCCAAAATTTGCCGTATCCTCGTATCCTGGCTGTGTCTTGGGGTACGTTTTCCGTTTTCTTTCGAGCTGGTCATTCTTATACATACATGTGTGTCCGTGGACAGTCTCGGTGTGTAATCAATGCAAGTTGGGTATTAGTGGTTAGCGTTTAACCTATTTTATGCATAATAAAGGCGATTTAAACTTGAAAATGCAAAGTTTATAGCTAACCATGCTGTGCTGTATCAAAGCAAAGGAAAGTACTATGTGCATGGCGCTCCGGCCAATCAAAAGCTACCAATGTAACAGGGCACACTTGCCCACTATCAAAAAGGCACGCAGGCCTCCAAAAGCAAGTATCAGAGTATCTAAGGCACGTTGGCATCTATATCTGTAATAACCCGAAAATTTAACTAATAAAAATATTCAAAAGAATTATTTATTTATGATAATATTATTTTCCTTATTTAATAATTAGTAAATAATTACAAAAAATAAGCTATTCTATCTAATTAGCTTTTAAAAATTAATTTATCATTACATACATACATATAATTGCATGCATGCACGTTTATCCTCTCCCTCACTCTCTTACTCAATTTCTACCTCCTCCATGACCCAAAATTCGTGCGTAATTCGTCCATGCAAAAACCCGATACCGTTAGGACTCGTTTTAATTCGAAACTCATCCAATTCTCCTATATATACACACCACACCGACCCTAGGGCACGTACACTATTCTACCACCTCCCACGAAGTCAGAAAAGAGAGAAAAACCCGAGAGAACCGAACTATATTCCATAGAATTTTAGAGAGAGAAAAAGAGAGGGAGAAAAGTGGGTTTCGTGGTTTCGTTCGTCCGAGATCCAAATTGATCGTTCGAGTTGTCTACTACAGTCCCAAGGATCACCGTAGATCAACCAATTCGGTCCCGGAGTCCCCCGATCGACGGAATTGAAGTCGTCTTCCCCAAATTCAAGTTTTCGATCGAAAACGAATTAAATCCGAACCGAGGTATTATAATTCAATCCGAAGCCTCCTCTAAGTATAATTATGATTTATAGACATAACCCAACGTCCCCCGTGCCCCCATGCATCGAAAACAACGTCGAAAAACCAAAAAAACCGAAGGAGCCGCGAACCTTGCGGCCGCACTGTTCGGGACCCCCAGTCGCGAGAACCAGACCGACTGAGTTCGCGGCCGCGAACTCAGTTACTCCCAGCCGTGCGGTTTTGTTTGTATCGTGTCGAGATGATTTTGCGACCCTTTAGGACATCGTTTATGACCCCGAATTATTTTTCCTAGGTTACCCACATTCTAAAGTTCATACCTTGTTAGTTTCATATTTTTTTTATTTAATCTACTATTTATTTAATTTTTATTCATAATCGTGAGATCGTTTGTAAACTAAAATTCGTTACGACCTTTTAAATTACTCTATAAATCCCCAAACTATTTTTCTTAGATTCCTAACTTGTTAAAGGTCATAACTTGCTGAATTCGTGGTTAATTAACATTATTAGCTGTTTATTTAATATTTAACAAAAGTTATAAACGAAAATTAATAACGACCTTATAAAAAATATTTTTAATATCGAAAATATTTTTCTTAGACTCCTGACAGTTCAAAAGTGATATTTTGTTAAAATAAAATTTTATTTATTTAATTAACTATTTATTATTATTTAAGTATTGTTTCTTAATAATAATACCGTAAAGTATTATAAAGAAGGTTTAAAATTCCAAATAATTTTATTTATACTTTTTACAGCCCCATAATGTTATTCTGTAAATATAAAAATATTATCAAATATTTAATCATTTATTGTCTATTTATTCTTGTTTTGCCTATTAACTTGAATCTTTTATTCAAAATAATTCCGTGAGCGTTCAAACCCAACTTTTAGCACTCGAACTTATTATAGGGGACTGTTAGGACCTTTATTAAGGTTACGATAATTATTCTAATATTTTTACCTAATTAATGTATTTAATTAGTGTTTAATTAACTTAATTACTTATAATTAATTAATAGAAGTCTAGAAAATTATTATTAAACCTTAATTAAATATTTCTTACATTCTTAAAGACTTTGTGATCATATGAGATTAAGGGCAATGGCCCAGTCATAAAAAGTTAGGTGATTGCATTACTTATGAATTGTTTCGATTCATCTGTTACTTGTTTTAATTACTTTTTTTTTATAATTGATATTATATCGATGCTTCAGTTGACTGTTAGATTGGACCCTAGAGACATGGGGTGGTATGCGAAATAGAAATCACGTAGACGATGTTAAGAAATGGATAAATTATGAAGTTTATTTCTGTTTAGAGGTTGCCTGCAGGCGTGATGTTGTGATATGATGAGATTGTGATGAGAATTGATACTGGCGGGTGTCCAGTGATGATTTGATAGACTGGCGGGTGTCCAGTGATGATTTGATAGACTGGCGGGTGTCCAGTGATGGTTGTGAAAAGAATTGTGATGTGGTTTATAAGATAGGCGAACCCTAGCAATATAACGGCATGATAAGCTTACCATTTGTTGTAGTTATTGGGATGCATACTCGGTACATAACTTAGGTGTATCTGCGATAGCAAAAGGAAGTGATCTCATGGGACGGGATATGGCTAGCGGTTGGGGAGGAAAGATCTCGTGGAGAGATCTTAGATTTCAGATTAAGTTAATGGATAGTAATGAATCAAGTTATATGGATTATCTCTGTTTTACTTTTTCGCACTATATATATCCTGTTTGCCTCCTAACTGTATTGTAAGAGGGGTATTTGGGTTGGATTATAGTTCGGGGTGAACTCTTTCACTCAGGCACGGATTTTCTGGCATCCGTGTCAGATTTTGCAGAAAACCAGGAAACACGGGATCCCGCGGGCGAACAGTTATATGCTGAGGAGAATCCGGAAGTGGGAGTTGAGCCAGAATACGCTTGGGACCCATATCAGACTTAGAAGATGACTCTTTTTACTGTTTAGCCTATTCCCTCTTAGACTATTTTAGTAGTTTCACAATGGTTTGTAATAAGTGAATCTTTAGGATGAATTATCTGTTTTGGATTTCAAATTGGATTTAATAAGTTTTTCAAGAATTAGTATTTAATACCTCCGATTTTACCTTCGAAAATCGGGGCGTTACAACTTGGTATCAGAGCCTTAGGTTCAACCCTCGGCCTTGGGTAGTTTGGGTAGGTTCACATAGAATTGAGTATATCCTTACGCATTTAAGATAACGTTATCTAAAATTTACCAAAACCTATCATTAATTAGATTTTTCCTTATTTTGTAGATGGACCCCACATTGGCAATCCAACTAGCTGATGAGTGGAGTAGATTACAAGATCTCTTGGAGAACATAGGACCTGACTTCTCCTTCCTAGACCCTTATGTACCTGCTGCATTCCCGATCCTGTATGGCCAATATCAGCAGCTGATGGCAAATCCGTCAAACCAAAGAGAAGTATACACTGCTCACCATCCAAGCCCATGGAGAAGGGTTTATCTAGAGAGGGAAATTCGTGACATCCTAGAAAGCATACCAGGCTTTGACATTAGGAACGAACCCTACTACTTACACTATAGAGATATGGATAACCAGCTCCCGATTCCTACCCTAGACCGAAACCGTAACCCTCCCAATACTCAGGAAGAAGAAGATCCTGAGGAACCCCTACCCCCTCCAATTCCTGCACCAATGGAAGAATCAGACAGTGAGTGTGAAGTCATAGATGCCAATCCTCCACCTCGCCCTAGTATGACTTCCGACTATGGCCCGGGCACTATGGTCTATATACAGTTGGAGCCGCTATACCCTTGCCCATTCAAAGTTCGAGCACAATCCGCTTACTTAGGGCCAGTAAGGATCATAGTCCCATGCTATAATGATGGATACTACCTCATGGCGGTACCCCGAGGATTCAAGAAGCATTACACCAACCGCATCCACTATTCTCGCATCACAAGGGCCCGCCCCGAGCAAGAGCATCGTATCATTTCAGAGAATGCTGACTTTACCGACCACGTCACCTTTGTAGAGGTACCCATCCGCCTAGAGCCCTATAACCACCCAAACTCCCACGGAAGGCAGCAGGATCAACTATGGCGAGTAACATGGCGTTGCTACGGACTCACAGAGGACACCGTTGAGAAGCAGAGTCTACTAGAGGAACACTTTCCAGGGCTTTTCGATTGATCGATGTCTTTAGCATCTCTTAGAATTTGTTTTACACAAGATTTTTTTTTTCTTTCCTAAGAAAACAATTGGGATAGTGGAAATTAGCTTGACTTTTAGAAGTAACACTTTTGAGTAGTATGTCTTGATAGGAACAAGTTGTTTGATTCGTTTTATTAATAAGAGTAAAGTTTCTTACGATATCCTGTTTTCCATGCATATAATAGATATATAATATATATGTTCATACAATAAAAACCCCCCTTACTGATTTATAACATAATGGTACCTAGATGGAGGGAGCAGAAAACAACCAAAACAACGGGCAAAACAATGGAAACCCTCAACCCAACGGCCAATTTGGGGCTCCTGAGATAGTCCAACTAATGCAGGCGTTTATCGCCGCTGCAACTGCCAACAACCAGAACCGCGGACCCCCACACACACCTCGAGGGCCGATGACTAGGAGTCAGGCGCTGAACGAATTTTGCAAGCGTCGCCCGCCCTACTTCCAGGGTGAACCTAACCCCACCGCTGCAGAAGCTTGGTTGGAAGAAATCAAGAAGATTCTTGAAACCGTAGATATTCAAGAAGCTAGCAATCGTATTGCTCTAGCCACCTATCAGATGCAGGGTGAAGCTCAGCATTGGTGGAATCTGATGAAGAACACTCATGACGTGGCGACAATGACTTGGGAAAGTTTCGAGGAGATTTTTCTTGATAAGTACTTCCCGAAACCTGTCAAACAGGCAATGGCCCTTGAGTTTATGAACCTGGAGCAGGGTACGATGACCGTTACCCAGTACGCAGCACGGTTTGAGGAACTGTCTCGCTACGGTGCAACGATCATACCTACTGATGAAGACAAGGCAAGGAAATTTGAGTGGGGGCTTAATGAGACACGCCGAGCGGTAGTGGCACAGACACTTCCCACTTACTCACAAGTGGTGCAATGTGCGCTAAAGATGGAGAGAGAGAACTTGGATTACAAGATAAGGCGTGAGCAGAAGAAACCGATACCCGCAGTTGGAGGACCTATCCGCAGCAACCCTACCAGCAGGAGTATCCAAACCTCTCAACCCTACCAGCAAAACTACCCTCGCCCTCAGCCAGCACAATTCAACCCAGTATGGAGGAACCCCAACCCAGGCTTCAAACAAAACCCTAACCCTAATCCGAACCAGATCCAAGTACAAAACCGAGGCCCAAATCCTAATCCTGGACCAAACCGCAACCCCTTTCCCCAGAACCCAAACCTGGACCGCCGCTGTTATTTCTGCTTAGAAGAGGGACATATCAGGAGTAATTGTCCCAAGCTGAACGGCGCTGGAAACTATGGAGGACCGCCGCAAAACCAGGTCAGGACTGCAGAACCTGGAAATCAGAATCAGAATCAAGCTAGGCCGGTCTGGAATGGTAATCAATCTGGAGGTCAGAACCAGCCCCGTGGCGGGTGGAACCAAGCACCAACTCGCCCTCCTCAGAACAGAGGACCAAACGGGCCAATTCAGCCCAATGCTGGGAGAATGTTTGCACTGCAAGGAACAGAGGAGGAAATGGATCCTGCAGTAATTCAAGGTACCCTCACTCTTTATAATACATGCGTTCAAGCACTATTTGATTCTGGAGCTTCGCACTCGTTTATATCTGCTGCATGTGTATCTACACTTGGGTTAGAAATTGAACCCCTAAAGACGACTATGCATGTGACCTCACCATTAGGGGGTAAGATTTCGGTAGTGCTAATCTGTAAAGGGTGCGAACTAGAAGTACCGAACTTACGATTAACCTGCGATTTACGAGTAATTGAAATGACGGACTTTGACGTCATACTGGGGATGGACTGGTTGACGGCACACCGAGCTGTCATAGACTGCCATAGGAAGATAGTGACAGCTTACGCGCCAGATGGTACGTGTTTCAAATTTAAGGGGGATAGACAAGACCCTTTTGCACCCCACGCGCACAAAACGAAGTGGCATAGGACGCTTGCTGGATGGTTAGCAAGTCTTTCGTTGAAGGAAACAGACCGAATGGAATTGGGTCTTCCTCACATCGTCTGCGAATACGAGGATGTATTTCCTGAAGAACTACCAGGATTACCACCGACAAGGGAATTGGATTTCACCATAGAGTTACAACCCGGCACAGCCCCTATTTCAATGGCCCCGTATCGAATGGCGCCAGCGGAGCTACGAGAATTGAAAACTCAACTTCAAGAACTTTTAGAGAAGGGTTTCATCAGACCTAGTACCTCACCATGGGGAGCCCCTGCTCTATTTGTTAAAAAGAAAGAGGGAACGCTCCGACTTTGTATCGACTACCGCCAACTCAACAAGGTCACAATCAAGAACCGATACCCCTTACCGAGAATAGACGACTTGTTCGACCAACTGAGAGGGTCGACCTGTTTCTCGAAGATTGATCTAAGGTCTGGATATCACCAATTACGAATTCGAGATTGTGATATACCTAAGACGGCGTTCCGCACGCGATACGGACACTACGAGTTTGTAGTTATGCCGTTTGGTCTAACCAATGCTCCTGCAGTTTTCATGTGTCTGATGAACCAGATTTTCACCCCTTACCTGGACAAGTTCGTGGTAGTATTCATTGATGATATTCTGATATACTCTCCAGCGGAGAAGGAACATGAGAACCACTTGAGAATTGTCCTCCAAGTACTTCGAGATAACCATTTGTATGCTAAAGCTAGCAAGTGTGAATTTTGGATGAAAGAAGTCAAATTCCTAGGACACGTGGTGTCTGAGAAAGGAATTTCAGTCGACGACAGCAAAGTGGAAGCAGTCATGGACTGGAAAAGACCTTCTTCGGTGTTCGAAGATTAGAAGTTTCCTGGGATTAGCTGGTTATTACAGAAGATTCATTCAAGATTTCTCCATTTTGGGAAAACCATTGACGAGATTGACCCAAAAAGGAGTTAAGTTTGAATGGAACGAAGCATGTGAGAGATCCTTCCAAGAACTTAAGAAGAGATTGACTAGCGCGCCTATATTGATCGTACCCAAACGAGATGTAGGGTATACCGTGTACTGCGACGCATCCAAAGATGGATTGGGAGCTGTACTCATGCAGAACGGGAAGGTCGTTGCATACGGATCCCGACAGTTGAGGCCGCACGAGAGGAATTATCCGACACACGATTTGGAACTGGCAGCAGTAGTGTTCGCCCTAAAGTCTTGGCGACATTATCTATACGGAGTGCAGTTTGAGGTATTCACGGACCATAAAAGTTTGAAATATCTGTTTACCCAGAAAGAGCTAAACATGAGACAAAGGAGATGGGTGGAATATTTGGAAGATTTCAATTTTACGATGTCCTATCATCCTGGAAAGGCGAATGTAGTCGCTGATGCGCTGAGTCGCAAAAGCCGAGGACAAGTGGCTAGTTTAGCTGTAAGAGAATGGAAGATGATGGAAGATCTTAACGAATTCAAGCTGCAGCCAACTGCAGAAGGCACCGACGCATGTCTCTCCGCGATCGTCGCAACCCCAGCCTTACACCGAGAAATTCTTCTAGCCCAAACCTTTGAACAAGAGTGTGATTTCATCAGGTATCAACTCGCAAATGGAAAAGCAGCAGCTGGATGGGAAATCCATGCTGACAAGAGCCTCCGCTTTCAAGGGAGAATTTTTGTACCAAACATCGGTACCCTCCGGGAAGCAGTACTTAAAGAATTCCACCATTCCAACTTCGCCGTCCACCCAGGGAGCACCAAGATGTACCAAGACCTCCGCCGACAGTACTGGTGGATTGGGATCAAGAAGGACGTGGCCAAGTATGTCTCAACGTGCCTCACATGCCAACAAGTAAAAGCGGAACATCAGAAACCTGGTGGAACCCTGCAACCCTTACCTATACCTGGATGGAAGTGGGAACATATCGCCATGGATTTTGTGGCAGGACTACCTAAGTCTCCACAATCAAATACCGCCATTTGGGTGATAGTAGATCGTTTGATCAAATCCGCCCACTTCTTACCCATGAAAATGACAGACTCTATGGACTCTCTCAGTAGACTCTACATACGAGAAATCGTGCGATTACATGGAGTGCCCGTATCCATTGTGAGTGATAGAGATTCACGATTCACATCAACTTTCTGGGAGAGTCTGCAGAAAGCTCTGGGAACTGACCTCCATCTCAGCACCGCATTCCACCCGCAGACGGACGGACAATCCGAAAGAACAATCCAAATCCTAGAGGACATGCTCCGCGCTTGTGTTTTAGACTTTAAGGGAAGTTGGGAACGACATCTACCCTTAGTCGAGTTCGCCTATAACAACAGCTATCAATCCAGCATTGAGATGGCACCATACGAAGCTTTATATGGACGACCCTGTCGATCGCCAGTTTGTTGGGCTGAACTGGGAGAAGCAAGGTTACTAGGACCAGAGTTAGTCTAAGAGACGACGGAAAAGATCATAACCATTCGCCAACGGCTCCTGACCGCTCAAAGTCGACAGAAGAGCTACGCCGACAAAAGGACTAGACCATTGATCTTTCAAGTTGCAGAACATGTGTTC
The DNA here is from genome assembly GCA_025413875.1 of Rhododendron molle. NCBI lineage: Eukaryota > Viridiplantae > Streptophyta > Magnoliopsida > Ericales > Ericaceae > Rhododendron > Rhododendron molle. The sequence goes on along the minus strand of CM046398.1, from coordinate 15,656,088 downwards.
TTAAAGATTAGACCACGAAAGGGAGTTATCCGATTTGGAAAGAAGGGAAAGCTATCACCACGATACATTGGCCCTTTTGAGATCCTTGAGAAAATTGGAGAAGTGGCGTACCGCCTGGCGCTACCACCCCAACTGGACCGAGTTCATAATGTATTCCACGTGTCGATGCTCCGAAAGTACATGACGCATCCTTCCCACATCATCAATTGGGAAAACATCGAACTCAACGTTGACGTCACTCTAGAGGAACAGCCAGTGGAGATCCAAGATTATAGTGAGAAGTGCATTTGAGGCAAAACGATTCAACTAGTCCGAATCCTCTGGCGACATCGAGGAATTGAGGAATCAACATGGGAAAGAGAGGATACTATGCGCACCAAATACCCAAATCTGTTTCCTCCTAAAGGTACACTTTAATTTCGAGGACGAAATTTTATTTAAGGGGGATAGGTTGTAATAACCCGAAAATTTAACTAATAAAAATATTCAAAAGAATTATTTATTTATGATAATATTATTTTCCTTATTTAATAATTAGTAAATAATTACAAAAAATAAGCTATTCTATCTAATTAGCTTTTAAAAATTAATTTATCATTACATACATACATATAATTGCATGCATGCACGTTTATCCTCTCCCTCACTCTCCTACTCAATTTCTACCTCCTCCAAGACCCAAAATTCGTGCGTAATTCGTCCATGCAAAAACCCGATACCGTTAGAACTCGTTTTAATTCAAAACTCATCCAATTCTCCTATATATACACACCACACCGACCCTAGGGCACACACATCACCCCACCACGTTCCACGGAGCCCGAGAGAGAAGAAAAACCCGAGAGAACCGAACTATATTCCATAGAATTTTAGAGAGAGAAAAAGAGAGGGAGAAAAGTGGGTTTCGTGGTTCCGTTCGTCCGAGATCCAAATTGATCGTTCGAGTTGTTTACTACAGTCCCAAGGATCACCGTAGATCAATCAATTCGGTCCCGAAGTCCCCCGATCGACGGAATTGGAGTCGTCTTCCCCAAATTCTAGTTTTCGAACGAAAACGAAATTAATCCGAACCGAGGTATTATAATTCAATCCGAAGCCTCCTCTAAGTATAATTATGATTTATAGACATAACTCAACGTCCCCCGTGCCCCCATGCATCAAAAACAACGTCGAAAAACCAAAAAAACCGAAGCAGCCGCGAACCTTGCGGCCGCACTGTTCGGGACCCCCAGCCGCGAGAACCAGATCGACTGAGTTCGCGGCCGCGAACTCAGTTACTCCCAGCCGTGCGGTTTTGTTTGTATCGTGTCGAGATGATTTTGCGACCCTTTAGGACATCGTTTATGACCCCGAATTATTTTTCCTAGGTTACCCACATTCTAAAGTTCATACCTTGTTAGTTTCATATTTTTTTTATTTAATCTACTATTTATTTAATTTTTATTCATAATCGTGAGATCGTTTGTAAACTAAAATTCGTTACGACCTTTTAAATTACTCTATAAATCCCCAAACTATTTTTCTTAGATTCCTAACTTGTTAAAGGTCATAACTTGCTGAATTCGTGGTTAATTAACATTATTAGCTATTTATTTAATATTTAACAAAAGTTATAAACGAAAATTAATAACGACCTTATAAAAAATATTTTTAATATCGAAAATATTTTTCTTAGACTCCTGACAGTTCAAAAGTGATATTTTGTTAAAATAAAATTTTATTTATTTAATTAACTATTTATTATTATTTAAGTATTGTTTCTTAATAATAATACCGTAAAGTATTATAAAGAAGGTTTAAAATTCCAAATAATTTTATTTATACTTTTTACAGCCCCATAATGTCATTCTGTAAATATAAAAATATTATCAAATATTTAATCATTTATTGTCTATTTATTCTTGTTTTGCCTATTAACTTGAATCTTTTATTCAAAATAATTCCGTGAGCGTTCAAACCCAACTTTTAGCACTCGAACTTATTATAGGGGACTGTTAGGACCTTTATTAAGGTTACGATAATTATTCTAATATTTTTACCTAATTAATGTATTTAGTTAGTGTTTAATTAACTTATTACTTATAATTAATTAATAGAAGTCTAGAAAATTATTATTAAACCTTAATTAAATATTTCTTACATTCTTAAAGACTTTGTGATCATATGAGATTAAGGGCAACGGCCCAGTCATAAAAAGTTAGGTGATTGCATTACTTATGAATTGTTTCGATCCATCTGTTACTTGTTTTAATTACTTTTTGTTTATAATTGATATTGTATCGATGCTTCAGTTGACTGTTAGATTGGACCCTAGAGACATGGGGTGGTATGCGAAATAGAAATCACGTAGACGATGTTAAGTAATGGATAAATTATGAAGTTTATTTCTGTTTAGAGGTTGCCTGCAGGCGTGATGTTGTGATATGATGAGATTGTGATGAGAATTGATACTGGCGGGTGTCCAGTGATGATTTGATAGACTGGCGGGTGTCCAGTGATGATTTGATAGACTGGCGGGTGTCCAGTGATGGTTGTGAAAAGAATTGTGATGTGGTTTATAAGATAGGCGAACCCTAGCAATATAACGGCATGATAAGCTTACCATTTGTTGTAGTTATTGGGATGCATATTCGGTACATAACTTAGGTGTATCTGCGACATCAAAAGGAAGTGATCTCATGGGACGGGATATGGCTAGCGGTTGGGGAGGAAAGATCTCGTGGTGAGATCTTAGATTTCAGATTAAGTTAATGGATAGTAATGAATCAAGTTATATGGATTATCTCTGTTTTACTTTTTCGCACCATATATATCATGTTTGCCTGCTAACTGTATTGTAAGAGGGGTATTTGGGTTGGATTATAGTTCGGGGTGAACTCTTTCACTCAGGCACGGATTTTCTGGCATCCGTGTCGATTTTTGCTGAAAACCGGGAAACACAGGATCCGCGGGCACAGGTTTATATCTTTGAGAGAATCCGGAAGTGGGAGTTGAGCCAGAATACGCTTGGGACCCATATCAGACTTAGAAGATGACTCTTTTTACTGTTTAGCCTATTCCCTCTTAGACTATTTTAGTAGTTTCACAATGGTTTGTAATAAGTGAATCTTTAGGATGAATTATCTGTTTTGGATTTCAAATTGGATTTAATAAGTTTTTCAAGAATTAGTATTTAATACCTCCGATTTTACCTTCGAAAATCGGGGCGTTACAATATCTAACTACTTGGGCACACAGGCCCAAAATCAAAAGTGCATCACGGAAAGTAAAAGGGGCTCCTCAGTAGTCCTCATCCCCTCCAAGCCAATTGGTGTCTCTCAGGTCCTCCTCAGCATCACCACCATCAGCATCACCACCATCGTCGTCATCACCGTCGTCGTCTTCATCGGCAGCGGCAAGCTCACGCAGATCCTGCACATCCCTGGGATCATCAACAGTATCGTCGGAGTCGCTCCTAGCCTCCTCATCTTCCTTTCCTTCCTCCGGAGGCTGGACCACGACGAGCTGCTTCTTGCGGGCCGGCTCGCCTTGGCCCGACCTATCTCGCCTCTCTATCCGGTACTTCTCTCCCGCGCGTGCTGCCGCCTTCTTGGTTGTCTCCTTGCTCACCACGGCAGGCTGTGAGCTCTTGGTGTGTCGGAGTAGTGGCTGGAGGTGTGGTGGTCTGTGCTCGTGGCAGAGATCGCGCTCTCTTCTTAGAAGCCGCTCGTCCCTGTGCCTGCATGTTTATATGTTGCATTAGTATACAATTTGCAGTATATTGACTATCAAATGTTTAAATGACAGGTATAGGTACATTTTATCAAATTAGAGGCTATCTATCAGTTGTCTGTCAGTATTGAATGTTTTCAAAGCAAGCATGCGTGTATCGAAGGCAGCTATGTATCGTACATATTGAAAGCAAAGAGGAAGTGTATCGTTTTGTATACCTGGGTCCTCCGGGATGCGGCTGCCTGGGCTGGCTGAGCTGCGGGTGCTGGATAATGCAACTGCAATGGCATGCCCTGAGCTGCTCTCCTCACCACATTCTCCAAAGCAGCATGCGCCACACGGCTTCGTTCACCCACTCAGCAGGCACCTGTGCACGTTTTACAATCAGCAAATATTTCAGACACAGTTCAAGGATGTTGAAATTACAGAAAGGGAAGTTGATTTTACCTATATAGTCACTGCTGTAGGCTCTATACGTGCTAGCACAAGCTCCACCTCAGCTGGATTCCCCTGATGGCCCACTACATCCACTTTCCAAAGCAACTCTGGGGGCCCACCAACTACTGGCCTGCTCTCTCTGCGCCTCTCGCGGCGTTCTCCTCCTCTCTGTGCCTCAGCAGCGGCCCTTCTCTCTGCACCAGCCTAGCGTGCCTGCTCCTGGATCTCTCTACGGGCCCTGACACCAAGTGGCCTCGCCAAGTGATCTCTCTGGTAAGCTGCATAGTCCGTCGTCGGACGCAGGTGGCGTGTCAGCTTAGTATCCGGTCTTGTGAACCTCTCCAGCTCTGCCAGCGTGTAGTCTCCTGTGTGGGAAGCTTGTGGTGGGAGTAGCCCGGGCACCTGGAACTCAAGGTAACCAAGTGACTGGCGAGTCACTCGGTCCCCTAAGTACCACTGCCAACCGAAGGCTGACTCCAAAAGCACCCTGCTGGCTGTGACCGTTTTGCTTTGTGCCAAGTACTCCGGCTCTGGCCCGTTTGTCCTCCAAGGATTCCACTCGACCTGCACAAAGTGACAAACAGGCAGCATATACATTTGATCAGCGACAGCATTAAAACCCTGGAAAGCATACATGTTTGTTCATTTGAGTTCTAATGTTATACCTGTGAAGCTCTCAGCTCATCCAGATATAACCTGTAGGCATTAAGGCTGCCTCTTCCTTCTTTGTTGCCCCTGTACTCCTTACTCCATATCAACGCTCGCGGGAGGGTGCTCAAGTCTGGATGCTTGCACTCCGGAGGGTACATCCTCAACACCTTGTATGCCCAAAGATGCAGTGTTATCAAAAATAGAAGTGCATCAGTCACGAATGGTACGGTTATACAGTTAAAGCTGGTAAACAATCTAAGTAATCAATCGGTACAATGGAAATTGTGCTACGATAATTGAAATCATACCTCCCAGACACGCCAGTAGCCGGCTGTGCTCTGCCCGGTCCTCGAGGAGTCACCAAAGAACAGGTAGGCCGTGCCAAGCGTCGCTCCTCCCCGGTCAAAGCGTGAGGCCGTCCTCAGGTCTCTCAGCATAGGCAAGTACGACAAATGTACAGTGCTTCCCCTGCCTAGGAATAGTGAAGCTCCGAACATATACAGCAGGTAAGCCCGGGCCATCTGTGCCTCCTCATGCTCATTAGCTGGCTTTTTCTTCAAATACCGTATGAACTGAGCGTATCTCGCCGCTCCTCTCTCTACCTGGGGCACCTCCCCCAAAAACCACTCCAAAGCCGCTGGGTCGGCATGTATCCCTGAGTCAAAAGGGATGGGCTCTCCCCCCACCCTCAAGCCTGTGATCGCCGCAAAGTCACTCGGCGTCACCGTCATCTCTCCCGGAGGCAGGTGGAAGGTATTGGATGTATCCCTCCATCTCTCGGCCAGTGCAACAAGGACAAAATGATCATTCCTGACTGGTACTGTCAGGGTCTGTATAAACTCCTTGAAGCCTGCTGCATCCACCAGCTCTCTCACCCTCGCTGGCAACCCTGTGTACGGTGCCAGAGAACTGCATGGCCCACCAAAGCCGCGGATATCCCGCTGCTTCGCCTGTTTCAGACAACAAAGTCACACAACAGGATATAATGTTAGCATACAAAGCTTTCATTTTCAAGTTCTAGGTAATCAATGCGGCAGCTCAGCCACACATGGTAAACAAGCAGCAGAGGATATGATGTTAGCATGCAGGGCTTTCATTTTCAAGTTTCGGGTAATCAATGTATCGGTGTGACCACAGATGGATGGTTCAAGTTATTAACTCAAGCTCTTGTTCAAGTTATAGCATGTAGGGTGACAGTGCTAGAGTGGTCTTATCGAAGCTTGGAGCTCAGTGCCATTTTTAACAGTTGTTTGGTTCAAGACCTTGCGTGCATAGTGTTTGTTACAAGGGCTGTGTTGTCATGCTTTGACATCTATGCAGGCTACCATGAGATGGTTGGTTCAAGTTATATTTTCAGCACGAAATGTTCTTGCTACAGCTTGAAGTTATCGTATGCATGGCATGTTTTGCAAGCTTTCTCTTGTCCTAGCATGTTTGTGTTCAGTTTACAACAGATGGTTGGTTCAAGTTATCGCATGCATGGTATTCAGAGTACATTTTATATCATTGTTGCATGGTTCAAATGGCGAAGTATTCTGCGAACTTCAAAGCATGCGAATATCAAGTAAAAGCGCAAAGAGATATACCTCAGCCCAGGTGTTCGCAATGTGCACCGCAGGATCCCTCAGTATGAGCTCCAGATCGTAGTCAATTTACTGTGGTGGCTTGTATCCCACAAAGCCTGACGGTACAAACAAGTGCGGCCTCGGGAGCGTGTAGGTCTCCTCTGAAAATTTTGGGCGCTTCAAAGCACCCGCCTCAGCCACTGCACTCACCCTCGGCCCCCGTGCCTCCTCAGCATCCCTCTCCTCGGCCTCCATATCCGCCGCCAGTCCCTCTGGCCTGGCTCTCTCCCTCCCGGCTTCCCTCTCGGCCCGTGCCGTGGCCTCAGCCTCCTCAATGGCCCGTGCCCGGTCCTCCTTGGCTTTCAAGACATATTCCCTGATCTCGGGGTGATTCTCCAGGACTCTTGCCAATATCTTGTCAGGCGCATGCTTGGTAATATCAGCATAAGTGATTGGCACATGACGTGAGGAAGTAGCCGTACCCGCCAGTGGTCTAAATGCAATATCCTCCTCTCGGATCTCTACAGGGGTGGCCTCTGTGGTCTGCACCTCCTCAATGCGCACCTCCTCAACATGCTCTTCCTCAATAACATCCCCCTTTCCCTTCGCCGAGTCCACTGCCCTCTGCACCACCAGAACCCCTGTCAACCGTGGGTGGGCCCTCGGCCACCATACTCGAGCCCTCTGGCTCACTACTGGACCCCACGGCCTCGGCCTGGTCCCTCGCGCGAGGCTCTGCCTCTACCGCGCAAGACTCCTCGCCACCAGCAGCCTCTTGCTTGCCGTCTTGAATGCCATCTCCGCCGCGTGGAGTCTCTGCACTTCGGTTTACGACGGCCTCCGCCTCCTGTTCCTCCGCTGTTTCGACTGCCATAGTCTCTCCTCGATCACCCGGTTGATCAACGACTTCTGCTTCGCCCTCGTTACCACCGTGGTCTGCCATGGGTGGGTTTGTGAGCGTAGGTTGTTCTATCTTGAGAAGGATTTAGGGTTTGTGGTTTGATTTGAGAATGGTTTGAGAATACAGAGGGTTTTGAAACTCGAAACCGACTGAAAACTGCTTCTGTAACGTCCCCGCGACGTTTAAAAGGTGTGGAACGGTTTGGGCCGGGTTTGGGCTGGTTCAGAAACCAAGCCTAGAAAGCACTCCATTGCGCGAGGGAGTGACTGCCTCGCGCGAGACACTCTACTGGGCTCCATGCCCATCTTCCCAGCGAGCAGGCCTAATTCATTTTATTATACCATTTTATTAAAAGTCCCGGATTTTGATAATGGTCTGAAATTAAAAATTTTGGGATCATGATCAATGGATGCTTACAATCTGAAATATTCCATTTCCCTAGCAGTAGTCCGCCAGCACATACTCCAATTCCGAGTCAGCGACGATCTATCCGTCCACATTCAAATCATCGACGATCTAACCGTCAATCAGCGACGGTCTATCCGTCCAATTCCAAATTAGCGACGATCTATCCGTCAATTCATTCGGCCGATCTATCCGTCCACATTCAAATCGGCGACGATCTAATCACAATCGGCGATCTATCCGCCCAATTTCAAATCAACGACGATCTATCCATCCAATTTCAAACCCGACGATCTATCCGTCCAATTCCGAATCAGCGACGATCTATCTGTGCACATTCAAATCAACGACGATCTAACCGTCAATCAGCGTCGATCTATCCGTCCAATTCCGAATCGGCGACGATCTATCCGTCCACATTCAAATCAGTGACGATCCACTCGTCAATCAGCGACGATCTATCCGTCCAAGCTTCGCCAATGACGATCCATCCGTTTAATCATTCTTCAGTGCACGGTATTTTTACATACTTGCGCATTTTTCCATTAAATCGGCTTTTGGGTGGATTTGGTGGGTGTCTAGAAACCTTTGACGTTACCCGTACCAGTCAATGGTGCTCCGTGTGCTGTCAAAGGGGGACTACTGTAGACACCCCAATCTGAATCTCCCGATTGTTTTACGGTTTCTTGTTTCCCCGATGATGAACCAGATCAAAAAGTAGCTTTAAGGTTGGAAAGGTTTGAGCTCGGTGTGTGTGGAACCCCCCGCTTTTTTTTGAACCCTTTGAACCCTAAACACAGAAAAATAGAAAACAGTCAAACACTGAGTGCAGGTTTGACCTCGCTGCGGAAGTCACTCCTCGCGAAAGTGTCGCTCTTGCAGGTGTGGTCAAAGTCAAACATTTGATTGTTGACCCACGCTGCGCGACAGGTGGCACCCTCGCGCGACACTCTCGGTGTCTCGCGATGGTCCTCTCGATCCACTTTCACCTTTTGCAACCGGTTGGTTGCTTGCCGAGGGGCCTGAAGGCTGCTGAACCCCGTTTTTTCTCCATAGGATAATGGCAGTGTAGGCTTTGGGAACACACCCTCACACAACCCTTCCCATCACCTTTCCACCAAGCTTAGCCACCAAGTTTGGTCCTAAGGGGGTGTTTGCCACCTCCTTTGGCCCTTGGCTCCTCTTATAAATACCCCCCTTGGTCTTTCAATACAAGGGCCACAAAAAAGTCACTAAGTCTTTAATTTCAAATTTTAAGAGGTGAAGAACTCTTGCAAGCACACTTAAGCTTTCAACCCTAGTTCTCTCCCTCATCCCTTCTTCACTCCATTTTCCATCACAAACATCATCAACCTTGTTCAATCCTTTCCAAAATCTTCCAAGCAAAGGTAAAAGCACCTTAAACTGCTTACTGTTTTGATCCCTGAGGGGGGCTGTCAGGGCCAGGATTGGTAATCAATACCAGTTCTGGTCCTAAAGTCAGCAGAGTTACAAGAAACTGGTTCAAGCATACCCTCGCGCGAGTGACTCCGACTCACACGCCACCGTCCACTGTCTCGCGCGACAGTCCTCGTGGGTTTGGGGATGCTAGGTTTTCTTATTTTATCATGTTATTACTTGTTTTAAAGCATGTTAGGCCTTTTAGCTCACTATTGTGCATGAAAAAATATATAGACTAGCCTTTCTTGCTTATTAATTTGGTTGGAATGCTTCTGGGTTTCTTCTGGACATGTACCATAGCCCAGAGCATGCAAAGCAATTCCTGGAAGTCCAGTCAGGACTCTTGCACGAGGGACTTAGTGTCTCGCGCGACAGTCCAGCGGATTCCAGCAGCTGCCCTTACATGAGCAGCTTGGCCCTTGGCCTCTGTTTTAACACCCCCACTGTTTAGGGGTTGCCTTTCATTAATTTGGCTCCTGTTTGTAATAATTTCTAATTAACCATTTACTTTCAGTCCATATAAACTGCTTGGTTTGCCTCCTGGGTGTGCACTGGTCCTTCTAGAGCCCAGAAGAGGATTAAATTCAACCTGTGGTGAAACAGGACCCTCGCGCGAGTGAGTGAGTGTGTCGCGCGATGGTATGCTTTGCATGCACATTGATCCATGCATGCAAAGGTGGCCATGGTGTATGGCACATTCATTCCCTGTGCAGCCTGGTTCATTCCTCATCAGGGGGTTGGATTTTACCCTATTTTCATTATTTCATCCATCCATATCATGTTTATATCACATCTTGCAAAATGTTACAGTTTTTAATCCCCCATTAAACTGTTTCCCCGCCCTAATTGGCTTAAAATTGGTTAAAGAAGAAAACGAATCACAAATATTTTTACAAAATGTCTAAGTAGAGACCAATCTCCGGATTGGGTGAGAGGGGTGCCTTAAAACCCTTCCCCTCTTGTAACCTAGCTCCCGAACCCAGATATGGTTATGACGGACTGGTTTCTTCACTTTTTCAAATCAAATAGCGCGGCAGGTGCTTCGAAATACGGTTCCTTGGGTGTCGGACCTTCAAACCCAGGTGGCGACTCTGTGTTTTGCGAGCGCCTGCTTCTCCGCTCGCGCTCCCTCGATCTATCGGGCCACTTTGGCACAAAAGGAACGAAATCCTTTTTCCAAGGGCATGCTGCCCACAAACGGTTTGGAAAGAACCATTCTATTGGATTCTTTATCGAATAAAGAATCGCCCATATTTCAAGTGGTCTCCAAGGTTGGAGGGTGATAAAGATGCAAGAAGAGCTACGAGTCAGCATTGCAGTTACCACAAGGACTGGGGTCACATGACGGAGGATTGCGAGAAGTTCAAGCAACACTTTGACGACTTGGTCTCACGTGGGTATTTGAAGGAGTTCATCCAGGAAGAGCACAATGGTGCAGATAAAGCGATGGAGCTGGATTACGAGCAGAATCTAAGGGGCGTGATCCATATGATACATGGATTGGCCACACCTTATACGAGAAATGAGGTGAGGTTGCTCCAAAGGCAAGTAAAGCACGATCAGCATGTGATGTGGTTGGGAAAGAAACGAGGACGTGAAGCAGAAGGATGCGACGAGGGCATAGTCTTCACGGATGAGGACCTGGGAGGAGTCCAGGTGCCGCACAATGATGCTTTGGTCATAACCCTACGAATTGGGGAATATGATATGGAGAGGATCCTGGTGGATTTAGGAAGTTGCACCGAGGTGCTCTATTACGACGCATTTAAGAAATTGGGGTTGGCACAAGCAGACTTGGTACAGTCAGTGACTCCATTGGTCGGGTTCAGTGCAGGGGCAGTCTAGCCATTAGGCAAGGTGACCTTCCTGTTTGAGCAGAAACAGTGGTGCTGAGGACCGACTTTCTGGTAGTGGACGTGTCGTCTTCTTATAACGCGATTATAGGAAGAACTTGGTTGCATAAGATGAAGGCGGCTTCCTCCACCTACCATCAGATGGTGAAGTTCCCAGGATCCAATGGTGTTGAGAGAATAAGAGGGAACCAAAAGATAGCCCAACAGTGCTTGGTTTCCATAATCAAGAAGGCGCCCAAGGCACAGTTGGTACAAACAGTCGAGGTCACCAACCAGCCGACCATCGAGGATGTCGGGGGGAACCCGGCCGAGAAAGTGGTGGAAGGATTGAAGAAAATACAGATCAACGAGAGTAATCCTGAAAGAAGAGGAGGAAGAGCTGGTAAAGTTTCTCAAAGAGCACGTTGATGTGTTTGCCTGGGTGCCCGAAGATATGCCTGGGGTGGATGCAAACGTGATTTGCCACCACTTGAACGTGGATCCACAACACAAACCTATAATGCAGAAGAAAAGACGATCTGTCGTATAACATGTGGATGCTGTTATCAAGGAAGTCGACCGTTTACTCGAAGCAAGGGCGATAAGAGAGGTGTACTACCCAGAATGGGTGTCCAACACAGTGGTGGTTAAAAAGAAGAATGGGAAGTGGCGAGTTTGCGTCGACTTCACAGATCTAAACAAGGCATGTCCAAAAGACAGTTTTCCCCTACCCAGGATAGATCAATCGGTGGATGCAACAGCTGGGTATGGACGAATGAGCTTTCTCGACGCTTATCGAGGATACCACTAGATTGCAATGTACGGAGCCGATCAGGAAAAGACATCTTTTATCACACCAAGGGGCCTGTATTGTTACAGTGTTATGCCCTTTGGTCTGAGGAATGCTGGAGCAACTTACCAAAGACTAGCAACGATTATGCTGAAGAAGTTGCTCGGCAAGACTATGGAGGTGTACATAGATGACATGGTGGTCAAGAGCAAGGAGAAACGGGACCACATCGCTGATTTGAAGGAAGCTTTTGAGATACTGAGGGAGTACAAGCTAAAGCTCAATGCCTCGAAATGTGCATTTGGAGTAAGTTTTGGGAAGTTCCTGGGTCACCTCGTGACCATAAGAGGGATAGAGGCGAATCCCGATCAAATAACGACTTTGCAGAAGCTCCAGAGTCCAAGGACCACGAAGGAGGTCCAACAATTGACAGGGATGGCAGCAACCCTTAACAGGTTCATTAGTCGATCTAGCGACAAGTGTAGACCCTTTTTTCAATTGCAAAAGAAAAGAGAAGGTTACGAATGGGGAGCAAAATGTGAGCAGGCGTTCCAAGACTTGAAGAAGTACTTGGCGGCAGCCCCGCTCTTGTCAACCCGTGAACCTGGTGAGATGTTAACCTTGTACTTAGCAGTCTCTGAACATGATGTTAGTGCAGTCTTACTAAGGAACAAAGGATTCGAACAAATCCCTGTCCATTATGTGAGCAAGACTTTACTAGATGCAGAGACGAGATATCTGCCCCTTGAGAAGTTGGTCCTGGCACTAAGGACAGCGGCTAGGAAATTGACCCACTACTTCCAAAGTCACAAAATTGTTGTTTACACAGAGTTTCCATTGAGATCATTGCTACGAAAGGCAGATTTCTCAGGAAGAAATTCAACTTGGTCGGTAGAGTTGAGCCAATACGATATTGATTACCAGCTGCGCACGGCAGTGAAGGGGCAAGTTTTGGCAGACTTTGTGGCAGAGTTTTCTCCCACAGTGGCTCCACTACCTCCTACAAGAAAGGAGCAGTTGGTCGAGCCATCAGCAGAGGAGCAAAGGACACCTGCCGAGCAGGATCCTTTGGAATGGAAGCTTTTTGTTGATGGTTCCACATGCAACACAGGATCTGGGATTGGGGTGGTGCTTTTCCCTCCCAAAGGAATGATGACCGAGTTGTCCCTGCACCTGGGTTTGAGTGCTTCAAATAATGTGGCAAAGTACGAGGCACTCCTGGCAGGATTACGAAGCGCAAAGACCCTGAAAGCAAAAAGAATTCGAGTATTCTGCGATTCACAACTCGTGGTGAATCAGTTATCCGGGGAGTACGAGGACCGGAATGAGAAGATGGTGGCTTACGTGGAAGCAGCCAAGGATTTGCTTGACACCTTCGAGAAGGTATACATTGAGTAAATAAGCTCTAGGCAGAATGCCCACGCTGACTCATTGGCTTGGTTGGCAGTGGCTGTGCCGACAGAGTTCAAGAGAAAGGTGGTAGTAGATTATCTTGTTGAGCCGAGCATTGGAAGAAGTGTGGAATTGGTCTTGGACGTGAACCAAGGACCAAGTTGGATGGATCCAATAGTGGAGTTCCTACGAGATGGGACACTCCCCACTGATAAGAAGGAGGCTCACAAGATAAAAACAAAATCTGCACGATTTTGGCTGTCACCAGAAGAGAAATTGTACAAAAAATCCTTCACCAGACCGTATTTGCTTTGTGTGCATCCCGAGATGGTGCAAAAGTTCCTCCATGAGATTCACGAGGGAACATCTGGAAGTCATGCTGGAGGGAGATCCATTGCTCACCATGCAATTACCCAGAGTTACTAGTGGCCGCACATGCAAGAAGATGCAAAGGTGTATGTGAAAATTTGCGAGAAGTGTCAGAAGTTCTCACCCATGAATCGAACACCAGCCGAAGATCTGGTGCCCTTGACAAGCCCTTGGCCGTTTGCGCAATGGGAATGGACATCGTGGGTCCACTCCACAAGGCAACTGGGAACAGGAAGTTTCTGTTGGTAGCAACAGACTACTTTACCAAGTGGATAGAAGCAGAACCACTGGCAAAGATCACAGAACCTATGATAGAAAGGTTCGTGTGGAAGAGCATCATCACTCAATTTGGGGTTCCTTATTCTTTGATCACGGATAATGGGTCACAGTTCTAGAAAAAGTTCAAGGCTTTTTGTGCCCAGAATGGGATAAGGAATTACTATTCAACCCCAGCCTACCCTCAGAGCAATGGGCAGGCAGAAGCATCCAACAAGACCAAACTTGACAGGATCAAGAAATGATTGGACAAAGCAAAAGGAAAGTGGCCCGACGAGCTACCACTGGTCCTGTGGGCACACCGAACAACTCCTAGGAGGTCTACGGGAGAGACCCCCTACTCGCTAGCATATGGAACAGAGGCTGTGATTCCGTTAGAGGTGGGTTTGCCGACCAACAGGACCACATTGGTCGAGAGTGGGGGCAACGACAGAGCCCTAGAAATCGAGCTGGACCTCGCCGAGGAGAGGAGAGAATGGGCTCTGGTGCACCTGGCCTCGTACCAGGAGCAGCTGATGAAAAGCTACAACAAGAACGTCCACCAACGAGAATTTGGTGTCGGTGACCTTGTGTTACGAAAGGTGCTCGGCAACCCCAAGGTGGCCAACGAGGGCAAGTTGGGGGCCAATTGGGAGGGCCCATATCGAGTTACAGAGGTTGTGGGCATTTGGGCTTATCGATTGGCAGATCTGGAAGGGAACCCGGTACCAAGGCCTTGGAATGTCCACAACTTGAGGAAGTTCTACGTGTAAAGAACTTCGATTTCGTTTTTATTCTGTTTTAGATGCACATCGTGATTGTGTGGGGATTACGAATAAAATTCCCTTGTGTTTACTTTAGTTAGTTGCAAGGGGTATGCCGCCCCCTTGAATTTTTGAATTATGAATAAAATTTGTAGATTTTGATAACACAATGTCCTTTTTTACAATTTTCCTTTTATCATGCTTTAAATATGAAGTCAGCTCTGTCCTTAATGCTCACTTCATATTGGGGAGCAGAGGTATATAGTAACTAAACAAAATTTGAATATTTTAAATTTTGCCAAGTACGAATATACTTGACCATTTGCTCGGGTACGAATATACCCAGAATGCATACGAGACTATGCACACTGTCCCCAAGCACGAATATGTTTGGGATATTTCCAAGTACGAATATACTTGACCATTTGCTCGGGTACGAATACACCCAGAATGCATACGAGACTATGCACATTGTCCCCAAGCACGAATATGCTTGGGATATTTCCAAGTACGAATAAACTTGTTTACTTATACGAGTGCATGCATACTTGAACATGCAATACAATCAGAGTACGAATAAACTCAGGGTTGCTATGGCCAAATACAAACACATTTTGGGTAGTATAAGTACGAATATACTGGGAAAAATCTCCGAGTACGAAATGCTGGGGTTGCATACGTGAACATGCAGCAGCATCTAAGTTTGAAAATACTTGATGGTATGCTCGGGTATGAACAAACCTGGAGCACATATGTAACACACAACATTACCTAAGTATGAATATACTTAATAGTTTGCCCGGGTACGAACAGACCCTGAACGCGTACGAGTACGTGTACGAATGCATCTAGAGTCATTCTAAGGAACGAGAAACCTGCAAAGTACAGTCTGAATATAGATGCACTTGAATCGTTGGCAAGCACGATGAAACCTAAGGAGCATACGTGAATGTGCACACATAAAGCTAAGTACGAAAAAAGTTAGCACGTGAAATACTGGCCATGAGATGGCCACCTGCATTGAAAAAAGAAAAAAGCCACGAAGGGTCGGGCAAAACAATAGTTTAGGCCAAACAGGGCCACCCAAAACATTCCAAATGCCACGAAGGGCCAAACCACCAGTGATAAAGTATGAAGAAATGTATCAAGTGCCACGCAGGGCAGTGCCAAATGGCCACGCAGGGCTAGCAGAAATTGATTCAAAATAAAAAGTTCAACTGTCATGATCACAGAACTTACTCTTCAACTGTCAGGTCTTGGATGATGGGGGAGGCAGGAGCAGTTGGAGGGGAGCAGTCGTGTCTCCCACCACCGAGGTTGATTCAGAGCACCACCACCGCTTCCTTCGCCGGGATTGGTGCCATCTCTGGCGGCAGTATCATTCCCGCTCGCCGGGCGACTTGTGCATTTGGCTCACCCCCCACGTTGTCTTCTTCCTCCACCTCTTCTTGCGCTCCTCGGCAACAACCATGGTGCTTAGAAGGTCGATCTCTGCCCAGAGAGAAGAAGACTCTCTTTGTGCCGATTTTTAAGGTAGGCCAACCAGCCAGCCTCAAAAACTTGGTTCTGGATTCCGGGCATTTGGTTCGTGTAGCTCTCAGTGGCCACACGGATTCCCTCGTTATAGCCCTGCTGGTAGGCAGCCTTGGCCTCGTTCTTACTCACCTCCAGCTTTGTGAGAGTCTGGCTTAGACTGTCTTCGGCTCCCTCCAGTTTGCCTCTTAGCTCATCCACAGTCCCACGAGCTTGGTTCCTCTCTCTCTCCAGCCTGATGATGGTGTTCTGCAGCTTGGCATTCTCACTTGCCAATCTGGCACGCTGGGGCTCAAATTGGCCAAGTTTTTGTGCCATGGCCACCATCTTCTGCATTGCTTAGAGATTTTAAACACGAAGCAGCATTAAGCAAAAATAGGGACGCGTGGTTTACATTATTACTAAGGAAGCGCGACAAGTTTACCTTAGCATTGTGGCTCATAAACGAGCCAGGAGGTTGTCAGGGGAGCAGGGGACTTCCTTTTGCATGTCCCCAGGCAGCAAGAACGCCTGGGACAGTGCAAGAGCCGTCCCTTCGGACTCAACACTATCACGGACGGTGACTGGCCGGCCGTCGTGTGTAAGTTGAGGAGCCCAGATCGGAGTTGAGAGTACGGAGAGTTGAGCTGGAGGCCGCTCAGAGGTTTCCAGCCTCTGGCGTTTGTCACGATGACTGGCTTCAATATCCTCAGGAGAGAAGCCTGGAGGAGAGTTTGGTTGAGTTGATCCTCGGCGGCCATGAGAAGGTGCCAGACTCTGAGAGCATCCCCGGCCACGAGCAGCGCCGCGGCCTCTTCCTCGGACAGCTCCAGGGATGGTGAGCAGGTTGCTAAGGTTGATTGGCTGGTCCATTTCCTGAGGAGGGGGAGATGGAGAATAACCGCTTGAAGATGTTGAGGCTTCTTTGACAAGTTGAATAGGTTCGTTGGGAAGCGGAGGGGTCCGAGAACGCCTTTCCTCTTCTTGCTCGGGTTGTTGAATGGGAGGACCGGGGATCACAGGGTATTCGGCTACTCGGATCCGCCCATCAATGAATCCGTCGTACGACTCCCGGTAGATCAAGAGAATTTGCGCAGCTCTTGCTCGGCCTGCAAGATATGTGCCTTGCCCGTTGAAAGCAAGGACATGGTTGATGTCTGCTACGTGAACTTGGGGAGTTATGATGTTGTACCCCTGGTTGACGTTTGTGGCTGCAATAACATAAGAAAATTAGACAATCACTAAACAAACATGGTGCAATACGAAATATTGCTCGGTAAAGGAGTTCTACGAGAAAAAGAACTAACGTGGAGTGCCAAATTGGTGTGGGGCATGGAATCCTATCACTCGGCCATCCTCATTTCTGGGTTCGAAGTTCCCAGTGACGATGACGAAGTCGTCGTTGTCTCCTCGGGCAGAATCAGGCAGTTCGAGCACGAGCCTTTTTCTGGAATCCCTACTTTTGAAATAGTAGGTCAAGGCATCTTTGGTTTGAGAGATGCTGTACAGGTGGTGAATGTCGTGCAAACCCAGGGATGTGCCTAGCATTTGATTAAGGGTATTGATACCCATGACAACACAAAAGAAGTTGGCAGAGACCTGCATAGGGGATAATCTGTAATGGGCCAGAACCTGGCGGAGTAATGGTGCCAGGGGAACCTAACGCCGCCTCAACGACAGCGACGACAGGGATGTGAAGGGTGTCATTGTCAAAGCACTCGCAGATGGCGTCCTCAGGGGCCAGTGTAGTGGCCACATTGTCGGGGATCTCATAACGAGATCTGAAATTGGCCATCGTTTGAGGGGTATCACAGTGCCTACGAAACCTACCCATGATTAAAAAAGTGGGTACGGGTTGTCTAAGTGAATGGTAGAAATCCTAAATCGACTGGGAAAACCTTAGACCTAAGAAAGAAATGGAGTGCAAGAGGGAATGAAGACTTACCAATTAGTGGACGAGGACCCTAATATCAGAGAAGAAGGAGGCCTTGAGGTGATGAACAGAGCTTCAACGGCGGGACTGCTCGAGCGTTCTTTCTGCAGAGGGAACTTGGAGAGAGAAAGTGGTTTTGAATTTGGACGAAAACCCAAATATACCCTAACAGATGGGGTGAAGTATGAGAAACGTCACCCCAGACGCCGTTTGGGCATTTTGTTCCCCGAAACGCCTGCTCGCATTTAATGCGAGCAGTACAATGACTGCCGCGTGTAAAGGTAAGAGCTGGAAAAGCCTGCCCAGCCTAAACGATGAGACGTTTGGCCTGGACAAATGATGAAGCCTGCACCAAATACGAGAGACTGGGTGCAGGAGCAAAGAACGAGGATCTTGCTCGGTGCTTAAGAGGTTTGCTCGTCATATTAAGAGAAAAATAACGAGTAAAGCTGGGGAGCCATTGTAGGGAGGTAATCCCGAACAGGTACAAGAGAGGCCCGAACATGTGGTATGTGGGGCCTGGGAATAAATGTAGTCAGAGCAGCCGCCGTGCAATACAGTGAACGGCAATAAGGACCAATGACATGAGAAGTCTTAGGTCCAGGATACCCGAGTAGGGGCATGGTCCAAAGACTATGAGGAGTTGTTGGACCAGGCGCTTGGTGAAAGGACAAGTGACATGCAAAGTCATTGGTCCAGGTAGGCTGTTCGGTAATGAGAATGCCGAACAGGAGCAGCATTCTGTAAGAAGTAGCAGAGGATGCTCCAGCGGGCTCCATAAGTGGAAATACTCAGCAAGGAAACAAGATCTGGAGAAGACACCCAAAAAGAATGGGATGTACGGGTAGTTATGGGAGAAATTCCTAAATGGTCTAAGGTAATATACAGTTAAGGGAATGAGAATCCATGATATTCTGGGTTTCCTATACGAGAAAAGAAACTTAGGGCAACAAGGTAGCTTGGACAGCAAGCATGCGTGAATCTATAAATACAGGGTAAACCTAGAGGAAAAGGTATGCAATTCTTGGCAATACGTTCTATACCTACTGATAATTAGGGTTTTCTGCTAGTATGTGCTACTAACTTTGGCATCGGAGGGCCTTTGCCACGAGAGGCAAATGTGCGCTCACCCTTTGTTTGTTTTATAGGATCAATTCCGGCAGCGTGCTAGGGTTCTGGCGAGGAGTCTGAAGTAGCCGTTAAACTCTTGTACTGTTCAAAGGCCCTTTCGTTTTCCTACACTTACATTTATGCAATTGACAATGGAGATTGGTGGCTGGAAATGGGCCAAGCCCTGCCAAATGATTCGGAAGTTGGGAGAATTGAACCTGCTGATCCTTGGGGCATTCAAGAAGAAGAAATAGGTCATCTCACCTGAAGCGGCAGAGTATACAAACCTCCTAAACTAAGTGGAGAGAGTTCAACCTCAGTACGAGGGGAGGAAGAAGAGGAAAGCCAAAGGATCGAGCTTGAGGAAGACAGGGTACTGAGGCAACTAAAGAAAATCCAAGCTTATATCTCTATCTAGGGATTGCTTATGTCCTCCTACGAACATCGCAATACATTCTTCAAAACCCTAGGGAAAGCTAAAGTTCCCATTGACATCACCCCTGAAGATTTGGTAGGCTTCATAATGACGTCCAAAGCCCTAAAGCCAATAATAGCTTTCACCGACAAGGACCTGCCTCCTGAAGGTCTTGCACACAACAAGCCTCTCTATATTTCTCTCAAATGTCTCACTAAATGGATCCCACTAGTCTTGGTGGATAACGGATCTGCTCTGAATGTGTGCCTTCAAAAGACTCTCGACAAGTTGGGAGTAGGTACTGCTAATATACGCCCTTCAAGCCAAGGTGTAAGGGGATATGACAATTCAAAGAGGAGCATGGATGGGTGTGTCACCCTACCACTAGAAGTAGAAAAGATGAAGAGAGATGTAGAATTCCATGTAATGGACATACCAGCAACCTTCAATCTCTTGCTAGGAAGGCCATGGCTACATGACACTTGGGTGGTACCCTCCACTTTACATTAAAAAGTCAAGTTTGCAGCAGATGGAAAGATCATCACCATTTTAGGGGATTCATCAATTCGAACCCATTCCGACACAGTTGTGCAAGAAGTAGGGACTGAAGAAACCTTTCTTACTGGATTCAGCCTTGAGGAAGTAACTGTTGTGCAAGCTTTGATGGCCGAAAGAAGCTTCTACATAAGCACCCCTGCCATACAGATGATGGAAAAATAGAATTACTGTCCTGGATTGGGTTTAGGAAAAAGGTCACAAGGCATCCCGCAAATGATTGATCCCCTGCATAATCAATATGATTTTGGTCTTGCAAAAGATGAGTAAGTCATTTTTCAAGGAATTAACGAAAACAAAAGATCACAAGAATCATCGCTCGTCCCCTCTGACTCAAAAAGTCATTAACATAAGGGACAAGATATCCCAAGAGCCCCAAAACATGGAAAAGAGAATATGGAAATGGGAAAAGCAAATAAAAGGTACGAATCCGATTCAAGCATAAGAAGGAAGGAATGCCACTCTGCTAAAACAAAAGGTCCAACTCTTTTGGGAAATAGAAGTACCGGCCGAAGAATGGAATCCTCAGCCGAGCAATCCATCCCTCGGCCCATGTTTCAATATGTTTCAAAGCTATTTTGACACTCACAGCGATTAAGACTTTGAACTAGCACATATAATCCTGAAGCATCTCGAGGACAAAACACAAAGTTAAAACAAATCATAGTACTTGCCAAGCATTCTAAAATTGCTTCATGAAAATACATATTATCTGTTTTGGAACTAATAAATACGGGTACAAAGAAAAGGGCAAGCTACTGCCCGTGACCCCTCTTGGGCGCAGGACGAAAACGCTCAGGAACTGGGACACTGATCCTCTGTCCCTTGCCCTCGTCATCAATTCCAGCATCTCCATCACCAGCCCTAGTGCTCCCACCCTCGTTGACTCCGGCGCTCTGAGTAACTGACCGTCGGCACCCGCTCTGCTTCAAGTTGCAGAGCGTAAAATATCGATATTCAAGCTCACATAAAGCAGGATGGAAAGGAGAGAAAATCAGAGAATACATACTGCAGCTATCCGACCACGCTGCCTTCGAACCAGGGCCTCCGCGCTCTGAAATGCACGCAACCACTCCTCAACTATGTCAGCAGGCACCTACAGAGGAAATAGTCACATATATAAAAGCAGGGGAAAAATCCTGAAGGAAACTAAAGCAAAATCTGCAATATTACCTGCTGAACTCCGGCAGGAAGCACATAGAGCTGAGTAGCACACGCGGTCAGCGTCAAGCGTTCTTCTTCTCCATTGGCATTATGGAAGGAGATAAAGCTAGTGGCCCGTGGCCAAATAGGAGGAGCGGCAGCAGTGGTAGCAGTAGGTAGGGTCAGCGAAGCCAAACGAAAAGCTGAGTAATCTCTCGCTTGGAGAAAATCTGTGGCTAACCGTCTCTCAAGAGCAATAAGCAAGCCCTCTCCTGCTAAGAGATGAGTCGACCTCATGCCAGTTGGAGGAGGAAGAGGAATATGCAACGCCTCAGAGCGTGGGAAGTACTGGCTCGCTACTCTCTCCTCGAGGTACCAAGCTCTCGAGAAGGGCCCCTCCAAGAGGAAGTGCTGGCTATCCAGAGCTCGAGCTGAGGTCAACTCTAGAGGAGCATCGTCGAGCAAAGTATCCCAGGGATCAAAACGCATTTGTTGTGGGCAAGACAATATCAGTATAACGGAATGGAAATGTAACCTAAGGAGAAGGATAAAAATAAGACATGTCATACCTGGTCCACTGTCAAATGGTCCAGGACCCGCCGTCAAGCTAACAGGTCCATAGCAGGCGACCGCGTCTTCCGAACTCCTTTTACATAGCGAGCCGCCCGTGGGACGAACCTAGGCTCTCTATGTCTCGTCGGAGGAGGGAACTGTAACAGGTGCTTGTGGGCTTCCGCGCCCTTGGTTCGAAGAGTCTCCACTCGGATTTTTTAAATGGATCATCTGCGGAACTGAGAACTCGTTTGTAAAAGGCTTTTAGTCTAGCGAAAACGTTGCGATTTTGGGTTCGGGAGCCACGTTATGAATGGGGAAGGTTTTTCTTTAAAAAGCACTCCACTCGCCCGGTAAAACCGTTCTCTACTTAATGCTTTCAAAGGGGAAATCTCAAATATCATTTGGAATATCAAGCTCTTCATTAAAAGCAAATAGCGGGAAAGGGACATGGGAAATACGTCACGTTAGCGTGCACGTGGTGCTGTCTGTACAGTAGTGATAAAATGATGTGAATAGATAGAATAAATAGCATTCAGCAAACTGTCTGGACCCCAGTCATACTATACACGGCGCGTCGCGCGGCACCTCAACATGCCGTGCGGGGCGTCTACCCTGCTGTCAGACTGTCACAGACTATCAAAACGTCATCTAGCTCCTTATTTTCTCCGTACATCTTTTTGAAAAGCTCGTCAGGAACCTCATGACAGTCAGATCATCCCAAAGATGTCGTTATTTTCTGAAAACATTGGCCCAAAGCAACTTTTAACACACTTGATCATTTGGGATGATCTAGAAAACCTTTTTAAAGAGCCAAAACATGGCTTGTAGATATGGTCTTGTTTTGAAAGAAACAAAAACAGTAAACAGCAGATGTAGACAGCCACAACAGAAGAAAACTCAGATCCAGACAGCCTGCCTACGATGATATCAACACATACGATGCCGTGCACTGCAGATCAAGGTGTCGTGCGCCTGGTGATCCAGCCACGCAGTGCCTCAACCCCAGCACAGTACTGGCCTTATTTTATGAATATGGGTTTTAAGTCAGGATCTAACCAAAAGGGATTAGACCTTCTGACAGAAAGGTCCCCTCAGGACCAGACCTGAGTCTAGTCCAAGGAAACTTATTTTTACCTTTGGTGTTGAGCTTGATCAAGGATGGTTGATGCAAAAATGAGGGTGGATCGTGCCGGATGTAGATGGAGGAGGTTGAATGAGATAAAGGGAGTATGGGTGTGAGGGAAGGTTAGGTATTTTGGGGGGTGAGACATTGGAATTAATGAGAAATCAGCTTCAATAGTGAGAAGGGAGTGAGTGAAAGTGCTTAAAGAATGTCCTTTGGAAATGGCATTCTTTAAGATTTGGAAATAGAAATGGAAATGGGAATGTGGGTATGAAAACTAGAGAGAGAAAGCTTATGGAGTAAGAATGCCCAAAAGCAAATAGAAGAGCCAAAAGAAAAGCCCCCTTTCCCTTGAGTGGAGGGGTTAATTTATAGGCAAATGGCCAAGGATTTTGAATTTCAAATAGTGGAGGTATTTTCTGGGCAGGCTAGAAGTGCATTTTCGGCTGAGCCACTCATTAGCTATGGCTCAAACTGGCGTGGCCGACAACTTTCTGAGCCAGTCAAACTTTTGCTCAAGGTGTCGTGCGCTGCCTCTTGAATTTTAACTTGCCGTGCGCTACTGTGTCGTTCCGTACGGTACCTCCTCTTTCGGTCCAGGGGTTTTTGGGCTTTATCTGGGCTTTTGGGTTTTTTGGTTTACATAAGCTTAGGGGAATCCTTTTTCAAGCTCACAAATGTATCGTTTCCTTTATTTCATCATTGGGGTGGACAAAGACTCTCCAATGTCCGGATTGGGGTGTCTACAGTAGTCCCTCTTTAACGTAACTCAGATACATTTGGTTGGTACGAGTGATGCTTAAAGAATAGGCATCCCAATCTGTTGCTCTAGAGCCTTTGAACAGAGACAAAATGAAAAATGCACATAAATAACAATGGTGGTCGCGCTCGGGGAGCTGCCTACGTACCCCATTATAGGGATCAGACCAACGTAGTTCGAATGGGACAGCGAAATGCAAGAAAACAAGTCCCGGAGGACAAAAATTGTGCCAAGAAAACAATTGAGTGCTTGCGGTGCCGTGTGTCGTGCAAAAACTTCGAGACGTGCCCTCGGAAGGCGAAGAATCGAGACGGGCCTATGGAGAGGCGATTTTGAAATTGAGATGAGCCTATGGAGAGGTGATTTTGAAGTTGAGACGAGCCTACGAAGAGGCAATTTTGAAATCAAGACGGGCCTACGGAGAAGAGAAATTGAGACATGCCTACGGAGAGGCAATTTTGAAATTGAGACGAGCCTACGAAGAGGCGATTTTAAAGTTGAGACGAGTCTACGAAGAGGCAAAATTGAGACGAGCCTACGAAAAGGCGATTTTGAAATCGAGACGAGCCTACGGAGTGGCAATATTGAAATTGAGACGAGCCTATGGAGAGGCGATTTTGAAATTGAGATGAGCCTACGGAGAGGCAAAATTGAGACGAGCCCATGCAGAGGCGATTTTGAAATTAAGACGAGCCTACGGAGAGGCAAAATTGAAATTGAGACGAGTCTACGGAGAGGCCGAACGGGGATGGTGAATTGAGTTGAGCCCTGGAGGACGGTTTTTTTGCGAATTACGGTGGATTTTCGGGGTACGCAAAATCCCACGAGTCCCGGGGGATAAGAATCAAATGGTGCAATAATCAATGCACAACATTCTAAGAGATCTTACTGCAAAACGGCTGGAAAAATTGAGTTTTCAAGAAGATTTTGGTGGCTGAGTGGATCAATTTCCAAGAAAAAGCATTTAATCTTCTGGCTTCGACATGCCGTGCGGGAAGTGACGGTGGCGCACGACACATCTTTTCCCCAGGCACCCCTTCGATTTCCGAGAACAGTTGACAGTTTTTAAGGGCGCCATTACTTCGGGCGTGCCCCTTCGATGGCTGGAATGGCTTTATAAGCACGGTGGTGCCTCATTCTATGCACCACCACCAAACTTCTCAAGTCTTTGTACATTCTCCTCCCTTTTCTCAAGAAAAACAGGCCATTTTCGAAACTCTGGAATGGACAACAGCCACCTAGCAGCCCGCGTCGAGGCTTTGGAGGCCGAGATGGCCTACTACCGAGGGGAGATTGAAGAGTTGACCCAAATTGCACGGCTCATAACGACCATCCGCTCCCTCCGCCGCGCGGTGTCCAACCTCCAGGATTTCTGCTTTGACCAGTTGGACAAGAAGGACGACTCAGAGCACGCGTCGAGGGATGACTCGGAGGAGACGACAGAGAACTCCGAGGGCAACCCGAATGAGTCGGATGGCCGCTCGGATGGGGCGAACGACGCCTCGGATGGCGGGAGCCATTGAGGAGGAGAGAGGAGTAGAAGGAGAAGGAGTAGAAGAAGAAGAATAAGAAAGGGCAGTAGGCCCGTTTTCTGTTTTGTTGTCCCTTCTTTTTTTTTTTTTTGAATGTAATGAAAAGATCCCCGGGGGAAACTCCGGGTTTTTTATTAATGAAAAGTCCTTTTCTTCTTCCACTTGCTTGCATCTAACTTATTATCTCATGCAAACTTAGACGAATCGGACATAGTCTGCCATGAACTATTTTCAGAAATCAGAACTGTCGAAATAACACAATGTGCCGTGCGTAGCTAATTTAGAGTCGCACGGTACCTCAGACCAAAAGTTCTACATGCTTGTTCATCATGTCGTGCGCCTCCTCGACGATGCCGTGCGGCTTATGAGCCGTGAACCCGGTCCAGAGTTGATTCCCAAGTGAACCGGTTCAGGGGATTTATATATACAAACGCGAGGTGTATACCGTACACCTCACACGTTTGAATTTCCCTCTCCCTCTCTTGGTCTCTGCTATCTCTCTCTCAACATATCTCTCTCTCTCTCGATCACTCTCTGTCTCGTCTGCTCTCTCTCTCACCGCTCACTCTCTCCCTCGACTGCTCTCTCTCTCTCGTCTGCTTTCTCCTCTATTATGATCATGGAGCCGAGTGATATACCCGGTGATGATACATCACTCCGGATCGAGGTTATGCTATCCCCCATTCCTCTGGGGGATGATACGACAGTTAGGGACGTACCGGAGACCACAGAGGTCTCGGTTCAACCGTCATTGGCCGAGGGGACCGTGGCCGAGGCTGCTGCTGTGGACGGTAGTGGTGGTGGCGATGGTGATAGTGTGATATTGGCCGGGTACGGCCATGGGACGGAGACTTCGGGTGCAGTGGGGTCGAGGGGTAACGCCGAGGCCTTGGGTCAATCAGAGGCAGCGGCGGGTTTAGAGGAGAGGACCATAGAGGGTCCCGGTGGTGGTGATTTAGACCAGGCGGTAGAGGAGGCAGAGACCTCTCTTGTGAGAAAGCCCCAGGCTAACTTGGGGAATGCCCCCATCGTTAAGGACGAGCCGGTGGTGGAGGATACACCGCCTATGTCCATGGGTAGCGGCGCAGGTGCGGGGTCGTCACACCACATAGGCATGGGCGACTACTTAGCGACGGCGTCCATGGAGGACGTATTTGAGGTTGTGCAGGGGTTCCCTGGGTTGGCAGAGGCTCTACTTGCGTCCCGCGAGGCGGAGCTACAGACCGAGCTCGGGACTGGGGGTGCTAGGGAGCCGGAGGCTGCAGAGGAGGCCGAAGAGGTGATGGCCCCTCGCAGCAGTATGGTTGACGAGGCGATGCTAGCCGTACAGAGGCGGGGAGCCTATGACGAGGCGACCTACGTGCCCTTCCAGCACGTGGTGGTGCCTTCGCTTTTAGACCCTTACACATCGAGGAGGCCTTCGTACGACGAGGCTTTGGTTTTGAGGGACCTTTAGCAGCACCTTTCCTTGCGCCGAGATGAGGTATACTTTAAATATTCGTATTTCAAATTCTAATGCATTGCACTTCCATTTCCTTGCCTCTAAGTATACCAGTCGTATCGCGTGTTATGCCTGTGTATTAAATATTGCTGAATTGTTGCAACAGGTGATCTCGCTTTCGTGCTATGGCGGTTCGGCGGACGTGCCCACTTTCTAGGAGAGGTTGCCCGAGGCGGCGCAGGAGATAGTGAGGCAGGCAGGTTTTGGTGAGTTTGTTGGGGTGTTGACGAGGGGCGTGTACAATGACCGCCCAGTGGTGAGGGCCCTGGCTGAGAGGTGGTGGGACATGATGAATACCCTCCACTTCTCCTTTAGCGAGTTGACCGTGATGCCGTTGGACTTCGCGGCGATCACTGGTCTCAGGGTCGGAGGTGACCCTATCCCTTTTGACGCTGCCACAGGGAGGCAGGCGGCGTTCCAGTGGGCGATGCTGGGGTATGAGCTAAAGGCGGTGGCTGACGATACTAAGTACGCTCAGCTACTTGGGTTTTGGACGGAGAGGCTTCCGACTGATAGGGCGGAGGAGGAGCAGATGGCGAGGTGCTTTCTGCTTTACTTACTTGGTGCATCCCTGTTTCCCAACAGGCGCAACCGAGTACACCTTTCGCTCCTCCTAGCCTTGAGGGACATCAGGGAGATCGCCCGTTTTAACTGGGGAGGTGCAACACTGGGGACGTGCTATGCCTTCATGGGGTCTCTTTCTCGTGGGGCAAGAGTGAGCCTCGGAGGCTACTGAAGGGTTTGGGAGGTATACCTTACTTCCTTTCTTATAAATAGTTAGCTTTCCATTTGTATTTATTCAATGTATATCTTGTGCTAACTTTCAATGTCTTGAATTGTAGCTTTGGACGTATGAGATGATAGGGATGTACCCTCTCGAGACCACGTGTCCCAGCGACACTATACTCCTTTGGGCCTTGCGCTGGTCAAAGGAGTACAAGGGCGTGAAGAAGGGAAGGGGCAAACTGGATGCCTTCCGCCTTTACTTAGACGAACTGCGTCCCGACCAGGTACTAATGCACTTCCATATTTGTTTCATAGCTTTCCTGTTTATTTCCATTTAAACAGCCCTTGAAATCGCTCATCCTTGATGACAGGTCCACTGGCGGATCTGGGACCGCTTCGAGATTCCCTACGTTGCGCAGAGTAGGGAGGTTGGCAAGGGGAGGGTGCTTCTTAAGTCCCCTTACGGCCGGCAGTGGTACTTGGGTGACCGAGTGTCATGCCAGTCGCTAAGGCTGGACACTTTTCGAGTCCCTGGGCCGCTTCCTGCTCTGGTGCAGAGGACGGGCCAGTACACGCGAAGGGAGGTCGAGCAGTTCACACGGCCATACCTTGAGTTGGAGCCGGTCTTCGAGGTGGGCGCCAGTCTCGCTGCTGACTACGCGGAGTACCGTGCTCGATACTTGATGCCGAGTCTAGGGACATGCGCCGCTTGGGAAGCGACGCAGGCAGTGCGAGGCGGCGTTGGAGGAAGAAGGAAGCGAGATAGAGGTGATGGAGGTAGAAGAGGTGGAGGTCGCGGAGACGGAGGTCGCAGCGAGGGTGCGGGCCCGAGTGGTACTAGCTTCCCTGCCCTTTCTTGGACAGTGGACGTGATGACTCCTTAGGGAGCCCCCGGCCTAGTCGCGGTGCCACGCCCTTTAGCTGAGGCTCCAGCGTTCCTTGCTCAGGTATAACGTGCTTCCATTCTTTCGTAAATTTGTCCCCTTTGAATGTTCTGATCGACTTTTTCATTACAGGCGCCTCCAGAGTACGTGAAGGAGATGGCGGAGGCCATGATGGACTTGGAGCAGCTGGTGAGGCAGTACGCCATGGGCCACCCTCCGGAGGTGTTGCTTCGCGCTGGCGGGACTATGGTAAACTCTCGAACCCTAGTCATTTGCTCTACTGTTATTGCTTATGTCATGATTATGATGCAAATGCTATATGGATGTTACACCATTGCAGGCTAGAGGAGGGGTTCATGAGGGCTATGACGGAAGTCTGTCCGCTTCAGTGCGACAGGTCTCCTCTGCCGGCTCACGGGAAGAGCCGCCGTCGAAGAGGGCACGACATTCGGCGGGGACCGAGGACGAGCCTATCGACGTCTCTGAGGACGAGACTGATGACACCATGGACGTTGACCTGGAGGCCACTTCAGGGGGCACCGTGCCCAGAGCGACTGGCACTCCGGAGGTGAGCAGCTCTCAGGCGGACGAGGTCTCTGAGGAAGACGAGGAGGAGGGCGAGGACGGGGACGACGATGAGAGCTAAGCTCCTTCTTTTGTTTTGTTCTTTTGATGAAGCCTACGTGCTTCTTTTGTAGGGCGCTTGTTTGCCCTTGGTAGATAGGGTCTTGATCATCGGGCCATTATGCCCCTTTTGTACTTTGACTCATGGATGCCTTTGGGATTTATATACAAAGATCTATTCTTTCATTGTTTATGCCATTCAATCTTCTTCCGTTTGCATGAAGAAAATTGAATAACTAAAACATTGACTGGAACGTGCAACTATCCGTTGAGTCAAGAGATTGAGCTGAGGTTCACGATGAGTGGCACGTTAACAAATCAAAGCATATTGACAATGGAATAGAAATCAAAGAAAGTAAATAGATAAACCTTTGTAAGATTGACTTTGCATACGAGAACTTACACAGACACCTTCGTAAACAACTTCGGACACAGCTATGAGACAATAATGACCTTTAAACTCTGATACAAGACTTGGAAACTCAACCTTGCTTTCAAAATATACTCGAAAAGTAAGAAAATGTTGATTTTAACATGTGACACTCTAGAGTTTTGACTTTGGCTACGCACCGAAACTTAGACTAAGTCACTTTTGACCATTAAGACCTGTGGGACTCAGAAAATCAACTTGGAACGACTTGAAATGAGTTTTGACACCTTGAAGTAGCTTAAGAAACGGATCTTTATCGAGTTTCCATATCACGACAGCGAATCCCGGGAGTTGTCCTGAAACGAGACGTCTCTAAAGTCTCAAATACCCGTTAGAGTGTTTTCTGGTGGTTGTTGGTGCTTTATAATGCCCCAATTTCATTTTGGTCTCCTGCTGCCAAAAGCTGCAGAAATGCAGGCTTAACATGCCACGCGGATGCCTCCAGGTGCCGCACGGGTCTTGATGCAGCACACGGTACCTCAATCACCTTGCCGTGGGGTTTTTCTGGTCTCACCATGCTGCACGACTTTGTCAAGGTGATGTGCGTGGTTCCTTTACTGACAGATTCCAGTTTTGCTGTTTTCCAAGGCAGGTTGCTCGGAGTTGAGGTTTGACCTGTGCAATGGCATTTCTGAACCAGTGCATGTCTATTTCGGACCTTTTAAGACTTGACCAAGCCTTTCCCCATGTAGGACTCATGGAAAACATGCATTTTTGGAAGCCCAAGGCTTTTTGAAAGTTGAAGTTGTCCTCTCCACCCCTCCTATAAATTTAAGCTCCCTTATACCACATTCTCCTCATCTCATTCAACTCCTATCTTCTTTCCTTACTCCTTGAAATGGCTCTTTCTCTTACCGGTTCACTCCGTCGAAGGCTTTTTGAAAGTTGAAGTTGTCCTCTCCACCCCTCCTATAAATTCAAGCTCCCTTATACCACATTCTCCTCTTCTCATTCAACTCCTATCTTCTTTCCTTACTCTTTGAAATGGCTCTTTCTCTTACCGGTTCACTCCGTCCATGGTTGGCTTCCATGGAAGGTGTTGATTGGCTCAACTTTCTAGCCCACGGTCTCTATTGTATGCGGTACCTCTGCAACATTCGTCTTTGTCTTGAGCTTTTAAGGGCAGCTGTGAATTTCTAAGATCTGGAGGTCCATGTGTTCCGTTTTGGCGATCAGGAGGTTTGTCCTACTGTCGAGGAGTTTCGTGCATACCTTGGGGGTTTCGGCTCAGGGGAGGTCATCATTCATCCTGTGCGTGAGAGTGCTTACAGAGTCCTGGCCACGGCCCTCGGATTGGATGATGGTGCTGCTCGCTACTTGGTTAGGAATGGTAATCTCAATGTTATGCACCTTATTGAGCTATTTTCTCCTTCGGTTGATCTTGCGGATATGACTTACCAGACTTGACGCATGACCGCCCTCTGCATGTGCTTGCTTGTGGCCTACCTCTTGGTCCCTTCTGCCGGCCTTGTTAGCTCGGCATTGGTTAGCGTTGCTGCTCAGGTTGAGGCCCGAAAGGCTGTGATCCCGATGGTTTTGGCCGAGACGTTGATAGGTTTGGACAAGGTTCATTCCGAAGAGGCCGGGGCTTTTGGAGGTAGTCCTCTCCTCTTACAGGTTGGCTTCTCACTCAGCTCTCCTTTTTCGGGTTTCTCTCACGTTCTCATTTTACCTCAACACTCGGCTGGGCTTTCTATGATTTCTTACTTGTTTTCTCTCTCTTTTTCACAGATTTGGCTCTGCGACAAGGTGAATGTGCTGACCATTCCCCCCGACAATTGGTCGTATGAGGCGAGGTTACTTTCTCAGCGATGTTTCGAGTTTGTTGATAGGTGCAGTCACTACTCGTAACCACCTAGTGAACCTAAGTCCAATCTAACATGTAAAATAAAGTAATTCCAACAACTTCTCAAGCGGTAACATTGTAGCATGATATATCTTAGAGAGACTATAAAAATAACAATTAACAATTTCGTGAGTAGAAAAACACATAGTATTTTATGGTTAGGCCGACGCCCTTAGATTGTTATGTTTATAACACGAAAATTCAGCAAATAAGTAAGTGAATAATTTTTTTCTCAAACTTATACATCATGTTACTATTTCTCTTATTGTCAAACATTTACTTTCCAGTAAATTAAACATGATCTACATCCACAATGTATTTACTGAAGTCAATGACCTATACAAAAATTTTATAAAAAAAAATATTTGGGCCTTTGTTAACAATAAAATAGGAATACCAAAAAGAATTTTATTCTTTTCTAAACCTAATACTTTCAGTTACTAAATCCTTTAGAGGTTAACATAAATCACAGATCCCAAGTAATAGTCATAGATGTATCCTAAAAGTTTAAAATTTTACCACAGGAGGTAAAACAAATAATTCCACATAGTTTAGGATCTAATTTTAGTACAAGCCAAAACACAAGGGATAAACTGTAAATTCTGATGGATGGGGTTTATGATGGCGTTAGTCATCTTCAACCTGGAGTACTTACACAGATATACACATATATAACATATACATATATATAGTTTAACCCGGAACTTTGACTGGGTCGTGTGATCAATCCCAACATCGAAAATGGGCTTATTATACCTTTCCGGAATCGTCTTGACAAGACAAACAAGATGAACGGATCAGATTTTTCATATGAATAGTTTCACAAAAACGCAGATCTGAACCAAAAATGAAAATTTTTGATTTTCTCAACTTACAAAGCACAGGTTTGTTTCTTTTCAATTCCTATCATTACAACTAATATAATAGCATGTTATATACTTAGGAGAAAGTAGAGAAGGATTTGTCTACCTTAAATCCGGCCGAAAAAGCAAGTAAATGGGATTGACGGAAGCAAGAAAAAACAAACGGAAATTTAGGAAAGAGGAAGAACAGAGTGGGAACCGGACTGCCTTTGGGTTTTTATTTTCAGAACCTATGGTGTGGGTTTGTATAAGGAAGTGAGAGAGAGTGTAAGTGTAGAGATAGTAGGAGTGTGGAGGATAAATGTAGGAGTGATGGAATGGGAAGGGAAGTAAAGTACGGAAGAGATGAGTGCAGAAGCCATAATTTGTGGATTACTGATGGCTTTCAAAATCCCTGTGTACATGGACGGGTATGTATAGTAAAGGGGGAAAAGTAACGATATCTTCTTTTCCTATTTGTATATATCTAAGGCATGCATAATATATGTGCACGATTGATTAAGGCTAGTGATTTTGCCACACCCTTATTTGTTAATGCCACACCTTGTCAGTGTATTTTTTGGTGCAAAAATACACTTGCAGGATGTGGCATTAACAAAAAAGGGTGTGGCAAAATCATTTCCCTTGATTAAACACTGTTTTCTTTTCTTCTTCTTTTTTTCCCTACTATTATTATATACTTAATCATACATTCAGATTAATTAACTTAGTTAATTAATTATCGAATTAAAAATTAGCATTTCAAATTTTTATTTATTTAAAAATTTAGAAATGTTACAGAATAACCTTAAGACAAAACCACGGCCTAGTCTGCTATTTTCTATTAATAAAAAAGAATTACAAGATGCGAAATAGAATAACTCAAAGCTTACCCACAAGCGTTACCTATACTCGCTAGCTTGCGATGCTCCCCGAGCTTCTTTAAGATTCAACGGAAGTCCACGAACCGCAAGTTCGATCTCCGGATTCAACCAGCTCCGAAAAGACTCCCCGTCAATTCGGCCAACAACAGCAAGGCACCAACAGATCACAAGATGAAATGGTGTATGATGATGTGTACTGTGATTTAGACAAACCCCAAAATGTTGGGAAAAAGATGGAGGAACAAAAACTCTTGGTGGCTGCCAAACTATTAATCTCAATTGCTGTCCCTCAATCCCTAGCGACCAACGCTTTTTATATCCTCTAAAAGTAAATCTTTTTGTGATCTCTATATATGAAAGCCTCCAATCTTTCTATATTCTAAAAAAGAAATCTTTTAATGATATATATGTATATATAAGGAAAACGTATTTTTAGCCCCCAATTATATATTATGAAAAACAAATCTTATATATATGTAAAAACAAATTTTCGGAGACAAAATCTTGGTAACAAAATTCAATCATATGCATGACGTGCCGTGCAATGCATTTACCTGTCACACAAAAAGATCGTCTTTCTAGCGGTCAACTTGGCACAGAAAATGGGAGGAGCATTGAGCGAGCAACTACCCCATAATTAAGAGCCTACCCATTGCAATCAATGGAGTCGATACAACAAAATACCAATGGAGATTTTGGACAATCCCAGAAAGTGCCAATATATCTAACAATCTCCCCATTTGGCATTTTCGAGACAAAACCAACCATAACAGATAAATAGCTTTTACAGATTAAGAAGAGTAGCTAGGATAAACTTAAACTACTAACAAGAGCAGCTTGAGCGATAGATCATAGAACCTGCATTCAAGGTCCATCAACAAAAATGTGCCACAATAGATGTATCCATGAGAAATAACAATATATTTAGGATATGGAAATTCTAATAAGATAGACCAAAAATTGTACCTACCTCGTCTAATCACGCAAGCCAAGCTAGCTAATATCCAAAACAAACAAATATCCACCAAATACCCAAATGAATATAAATAATGCTCTTTGCACAACACACTTCTCCCCCTTTTTGTCGCGGAAAATAAAGGGGCCGATCTACTTCCTACAGAACCACATCAATCGAATTCGGACAGAGAGTTTCGATGGGTACTCAATTGATAAAGACAGAGAGTTACGATGGATGCTTTATTGATAGACCAGTTGACCGACTTTACTCTTGAAAAGGCCTGGCAAATAGCCTGGCACTTCGACTAGAAATGCTATACTGTTAATGAAAAATAGGACTCTATTTATAAAATCATGCAAACGGGGCAAAGAAGAGGAAAAAAAAAAAGAAAGATTTTGATGTCCCACACAATGAAGTCATACGAATGCAACAAGCACATAATCCACACTCTTTTTGTGAACAAAAGCAATATTTGCCATTATCAAACACCTTATAAGCAGAACAAATGAATTCACAATGCAGTCATTCAGCAAAGAGATAGTTAGAAGAAGAATGAAGCATAAAGCAAGGCTGTATGACAAAAGTGTGTGTGTGCATCACGTAAATAATATCAAGTTGAACTCAGTCCGGGAGGAATATTCTCATGTATGCAAGGATTTCAAGATAACTCCCCCTCAAAAAGTCAAACCAAGCTAGGTCCTCAAAGTGAAACAAAGAAAAAACACAAACCCCCCCTCAACAAAACAACCCTTTTTTTTGTTTCTTTTTGTTTTTGATTTTTTTTTCAGGGGATAAAGAAATCCACTATTATTGTACCATTGCTTGACGTGAACACTCACTGCTTACTGAGGCAAGAGGCCCGTTTACTAGGAAAGTGGCCCAGGAATCGTACATACCTTCACAAGGTCTATCCACCTTTTGATGCGAACGCTCAAAGAGAGAATACCTCACCCCAATTGTCTGGTTACTCAATGAACGCGCGAATAGGTAGAGAATATAAAAGTACCAAATAGGTTTTTGCAGGAGATAACGGTACAAGGTAAAATCACTAGGGAATAGTAGCCAAAGGTCAATCTCAAGGGGGGCACACACATGAACATGTCCAAGTACATGAGAATAACCAAAAGGTGTTGAGGAGCAATAAATTATGTATGTGATATAGTGGAAATCATAAAGCCATGAAATATGGTGCATCCAAAATTTAAAAATTCTCAGGGATGAAAGAGCACATTGAATGCAAATATTTTGACTACAAGGGCCATGAACAAGAGAAACAAAGAACATCTGTTTTTCTCTTCTCTTTTATAAAAAAAAAAATATGCAGAACAAAAAAAAGGGAAATAAAACCAAAAGAAAAAGTTTTACACGTCTACTATAGAATGATGGCATACAAGGCATGCAAATGAGAGACATGCAAACCCATTGAATCTAATCCAAGGAAACGAGACCAATAGACTTCCTAAGGTACTCAAACCCAAGAGAATCTAACGGTTTTGTGAAAATATCAGCTTTTTGTTCATGAGTAGGTAGAAACTCGAGAGTAATGACTCCATCTTCTACAAGTTCACGAATAAAATGATGATGGATGTCAATATGTTTGGTCCGAGAATGTTGGACAGGATTCTTGGAAATATGAATTGTGCTAGTGTTATCACAAAATACTGTCATTTTGCTTTGAGGTAGGCCATAATCTTTCGACATTTGTTTCATGCACATAAGTTGTGTGCAACAACTGCCGGCCATTATGTATTCGGCCTCGGCGGTAGATAGAGAGACACAATTTTTCTTTTTATTATGCAATGCAACAAGACAATTTCCTAGATAAAAACACTCGCCCGAGGTACTCTTTCGATCATCAGCACTATAGGCCCAATCGGCATCAGGATACACGGCTAAATCAATATTAGTACCATACGGGTACCAAAGACCAAGTGAATTAGTGCCCTTAACATAGCGTATTACCCGCTTGAGAGCGGTTAGGTGAGATTCTTTAGGGTCGGACTGATAACGAGCACAAACACCATCGCTAAAAGAAATATCAGGACGACTAGCGATTAGATACAAAAGACTACCTATCATGCTACGATAAAGAGTAGGATCAACACTCATGCCGTTGACATGTTTACCAATTTTAATACTCGTGCTCATGGGTGTACGTGTGGTTTTAGAATCTGTCATGCCAAATTTTTTGACTATATCTTTAGCATAAGTAGACTGAGACAAAAATATACATCATCCAATTGACGAATTTGAAACCTAAGAAAATAAGTCAATTCCCCAATGAGACTCATTTGAAATTCGTGGGACATTTGGGCTCCGAACTGTTTGGCATGTAACTCACACGTGGAACCCAAAACTACATCATCAACATAAATTTGAGCAATCAGAAGATCGCTTTCTATTTTACGAATAAACAAGGTTTGATCAACTCCCCCTCGAACAAAATTGGCATTTAACAAATGATCAGTGAGACGCTCATACTAAGCACAAGGAGATTGTTTTAAACCATATAAAGCCTTACGAAGGGGGTACACATGATTGGAAAAAGAAGGATCAACAAAACCCTTAGGTTGTTCAATATAAACTTCCTCTTTTAAGTCCCCATTTTAAAAAGCACTTTTGACATCCATTTGTGAAAGTTTGAAGTTTACATGAGATGCAATGCCAAAAATAATCTAATTGACTCTAACCTTGCAACCGGAGCAAAGGTTTCCTCAAAGTCAACTCCCTTAATTTGTGTATAGCTCTGGGCAACTAATCTCGCTTTATTTCTAACTACAACACCATCACTGTCCTTTTATTTTTAAAAATCCATTTGGGGCCAATGATGTTTGTGTGTGAAGACCTACGGACCAAATACCAGACATTATTACGAGCAAATTGTTGCAATTCCTTTTGCATGGCCCTTATCCCTAACTCATCACTCAAAGCTTCTTCTACCTTCTTGGGTTCTAGAGAGCAGGTGTAACAAACATAGTTGGCAATGTTTGTAGCTTTCCTACTGGTTAACATACCTTCATCTAGATTTCCTATGACAAGATCTTTAGGGTGATTGAGTTTGACTCGAGCTGATGGTTCTTTAGCATTTTAGGGAATTAGATCATGTTGTCCTAACTCCTCATCATAGGTTGACTCACCAACATCAGACTCGGTTTTAACATCCTTCTCTTTCTCACTAGACTCTCTCCCTACATTGAAAGTAGGAATATCTATTGGAGTGCTCACAGGTGTCTCCCCTTCAAAGATTTCCGAACTCCCCTCATCATCATCATCAACCTGGGGAGCTGACTTGTCAACAGTGTTATCGTCAACTACTACATTGGCTGACTCAACTAGGGTGGAGGTGCAAAGATTATGTACTCTAAAAGCTCTACTTGTGTTGGAGTATCCTAGAAAAATACCATCATCACTCTGAGAATCAAATTTTCCAAGAGATTCGCTATTTCTCAAAATGTGACATTTACTACCAAAAACACGAAAATATTTTACAGTGGATTTCTTACCATTCCAAAGCTCATAAGGAGTACACGTAGTTCTGGGTCTCACATAGACCCGACTTATGGTATAGCAAGCAATGTTAATGGCCTCAGCCCACAAATTCCTAGGGACACGCTTGGCATGGAGCATGACTCTAGTCATTTCTTAGAGAGTTCTATTTTCCCTCTCAACAACCCCATTTTGTTGAGGTGTGCGAGGAGCTGAGAACTCATGCTCGATGCCTTTATCATCACAGTATTTTTCAGTTTTAGAATTCTCAAATTCTCCACCACGATCACTTGTAACATGTATGATAGGATATCCTTTTTCATTTTGAATACGATGGCAAATCGATTTAAAACAAGCAAAAGCATCAGACTTTTCTCTAAGATAACCGATCCAAGAAAAATGAGAGAAGTCATCTGCAATAACCAGGATATATCGTTTATCTCCTATGCTTTCAGTGCGAGAGGGACCCATTAGGTCCATGTGAAGAAGTTCAAGACATTTAGTGGTAGCAACGATGTTAGTCTTTTTGTGGGAACTTTTGATTTGTTTTCCTTTTATACATCCTCCACAAATTAATCCTTGCCCATTGGCAAGTTTGGGCACACCTCTTACAACTTCATTTCTAGTGATACGATGCAATTATGAGAAATTAACATGCCCTAAGTGTTGGTGCCAAAGTTCAACATAATCAAGCATAATACGATTACACACAACAGGATTATCCATTTGAACACAGTAGCAATTATCAGACGATCTAACACCTTTAACTACGCATATACCAGATTCTTTAACAATAAAGCAACCATTTTTAGAAAATTGAACTTCATGCATGTTGTCACAAAATTGTCCAATACTTAACAAATTAGCTTTCAATCCCTCAACAAATGTGGAAGACCATGAGTAGACACTACAACACAAATGACCTATTGCGAGGAAAAGTAGTGAGGAAATTTGATTTTGTCGCTAAAGAATAACAATTTGCAAGGAAAACCAAATTTCCTCACAGAATCCAGTTGATGAGATAATAATAGGCGAGGAAAATATTTTTTGTCGCCCAAAGATCCTTTATGGCGAGGAATTTACATTTTTCCTCGCCAAAAGAAACCTGCGAGATTTTTTTGGATGCTAAGGCGAGGAAAAAAATCATCTAATGATTGTTTAAAATAATTAAGCCCAAGTTAAAAAAAATTTCGTCTCCAACTCTCAACATTTTTCCCCAACTGTCGATCCATCCCTCCTCTCTCGACAGAGAGACTCCTCTCCGCCTTCTTCATCTCCCTCTATCTCTCTCTCCATCCCCCAGTTCCCCCTTCCTCCTTCTCCCACTATTTTTTCGTGACAGAGGCAAACAAGCATCAAAGCACCATGGGTCTCTACAGCAGGCGAGCACCAGATCTCACGACTTGCAATACCGTGCGGAAGATACGACGAACAGGTATGTACCTCTATACATGTATTTAGGTATTGTATAGATACATATATATATACATACGGGTGTACAACCACCAATTTGTAAACCCTAAATTATTTTGCCAGGGAACTAAACCCAGTGCGTAAACCCTAGTTTTTTACTCCAGATTTGAAATTTCTTAATCATTTTTGGTCATTAGTATGTATGAGACTTCGTATTTAGAGTGGATTTCGGCATGTGCGTGTTAGTGTTTTATGATTTTCACAAAGAAGAATCCGTATTCTTGATCCAAGTAGAGGGTTGAGGGTTACGCTCAAGTTCTATTAGTTGGGGATCATAAACAACGTCAATTTT
Source organism: Rhododendron molle (assembly GCA_025413875.1). Classification (NCBI taxonomy): domain Eukaryota; kingdom Viridiplantae; phylum Streptophyta; class Magnoliopsida; order Ericales; family Ericaceae; genus Rhododendron; species Rhododendron molle. The sequence goes on along the minus strand of CM046398.1, from coordinate 15,616,991 downwards.
GTTTCTTTTCGAGTTTTGGATCCCTTTAATGGATTGAAATCTTTGTGTTTATTTTCTTTGTATAAGGGTTGATGTTATATAGGCAATTAGGTCTACTAACTCTACTTTGTTGTTCTACTAACTCTACTTCGTTGTTTTATGGTCACTGTGCGGTGAATCTACTAACTTTGTTAACTTTACTAACTTGTTATCGTTAATGTGTTCAGAGATGCTAAATTGGGTGGGAGGAACCCCAATTGTCAGGCCCAACCTCCTGTTGGGTTACTCTCTTTGTCCAATTTGGTGCATTTGCACTTAATTTGGAGAAGAATACGCTTGTGCATTAACATAATATACATATCTTCTATTTAAGTAATTTTTAACTTACATGTTTTTGAAGGTGACTATGACACTCGATTTGGATTACAACTAGTTGAGGTAAAAGCTTAAAAAAAGGGCCAGGACAATATTTATGTATTTACTTTGCATTTTGACTTTCTTTGTTTTCTCTCAACTTGTTCTTGTAATGTATTTGAACCACACTACAACAAATATGGGTTTTAATAGCATTAATTTATAGCGTTTTTTTAGGAATGCTGTTATAGGGATACACTTATCGCGTTTAGTAAGAGAAAAAGAAGGAAACACTCGCGCCCAATTTACAATAGTGTTCCCCCAAAAAAATAATAGCGTTCCCCAAAAAAATACTCGCGCCCAATTCTCTCGTAGTTGTTTCGCCCACCAGGTATTATCCTCTCTCTCCCCTCCTTTGTATGCATATGTGTATGCTCGTACTCGATTTGCAGATCCCCCATTTACAGGCCCTAATTTTCTCGTTTCCCATCTAGGGTTTTGTATTGAGGATTGCTGCCTTTGTCGGCTAGGGTTTGTGCGATGGGTTCGGGTGGAAAAAGAAGGCAAGGAAAAGAAATGGTGAAAGGCACTTCTGGATCTTCCAAACCTCTGTAAGCTTTCAAATAGGTAAATATGTGTGTGTGTGTATATATTTAAAGAGAAATACCTAATATATTAGAGTGAGTACATAGTACTACAACTCTATAAGGATGTAAACAAGGGAGTAACTGTTCCATTTCATCTCAGTATTCAAGCCATTTTGGTTTGTTAATATTTCCTTCATATGATTCCCTAGAAAAATCACATGGGTACTCTGTTTTCTCCCCTTTATAATACCCGATTTTGCATGCGAATCTGGGCTTATAAAAAATTTAGTTAGTGTGCGTGGCTAGGATTTATGTGATTGTTCAAATCATTTGTGCCTTTGTGTTTTCTATTATCAATAGATGTTCTTCAGTTGATTGCTTACATCTTAACTTCGGTTGAATTTGGAGATATGAATGCAACCATCTTCATTTTTATTTTTATTTTTGCTTTTTATCCATGTTGCCATTGTAATAGGGATAGTGTGTTGGCTAGTTAGGGGTCTAGAGAGAGTTGCTAAGTGTGTTGAGTTCTCATAACGAGGACATAAAGTCGTTGGAGTAATGGGTAAACGGAATTAAAAACCTACAAATCAGAAATTTCTAGAGTTATTTATTGCGACATTTTGTTGAGCAATCGAACTGCAATTTCTACCACACATTTTCTTCTTCTTCTTTTCTGTACACTGTTTTTATTTTACCTGCAAAGAAACAATGATATCAAACCGAGCCTTAAGTCTCAACCGATTGAGGCCGATTACATGAATTGGTTTAAAGGAACAAAGATATAGGAGAAGAAAATGGAGCACTTCACATTTGCAACTTCCTATCTGTTAACCATTTGAGGATCCGAATGTGTGTTGCCATGATTTTGGCTTTTTCCAATCTGTGCTGTAATGCAAACATTTCCCTAATTTTATCCACGTTACTGTTCTGCTTGCAGCTTCTTGGTGACGATAATGGGTTTAGTTATCCCATGGAGCTTCACTCTTGGACTGATTGACAAATATTCTGTATTGGTTAAGTGCCCTCTTCGTTAGCTCGAAATACTGGTGATTGTTGTAGTTGGAGATTGAGTATGTCCTGCTTTTCACTCTAAATCATGATTCTACTTGGCAAATAAAATTAAGATACATAATAGTGCAGAAAGTGCATTGACACATAATATTACGTGGACCCCGGTACAAGTGTCTAGAACGGTCGCTTAAGTGTCAGATTCTTTAAATTATCAAGTCAAAGACACGAGGACACTACATAATTTTTCATAGTCCTTGATCTAGTTCTTTCATTTTTAAGGTAAACTGGGTTACAAGGAGCCATTAAATGGGTATTCTAAGGGTAGTTCTGCAAATGATAAAAATGCTTCCGATGTGTATCGAAATTAGGACCACGGAAAGTGCATGGGTTGAGATTAAAATACCCATTTTATCAGAAATGCTTCCTGTGTGTATTGAAATTACGGCTAAGTGCATTAGTGTCATAGTTGTATGGGTGTTTTAATTGTAGTTCTGCTGTAAACTTGACCAATAAAAATGCTTGCCATGTGATCGGACGTTAAAAGGCAAGTGGCGTTTCTTTGAAAGAAAGTAATTACAGTAAATCGAACACTTATAAAAAGATCGACAATTGTGTTGTTGACATTGTGGGTCCTATTTTGGAGCTAGAATTGGCTACCCGAACAAACTTTTTAGTAAACTAAGGAACTGTGATATCGCAGTTTGAAGTTAAAGACGTGGTTGATATTTCTTCCTATAGAACTAATTGCTATAAGAATTTGTTGCCTAGTTTATATGTTGAAAGTGTGGTACTCTTAGTAGCAGAGACTTGCTTCTTATGTTTCTTTTGTTTGATCAAATTTTTTATTTGCCTATGTAGTAATGGATATATGTGTTTGATGGATATTTTTTGGATGTGTACTTACTGTGTTATTTAATATCAAGCTCTAGAGTACTTGTTTAACTATCTAGTGATGAACTGATGAAGGAAAAGACTAGTATGATTGCTCATAGATGTCTTGCAGCGGTTAATCCATTAGTTTTTCAGATTCATATAGATGGTGAACATCCTAATCCACCACTTTGTTACCATTTAAGGATTTGCCTAGATATCAGAAGTTTTGGTGAATGTCAAAAGTTTTCTATATATGACTTAGTTGATTGGAAAACACTTCAGAACCAGATGGTGAACATCCTAATATGCATAGTTTCTCAAGTTCTTAGTTGTGTACATATTGTAGCAACGTTTATCGCAATTCGACACTTAATCAGAAAATTCTTGTTTTATACTATGAACTTGGTGTTGTCTTTCTTCTATGTTTAGTGTGTGAGTTCAGTTAAGATGGTATTTCTGCATAATGTCTTTGTGGGAGCCGTAGGGGGCTTCATTGCATTCATATACTAGCTAAGTTAGAGATCTTGGTATAGATCAGCAAAAGCTGAACGAGACTCAAGTATGTAGTTAGGACTGTATGCATGAATCAGTAAAAAATTGGAAAGTAGTTATCTTCATTTATGTCACGCCATCCATTTTCAACTAAAATAATAATACGTTTTCTACAAACAAAAGTCTCTCTCAACTATATTTAACCTTAAATGTCATGCCAATCCAAATAAATAAACAAAGTCTCTTCTTCTTCTTCTCTCTATTTTTTTTTTTACATAAAGTCTCCCAAGCGTTTTCCACTAAAAGAGGCATCACAATAATCAAAGAGAGGAGTTTATACATAGCCTTACATAAGATCTAATCAAAAGGTACAACTTTCAAATGCGAGTAAAGTACACAACGTGAATTTAACTAGATGATAGACACCTCCTTAATGGTTCCAATGTAGCTCTCAAGAGACGTCTCAACGTGCAATCCATGCAATCCAAGCTAAATGCCATGACGGGTACCTGAAAGGATAGGGTGAGCTACACTAGCTCGTAGAGATATCCTTACCTAAATTTTGCATGCAAAAGTGAAGACAGATCCCAAGAGAAAACATTTTCCAAAAGAATATTTGTTTTGCCAAAAAGTGAAACTCAAAATACCATACTCATGTTGGAAAATACTTGACTCCATTTATCAAATACTGACGCTCTCACCCACACACACCAATGTACGTAAAATCTCCGCTTACCATTACTTAAATTGATCCTTGCTTTTTCGTTTTCATTTCAATGACCCAAAGATTTACATGAGTTCTTTAATAAAATGCTTTCTTTCTCTTTTCTTAAATAACTAGCCAACCTCTCACCAAAAATATTCACACTACGCATGTACAGTTAGAATATGAAGTAACAATGACACATTGAACAATACCGCACCTCGACATAAGGAAACTCACCCGTAAACCCCAAATCAAATTCCAAATCTCAAGTTAACCTCAATCCAAAAACCCAACACCTTAAGATTTCCTTCGTAAGTCTAACGTGCAAATAACCTATATGTAACTCCCACAATGCATCACACCACATGGTACCAAACATACACTCACACCGAGTAACTTGCCCACCGCATATCAAGAGAACAAGCCACAATGATTTAGAGGTCTAAAGAAAGAAATATAAAACATGTGTTAGCATACTAGACGGTCCAAGGTGGCAACTCAAGTTCAAGTTCTGTGTTTCCCATACGCATATTCCATTTTGTCTCAAATTCACATTATTAGCTCAACACAACCAACATCGCCCTTAGAGTCACCTCGGCTTTCCCCGGGTCTTTTCCCTAAGTCGATCCGGAAAAGAGTCACCATGGCTTTACCCAGGTCTATTCTCAAATCCGTAGAACAGTAGGTCACCACGGCTTTCCCCGGGTCTTTTCCCACTTTCACAGAGTAACAGGGTCACCACGGCTTTACCCGGGTCTATTCCCGCATTCACAGGGCACTTGGGTCACCACGGCTTTACCCGGGTCTTTTTCTGCACATAGCAAAACCTATCTCTCACACCAATACTTAGATTCAGTGACACGTAAACAATCTCATCTTCATCATTTCAATAAAGAAAGCACAAAAAAATCCACATCCTTCACACAGAAAATCGACCCTTCATTTCACATCTCATTTTACCACCTAAGGGACCACCTTTGTGACATCTCCATTAATAGTCTAATTTACAAATACTGATAAAGATCCTCATCTATGTAGTACCCATCAATGCTCAGTAACTAAGCACTCATGCCAAGTGATTCACCAAATCCTGTTTAACTCACCGCAAGTATCCCAAAAAGCCCAAACGCTCAATCTCATGGAAAGACATCAAATAATTTACACATCGCATCAAACATTCTACAACCTTATTTATCATCGATCGTATCATCCATCTAATCCATTTTCTATTCCAATCGTTTATAAGTATTTAACCCTTATGCTCACTAGTTCTTATATCCCAATAATTAATCTAGATCAACTCATCATATTCCCACATATCTAATAGGTGAAACTAATCATTCACATCTAAAGTTCTTACCATATCTGATCAAATAACATAAATTTAAGGATGACATTTAAACCATAGAAAAGTAGACTTCTTCTTCTTCGGTCCATAGGTCATACATCAAAAACGGAGTTCAAGTAACCTTACTACCCGTACTACGGCCTTGCGATTATAGCTCAACGTAGCAGTGAAATTGGTGCAAGGCAGAAATTGGGTCAACTTTGGATGCAAATCTGTTATCGCTCGGACCTACCCATGATGCATGGGATGTATCGTTGCAAAGCTCTATGTGTCTAGTTTATAACAAAACAAACGGTGCGTCATTTTGAGTCCCGAGCTAGGAGTTATGGCCATTTTACCAAAGTCCGCCGGTGCTGTCGATTCTACGCGAGAATAAGTAGAATTAATTGAAAAATCATAACTCTTTCACCTTAAACCCAAAGATAGTGAAACCAACGCCAAAAGTTGCACCACGACAAGTCCTACACTCAGTAAAAATCCCAGGTTTAGGAACGAGAGGAAATTAACCCAACAATCAAAAGAAAAACAGTTTCGCAACCATTTTCGCACCAGTCAACCAACCCTGCTTTAGAAATTCACCAAAAATCGTATACTTAACCAAATCACTTGATATTCAAAAAAAAACCAAATCACTTGATTCCAACTCCAATCTCTTCTTAACTTAAATATATAGCTCCTGTAAAAGACCCAAAGCCACCCAAGGTGTTCGACATACCCAGAAAGTTAAAAGAAGACAGCCACGCACAGACTCGCATACACAGCTGACAATCAGTATTCAAAAATTCATAACTAATTGTGTGATTATCGGTTTTGCATGATTTTGGTACCAAAATCTTCGTATTGAAACGTACTTTAACAGTTATGAAGACACCAAAAATCGATTCCTAGCAGAAGAGCCCCAAATGACAGATAACCAGGACCCACGAAATTTTCAGCATACACTAGATTTATTCAAGACTCAAAATAGATAATAACTTGATTCTTGTACATCAAACTAACACTTAAACATGTAAAGAAGGTAGGAGATCCCTACCTCGAAGGTTAGAAGCAAGCCCGAACAAGGAGGAAACTTCGAAAAGCTCCGATCATGAGTTTTCTCTGATGGATAGAAAGCTCTCGTCGCGTAGAACAACTTTAGTACTTGGGATTTTTCAAAAATCTCACTCATAGTAGATGAAATCGAAGAGAGAAGGTGAGAGAAGTGAGAGCCGAGAGAGAGAGAGAGGGACGCTGGAAAAGAAGAAAAGAAAGGAAGAAAAATGAATCTCTTGGCTCCTAATTTTAATATATATAGGCCAAATAACACTCACATCCCTCAACCTTATAAGTCTTACACCAATACCCATATCTCATGTGCCACTACACAAAGGTCCCATATACATATTATCCACGTCAATACTAATTCACGTCTTATAATTTAAAAGTTAGAGAATTTAAATTACGGGTCTTTACAATTTAAATTTGAGACCAACTATGAGTTAGTTGGACAATATGCTAGCCAACCAAGAGTGAGTATATATTTCTTCGGTACCTTGTGAATTCTCCTATACAAATCGTGGAACTGCATTCCCTATTCAACCATAGAACTTTTTTATGCTTGTTAGCGTAATTGAGATTCTGAAAGATTCTTTAGGTGATCATTATCATATCGAATAGCATTTTGTGTTTTTCTTTTATAGAAATCACTCAAATGATAAATTTGATTATATGTAGTGAGGTGTAAATGAATCTGCTCAAATGGTCTAGTTGGGGCCATAATTGTTGTAACTTGTAACGTAATGGAGAATAATCCCCTTTATTGCTCTGTCTCTCTTTGTAGAGTAAAAGAGATTGTTTCACCCATGGTTTCTATTTTTTATTTTTTGGCTTATTAGGAGAAAGAGCAGATAGCAAGTTGACAGACTCTATGTTGAGGCTGGCAGAACATGTTGCTGCAAAGATAGCTCTGAACACACTTGCAAACAGAGGCCCTTCTAAGGCGCTGCCTTCAAAAGTTTTGGTAAGCAATTAACTGTGGTGGTTTCTCTTCACCACTAAGTTTGGTTGGTCATTTTGGTCATAAAATAGAGTGCTTAATGTCTTCTAGCATCACTTCGGAAAAATTCCATTAGTTATCGGCTTGAACTAGGAATATAGGTGGTAGACATACTAGCACAGAAGTTAGGGAATTATTGGAAATAGAGATTCAAGGTATGGTATATTGTGGGAAGATCTAGAACTCTTTGTAACCTTACCTGCAAACTTCTTCGCCAATGCCTTAATCCATTCTTACAATGACTGAAGAAGTTTCACACCAAAGATGGCTTATAAATTGTTATTGTGAAGTATATGCTAAGTGTAATAGAGCATTTTCAACATAGTTTTTTGCTGTTGGTTGTGTACTTAAAATGTAATGGACCTAATGGTATGGAGACAAGCAGCTTTTACTTATCTTGGAGTAAACTACCTTCAGTAATTTACTAGACTAGTCACACCACTTCAATGAACTATACACCTTTTGCATCAAAAGTGAGGCTTTCTTGGGATTGTATCTAGTGTTCCATTGATGTATCTGAGGGGTTGCATCAATCTTGGTACAATTTTTTTTGACACATTCAAGCAATTATTAGGAGATTAAGTTGTATTTCCAATAAGTATTAGCATGGAGACATTTTTTGTCCATATCCTTACTTTGTAACTTGTTAAAGCTATCTACATTTTCATGATAGAAAAGGTTAGGTTGAACTACTGAAGAAAAAAAAAACTATAAACTTTTAAGTACTTGTAACAATAGTTCAGAAGGGGAAGAATTTTAACGAATGAGCTATAAAGTTTCAACTACTTTCTGAGTTGGTGTTGCTTGAGCTGATATCATACATACATCAGAAGTTCTTTGGGCTTGCTTTAAGTCAGTTCTTACTCAAATGCTTCTTCTTTTTCCTAGGTAGTGTGTAAGATGTTCTCTTTGGAGTTTGTGGCTGCGGGAGATGAAATTTGAAGGATACGTTGCGAAAGTTGGCACCCAGGTGGTGGTGTAGTTTGGAAAGATGGATGATACTTTTTGAGAATGCTAGAGCTTAAGTAGTAGTGAATTTAATCTTTTGTTTGAAGTCACTCACCGAGTTTCTAGCAGTTTGGACCACGGACAATTCACTCTACCGTAGTAATCGGATTGGTTAGAATGTAAAGACAAGATCAGATGACGTTCTGTAGGGCTTTGATTGAAGTGCGTTTGATAAAAAACTTAATGCCACTGTTTTCCCTTTCCTAGCTGATTATATTACAAAGGTGGTTTGATAACTATCAATTTAGTATTTTTTTTATGCACTTTTTGCTCATTATTGGAATGCAACTGCAGAACAGTGGATGAGTCTAGCCAGTTTCTTCACTATGTTTCTTTACTCGTGGTGTTATGTAGGATTATGCAATGGTGGATTATGAATCTTTTGTGCTGTTCATATCGTGAAAGTGTGTATATAAATATATAACTACATATTTGATGGTTTCTCACTTTCTTTGATATGGGTTTACTATTTTTTTTCCTTCGCAGCATGTAAGATCGATGTTCTCTTTAGAGTTTGTGACTGTGGGAGATGGATACATTGCAAAAGTTGGCCCCAAGGTGGTGTAGTATTTTGGAAAGATCCATGATGCTTTTTGAGAATCCTAGAGCGTAAGTAGTAGTAAACTTTATATGTTGTTTCCTGGGGCTAAACTTTGTTTTGATGGTTTGAACCATGATGCCATTATTATGTAGTTGAAAGGATTTGCCTAATGTTTCACATTAATGACAATTTGTTTACTTGAAAGCTAACAGATTTTTTGCTATTTATGGTTATGGTTGTATGAGCTGGTGATGGATTCTAAATATGAGCAAGGAATGTATAAAAAATGTTTGCCAAGAGAAATATTCATTGCTTGCAAGGAATTATTTTGTGCGTATATGTAACATTAACGAGGAAAAAATTTGTCACTGAAAGTCTACAATAGGACTTTTTTCCTTGCGCGAGGAATTTTCATTTTTGGCGAGGACTTTTTTCCTTGCAGATCATTCTTGGCGAGGAATTTTTTCCTTGCCAATTACTTTCATTCATGTCCTGTCTAGGGTTTGCGCGAGGAATTTTGTGTTTTTGGCGAGGACTTTTTTCCTTGCAAACCATTTTTGGCGAGGAATTTTTTCCTCGCAATAAGATTCTGCGACAACTTTTTAGCAAGGAAAGTTGGCGACAAAAAAATTCCTCGCTAATACATTCAATGAGGAAATTTATGATTTAGCGACGAAATATGTTCCTCGCAATAGGCTGTTCGTGTTGTAGATATGGTGCCTTGTCCAACAATCCTCCCTGTATTACCATCACCAAAAGTGATAAAACCACCATTGTATTTTTCTAATTTACTAAACCAAGACTTACTGCTAGTCATATGCCTAGAGCAACCACTGTCTAAATACCAAGCATGAGAGTAAGTTGTTTTGAATGCTGTGTGAGCAACATTACAAACTATATCAACTTTCTTTCAAACTTGTTTAGGTTTGTTATGCATTTGAGATAGGTGGCTGAAAGAACTCTGGCTCAGTGAGGTATTACGTTCGTTTATTCTTCATCATCGTTAACATCCTCATCCCTGTATTCATAGTTATCCTCAATACTACACGTAGGTGTAGACACAAATGCTTTTGGTGATGTAGGAGATGTCACACTAGCAACAAGGACCGTGTATCTCGGGACTTCGTCAGTTTTATCGTGACTATTTTGAGAATCGCTCTCTTCCTCACTATCATCATCCCGAGTGGGGAGTATCCGGCTGAGGCCACTAAAAAGGATCAAACCGCTATGCGAAGAGTTGCTACCCAATACATCATCTATGGAGGAAAGTTGTACAGATGGTCTCATTATGGAATGCATAAGTTGTGTGTCAACGGCGCTGAGGCAACTCGGATAATGGAGGAGATTCATGAAGGAGTGTGTGGTCCTCACATTAGCGGTGTCATGCTTGCCAGGAAGATCTTACCATAGGGTTATTATTGGCCTACTGTGGAAGCACAGTGTGTGGATTTTGTGCGTCGCTGTCGTAAATGCCAAATCCACGCCAATCTTATGCATCTTCCTCTGTCCAACTTGTTTGGTATGACTTCACCTTGGCCTTTCTCTATGTGGGGCATCGATGTTATCGACATGATCAGACCGTCTGCTTCAAATGGCCATAGATTCATTCTCGTGGCAATAGATTACTTCACCAAGTGGGTGGAAACTGAATCCTACAAAACCTTGATTGTGGTGCAAGTTGCTCAGTTTATCAGAAAGAACGTTATCTATCGATACAGTGTCCCACAGGCATTTGTGTCAGATAGAGGAAGTCATTTCAAAGGCAGGGTACATTTTGGAACTCTTTGATGAGTTCAAGATTCAAATACATCATTCAACGACCTATCGCCCTCAAACAAATGGGGCTGTTGAAGTGGTAAACAAGAATGTTGAGACAATCATTGAGAAGTTTGCTGAGTTTGCCAAGGACAGGCACGAGCAACTACCTCTAGCGCTTTCGGGGTGTTAAGAGTCAATTTGAACATCAACAGGGGCAACTCCTTTCTCCCTAGTTTACGGGATGGAAGCGGTACTCCCCATCGATTGAGCTCGAGGTACCGTCATTGAGGGTCATGGTAGAATGTGGACTCATGGAATCCGAGTGGCTGAGCGGGAGGTTAATTGAACTCATACTCTTTGATGAGAGGAGGCTTCATGCCTTGCATCATGTTCAGGGGTATTAGCGAAGAATCGCCCGCGCCTTCAGCAAGAAGGTGAAGTCTAGGGATTTGGCTGACGGGGATATGGTTACAAAGGAAATCCGGGCACCTGTGTTCGATCCTCATGACAAGTTTCAACTGAAGAGCTTTGGACCTTACATTATCAAGACTATCTTGTCTGGGGGAGTGGCTCAAATCATTGACCTTGACGGCAACGAATTTGCCACCTTCGTCAACCTGGATCAACTCAAACGTTACCATCCCTGAGAGAAGCTCGTTGGGCCGATAACCACAAGGGTGGGCAATTACAAGCAAAATTTAGAGCAAGCCTGTTAGACTAAAAACCTAAGGAGGCGATCTAGGCAAAAATAAATAGGCAATAATCAAAAGCTTGCTAGATCGAAAACCTGAAAAGGTGGTACTAGGCAAAAGTTAGAGCGTAAAAAGGAGAGGTAAATAGTCTAGTGAACCTTGGCCTGAACTATGTGTGACCTGATTCCTTAAAAAGGGATACGTAGGCAACCTCCTCGTGAGGTTTGGTTACAATCAATCAACTTGATCCATGGTTTGCATTTTGGGGTGCATCTCAACGATCGAATTAGGCGGTATTCATCAGTTGAATCAAAAGGGGAAAACCCTTTTACCTTTCAATTTTATTGCAAACTACTACTTAATTTACCAAGCTGAGCAAAGCCTTAAAATAGTTGAGCATGAAAAATAGAATAAAATGCTGGAGGCCCTAACGGGCTCACAATTATTCTAGGTCAGCAGAGTTTGTCAGGAGTCAGTCCATATTTTGCCTTACAGCAATTTCTCTTCCCAGCCATGCTTTGTAGCGGCGTTGAAGCTCTGTGCTAAAATCTGGATCTGCTCCGCCAAGTTGCCTTAGACTTTAGTTGCATTCATACCCAGGGAGGTTTTGGGAATTGAAGGTAGGAATGTGAAAGGCCTCCACCCCAGCTCGATGCAACCCTTGGGTCATGCCTAGTTGGCGAAGGATACGCCCTGGAATGTAGAATGTGAAATTGGTCAGCCCAATAATCACTATCTCTCAAAGCCTATAGAGTTGGTAGCCATATCTTGAAGGTTCAACCATTCGCACCTCCAAATTATCTCATTTGGCGACATCTCATTCATGAATGCATACCCTTCATTCATGGACACCTTTGGGTATATCATCCCTCGCTGGTGGATTCGGCCAGGCAGTGTGCTCCAGTTTTGCTCAGGGGCCACAAGCAGTCCAAGTTTGTCTGAGAGCCATACCTACATGAGCGAAAAATCAAGTAAGGAGCCATGTAAAACTTGAGTGGAAAAACAAGTGAGAAGCTCCGATATAGCCATAGCTGAGTGTTGAGGTAAAAAGAGATTGTGTGAAAGCCGAAAAAAGGTGAGCTGAGTGAGGGTTTACTTGAAGCAGGAGTGGGCTACCTCTAAACATGTTAGATTGGCCGGTATAAACCAAATCCAAGCCCATTAGTGTTTTCGCAAGAATCATAGGCACCACATTCCTTCGAGTTCCCATCTAAGCAGCAACGCTCACTAGCGAGGGACTAACTTGTCCATCTGGGGATACCACCAAATAAGCAGCCAGCACGTAGATTGTTAAGGCAAACCAGTGTTGGGCCTGGACGTAAGTATCATCTATGTCACCATCTGGGCCGTACCATTCCATCAAGCGCATGATGTTGAGTTGGCCATTGCTTAGCAAACTCTCTGTCGCTCCTTCGGGGATGTTGAGACAAGACTTCAAGAGCTTGGGCATACTCTTTCGATACGGCAGAGCAATGAGCACACTTAAGGCAAAACTCTAGAGGTATGCTTGAAACTCCTCCACTATGGGACACAGTGCATCATCACCGAACCTAAAGACGTGAATGCCTGAATCCCGAATCATTGGGCTACCCTCAAGATTTCAGGGCAAAACTAGCCTCACACTTCGAAGGAAGCGGAAAGCAGCCAGGCCATGTGATCAAAAGTATAACTAGTCACCTGCAACGAATGCCTCCAACCATGGACCGATCAAGGTTGGTAGATTGTTCGCCATTACAAGAGCCCTGGTTTTAGAAGAGTGGTTTGTGTTTACAATGAGCCATTCCTTCCATTTTATAGCCAAAAGTCTAGAAATATCAACCTTGGTTCGTGTGCTAGGGCAAAATATTCAAGGAAAGTTGGCATGGCATCTTCAATGCAAGAGTACACCTCTGCATTGTCCAAAGAGTGTTCAGGACGTGAGAGTGTGATGAAAAGTCCTTTTAGCCTTTCAAATTCAAGTCTGGTCAAGATTGGCAACTACAACAGAACTGCAGCTATGCGTGTTGGTCTAGGACCCGTGCGTGCCAATGGATCCACATGTGCATTGGTCCCATATCCACGCGTGTGACTGCAATTTGCACCAACAGAACATAGTCTACTGCCTTGGGCTGTGTGTGGGCAGCATGCCCTGGAATTTCCGGATTCCAAAGCGAGCCTCCGGGAATTTCGTTTCCCGGAGCAAGGGCCCGATAGATCGAGGGAGCACGAGCGGAGTAGCAGGCGCTCGTGAAAACACAGAGTCGCCACTGGCTCAAGGTCCGCTACCCAAGGAACCAGATTTCAAGCACTCGCTATTTGATTTGAAAAAGTGAAGGAACCAAATCCGTCATAACCATATCCGGGTTCGGAGCCAGGTTACGAGAGGAAGGGTTTTAAGGCACTCTCTCGCCCAATCCGGAGATCGGTCTCTACTTAGGCATTTTGCAAATGTTTGTGATTCGAATTCTTCTTTAACCAATTTTAAGCCAATTAGGGCGGGGGAACAGTTAATCGGGGATTAAGACTGTAACACTTTGCAAGATGTGATTGAATATGGCATGAATGGATGGAATACTATGAAAATGGGATAAAACTTAACCCCTGATCAGAAATAAACCAAGCTGCTCATGGAATGAGTGTATCACACATGACAGCCACCTTTGCATGCATGGATCTACGCGCATGCAAAGAGGACCAGTGCACACCCAGGGTTCATGCCTACTCCCTCGCGCGAGGGTTCATGCCTCACCACAGGTTGAATTTTATCCCCTTCTGGGCTCTGGAAGGACCAGTGCACACCCAGGAGGCAAACCAAGCAGTTAATATGGACTGAAAGTAAATAATTATGACTAATTATTACAAACATGAGCTCAAATGAAAGAAATACAACCCCTAAACAGAGGGGGTATCAAAATAAAGCCAAGGACCAAGCTGTTCATGCAAGGGCAGCCTCTGGAATCAGGGAGACCATCGCGCGAGACAGTGAGTCCCTCGCGCGAGGGTCCTGACTGGATTTCCAGGGACTGCTTTGCATGTTCTGGGCTCTAGTACATGTCTAGATGCAACCCAGAAGCATTCCAACAAAGTAAATAAGCAATAAAAGCTAAACTATGTATTTTAACATGCTGAGCAGTGAGCTAAAAGGCCTATCATACTTCAAAACAATGAATAACATGATAAAACAAGAATAACCAGCACCCCCAAACCCCACGAGGACTGTCGCGCGAGACAGTGGACTGTCGCGCGCGTATGTGAGTCTATCGCGCGAGGGAGTGCTTGGCACGGATTCTTGTATTTCTGCTGACTTTAGGGCCAGGACTGGTATTGATTACCAGCCTTGGCCCTGCCAGTTCCCCTCAGAGATCAGAACAGGAAAAACGGTATGTATGCTATACCTTTGGTTGAGTTTGAAAAAGTGCTTGAACTTGAGTTGAAAGAGTGCTTGAACTTTGATTTGAGTTGAGGTTGAATGCTTTTGAGTTGTAGAAACAAGGTGTGAAAATTTGGTGTAAAATTTGTAACGTTTTTTTCCAACCAAGGTGTATGGATTTCAAAACCCTTTGTGTTTGATTTTTGTGAACCTTTTTTAAAAAGACTAACATATGGGGGTATTTATAGGCCAACACCTTCCATTAATGGGAACCCTTCACTTTATTCTAGAACATTCTAGAATAGTCTAGAATAGTCTAGAATCCTTCCAATTCTAGAAACATGCCAATAATGGAAAGAATCTTCTAGAACCTTCTAGAATATTCTAGAACCTTCTAGAATCTTCTAGAACCTTCTAGAATCTTCTAGAACCTTCTAGAATCTTTCCATTAATGGAAACTTTCCAAAAATGGAAAGTTACAGATCGGTTGCAAATTTAACCAGCGCGCGCGGATCGAAAATCGGCGCGTGCCAGTAGGATTCCAGAAATTTTAAAGAGTTTTGAAAACACTCAAAGCTCAAGCAAGCCATCACTCCCGGGGTGTTCTTGATCCATTTCATCATCGGGGAATCAAAAACCGTAAGTAAACTAATCTGGAAGCCCAGATTGGGGTGTCTACACTGTGATTTTTCACTTTCAATCCTGGGCTTTGTTTTGAACATTTTGCACTTCCTACAGGTCATGATGGGTATATGTCACTGTGTCGAAGTGTCAGATCCGCAGTTTCGTGCCTAATGAAGATTTTGGACCCTCGTGGGGAAGTTTCTAGCTAGAATTAAGTTTTCGACGTTTCAGAATTGATTTTATGGGCTGTACAGATCATTCTTTTATTGCACAAAGCTAGGCACAAAGACATTATAGCAGTTTAAGCAAACATGAAAAGTGGGACAAATGCTTGAGAAGCCTAGTAGCTCACAGTTTATTCTTAGTACGGAGAGGCTATTAAGAGGTCAGTTGTTCCTTGATCTTGCTCTGACTCCTCCGTGAAGCCATTTTGTGTAACGGCTCTCTAGCCATGTTATGAAAATCAGGTTAGGTCCTTCAAGCTCTCTGTTAC
The DNA here is from genome assembly GCA_025413875.1 of Rhododendron molle. Taxonomy (NCBI): domain Eukaryota; kingdom Viridiplantae; phylum Streptophyta; class Magnoliopsida; order Ericales; family Ericaceae; genus Rhododendron; species Rhododendron molle. The sequence goes on along the minus strand of CM046398.1, from coordinate 15,601,138 downwards.
TCCAGCTGCTTTGATAGTCATGCAGTGTCTGAGTGTCGAAGTTGGGAAGGTGGAAATCCTTAATCTCAGCTCGGTGCAGCCCCTGGCTCATGCCAAATTGGCAGAGAATACGGCCAGGAATGTAGAAGGTAAAGCTCGTCAAGCCGGTGATTACCATCCTTTCAAACCTTGCGGAATGAACGGCCATGTCGTGCAGGTATAGCCAAGGGCATCTCCAGACAATATCCTCAGATTGTAAGTCGTTCAGAAACGCAAACCATTCCTCCACCTCCATTTCAGGATATAACATTGACCTCGGAAGCATATGCCTGGGGAAGTGATCCTAACTTGTTTGAGGCACTTCGAGCAATCCGACCTTGGCTGAAAGCCATAACTATATGAGGGATACAAGTATGAAGCCAGATAAAGCCTGAGCGAAAAAACAAGTAAGAATCTTGAGCAAGCCTTACTCGAACGTTGAGGTAAAATAAGAAAGTGCTAAAACAAGAAAAAGGTGAGTTGAGTGAGAACCTACCTGGAGCAAGAGCGGGCTGCCACTAAACGTGTTTGTTTGGCTGGCACGGACCAAGTTGAAGCCCATTATGGTCTTGTGAGCCCTCATTTGAGAAGCAATGCTCAATAAGCTAGAACATGGTCTTGCGAGCCCTCATTTGAGAAGCGATGCTCAATAAGCTAGAACTAACTTTCCCATTGGCCGAGATTAGCATGAAGGCTACCAATGCACAGATTGAAAGGGCAAATTGACGATGAACTTGTACGGCATGGTCCTCCAAGTTTCCATCCTGGCTATATAACTCGATCAAGTGCATAGTGTCAAGTTCACCATTGTGGAGTAAAGTCATTGTCAGCCCTCCAAAAATGTCAAGCGTCATCCACAAAAGATTTTTCATGCTCTCTCAAAGTGGGGGAACGACAAGTACATGAGCAGCGGCAAGGCCTTGAACATAACCTTGAAATTCCTCAATGGTCGGACATAGCTCATCATTGCCAAACCAAAAGACATGCATGACAGGATCCCAGTACGAGAGGGCAGCTCTGAGGACTTTGGGGCGTAGCCCTACGATTCCAAGCTCTCGAATTGAGGCTAGGCCATGTGATCGAGGGTTTGCCCAATTGATGGCCTTGGATTCTTTCAACCAAGGTTCGAGCAAGTCTAGTAGAAGATTTTCCATTTTGAATGCCAGGAGTGCTTTGGTTTTGGGAGCGTTGATGTGATTACAATGCATCTAGCACCTTTCTTTTATAAGCAAAACCTTTAAAATATAAACCTCCATTCTTGTGCCAGAGTTTAAAGCTCAACGCCTTGGTGTCCTACCACTTTGCATACTAGGACACCTCTTCCTGCTTATTAAAACCGTGTGCAAGCCATGTGGAAGGGTGACATGGCTTGTTATCTCTCAAAAAGGTGTTTTAGTCAAACAAAGGAACCTGAGCAGGGTCTGGCCCGCATGCGTTGGTAGTGGATTTGCACATGCATGTCTTTCTATCATGCATTGGTATCCGATCCGGGCACGTGGATGCAATACGGTAGTTGACAGTAACAGGCTGCATCTGCCTCCGACATGTCACTTTTGATCCTGAGCTTCTTTTGCAATTTTAATTGTTCAAGAAAGTCACTACGGATATATGGGACTATGTCCAAGCATTGGGTTCAAAATGTCATGCTCAACGAGGATTTTGGACTCCCAGCGACCCGTTTCAAGTTCGATTCGAGGTTTCGAAGGCTCGAAATCCATTCTAAGGGGTTTTGCAAATTTTTGTTATGTGTACATGTCATATGGACCTAATGTGACAGTACGGAGGTGTCGGTTTTAGTCCAGGACATATTCGAGTTGTCTTTTGTCTTTGATATCCATTTTTGCGATATTTTTAGCATTTTTCGGTCTATCTCTTATACCGTGATGATTTTCTTGGTTTTGTCTTTTTATACAGGTCATTGTACAACTATTTGGCCTTATATAAGCGTCAGTTTCACCTAAAATGGTATATTTTGAGTTTTGGCTTATTAATGCCCAAAATTTCATTTTCCGTATCCAAGGATCCACGATGTATCCGAGGACTTGTTTTCCATTCTTTTTTGAGCTAGTTGTGTCTGTACATATGCGTGTGTCTATGTGTCGACTCAGTTCATGTTATCAATGCAAGTAGAGTATTAGTGGTTAGTTTATACATTCTTTTAAACATTTTAAAAGAGAATTGATGAACTAAAGAAAATGCAACTTTATATACTACTAATAATCCATATCCATATCTAACGGTGGAATATCATGTATGAAGGGCGCTTCGGCCAATCAAAAAACATCATGTCAACAGGACACATCCGCCCGAAAGTCAAAAGGGGCACGCAGGCCCAATACTACTGTCCACTAGGGCACGGTGGCCCGCTACTACCTATCTACGTGGGCACGCAGACCTAAATAAAAAATCAAAATGCAACAAAGTAAATGAGGCTCTGTGGTAGCCCTCAGTCCATCCACTCCTCGTCGTCGTCGTCCTTGTCATCGTTGTCGTTGTCCTCCTCCTCTCTCGGATCCCTGTTGTATTTTGGATCGTCAGTGGAGTCATCAGAGCCAATGCTGGTAGACGAGCGCTCCTCATCCTCTTCCTCCTCTCCCTCCTCCTATGAGGTCTCGAGCTCAATCACTCTCTTCTTTTTGTAAGCCCACTCTTGTTGGGTCAGTCTCTCGTGCATCTTCATTTGGTACCGCTACTCTGCACGGATCACACCTTCCCTAGCTACCTGTAGATTTTTGGCTGCTTGTCGTGAAGTGCTTGTTTGTCTCTGTGAAGTCGCCGGAGTCGTAGTAGTGTCTGGCGACATTTTCTTCGGAGGGGCCCCATGCTCTTTCACCTAGTAATTACCCTGCCATGTGCCTGCATTGTAAATTTATTCGACATTAGTATACATTTTTGCATATTGCACATTTCAAATGTTGAAAGCAGGAACTATCTACCAACTATCAAATGCGAGGGCTATCAAGCATTTTATGTATTGGAAGCAGGTTCATATTACAAGTATCGAAAGCAGAAATGAATGATCTTCTAAAGTTTATACCTGAGACCTCTACACAACTAGTGGCTGAACTGGTGGTGGAGCCAGAGCTGGATAGTGTAACTCCTGTGGCAAGCCACTCACTGCTCTCCTGATCATTTTCTCCATTACAAGCATCAGGCGAACGACTTCATTTACCCACTCAACTGGCACCTGCAGATACATTTTGGGATTATCAGGAAATTCAATAGCAATGCAAGTTTATTGAAAGACACAAATTGAAGCCAAATCTTACTGGAATAGTCACAGGTGCAGGCTCTGTTCTTGTCGGTATGAAGCGAATCTTGGCCAGTTCACCCTAAGCATCCATCACTGCCAGTTTCCATGATAGCTCGGGTGGCCTGCCCACCATCGGACCACTAAGTCCCCATCTGCGACAACCTCAAGTCCTCTTTGCCTCTCTGCAGCCACCCTCCTCTACTCAACAACTCCACGGGCCTAGCTCTGGACCTCTCTGAAAGCCCAAACTCCGAGCAGCCCCACTGGGTACTCTCTCTGGTAAGCGGCATAGTCACATTTGGGTCTCAAGAAGCATGTCAGGTCAGTGATCGGCCTCATGAACTCCTTAAGCTCAGCCCATGTGTACTTGCCAGAGTGTGAAGCACGGGGTGGGAGTGGCACTAGGACCTGGAACTCAGGCAAATAGAGCGATTGTCATGTCACTTGACTGCCCAAGTACCACTGCCAACCAAAAGGTGACTCCAACAGCACCCGGCTCTGTAATACCCCTGATCTTAATTATAATTAGAGTTTGATTATTTGCTAAATTTTGAGTCCATTATGTGAGTTAGGAGTTTGTTTTACTTGTTAAATGAATTAAGGCACATTATAGGCCATGTACCCACACACACATGATAATCTTTCTTAAATGTGGGCAGCATGCCCTGGGGCCCAGATCAAGGGAGCGCGAGCGCGGAGAGGCAAGCGCTCAGAATACAGAGTCGTCACTCAGGTTTGAAGGTCCGACACCCAAGGAACTGTACTTCAAAGCACCTGCCGCGCTATTTGATTTGAAAAAGTGAAGGAAACTAGTCCGTCATAACCATATCTGGGTTCAAGAGCCAGGTTACGAGAGGGGAAGGGTTTTAAGGCACCCCTCTCGCCCAATTCGGAGATCGGTCTCTACTTAGGCATTTTGTGAAAACATTGTGATTCTTCTTTTATTAATCGATTTTTAGCCAATTAGGGTGGAGAAACAGTTAATCGGAGATTTAAAACTGTAACGCGATTTGCAGGATGTGATATATAGCATGGCCGGATGGATGGAACGCCGGAAAATAAATGAGATAAAATCCGACATTGTGATCAAACATCAAAACAACACCTTATATGAATTTGGCACAAACAATGGCCAACTTGCATGCATGGATCTGCATGCATGCAAACCCTCCATCGCACGACAAATCCATACACACGCGCGAGTGTCCATGCTTCACCAAAAGTTTGGATTTTATCCCTTTCTGGGCTCTGGAAGGACCAGTGCACACCCAAGGGGCAAACCAAGCAGTTTATATGTAACTAAACTACACAATTTTAAACAGTTCTAAAGGGCTAAAGAGCCACAAAATTACTAAATTACCCCTTAAACAGTGAGGGGACAAAACAGAGGCCTAAGGCCTAGTTACCAGAGCAAAGGCCAGTCACTGGTCAAGGACTGACGATCGCGCGAGTATTGGGCTCTGGCGCGCGATGGTTGTGCTCTAGTGCGCGATGGATGCGCCCTGCCATGCCACGTATGAGTCAACCTTACAGTATTTGGTTTTGCTCATCCTGGGTTCTGGGACAAGTCCAGAAAGATCCCAGAGGTATTCTACAGAATTAGATATGCATATTTAAATACAGCTAGCAGTTTAAATTAGGAAAAATAGTAAACTAGTTGTTAGCATGCTTACAGTGGTTTATATAAACAAAAAGACATAAAACAGTAGGAAACCAATCCCCGCACGTATTGCGCTCCGGCGCACGCGTGTGGCGCGCGACGGATGCGCCCTGGCGCGCGATGGTTCCTACCACGATGGTTTTTGAAACCTTGCCAGCTTTAGGGTCAGGATTGGTATTGATTACCAGCCTCGACCCTGCCAGCCCCCCTCAGGGATCAGAACAGAAAGCAGAACAAAGGTAAGCTATACCTTTGGTTATTAGGGTTTGAAATGAGTTTGAGCTTTGAATTTTGAGGCTTGAATGTGGTGGGAGAACAAGCTTTGTTCTTGAGGGTGTTTGAATTGTAGAAGCAAAGAACAAGCTATGTTCTTGAGTGATTGTAACTTAGGGCTTTAAAACTTGGAAGCCTAACTTTTGTATTTTTTTTGTCACCCTTTTGAAGTATGTATCTCTTTTTTTTTTTAAACCATTTAAATGGAAGCATATGGGGGGTATTTATAGGGAAAGTGGTGGACATGGTGTATGGAAGAGATACAACCAACCAAGTGTTGGTTGGTTTGGCATGGTGGCCAAATTTTCTCCTTTGGAAAGGTAAGGTGATGCAAAGAGAGGAGCTCAGCCAGTCCAAGAGGCTGGCTAAGGGTTAACTGGTGATTAAGCTGCCCAGCTGATAAAGGTGATGGGGACAGGTTGTGACCGTCGCGCGAGCATTGCGCTCCGGCGTGCGATGGTGGCGCTTTGGCGCGTGATGGTTGTGCCCTGGCGCGCAATGGTCAACGGTCAAGCTTTGACTATTGACCAACTCCTGGCAATTTGACCCCCGCGCGATGGTTTGGGAGCAGCGCGTGCGTGTACCACCTAGCCACGCGTGTCAGTAGGGTTTTTGGGCTTTTGAAGTGGCTTAGGATTAGGTTAGGTTCATGGGTTATGCAAACACTCAACATTCCCAAGGTGTTCTTGATCCGTTTCATCATCGGGGAATGAAATACCATAAATAAACTAATCTGGAAGCCTATATTGGGGTGTCTACAGTAGCCCCTCTTTGACGGCACTTGGAGCACCATTGGCTTGGTAGAAGTAATGTCAAAGATTTCTAGACACCCTTCAAGGTAAACCAGAACAAAGCATACTAGCAAAGTAGACAAGTTAACTTAAGGAACCTAATCGGTTGAATGGATGGACGGACCATTGCTGGGGATAGAAGTAGAAGTGGACGAGTGCATCACCGCTTGTTGATCGAATTTGGATAGGACAGGTTGTCACTGCAGATGTGGACGAGGCATGCCGTCGCTGCTGGGGATCATGCTATCCTCGGCTCGAAGTATTCCAACAAACACGGGTACGACGTGTCAGGCAGGATTAATTCCATCTGTTGGGAATCAGAGCCAATCTCCTTATCAAAGACCATCCGAGACAGAGCAATAAGGCTGCTGGAAGATGCACTTTTGGCTAGACTGAAGGTGATTATTCGGGACAGGCCAAGGCGGACTCTCCTGGGGAACAAATAGTGGCGGATGAATGGACCATTGGACGATAATTTGATCGTCGTTGGACTGAATGGACGGTGTGCTGATCGTCGTTGAACTGAATGGACGATGTGCTGATCGTCGTTGATGGATTGGATAAGACCGCCTGTCGTTGATTTGAAAGGGCAGATCAGTGTGTTGAAAGATCGAGCTGTTGATGGAGACGGGCAAATCAGTGTGCAGAATAATCAAGCCGTTGGAAATTTGACAGGACCGGTTGTCGTTGATTGAGATGGGCAAATCATTGTGCTGAATGATCAAGCCATTAAGGGATTTGACAAGACCAGCTGTCGTGAATGCGGATAGGGCGATCAATGTGCTGAATGATGAAATCGTTGAGGGATTTTGACAGGACCGGCTGTCGTTGAAACGGCTCTGCAGGATAGCATCCTTTGGTTTACGAACCGAGAGTTGGACAGGACCGGCTGTCGTTCAATCAGCTCTGCAGGATAACATCCTTTGGTTTACGAACCAAGAGTTGGACAGGACCGGCTGTCGTTCAATCGGCTCCGCAGGATAGCATCCTTTGGTTTACGAACCGAGAGTTGGACAGGACCGGCTGTCGTTGAAACGGCTCCGCAGAATAGCATGCTTTGGTTTACGAACCGATAGTTAAGAAGATTTCCATTGCCTCCACTAACAAATTGAACCAAAACACTGGAGATTGCATCGCATCCTTCGGCAAACAAATCATATGACGGCAACCATGCTAGCCATCTTCCTACTTTCAACATTTAATACACACAATATGCAATGACATGTATAATATTGAAAATGCAGATGCAAACTTAGGGCAGCTTCTAGGAGGACAACGACGCCTAAGGACTACCACTGAGCCTCATTACTATATTGTCAGTTACTTCTGAGATGTGCACCCAGATAGATAGACACTGAACAGGATGGCATGCCCCAGTTGACAAATTTGGGCTTGCGTGCCCTCTATTCAATGCTTGGGGAGATGTGCCCCAGAGATGCTTTTCTTGGCCTTAGGCTGACGTGCCCTTGCTGCTTCACGAAGTTCCACTGCTAGTGGATTACTAATACTAGGGGTAGCATTGTAACAATTGCATTTTCTAGTTTATTGACTCTCTTTTGCAAGTGTTGAAGAGAGAATGCAAAAACTTACCACTAATATCTAATTTGCATTGACAAGTGCTTTGAATCGACACACAGACACGCACACATATGTCTAGACTCGTCCAGCTTAAGCGAAAAGGGGGAAAGAGCCCCAGGGTACAATGCGAACACTTAGACATGTGGAATACTATGAAATTTTTGGTATTTTAATGGGCCAAAACTCAAATATCCCCTAGACAGGAGAAACTGACACTCGCGTAAGGTCAAACAGATGTACAATGACCTGTACGAACAAACAGAACCGAGAAAAGCGTACAATGACCTGTACGAACAAACAGAACCGAGAAAAGCAACTTGACATGACAATTGATTGAAAAACTAGAAAAATGTCAAAAAAATGGACATAAGACGCAAAAGATGACTCATATTGGCCCGGGCTGAAACCGACACCGCCGTGCAGTCACATTAAGTCCATATGACTTGCATGGTATGGTAAGACTTGGCAAAAGCCCCTGGAACGACATTCGAGGGTAGTAGGAGGCTACCACTGGAATTGAAAGAGAGCGCGCAAGACTGAGACCATCGCGAATCACTACAAACAAACGTGCGTGACTACAAGCTAGCGCGTGAGGCCGTAACTGCTCACACCAGACTTAGAATAAATTGTGAGCCATTAGGCTTCTAGCATTTTGTTCTATTTTTATTCTTCAAACATTTTAAGACTTATGCTCAGCCTATAATAGAATAGCAGTTTGTAATAAAATTGAAAGACAAAGGTTTTCCCCCTTTTGATTCCTTCATTGCAGCTTGACCTGATCTTCGATGCTCTTCGACCTTTGATGTGTGCTAAAATGTCAACCATGGATCCAATTGATAGATTATGACCGAGTCTCACAAAGAAACTGCCTATGTATCCCAAGCTAGGGAATCAGATCAAAATGTAGTTCAGGCTAAGGTTCACTCGTGTGTTTACCTCTCCTTTTACGCTCTAACTTTTGCCTAGTACTGCCCATTCGGGTCTTCGGTCTAGCGAGCTTTCGAATATTGCCTATTCATTTCTGCCTAGACCCTCTTCATAGGTCTTCGGGCTAGCAGGCTTTCAAATATTGCCTATTACTTTTGCCTAGACCCCCTTTATAGGCTTTCGGTCGAGTAGGGTGCTCTAACTTTTGCTCGGAACTGCCCACCCTTAGGGTTTTTAGCCCAACGAGCTTCTCTAAGGAAAAAACAACTTTTGAATTGATCTAGGTTGACCGAGGTATTGAATTTGTTGCTGTCGGGGTCGATGATCTCTGGCCTCAGCCCCATATAAAATGGCTAAGATGACGCAGGGTCAAGAGTGCTTCAGTTGACATGCCTTGCTCTGGGCCATTTTGTACGCTTTCTCATTTGTACCTGGTGGAACGCCACTACTGTTGCTTTGGAACATAAAGCAAGGTCCGGAGCCTTCTTTGCTTCAGTTTTCTGGATTGGCACCCGGTAGCAAGGGATTTGACTCTTCTTTATCTCAAGATCAACGCTAGGCGTGACTTGATTAGACCACGCCAAGACGTCGACGCTTGTCTGACCGGGCGCAATGCTCCTTTAGAAACAACTTTGAACGAATTGAACCATTTGGGGGTTACCTTTGTCTTTTAAGTTTATAGAAAACTACTACTTCAATTAATAAGCTGAGCATGCCTTTCGTCTTCCCTTTCAGCGAGGGAACATATTTCCTTGGGGATGACCCCATCAAAATGTATCCCTTCGTCGTCAGGGTCGACACAGTTTAAAAGCCAGCGAAGTACCTAGAAGCCGAATAATGCATATCATAAAAACCCTCGAGGTTTGCCAAGTACAACAGACTCAAAACTTGAAACAAAAGCTATGACGTGGAGGGCCAAGAGGCACGAACTCCGACTCAGAGCTAGACTTTAGACAAATGCAAAAACTCTGTGTCAGACTCAGACATATTGCCAATGCAAACTAAAGGCAATTTTGAAAAACGCAATATTTAAAAAGCTACCCATAGCTTTTACAAAAGAGGTAGGATCCAGCGGGTGTCAGGCCCAAGCAACAGCACTTTGGCTTCCTCAGCTTCTTCGACCAAACCTACTCGGTGCTCTCTTGATCAATGGACCTTAGCCTGTTGGTCCTCTCTTTTGTAAGCCCCTTATCACTGGCAGCCCAGATGTCGGCAGTGAAAACCTTGATTGCCCAGCCTACTGCCATCATGTTAAACTTTGGTTCGACGAGATGGATATGATGGGTTTGGGTTGATTTGCTGGGACTATATAGTGGCTAGGGTTGAATATGTTGGAGCTCGGGTTGATTTGAGTGGAGGTGATAGATATCTGACCAACCAGAGGGTCAGACCTGTGTTGAGGCAAGGAGTTGGAGATGACATTGGGCTTTGATGAGGGTGGAGTTTGAAGAGTGCCATCGTCAATGAGATCTTGAATCTCATGTCGAAGACGATAACACTTGTCAGTGGGATAGCCAGGCATTTGGTGGAAGGCACAGAAGAGGTTAGGATTGTAACCAACAGGTAAGACTTCGGGAGGGGAAGTTGAGGTCAAAGGTTTGAGATGCCCAGACTTGACGAGCTTTTCCATCACAACGGACAGAGGTGCCTCGAAGACAGAGAAACTCCGAGGTTGGGTTCGGGCTCGGAAGCTTTGAACGTTTTGAACCTGATTGACATCGGCAGCACGATTGGAGTTGAAAGCCGGAGCATTGCTCCCACTTGTAGCTGTATTGGAGTAGTTGTTGTTACCAAGCAATGAACTACTATCTCTCAAATAAGCGCTCGGCTTAACTTTTTGAGTGGAAGAAGAAGAATCTTGGCAGAATTCCAGTTTGCAGCGCATCTTCGATGGCTAGGCCGATTCAAAGAAGGTCTCGAAGTTGGCAGATGCTTGAACCAGCACGAGATGCTTAGCATAGTCGAGATGCAGGTTGCGGGAGATGATGCAGAGTTGGTCTATCTCACTCGGGCACTCAGTCATTAGAAAGACTTTGGCTCTCCACCTTTTAACGAAGTTCGCAAAGGACTCCTTTGCTTCCATCTTCGTGGATTCTAACTCTTGAGTAGTCATCTTAAGCTGAGAGTTGTGGTTGTATTGAGCGATGAAGGCAGCCCCAATGTCCTCCTAAGTACTTCTTTTGGCGATGTCGAGCGACAGAAACCAGTGGAACGCAGGGCCTGAGAGAGTTTGAGGGAAAAGTTGAGACATGGCTGCACTTTCCACACCCAGCAACTTCATGGCAGCATGATAGCCATAAAGATGAGTCTTGGGATCACCACTCCCATCGAACTTAGCCAAGTCAGGCATCTTGAACCTGTCTGGCAGCTTGGCATTAGGATACAGGCAAAGACGATCCAAGTTAACTCCACTTGCACCGATCTTCTTGGATTTTGAGACTGCTTCCTCTAGCTTTGCCATCTTAGCCATAAGAGCTGCCATATCAGGATTCAAAATAGGCCTGCCACCTGCCAGATTTAGGTTTGCAACAGGTGCGCGAACCTCCCTAGGGTTGGGCTGGACAATGAGACGCCCCTCGTGATTCAGATATGGGACCATGACAGGTTGCTCCTAGTCATTCTCATCGTCCTCGCCTCCCTCTTCGAGCGAAGATGGAAGATGATTGTTGATAAGGTCATTGAGACGGGTAATGTTAGCATCAACCTGGATGGCCCTCTGTTGCATGGCGGTAATGCTATTTTAAAGGTTTGTGAGCACGGTCTCTAGACTGAGTGGTTGATCTGGCATTGCAGGTTTTCCTGAGGAGCCTACTGAAGATGTTGAATACAGGGAAGCCGACGGCGTGGCTTTTTGCAAAAATGATGGCGAACTCGACTGTAGGGCGGCCAACAATGAACTCGGAGAAGCCTCTGTTGCAACTGACTGAGTTTCGAGCCTGGCAAGTCTGTGAACCAGATTCTGAATACGTTCCCAAGTAGGTTTGGCTCTTCCTTTCGGTACTCTCTTGGTCGGTGCAATGACTTTGAACTAGATAGTAAAGTAAGGGAAAGCTTAGTGGCGTTCCTGGAGCAAATAGAATGCAATGTGCACATCGTCGTCGGTGTCAACCTTGGACTCTAGATCTAGAGACGAGTCTGTCTCGTGATGTACGGATGCTACCAAAATCCTCATATTTCTTTTCGAGGGTGTATCCTTTGAATAGATCAAACTGATCCTAAGCGATGTCAAAACAGATTAAGTCTTCAACTTTTCCTTTTTGGAGGTTTCAACTTTGAACTTGAAACAACTCCGTATTGATGGCATGACACCTTAACCGGGATTGCGTGAGCAACGCTGTGCTTTAGCTGGGGTGGTGTATGTGCTGCGCACGATAACTAGAATGATATCAACATCACGGCATCAATACGTTGTGGTTCTTCATTTTTGGTTGAAACCTTAATTGGGCATAAGCCGAGGACTTAATAAGATTTGATTTCTCAAAGTCTCGCTGATCTAAGGACTTCAAAAATTGACAACGTGCACCATCGAGATGCACGACTCTTCATTGGGTCTAGCAGTGTCCTAATTAGCATAAGACAGACTCGAAAGAGAGACAACCTAAAAGCCGCCCTAAACATGCTCCTACGCAAAACGACATGCATGTATGAATAGTTCAAGAGACGAGTTTGCCTCATGAATTTCTGACGTTGCCAGAATCTTCAGAATTCTTTTCGGCGATGTGTCCCCATGTAGATCGACAGATCCTAAAAGATGTTAAAATAGACTAAATCTTCGACTAGTCCCATTTGAAGGTTCAACTTTAACAACTCGGTTTTGATGACATGGCACCTTAACCTTGAACACCGCGGTGTATAGTGACAATGCAATTCAACCTGGGTGGTGCTAGTGACACGGCATCAGTACTTCGTTGTTCCTTATTTTCGGTTGAATCCTCAACTAGGCATGAGCAGAGGATTTAGCAAATTTTGATTTCTCAAAGTCTCATTGAACTAAGGACTTTGAAACTGATAACGAAAATTCAACAGAATGAACGACTCCTCATCAGGTCCAACAATGTCTCAGACAGTGCAAGAGAAACTCGAAAGAAAGAACCGCCTTAAGCATACTCCTATGCAAAACAATGTATGTACAGTGCATGTGATAGGGAAAGCAGTAACACATAGATAGTTACGGGGTTAGATGCAAATAGATCTTACCCTGTAGGTACCTGTCATAGTTTGGAGAGTTCTAGTGCTTTGTATATGCAAAGGCCGGTTTTGGGTTGTAACAGGTTTCTCGGACTAGGACCAAAGATATACCTCCTGCTGCCTGCGTAACCGCAGAGCAACAGTCGAATGGTAGAATGACCCATCATTGTCGAAGGTTGTTGGTCATTCGGGGTCCCCGGTCTCCAGTAAACTGTGCCGGATTGCCAAAACGATCCAATGAGGCTATCCCACATCGATGCAAATGAGAATGTTAGAAATTGATTAAGAAGAAGGAGAATCACAAAATTGCAAAATGCCTTTTCAAATTTGGCTCACTTTATTTAGTCCATCTTTAGAGAAAACTATGCAAGTGAACAATTGAAAAAGTCCCAGATTAGATTGGCCGGACACGAGGTCCTGTTAAATCACCATTCCAACCTTCGGCAGCGCGCCGTTTCGACAGACTTTTTAAGGGATTGTAAACAAGCGTATTAAACTCTAAGTATGGATTAATATTCGTTCGATCATCCCAGTAGAGTCACCACTGTGGATAGCATACCCTGGCAAAAGGATTCCGTTCCTTTCCTGAAGCAAGAGCCCGAATCGAGGGAGTGCGAGCGCGGAGAGGCAAGCACTCGAAATACAGAGTCGCCACTTGGGTTTGAAGGTCCAAGAAACCATACTTTGAAGCACCTACCGCGCTATTTGATTGGAAAAAGTGAAGGAAACCAGTCCGTCATAACCATATCTGGGAGATCGGTCTCTACTTCGGCATTTTGTGAAAACATTGTGATTCTTCTTTTGTTAATCAATTTTTAGCCAATTAGGGAAGGGAAACAGTTAATCGGGGATTTAAAACTGTAACACGATTTGCAGGATGTGATCAATATAGCGTGGATGGATGGAATGCTAGAAATAAATGAGATAAAGTCCGACACTGTGATCAAACATCAAAACAGCACCTTATATGAATTTGGCACAAACAATGCCCAACTTACATGCATGGATCTACGTGCATGCAAGCCCTCCATCGCGCGACAAACCCATACACAAGCGCGAGTGTTAATGCTTCACCAACAGTTTGGATTTTATCCACTTTTGGGCTTTGGAAGGACCAGTGCACACCCGAGGGCAAACCAAGCAGTTTATATGCAACTAAACTACATAGTTTTAAACAGTTCTAAAGGCCTATAGAGCCACAAAATTACTAAAACAACCCTTAAACAGTGAGGGGACAAAACAGAGGCCTAAGGCCTAGTTACCAGAGCAAAGCCATTCACTGGTCAAGGATTGACCATCGTGGGCATATTGCACTCTGGCGTGCGATGGTTGCGCTCTGGCGCGCGATGGATGAGCCCTAGAATGCGCTGGTATCAGTCAACATTCCAGGGTTTGGTAGACACATACCTCTGGGACAAGTCCAGAAATATCCCAGAGGTATTCCACAGCAACAGATATGCATATTGAAATGCAGCTAGCAGTTTAAACTAGGAAAAATAGTAAACTAGTTGTTAGCATGCTTATAGTGGTTTATATAAACAAAAAGACATAAAACAGTAGGAAACCAATCCCTGCGCGTATTGCGCTTTGCCTCGCGCATGTTTCGCTCCGGCGCGCGATGGATGGGCTCTGGTGCACGATGGATGCACCTTGGTATGCGATGGTTCCTACCACGATGGTTTTGAAACCTTGCCAGCTTTAGAGTCAGGGCTGGTATTGATTACCAGCCTCGACCCTACCAGGCCCCCTCAGGGATTAGAACAGAGAGCAGAGCAAAGGTAAGCTATACCTTTGGTTCTTGGGGTTTGAAATGTGTTTGAGCTTTGAATTTTGAGGCTTGAATGTGGTGGGAGAACAAGCTATGTTCTTGAGGGTGTTTGAAATGCAGAAGCAAAGAACAAGCTATGTTCTTAAGTGATTGTAACTTAGGGCTTTAAAAATTGGAACCCTAACTTTTGTATTTTTTTTGTCACCCTTTTAAAGTATGTATCTCTTTTTCTTTTAACCCTTTAAATGGAAGCATATAGGGGGTATTTAAAGGGAAAATGGTGGAAATAGTGTATGGAGGAGATACAACCAACCAAGTGTTGGTTGGTTTGGCTTGGTGGCTAAATTTCCTCCTTTGGAAAGGTAAGGTGATGCAAAGAGAGGAGCATTGCGCCCCGGCGCGCAATGGTCAACGATCAAGCTTTGACTATTGACCAACACCTGGCAGTTTGACCCGCACACGATGGTTTGGGAGCAGCGTGCGCGGGTACCACCTACTCACGCGTGCCAGTAGGGTTTTTGGTCTTTTGAAGATGCTTAGGATTAGGTTAGGTTCAAGGGTTTTGCAAACACTCAAAGCTCAAACACTCAACATTCCCAAGGTGTTCTTGATCCGTTTCATCATCGGGGAATCAAGAAACTAAATTGGAAGCCCAGATTGGGGTGTCTACATTGAAGTTTGACAAAACAAAAGAGGCGAGAGGTTCTAAACTTCTACGTTGTTCCTACCTTGTATCTGTCTTCAACATATAGAGAGAGTGTCACGCCCTCGATTTTCAACATAAATAAATAATCCTTTTCAATAAAGGAACTTCACATAATATAGATAGTATCTAAAAGAGTGTTTCCAAGTGATCACTTACAAAACAAAGTCCCCAAGTTTTAAGATTTACAATATTGGCATGAAGGCCCAAATTCTATAGTTAGCCAAAGATGGTAAATTTAAAGGGTACATGATGTCTAAAGTTAAAAAAGTTCAAATAAATTTACAATTGCATCTTTTCAAGAGATCAAACAAAAGATGATTGAACCACTTCTCAATGACGGCTTTCGAAAAGATATGAGGTCAAGCATGCACACCATACACTTTGCGTCAAGATTCTTGAGATGTGCCTGAAATTCGTAATAGGTTGAGTTACGCTAGCCTAGTAGAGAAATCTTTACACAAGTTACATGAAAATGTGATGAGGATATGATCTCACCACATTACTAATTGTGTCACTTTACATTATATCCCGTTGTACTATCCTTCCGCTTAGATGGATAGTGCAACGGGGATATGATCTCACCACATATGGCACTTTTGTTATGTTATTTACTCTACCCTACTCTCCATGCGAGTTGTGCATGGGTTTTGCACTTTTTTCAATTTTCTTTTGTTTTCCTTTTCTTTTCCTCCTAGGGTATGCCCCTTGTAGGCTGTACATTCGGTTAACCTCTTTTAATTTCAAGCTAAACTACCCCCCAAAAAAAATGTGATGAGGTATGCATCTAGAATGAATGAGTTCAATAAGCGAATAAGAGATACAAAGGGGCACCACAATGAACCGACAAACTATGACTACGGGATTCTATACATCTTAAAGACATCTCTAACCATTCGTACATCAAACTAGGGGTTGCATTAGGCACACATCAATCTAAATAACCCACGATAATTTCTCAAATCATCTTAAGACTCCTCAATGAACGCCACAATTAACTTCCTCATTTCTTACCATTCGACATTAAGCTCCTTTTTATAAAGAGAAAACATTACTTTTTACCCATGATTCCATTCACACATTTTTGTATTCAAGACTTACATTCCGGGTTTTGAGAACCCCGTACGTTTCCCAGAGATCTCCAACATGAGTCCAAGTAGCTCATTCTCCATTAACACATCAAATGGTGAACTTAAGAAACCTTTCGGGTCTTAGGGCCCCATATACCCACAATACATTCCGGGTACTCGTGATCCCATACATCCATTCTACATTTCATCCTACGCATTTCAATGACTCTAATTTCAAGAAAGTAGACAAGAAGGAGATATTGATATTAAGTAGGATGTTCACATATTAACTCGTATTTCATTTTGTTTCCAAACTCTTTATCTCGATTCACCCATCGTACTAAATGGCATCAATTGTCGAGTTATCACATTGTACATTAATAAATACCTCAAGATCACGTTAATCCTATGAGTCTACCACGACGCCCTTTGTCACGTACCGTCACTACAACACATATGACTTTTAATTGCATAATTTTATAGCGTTTTTTTAAAAATGCTATAATAGAATTGTATATTGAGGCTACCATAGCGTTCACAGTACTGTAGCGGAGCAAAAGAAGTTTCACAACGTTTCATTCAACTCAATTACAACGGTCAACTTAATTATAGTGTTCACCAAGGGAAAGGCGCCATTCTCCCAAATATTTAGAGCCAAAATCGACGGGACTCTACACGGTGTACCAAGAAGGCGATCTTGGGCGACGAAACCCTAACTCCACCTCCCACCTCATAATGCTGGCGGCCATTGACGGCTGGCCTTCCCTCTCCCCCTCATTTACCATAAACTACTCCTTCTGACATCTATCCTCCCCGTACTCCCCTTACTCGCTAGATTCTCTTCCCCACACCTATCGTGCTCCCAGAAATCTTCGCTTCCAAAACTCCTAATTGTCGCTGATACACTGTCCTGCCACTATCTGGTTGTTGGCTGAATGATCCACCTCGTCAGTCCATTGGCCTACAGATCCGCCGATTGTTCTCTGGTCGTCCCGTTAGGCGTCTGCAAACAGTAGGTGTGGATCTTTGTATAACCTTGGGATCCCAAATGGCAATTTTGAAACTCTAACCCCCAAATCTTTTTTCCTCTGCCGTCTCCACATCGGCCGGCATTGGGTCGACTTTCCTCCTCCAAGTCCCTTCTGTTCGAAGGCTGCAGATTGCAGATCTAGGTTGGTTGTCTAGGTCCTATCTGGGCTCACCAGCATTTAGCTCTTTGTTGAGCCATTGCCGTTCCACTCCCAGCCATCGCCTACGGAATTTTTTTGCTCAGTTGAGCTAACTAGCTCGATCTCCTTTAGGCAGCTGCGCCCGTTCTCTTTTGCTACTATTTTCTATATTGTTGTCCGATGCTATGGATCTACAAGTCATAGGTCGGGACCGTTTTCTTTTCTCTTGTTGTTCATATTTTTGTGGCTACTCATATTCTTCTCTGCAGGCAACATCTGTGTTGATTCATTTCAACATAGTTTTTTGCTGTTGAATGTGTACTTAAAATGTAATGGACCTAATGTTGGTTTTATGCCATCAGAACCAATATTTTGTTTGTTTACATTATCAATAAGAGCTTTATTTTATTATTCTGAAATGCTTTGTTTCTTACATTGGATATAATTCATGAGATGAATATTAAAGTCCCAAATTACATTGAATATGATTTATGCATGTAAATGTGATTACTTACAGGAGATATAAATCACCAGTGTTTGTAATTTGAACTATTCACAGTTGCTGATAAGAATGGACTATCTATCAGGTCAATTGCAACATGATTAACTTCTATTAGATCGAATGATCCATCTTAACCATTGAAGTGAAAGACTTCAAGTTAATATGTTGGTGTATTTGGTATACACTGAAGGACCATCATAAGACTCACACTATTTTAACCACTGCCCACTTAAATGTGAATCTTATAATGCTAATTGTAATTCAGTCTTAATCCTGAGAAAGTTAATGAACTCAAGTTTCTAGCCTATGTCACTTTGAGTCACCAATGAGTGAGGTCTATCTTGATTAACACCTCGGTGGGTTGGGTGATTTATGTTAGGACTGTGAGAACATTATTTTCAAGATGGAATTCACTCTTTGTTTAATTATAAAGTATAATGTCCCTTTGAGTTAGTTCACTGGATTAGTCTTTGAAACCTAGTACTAGTCATTTTAATGAAGCGTGCATTAAAATGTTTTTCCAGACTAAAAATGAGTGAACTAGTATTCAACGGAATTAAAATATTAGTATGCTTTGGTGTGACAGTTTTTTATTATGACCAATTGCTACTTATGGACATTACATGGTGAAGGGGTTTGATTGGCATTTATCGGGAACAATATATTAATATTCTTGAGGCCTAAAGTTCAGCCATAATTATATAGTGGAATTGATTTTGGTTTGATTGGGCCACCACTCATGGAGATGAGAGAGAGTGAGTCCAATTTTAGCTAAGCCTCAAGAAGCCCATAGGTCCCAACCCTAGCCCATCAAGAGATTGACTTATTGGCCAAGTAAATTTATCCCTATAAATATATCTCTAATTCTCTCATGTAGTACACGGCTATTTTTCTCATACAAACTATTGAGAGAGAATTGAGAGATTAAAGAAGGGAGGAATATTCTAAGGTTCCAACAAACCTTGTTGGCTATTATTCTCTTGGGTCATAGGGTTGAAGATTTTTGGGGTGCAAGAAGCAAGAAGGAATCAACCGTTTCATAACCAGAAGTAGGGTTTTGTTTTTGAACTCCAAAAAGGTAAAACCCTAACCCTTCCTCATGAAACTTTACGCACGGGTAAGAAAAGTAGATCCGAAATAATTTTTTTGAAACTATATATTTTCCACAATGATTTTTTGAGAAAAATCCAACACCTAATGAACTACATATTATGCTATATATTTTCCACAATGATCACGAGCTCTCTTGGGCAAAGGTGTAACACAGGGATTTAAGAAGTGTGTCATTTGCATTCTGTAAAAGTTTACCCGACTCCTGTGTATGTACAGGAAGTTGTTAAAAACTTGGAAGGAGCAGATGTGAGTTCTTCCGTTGATAAAACATTAATTGAATTTGTATTATGTTTGCTTTACCCTCTCTTTGTCTTTTATTTTTTTGGGCAGAATGACTAGAATCTAGATTGCATCCCCAGAAGAAATTTTGTTGTCCTTGTCTTGTTTGTTGGATAAGGTTTTCTGATCAATAGCTTTGTTATGAGTGGCAACTACTTCAGGCAATGTCACACACACTTTGTCAAGTATTAATATTAGTTTCTCAAGTTCTTTGTTCTGTATGCTTCATTTTGCTTTTTGAAACTTGTTTCTAGTATTCACCATATTCAACTATGCAGCAGGGGGTATTCTGAGCCTTTTGCCGTCATTGACTATTCCTCACTACAACAAAAATGACTTTTTATAGCATTATCTAACAGCGTTCTTTCAAGAATGCTATGAAAGAAAGCCAAATATAGCGTTCATTAGAGTATCTAATAGCGTTCCAAAAAATTACCTTACTTGGCGCCCCCACACCCCCTTGCTGAAAATTTCAAATTTTCCTCTGAAATCAGAGGAGCAAATCTTCTTCGTCAGCGTTGAAACCCTAGAAATCGACTCAGTTATTTCGTTGTATCAGAAGTGGTGAGTTTCGATCAAGCTTCTCCTGGCGATGCCAAACAAGATCTCTCTCTCTCTCTCTGAAATTCGTCTCCCCCTTCCTTCCACTCTCCTTCTTCTCCTTTGCTTGTGTGTGGGTGTGTGTCGTGACACAAAAAAACGAGGATGCATGTAAGCACCACTGGTCCATTTCAGAGAAGTTTTGAGAAATCAAGCTCAATTTCAGAGACCCACGAGTAGCAACAGCACACGAGAGACACGCCAACCTAGTTGCTTCTCTCTCTCTCTTGCTATACATATACGGGAAAATCTATAACTCCAAATTTCAGAATAGCGAGATTTTTTCTAGAAAAGAAACCAGATTCAAAAACCCTCAATTGTTTCTAGAAATAAAGCCCAAAGTGTAAACCCGAGTTCCTTATCCAGCCCTAAATAAACTTCTGGTTCGTATAAATCTCTATATATGGCTTGGATTTCATTATGTGCTTACGAGTAATTTATGATTTTACGAAGGAGAATTGATACCTTGACCCGTTGAGAGTGTTATGTTCTAGTTCCTTTCAATAGAATGTCAAACATCATATATTGGGTTCCTCTTGATCAAGTTTTTTGTCACTTTAATCTGTATAGGTAACTGGATGGCTTCATATTTTGCCGTTTGGGATTTGCATTATTTGAAAAGAGGTGGGCAAAACCATATTTCGGGGCTTACGAGAGGTTACACAACAAAGCTCTTTTCTTTGGAGTTCATCTCAAATCCGATTCGCGAAAGTGCTCCCTTTCTCACAGGTAAATCGGTTAAATTTTTGACTTCGTTAATCACTTGTATTTGGGTTTGAGTCAATTTGTATTCTGAGAAATTTTTTGGGTCTAGAGCGAAAAATTTAGATATGTTGTGTGCACATGTGTACTATGGAATTTCTAGAGGCCTTAATCGGACCAATTTTGGAACCGAATGACTTGATATGGGTTCGTTAGACTAAAGGGGATAAGAATTCACGCATTTGAGTCAGGTTTGGTAGTGTTGCATTTTTATGGAAATCATAGCATGTTGATAGTTCTAAGGCCTAGTTGTGTTTGGAACTTTGGAGAATTGGAATTGAATTTGAATGGTCTTGAGGAAAATCATGTACTAACATTTTTGTCCTGTTTTTATCAACCAAAATTAGCTTAAGTACAAGACATTGCATAAAAGATCCTATGTGGTACCATAGGGTTCTATCACTGTTCTGAGAAGATTATATGCATTCACACTTCTAAAGCTATGCTGCTTTCCATGCGCAAACTATTTTCCTCACAGTAGTGTGGGGTGATATTCCCGAACAGGCATAAACGTGTGCCGAACACGTCATGGGAAGTGTGCAATGAGAAAAGTGATGAAAGGCACCAAGTTGATAAGAGCTGATGATCCGAAATATATGCCGAACAGGGGACTATCCGGGTACAGGGACATGAGACGTCCTAGAATCGTACCAGTTGTTCGGTGGTACAGGCCCTTTACTTAAAAACAGTAGTAATTAGGTGCAGTTTGTTCAACAAAGAGCATGCCAGACAGATAGAGTCATCTTAAAATAAATAGCCTTAAGAGATAAGGCGGAAGCAGTATTCTAGAAGGAGTATTCAATATCCCATCGGGATAAGTGACGAAACAGTCCTATTATGGAATGAGTCTCATATAGGAGAGAGGTCCTACGAGTAAGGAATCTCGGTTCATTGGGCAAAAAGATCCCCACGAAGGCCGGGTTTCTTATACGAGATAGGAAACCTAGGGCAATAAGGATACTTGGGCAGCAAGCAAGCGTATGTCTATATATACGAGGTATACCTGGAGGCAAAAGGTACGCAATACGTTGCATTCATTCCATACTTTCCTACTAATAGTCAGGGTTTGATACAATACGAGATACTAACTTAGGCATCGGAGGGCCTTTGCCACGAGAGGCAGAGGTGCGCTCACCCTTGTCTGTTTTGCAGATTAGGGTTCAGGCGAAGGCAATAAAACACCACGTGCAGCCACGATAAATCTGAGTTGTGCCAGGAACCAGTTGGCTTTTTCCACCTACAAGTAGTACGAACTATGAAATATAAGTAAAGAGAGTGTTTCACATTTTGCCAGTAATTGACTTCATTTAAGGAGGGAATAGAACTGTTGCAAGCTGCATAGCTATAGAAATTCTTTCACATCGTCCTCTACAAACCATATTTCATATTGTTTATATGTGCGAAAAGTTGGACAATTGCTCAGTTTTTCGGTCTTCGAACATTATCAAAATTTTCATTGGTTGATGTAATCTCTGTTGTACATAGAACTTTTGTGGCTTATATTGAGAGGCTAAAGCTGGAATATATAGTTCGTGGAGAACAGAGGAAACTTTTTGAGCTAATTAAGGCAATTGCAGTTTCTCAAGGGCTGAAAGGTTTTTGGAAAGGAAATTTTGTCAATATTCTCGGTACGGCTCCTTTCAAGTCTATCAACTTTTATGCCTATGATACATATAGAAATCAATTGCTCAGGATGTCTGGAAACGAGAAAACCACTAATTTTGAAAGGTACGTTGCTGGTGCTGCAGCTGGAATTACTGCTACTGTTCTTTGCATACCTATGGACACGGTATGCGGTTATTTATGACGTTATTATTTTGGTAGCTTGATTTGTTGCCTTGGTGCTTGTTTTTGTCGTGAAGCATATTTTTATTGGCTTTGTTTCCATCTTCCGTTGCCCAGTCCTCATATCAGTCCCTGTTATGTGATCATGCTTGTTAGAGATCGATAAAAATAGCAGCTGTCATATCTGGCGAGGACAAGGGGGGCTGCCCAGCACTGGGTCATGGAGACTCACTTTGGCAAATAGGGAATTTATATCATCCAAAAGTCAAATATACAAACATTTTGGGACATCTATTTGTCTAAAAGGACACCACTAGATAGAATCTGCTTTTAAACAGGATTTGACTAAAGCTAGTCACTTCTTCGTCATAAATGCTCAAGTATTCCAAAATCAAAATAAATAATCCATTTGTGTTGTAGGATTCTCAAAACCTGTGACAACCATCACTGTGTCCAATAGTTGGGGGTGAATGCTGTCCTCCTATTTACCAATTTTTCCCTCGATCGAAATCGATAGAGATTTCGGGAAACAAAGTTAACAATTAAAATAAGGGCGAATGCGACTTGTCTCCAAAGGCGGACTTGTGGTTCCACGCCGTATTTCAGGACTTCACCGGAAGAGAAATGGCGGTCGAGTCAAATGTGAAATTGATAAGAAAGAAGAAGGATGAAAGAGATTCTTCCATCAATCTTCAACGATCGATCTATCGCCGTGAGCGACACATCAAAGATCCTAAGTTAAGCTTAGAATATGAAATCCTACTCCTACTCCTAATTATAACCCGAATGGGTTAGTAGTGCCAAAAATTAAGACAAATAAAGATAGACTTTGATTTGTTGGTGAGGAATTACAATGAAGTCTTAAAAGACTATTTATAGAGAACAACAAACGTAGGAAATAACTTCCTAACTTCTCCATTAGTCTTCATTCAATCATTTGCTTCCACTTGTCAAAATAACTTCCACTTCTCTTCAAATATGTAGGAGCATGACAAGTGTCCTTTTAACTCCCACATGTGTAGGAGCAAGCCAAATGTCCTGCATGCAATAACAATAACAAAAGAAATGCTAATACTAGTTCTAATATTAATACGAATTCTTAATAATAATAAAATAGGAAGCATTCTCATAATTGCCACCTATCGGTCGATCATCGACAGGCGGTGAAATATGGTGTAAACAATGCCCCCTTATTCATTTGGGTGAAGTGCTAACGTAACCCAAGTGAATAAATTAACTACTTTTAAATCATCCCTCTGTCGATATCGACGGGTGATAACATTTTACCGTGTAAATATTTATGTCCCCAACTCTCGAAAAGTTTTAGATAATTATTACACTAACCTTTTCATTTTTCGACTGATACAACAAAGCCTTCAAGGCTTAATAACTGTAGACACCTCCCAAACGGGGCATCGCCATACAGTTGTATCATCACCGTGTTTGCTCGATTGGTTGCTCGCTTCATAAACCAAGATCGTGGATACCTCCATGGCTAGAGGTATCGCCACCGCGATAGCGGTTATCATCAAACAGAGTCGCCACCTAGTTTGTTAAAGCTAGGAAAATAGATAGAGATTCGATACGGAAGTCAAAAGTACAAGAAGGGAAGGTGTTAGGCACCCTTTCCGCCTAGCCGTGAAGCTAGCCCATAATCATTCAACATAAGACATGTAGATGCTTTATCTAACTCATACCACGTAGTCTGCTTTTATGCCTTAAGCAGTTAATAAGATGAGCCAGAACTGTAAATAAGCATGCATCCGAAAGCAAGAAACAAAACAAAACTATGCCGCAGATCGATCACTCGGCCGGCGAATGGATGTCGCGGCGAGGATCACGCCCGATATCAATGTACGCCGAGGCATCGAAGCCCCGTTGGTGTTCTTCCTCACACCAGGCAGAAAAGTTAATAGACGATCAGAAAAGCTACGATTACGATTATAGGCAAAAATTAAAACAAGCCAGAGGCCGTTGGGCCTCACCACCTTGATCCCTCAGTTGGTTGATTGCTTCGGATCGATTGTGATTGACTGATTTACTCCTTTGAGAAACCCTAGGGTTAGGGTTTGAACTCCGGGGTTGGATCGTCGGATTGATGGCCGCCTATGGAAGGTTGGGGCTTTTGTAGAGAGGGTTTTTGTGAGTATAGGGGCAGAGTATCGTGACTGATTTGAGGGCGTAGGTCTATTAATTTCTGTGTGTTTCTTTTCGGATCCGAGGGTCTCTTTATATAGGCAAAGGGGTGACTCACTCGGTCCAATCAAATCACGGGGATGCAATTGCAATTGCATTGCAATACAAACTCTTTGTTGCAATCCCTGAACGTGGCCCGAACGCATCGGAGAGGCGGTGGGATTGGATCAGACGACCGACAGAAGGTTCGAAAGTTTAGAAAAAGGCCTATTTGGCGGCCGAGCAAAGGATGTGGCGGCAGAGCCATTGATCTGGCGACCGAGGTTTCATTCACTCAGGGAGATTTTGCTAGCAACAGGTTGCTCGGGTGAGGAATGGATGTTAAGGCCGTGGAATCAATGTTGCGGCCGATCGATGGATTTTCCTAACACACTATGTTTCTGTCTGAAAGGCTATTTGGCTCTGGATTGGGTCCTCTAAGTGGCTCAGAGTTCGTACCATAAGTCCATGGGTTTCACAAGAAAGCAATCAGCAATCATCAAATCCGTATCATCATCGGGATGGTCCCAAGGTGGGAGTTGAAATAATCGGGCTTAAAAGCCGTAGTGCAACGTAGCCTGGTAGAGCCAGGGTTTTGGCGAAAAGTAGTTGAAGGAGCGCGGGCTGCCGGGGAAGTTTTTTACGGAGAGTTACCTTTAGTATTTTGGGGTAGATCAATACGCCAGGTGTGTTTGCTTTTCTTGATCATCCTTACTTTGACTGAGGGGAGCTCGGTAGAGTAGCCTATCTTTACGAATGAGCTAGAAGGAATTGATGTAGTTGGGGCGGAATCCAAGCCATCTGCGGGGATGAATTGGATGCCAGTTTTGAGATAGGGGGTGAAACCCAGATCGAGTTAGATGCCATTGCAGGAGGCGTAAGGGCCAGTAACCGGGGCCTAGAGTGCTGAGATGAAGGTACCGAGGCACGGAGCCGGTTGTGATCATGAGGTGAGAGCCTGAGGTTTTGGAGCTTTGAGCTTTGATCGGGCCGGCGCGGAGCTGGTTTTGATCATAAGGCGAGCGCTTAGGAGGTGGAACCGAAGCACGGAGCTGGTGTTGATAGTTCAAAAATCTTTGCCTTTCGGAGGTAAGAACTTGAAAGGTCAGAGCTTCGAGCTTTGACGTGGTTGAAGTAAATCGAGAGTCTGAGGTGTTGGAGCTTTGAACCGAAGCGCGGAGCTGGCATTGATCATCAGTCTCGAGTAGTCAGGGAGGTTGAAGCTTTGAGCTTGATGTGATTGAACCGAGGCATAGAGCCGGTTGTGTTTTGATGATTTGTGCATGGAGCTTTCTCATCATAAGATTTTGGCTTCGAGCCAGAGGATCGAGGCACCGGGCCGATCAATAAAAACCGAGGCATGGAGCCGGTTGATTGCAAGATTGACCTGCGAGTGAATGAGATATGCAAAACATAGCATATATCTATGATGAGTGTTTGTTAGATGTGAGCAAATATGATGATGGGGATGGTTATGCAGACTCGATGTGTTTGATGCATTATGTGCACGTGCCCGTGCGTGTGTGTTTGATATAAGCTTTGAGCTTCTTTCAAGTTCTGGACTTGAGCAATCAGAGCGTAGAGCTCGAGCATTCGGACGGCAGAATCCAAGCGTTCAAAGTACAGGCTTTGAGCATCCAGTACGCAGTGGTTGGGCATTCAAGCGTAGAGCTTGTGCATTCAAGTGTAGAACTTGAGCATCCAGTACACAGTGGTTGGGCTTGATAATTGTTGCTGACGGCGTAGAGCCTGTTTGTTACGGCTTTGAGCCAGTTGAATTGGTTACGGCTTGGAGCCAGCTGAGATAATGGGCTTTGAGCCGCTGAGTGGTAGGCTTCGAGCCGCTGAGTCGATAACAGGCGTGGAGCCGTTGAGTAATGGGCTTCGAGCCGCATAAGTGGTGGGCTTCGAGCCACCGAGATAATTACGGCGCGAGTTAGATAGTTACGGCCGAGCGGTTGAGAGATGGGCTTTGAGCCGTTGAGTTGATAACAGCGTGGAGCCATTGAAATAATGGGCTTGAAGCCGCCGAA
Source organism: Rhododendron molle (assembly GCA_025413875.1). NCBI lineage: Eukaryota > Viridiplantae > Streptophyta > Magnoliopsida > Ericales > Ericaceae > Rhododendron > Rhododendron molle. The sequence continues at coordinate 15,574,491 of CM046398.1, read as the reverse complement.
TTGATGATCGTTGATTGGGGTGGCGTAGAGCCTCCTGAGATAGCTGTTGACGGCATAGAGCCAATTGAAGTGGTTACGGCTTTGAGCCGTTAGGATAAGCTATGCGGCTTGAGCCAATTGAGCGAGCGTAGAGCTGCTGAGAACGAGTAGAGTCTGTAGGGATAATTATGGCGTGGAGCCGTTGAGTAGTATCGTGGCATGGAGCTACTGAATTGATAACAGGCGTATAGCCTCTTGAGCGAGCGTAGAGCTGCCGATAATAAACATAGGCACGAAGCCACTGAGTTGATGGGCTTGGAGCCAGTTGAGCGAGCGTAGAGCTGCTGGTAGTGAAGGCAAGCGTGGAGCTGCTATGATAATGGGCTTTGAGCCGTTGAACTTGATAATAGGCGGGGAGCCGCTGGGATGATAGGCTTAGAGCCGTTGAATAGCTTGAACACGGGCGTTGAGCCGCTTGATTGATAGCTCGAAGCTGTTGGGTAATAGCTCGGAGCTATTGAGTGATAGCGAGTTTGAGCTTGGAATTGTGGAGGAGCCGTTTGAGTTTGTCGGCTTGGAGCCGCCGAGATGGAGCTTGAAGCAATGAGCATGGCGCTGCTGATAGTAAGCACAGGACTGCTGAGATAATGAGCTCGGGGCTTTTGTTACAGAGATGTTGAATGACTGAAATAGTAGGCACGAGGCTGTTGAGGTAGTGAGCATGGAGCTTTTTGAGCGACTTGGGCACAGGGCTGCTGAGTATGAATATAGAGCTGCTTAAGTGATCAAGTAGTTTGATGGTGGTGAATATGAAGAAGGTGGTCATGGAACTGAGGAGTGACTTGAGCACAGGGCTGTTGAATGAGTGGAGCTGAGCACGTGGTGCTGCCGAGCTGGTGAGCTTGGAGCTACGATTACAGAGATAGTGAGCTTGGAGCTTGAAGTAGTGATCTCATGAGTGTAGTGCCGTTTATGGCTGTGATGGCTGGCGTAGAGCCTATGCTTGAGGTATCAAGGACCCTTGGGTTTTGTGAGCAAGAGATTGATAATCATTGACGATCAAGTGACGAGTAATTATGAGCTTGCTGCTATGGAGAGAGCTTCGAAAAAGGTCCCAATGTGGCTTCAACAACAGTGTTTGATCATTCTTCGTACTTGGGTATGCGCCCAAGGTTAATTTCCACATGCTCGAGATTGTCCTCAAGGCCAACATATTCTATATGCTTGGAGTCATCTCTAAGGCTAGATTCCATATGCTCGGGATCGCCTCCGAGGCTATATTTCACTTGCTTGGGATTGCCCCCAAGGCTAGATTCAGCCAATTTCCACTTGCTCAGGAATATCCTAAGACTAGACTGCATGTATTTGGTAACCCTTGCAAGGCCTTGATTGATACTTGATCTTCCTTAAGCTTGGGAATGCTCCCAAGGCTAGCTTCCTCACGCTCGAAATGATTCTGAGGCTAGACTGAATGCTTCTGGTGGACATTTGACAGCCTATGCAAGGCTTTTGATTCATTCTGACGCTGGTGCTTGATACCATGCATGCTCAGGAATGCTCCCAAGGCTGGATTTGGTTATAAATTCTATTGGTTGCGGGCCCAGAATACCATGAATGCTTTGTTGGTGCCTGGATTCAAATCGATTGCCTTTGAAAGAGGAGATTTTGCAGAAGGATGCAGCAGCTGCAAGGTTGATTTATCGGGCGTGGGAACGCTAGGATTGATTCCACATGCTTGGGGTGCCCCTAAGGCTAGTTTCCACATGCTTGGGATGCCTCCCAAGGCTGGTTCTGAGTATGCTCGGGATTCCCCCCAATGCTAGTTCTTGACCATATTCCACTTTGACTTTGTTGACTCGTTGACCCAAAGTGCCATAAGGTTTGTTAAATGCTTCAGCTACTATGGCCTTCACAGATTTCTATCGTCTTTGCTGACGAGATGATCCTCATGCACGCCTAGGAGATTTCCTTCGCCTCCTAATTTCAACCTTGTTAAGTAGATTTCCAACTCCTCTTCTGACGGGGTGCCTTCCGGAGGCTGAATGCTTTCTGAAAGTTGACTACACAAACGCCTTCTAGAAGCCAACAACATAAACGCCTTCTGGAGGGCTTTATTAATACGGATGCCCTTTTTTGGAGGATAGACGCCTTCTGAAGGGTCGAAGTGTGCAAGCTTTATACAGGTGCTTTTTCTTGTTGGCTGTTCACTCAATGTATTAAGTGGAAGCCGCGGGACTGCTGGCCTGGAAGTGGCGAGGCTGCTTAGCTTCAAGATGTAAGCACTGCACTATTTGAGATGAAACCTGCTGAGCGCGAGGCTGTGCATATGGCAAGGCCTAAGTGTAGAGTTGCTACTGAAGAGCAAGTGTGAGGCTTCTGATTTTATGAAGGCAGAGCTGCTAAGATGGAGATGAAAGCGCGAAGCAAGGAGCTATGGAGATGTGAAGTGTGAAGCCACTTTAATGTTGTTGACATGGTGCCATTTGTAGAGTTTGCTCTGGGCAAGGCTATCTTTCAGGTTCTTTGACTAGGCTTTGTCGGCCACAGATACAAAGTTCGGTATGGTCGGTTCAAGGACCGAAATCCAGGAGAATCCTGCAATCCACATTTGAATAGTTTAGAAAACAGTAATGGATAAGAAAACAACATGCAACAGGCTTAGAGTCGACCACGGGCCGAAGTCCTTTTATGCTGACTGCTAGGGGCAGGACCACCATACTTAAAGAACCCTAATTCAAGAGCTTGAACGATTGCGGGTGACATGGTTTGCAATGCGACATATATGCATATTAACTTGAGTGTTTAGAAAGGAACGTAAGCCCCCTGTTTAGGCCATGAATGCTTGACCCCAACTAAATCGTGTATGATGACGATGATCTAATTGCCCCTAACATGCGATGCAATTAACGATGAAGGTGAGTGCGATGTTTCTGTCCGGTAGAGATCTCGGCATGCTCTTGACAGTGCTGTGTGACAGCATTTCCACAAAAGAGTTGAAGCGCTTCTCAGGCTGAGCTTTCTTCAAGTGTGTTGACAGGGAGGTAGACTTTGCAGTGCATCCCTTTGTTGCCCTTTATCCTCGTATAAAGAGGATGGCCATGATGCCTTGATGAACCTGCCTTGCTTGAGCATAAGAACACCTCATACTTAGGGTTAGCTCGTGCAACCAAGACAACTACTTTCATTAAGCAGCCATAACGAAATACTAGGATGCAAAAGACAGGGTGAGAATGATATGCATGTGAATCTGCAATGCATTTTGGACATCTCAACTTTCGCACATTTAAGCTAATGCTTCTCTTTGATTTAGGGAAACAAACAATGACTTATTTATACTAGCCAGGCGTTTAAAAGACCGCAATGTCTTAGCGGCACTACTAAAAACATTGTTTGGTCAAGGGACCATATTGTTGTACTCTTCATGAAGTGAGAGACTCATCTTATCTCCTCGAAAGTTTGTAAAAGCAATTGTGCTTGTATTGCAGTGGTAAAAATGCTTAGGATAAAGCCATGTTTGAAAGTTTTTCCTCAAGGATTTCAAAGTCATATTATTCCATCCATGTTCCACACTCACGTCATTCAATCATCAAAGAACACAGAACTATTTTGCAAACCAATTCCCCTAGTCAAGTAGGTAAGTTCGTTGCTTCGAGCTTGATTTGGTTGACTTGAGTTGGATCGATAAGCGCCTACTGAGACCCACATAAGAGGTTGAATACTTTTGAGAGAAGTGCATAAAGGGGAATGTAGCCATGCCCCTTGTAACTCTCCATGTTGTGCGATTTGCCAAGACGATGTGAATTCCAGGATCCTTGCCCTTCTAGTTAAGTCCCACATTGGTGATGCCCCTAGTGTCTAGGACCTTGCTACTAAGTCGTGTTCCCCAATCTGAGAGGACTTTGTTATGGACCATAATGTAGGCTTGGGGTTTGGCTTAAGAAAGAAGCGGATATAAAGGCTCAAACCTAATTTCTACTCATGCTTGGGTTTTAAAAGCTAGCAGCCATCTTCAACTCTTGTTGTCTCTTGTCTCACTTTGTGTGAGAGAGTTGTTTTCTTCAAAAATGTCCTTTGTATGGATTGGAAGAAATGTTTCCTTCAAAATGCCCCTTGTATGACGAATACAAAATTTTTCATTGATTTTTCTTTCATCTCTCCTTGTGTTTTTGTTTGCCCTAACGTAGGGGATGGTACATGCGCGAGGACTTGTTTCAAAGAAATTATCCAGGCTCGACATGGCTACCAAGGGGATAGAGTGTTTGAAGATAGCCGTGAAATGTAATGCCTCTCTTCATTTTGAAACACACGACAAAGTGTCAAGGATCCTAACCAAGAGATTAGGGGTTTTGATGTTTAACTAAGTGGATTTTCTAAGATTGAGGACATAGTAGATGCATGTGGAGACATGGTTGATTTCTCGCTTTGTTCGTGCTCTAACTTTGCCTAGACCGCCCTTGCGGGTTTTCAATCTAGTGAGCTCATTTTTCCTCTCTTTTCCTTTTCCTCTCTTCTTTTTTTTCATACTCTTCATCTTCAACGGCATGGTTTTGCTTCCACGGGTGATCTCTGTGAGGAGAATGCGAGAGATGTTTCAACTCATAGCTTGGCGCTCAACGGAAATGGCGGCTGGGTCATGGCTTTGAAAAACTCATTTTGTGCTTTTGACAATTCGAGTGACTATGATGTGTTCCAAAAGATGTCATAGAATTACTTTAAAACCCTTGTGGATTGTTTTCAACGTTTGACGTTATCATGAGTATTCTTATGGTAGCAAACTAGCACAGGAGAAAACATTTTCAAAATTGTGGCCGACCGAAAGGTGCCTACGTATCTCAACGGAGAATCAGGCCATTCGTAGTTCATGTCCGAGGAGATTTGAACTTAAGATCCGCATTTCATGCTGAGTGTGACAATTGGCCAGAAACCATGATGAGCAAAATGATATCAACATGGGCCAAAATGGCGGCGAAAGCTAGCTGTAGGATTTCCATGAAAGGATTGTTTTAAAATTTAAGCCAAGGCGTGATGTGGACATGGCTGCCATTGCTCAAAGCTTGGTTGGATTAAAACTTCAAAATTTTTTTTTTTTTTTGCGGCGCGGGTTTCACAAAGAAATCAAACTCCAAATCTAAGAGAAGGAGAAACTTAATCATGCTTAAATTGAGATATCCAAAACTAATTGTCCCTGGCGGATTTTCTAATATGCAAACTGCCCTTAGTGGTGGTGCAAAATGAGTTCCTACATATAGAAAAGAAAGGAAATGAGAGGAAATAACTGATCATTTGGTTTGGCCCCTGCATAGTTAGAAAGAGGCAATCAAAATGATATGTATATATATAGCACTACAGCTATTGACACAGGTTATGGATGAATCATGCATTGCAATTCGTTTGTATGCATGAGTTGATCGGATACTATAGATAGCCAGCCATTTTTGATATGGATGATTCTTCCAAGCCAATTCATGCCACTTAAGATCCCACTTCCAAGCCAATTCATATTATGAGACAAACCGAAAAGGTTGAGCATATGACTATAACAGAAAGTAGACTCGGAGTCCATCGCTGTGCTAGCGGCTATTTGAATGTTTCACGAAATCTTATTATTCGAGGATTAGACTAGGCATTGCAAAGAGTTTTAGAAGTTCTTTCAATTCTTGGTTAGGGAAGATTCTTTCTCAAAATGTGATTGAGGTAATTGAAATCCACGTGATTATTTGCTAGCACATTGACAAACTCCTAAATCTTACCGGCTTGTTACAGTAAGCAAGCTCAAAATTTTGAATTTTGAAAGATGGGTTGTTAGGCCGATTTGAAAATAGGAACCGAAGTCCTACACTTGTCATGCTGAATCATCCATGGAGAAATAAGTATTGCAAGTCCTATCCATAATATTATCCATAATCTGCTCTACTACTTTATACTCCATCTTTCCTTTAGCCTTGCAAAGCAAATATTGCTAGAGTAACCCGTAGTTCAATTGTCGGTGGGGCAGCCAGTGTTTGATTTCATTCTAGAAATCCATGCTTTGTGGTGCTTTAAGTAAAGCGGGAATGTTAAGTAAATGATGCTTTCAACTTGCCAAAAACATACCTTGCAGGCAATACTATGCCTTGGTGCTTAGCTATGAAGACTTAGAGTTAGGGCTATTGGTCCATGCCCCAACCCTTCTGCACAGAAAGAGATAATACAATATGGTACAAGGCGTGAGGAAGAACTTTGAAGCAAAATGCAAGTAGGTTCCTAGCCTGCAGGTTCCTGTCTTAGTTTGATAAGTTCTATGGCTTTCTAACACATGAAAGGTTTAGGTAGTCTCAGGGTGCTCCGTTGTCAAAGGTGCACCGGAGTCCTTTCCTGACCACCATATAGGCGGTGATTGGGTGATTCCCTCCTTTTGATATACCAAAGGTACAAGTGACCGTGGAGTTTGTTGGAACCCCTAACATAGCCCATGTCATGCCGGGATATTAGGTGAACTCAACGCAACGAGGCTTGCCTGCTCAATGCATATGATAAATGAATTAAATAAGGCATGTATTAGTCTTATGTTGAACTTTTGGTTATGGCTCTCATATCGTAGTGCGCTTGAGGAAAAGCGTAGACACCTCCCAGGCGAGGCATCGCCCATCTGAGTTTAATATCATCACTTTGTGTTTGCTTTCGATTAGTTGCTCAGCTTACATAAACCAAGATGATGGATACCTCCCGTAATTTGGCTAGAGAGTATGCGCCACCACGATAACGGTTATCATCAAACAGAGTTGCCACCTAGTTTGTTAAAGCTAGGAAAAAACGCAGAATAGAAGATTCCGGATCACGGAAGTCAAAAATGCTGATGAGGAAGGTGTTAGGCACCCGCTTCTACGCCTAAGCCGTGAAGCTAGCCCATAATCATTCAACATAAGAGCATGTAGATGCTTTATCTAACTTATACACGTAGTCTATTTTTATGCCTTAAAACGATTAATAAGATGAGCAGGGCGTAAAGAAACATGCATTGAAAGCTTAAGAAACAAAACAGAAACTATGCCGGCGAGAATCGATCCACTTTCGGCGGCGAATGGATGTCGCGGCCGAGGATCGCAGCCGATATCAATGTCTTACCGGCCGAGGCATCGAAGCCCCGGGTGGTGTTCTTCCTCACACCAGGCAGAAAGTTTACAGACGATCAAAAAAGCTACGATTACGATTATAGGCAAAAATTAAAACAAACCAGAGGCCCGTTGGGCCTCACCACCTTAATCCCTCGGTTGCTTGATTGCTTGGATCGATCGGGATTGGCCCGATTGATTATGCTTTTTGATGGCTGAAACCTAGGGTTAGAGGTTTGAACTCGAAGGGTTGGATCTCGTCAGATTGTGACACGCCCTATGGAAAGGTTGGGGTTTTTGTAGAGAGGTTTTTGTGAGTATAGAAGAAAGGAGTACTCGTGATGATTTGAAGGCGTAGGTCTATTAATTTACATGTGTTTCTTTTGGATCCGAGGAATCTCTTTTATATAGGCGAAGAGGAGTGACTCACTCAGGTCCAATCAAATCTTGACGAGGATGGTAAATTGCAATTGCATTGCAATACAAACTCTTTGTTGCAATTCCCTCAACGTGGCCCGAACTCATCGGAGAGGTGGTGGGATTGGATCAGACGACCAAAAGAAAGATTCGAGAAGTTGGAAAAAGGCCGTCTGGCGGCCAAGCAAAGGATGTCGCGGCCGAAGAATGGATGTGGCGGCTGAGCCATTGATCTGGCGGCCGAGGTTTCGATCTCTCAGGGAGATTTTGCTAGCAACAAGTTGCTCGGGTGAGGAATGGTTGTTAAGGCCGTGGAATCAATGTTGCGGCGATCGATGGATTTTCCTAACACACTGTGATGTTTACGTCACGAAAGGCTATTTGGCTGGATGGGGTCCTACTTAGACATGTGGAATACTATGAAATTTTTGGTATTTTAATGGGCCAAAACTCAAATATCCCCTAGACAGGAGAAACTGACACTCGCGTAAGGTCAAACAGATGTACAATGACCTGTACGAACAAACAGAACCGAGAAAAGCGTACAATGACCTGTACGAACAAACAGAACCGAGAAAAGCAACTTGACATGACAATTGATTGAAAAACTAGAAAAATGTCAAAAAAATGGACATAAGACGCAAAAGATGACTCATATTGGCCCGGGCTGAAACCGACACCGCCGTGCAGTCACATTAAGTCCATATGACTTGCATGGTATGGTAAGACTTGGCAAAAGCCCCTGGAACGACATTCGAGGGTAGTAGGAGGCTACCGCTGGAATTGAAAGAGAGCGCGCAAGACTGAGACCATCGCGAATCACTACAAACAAACGTGCGTGACTACAAGCTAGCGCGTGAGGCCGTAACTGCTCACACCAGACTTAGAATAAATTGTGAGCCATTAGGCTTCTAGCATTTTGTTCTATTTTTATTCTTCAAACATTTTAAGACTTATGCTCAGCCTATAATAGAATAGCAGTTTGTAATAAAATTGAAAGACAAAGGTTTTCCCCCTTTTGATTCCTTCATTGCAGCTTGACCTGATCTTCGATCCTCTTCGACCTTTGATGTGTGCTAAAATGTCAACCATGGATCCAATTGATAGATTATGACCGAGTCTCACAAAGAAACTGCCTATGTATCCCAAGCTAGGGAATCAGATCAAAATGTAGTTCAGGCTAAGGTTCACTCTTGTGTTTACCTCTCCTTTTACGCTCTAACTTTTGCCTAGTACTGCCCATTCGGGTCTTCGGTCTAGCGAGCTTTCGAATATTGCCTATTCATTTCTGCCTAGACCCTCTTCATAGGTCTTCGGGCTAGCAGGCTTTCAAATATTGCCTATTACTTTTGCCTAGACCCCCTTTATAGGCTTTCGGTCGAGTAGGGTGCTCTAACTTTTGCTTGGAACTGCCCACCCTTAGGGTTTTTAGCCCAACAAGCTTCTCTAAGGAAAAAACAACTTTTGAATTGATCCAGGTTGACCGAGGTATTGAATTTGTTGCTGTCGGGGTCGATGATCTCTGGCCTCAGCCCCATATAAAATGGCTAAGATGACGCAGGGTCAAGAGTGCTTCAGTTGACATGCCTTGCTCTGGGCCATTTTGTACGCTTTCTCATTTGTACCTGGTGGAACGCCACTACTGTTGCTTTGGAACATAAAGCAAGGTCCGGAGCCTTCTTTGCTTCAGTTTTCTGGATTGGCACCCGGTAGCAAGGGATTTGACTCTTCTTTATCTCAAGATCAACGCTAGGCGTGACTTGATTAGACCACGCCAAGACGTCGACGCTTGTCTGACCGGGCGCAATGCTCCTTTAGAAACAACTTTGAACGAATTGAACCATTTGGGGGTTACCTTTGTCTTTTAAGTTTATAGAAAACTACTACTTCAATTAATAAGGTTGAGCATGCCTTTCGTCTTCCCTTTCGGTGAGGAACATATTTCCTTAGGGATGACCCCATCAAAATGTATCCCTTCGTCGTCAGGGTAAACACAGTTTAAAAGCCAGCGAAGTACCTAGAAGCCGAATAATGCATATCATAAAACCCTCGGGAGTTTGCCAAGTACAACAGACTCGAAACTTGAAAGCAAAAGCTATGGCGTGGAGGGCCAAGAGGCACGAACTCCGACTCCGAGCTAGACTTTAGACAAATGCAAAAACTCTGTGTCGACTCAGACATATTGCCAATGCAAACTAAAGGCAATTTTGAAAAACGCCGTAATATTTAAAAAGCTACCCATAAGCTTTTACAAAAGAGGTAGGATCCGGCGGGTGTCAGGCCCAAGCAGACACTTTGGCTTCCTCAGCTTCTTCGACCAAACCTACTCGGTGCTGTCTTGATCAATGGACCTTAGCCTGTTGGTCCTCTCTTTTGTAAGCCCCTTATCACTGCCAGCCCAGATGTCGGCAGTGAAAACCTTGATTGCCCAGCCTACTGCCATCATGTTAACCTCTGGTTCGACGAGATGGATATGATGGGTTTGGGTTGATTTGCTGGGACTATATAGTGGCTAGGGTTGAATATGTTGGAGCTCGGGTTGATTTGAGTGGAGGTGATAGATATCTGACCAACCAGAGGGTCAGACCTGTGTTGAGGCAAGGAGTTGGAGATGACATCGGGCTTTGATGAGGGTGGAGTTTGAAAAGTGCCATCGTCAATGAGATCTTGAATCTCATGTCGAAGACGATAACACTTGTCAGTGGGATAGCCAGGCATTTGGTGGAAGGCACAGAAGAGGTTAGGATTGTAACCAACAGGTAAGACTTCGGGAGGGGAAGTTGAGGTCAAAGGTTTGAGATGCCCAGACTTGACGAGCTTCTCCATCACTGCGGATAGAGATGCTTCAAAGGCAAAGAAACTCCGAGGTTGGGTTCGGGCTCGGAAGCTTTGAACGTTTTGAACCTGATTGACATCGGCAGCACGATTGGAGTTGAAAGCCGGAGCATTGCTCCCACTTGTAGCTGTATTGGAGTAGTTGTTGATACCAAACAATGAACTACTATCTCTCGAATAAGCGCTCGGCTTAACTTTTTGAGTGGAAGAAGAAGAAGACGCCCCTCTTGGCAGAATTCCAGTTTGCAACGCATCTTCGATGGCTAGGCCAGATTCAAAGAAGATCTCGAAGTTGGCAGATGCTTGAACCAGCACGAGATGCTTAGCATAGTCGAGATGCAGGTTGCCGGAGATGATGCAGAGTTGGTCTATCTCACTCGGGCACTCAGTCATTAGAACGACTTTGGCTCTCCACCTTTTAACGAAGTTCGCAAAGGACTCCTTTGCTTCCATCTTCGTGGATTCTAACTCTTGAGTAGTCATCTTAAGCTGAGAGTTGTGGTTGTATTGAGCGATGAAGGCAGCCCCAATGTCCTCCCAAGTACTTCTTTTGGCGATGTCGAGCGACAGAAACCAGTGGAACGCAGGGCCTGAGAGAGTTTGAGGGAAAAGTTGAGACATGGCTACACTTTCCACACCCAGCAACTTCATGGCAGCATGATAGCCATAAAGATGAGTCTTGGGATCACCACTCCCATCGAACTTAGCCAAGTCAGGCATCTTGAACCTGTCTGGCAGCTTGGCATTAGGATACAAGCAAAGACGATCCAAGTTAATTCCACTTGCACCGATCTTCTTGGATTTTGAGACTGCTTCCTCCAGCTTTGCCATCTTAGCCATAAGAGCTGCCATATCAGGATTCAAAATAGGCCTGCCACCTGCCAGATTTAGGTTTGCAACAGGTGCGCGAACCTCCCTAGGGTTGGGCTGGACAATGAGACGCCCCTCGTGATTCAGATCTGGGACCGTGACAGGTTGCTCCTAGTCATTCTCATCGTCCTCGCCTCCCTCTTCGAGCGAAGATGGAAGATGATTGTTGATAAGGTCATTGAGACGGGTAATGTTAGCATCGACCTGGATGGCCCTCTGTTGCATGGCGGTAATGCTATTTTAAAGGTTTGTGAGCACGGTCTCTAGACTGAGTGGTTGATCTAGCATTGCAGGTTTTCCTGAGGAGCCTGCTGAAGATGTTGAATACAGGGAAGCCGACGGCGTGGCTTTTTGCAAAAATGATGGCGAACTCGACTGTAGGGCGGCCAACAATGAACTCGGAGAAGCCTCTGTTGCAACTGAGATTTAGATTGAATCCTTGCAATCCTTTGAGATGGCCCCGGAGGTCGTTCCCAAGTAGGTTTGGTTCTTCTTTTTGGTACTTTCTTCTTCGGTGCAATGGCTCAAAGCTAGACAGTAAAGCAAGGGAAAGCTCAGTGGCGTTACTGCAGCAAATAGAATGCAATGTGCACATCGTCGTCGGTGTCAACCTTGGACTCTAGATCTAGAGACGAGTCTGTCTCGTGATGTACGGATGCTACCAAAATCCTCATATTTCTTTTCGAGGGTGTATCCTTTGAATAGATCAAACTGATCCTAAGCGATGTCAAAACAGATTAAGTCTTCAACTTTTCCTTTTTGGAGGTTTCAACTTTGAACTTGAAACAACTCCGTATTGATGGCATGACACCTTAACCGGGATTGCGTGAGCAACGCTGTGCTTTAGCTGGGGTGGTGTATGTGCTGCGCACGATAACTAGAATGATATCAACATCACGGCATCAATACGTTGTGGTTCTTCATTTTTGGTTGAAACCTTAATTGGGCATAAGCCGAGGACTTAATAAGATTTGATTTCTCAAAGTCTCGCTGATCTAAGGACTTCGAAAATTGACAACGTGCACCATCGAGATGCACGACTCTTCATTGGGTCTAGCAGTGTCCTAATTAGCATAAGACAGACTCGAAAGAGAGACAACCTAAAAGCCGCCCTAAACATGCTCCTACGCAAAACGACATGCATGTATGAACAGTTCAAGAGACAAGTTTGCCTCATGAATTTCTGACGTTGCCAGAATCTTCAGAATTCTTTTCGGCGATGTGTCCCCATGTAGATCGACAGATCCTAAAAGATGTTAAAATAGACTAAATCTTCGACTAGTCCCATTTGAAGGTTCAACTTTAACAACTCGGTTTTGATGACATGGCCCCTTAACCTTGAACACCGCGGTGTATAGTGACAACGCAATTCAACCTGGGTGGTGCTAGTGACACGGCATCAGTACTTCGTTGTTCCTTATTTTCGGTTGAATCCTCAACTAGGCATGAGCAGAGGATTTAGCAAATTTTGATTTCTCAAAGTCTCATTGAACTAAGGACTTTGAAAGCGATACTTCGAAAATTCCAACAGAATGACGACTCCTCATCGAGGTCCAACAATGTCTCCAGGCGATTGCAAGAGAAACTCAAAAGAAAGAACCGCCTTAAGCATACTCCTATGCAAAACAATGTATGTACAGTGCATGTGATAGGGAAAGCAGTAACACATAGATAGTTACGGGGTTAGATGCAAATAGATCTTACCCTGTAGGTACCTGTCATAGTTTAGAGAGTTCTAGTGCTTTGTATATGCAAAGGCCGGTTTTGGGTTGTAACAGGTTTCTCGGACTAGGACCAAAGATATACCTCCTGCTGCCTGCATAACCGCAGAGCAACAGTCGAATGGTAGAATGACCCATCATTGTCGAAGGTTGTTGGTCATTCGGGGTCCCCGGTCTCCAGTAAACTGTGCCGGATTGCCAAAACGATCCAATGAGGCTATCCCACATCGATGCAAATGAGAATGTTAGAAATTGATTAAGAAGAAGAAGAATCACAAAATTGCAAAATGCCTTTTCAAATTTGGCTCACTTTATTTAGTCCATCTTTAGAGAAAACTATGCAAGTGAACAATTGAAAAAGTCCCAGATTAGATTGGCCGGACACGAGGTCCTGTTAAATCACCATTCCAACCTTCGGCAGCGCGAAGCTCGCCGTTTCGACAGACTTTTTAAGGGATTGTAAACAAGCGTATTAAACTCTAAGTATGGATTAATATTCGTTCGATCATCCCAGTAGAGTCACCACTGTGGATAGCATACCCTGGCAAAAGGATTCCGTTCCTTTCCTGAAGCAAGGGCCCGAATCGAGGGAGTGCGAGCGCGGAGAGGCAAGCACTCGAAATACAGAGTCACCACTTGGGTTTGAAGGTCCAAGAAACCATACTTCGAAGCACCTACCGCGCTATTTGATTGGAAAAAGTGAAGGAAACCAGTCCGTCATAACCATATCTGGGAGATCGGTCTCTACTTCGGCATTTTGTGAAAACATTGTGATTCTTCTTTTGTTAATCAATTTTTAGCCAATTAGGGAAGGGAAACAGTTAATCGGGGATTTAAAACTGTAACACGATTTGCAGGATGTGATCAATATAGCGTGGATGGATGGAATGCTAGAAATAAATGAGATAAAGTCCGACACTGTGATCAAACATCAAAACAGCACCTTATATGAATTTGGCACAAACAATGCCCAACTTACATGCATGGATCTACGTGCATGCAAGCCCTCCATCGCGCGACAAACCCATACACAAGCGCGAGTGTTAATGCTTCACCAACAGTTTGGATTTTATCCACTTTTGGGCTTTGGAAGGACCAGTGCACACCCGAGGGCAAACCAAGCAGTTTATATGCAACTAAACTACATAGTTTTAAACAGTTCTAAAGGCCTATAGAGCCACAAAATTACTAAAACAACCCTTAAACAGTGAGGGGACAAAACAGAGGCCTAAGGCCTAGTTACCAGAGCAAAGGCCATCACTGGTCAAGGATTGACCATCGTGCGCATATTGCACTCTGGCGTGCGATGGTTGCGCTCTGGCGCGCGATGGATGAGCCCTGGTGTGCGCTGGTATGAGTCAACCTTCCAGGGTTTGGTTGACTCATACCTCTGGGACAAGTCCAGAAAGATCCCAGAGGTATTCCACAGCAACAGATATGCATATTGAAATACAGCTAGCAGTTTAAACTAGGAAAAATAGTAAACTAGTTGTTAGCATGCTTATAGTGGTTTATATAAACAAAAAGACATAAAACAGTAGGAAACCAATCCCTGCGCGTATTGCGCTTTGCCTCGCGCATGTTTCGCTCCGGCGCGCGATGGATGGGCTCTGGTGCACGATGGATGCACCTTGGTATGCGATGGTTCCTACCACGATGGTTTTGAAACCTTGCCAGCTTTAGAGTCAGGGCTGGTATTGATTACCAGCCTCGACCCTACCAGGCCCCCTCAGGGATTAGAACAGAGAGCAGAGCAAAGGTAAGCTATACCTTTGGTTCTTGGGGTTTGAAATGTGTTTGAGCTTTGAATTTTGAGGCTTGAATGTGGTGGGAGAACAAGCTATGTTCTTGAGGGTGTTTGAAATGCAGAAGCAAAGAACAAGCTATGTTCTTAAGTGATTGTAACTTAGGGCTTTAAAAATTGGAACCCTAACTTTTGTATTTTTTTTGTCACCCTTTTAAAGTATGTATCTCTTTTTCTTTTAACCCTTTAAATGGAAGCATATAGGGGGTATTTAAAGGGAAAATGGTGGAAATAGTGTATGGAGGAGATACAACCAACCAAGTGTTGGTTGGTTTGGCTTGGTGGCTAAATTTCCTCCTTTGGAAAGGTAAGGTGATGCAAAGAGAGGAGCATTGCGCCCCGGCGCGCAATGGTCAACGATCAAGCTTTGACTATTGACCAACACCTGGCAGTTTGACCCGCACACGATGGTTTGGGAGCAGCGTGCGCGGGTACCACCTACTCACGCGTGCCAGTAGGGTTTTTGGTCTTTTGAAGATGCTTAGGATTAGGTTAGGTTCAAGGGTTTTGCAAACACTCAAAGCTCAAACACTCAACATTCCCAAGGTGTTCTTGATCCGTTTCATCATCAGGGAATCAAATACTGTAAGTAAACTAAATTGGAAGCCCAGATTGGGGTGTCTACATTGAAGTTTGACAAAACAAAAGAGGCGAGAGGTTCTAAACTTCTACGTTGTTCCTACCTTGTATCTGTCTTCAACATATAGAGAGAGTGTCACGCCCTCGATTTTCAACATAAATAAATAATCCTTTTCAATAAAGGAACTTCACATAATATAGATAGTATCTAAAAGAGTGTTTCCAAGTGATCACTTACAAAACAAAGTCCCCAAGTTTTAAGATTTACAATATTGGCATGAAGGCCCAAATTCTATAGTTAGCCAAAGATGGTAAATTTAAAGGGTACATGATGTCTAAAGTTAAAAAAGTTCAAATAAATTTACAATTACATCTTTTCAAGAGATCAAACAAAAGATGATTGAACCACTTCTCAATGACGGCTTTCGAAAAGATATGAGGTCAAGCATGCACACCATACACTTTGCGTCAAGATTCTTGAGATGTGTCTAAAATTCGTAATAGGTTGAGTTACGCTAGCCTAGTAGAGAAATCTTTACACAAGTTACATGAAAATGTGATGAGGATATGATCTCACCACATTACTAATTGTGTCACTTTACATTATATCCCGTTGTACTATCCTTCCGCTTAGATGGATAGTGCAACGGGGATATGATCTCACCACATATGGCACTTTTGTTATGTTATTTACTCTACCCTACTCTCCATGCGAGTTGTGCATGGGTTTTGCACTTTTTTCAATTTTCTTTTGTTTTCCTTTTCTTTTCCTCCTGGGGTATGCCCCTTGTAGGCTGTACATTCGGTTAACCTCTTTTAATTTCAAGCTAAACTACCCCCCAAAAAAAATGTGATGAGGTATGCATCTAGAATGAATGAGTTCAATAAGCGAATAAGAGATACAAAGGGGCACCACAATGAACCGACAAACTATGACTACGGGATTCTATACATCTTAAAGACATCTCTAACCATTCGTACATCAAACTAGGGGTTGCATTAGGCACACATCAATCTAAATAACCCACGATAATTTCTCAAATCATCTTAAGACTCCTCAATGAACGCCACAATTAACTTCCTCATTTCTTACCATTCGACATTAAGCTCCTTTTTATAAAGAGAAAACATTACTTTTTACCCATGATTCCATTCACACATTTTTGTATTCAAGACTTACATTCCGGGTTTTGAGAACCCCGTACGTTTCCCAGAGATCTCCAACATGAGTCCAAGTAGCTCATTCTCCATTAACACATCAAATGGTGAACTTAAGAAACCTTTCGGGTCTTAGGGCCCCATATACCCACAATACATTCCGGGTACTCGTGACCCCATACATCCATTCTACATTTCATCCTACGCATTTCCATGACTCTAATTTCAAGAAAGTAGACAAGAAGGAGATATTGATATTAAGTAGGATGTTCACATATTAACTCGTATTTCATTTTGTTTCCAAACTCTTTATCTCAATTCACCCATCGTACTAAATGGCATCAATTGTCGAGTTATCACATCGTACATTAATAAATACCTCAAGATCACGTTAATCCTATGAGTCTACCACGACGCCCTTTGTCACGTACCGTCACTACAACACATATGACTTTTAATTGCATAATTTTATAGCGTTTTTTTAAAAATGCTATAATAGAATTGTATATTGAGGCTACCATAGCGTTCACAGTACTGTAGCGGAGCAAAAGAAGTTTCACAACGTTTCATTCAACTCAATTACAACGGTCAACTTAATTATAGTGTTCACCAAGGGAAAGGCGCCATTCTCCCAAATATTTAGAGCCAAAATCGACGGGACTCTACACGGTGTACCAAGAAGGCGATCTTGGGCGACGAAACCCTAACTCCACCTCCCACCTCATAATGCTGGCGGCCATTGACGGCTGGCCTTCCCTCACCCCCTCATTTACCATAAACTACTCCTTCTTACATCTATCCTCCCCGTACTCCCCTTACTAGCTAGATTCTCTTCCCCACACCTATTTTGCTCCCAGAAATCTTCGGTTCCAAAACTCCTAATTGTCGCTGATTCACTGTCCTGCCACTATCTGGTTGTTGGCTGAATGATCCACCTCGTCAGTCCATTGGCCTACAGATCCGCCGATTGTTCTCTGGTCGTCCCGTTAGGCGTCTGCAAACAGTAGGTGTGGATCTTTGTATAACCTTGGGATCCCAAATGGCGATTTTGAAACCCTAACCCCCAAATCTTTTTTCCTCTGCCGTCTCCACATCGGCCGGCATTGGGTTGACTTTCCTCCTCCTAGTCCCTTCTGTTCGAAGGCTGCAGATTGCAGATCTAGGTTGGTTGTCTAGGTCCTATCTGGGCTCACCAGCATTTAGCTCTTTGTTGAGCCATTGCCGTTCCACTCCCAGCCATCGCCTACGGAATTTTTTTGCTCAGTTGAGCTAACTATCTCGATCTCCTTTAGGCAGCTGCGCCCGTTCTCTTTTGCTACTATTTTCTATATTGTTGTCCGATGCTATGGATCTACAAGTCATAGGTCGGGACCGTTTTCTTTTCTCTTGTTGTTCATATTTTTGTGGCTACTCATATTCTTCTCTGCAGGCAACATCTGTGTTGATTCATTTCAACATAGTTTTTTGCTGTTGAATGTGTACTTAAAATGTAATGGACCTAATGTTGGTTTTATGCCCTCAGAACCAATATTTTGTTTGTTTACATTATCAATAAGAGCTTTATTTTATTATTCTGAAATGCTTTGTTTCTTACATTGGATATAATTCATGAGATGAATATTAAAGTCCCAAATTACATTGAATATGATTTATGCATGTAAATGTGATTACTTACAGGAGATATAAATCACCAGTGTTTGTAATTTGAACTATTCACAGTTGCTGATAAGAATGGACTATCTATCAGGTCAATTGCAACATGATTAACTTCTATTAGATCGAATGATCCATCTTAACCATTGAAGTGAAAGACTTCAAGTTAATATGTTGGTGTATTTGGTATACACTGAAGGACCATCATAAGACTCACACTATTTTAACCACTGCCCACTTAAATGTGAATTTTATAATGCTAATTGTAATTCACTCTTAATCCTGAGAAAGTTAATGAGCTCAAGTTTCTAGCCTATGTCACTTTGAGTCACCAATGAGTAAGGTCTAACTCGATCAACACCTCGGTGGGTTGAGTGATTTATGTTAGGACTGTGAGAACATTATTTTCAAGATGGAATTCACTCTTTGTTTAATTATAAAGTATAATGTCCCTTTGAGTTAGTTCACTGGATTAGTCTTTGAAACCTAGTACTAGTCATTTTAATGAAGCGTGCATTAAAATGTTTTTCCAGACTAAAAATGAGTGAACTAGTATTCAACGGAATTAAAATATTAGTATGCTTTGGGGTGACAGTTTTTTATTATGACCAATTGCTACTTATGGACATTACATGGTGAAGGGGTTTGATTGGCATTTATCGGGAACAATATATTAATATTCTTGAGGCCTAAAGTTCAGCCATAATTATATAGTGGAATTGATTTTGGTTTGATTGGGCCACCACTCATGGAGATGAGAGAGAGTGAGTCCAATTTTAGCTAAGCCTCAAGAAGCCCATAGGTCCCAACCCTAGCCCATCAAGAGATTGACTTATTGGCCAAGTAAATTTATCCCTATAAATATATCTCTAATTCTCTCATGTAGTACACGGCTATTTTTCTCATACAAACTATTGAGAGAGAATTGAGAGATTAAAGAAGGGAGGAATATTCTAAGGTTCCAACAAACCTTGTTGGCTATTATTCTCTTGGGTCATAGGGTTGAAGATTTTTGGGGTGCAAGAAGCAAGAAGGAATCAACCGTTTCATAACCAGAAGTAGGGTTTTGTTTTTGAACTCCAAAAAGGTAAAACCCTAACCCTTCCTCATGAAACTTTACGCACGGGTAAGAAAAGTAGATCCGAAATAATTTTTTTGAAACTATATATTTTCCACAATGATTTTTTGAGAAAAATCCAACACCTAATGAACTACATATTATGCTATATATTTTCCACAATGATCACGAGCTCTCTTGGGCAAAGGTGTAACACAGGGATTTAAGAAGTGTGTCAATTGCATTCTGTAAAAGTTTACCCGACTCCTGTGTATGTACAGGAAGTTGTTAAAAACTTGGAAGGAGCAGATGTGAGTTCTTCCGTTGATAAAACATTAATTGAATTTGTATTATGTTTGCTTTACCCTCTCTTTGTCTTTTATTTTTTTGGGCAGAATGACTAGAATCTAGATTGCATCCCCAGAAGAAATTTTGTTGTCCTTGTCTTGTTTGTTGGATAAGGTTTTCTGATCAATAGCTTTGTTATGAGTGGCAACTACTTCAGGCAATGTCACACACACTTTGTCAAGTATTAATATTAGTTTCTCAAGTTCTTTGTTCTGTATACTTCATTTTGCTTTTTGAAACTTGTTTCTAGTATTCACCATATTCAACTATGCAGCAGGGGGTATTCTGAGCCTTTTGCCGTCATTGACTATTCCTCACTACAACAAAAATGACTTTTTATAGCATTATCTAACAGCGTTCTTTCAAGAATGCTATGAAAGAAAGCCAAATATAGCGTTCATTAGAGTATCTAATAGCGTTCCAAAAAATTACCTTACTTGGCGCCCCCACACCCCCTTGCTGAAAATTTCAATTTTTCCTCTGAAATCAGAGGAGCAAATCTTCTTCGTCAGCGTTGAAACCCTAGAAATCGACTCAGTTTTTTCGTTGTATCAGAAGTGGTGAGTTTCGATCAAGCTTCTCCTGGCGATGCCAAACAAGATCTCTCTCTCTCTCTCTGAAATTCATCTCCCCCTTCTTTCCACTCTCCTTCTTCTCCTTTGCTTGTGTGTGGGTGTGTGTCGTGACACAAAAAAACGAGGATGCATGTAAGCACCACCGGTCAATTTCAGAGAAGTTTCGAGAAATCAAGCTCAATTTCAGAGACCCACGAGTAGCAACAGCACACGAGAGACACGCCAACCTAGTTGCTTCTCTCTCTCTCTTGCTATACATATACGGGAAAATCTATAACTCCAAATTTCAGAATAGCTAGATTTTTTCTAGAAAAGAAACCAGATTCAAAAACCCTCAATTGTTTCTAGAAATAAAGCCCAAAGTGTAAACCCTAGTTCCTTATCCAGCCCTAAATAAACTTCTGGTTCGTATAAATCTCTATATATGGCTTGGATTTCATTATGTGCTTACGAGTAATTTATGATTTTACGAAGGAGAATTGATACCTTGACCCGTTGAGAGTGTTATGTTCTAGTTCCTTTCAATAGAATGTCAAACATCATATATTGGGTTCCTCTTGATCAAGTTTTTTGTCACTTTAACGGGTATAGGCAGCTGGATGGCTTCATATTTTGCCGTTTGGGATTTGCATTATTTGAAAAGAGGTGGGCAAAACCATATTTCGGGGCTTACGAGAGGTTACACAACAAAGCTCTTTTCTTTGGAGTTCATCTCAAATCCGATTCGCGAAAGTGCTCCCTTTCTCACAGGTAAATCGGTTAAATTTTTGACTTCGTTAATCACTTGTATTTGGGTTTGAGTCAATTTGTATTCTGAGAAATTTTTTGGGTCTAGAGCGAAAAATTTAGATATGTTGTGTGCACATGTGTACTATGGAATTTCTAGAGGCCTTAATCGGACCAATTTTGGAACCGAATGACTTGATATGGGTTCGTTAGACTAAAGGGGATAAGAATTCACGCATTTGAGTCAGGTTTGGTAGTGTTGCATTTTTATGGAAATCATAGCATGTTGATAGTTCTAAGGCCTAGTTGTGTTTGGAACTTTGGAGAATTGGAATTGAATTTGAATGGTCTTGAGGAAAATCATGTACTAACATTTTTGTCCTGTTTTTATCAACCAAAATTAGCTTAAGTACAAGACATTGCATAAAAGATCCTATGTGGTACCATAGGGTTCTATCACTGTTCTGAGAAGATTATATGCATTCACACTTCTAAAGCTATGCTGCTTTCCATGCGCAAACTATTTTCCTCACAGTAGTGTGGGGTGATATTCCCGAACAGGCATAAACGTGTGCCGAACACGTCATGGGAAGTGTGCAATGAGAAAAGTGATGAAAGGCACCAAGTTGATAAGAGCTGATGATCCGAAATATACGCCGAACAGGGGACTATCCGGGTACAGGGACATGAGACGTCCTAGAATCGTACCAGTTGTTCGGTGGTACAGGCCCTTTACTTAAAAATAGTAGTAATTAGGTGCAGTTTGTTCAGCAAAGAGCATGCCAGACAGATAGAGTCATCTTAAAATAAATAGCCTTAAGAGATAAGGCGGAAGCAGTATTCTAGAAGGAGTATTCAATATCCCATCGGGATAAGTGACGAAACAGTCCTATTATGGAATGAGTCTCATATAGGAGAGAGGTCCTACGAGTAAGGAATCTCGGTTCATTGGGCAAAAAGATCCCCACGAAGGCCGGGTTTCTTATACGAGATAGGAAACCTAGGGCAATAAGGATACTTGGGCAGCAAGCAAGCGTATGTCTATATATACGAGGTATACCTGGAGGCAAAAGGTACGCAATACGTTGCATTCATTCCATACTTTCCTACTAATAGTCAGGGTTTGATACAGTACGAGATACTAACTTAGGCATCGGAGGGCCTTTGCCACGAGAGGCAGAGGTGCGCTCACCCTTGTCTGTTTTGCAGATTAGGGTTCAGGCGAAGGCAATAAAACACCACGTGCAGCCGCGATAAATCTGAGTTGTGCCAGGAACCAGTTGGCTTTTTCCACCTACAAGTAGTACGAACTATGAAATATAAGTAAAGAGAGTGTTTCACATTTTGCCAGTAATTGACTTCATTTAAGGAGGGAATAGAACTGTTGCAAGCTGCATAGCTATAGAAATTCTTTCACATCGTCCTCTACAAACCATATTTCATATTGTTTATATGTGCGAAAAGTTGGACAATTGCTCAGTTTTTCAGTCTTCGAACATTATCAAAATTTTCATTGGTTGATGTAATCTCTGTTGTACAAAGAACTTTTGTGGCTTATATTGAGAGGCTAAAGCTGGAATATATAGTTCGTGGAGAACAGAGGAAACTTTTTGAGCTAATTAAGGCAATTGCAGTTTCTCAAGGGCTGAAAGGTTTTTGGAAAGGAAATTTTGTCAATATTCTCGGTACGGCTCCTTTCAAGTCTATCAACTTTTATGCCTATGATACATATAGAAATCAATTGCTCAGGATGTCTGGAAACGAGAAAACCACTAATTTTGAAAGGTACGTTGCTGGTGCTGCAGCTGGAATTACTGCTACTGTTCTTTGCATACCTATGGACACGGTATGCGGTTATTTATGACGCTATTATTTTGGTAGCTTGATTTGTTGCCTTGGTGCTTGTTTTTGTAGTGAAGCATATTTTTATTGGCTTAGTTTTCATCTTCCGTTGCCTAGTCCTCATATCAGGCCTTGTTATGTGATCATGCTTGTTAGAGCTCGATAAAAATAGCAGCTGTCATATCTGGCAAGGACAGGGGGGGGCTGCCCGGCACTGGGTCATGGAGACTCACTTTGGCAAATAGGGAATTTATATCATCCAAAAGTCGAATATACAAACATTTTGGGACATCTAAAAGTCTAAAAGGACACTACTAGATAGAATCTGATTTTATACAGGATTTGAATAGAGTTAAGTCGCTTCTTCGTCATAAATGCTCAAGTATTCCAAAATCAAAATAAATAATCCATTTGTGTTGTAGGATTCTCAAAACCTGTGACAACCATCACTGTGTCCAATAGTTGGGGGTGAATGCTGTCCTCCTATTTACCAATTTTTCCCTCGATCGAAATCGATAGAGATTTCGGGAAACAAAGTTAACAATTAAAATAAGGGCGAATGCGACTTGTCTCCAAAGGCGGACTTGTGGTTCCACGCCGTATTTCAGGACTTCACCGGAAGAGAAATGGCGGTCGAGTCAAATGTGAAATTGATAAGAAAGAAGAAGGATGAAAGAGATTCTTCCATCAATCTTCAACGATCGATCTATCGCCGTGAGCGACACATCAAAGATCCTAAGTTAAGCTTAGAATATGAAATCCTACTCCTACTCCTAATTATAACCCGAATGGGTTAGTAGTGCCAAAAATTAAGACAAATAAAGATAGACTTTGATTTGTTGGTGAGGAATTACAATAAAGTCTTAAAAGACTATTTATAGAGAACAACAAACGTAGGAAATAACTTCCTAACTTCTCCATTAGTCTTCATTCAATCATTTGCTTCCACTTGTCAAAATAACTTCCACTTCTCTTCAAATATGTAGGAGCATGACAAGTGTCCTTTTAACTCTCACATGTGTAGGAGCAAGCCAAATGTCCTGCATGCAAATAACAATAACAAAAGAAATGCTGATACTAGTTCTAATATTAATACGAATTCTTAATAATAATAAAATAGGAAGCATTCTCATAATTGCCACCTATCGGTCGATCATCGACAGGCGGTGAAATATGGTGTAAACAATGCCCCCCTTATTCATTTGGGTGAAGTGCTAACGTAACCCAAGTGAATAAATTAACTACTTTTAAATCATCCCTCTGTCGATATCGACGGGTGATAACATTTTACCGTGTAAATATTTATGTCCCCAACTCTCGAAAAGTTTTAGATAATTATTACACTAACCTTTTCATTTTTCGACTGATACAACAAAGCCTTCAAGGCTTAATAACTGTAGACACCTCCCAAACGGGGCATCGCCATACAGTTGTATCATCACTGTGTTTGCTCGATTGGTTGCTCGCTTCATAAACCAAGATCGTGGATACCTCCATGGCTAGAGGTATCGCCACACGATAGCGGTTATCATCAAAACAGAGTCGCCACCTAGTTTGTTAAAGCTAGGAAAATAGATAGAGATTCTGGATACGGAAGTCAAAAGTACAGTAAGGGGAAGGTGTTAGGCACCCCTTTCTGCCTAGCCGTGAAGCTAGCCCATAATCATTCAACATAAGACATGTAGGTGCTTTATCTAACTCATACACGTAGTCTGTTTTTATGCCTTAAACAGTTAATAAGGTGAGCCGAGACTGTAAATAAGCATGCATCCGAAAGCAAGAAACAAAACAAAACTATGCCAGCAGATCATCACTCGGCCGGCGAATGGATGTCGCGGCCGAGGATCACGCCTATCAATGTCTCCGAGGCATCGAAGCCCCGGGTGGTGTTCTTCCTCACACCGGACATAAAGTTTACAGACGAAAAGCTACGATTACGATTATAGGCAAGAAATTAAAACAAACCAGAGGCCGTTGGGCCTCACCACATGATCCCTCGGTTGGTTGGCTTGCCGGATCGATCGGGATTGGCGATTGATTGCTTTTGGGCCGAAACCTAGGGTTAGGGTTTGAACTCCGAGGTTTGGAGCGTCGGATTGATGGCCGCCTATGGAAGGTTGGGGCTTTTGTAGAGAGGGTTTTGTGAGTATAGGGGCAGAGTATCGTGACTGATTTGAGGGCGTAGGTCTATTAATTTCTATGTGTTTCTTTTGGATCCGAGGGTCTCTTTATATAGGCAAAGGGTGGCTCACTCGGTCCAATCAAATCACGGGATGCAATTGCAATTGCATTTGCAATACAAACTCTTTGTTGCAATCCTTGAATGTGGCCCGAACGCATCGGAGAGGTGGTGGGATTGGATCAGACCGACGAAGGTTCGAGAGTTTGGAAAAAGGCCGATTTGGCGGCCGAGCAAAGGATGTGGCGGCTGAGCCATTGATCTGGCAGCCGAGGTTTCGATCTCTCGGGAGATTTTGCTAGCAACAAAGTTGCTCGGGTGAGAATGGATGTTAAGGCCGTGGAATCAATGTTGCGCCGATCGATGGATTTTCCTAACACACTATGTTTCTGCGAAAGGCTATTCAGCTCTGGATTGGGTCCTCTAAGTGGCTCGAGTTCGTACCATAAGTCCATGGGTTTCACAAGAAAGCAATCAGCAATCATCAAATCCGTATCATCATCGGGATGGTCCCAAGGTGGGAGTTGAAATAATCGGGCTTAAAAAGCCGTAGTGCAACGTACCCTAGGTAGAGCCAGGGTTTTGGCGAAAAGTAGTTGAAGGAGCGCTGTGCCGTGGAAGTTTTTGCGGAGAGTTACCTTTAGTATTTTGGGGTAGATCGATACACACGGGAGGTGTGTTTGCTTTTCTTGATCATCCTTACTTTGGAGAGGAGCTCGGTAGAGTAGCCTATCTTTGATGAATGAGCTAGAAGGAATTGATGTAGTTGGGGCGGAATCCAAGCCATCTCCGGGGATGAATGGATGCCAGTTTTGAGATAGGGGTGAAACCCGGTCGAGTTGGATGCCATTACGAGGAGGCGTAAGGGCCAGTAACCGGGGACTAGAGTGTTGAGATGAAGGTACCGAGGCACGGGAGCCGGTTGTGATCATGAGGTGAGAGCCTGAGGTTTTGGAGCTTTGAGCTTTGATCGGGCCGGCGCGGAGCTGGTTTTGATCATAAGGCGAGCGCTTAGGAGGTGGAACCGAAGCACGGAGCTGGTGTTGATAGTTCAAAAATCTTTGCCTTCCGGAGGTAAGAACTTGAAAGGTCAGAGCTTCGAGCTTTGACGTGGTTGAAGTAAATCGAGAGTCTGAGGTGTTGGAGCTTTGAACCGAAGCGCGGAGCTGGCATTGATCATCAGTCTCGAGTAGTCAGGGAGGTTGAAGCTTTGAGCTTGATGTGATTGAACCGAGGCATAGAGCCGGTTGTGTTTTGATGATTTGTGCATGGAGCTTTCTCATCATAAGATTTTGGCTTCGAGCCAGAGGATCGAGGCACCGGGCCGATCAATAAAAACAGAGGCCTGGAGCCGGTTGATTGCAAGATTGACCTGCGAGTGAATGAGATATGCAAAACATAGCATATATCTATGATGAGTGTTTGTTAGATGTGAGCAAATATGATGATGGGGATGGTTATGCAGACTCGATGTGTTTGATGCATTATGTGCACGGGCCCGTGCGTGTGTGTTTGATATAAGCTTTGAGCTTCTTTCAAGTTCTGGACTTGAGCAATCAGAGCGTAGAGCTCGAGCATTCGGACGGCAGAATCCAAGCGTTCAAAGTACAGGCTTTGAGCATCCAATATGCACGATGGTTGGGCATTCAAGCGTAGAGCTTGTGCATTCAAGTGTAGAACTTGAGCATCGAGTACCACAATGGTTGGGCTTGATAATTGTTCTTTGAAGGCGTAGAGCACATTTATTACGACTTTGAGCCAGTTGAATTGGTTGCGGCTTTGAGCCAGGTGAGATAATGGGCTTTGAGCGGCTGAGTGGTAGGCTTCGAGCCTGCTGAGTCGATAACAAGCGTGGAGCCGTTGAGTAATGGGCTTCGAGCCGCATAAGTGGTGGGCTTCGAGCAACCGAGATGATTACGGCTTCGAGCTAGATAGTTACGGCTTCGAGCCAGTTGAGAGATGGGCTTTGAGCCGTTGAGTTGATAACAGGCGTGGAGCCATTGAAATAATGGGCTTGAAGCTGCCGAATTGATGATCGTTGATTGGGGTGGCGTAGAGCCTACTGAGATAGCTTGTTACGGCATAGAGCCAGTTGAAGTGGTTACGGCTTTGAGCCAGTTAGGATAGCTGTGGCTTCGAGCCAATTGAGCGAGCGTAGAGCTGCTGAGAACGAGTAGAGTCTGTAGGGATAATTATGGCGTGGAGCCGTTGAGTAGTATCGTGGCATGGAGCTGCTGAATTGATAATAGGCGTATAGCCTCTTGAGCTAGCGTAGAGCTGCCGATAATAAACATAGGCATGGAGCCGCTGAGTTGATGGGCTTGGAGCCAGTTGAGCGAGCGTAGAGCTGCTGGTAGTGAAGGCAAGCGTGGAGCTGCTATGATAATGGGCTTTGAGCCGTTGATCTTGATAATAGGCGGGGAGCCGCTGGGATGATAGGCTTAGAGCCGTTGAATAGCTTGAACACGGGCGTTGAGCCGCTTGATTGATAGCTCGAAGCTGCTGGGTAATAGCTCGGAGCTATTGAGTGATAGCGAGTTTGAGCTTGGAATTGTGGAGGAGCCGTTTGAGTTTGTCGGCTTGGAGCCGCCGAGATGGAGCTTGAAGCAATGAGCATGGCATTGCTGATAGTAAGCACAGGACTGCTAAGATAATGAGCTCGGGGCTTTGGTTGCAGAGATGCTGAATGACTGAAATAGTAGGCACGAGGCTGTTGAGGTAGTGAGCATGGAGCTTTTTGAGCGACTTGGGCACAGGGCTGCTGAGTATGAATATAGAGCTACTTAAGTGATCAAGTAGTTTGATGGTGGTGAATATGAAGAAGGTGGTCATGGAACTGAGGAGTGACTTGAGCACAGGGCTGTTGAATGAGTGGAGCTGAGCACGTGGTGCTGCCGAGCTAGTGAGCTTGGAGCTACGATTACAGAGATAGTGAGCTTGGAGCTTGAAGTAGTGATCTCATGAGTGTAGTGCCGTTTATGGCTGTGATGGCTGGCGTAGAGCCTATGCTTGAGGTATCAAGGACCCTTGGGTTTTTGAGCAAGAGATTGATAATCATTGACGATCAAGTGACGAGTAATTATGAGCTTGCTGCTATGGAGAGAGCTTCGAAAAAGGTCCCAATGTGGCTTCAACACCAGTGTTTGATCATTCTTCGTACTTGGGTATGCGCCCAAGGTTAATTTCCACATGCTCGAGATTGTCCTCAAGGCCAACATATTCTATATGCTTGGAGTCATCTCTAAGGCTAGATTCCATATGCTCGGGATCGCCTCCGAGGCTATATTTCACTTGCTTGGGATTGCCCCCAAGGCTAGATTCAGCCAATTTCCACTTGCTCAGGAATATCCTAAGACTAGACTGCATGTATTTGGTAACCCTTGCAAGGCCTTGATTGATACTTGATCTTCCTTAAGCTTGGGAATGCTCCCAAGGCTAGCTTCCTCACGCTCGAAATGATTCTGAGGCTAGACTGAATGCTTCTGGTGGACATTTGACAGCCTATGCAAGGCTTTTGATTCATTCTGACGCTGGTGCTTGTACCATGCATGCTCAGGAATGCTCCCAAGCCTGGATTTGGTTACAAATTCTATTGGCTGTGGGCCCAGAATACCATGAATGCTTTGTTGGTGCCTGGATTCAAATCGATTGCCTTTGAAAGAGGAGATTTTTCAGAAGGATGCAGCAGCTGCAAGGTTGATTTATCGGGCGTGGGAACGCTAGGATTGATTCCACATGCTTGGGGTGCCCCTAAGGCTAGTTTCCACATGCTTGGGATGCCTCCCAAGGCTGGTTCTGAGTATGCTCGGGATTCCCCCCAATGCTAGTTCTTGACCATATTCCACTTTGACTTTGTTGACTCGTTGACCCAAAGTGCCATAAGGTTTGTTAAATGCTTCAGCTACTATGGCCTTCACAGATTTCTATCGTCTTTGCTGACGAGATGATCCTCATGCACGCCTAGGAGATTTCCTTCGCCTCCTAATTTCAACCTTGTTAAGTAGATTTCCAACTCCTCTTCTGACGGGGTGCCTTCCGGAGGCTGAATGCTTTCTGGAAGTTGACTACACAAACGCTTTCTAGAAGCCATCAACATAAACGCCTTCTGGAGGGCTTTATTAATATGGATGCCCTTTTTTGGAGGATAGACGCCTTCTGAAGGGTCGAAGTGTGCAAGCTTTATACAGGTGCTTTTTCTTGTTGGCTATTCACTCAATGTATTAAGTGGAAGCCGCGGGATTGTTTCGCTGGCCTGGAAGTGGCGAGGCTGCTTAGCTTCAAGATGTGAGCTCGGGGCAAGCACTGCACTATTTGAGATGAAACCTGCTGAGCGCGAGGCTGTGCATATGGCAAGGCCTAAGTGTAGAGTTGCTACTGAAGAGAAAGTGTGAGGCTTTTGATTTTATAAAGGCAGAGCTGCTAAGATGGAGATGAAAGCGCGAAGCAAGGAGCTATGGAGATTTGAAGTGTGAAGCCACTTTAATGTTGTTGACATGGTGCCATTTGTAGAGTTTGCTCTGGGCAAGGCTATCTTTCAGGTTCTTTGACTAGGCTTTGTCGGCCACAGATACAAAGTTCGGTATGGTCGGTTCAAGGACCGAAATCCAGGAGAATCCTGCAATCCACATTTGAATAGTTTAGAAAACAGTAATGGATAAGAAAACAACATGCAACAGGCTTAGAGTCGACCACGGGCCGAAGTCCTTTTATGCTGACTGCTAGGGGCAGGACCACCATACTTAAAGAACCCTAATTCAAGAGCTTGAACGATTGCGGGTGACATGGTTTGCAATGCGACATATATGCATATTAACTTGAGTGTTTAGAAAGGAACGTAAGCCCCCTGTTTAGGCCATGAATGCTTGACCCCAACTAAATCGTGTATGATGACGATGATCTAATTGCCCCTAACATGCGATGCAATTAACGATGAAGGTGAGTGCGATGTTTCTGTCCGGTAGAGATCTCGGCATGCTCTTGACAGTGCTGTGTGACAACATTTCCACAAAAGAGTTGAAGCGCTTCTCAGGCTGAGCTTTCTTCAAGTGTGTTGACAGGGAGGTAGACTTTGCAGTGCATCCCTTTGTTGCCCTTTATCCTTGTATAAAGAGGATGGCCATGATGCCTTGATGAACCTGCCTTGCTTGAGCATAAGAACACCTCATACTTGGGGTTAGCTCGTGCAACCAAGACAACTACTTTCATTAAGCAGCCATAACGAAATACTAGGATGCAAAAGACAGGGTGAGAATGATATGCATGTGAATCTGCAATGCATTTTGGACATCTCAACTTTCGCACATTTAAGCTAATGCTTCTCTTTGATTTAGGGAAACAAATAATGACTTATTTATACTAGTGTAGACACCCCAATCTGGGCTTCCAGATTAGTTTACTTACGGTTTTTGATTCCCCGATGATGAAATGGATCAAGAACACCCCGGGAGTGATGGCTTGCTTGAGCTTTGAGTGTTTTCAAAACTCTTTAAAATTTCCGGAACCCTACTGGCACGCGCCGATTTTCGATCCGCGTGCGCTGGTTAAATTTGCAACCGATCTGTAACTTTCTATTTTTGGAAGGTTTCCATTAATGGAAAGATTCTAGAAGGTTCTAGAAGATTCTAGAAGGTTCTAGAAGATTCTTTCCATTATTGGCATGTTTCTAGAATTGGAAGGATTCTAGACTATTCTAGACTATTCTAGAATGTTCTAGAATAAAGTGGAGGGTTCCCATTAATGGAAGGTGTTGGCCTATAAATACCCCCCCCATGTTAGTCTTTTTAAAAGGTTCACAAAAATCAAACACAAAGGGTTTTGAAATCCATACACCTTGGTTGGAAAAAAAGGTTACAAATTTTACACCAAATTTTCACACCTTGTTTCTACAACTCAAAAGCATTCAACCTCAACTCAAATCAAAGTTCAAGCACTCTTTCAACTCAAGTTCAAGCACTTTTTCAAACTCAACCAAAGGTATAGCATACATACCGTTTTTCCTGTTCTGATCTCTGAGGGGAACTGGCAGGGCCAAGGCTGGTAATCAATACCAGTCCTGGCCCTAAAGTCAGCAGAAATACAAGAATCCGTGCCAAGCACTCCCTCGCGCGATAGACTCACATACGCGTGCGACAGTCCACTGTCTCGCGCGACAGTCCTCGTGGGGTTTGGGGGTGCTGGTTATTCTTGTTTTATCACGTTATTCATTGTTTTGAAGTATGATAGGCCTTTTAGCTCACTGCTCAGCATGTTAAAATACATAGTTTAGCTTTTATTGCTTATTTACTTTGTTGGAATGCTTCTGGGTTGCATCTAGACATGTACTAGAGCCCAGAACATGCAAAGCAGTCCCTGGAAATCCAGTCAGGACCCTCGCGCGAGGGACTCACTATCTCGCGCGATGGTCTCCCTGATTCCAGAGGCTGCCCTTGCATGAGCAGCTTGGTCCTTGGCTTTGTTTTGATACCCCCTTTGTTTAGGGGTTCTATTTCTTTCATTTAAGCTCATGTTTGTAATAATTAGTCATAATTATTTACTTTCAGTCCATATTAACTGCTTGGTTTGCCTCACAGGTGTGCATGGTCCTTCGAGAGCCCAGAAGGGGATAAAATTCAACTGTGGTGAGGCAAGAACCCTCGCGCGAGGGAGTGGGTGTATCGCGCGATGGTCCTCTTTGCATGCACGTAGATCCATGCATGCAAAGGTGGCTGTCATGTGTGATACACTCATTCCATGAGCAGCTTGGTTTATTTCTGATCAAGGGTTAAGTTTTATCCCATTTTCATAGTATTCCATCCATTCATGCCATATTCAATCACATCTTGCAAAGTGTTATGGTCTTAATCTTAAACTGTTCTCCCACCCTAATTGGCTTAAAATTGGTTAAAGAAGAATTCGAATCACAAAGCTTTACAAATGCCTAAGTAGAGACCGATCTCGGATTGGGCGAGAGGGTGCCTTAAAACCCTTCCTCTCGTCGTAACTGGCTCGAACCAGATATGGTTATGACGGATTTGGTTCCTTCACTTTTTCAAATCAAATAAGCGCGATAGGTGAAATACGGTTCCTTGGGTGTCGGACCTTCAAACCCAGGTGGCGACTCTGTATTTTTGCGAGCGCCTGCTTCTCCGCTCGTGCTCCCTCGATCTATTGGGCCCTTGCTCCGGGAAACGAAATTCCCGGAGGCTCGCTTTGGAATCCGAAAATTTCAGGGCATGCTGCCCACAACTAGCCAGGCGTTTAAAAGACCGCAATGTCTTAGCGGCACTACTGAAAACATTGTTTGGTCAAGGGACCATATTGTTGTACTCTTCATGAAGTGAGAGACTCATCTTATCTCCTCGAAAGTTTGTAAAAGCAATTGTGCTTGTATTGCTGTGGTAAAAATGCTTTGGATAAAGCCATGTTTGAAAGTTTTTCCTCAAGGATTTCAAAGTCATATTATTCCATCCATGTTCCACACTCACGTCATTCAATCATCAAAGAACACAGAACTATTTTGCAAACCTATTCCCCTAGTCAATTAGGTAAGTTCGTTGCTTCGAGCCTGATTTGGTTGACTTGAGTTGGATCGATAAGCGCCTACTGAGACCCACATAAGAGGTTGAATACTTTTGAGAGAAGTGCATAAAGGGGAATGTAGCCATGCCACTTGTAACTCTCCATGTTGTGCGATTTGCCAAGACGATGTGAATTCCAGGATCCTTGCCCTTCTAGTTAAGTCCCACATTGGTGATGCCCCTAGTGTCTAGGACCTTGCTACTAAGTCGTGTTCCCCAATCTGAGAGGACTTTGTTATGGACCATAATGTAGGCTTGGGGTTTTGGCTTAAGAAAAAAGCGGATATAAAGGCTCAAACCTAATTTCTACTCATGCTTGGGTTTTAAAAGCTAGCAGCCATCTTCAACTCTTGTTGTCTCTTGTCTCACTTTGTGTGAGAGAGTTGTTTTCTTCAAAAATGTCCTTTGTATGGATTGGAAGAAATGTTTCCTTCAAAATGCCCCTTGTATGACGGGGTGCTAATTTTTTCATTGATTTTTCTTTCATCTCTCCTTGTGTTTTTTTGTTTGCCCTAACGTAGGGGATGGCTGCTTAGCAGGCTTTTCAAAGAAATTATCCAGAGGCTCAACATGGCTACCAAGGGATAAGTGTTTGGATAGATGAAATGTATGCCTCTCTTCATTTTGAAACACACGACAGAGTGACAGAGGTCCTAACCAAGAGATTAGGGGCTTTGATGTTTAACTAAGTGGATTTTCTAAGATTGAGGACATAGTAGATGCATGGAGACATGGTTGATTTCTCGCTTTGTTCGTGCTCTAACTTTTGCCTAGACCGCCCTTGCGGGTTTTCAATCTAGCGAGCTCATTTTTCCTCTTTTCTTTTTCCTCTCTTCTTTTTTTTCATACTCTTCATCTTCAACAGCATGGTTTGCTTACAGGTGATCTCTGTGAGGGTGCAGAGATGTTTCAACTCCTTCTTAGCTCAACAGAAATGACGTGGGTCATGGCTTTGAAAAACTCATTTTGTGCTTTTGACAATTCGAGTGACTATGATGTGTTTCAAAAGATGTCATAAGATTACTTTAAAACCCTTGTGGATTGTTTTCAACGTTTGACGTTATCATGAGTATTCTTATGGTAGCAAACTAGCACAGGAGAAAACATTTTCAAAATTGTAGCCGACCGAAAGGTGCCTACGTATCCAAATAGAGAATCAGGCCATTCGTAGTTCATGTCCGAGGAGATTTGAACTTAAGATCCACATTTCATGCTGAGTGTGACAATTGGCCAGAAACCATGATGAGCAAAATGATATCAACATGGGCCAAAATGGCGGCGAAAGTTAGCTAGGTAGGATTTCCACGAAAGGATTGTTTTAAAATTTAAGCCAAGACGTGATGGGCATGGCTACCATTGCTCAAAACTTGGTTGGATTAAAACTTCAATTTTTTTTTTTTTTTTGCAGCGATTGCCATCACGTCTGAGATCAAACTCCAAGTCTAAGAGAAGGAGAAACATAATCATGCTCAAGTTGAGATATCCAAAACTAATTGTCCATGCGGCGCATTTTCTAATATGCAAACTGCCCTTAGTGGTGGTGCAACCAAATGACATGCGATGAACAAAGAAAGGAAATGAGAGGGATGGACTCCTCTTTTGGTTTGGCCCCTGCATAGTTAGAAAGAGGCAATCAAAATGATATGTATATATATAGCACCACAGCTACTGACACAGGTTATGG
The DNA here is from genome assembly GCA_025413875.1 of Rhododendron molle. Classification (NCBI taxonomy): domain Eukaryota; kingdom Viridiplantae; phylum Streptophyta; class Magnoliopsida; order Ericales; family Ericaceae; genus Rhododendron; species Rhododendron molle. Next base: position 15,540,417 of record CM046398.1, on the reverse strand, counting down.
ATGAATCATGCATTGCAATTCGTTTGTATGCATATGTTGATTGGATACTATAGATAGCCAGCCATTTTTTATATGGATGATTCTTAAGACTTGTTGCTGCCACTTAAGATCCCACTTCCAAGCCAATTCAAATTATGAGACAAACCGAAAAGGTTGAGCATATGACTATAACAGAAAGTAGACTCGGAGTCCATCGCTGTGCTAGCGGCTATTTGAATGTTTCACGAAATCTTATTATTCGAGGATTAGACTAGGCATTGCAAAGAGTTTTAGAAGTTCTTTCAATTCTTGGTTAGGGAAGATTCTTTCTCAAAATGTGATTGAGGTAATTGAAATCCACGTGATTATTTGCTAGCACATTGACAAACTCCTAAATCTTACCGGCTTGTTACAGTAAGCAAGCTCAAAATTTTGAATTTTGAAAGATGGGTTGCTAGGCCGATTTGAAAATAGGAACCGAAGTCCTACACTTGTCATGTTGAATCATCCATGGAGAAATAAGTACTGCAAGTCCTATCCATAATATCATCCATAATCTGCTCTACTACTTTATACTCCCTCTTTCCTTTAGCCTCGCAAAGCAAAGATTGCTAGAGTAACCCGTAGTTCAATTGTCGGCGGGGCAGCCAGTGTTTGAATTCATTCTAGAAATCCATGCTTTGCGGTGCTTTAAGTAAAGCGGAAATGTTAAGTAAATGATGCTTTCAACTTGCCAAAAACATACCTTGCAGGCAATACTATGCCTTGGTGCTTAGCTATGAAGACTTAGAGTTAGGGCTATTGGTCCATGCCCCAACCCTTCTGCACAGAAAGAGATAATACAATATGGTACAAGGCGTGAGGAAGAACTTTGAAGCAAAATGCAAGTAGGTTCCTAGCCTGCAGGTTCCTGTCTTAGTTTGATAAGTTCTATGGCTTTCTAACACATGAAAGGTTTAGGTAGTCTCAGGGTGCTCCGTTGTCAAAGGGCACCAGTCCTTTCACCAGCCCATATAGGCGGTGATTGGGTGATTCCCTTTTTGATATACCAAAAGGTACAAGTGACTGTGGAGTTTGCTGGAACCCCTAACATAGCCCATGTCATGCCGGGATATTAGGTGAACTCAACGAGGCTTGCCTGCTCGATGCATATGATAAATGAATTAAATAAGGCATGTATTAGTCTTATGTTGAACTTTTTTGGTTATGGCTCTCATATCCCCAGCAGAGTCGCCAGAAAACTGTAGACACCTCCCAGACGGGGCATCGCCATACAGTTGTATCATCACTGTGTTTGCTCGATTGGTTGCTCGCTTCATAAACCAAGATCGTGGATACCTCCATGGCTAGAGGTATCGCCACACGATAGCGGTTATCATCAAGACAGAGTTGCCACCTAGTTTGTTAAAGCTAGGAAAACAGATAGAGAATCTGGATACGGAAGTCAAAAGTACAGTAAGGGGAAGGTGTTAGGCACCCCTTTCTGCCTAGCCGTGAAGCTAGCCCATAATCATTCAACATAAGACATGTAGATGCTTTATCTAACTCATACATGTAGTCTGTTTTTACGCCTTAAACAGTTAATAAGATGAGCCAGGACTGTAAAGAAACATGCATTGAAAGCAAGAAACAAAACAAAACTATGCCAGCAGATCGATCACTCGGCCGGCGAATGGATGTCGCGGCCGAGGGATCACGTTGATATCAATGTACCGGCCGAGGCATCGAAGCCCCGGCTGGTGTTCTTCCTCACACCAGACAAAAAGTTTACAGACGATCAGAAAAGCTACGATTACGATTATAGGCAAAAATTAAAACAAACCAGAGGCCGTTGGGCCTCACCACCTTGATCCGTCAGTTGCTTGATTGCTTCGGATCGATTGGGATTGACTGATTGATTGCTTTTTGGACGAAACCCTAGGGTTAGGGTTTGAACTCCGGGGTTGGATCGTCGGATTGATGGCCGCCTATGGAAGGTTGGGGTTTTTGTAGAGGGTTTTGTGAGTATAGAGGCGAGTATCGTGGCGGATTTGAGGCGTAGGTCTATTAATTTACGTGTGTTTCTTTTCGGATCCGAGGTCTCTTTATATAGGCAAAGGGTGACTCACTCGGTCCAATCAAATCACGGGATGCAATTGCAATTGCATTGCAATACAAACTCTTTGTTGCAATCCACGAGCGTGGCCCGAGCATCGGAGAGGCGGTGGGATTGGATCAGACGACCGACAGAAGGTTCGAGAGTTTGGAAAAAGGCCGATCTGGCGGCCGAGCAAAGGATGTGGCGGCCGAAGAATGGATGTGGCGGCCGAGCCATTGATCTGGCGGCCGAGGTTTCGATCTCTCAGGGAGATTTTGCTAGCAACAGGTTGCTCGGGTGAGGAATGGTTGTTAAGGCCGTGGAATCAATGTTGCGGCCGATCGATGGATTTTCCTAACACACTATGTTTCTGTCTGAAAGGCTATTTGGCTCTGGATGGGGTCCTCTAAGTGGCTCAGAGTTCGTACCATAAGTCCATGGGTTTCACAAGAAAGCAATCAGCAATCATCAAATCCGTATTATCATCGGGATGGTCCCAAGGTGGGAGTTGAAATAATCGTTAGGCCAAATTGGGGTGTCTACAATAACCACTGTTGAGAATAACATGGCTCTGTTGATTAGTTCCCTTGAAGGAAACTATCGAAAGGCTACACCGTGAGCCATTTTAAACACTATAGACTATAGTTGGCCATCTCCTCGACAGAAAAATCTTGTGCCAGCAAGTGACATTAAGACATACACTTTTTGCATACAGAAAGCCAAAGGCCTAACATCCAAAGATGACAAATGGCCTGTCGATCTTCACATGCATGCCATTCGACTAGCCAAAAACGAAACGGCTTCTGTCTTTTGTGTGTTAGTGGCCTCTCAGTCGATTCGACAAAGCCAAGTCACGTCAAACATTTTTTTTTCTTTGTGATTTCTTCATAAAGGAAACAAGAAACAATAAAACATGGCCTATCGAATAAAGGCCTATTGATCAAAACTCTAAGAATGGCCTAATAAAAGGATTTATGCCATGAGCCTTAATCAAGTACAAGCATTTGTTTACTTAATTTCTCCCCCAACATTTGATAAAGAAATGGCCAAAACACGCGCGTAGCCAACGACAAACATTCTCTTGATCAAATTATGGGAGTTGAAATTCTTTCGATAAAGAAAAGGCCAAAACAAGCGCGTAGCCAACGACAAACATTCCCTCCATCGAATTCATCCGAGATTTCAGAAAACAAAGTTGAAACAAGAGTAAGGGCCAAAAACAATAATTTCTTTTGGATTTGGAGGCCAATGGAGCGCTCAACCTTTCGAGCCCTCTAATGAATTTTGCCCCCCAAGTTCATTTGGCAAAACCAAATAAAACTGGGCAATTAACGATTTTCACATATTTTTCAAAGGGTTCTTTTGGCCCATAAACATGATTAAAGTTTCTAATCAAGGGCCAATAATAGTAGAATCGTGCTTCAAAAGTGTTGGTTGTAAGCTTTGTAAATTATCGACAGAAGACTGTTCGAATCGACTGCTCAAATCGACAAGAGCATAACCTGTGAATCCATTTTGCAGTATTAAGCATTTAAAGCCTTTATGAGAGCCTTCCACATGTACCAAAGCCTTTATGAGAGCTTTCCACGGTAAAATCTCTTAGATTGTTTCCATTCATGGTCAATCTTTCAAATTAAAACTTCAAGTGGAATGAAATGGATGGTGGCCAAAGATTGCTCAACCCCAGTAACTGATTGCTCTCCAAGACTACCAACGAAGGCTTTCTTGAAATGAATAACGTGTCAGAAGCCTTGCAAGGCTTTCTGATCAAATTATTTTCATCACTCAACTCCCTTCGAGTCTCGACGTCAAAGCCGAATTTGTCCCCTTGCAAATTTGTTACCAAAAAGATGGCTGTTTTCATTACAAGGTTTGGCCAAATATGATAGAGTGCCATTTTTCATTACTGGCGTAAGCTGACACCATATATTTGAAACCTTGAACAGACCTTTTCATTGATGGCCAAATGTTCGTAGATGGTCTAAACTATTAGCACGACTAACTGCCAAATGGCACCAAGACAGCCCCAAACCATGACAGAAAAGATACAAGCAGTTAACTTGTCCTAAAGTTAACTTAGTCAATTGCAATTGTCCCTTTAAATACTAGTTAATCGACTAGTACAATTGACTTTTTCTTTTGAATCGACTATTTTTCTTTTTTTTTTTTGAAGCCTTAATTTCTAGGCTTTCATTCCTCATTACACTAGCTTCTCATTCTATCGATTTTCTAGAATGATTCCAAAGTTGGCCAACTTAAAATCTGTACCCTTTCAAAGTTTGCACTAGGTAAAGCAAATATATACGGGGAAACAAGTTATGAGCAAAACACCAACTTTTGGCCAAAGATCTTCTAATTGCCCTTGTATTTCTGAACACAAAGAATGTTGATTGATCATAATGCTTTCTTTTTTAAACAGAATTGATCAAAATTTGTTAACTCCAGATTGTTCCAAAGATTTGGCCAATAAATGGCCGGCCTTCTTTGAACAATTTAATTATTCAAGCCTTCTAAGGCAAGACTAAAATGCCATTTTAGAAACAAGAGGCCTGTGGAAAGGAAACGAGGCCACAAACTATTGGCGCGGACTAATCGATAGATGCATGGCAATAAAATTCTTATAAGATTTCGGCAGAAAAATTCTTATAAGATTGAGGCCTTCCATACATTGGCCAAGTGTTGGCCAATTTTGTTTCTTCATAGACTTGGCCGACACTCATAGGATGCCGAATCCATGCATACAGAATACAGTTTGTCAGACTTTTGTCTAACAAGAGACAAATCCATTACAAATGGCCATGTTTTGCTGGAAATTAGTTTCCTCTGTTAGCATAAATGAAGCCTTGAAAGGCACCAAGATATATGGATCTCTATATCCAGGAATTGGCCCACAAATGCCTGATTTTCTTTTAGCAAATTGTTCAAGCCTTCTATGAAAGGCTCTCGTTTACACACTTGATATTTGCCATTACTTCCAATTTAGTAATGAATGCCCTCCTTCTACCACCAAAATTGTTTACCAATTTTTCCCTCGATCGAAATCAATAGAGATTTTGGGAAACAAAGTTAACAATAAAAATAAGGGCGAATGCGACTTGTCTCCAAAGGTGGACATGTGGTTCCACGCACTATTTTAGGACTTCACCGGAAGAGAAATGGCAGTCGAGTCAAACGTGAAATTTATAAGAAAGAAGAAGGATGAAAGAGATTCTTCCATCAATCTTCAACGATCAATCTATCGCCGTGAGCGACACATCAAATATCCAAAGTTAAGCTTAGAATATGAAATCCTACTCCTACTCCTAATTATAACCTAAATGGGTTAGTAGTGCCAAAAATTAAGACAAATAAAGATAGACTTTGATTGTTGGAGAGGAATTACAATGAAGTCTTAAAAGACTATTTATAGAAAACAACAAACGTAGGAAATATCTTCTTAACTTCTCCACTAGTCTTCATTCAATCATTTGCTTCCACTTGTCAAAATAACTTCCACTTCTCTTCAAATATGTAGGAGCATGACAAGTGTCCTTTTAACTTCCACATGTGTAGGAGGAAGCCAAGTATCCTGCATGCAAATAACAATAATAGAAGAAATACTAATACAAGTTCTAAAATTAATACGAATTCTTAATAATAATAAAATAGGAAGCATTCTCATAATTGCCACCTATCGGTCGATCATCGACAGGTGGTGAAATATGGTGTAAACACCTCCCTTGTTTGGGCCCAACTCTATTCAACTATTTTCATACACATTGTCTAAAGTTGAGCATGCTAAGGCCCTTAGACCGATATGGAGGACATTTGATAAATATACATACATCTATATGTATATATATATACAAGTAGATATACATGTGTGTGTATGTGTGTGAGTGTCTATTTTATAACAAAGCGAGGGAGGGGGGTTGGCGTTCTTGTTGGTCATTGATTTAAAACATGCCATAGTCCCTAAAGAGTGTGACTCTAGAAATGTATGAAACCTTCTAACCGTAGAGTTTTAGAAACTAAAAATGAATGGAATCACTGAAAATTACACCTCAAAACTTAACGTCTCAGATCAGGACGAAGATGGTTGCACCTAGAGGTGAAGAGTTGGGTGGTTTAATTGGTGCCTTTTGATACATGATCCAAACAGACGGGTTTTTTTCTCTTTACAAGGGCTTAGTGCCCTCAATTACAAGTATGGCACCATCAGGTGCTATTTTCTACAACGTTTATGATATATTTAAGTCGGCCTATCTGCATTCACCAGATGGGAGGAAAAGAATTCAACACATGAAGCAGCAAAGAAGGGGAAATTAATGCTTTGGAACAACTGGAGTTGGGTCCCACGAGAACATTGTTATATGAGGCAATTGCTGGTGCTTGTGCTGAAACTGCTACATACCCATTTGAAGTAGTAAGGAGACAGCTTTAGATGCAAGTCAAAGAAAGGAAGATGAGGGCAGTAGCAACTTGTGTGAAGTTGGTTGAGCAAGGTGGTGTTCCTGCTCTCTATGCAGGATTATTTCCCAGCTTATTGCAGGTAAAACAAGGATCTTGTATCAAGTGAGGTTTTCTATAAATTACATACATGGGTTTTTGGTTTATATTCTCATTGCATGCCTTAGATGGAAACTGGCGCTAGATAAAATGATGATAGGCGAAACAAGTCCCTCTTGTAGGACTAGATCTGCAGTTGAAATATTTGGTTTGTTATCTTGGAAAGAATTACTCTGTCTGTCCCATAAAATGATGGGTTTGAATTCTTTCCCCACCAATTAAAGAAGTAATAACAGAGATCTTTTGATTGGTGTGATCTCCCTTTTTGCACAAAATAAAATTTGTTTGATCCGTTCGAAGGCACGACTGCTTTTAATGGACATATAAAATGTTATGGATGCAGTATTTTGTAAGTACAATCATAATACACACGACTGTAAGAGTTTACTATTGAAACCACCAATGCCATGTGGTTCTGTGCAAACTTGAAGATGTTATTCATACTTCATACTCATGAATTGATATGCTTAAATCTATTTTACATACACTCTGCTATAGTTATCAGGTTCAAATATCTAATTGTCTGATTTTCATGTAAATCCCATGTCCAACTTTGAGACACGACAAGATATTTTTGTATTTCTTCAATGTCTTTTGACTCTTTTCTTTCTTTGGAATTGCTGGTTTTGGTTTTGAGCATTGGTAGATTTGCTAAGCTTTAATTGATTCGTGAGGGTCTATAAAGCACGGGTACTAAAAAATTGTTGCCATGCGAGTACCTAGTACTGTTATAGTAGCTAGCTATATGCGAAAAACATATCAGGTACATTGGTATCCGGGTACGACAAGTAGTAGCGAACCTCCTATCGAATCCATCTTAGAACCATGCTCCAGCATTCCTAAGTCACACTCTCCTAGGAACCTCGCTCCCATCGAGACAAGAGCATGCTCCAAACTAGGATAGAATCTCTTAAGCACTCATTTTTTTTTATAACTGGATGCCTAGGCCAACTTGCGCGTGCGCCTTGTCTCATTCCATGGTCTTGAAGTTAACGATCCGACAAACCATTGGGGGGGAGTATAGCTGTTAGCCTAGTGTGTAGAGGGTGAACTAGAAGTAGCCAATCTACGCCTAACTTGTGACCTTAGAATGATCGACATGGCAAATTTTGACGTAATACTGAGGATGGATTAGCTATCAGCACATCAAGCGGTCAAGGACTGCCACCAAAAGATGGTGACAGCTTATACCCTAGAAGGGACTCATTTCCATTTTAAGGGGGATAGACAGACGGCGAGCCCGATGACGAAAAGATCTAGGTTGACAGAACCAACTGTTTGGATGGCTAGCTAGCCTCCAATTGGAAGAAGCCGATAGAATGGAAGTGGGATTACCACAGATCGTGTGTGAGTACGCCAACGTTTTCCCTAAAGAACTTCCTGGCTTACCACCCCAAAGAGAGATAGACTCCTCTATAGAACTCAACCGGGAACGAAACCAATCTCGATGGCGCCATACCAAATAGCCCCTGCCGAGCTAAAGGAGCTCAAGACCCAATTGCAAGAGTTATGGGACAAAAGGTTTATTTGGCCAAATGCGTCACCCTGGGGAGCGCCGGTGTTATTCGTGAAGAAGAAAGAAGGGTTGTGATAAAGAAACATTTGTGAGACACGGGTCTGCTTGATGATTTGGTAGTGTAACGACCCTGATTTTTGGTAAATAAAAATTTCGTTAAAAATTTGTATTTTTTTTTTTTAATACTTGGATTTCATTTTTAACATCCAAAAATCGGTCGTTATTGACTCATGAAAATTTTGATAAATATTTAAATTTTATTTTAATTGCTTGGATTGCTTTAAAATTTTCTTTTAAATTCTAATAATCCGTCATAATTAGATTTGAAACTTGTAAAATTGAATCATTTTACTCTGGACAATTTAGTTCTTCTCCCATGACTAGTATACTTGTAAACGTACTCGTATATTTTTCCTAATAAGTAAATAATATCTTTAAATTATATTTCTCGGCTGGAAATCCTACTTAGCAAGCATAGTTAGCTTTTAACCGATTAGTTAGCAAACCCTAACTACCGTTTGGCTTAGTGATGCATCGATGCCGGAGTGGTTAGTAGAAAAATTTTGGTCTTTGCCTTGACCGTCGGCTTGACCGCCTTGCTTTGGCTCAGCTAGGCTGCCTAGGCATCGGGTCACTGTTAGGCCTGCCTCGCCCAGGCAGCGGGCCTCTGTCAGGCCTGCCTCGCCTCGGCGTCGGCTCGCTGTCGCGCCTGCCTTGCCTCGGCGTCGGCTCGCTGTCGCGCCTGCCTTGCCTTGGCGTCGGCTCGCTGTCGCGCCTGCCTCGCCCAGGCGTCGGGTCGCTGTCGGGTCTGCCTCGCCTAGGCGTCGGGACACTGTCGGGTTGCTCTGCCCTGGTTGCCATCGGGTTCTGCCTTGGCATCGGGTCGCGCCTTGCTTTCGCCTTGGCGTTGCTGGGCTGCCTTGCTCTGCCCTGGCTGCCATCGGGTTCTGCCTTGGCGTCGGGTCGCGCCTTGCTTTTGCCTTGGCGTTGCTGGGCTGCCTTGCTCTGGCCTTGCCTTGGCTACGCCTTGGCCACCGCTTGGCCACTGCTTGGCTATCGGGCTGCCTTGGCCACTGTTTGGCCACTGGGCTGCCTTGGCCACTGCTTGGCTACCGGGCTGCCTTGGCCACTGCTTGGCCACTGGGTTGCTCTGGCCACCGCTTGGCCACTGCTTGGCTATCGGGCTGCCTTGTAGCCTTTGGTACGCTGGCCACCGCCTTTGCAGCTCTAGAGCTGCCTTGGCCTTTGTTTGTGCCACTTTTATTTTGTACCGCACGACTTTTGCCAGGTGCCTTGGCCATGCTCACGCCTTGCCTTGGCGTTTGGCACCGTTGGGCTTTAATATTCCGTTACTAGGCAATTTCCTACTAAATAATAACCAAAATACCACTCGAGCAATGAAAGCCTAGATTAAGTATCGTTAGTCTTTAACCAATTAGTTAGAATTGCCTAATGCCCATTTAACCTAATCACTTGGATTCCAAACCTAATTAGGTTGCCCTAACCCTAGATGGACCATTTTCCCCTTTTTAATGTTTATCCATTGGTTAATACATGCTAGGAAGATCTTTGACCATTGGACAATAGTTGTTAGGAAGAAGACCAAGTTTGACTAGTAGTTGGAATAGTCTAGTCAAAAGTGAATATTGTACTTCATGATGACTTTCCTTGGACCATTGGTTATTACATGCTAGGAAAAGCTTTACCCATTGGACAATAGATGTTAGGATAGGATGACAAGACAAGTCATGTGTTCCTTCATCATTACTTCTTTGGACCATTGGTTATTACATGCTAGGGTAATTGTTAGACCCTTGGACAATAACCATTAGGGAAATCATTATCCCTTGGATAATAGCATTGACCAATATTCCCATGGGATTCTTGGTGAAAGATATGATGGTACTTTCTCCTACAAAAAGAATAATCATAAGCCATGTGTGCATTTAAGTAGCCTTGTCCTTGTCCTCCTTGTTCTTTCCACAAATGTACACATATATATATATATATATATATATACACATATATGTACTTTGACCAAGAGAGAGAATCGGCTAGAAAGAGAGGAGAGGGAGGCCGAATGTGAGGAGAGAGAGTGAGGTGTGTGTATGTATCTTTGGCCACTTGTCCAAGCCACCTAATAGCCTTAAGCCTATTTGTTACATGCCAACCCATTTCTAGTCAAAACCTAGCCAATGATTCTAGTCTTTCTTCCAAGTAGACCCATTCTAGGACAAGACTACACCATGACCACCTCCATCATTGTTTGGACCCTTATCATTACCTAGATTTGATTTGAAAGAGAAAGGACTTGATGTGACTAGACTTAGGTTGCTTGCCATGATTATGGACTTGATTTGACAAGTCCATGGAATAAATCCATGGGAAAGGAGAGAGGCCGGTTGGGAGAGAGGAAGAGTGAGTGTATGTGAGTTGTATTTTGACATGTGTGTTGTACTTTGACACTATTTGACCTAGATACACTTGGTTGGAGTACTATAGCATGACAAGACTAGTCATGTGTACTTTATCATACAAAGAGAATAATCATAAGCCATGTGTACATTTAAGTAGTTTTGTCCTTACCTTCCTTGTTCTTTCCATAAATGTACATATAGATATACACATATATATATATATACATGATAGTACTTTGACCAAGAGAGAGAGAGAGGGCCGAATGAGGGGAGAGGGAAAGTGAGTGCATGTGTGTTGTACTTGGACATGTGCATTGTACTTGATACTATTTGACCAAGTTGCACTTGTGTTGTACTTTGGCTTGACAAGACAAGACCATGGAACAAATCCATGGGGAAGAGAGAGAGAGACATGGCCGAATGAGAGGGAGAGGGAAGGTGAAGTGTATGTGTGTTGTACCTTGGCAAGTTGTTGTACTTTGACACTATTTGACCAAGTTGCATTTGTTGGAGTGCTATTGCTTGACAAGACTAGACTATGAAACAAATCCATGGGAGAGGAGAGAGAGAGAGAGGCCGAATAGGGAGAGAGGGAGAGTGAGGTGTATGTTGGTTGAATTTAGACATGTGGGTTGTACTTGACACTATTTGACCTAGATACACTTGGATGGAGTACTATTGCTTGACAAGACTAGTCCATGGAGCAAATTTATGGGGGAGAGAGAGAGAGTAATGGCCGGCCAAGTGGAGTGAGGGGGGAAGCTCCATTTTGCCTATAAATAGCATCCATTCCATGCCTTTCAACTCACACCTTCACCATTCAACTTCTCTCTCTAGAAAGCTTAGTGTTCTTGCTTGTTCTTGCTTTGTTCTTGAGTGTTCTTAAAGTTCTTCCCTTGTTCTTCAAGAAACTCATCCTAAGCCGCCACTAAACCACCACTCCACCACCCTTCGATCCATAAGAGTTTAGTAGTATAGTCAAGACTTAGTTTCAAGAGAAACCTTTCTCTTTCGAAGCTATCGGAAGTCCACCGTAAGCCGTTACTCCGACGAAATTCCCGTAGCCACCCTACCGCCAAGAAGAACGGTAGAGTTCTTCGAACCTACTTATCCTAAGTATAATTGTATGCATGTCGAATTGAATGTAGTTAATCCCTAACTACTTCCTCTAAGTATATTGTATTGTATGAGCATGAAGCCATATGTGTAGTATGACTGTTTTACGTAGTTTACCTTGACATTATGACTACTTAATTGCTTGATCTCATGATAGTTGCTTGTTCATGTATGAACTCGTCAATAAACATATGTTGTTTTGAAAAACTCCACAAAGGAAGAAAGAACGGATTTTGATAATATATTATTGTCTTGAGGATGATTATGAGCATGTATGTATATTTGGTTGCACTACTTGTTGTTGATAAAGCATAAGTGGCTATCCACTCCAAGGGCGTCCGTACATGTGGCGTTATGCTTTAAGGAATAATTTGAGTACGTTTAGGTAATATAGAATTGGATGATCTTGCTAGATTACTTAAAAGTGATTTGTCCCGCCGCGGAGTCTATGCATGATTACGAGACACAAGAATCGGAAAGTAGAAACATGACACCTAGGGTGTGGATAAAGGAAAGAATTGAACTTGGTAAAATACTTTTGAAACTACATAATGGCCGGACTTGGTAGCCTTTGTGTAGACTTGTGAAAACCGCAATGAGGCCAGACTTGGTAGCCCATTGTGTAGATTGCTAATGGAGCCGGACGTGGTAGCTTCATTGGTAATTGGGCTTGGTTATCCGCGGAGAGGAGCCAATGCAAGATTTGATAACGTGGCCGGACTTGGTAGCCCGTTGGTAACAAAGAATGAGAAATGATTTTCAAAATGTTGATTTGGAAATGGTGACACGGTTTACGATGAGTCGAGTAGGAGAAACAAAGAAAGGCATGACACCAACGTAGGCAAGATAATGAATGCGGATGTGTCAATGTTAATTATGTTGTTGAATGAGCATGTGTAATTGCCTATATACCTTCGTGTTATAAGTTATGGATTAGTGGGTTGGATTATTCTATTGAGCTTCTGTAGCTCACGGTGTTACCTTTGTGGTGACCCTGACATATTATCTTGGGCGGGGTATAATGTGTCAGATTTTATAGATGAGCAGCATGAACAGTACACTTTGGAGGCCTTCGGAGCCGAGGAGCTTGCAAGGATGGAAGAAGAGGCGGAGCAGTAGTTAACCTTAGCTTATCCCCTCTTTTGTTGAATAAAAGTACTCTTGTGAGAATTATGTTGTAATAATGAGCTAGACTCTCTTTAGTTTATTCAATAAAAATGTTTATTTAACGTACCCAAAATTCGGGGCGTTACAACTTGGTATCAGAGCTTTAGGCTCAACACTCGGCCGTGGGTAGAATGGGTTGCCTTTAAGATTAGTGTTAAGATAAGCATGACCGTTGCACAAACGAGACTTGAGTTTAAGTTTACCGTCCCAAATTGGGTGGAATTCTGACAAAACAATCTTCGGATTGAAGCAAGGTGTGGAAATTGGCAGTACCACCGAGCTGGGAATTCCCGAACAATTGGATGATGACTTAAATCAAGGATCGAATGTGGAACATAGAAATTTCAATGTTCCTTAGCACTGTCAAACTACGTCTTAAACATTACTAATTGAGGTTTTTTTTTAAACTTTCCCTTGTAGATGGATCACCTAACCAACCTGATAGTTGGAGCTCACCAACTCGAGGTCACCCTAGAAACTATGACCATCCGACTGATGGAGAAGCCTGACTACATTGTCATGATACTCGCAGAAATCCGTGATTTCAAAAAAGTGCAGCATCATACCCCTACCCCTGTGGAAGATGACCCCTGGTTTCCTGTAATGTTCCCAATCCTGTGTGCCTTCCGTGTATTCTTTGGAGCCCTCCCCCCGATGGAAAACTTTACGGATGGTGAAGAAGAAACCGGAGACAAGAAGGTTGCTCATGAGGTGACTAAGGAAGGAGAAGCTAGTGAGAGTAAGAATGAACCCGAGGAGGACGAAGTTCTAGCCTGGCCCTGAAGCCAAGAATACTATCTAAGAGTCCCTAAATAAACCTAGCAATAGTTGTAATCCCTTGGATGTAGGATCTTTTAAACTAGGATCACTGTTGTTAGGCCTTTTGATGTAAAATAGGAAAAATGTAGGACTCTTGATGTATTAATCTTAAGACTACTATAAGCCGCCTATGATGTACTTGTTTTCCCTAAGTAATGGAATTATGTGTTCCTTTTATGCATATGTACATGTGTCTTTACAAGACTACCCTTTCACACCGATAAGTCTAACACATAATTTTCTTATTATTGTAGATATGGCTAACTGTACCTCTGCTACACCATTCACCTTTGCGGACCTGCTTACGTACAAGGCTCTGCTTGCACCCGAGAGTTACATCCCTATACCCCACTTGGGTATATTTGACCCTGCCACTGGCGAGCACACCTCCGAGATTATTCTCGTGTCACCTTTAGCTGAGACCATGGACGTGGAGACCCTACATTTATCACTTAGTGACGTTGTTGAGGATGCCCGACAACGAGGGGAGTATTGGCTTGAGAAGAGGGAGAAGGAATGGAAGGAGGAGTTACGAGTATATTTTGGACTTATCCCACCGCAGTAGTAGTGTCGTAATTTTAGAATAAGGTCCCAAAAGTTGTAATCGCAGTTGTGTGAGTACGAACTTAGACCATGTATTACGAGTATGTAGAATCATTCCACTGGTATTAGGAGAAATCGTGTCATTTGCTTTATAGTAGAATTCTATGCTTATGATTGTATCTCTCTTTTATCTATAAAAAGCTTGTTTCCTTCAAAGGAGTACTGCCGCGTACTATTCTTTAGTAAATGACACCCTTATTACAAAGGACAATTATTTTAGTTGACGCAAGTTGCAAAATAATCTGTTGCTTGTTACGGGTACTGTGGCACACTATCATTAGACATTTTCCTTTTTATCGATCTATTTTGGTTCGATGAGGAGCTATTTGTGATAAATATTTTCCCACACCTCCTAAGAAACAAGAACGGAACCTAACACCTAGAGCCGGGCCTACCCATCCGGCGCGGCCAAAACCGCACCCTCCAACCTCCAATTATCAAAATTTCAAACTCCCAATTATCAACCTTCAACCTCCAAATTCAAATTTCAAAACTCAATTATTTCCCTCCTCCACTCACCCCTCACCCGGCCTATATGTACCCCACCACCACTTCCCATTTCTTTATCCCCTCTCTTCACCTATTCTCTTCATCTCTCTTACCATCTCATTCCCCCAAACCGAACCATGGCCAACCGACGACGAGGATTTCCGGAAGACGCCGCATTCCGAGAAATCGAACGAACCGAACTCACCCTAACAACCCAAGCGCTACGGTTGCAACCCTTCATCTTCCTCCTGTTCTGTGTCGTGCTGACAATGGGCATGCCACGGTGGTTCGGTAGGAACAACCGCCTCCGCACCTTCTGGTGCTGCGTTCTCGCCGTGACCATCGCACTCGAGGTGTTCGTAAGGGAATACGAACGTCGTTTGATCCAAGCCTTCAATGATAGGTGGTAGGACGAGGCACGTCAATGGCACCATAGTCATTATTATCTGCTTTTCCTTACTTTTTTCCTGTACCTAATGATGCCTTTGGGCATGTAGTATGTTGATCTTATGTTGTCTTAAGAAACTTTATTTGCTCGTCTACCACAATCTGTCTTGTTCTTTGCGTGCTAACTTCATAACAAAACTCCTAAGTTCGAGTAACACCACCATTTCGGGAGAGTGCAGTTGTTAGTCTAAAGTGAGTAGTGAGTGCGGACTAGAAATAGCCAACCTACGCCTAACCTGCGACTTAAGAGTGACTTGCTTCTTTTAAGGGGGATAGACGATGATTCCGAGAGGCATCGCAATAGACCGTAAGTCTATACCACGCTCAGGTATGATGAGTATTGGTGCGCTGGTCAGTCTTGTAACGACCTTGATTTTTGGTAAATAAAAATTTCGTTAAAAATTTGAATTTTTTTAATACTTGGATTTCATTTTTAACATCCAAAAATCGGTCGTTATTGACTTATGAAAATTTTGATAAATATTTAAATTTTATTTTAATTGCTTGGATTGCTTTAAAATTTTCTTTTAAATTCTAATAATCCGTCATAATTAGATTTGAAACTTGTAAAATTGAATCATTTTTCTCCGGACAATTTAGTCCTTCTCCCATGACTAGTATACTTGTAAACGTACTCATATATTTTTCCTAATAAGTAAATAATATCTTTAAATTATATTTCTAGTTGGAAATCCTACTTAGCAAGCATAGTTAGCTTTTAACCGATTAGTTAGCAAACCCTAACTCTGTTTGGCTTAGTGATGCATCGATGCCGGAGTGGTTAGTAGAAAAATTTTGGTCTTTGCCTTGACCGTCGGCTTGACCGCTTTGCTTTGGCTTGCCTAAGTGCTGAGGCATCGGTCATTATTGAACTGCCTCGCCAGGCATCGACCTCTGTCGAACTGCCTCGCCTCGGCATCGGCTCGCTGCGCGCCTGCCTTGCCTTAGCGTCGGCTCATTGTCGCGCTGCCTGGCCTTAGCGTCGGCTCGCTGACGGGCTTGCCTTACCTTGGCGTCGGCTCATTGTCGCGCTGCCTTGCCTTAGCGTCGGCTCATTGTCGCGCTGCCTCGCCAGCGTCGGTGTGTCAGTGCGCCTCGCCTAGCGTCGGGACAACTGTCGGGTTGCTCTGCCCTGGTTGCCATCGGGTTTCGCCTTGGCATCGGGTCGCGCCTTACTTCGCCTTGGCGTTCTTTGGTGCCTTGCTCTGCCCAGGCGCCATCGGGTTACGCCTTGGCGTCGGGTCGGCGCCTTGCTTTTGCCTTGGCGTTCCTGGCTGCCTTACTCTGGCCTTGCCTTGGCCTACGCCTTGGCCAGCAGCCAGCGCTAGCAGCTGTCGGGCTGCCTTAGCCCTTTGTTTGGCCAACTGGTGCCAGCCTTTAGCTATCGAGCGCCTTAGCCTTTGTTTGTGCCCAGTGCCTTATGGCCACCGCAGCCAGCTGTAGCTATCAGGCTACCTTAGCCTTTGGGCTCGTACGGCCAGCCTTTGCAGCTACCGGGCTGCCTTGGCCACTGTTTGGCCACCGGGCTGTTTTGGCCACCGCTTCGCCGCCGCTTTGCCACCAGGCTGCCTTGGCCACGCTCACGCCTTGCCTTGGCGTTTGGCACCGTTGGGCTTTAATATTCCGTTACTAGGCAATTTCCTACTAAATAAAAACCAAAATACCACTCGAGCAATGAAAGCCTAGATTAAGTATCGTTAGTCTTTAACCAATTAGTTAGAATTGCCTAATGCCCATTTAACCTAATCACTTGGATTCCAAACCTAATTAGGTTGCCCTAACCCTAGATGGACCATTTTCCCCTTTTTAATGTTTATCCATTGGTTAATACATGCTAGGAAGATCTTTGACCATTGGACAATAGTTGTTAGGAAGAAGACCAAGTTTGACTAGTAGTTGGAATAGTCTAGTCAAAAGTGAATATTTTACTTCATGATGACTTTCCTTGGACCATTGGTTATTACATGCTTGGAAAAGCTTTACCCATTGGACAATAGATGTTAGGATAGGATGACAAGACAAGTCATGTGTTCCTTCATCATTACTTCTTTGGACCATTGGTTATTACATGCTAGGGTAATTGTTAGACCCTTGGACAATAACCATTAGGGAAATCATTATCCCTTGGATAATAGCATTGACCAATATTCCCATGGGATTCTTGGTGAAAGATATGATGGTACTTTCTCCTACAAAAAGAATAATCATAAGCCATGTGTGCATTTAAGTAGCCTTGTCCTTGTCCTCCTTGTTCTTTCCACAAATGTACACACACACACATATATATATATATATATATATATATATATATACACATATATGTACTTTGACCAAGAGAGAGAATCGGCTAGAGAGAGAGGAGAGGGAGGCCGAATGTGAGGAGAGAGAGTGAGGTGTGTGTATGTATCTTTGGCCACTTGTCCAAGCCACCTAATAGCCTTAAGCCTATTTGTTACATGCCAACCCATTTCTAGTCAAAACCTAGCCAATGATTCTAGTCTTTCTTCCAAGTAGACCCATTCTAGGACAAGACTACACCATGACCACCTCCATCATTGTTTGGACCCTTATCATTACCTAGATTTGATTTGAAAGAGAAAGGACTTGATGTGACTAGACTTAGGTTGCTTGCCATGATTATGGACTTGATTTGACAAGTCCATGGAATAAATCCATGGGAAAGGAGAGAGAGGCCGGTTGGGAGAGAGGAAGAGTGAGTGTATGTGAGTTGTATTTTGACATGTGTGTTGTACTTTGACACTATTTGACCTAGATACACTTGGTTGGAGTACTATAGCATGACAAGACTAGTCATGTGTACTTTATCATACAAAGAGAATAATCATAAGCCATGTGTACATTTAAGTAGTTTTGTCCTTACCTTCCTTGTTCTTTCCATGAATGTACATATAGATATACATATATATATATATATACATGATAGTACTTTGACCAAGAGAGAGAGAGGGCCGAATGAGGGGAGAGGGAAAGTGAGTGCATGTGTGTTGTACTTGGACATGTGCATTGTACTTGATACTATTTGACCAAGTTGCACTTGTGTTGTACTTTGGCTTGACAAGACAAGACCATGGAACAAATCCATGGGGAAGAGAGAGAGACATGGCCGAATGAGAGGGAGAGGGAAGGTGAAGTGTATGTGTGTTGTACCTTGGCAAGTTGTTGTACTTTGACACTATTTGACCAAGTTGCATTTGTTGGAGTGCTATTGCTTGACAAGACTAGACTATGAAACAAATCCATGGGAGAGGAGAGAGAGAGAGGCCGAATAGGGAGAGAGGGAGAGTGAGGTGTATGTTGGTTGAATTTAGACATGTGGGTTGTACTTGACACTATTTGACCTAGATACACTTGGATGGAGTACTATTGCTTGACAAGACTAGTCCATGGAGCAAATTTATGGGGGAGAGAGAGAGAGTAATGGCTGGCAAGTGGAGTGAGGGGGGAAGCTCCATTTTGCCTATAAATAGCATCCATTCCATGCCTTTCAACTCACACCTTCACCATTCAACTTCTCTCTCTAGAAAGCTTAGTGTTCTTGCTTGTTCTTGCTTTGTTCTTGAGTGTTCTTGAAGTTCTTCCCTTGTTCTTCAAGAAACTCATCCTAAGCCGCCACTAAACCACCACTCCACCACCCTTCGATCCATAAGAGTTTAGTAGTATAGTCAAGACTTAGTTTCAAGAGAAACCTTTCTCTTTCGAAGCTACCGGAAGTCCACCGTAAGCCGTTACTCCGACGAAATTCCCGTAGCCACCCTACCGCCAAGAAGAACGGTAGAGTTCTTCGAACCTACTTATCCTAAGTATAATTGTATGCATGTCGAATTGAATGTAGTTAATCCCTAACTACTTCCTCTAAGTATATTGTATTGTATGAGCATGAAGCCATATGTGTAGTATGACTGTTTTACGTAGTTTACCTTGATATTATGACTACTTAATTGCTTGATCTCATGATAGTTGCTTGTTCATGTATGAACTCGTCAATAAACATATGTTGTTTTGAAAACTCCACAAAGGAAGAAAGAACGGATTTTGATAATATATTATTGTCTTGAGGATGATTATGAGCATGTATGTATATTTGGTTGCACTACTTGTTGTTGATAAAGCATAAGTGGCTATCCACTCCAAGGGCGTCCGTACATGTGGCGTTATGCTTTAAGGAATAATTTGAGTACGTTTAGGTAATATAGAATTGGATGATCTTGCTAGATTACTTAAAAGTGATTTGTCCCGCCGCGGAGTCTATGCATGATTACGAGACACGAGAACCGGAAAGTAGAAACATGACACCTAGGGTGTGGATAAAGGAAAGAATTGAACTTGGTAAAATACTTTTGAAACTACATAATGGCCGGACTTGGTAGCCTTTGTGTAGACTTGCGAAAACCGCAATGAGGCCGGACTTGGTAGCCCATTGTGTAGATTGCTAACGGAGCCGGACGTGGTAGCTTCATTGGTAATTGGGCTTGGTTATCCGCGGAGAGGAGCCAATGCAAGATTTGATAACGTGGCCGGACTTGGTAGCCCATTGGTAACAAAGAATGAGAAATGATTTTCAAAATGTTGATTTGGAAATGGTGACACGGTTTATGATGAGTTGCGTAGGAGAAACAAAGAAAGGCATGACACCAACGTAGGCAAGATAATGAATGCGGATGTGTCATTGTTAATTATGTTGTTGAATGAGCATGTGTAATTGCCTATATACCTTCGTGTTATAAGTTATGGATTAGTGGGTTGGATTATTCTATTGAGCTTCTGTAGCTCACGGTGTTACCTTTGTGGTGACCCTGACATATTATACTGGGGGCGACGCTGGTATAATGTGTCAGATTTTATAAATGAGCAGCATGAACAGTACACTTTGGAGGCCTTCGGAGCCAAGGAGCTTGCAAGGATGGAAGAAGAGGCGGAGCAGTAGTTAACCTTAGCTTATCCCCTCTTTTGTTGAATAAAAGTACTCTTGTGAGAATTATGTTGTAATAATGAGCTAGACTCTCTTTAGTTTATTCAATAAAAATGTTTATTTAACGTACCCAAAATTCGGGGCGTTACAGGTAGAAGTTTTGCATTTGGTGTTGGTGTTTACGATGGAAACTTTAT
The DNA here is from genome assembly GCA_025413875.1 of Rhododendron molle. Lineage (NCBI taxonomy): Eukaryota > Viridiplantae > Streptophyta > Magnoliopsida > Ericales > Ericaceae > Rhododendron > Rhododendron molle. Next base: position 15,520,112 of record CM046398.1, on the reverse strand, counting down.
CAGAGGTCGACAACGAGACAAGCTGTTCGACGGTTGAAGCAACTTCAACCCAATCCTGTTAAGCAAGTGATGAGGCTTAATTCGAGTAACAAAACATGTAAAGAATGATGGTGACTTACTTCTATTTTTAAGGGGGATAAACAGTGATTCAAGGACCAGTATAGCGACAAGGTCTAATTCGTAGCCACGCACCAATTTCGAGGACAAAATTATTTTAAGGGGGATAGGTTGTAATGACCCTGATTTTGGGTAAATAAAAATTTTATTAAATATTTGAATTTTAATTTAATTACTTGGATTTGCTTTTAAAATTCCTTTTTAATTTTTAATAATCCGTCAAAATTAGATTTAAGACTTATAAAATTAAATTACATCACACCGGATGATCTAGTCATTTTCTAAAGACAAGTGTGCTTATAAAAGCACTAGTATATTTTCCTAGTAATTGAAATAAAGTCTTAAAATTATATTTCTTAACAAGAAATCCTACTTGGCAAATATAGTTAGCTTCTAACCAACTAGTTGAAGAAACCTAACTATCATTTCACTTAGTTACGTACTCCTAACCCTAAATGAACCTTATGAACCTTCCAAACCCTAATGGAACCCTTTGGACCAAAGTAATAATTATTATATTTACTTGACTAGTCACATCAAGGCCATACCTATCCTTTTTACCTCTTTACCCATTGGCTAATAATTACTAGGGAAAATTTTATCCTTTGTGTAATAGAAGTTAGTCTTGCCAAATCCAAGAAGTACATATAGATTTGACTAGGTTAGTCAAAACCAAATCCCATCAATTTGCTTCCAAAAGAAGTAAACTTAGACTTATAGCCCTAAATCTAAATTGACCGCCAAAGTCACCTCCTAGATTGTCTAAGTACACAGATATATTTATATATAGGTATATGTACTTCATAGCCCATTATTTTTCTAGAAAAGTCTTGACCATATCTTGTCAAGTTGACACTTGAAAGCCCATAGACTAGACTACATGACCCTTGAAGTGTACTTTTATATATATATATATATATATATATACACACTAGTGCTTGCCCGTGTCTACAACACTACGCACCTCGTTGAAATTACCAGTGCCTACGGCAATTGCTGGCTAGTAACTCAAAAACTGCATCGGTTCATTAGTGTGTAATTAGCAAATAATGCCCTATTCGTATTGGCCTAATATTTTCCGAGTAGGTTATACTCCACAATCACCCCAAATCATACAAAACATATAGCTTGCTTTTCCAAAAAGCCATACAAAGAGGGCAAACTTAAACTCAAGTACAAATTGTTCCACAGTATGATTAGTATATAGCTTGTTCTCTACCTCATGTCCAGAACCATGTCAAAGCACATCAAAATTTAATAGTGTTCAACGTTCTATTTGAGTAACGTCGTCGACGTTGCGTCAAATAGGTGGTGAGTTCTCTGTTTCCACTATACTAAATGGTCTAAAGCCCCTATTTTGTAGGATTTTTGGGCAGATCATTCTTCTCACATTCAGATAAACAACTTAACTCAGAAAAACTATTAACCCTTTTCAAACAAATAAACAAAAATCCTAAAAAACTAAAACCACTAAAGAAAAAGAAGAAGAAAATTAAATCAAGGCCACGTTTTTGTAGCCTCTGCATCAATCTCAACGTAGCTCACCCATCCACTACCCTTGAACTTATCTAGGTCTATTTCGTCGACCCTATCCTGATCGATTTCCCAGTTGATCAGCTTCAAGATCCTGTGAATAGCTAGCCTCTCGTGGAACACACCTTGACATAACTCGGCAATTCTATTTGTCCATATGAACCAACAATCGATAACCAATGTTTTGATGGACCAAAAAAAATTATATACTGTATGTATTGCAACCAAAAACCAATTTTAGATGCAAGCTTAGTATCTACGTCCCATGTGATGGAAAATGTGTTTTTTCATGCAAGTTTAGTTTTAGATGCAAGCTTACTATCTACATCCCATGTGATGGAAAATGTGTTTTTTCATGCAAGTTCGGTATGTAAAATGTGTTTTTTGGAGGAAAAAAATAAATCTATCCTTTTAATTGAAGCTAGAGAGTTTGAGAAACCCAAACTTCAAAGATAACTATAAAAATAAATCTTATGCCCGTACAATATGGTTGTCAGAAGACTTTTTCGATTAATTCCAACTCCCAATTAGAACCCAACACTAATTTTCTAAACATTGTAGCTAGAGAACAAAGAACTGGTTGGAAAAAGAAAAAAGAGCAAAGAACTAAGAGCCATACCTGTGGGGAGTCAACCGCGGAGAAGGCGAGGGTCAGGGAGACAGAAAAGAGAACTGGAAAGAAAACGTTTAGGGGGAGAGAGAGAGAAAATCGAAAATGAGAATAAACGCCAAAGACTATATTGCTCAATCAAACTTTCATTACCAAAAATCGGGAATCAAAATCACTACCAAAAATCAAGCACCCAAAAATCTGCCATTACCAAATCTCCCAATCAAATCTTTCCAAAACCGGAATATAGCATTCAACTAAAATCCTCCCACACATTTTTTTTAATCTATTGATTAATAGATAGCATTCAAGGCCATCTATGTACTCAACGGGAAAATTAAATCATTACCAAATCTAGAAAATTAAATACCAAAACTGAAAGAATCAGTACTCAACCATTTATTCTAGAAAATGTAAAGTATTTACGAAAATTCAATTAGTTTGTATGTGAAGGGTAGAGAAATCTTGGACCGTTGGATTTGTTTGTATGGGTAGATAAATTTGTGTTAGGGAGAAATCTGAATCGTTGAGAGAGAATATTATTTAGGAATATGCCCAATTAGAAAAGGATGAGAATTATTGGGTAGATACTATTACAATCAATTAGGTAGATACTATTACAATCAATTATCAATTAGGAAAGGATGAAAACAACAATTATGGAATTTGACTGATTCTCTAACATATGTGATTGATGCATGGTGGGTGCCACATAGGACAAAGGGTGCTACATGGGTGCCACATAGGACAAAGGTGCCACGTAGGACAAACACCTTTCTGTTTTATAATATAGATATACATAGACATATATATAGATATAGATATACATAGACATATATATATATATATATGTATTTAGTACTAGAGAGAGAGGGAGAGAGAAGCCGAGAGGGAGGGAGAGAGGGGAGGTCGAGAGAGAGAGAGAAGAGTGAGTGTGAGCATGTCTTTTGATACACTCCAACAAGCAATCTCTTTAGCCAACCTCACACTCAACCTAAGTACAACATGACAACCAATTTGTAGACTTTCTTTTGTTCTTTCTTGCAAACAAGCCATCCTAGGACAAGACAAGCCAAAAAAACCTTCATGATAACCTAGCTTTTGAACCTAAAATTGGCTGACAAGTCATGGCATGCCTAAAAATGTGATTTGACTACACTTGGAGCAAATCCATGGGAGAGAGAGAATGACCAGCCAAGAGAGGAAGAGAGAGAGCCCAAATTTTGCTACAAATAGGACGCCTCACTTGCCATTCAACTCACACCTTCATCCTTCAACTCTCTCTTTAGAAATCCTTGTATTCTTGCCTTGTTTTTGCTCAGTTCTTCCTTATTCTTGAGGTTCTTCTTGAGTTCTTCAAGAGACTCACCCAAGGCCGCCACCAAACCGCCACTCGACCACCCTTTCGATCCAAAAAATTTAGTAGTTTAGTCAAGAACTAGTTTCAAAAGAAACCTTTTCTCTTTCGAAACTACCAGAAGCTTACCATAGGAAGTCACTCTGTCCAATAGCCAACTCATTTTCCGTAGCCGCCCTACCATCAAGAAGAATGGTAGATTAATCTGAACCACTATCTCTAAATAGATATTGTATGATACTTGAATGATGAAATGCATTAGAACTTGAAAAGTGTTTTACGAAGGTCTTGAAAAGAAGTATGAGTATATTGAATATCCCGACTTTATTTTCCGGAAAAACATATGTTGTTTTGAATTTCCCTAAAAGGAAGAAAGAATGGATTCTCGAAATATAAACTTAAATGGAAGTATTCGTATTTTGATCTTAGGATGGTTATGAGCATGTATACTTGTTTACTTGAACTACTTGTTTGATGTGTAGTGAAGCATAAGTGGTTTTCCACTCCAAAGGTGTCCGTCCATGTGACATTATGCTTCCAATTGTGTGCTTGATGTTTAAGCATGACTATGTGAAACTAAGGGAGTATAACATGGTATCAATGCTGTAGAGTTGGATGATCTTGCTAGTTTAGTTTCAAGATTGCAATGAATGATCTAAGTGTACGTGAAAAGACCTACCGCAGAGTCTATGCATGCAACGAGACATAGAAACTGAGAAAGTTAGAAACATGACACCTAGGGTGTGTTAATGACAAGGTGTGTTTGAAATCGCAATGTCGCCGAACTTGCCCATTGTGGGAATGTGTGTGTTCCAATGGGAATCCGGAACAGCGGAACCATTGTGAGGTTGTGTGTGTTCCCATGGGAACCCAGAGCGGCAGAACCATGGTGAAGTATGGGTTGGTTATCCGCGGAGAGGAGCCACTGCAAAGTTTTATGTGCCAATGGGAACCTGATGTGGCAAAACCATTGTGAGGATACTCGGGAGACCGGAACGGTGGAACCGAGGATGGGTGTGTAAAAATGATTTTACAAAATGATGATTTAGTATATGAAAGGTGGAAAAAGGTGACACAATCTACGACAAGTCGCGTAGGGGAAACTCAGAAAATCATGGACACCAACGTTAGTTTGAATAATGAATGTGGATGTGTCATTGTCATCTATCATTACATATGCACGTACTATGTGGAAATCGTTAATTTTATGATCTTCTGTCTGTAAGTTAAGGGTTAGTGGATATGGTTTACTCGATTGAGCTTTATAGCTCACGGTGTTGCCTTTGGTGACCCTAACATATTATAATAGTGGCGATGCTGGTATAATGTGTCAGACTTTGTAAATGATCAGGGTGAACTGTACACCTTGGAGGCATTTGGAATTGAAGAGCTAGCTAGGATGGAAGAGCAGGCGGAGCTGTAGTTAGGAACCCTAGTTTCCCTTCCTTGTGTAATTTATGAACTCTTATGAGAGTCATGATGTAATAATGAGCTAGACTCTACTTAGTTTTATTAATAAAATGTTTATTTAACGTACCCAAAATTCGGGGTGTTACATGTTATATTTTCCGAATCTCTGAATATGATTTACGTGACCATTTGTTCATCTTATCATGTAAAACAATGTTAAAAGCTTTTGAAATGTTGAAAGATTTAATAAAGTAAAAAAAATGACTTTTAACATGAAACTCGATTCTGGAATGTAATCGCACAGAAGAGTAATAAGCAGACTAAATAGAATAACAAAAGAAGGAGTATGTACAAGAAATAAAATAATACATGTAGTGTATTACGCCGTGCGGCATCGTAAAATGCCGCACGATGTAGCGTATTCGGTGCAGAATCTGATTTTTTTTGTGCTTTTTTAATATAAAGCTCGTTCGAGGCCCAAACCCAGTATAGGAGGACTGGGAAAGGCCTCGATCGGCTCCCCTCAAAGCTAAATGTGGTTTAGCCCAAGAAATTTATTTATACCTCTTTGATCGAAGCTTAGATGTGCTTGAAGATGGAGAGTGGAGGTTGATTTGGATTGATTTTTGAGAGAGAGAGAGAGAGAAAGAAAGAAAAAAAAATCAATTTGAGATTAATTTTGTTATAGCCTAGCTTGTGGGTTGATATAGAGAGAGAAAGAGATGTATACAGGGGTGTGGGATCCCGCACCCGAAAAGCGCGCTCGAAGAGTCGCCACCTGAATTTTAGAGATGGATGATCCGAGAAACCGAGAGCTTGATTTGAAAAAAAAAAGGCTTTTGATCTAGCCAAAACGTTGAGATTTTGGATCCGGGGGCCACGTTACGAACGGAGAAGGTTTTGTTGAAAAGCACCCCGCTCGCCCTGTAAAACCGGTCTCTACTAAGCATTTTAAATGGGGGATTTAATATCATTTGAAAAACTTAACTTTAAACAAGTACGGGAATGGAAGCAAATAATGAACACGATTTTAATTTAAAAGTCTACTGTGATGCGGGTGTGAGGTGAACAATATAGATCAAATGAATATGCATGCCAGAATAAATGCAACAGTACACATTAGAAAGTTGCTACAATAATTTAAAATGCCGTGCGACACTTTGTGTGCTTCGTTTTTTTTTTAATTTATAAAAAACCAGTTTTTGTCTTAAGTTAAGAAAAAGCAAACCGTGGTCTTATAAAAGTAGGTTTATGTGTGTACAAAGTACTGTAAATGGTTTAGGAAGACCTTTGGTTCATTTTTAACATAAAACATGATATTAAAATCGATCAATGAGTTAAAATGGTAAATAAAGATTCAAAAATGATTCTTAACACCAAACTAAGTTATGAGAAGAAGATAAAAAGGGATCTGACTTACTGTATGGAAAATCAGTAAGAAAAATGTCGCACAGCATAACTCATTAAGCCGTGCGGTTTACTAGGAATACTGCACGGTTAAATGATCAAGTGCAGTTTCTGGTTTTTGGCTATTTTTTTGCTTTGAAGCTCGTTTGAGACCCAAACTCAGTATCGAAAGACCGAGAAGGGCCTCGATTGGCTCCCCTCAAAGCTAAATGTGATTTACCTCAAGGAAATCGATTTATACCTTTTGATCGAGGCTTGGATGTGCTTGAAGATGGAGGAATGAAGGTTGATTTAGATTGAGTTTTGAGAGACTTGAAAGCAAATGGGTGTAGAGAGAGAGAGTCAAGAGGGAGTATTTTTAGAGAGAGAGAGTGAGAGCCAAAAAATGGCAGAGTAACTTTACTTTGAGTTGAAGGGGTGCTTCTCAACTAGAGGGGGGGTATATTTATAGGCAAAAGAGCCAAGGATGATCACTAAAAGAGGGGAGGTGGCTTCTGGGCCGAATAAAACTCATTTTCGGGCACAAACGCTCCTCCTGCAGGCGTGGCTGATAGCTTTCTGCGACTGTCAGAACTTTTTCTCAAATTGCCATGCGACAGATTGAAGTCCCGTGCGGCAGAGTGATTTTTTGAATTTTCTGAGGTGCCATGCGCCTTTTGAAGTGCCGCGCGGTATGTGAGTCAGCAAAGCACACCAAACTTCGCGAGGGCGCCCCGGACACTCCTGAAATTGGATTTTGACGCGGTTCAAAGCGTTGGAAAGCTTGTCGAGTCCTCTTTATAACCCAATTGGTTTCACTCAAAACCATTTTATACATTGAAATGTGTGCCCATTTTACCATCAGTGTGTCATGGAAAAAGTTGTTTTTGACTAAGCAAACGCATTTTTCTCTTTGCAATTGAACCGGGGGCCACCCTACATGGTTAGAAAGGGGTTTTCTTGAGGTTAGAGAAGGAGTAGCAAAGGAGCAACAATCCAAGCCTCGAATGTATATTTTTCCTTATTTCATCATCGGGAAAACTTAATGATTATTCGGAAACCCAGATTGGGGTGTCTACAAGGGGTGATGGGTGTAAGGAGTTGTAGAGAAAGAATCAAGGGGGAGGGTCCTTTTCTCCAAGAGGAGGGGTGTATTAATAGGCAAAAATATGCTTGGAGTGCACCTAAAGGAAAAAAAAACGTGCAAAATGTACTCTGGCCAATCTGGTGATGAACATGGGAATTTGTCAGACGCTCCTCCTGAAAGTCGTGCGGTGGAGTGATTTTTTGAATTTTTCTGAAATGCCATGGTGCGTTTTGAAATGGTGCATGGCGTTTTGAAGTGCCGCGCGGTTTTGTGTAATAGCATAGCACACCAAACTTTGCGAGGGCGCCTCGGACACTTCCAAACTCGGATTTGGGCGTGGTTTGAAGCGTTGGAAAACTTGTCAAGTCTTCTTTCTAACCCAATTGGTTTCACTTCAAGACGTTTTATACATTGAAATGTGCGCCCATTTTACTCTCAATGTGTCATGGAAAAAGTTGTTTTTGATAAAGTAAATGCATATTTATCTTCTGCAATCGAACAGAGGGCCACCCTATATGTTTAAACTTGGGTTTTCTTGAGGTTAAAGAAGGAGTAACAAAGGAGCAACAATCCAAGCCTTGAAGGTGTAACGCCCCCAATTTGGGACGGTAAACTTAAACTCAATTCTCGTTTGTGCAACGGTCAACTATCTTATGGTTCTACCCATTCTACCCATGGCCGAGGTTTTGACCCTAAAGCTTTGATACCAAGTTGTAATGCCCCCAATTTTGGGTACGTTAAATAAGCATTTTATTGATAAAACTAAGTAGAGTCTGGCTCATTATTACATAACAACTCTCCACAGAGTTCAGTATTTACACAAGGGAAGGGTTAAACTATTGCTCCGCCTCCTCCTCCATCCTAGCCAGCCCCTCAGCTTCGAAGGCCTCCAAGGTGTACAGCTCACCCTGTTCATCTATGAGGTCTGACACATTATACCAGCATCGCAACCAGCGTAATATGTCAGGGTCACCAAAGGTAACACCGTGAGCTACAACAGCTCAATAGAATAATCCAAACCCACTAACCCTTAACTTACAAGCAAAAGATAATATAGTTAACGAATTTTCCAAACTTACCATGCATTCTCAACAAACAGTTAACAATTAGACATCCACATTCATTATTTATCTAACGTCGGTGTCCATGATTTCTGAGTTTCTCCTACGCGACCTATCGTAGACTGTGTCATTTTTTCCACTTAACAAATAACAACACATTGTTTCAAAAATCCATTTTTAACACACCCAACCTCAGTTCGGCCGTTCCGGTCTCCCGAGTATCCTCACAATGGTTCTAGAAGATATGTTTCAAACTTGTGTTTTGAATTTTCAAGAAAATTGGAAGAAAAACTTATCGTTGCCAGAATTTGCATGCAACATTAGCTATCAAGCAAGCATAGGAATGGCACTATACAACGCACTCTATGGAAGGAAATGTCAATCACCGATATGTTGGACTAAAATGGGAGAGAAAATTAGAAGGGCCGGCACTAGCCAATGAAACAACTACGAGGATTCAGGAAACAACTAAGAGGATTTAGGTAATTCAAGAAAGGTTGGAAGCAGCAAAAAATTGAAGAAAAAAAAGTTACATGGATACGAAGAGGAGTCCGTTGGAATTTTAGCCGGAGAGTTTGAGTTTTTAAAAGTATCACCAATAAAAGGAGTGAAATGGTTTGGAAAGGCAGGAAACTATAACTAAAAAATGTTGGGCTATTTGAAGTTCTAGGGAAGATTGGGGAGATAACTTACCAGTTGGCCTTACCACCGGAATTCTCGTATGTTCACAACATGTTTCACATGTCAATGTAACGACTCATATAGAACTTCGGAAGGATTTGAGCTACGAGGTAAAATCTGAATGGATTTTTGGTTGGAAGGACAAGATTCTTAGAGGCAAGGTTATATTGTTAATCAAAGTGTGGTTGTCCAATCAATGTGGGGGAGTGGCATCATAGGAAACCGAGGAAGATATGCGGAAGAGATATCCATACCTCTTTCCAAATGAAGGTAAGTCAAGTTCGGGGATAAACTTCAATAAGTGGGGGAGGGTGTAATACCCCTAATCTTAATTATAATTAGTGTTTGATTATGTGCTATGTTTTGAGTCAATTATGTGAGTTAGGAGTTTGTTTTACTTGTTAATTAAATTAAGGCACATGATAGGCCATGTACCAACACACATGATAATCTTTCTTGAAGTCTGATAAAACAAAAGAGGCGAGAGGTTCTAAACTTCTATGTTGTTCCTACCTTGTATCTGTCTTCAATGTAGAGAGAGAGAGAGAGAGAGAGAGAGAAGCGGTGAAGAGAAGAAGAAGAAGGGGAAAATTAGGGAAAATCTTGTTGGCTTTGAATTGAAGACTAGACTCGGTAATTCATATTTCTTATTCTTGAATTCATGTTCTTTATGTTGAATTTCATGTTTTAGTAATTAATTCAAGCTCCAGATAGTTGATTGCAAGTTGAACTTGGGTTTTGGGTTGAAATCTTAAAAAATCTCAAGAACCCTAAATGAACCTCTTGAATTACATGTTCAGAATTTGTTTTGATGCATGAATTTGATGTTCTTGAAGAAGCTCTTTAATATATCTAAGTTTGAGCATGATTAGTGAAGTTTTGGTGTGAGTTTGAAGTGTATTGAAAGGTTTTGGAGTCGGAAATCGGAAGAGGAACAAGCTTTGTTTTTCTGAGAGTTCCTCTATGAGTCCTTTGTCTATGGTAAAAATTTCGGGATCAGATTCGGAATACTGAATTCTGTAAAAAATTCTTAACCTTGCAGCGTGCAGTTTCGGACTGTGCACAGACACGTGTTAGGAAAACGGCAAAAATTTTTAGCTCGAGTGACCAAATTGCAAACCGTTTTCTGATTGTGAAACTTGATTCATAGACCTTAAAGAGTATGTAGAGTTCGTGGATTAGTTATTCTTGTGCAAAGTCAGTTTTAGTTTTTGCTTTAAAGTGGATGAAGCTGTAGATTCTGTGATTATCTTCTTGAGACTACCTATCTAACTTCATATGTTTACCTTAGGACCTTATGTTCATAAAGATAGGATTGTTTAGCTTCTTCTAATCGTGTTTTTATTGCCTAACAGCTATAGGAAGTTTGGGTGATTCGTAGAGCCGAGGTGAGTGATTTAATACCTAAATTACATGGTTTTGAACTTGCTTTCCTTAACGAGCTTATTTGAACAAGTTTTATAAATTGTATACTCCATGGAATTACAATGGAAGGTGGACCTATTTGTGAAATATTTGCAAATCTATTTAATGACATTCCTAACGTCTGGTCTTGCTAGGGGACGGCTTAATGGCTTGCAATAGGGTGTTTGAGGTTGGCGTGTGTTTTGGGATAATGCCTAGACGTCTGGCTTATCCACTACTGGGGACGCCTAGTAGCTTTTGAATTTTGAATAACAGAACGTGCATTATATTTGGCTTATGGATTTGAGTTTCTTGTTTTGAAATACTATCAAATTATTTTGCTTTGTCCATGGAAGGCATGTGAGTTAAGTATTAATCATTCACACGAGCTTTGCCTTATGTATTTTATTTTCCACCTTTCAAGAAGCGACATGTAGTGTGGCGGTGTGTTTACTTTTTGGATGTGTTGTATATTTGGAAACTTGTAGAAAGAAAGTTATGCTTTGTAAACACTTAGCTTTGTATATGGTTTACTTAGCTTTTAAATTTGTAGATAAGCACAGCTCTGAGAGGTTTACCCTTTGTGTTTGTAAAACCTGTAGACACCTCCCGAACAAGGCATCGCCATACAATTTGATATTGTTTGTTTGCTCGGTTGGTTGCTTGCTTCATAAACCAAGATCATGGACATTCCCATGGCTAGGAACATCGCCACATGATAGCGGTTATCATCAAAACAAAGTCGCCACCCAGTTTAGTAGAATTAGGAAAATAGATAGAGATTCTGGATACGGAAGGCAAAGGTACAAAACGGGGAAGGTGTTAGGCACCCCTTTCTGCCTAGCCGTGAGGCTAGCCCATAATCATTCAACATAAGACATATAGATGCTTTATCTAATTCTAAACACATAGTCTGATTTTATGCCTTTAAATAGTAAATAAGGTGAGTTGAGACGATAAGTAAAACATGCATCAGAAAGCAAAACACAACAACGCTGTCCCAGGGGATGGATCTCGCGGCCGATGAATAGATATCACGGCCGAGGGATCCACCTGGATTGATGTACCGACCGAAGGATCGAAGCCCCGGTCAATGTTTTTCCTCACACTAGACAGAAAAGTTAGCAAACGATTAAAAGCTACGATTAAACAAGAAAACAATAAATAAACAGAACCAGAGGCCCCTGGGCCTCACCACTTTGATCCCTCAGTAGCTTGATTGCTTCGGATTTCATCGGGATTGGCTAATTGCTTCTTGGGAAACCCTAGGGTTAGGGTTTGAAACATCGGGATTTGATCGCCGGATTGATGGCTGCCTTCAGGAGGTTAGGGCTTTTGTAGAGAGGGTTTGAGGGAGGAATTCTATAGAGTTTTGTGGTTTGAGGGGGGATGAATCTCATTAAGTTCGGTCCAATCAAATTGCACGATTGCAATTGCAATGTAATTCAAACTCCTCGTTGTGATCTCTGAACATGCCCGAACGCATCGAAGAAGTAGTGTGATCGGATCAAACAATCGACAGAACATTCCAGAGTTTGGAAAATAGACAATCTGGCGGCCGTAGAAAGGTTGTGGCGGTCGAGATATGGATTGAGCGGCTGAGGAAATGATCCTGCGGCCGAGGGACGGATCTCTCAGGGAGATGTTTGTTGCAACAGGTTGCTCGGGTGAGGAAAAGATGTTAAGGCCGTGAGATCAATGTTATGGCTGGCAGATAGATTCTCCTAGGATTCTATATTTCTGTCGGAAAGGCTGTTTGGTTCTAAATTGGGTCCTCTAAGTGGCTCAAAGTTCTTACCGAAAGTCCTAAGGTTCTCAAGATGTCAATCAGCAATCATCGTATCCATTTCATCATCGGGATGGTCCCCAAGGTGGGACCTGAAATAATCGTTCGGCCAAATTGGGGTGTCTACAGATGCCCCTCTTTGACTGAGCTCAGACGGATCGCGAGACATGTTTGAGTAAAAGTCAAAGCTGTAAAAGCAACTCAATTTGGTCCAACCACTATTCCAAGGGTTTTAGAAAAAAGGTTGTGTTGTGGTCGGGCCGGGAGGCTGCCTACGTATTCCACAAGGGAAATTCAGACCAATCGTAGTTCGGGGTAATAAAGAAAGAAAAAGTTTGGAGGGTTAGAGACAGAAGACGTACCTTTGGGCTTAAAAAGCCAAAGTGCAACGTACCTATACTAAGCCAGGATTTTGGCGGAGAGTAGTTGGAGGAGCGCTGGGCTGTCGAGGATGCTTTTGCGAAGAGCGTCCTTAGCATTTTGGGGTAGATCAATACACGGCGGGTGTATTTGCTTTTCTTGATCATCCTGACTTTAACTAAGGGAAGTTTGGTAGGGTAGCTTATCCTTGCGAATGAGCTGGAAGGAATTGATGTAATGGTGGGGAATCCAAGCCATTTGTTGGGATGAATTGGACGCTGGGTTTTGAGATACGGGGTGGAACCCAAGCCATCTTCCAGAGACGAGTTAGATGTCGTTTCTTGAGATATTGGGAGCGCAGGGCTGGTAACTTAAGCACGGAGCATTGGGATGAAGGAACCGAGGCACGGAGCCGGTAGAGCTTTTGATGAAATCGGAGTGCAGAGCTGGTGTTGATCATAAGGCGAGGGCCTGGGGAGACAGAACCGAAGCGCGAAGCTGGTTTTGATCACAAGGCAAGATTTTGAGGTTTTTGGAGCTTTGGCGGAACTGAGGCTCTGAGCCGGCTGATGACTTAAAGAGCTTTGCCTTTTGGAGGCTAGAATTTTGAGATGTCAGAGCTTTGAGCTTGACATGATTGAACCGAGGCGTAGAGCCGGTTGTGGTCTGATGGTTTGTGCGCGGAGCTTTCTCATCATAAATTTTGGCGTGGAGCCAAAGGATCGAGGTTCCGGATCGATCAATAAAACCGAGGCGCGGAGCCGGTTGATTGCAGGGTTGACCTGTTTCATGAATAAGAGAGATATGCAAAATATATGTGATGATGGTAAGATGTGAACATATATGATGATTATGCAGACTCGATGTGATTGTGGTGATGCAATTGATGCAATATGTGCACGGGCCCGTTCGTGTGTGTTTGATTTAAGCATGGAGCTTCTATCAAGTTCTGGACTTGAGCATTCAGAGCGTAGAGCTCGAGCATTCGGACGGGAGAATCCGAGCATTCAAAGTACAGGCTTTGAGCATCCAGTACACAGTGGTTGGGCATCCAAACATAGAGCTTGAGCATTCAAGTGTAGAACTTGAGCATCCAGTACACAGTGGTTGGGCATACGAAGAGCTTCGAGCATTCAAAATGTTGGACTTTGAGCATTCAAGCGTAGAGCCTGAGAATTGATGATATCTTGATTGGGGCGGTGTAGAGCCTGCTGAAGATTGTTGTTATGGCGTGGGGCCAGTTGAAATAGTGGGCTTGGAGCCGCTGAAATGATTGGTTTGGGGCTGTTGGTGAGCTTAGAGTGGCTGAGATAATGGGCTTGGAGCCATTGAATTGATAAATGGGGGCGTAGAGCCGCTAAGATGATAGGCGTGGAGCCTGTGGAGTTGATAGATATGGGCGCAGAGCCACTGAATGGTTTGCAAGCTTGGAGCTGCGGAGATATGATTAGTATGGGTGTGGAGCCACTGGATTTTTTGGATGGTATTTGGCGTTGAGCCCTTGATGGTGGCAAGCATAGAGCTGCTGAATAGATAGTGAGCTTGAGCTCGAAGCTACTGAGTGGTAGCACGGGCAAGGAGCCTATTTGATAGATGAGCGTAGGGCTGTTGAATTGACAAGTGCAGAGCCGTATAGACTTGCTAAAGTGATGAATATGGGCCTGGAGCCTGTTGAGTGTGTTAGCTTGAAGCTGATGAGCTTTAGAGCTGCTGAGTTGATGATGGTGCAAGAAGCACGACATTGCTGAGATGGCGATGAATAGTAGAACCTCTAAGTATCTTGGTTGGCTGTAGAAAGAGCTTCGGCCAGTAGTTTGTGGAGAGAGAGATTCCTTTATGTTGGGGCATGCTCCGAAGGCTAATTTTGATCATGTTGTTATTGGCTCAGGGATGGCCCCAAGGCTAATCCAATCTTTGGTCTTGTTAGTCATGGACCCAAACTTCATAATAGCTTGAATTGTTGCACTGGGCAAGATCCGGTGCTGTTGTGGGAGATCGATTAGGAGGCCAGAAGATCGATCTCTCGGCCGAGTAATGGATATAGTGGCCGATAAATTGATATCTCGGCCGCGAGAAAGCTAAAGGTCAGAAAATCAATTTAAGTTAAGCTTAATCGATCTCACAGCTTTATTCGATCTTTCTCTTCCTCTTCTCTCTTCCTACCCGAGCGATCCCCTCTGCCCTTTTCTCTCCAGTCACCGCCATCCTCCTACCGCCGTCGTTTCTCCGACCACCACCGTTTCGGCTACTGTCCTCCTTGGCGACCATGGCCTCGTCTCCTCCTCCTCCGACCGACACCACCGCCGGCGCCCCTTCATCCTCTACTGCCACGCCGAGAGATACGGGCAAGGCACCGGCCGTCGAGGCCACTGTTCTGGGCGGGGTTTCAAGTACCCGCGTGCTTCGCTCTAGTCGGCGGACGCCGACTATTGGAGGGGGTTCTTCGCAGCCGAATCCCTCCAATGCCGAGTTTGAGACCGCTTCCGATGTGGGTGGCGATGCTTTGCCGCCATTTGACGCTGCCACGTATGTCCCTTTTGTTCACATTATCGGGGGTGGTGGTTCGTTACGATATTGTCCTCCTCTCGGCGACGTTTCGGCTAAGGTTTTGCGCTGAGAGCCAGAGTAGCACTTTGGTTTTACCAATCGGAAGGTAAACTTTCCCCTGCAAATAATTTTGTTTGTATTAGGATTTATGAAGCCATATTTGAAATTTGAAATTGAAAATAAGTTCTCAATAATTGCCCCTTGTTTAGGCGTTGTTTGCTATTATTTCTTCTCAAATCTTGCAGGCAAATGAGAAATTGTGTGTGTGGGGAAGCGGTCCACAGGTGTTTGAGTGGTATGAGGGACTTCCTCAGGGGGCCAAGGATGCCGTTGCTTTGGCTGGTTTTGAACAGCTGATACTGGGCTTCCATCTTCTGAAGGCGGAGCTAAGGTTGACCATAGCACTTGTTGAGAGGTGGTGGGATACCACTAACACCTTCCACCTTCCGGAGGCTGGAGAGATGACGATCACTCCAGGTGATTTTGCTCTGTTGACAGGTTTGAAAGTTGGTGGGGATCCTCTTCCGCTTGGCCCACGGATCCATGAGCGCGAGGGTGCTTTTGGTTATCTTTTAGGGAAGACCCCTACCGTGTCAGAGAGCGGTCACATCACCTATTCCTGGCTCCAGGAGCAGTTTGATCATGCGGGAATTTTGACAGAGGTATCTCTTCCTCAGCTGGTACGAGCTTTCCTCCTTTACCTCCTCGGACAGACCTTATTTTGCGACAAGGAGAACTCTGTGCACGTCTAGTTCTTAGCTGCGTTGGTGGATTTGGAGACCATAACAGAGTTTGATTGGGGAACTCCTACCTTGGCTACACTGTATGGGCACCTGAGTGCTTGCTCCCGGGAGGTCAGTTTGTCGTTGGGTGGACACCATCGTGTTTTAGAGGTACACCTTCTAGCTTTCTTTATAATTCTTTCCACTACTTTAGTTTTGGATACATCATGCTCATCTTCATCCTTGTTTGCAGCTCTGGGCCTTCGAGCACTTGTTACAGTTCCCTCCTCCGACGTGGCATATGAAGCCTAGGTTTGTCCCTCGAGCGGCCCGTTGGTTGAAAGGGGTTCGGAAGACGCGGTCGCCTGCCATGGATTTATTAGCCTGGAGATGAGTTTTGGATCGTTTGACAGTGGACCAGGTAAGATACCCCCTACTTCTCTTTGCATAATTCCCCATTTTGTTGTATTGATATCATCTTGCCTATGACAGGTGCGTTTTGATCCTTGGGATACCCTACTTGACGATGCTCCTTTAGAGTTAACCTCCGCTCGGGCTTTGAACAGTCAGCACTTCCACTTGGAGGGTCCTTTCTCAAGAGCTTGGTATCTTGGGGAGAGAGTAGCGAGCCAGTACTTCCAACGCTCTGAAGCGTTGCAGTTTGTTCCTATTCCTCCTCCCGCTGGTATGAGGTCTACTCATCTTTTGACAGGAGAAGGCCTGCTTCTTGCTCTTGAGAGACGGTTAGTTGTAGATTTTCTTCAGGCGGGAGATTACTCAGCCTTTCGTTTGGCTTTGCTGACCTCCCCTACTACTACCATTGCTGCCGCTCCTCCTGTTTGGCCATGGCTCCTAGTTTTATCTCTTTTCATAATGCTAATGGAGAAGAGGAGCGACTGTCGCTGACGCCATGTGCTGCCCAGTTGTATGTGCTTCTTGTCTGAGTTCAACAGGTAACCATTGTGGACTTTTGCTTTGGTTTTTTTTTTTCTTGCTATACGTCTGACCAATTTTTCTGCAGGTGCCTGCTGATGTTGTTCAGGAGTGGCTGCGTGTATTTCAGAGTGCAGAGGCCTTGGTTCGACAGCAGCGGAGCCGGATAGTTGTGGTATATATCTTTTGATTCCTTCTCTTTCCATCTCGTATTCTATGTGAACCTGAATGTCCATTGTAACGCCCCGAATTTTGGGTACGTTAAATAAACATTTTTATTGAATAAATTAAGGAGAGTCTAGCTCATTATTACAACATGAGTCTCACAAGAGTACTTTTATTCAACAAAAGAGGGGATAATCTAAGGTTAACTACTCCGCCTCTTCCTCCATCCTTGCAAGCTCCTCGGCTCCGAAGGCCTCCAAAGTGTACTGTTCCTGCTGCTCATCTATAAAATCTGACACATTATACCAGCGTCGCCCCCAGTATAATATGTCAGGGTCACCAAAAAGGTAACACCGTGAGCTACAGAAGCTCAATAGAATAATCCAAAACCCACTAACCCTTAACTTACAACAAAGAGTCATATAAATAATTACACATGCTCATTCAACAACATAATTAACAATGACACATCCGCATTCATTATCTGGCTTACGTTGGTGTCATGTTTCCGTGTGTTTCTCCTACGCGACTCATCGTAACTGTGTCACCATTTCATTTCGAAAATCATTTCTCATTCTTTGTTACCAACGGGCTACCAAGTCCGGCCATGTTATCAAATCCTACATTGGGTCCTCTCCGCGGATAACCAAGCCCAATTACCAATGAAGCTACCACGTCCGGCTCCGTTAGTAATCTACACAATGGGCTACCAAGTCCGGCCTCATTGCGGTTTTCGCAAGTCCACACAAAGGGCTACCAAGTCCGGCCACCTTGCGGGTTTTCACAACTCACATAAGGCTACCAAGTCCGGCCATTATGTAGTTTCAAAAATCCTTTTTATCCATATCAACCACTCCCTAAGTGTCATGTTTCTACTTTTTGGTTCTTGTGTCTCGTAAGCATGCATAGACTCCGCGGTGGGACGAATCACTTTAAAGTAATCTAGCAAGATCATCCAACTCTATTTAATCATGCTTGTTTACAACCACAAGTAAGGTAAGCAATCATGCGATCAAATTCACAATCCTTGAAAAGGTCAAAATACGAATACTTCGTTTTGAAACAACACTTTATCGTAACAACCTATGTTTATTGACGAGTTAATCAAGTTGGGAAGATTCTTTAAACCATGCATTCAATTATTCTCAAGATCAAAGTAAACTACGTAAAACAAATCATGCTACACATAAGGCTTCATGATCATACAATACAATATACTTAGAGAAGTAAGTTCGATGAATTCTACAAGATCAAACATATACTTAGGAAGAGTAGATCGGAAAAATCTATGTATACTTAAGGTTAGGAAGTATAGGAAACATCTACGTAGAATTAGAGGTATAAGAAGATTCTACCTTTCTTCTTGGTGGTAGGAAGACTACGAAAAGATCGACGGGAAGAAAGTTGGCAAACAAACGGAGTAACGGCTTATGTTAAGCTTCCGATAGCTTCGAAACAGAAAGGTTTCTCTCGGAACTAGATCATAACCTATACTACTACTACTTTAGGATCGAGGTGGTGGTCGTATGGTGGTTTAGTGGCGGAGATGGAAAGGAAGCTCAAGAACAAGCTAGAACTACTAAAGAACACTAAGAATTCTTATGCTTTCAAGGAGAGAACTTGGAGAATGAAGAGGTGTGAGTTGAATGAGAAGTGTGAGGTCTTATTTATAGGCAAATGGGCTCTCCCTCCCTCTCTTTGGCCGGCTGCCCTCTCTCCCTCTTTCCTCCAATTTTTTATTCAAGCAAATCAAGTTTGCTTGCAAGAAATAACCTAAAAACCTAGGCATGCAAGGCTAGGATGTGTCCTTTGGATTGGATTTTGGAAGATTGGCCAAGCAAGTGGATTTATTTCAAGTATAAAATTAGGGTTTGTACAAAGAAGGACAAGATTGGATGGCATTGGTTATGCTTTCACTTGAAAGTATACACAAACTAGGACAAGGATGACCAAAGCATGTCAATCACTTGCACACACATCACTCTCTCCCTCTCTCTCTCCTCCTATCTCTCTCTCTCTCTCTCTCGGCCTCTCTCTCCTCCTATCTCTCTCTCTCTCTCTCTCTCTCTCTCTCTCTCTCCTCTTGGTACATTGGTACACAATATATAAATATAACTATATATATAATAGATATGGAAGGACAAGGATTTGGATTGGAAGAGTAAGGATTTTGGCTAGCAAGGGTTTGTACAAGATTTCCCCAATAAGAAATGAATTTAGGACAACTAGGTCATAGATTGCTAGGAAGGTAATCACCAAGAAATCAAGTAATGGTACATCAAGAAGGTCAAGGAGATCATGGTACAATTCTCTCTCCCTCTTTCCTTCTCTTTCTCTCTCTCCCTCCTTCTCTCTCTCTCGGATCTCTCTCCTCCCTCTCTCTCGGCAATCTCTCTCCTCTCTCCCTCTCTCTCCCACTTGTATGTACTATGAAAGACTACATATATACTAATATATATATATGTACTATGGGTCTTTAATAAAATCTAAGTTTTCAAGTAAATTAGATTTTCTAAATATAATAATCTATATACACACATGTTATATCCAATATTATACATATATACATACAAGTACACACACACACACACACACACACACACACACACACATATATATATATATATATAAGCATGTACTAGATATTAACCAAATCTAATATCTAATTAAGTATTCTACTTCATCCAAAGTACCATGTACTAACCTAATATACTAATGGACAAATCTTAATTTAATGGGTTTTAACACATGGCCAAATTTAATATTTTAATCAACCTAGTACATGATTGTCAAGACTAACTATTATCCAAAGGATAATAGTTTCTCTAATGGTTAATAACCAATGGGTAATAATGGCTAGGATTCTAGTCTATCGTCCAATGGTTAATAAAACTCCTAATGGTTATTATCCAACGGTTAATGCTAGAAAGTCTAATATTTGTAATTAAGCTCTAAGCTAATCTAATCTCGTACTTAGGGAGATTAACCAAGGTTTACCTATTGACCAAAGGGTAAAGGAAACCCTAACGCTATTGTCCAACGGATAAATATTACCCTAGCCTTTATCGTCCAATGGATAATGACAAAAAGGGTAAAATGGTCCATCTAGGGTTAGGGAGAAGTGATTAGGCTAAATGGGCATTAGGCTATTCTAACTAATCGGTTAAAGACTAACGATACTTAATCTATGCTTTCATTGCTCGAGTGGTATTTTGGTTTTATTTAGTAGGAAATTGCCTAATAACGGAATATTAAAGTCCAACAGTGCCAAACTCCAAGGCAAGGCGTGAGCGTGGCCAAGGCGGCCTGGTAGCAAAGCGGTGGCCAAAGCAGCTCGGTGGCAAAGTGGTGGCCAAGGCAGCCTGGTGGCTAAATAGTGCTGCGGTGGCCAAGCAACCCTGGCCAAACAAGGCTAAGGCAGAGCTGCAGAGGCAGCGGTAGCCAAGGCACCTGGCCAAACAAGGCTGCGGTGGCCAAAGCGGCCGGCAAACAAGGCTAAGGCAGCAGCTGCCAGAGGCGAGGCCAAAGCTGCCAGAGGCCAAGCGAGCAACGCCTAAGGCAAAAGCGGCGCGACCGATGCCAAGCGCGTAACCCAATGGCGTAAGGCGAGCAAGGCACCAAAGAACGCCAAGGCAAAAGCAAGGCGCGACCCGACGCCAAGGCAGAACCCGATGGCAACCAGGGCAGAGCAACCTAACAGTGACCCGACGCCTAGGCGAGGCAGGCGCGACAGCGAGCCGACGCCAAGGCAAGGCAGGCGCGACAGCGAGCCGACGCCAAGGCAAGACAGGCCCATCAGCGAGCCGACGCCAAGGCGAGGCAGGCCAGACAGAGCCCGATGCCTGGGCGAGGCAGGCCTAACAGCGACCCGATGACTAGGCAGCCTAGCCAAGCCAAAACAAGGCGGTCAAGCCGACGGTTAAGGCAAAGACCAAAAATTTCTACTAACCACTTCGGCATCGATGCAACACTCTAGGTTAGGAAAATGTAACTAAGCCAAACGGTAATTAGGGTTGCTAGCTAATCGGTTGCCATGTAGGATTTCCAGCCGAGAAAATAAATTCTAGGATTTTACTACAATTACCAAGTAACTATACCAAGGTCTTAATAGGCATACTCGTCTTTAGAAAATGACCTTAATGCCCGGGCGATGAATTCTAATCTCCTAAGTCATAAACCTAATTATGACGGATTATTAATCGCAAAAAGGGATTTTTAAAATAAATAAAGAATTTTCAAATATAATAACAAAATTTTATAAGTCGATAACGACCGATTTTTGGATGTTGAAATGAAATCCAAGTATTAAAATAAAATTCAAATTTTTAGCGAAATTTTTATTGACCAAAAATCGGGGTCGTTACACTTTCTGATTTGTACTTGATGGAAAGCCGTTGCTGCTGCTTTGAACATGGTATGAGTTAGTGAGGGTGAGAGCATTAGGGCTGGTGGTGGAGGTGCTGGAGCTAGTGATGGAGATGCGGATGGTGGGGGTGCTGGAGCTGGTGCCGGGGCTGGAGATGCTGATGAAGGGCAAAGGATTAGTATTCAAGTTCCTGAGCGGTTTCGTCCTTCTTCCTCATGTCCTGCGCCCAAGAGGGGCCGTGGGCAGTAGTGTGCCTTCTTTCTTTGTACCTGTATTTGTTAGTCCCAAGACAGATGAGGATATTGCATTTTTATGAGGCAACTTTAGCCTGTTTTGTATTTTGTCATGAGATACTTCGATTTTGTATGTTATGGTTTGAAAGCTTTTCAGTAATAGATTGGAACATGGGCCGACGAATGGATTACTCGGCCAAGGAATCCATTCTTCGGTTGCTACTTCTTATTTCCTAAAGAAGTTGGACTTTTGCTTTTAGCCAAGTGGCATTCCTTTCCTCTTGTGCTTGAATCAAACTCATATCCTTGATTTGCAATTGCTACCTCCGCAATCTCTTTCCCATGTTACGAGATTTTGGGATATCTCGTCCCTTACGTTGATGACTTTTGAATCAGAGATGACGAGCAGTGATTCCCGTGACTTTTTGTCTTTTCCAATCGTTTTGAAAAATGAATAACTCATCTTTTGTGAGCTCAATACACAGGTTTAGCTATACCTATCGCTGAGTACAAACACATTGATGTTTTTCCTTCTTCCCAAATGTTTGGGCCGCATCTCAATGTTAGATTGCCTACGTATCTCAATCAGGGAATCAGGCCATGAAAGTAGTTCCAAAATTATCGCCTTTGGGGTTGGGTTTTCCACTCTTGGTTTTTCTCCTCACATGCTCTTGATTTTGCCTAGGTTACCTGATAGAGGTTGAGTCCCTAACGAGCTTTTGAATGCCTTTATTTTTGCCTAGGCTGCGATTCCGCGTTTTCTTGTCCCAGTAGGCTTTGCTCTTATTTTTGCTTGGGTTGTTTGGTCACCCAACGAGCACCTTTCCTCTCAATGGTTTTCTGTATGGAGATATTTTCGTGAATCTCTTTTTTTTTTGGAAAGAGATGTTTTCTTGCTTTGGAAAGGAATTTAGTGGATATGTTTTTCTGAATCTCCCTTTTGTGTTTGTACCTTCGAAATAGGCAAGCTAACTCTAAGTGTTCTCATGGAGATAGCGTCATATTTCTAAGTTTTGACAAAAACCTAGTTCTAAGCAATCAAGGTTCGTCCCTTCTTTCCCTTTGTTAGCAACACAAAGAATTTGATCCTCGTAATTTCCTTTTTGTTGGTAAAGAGATTACAGTATGTAGCTATTGCATTTCAAAGAATGAATCATTCATAAGTGGAGAGATAAAATGAAAGTTTAGTTTATAGAAAATGCCCAAACAGGGGCCCAAAACATGTTCTAGCTTGATTCAGGAAATAAAAGTAATGCTTTTGCCATGCCATGCAATTACTGTAGCATCTCAGGAGTTGCTCCTTTGCCTTTTGCAGTTTTATACTCTTCTTCACCCTCTTCTTTGCCAAACAGAATCTTTAGGTCAAACTCAGCTAGCACCTCGATCTAATCTTTGGGAGTAACGGGAGGAGGATTTGTTGGTTCTTCTTCCATATCACTGTCAGTCCATTCTTGATCAAAGAGAATCTGCATTCCAGGATACCTTTGTTTGGTAGTTTAATCTTCCCATGTTTCTGTGATACCACAAAATGGGAAGTCTTCTCCTTCTCTTACAAACCAGTCGTTGAGTGTTTTTAGGACCATGAGTTTCTCTTCTTTGATCCTGCTTCCTCTTGCTTTAGCTTTTTCCATGATTCTCTTCTTCTCCATCTCGGCTTCTGTCAGGGTGTAGCCAAGATCAAAGGCGTATTGATTATGCGGAGGATCAATCATTTGTGGGATGCCTTGTGATCTTTTGCCTAAACCCAACCCAGGACAGTAGTTATGCTTCTTCATCATTCGTATGGTAGGGGCGCTTATGTAGAAGCTTCTTTCGGCTATCAGAGCTTGCACAGCAGTTGCTTCTTTAAGACTGAATCCAGTAAGGAAAGTTTCTTCGGTTCCTACCTCTTGTACAGGTGTGTCAGCATGGGTTCGGATTGATGAATCCCCTAGGATGGTGATGACCTTTCCATCTGCTACAAACTTGACCTTTTGATGCAAAGTGGAAGGTACTGCCCCAGTGTCATGTAGCCATGGCCTTCCTAGCAAGAGGTTGAAGGTGGCTGGTATGTCCATTACGTGGAATTCCACATCTCTCTTAATCTTCTCCACTTCTAGTGGTACAGTAACACATCCAACAACTCTCCTCTTTGAATTATCATATCCTCTTACACCTTGGCTGGAAGGGCGTACATCAGCAGTATCCACTCCGAGCTTGTCGAGAGTCCTCTGAGGGCACACATTTAAAGCGGATCCGTTATCCACCAGGACTAATGGGATCCATTTAGTGAGGCACTTGAGAGAAATATAGAGGGGCTTGTTGTGTGCAAGGCCTTCAGGAGGTAGGTCCTTGTCAATGAAGGCTATTGTTGGCTTCAGGGCTTTGGACGTTGTTATGAAGCTTACCAAATTTTCAGGGGTGATGTCGATGGGAACTTTAGCTTTCCCCAGGGTTTTGAAGAAGGAATTGCGATGTTCATAGGAAGACATAAGCAATCCCCAGATAGAGATATCAGCTTGGATTTTCTTCAATTGTCTCAGCACTCTATCTTCCTTAGGTTCGATCCTTTGACTGTCCTCTTCTTCTTCTTCTTCTATTACTCGTGTTGAGGTTGAACCCTCTCCACTTAGTTTGGGAGGTTTGTATACTCTTCCACTTCTGGTGAGATGACCTATCTCTTCTTCTTGAACGCCCCAAGGATCAGCAGGTTCGATCCTCCCAACTTCCCAATCACTTGGCAGAGCTTGGTCCATTTCCAACCACCAATCTCCATCGTCAATTGCATCGATACAAGGATAATCATCTTTGGGAAAGGTGAGGGATGGTTTGGTTTGGGTGATGTACTAGGTAGGATTATATGTGGAGTTGTTGAAGAGGTTTATAAGATTGATGCCTTGAGGCGGTGGTTCAGCATCGTGGGTAGGGAGTGGATTGGTTTGCACATTGGGTTTGGGTGGCTTTATGGTTTGACTGTCGATGAGATCTTGGATGTCATGACGAAGACGCATATAGCGGTCTGTCTCATGTCCAGGGTGCTGGTGGTAAGTGCATTATTTATTAGCGTCATAGCTTGGACCATAAGGTGGCTGAGGAGGTGGGTTATTCAGGGGCTTGAGATGCCTTTGACGGCTTAGAATGGCTAAGGCTTGAGATGGGGTCATGTAGAGGGGGTCAAAGTAACGGCGAGGCCGGTTTGAGCTTTGGGATGGTATAGTTTGGAAAGGGTAGGCTGAGTTAAGAGTGTTGACGGAGGTATTAGATGTACGAGTTGAGAAGACTTTCTTGGGTGGAGGAGTTTCTTCCATCCCAATGAGTACCAGTTTGAGCCCTTCTTCAATTTGCAGCCCAGTCTTGAAATCAGTGATGGCCTGGGTATAGATATGCTTGAGATACTTGGATTGCAGATTTTTAACAACTATTCTCACTTGATCTTCCTCAGAGGGGCGATTCTTCATTTTGGCAGCCTTTTCCCTCCACCTAGCCACGAAAGTGACAAAGTCCTCGTTTGACTCTTGCTTGGTCATTTCCAAATCTCGAGTGGTTACCTCAACTTGAACGTTGTATGCATATTGCTTAATGAAAGCATTGGCGATTCAGGTCAAGTGTGATAGTGTTCAAACTCCAAAGTGAGGAACCAGTCGAGAGCACTTCCAGTGAGAGTTCTTTGGAATAGTTGAGCGATGAGCTCATCGTTCAAGCCCATCGGCTTTAGGGTGTTAATGACATGGCGGACATGACTGGTAGGGTTGCCAGTTCCATTAAACTTCTCGATGTCTGGCATTTTGAACTTCTCGGGCAATTAAGAGTCTGGAAAGAGGCACAGTCCTTCAAAATCCAGAATTTGATCTCCCTATGAACGGGCCAAAGCATGTTTAATCTCCTTAACTTGCTTGGTTAACTCTGAATTTCCTACCAATACCACTTCACGGGGGTTTTTTGCTTCTTCCTCGTCTTTCTTGTCTTCAGCATCCCTTGCTGCTTTTTCGGCCACCAAATAGGCTATTTGGGCTCGGAGCTCGCACTACAAGAAAATTTGCATTAGGTGACAAATGAAAATTGTCACAAATTGCATGTTTTTTGTCACAAATAGTATTCGTGACGAAAAAAAATTTGTCGACTAAAGGTTGTCGAGGATTCCTACCTCGTGACGAAATTTGTTTTTCGTCACCTATGGTGCCTTTTGATGACGAAAAATTTCGTCACGGAAAAATCACTTGGTGACGAAATTTTTTTGTCACCTATTATTCCTTTTGATGACGAAATATTTTGTCACCATTCTAATAATTATTTGTCATCCATTTTCAATTTCGTCACTAATTATGACAGGTGATTGATACATAGGTGACAAAAAAAGTTTCGTCACCAAAGAAATTAATTAAAAATAATAATTGTGACAAAATATTTTGTCACCTAAAATTTCCAATTAGTGACGAAAAATATAGTCATTGAAAAGTTGATGAGAGAAACATCTTTGGTGATAAAAAAAATTGTCACCTTAAATATATGTATAGGAAGTAAAAGTGACAAAATAAATTGTCACTAACACTCTTCTTACAAGACAATATCATCCCTATTCATTTTGGAATTCAATACTCAGCCAAACAAATGAACTATAAGTTATACCATAATAGCCAATACATCTTCATAAACCATTATAATCATGTGGCAAACTAGATATCCATTAACCACAAGAACTATGTATTCTACACCAAATTAATGTCCATTCAACCATAGGATCTAAAGCATCAATAATCCCATGACAAAAACATGAAAGGTATATATGTTCATCATAGTTTGGTAGCATCATTAAAATGAAAAAAGAAGACTCGGAATTTCATCCACAAAAGGAGTCTTCATAGAAGCATATATCCAGAAAAGAAGACTCGGACCTTCATCCCAAAAAGGAGTCTTCATAGAAGCATATATCCAAAAATGAAGACTCGGACCTTCATCCCAAAAAGGAGTCTTCATATATCCAAACAAAAAAACTTCATAGAAGAGCGTATATATCCATCTTCCCCGCTACTACCCTTATGCGTATTCAATCTGCACATAAAAAGTAGGATAAAGTATTTTGGTTATGATTTAATAGAACACAAAATATTATGGAAACTTAACAATCTGCACAGTACACCTTATGCGTATTCAATTTGCACACAAAGTATTTTGGTTATGTGTTGGGTGTGTTGTGTCCATTAAAGGTGTGTGTTGGTGTGAGTTGTGTGTGTTGTGTCCACTAAAGGTGTGTTGTGTCCGTGTCCCGTGTCCGTGTCCATATCCGTGTCTGTGTCCGTGTCCGTGTCCGTGCTACATAGACCACTGGTGCTTTGTTGGTCTAGCTGATCATTCATTGAAAGTGCTGACTGTGATGGCAGTCTTTATGTTGTATAAGGTATCAAGCTGTACGTTAAGTAGTTGTGAGCTTGGGAGTTGTCCCATTGTTTGTACCTACCCTTGGGGGGTTGTCCCTTGGGTTGTTTAAGCCTTCCTAGGGGCATGTCCCTAGTTATCTTTTGATTTCCTGGCTTGTTTTTGACTGCTCATGTGGTGCATCATGCTCATTCTTATTGCTAGCCTGCCTGCTGCTGTCCAGTAGTGGCTACCTGCTACTGTTCTGGTTCGCTACTACTACTGCATCCACTACTACAATAATAGATATGCATCACACTAAGCAAATTCACAAAGATCACGGTATTCAGTCAAAGCGTGATAAAAAATGGTGCTTAAAAATTTTTATCTCAGTTTAAGTCTAATGCTGAGATAAAAAGTGGGTTTTAGCACGGAATAAAAGACCTCGCTCTTGTGGAGAGATAAAAAAGAAAAGATCTCACTTTTGTGGCGTGATAAAAGATTTTAAGGTGGAAAAGAATGTAATAAAAGATCTCACTCTTGTGGTGAGATAAAAGGGAAAAGACCTCACCCTTAGCGTGATAAAAAAGAGAGAAAATCTCACCCTTGTGGCGTGATAAAAAAATTTAGGGCGGAAAAGAATGAGAGAAAAGATCTCACTCTTGTAGCGAGATTAAAGAGAAAAGATCCCACCCTTGTGGCGTGATAAAAAACTTTAGCGCAGAAAAAAGTCAGATAAATGATCTCACTCTTGCGGCTAGATAAAAAAGCCTACTCATTTATTCACGCGGTCTGAATTTTCACGTGGGCGGGTTGGTACTTATTTAAGCGTGCTTTGAAAAGTTATGTGAGGAAAACGATGTTGTTTAAGGACTTTGAAATTTTTTTTTTTTGACAAAACGTAAGAAGATAAGCCTTAATTACATTTACACCAAAAAATCTTTACGTTTCATCTTCATCTTCACGCCCAAAAAGATCGAGAGAGAGAGAGAGAGAAGGCAACTCCACGACTGGGTTTCACTAGTGCCCAGTTGTTTCTTCGACGACGAGCGGGCTATTCCACTAGTGCCTTATTTTCACGTGAGCGAGCTGTGATCTTTATAGTTTATAGTAGTAGTGAAACTTAGTTATTTCGAAAATTTCGGATGTCTTCCAAGTGTTTGACATATTAGGTAAAAAAAATAATTATATTATTATGGCTTAGCCTTGTCTGAAAAGGATTAAATTCCAATTGGGAAGCCACCATTGAAATTGAAATTCAATATAAACACAAAATTCATGTGAAATGTTTAATTTATAAATAAAAAAAATACAAAGCGCACACTACAACTTAAAAACTATTGTCTACTAAATTTAGTGGCAAAAACTAAATTTTTCGCCCCAAAAAAATTCTTTGGTGACAAACTACTAATTTTGATTGGCAAAAGATTTGTTGTCCTATTTTTAAAATTTTTTAAGCAATGTTTCTATATGTTTTTTTATAAATTTTAATATCACGTTAATTGCATTTCAAAAAATTTAGCAATTTTAAGGAAAAAAAAAAGTTCTCACATTAGGAAGTAAATATAAATATTTTTGTTTTCCTAATATAACAGAAGTTCTAGGGTAGCATAGTGGTAAGGGTTTGGGAAATCAACTAAGGATGCGTGGGTTCGAAACTTGACAATGACAAGAAAAGAGGGTCTAGTAGTTACAAAGAAAAGATCACGCTCATTTTGAACTTTCAATCACTGTTATAGACTGTGATCTAAAGTGACATACGATCACACTTTACAAATGTGATCATTTGAAACTTTCAATCACGGTTGTATTGGACTTACAATCACGCCCAGAAAAGATCACACCCAAGATAAACAATCACGGCTTATAACCGTGATAAAAGAGAAACGATCACGCCTTTTGGCCGTGATTGTTTCTCTCTTTTAATCACGGTTTATAACCGTGATAAAAGAGAGTGACTTACAATCACACCTAGATCTATCACGGTAGCAGGAGCGTGATGGAAAATTTACAATCACAACCAATAACTGTGATCTTTATAGTTTATTGTAGTAGTGATCCTAGTTGTTGCTGGCTGTTACTATAATGGCAGCAAACTGCTGCTGTATTAGAGCCCTTTCAGTTGCTGTATCTAGGTTCCACAGGACTATACAAGCTGCGTACATCATTTTGCAATTCCAGCCAGTCAATTTCCAAGTGTAAGCTGCCTTGTGTGTTCTTCAAGCAGCCAGTCAATGTTGTTGTTGCTTCAAGCAAGTTCTTAAATGGTGTTGAGTTGTGAATTATGCTTAGCTCACTTTTGTTATCTTCCAGTTGTATTAGTTCTCATATGTTCCTTTTGTCGAGTGTTTCCTTCCCCTTTGTCTAGATCGGCTTGAAACATTAAGTAGTGGAGCTTTGGTCCAGATTCATGTTATAAATGCAGTTGAATATGCTAATTGGTTAGCCTTGAATTAATAGCATTACTTCTACTACTTGCATAGCATATTGGTAGTACCTATAAGACCAAGAAACTAACTGAAGAACGCACCAGAACTGCTTTTTGTAGAACTAGAAGAAATCATGTACTAAGCTAACCATTTAATCTAAGTAGTAAATCTTAACTCCAAATTGAGCATAATCTTAAGACGTAGTTTGTGCTTGCATTCGAATTATGTGATAAGAAAGAGTAGATTTAATCTAAATGAGCCAGATACTTGATCAACAATAGGGTAACTTCGAATAGTTTTTTAGACTATGCAGGACACAAAAGTGGGAAAAAAAGTGTTGGTTATCTACTAAGCTAAGCATGTAATCTAAGGAGTAGTATCTGAACTCAGAATTGACCATAATCTTAAGATGTATTTTGTGCTTATATTCGAATTATGAGATAAAAAAGAGTGGATTTAACTTAACTAAGCCAAATACCTGATCAGCAATAGTATAACTTCTGACATTTTTTAGACTATGCAAGACACAAAAGTGAAAGAGAAAGTGTTGGTTCAGATGAGGTTATTACTGTATTCTTCTGAAGTTTGACACATGAAAATAGGGAATCCAAGTTTAAGTACAGTAAAACTAAAAAAATGACAGTCTGAAGCTATTCTCTATCAAAATTCAGAAATGCAAAGTGGCTTTTTCCTATACATTTCATTTCTGCAGACATACACAAAATCATGAGTGGGAACTTAGTCTTATATCCATTCAGTGAGAATTGCTTCATTAAGGTCCATTACCTTCCAATACAATCAAAAATCTACAACCCATTCAAAGGACAAAGACTACATTAAGAAGCAAGTACAAAGAAACTATCAAAGAAGAAGAATGGATGAAAGAAGACAAACATTTTCCTTCAGAAGGAAGAGATCAGATAAGTCTGTAAACTCTTGTTTAGTGGAGCCAAACACCACAAAGGATCAGCGAACAAGAGGGAAATCACAAACCCAACTATAAGAAAAGTTCTAATTACATACTGTGCAACTTCATAACAAGCGAAAACTACTCGGCACAACACCATAAACTGGTTTTCCTTGAATAGAAGACTACTGAACAGCGGAAACTTTAAATAAATAAATAGCAATATCCTCTGCAGTAACAAGTGCTTGGTTAAGAAGATATTTCCTCTTTCTCATGTGTTTCATAAAATTCCATTTTTAACTTGGTGGTATGCTAATATGACTTAGGAAATAGTAGCAGAGTGCTTTAGAGGACTCTATGATGATGAAGATGATGAAGGTGGACTGCATAAGGTGGAACCTGACTGCTACAGGGTAGTTCTCTATCAAATCTGCTTGGTATTCTATTAGGAGACAAGCTCCTTAAATTAGATGGGTCAAAGTGGTATGGTTCAAATATGAAGTGCCTAGATGGTCTATCATTCAATGGTTGGCTATATTAGGCAGGTTATCCATTCCATATAGGCTTCATAAATGGGGGATTGTCATGGAGTCTCACAAATACACAGTGCCCCTGTGCCTTTGTAAGTGGTTTTGGCTATAAAACTTAACTTACCCAAAAAAGTATATAGTTTGCACTAACCAGCAAGTTGTTAACCAGTGAATCCTTGTTGTTTAAGAAACGCCATAACACTGGCCAAAGTCTTACCCTGTTCCTCTATCTTATAGTTTGCTGCTTCAATTCCTTTCGCTTGCTCCTGAATTTTTTCAGCTTGCTCTTGCACCTTTCCCTCAAGGTGTGTTACATACTCCCTGTTCACAGTCCTAATAGAGGAGGAAGGCCTAATGCCAAGTCGCTTCACATAGCCTGACTTTGCCTTGAGTCCTTTAACAGAGAGCTCCTCTTGCGTAATTGGGATTGCACCTTCCTGCTCATTATGTTCAATCTCTATTCGTACCATCTTATCCTGTCATTTTAAAGTAAATGCCAAATTTTAGTTCTGACAATTTAGTAGAGACAAGTTCTAATAATTTAGAAGACACTAGTACACCACAAAAGTACTTGATACACGTACATATAGAACTTCGGATTCTGAAGAGATCCATTTTTGCGTGTCCTTATTGAAGTGGGTATCCTTGTACATCTCTGTTACCGCAGGCACAACACCTCCATTATCGTGCATCTGATATATTATGTTTTCATCAAATGAGTTAATAAAGCATGTTCATATTGTAAAAAAAGTGAAGGCCAATATAATGGAAAACTCACCGCAGCGGCAACCCTAACTGGGAGTGACTTTGATCCACATCTATGTTTTGTCTTAGACCAAGACCTGTTTTTTTATTTTTTATATTGGCAAAAGAAACATATCAATAAAATAGAAAATGAGTTACGAAGAGAAGAAGCTATTCAACAATTAAAAGCCAAGTATATGAAGATTGCAGGAGTTCTAATGGAGCTAGCATTGATGATGAAGAATCTAGAATAGCAACATATCTAGTCC
This sequence comes from Rhododendron molle, assembly GCA_025413875.1. Classification (NCBI taxonomy): domain Eukaryota; kingdom Viridiplantae; phylum Streptophyta; class Magnoliopsida; order Ericales; family Ericaceae; genus Rhododendron; species Rhododendron molle. The sequence goes on along the minus strand of CM046398.1, from coordinate 15,488,144 downwards.
TCTCAGAACCTGAACCCCATTTCTTGAATAGCAACATATTGATTACTCCAAAGGGCTACATAGCAGCCAGCAATAGCAGACTTCTAAGTACTAAATAGAAGCCAGCAAACAGCAATACAGGAACAGCAGTAGCATTGCAGAATTGAAGGAAAAAATACAGAAATTTGAAGAGGAAAATGCAGAATTGAAGAGGTATATAGTAGAAAATGAGGAGGAAATTGACTCATTGATGAACCTTGTACAAAAGCTAAGTGGAGAGGTGCAACAATTGTCCACACAGAACCAAGAAGCAATCAAGAGAAGTGAGGAGTTGGTGAATCTCTCAACACTATCTCGTCGAAAAGAATCGCACCAGCAGCTACTTGTATTGTCTTTGTTTGTCATTTGTATGGCCATGTTTTATAAGTATTGTAATGTGGTTCGAAATGGCAAATTCCTAGCATGGCCATGAGAAGCACCTATGTACTAAAAATGGCACATCCAGTCCAAATGCCTAGTAGCTATCTGTAATATTGTTCTATATGAATGAATGAAGTGTTTCCTAGCATTATGAATGCAGTTCAAATCCCTAGCATTATGTTTTTTTGATAAGTACTTTGTTTGGATTTGAATCAGTAAACCTATCCTCAGTTTGGAGTTGAATTAGAGAGGAAACATGACTGGAATTCCCCCAAGTAGATCAGCTGAGTAGCAAAGCCTAATTGAATGTCTAAACACTGATTAATCTAGGAATTTGACAGCAATAACAGTCCATGAGACCAAATTGCAGGTTTTTCTTCAAAAGAAGCAGCAGTAGTTCAAAATATAACAGCTTGGCAGTCAATATTAGAGACCAAAAAGCTGCTAATCCGATAGTTGTGAGCATACATGGATGAAAGCCATGATGAAGGCCTAATCCTATAGTTGTAATCCATAAACAGCCATAATGCTGTTGGTGATGTTACTTAGTAAGTGCCATGGGCACAAGGGCAGAAATGAAGGCAAAAAGGCAGCAGCAAAAGCAGTATTAGAAAAGGGAAGAAAATCAAACCTGTTTGAAGTGTTTTTTCCTGATCGCTCCTACAAGACCACAAACCAACAGAGAAAACTATAAGGGTTTCAAGTTTAGGATGTGGTTTTTCAATAAAATCCAAGATTAGGATGCTATAACAAGAATCATGACTATTTCTCTGGTGAACGAGATTACCAGCCATTTTGGAACAGTCCACTTCTTAGTGACTAAGCTCGTCCACTGCTCTGGATTGACACCAGCTGGTGGGTTGTTTCTAGCATACTCTTCTCCCCTCGTTTCTTTAAGTTTCTTGTACTTTTTGTGCAAAACGAAGTTGTGATTGCTCAACCTCCGTCCACATTGTGTTGCCACTGCCTTTTCAACATCGATTTGATCTCCTTGCAAGTCAAACTTATCCTGCAATATTTGATAATTTTAGTAATGACTTGATCCTAAGTTACAGAATTAATACCTTATTTGTAAACTAAGAACTGTTTTGATGATACTGATACATTCTTTGCCTTGGATTTCTTGAAATTTGTTTGGGCAATGCTGTTTCACCATAGCTTTCATATTTTGTAGTTTTTAGCTTATTTGGTTGCGTTCGATATTGATCTAATCGTTCCTAAAGCTTTGTGTGTGTGTAATAATGGGATTTTTGGATGATGTGAATTTAAGGTTCTTCAAGGAATGCCCACATCAAGATGATAACCAGCGGCGTCAACTGAGTAGGGATCTGGGGCTTGAGCCTAAGCAGATCAAGTTTTGGTTTCAAAACAAGAGGACTCAGACAAAGGTGCTCACTTTTCATCACTCTAACCTTCCGTTTACGTGTGCTGCAAATGAAAGATTAACTGCTGGAAATACTCAGAGTTTACCATTATGGGCTGAAGTATAGGCGCTTTAACACTCTCATCTACTGCCTTCCACCTAGGGACGCCTACGTCTATCACATGTGTGCGAACCTCGACACCAATCCTTGAGGCCAATTGAGCAGCATGCTTTCCTACCGGCGCACGGAATAGTAGTGGAATGGGAACTGGAAGCTTTCCTTGTTTGTCAATGAGTCCCTGAGCTTGAATGCCTCGCGTAGGTCCACGGGTAGGTCTATTGATTTCTGTCACAAAGAAAATAAAGCAAGAGTAAATAAAATTGTTTACACTAAATGGCTACATAGGTTAAATGATATGCGATGTTTCCAATCCATCTAGTAAGAGGGAAGGAAAACAACGCCACAGTAATAGTAACAAACAGGATAACAAAACAGCAGCAGCACTGCTACTGTTCTGACAAAACAGTAGCAATAGTAGGCTTCACACAACAGAGCAGCAGCAACTGTAGGAAACTGTATTTTGCCCTGGCTTGGAAAACAACAGCCATAATAGAAAACAGTAACCAAAACTCAGTGACTTCACTATGACAAACTGGCAGTAAAGGACACTATTTGTATCCTAGTCCTCTTAAGCATTTACAGTCCATTTGCAAATGGATGGAACATCAGCAGCAGCAGATAACTAATTATTGCTATTTGAGCAGCAAACAACAGCAGCAACAGCAGTAAGCATCAGAATATAGAAGCAAACAGCTATATATGTACAGCAAACAGCAGTAAGCATCAACAGTAAGAGTCATTCAAAGCAGCTAAAAGAAAACAGCTACGTACAGCTAGAGCCATGCAAAGCAGCCAAGCAAAGACTAGCGGATCTGAATATGCTCAATGAGTCCAGTTACGATAGCAGCTACCAAAACAGCTAATATACACAGTATTAGCAGAAAAATCCAGCACATTCAAGTATCATATACTTGGGACACAAGCACATGCACTTTCCAATATCACTTTCCAATAGCATGGAACGTCTATCTATTCTTATAAATAACAAAAGAGAGGAAGGGAGTTGGAAAGGGATAAAAGTCTCTAGAAATTCTACGCGTTTAACCCATTTATTCTTTGCTGATGATTTAATTCTCTTTGGACAAGACAATATGAGCACTGTGAAAACCATGATGGAAGTCTTAAATGAGTTTTGTGTGATTTCTGGTCAGACCATAAGCCTAGAGAAATCCAGAATCTTTGTCTCCCCTAATGTCCTAAGGAACAAGGCTAGGAGAATAAGCGAGTTCTGTGGTATCAAACTCACTAATGATCGAGGAAAAAACCTTGGTGTTCCTTTTGATACATAAGAGAATATCCAAAACAAGATTTTAATCATATCATTGACAAGGTTCAGAATAGGTTAGTTGGATGGGTTGCTAACACTCTTATGCTAGCAGGTGGAAGTACTCTTGTTTGACATGTTTCTTCTACCATTCCCAGTTACACTATGCAAACCATGCACTTGCCTTCCTCTGTGATAGACTGAGGATGAACAAGAACTTCCTATGGGGTGATACCCCTGGTGGGAAGAAAATGCACCTTGTGAAGTGGGATAAAGTGTGTAAGAGTAAGGAAGGTGGTGTCATGGGGCTTAAAAAAGCCAAAGATCAAAACATGGCCTTCCTTACCAAATTGGCTTGGAAAGTGTCTAATGAGGAGGACGACGGACTCTGGGTCTCTATAATTAGAGATAAGAATTTGAGCAACCAATCCATCTCTTCCTGGCCTAGGAGGACGCCTGCCTCTCATCTTTGGAGAAGCATCTTAGACACTAAACAGGTCATGGATAAGGGAGTTAAATGGATCATTGGCGATGGAAAAACTGTGAGCATTTGGCATGATTGGTGGTCTGGGGACAAACCTTTGGCTTTGTCCCATCCTGGTATTCATACCACTTCTTCTCGAAAGGTTGAAAGTCTAATCTCTGATGGTCAATGGACCTTGGCTGAGATAGCCCAGTTTCTGGACACAGACACCTTGGAGGCTATCTATGCTATTCCCCTCCCTATCTACACCCAAGGGCCTAACCATCCTAGTTGGGTTGGTTCTGGTAATGGCCAAAATTCTCTATAGCTGCTGCTTATGACGTCTTAACCAAGAGTGGCTCGGATCTGAAGGGTTGGAAATGGTTTTGGAGGCTAAAAATACCTGAAAAATTTAAAACCTTTATTTGGCTTATACTCCATAACAGTCTGCCAACCAACACATACGAGTCAGAAGAGGAATTGAAACTTCTGAATTATGTCCTAGATGTAGCATTTGTTTCGAAACCATCTCACATTACTTCTTTTTTGTAAGGTATCAGTCAATTGTTCTTTTTTCCACAAAAAGTGCACCAGTCATAATTTTACTTAGACTACATAAAACAAGATAATGTAACTGTAAAAATAAACCATATATTACATTACTCACCGCCATTGTTCTCAGGTAGCACCTCATTTTGTGGCTGAGCAATGGGAGGCAGTGAGGCTTGGCTTTCCATGCTGGGATGAGGTGTTGATCGGGTGACCCTCTCAGAGATCAGAGTTGCACCACATTGTGGGTCTGTATGCGATTGTGCTGGTAGATCACTTGGTGGTATCTCTATGTCCTATAATAATAGAATACAAAATGCACCAACATTAATACATATCGCACTTCATTCATACGAGAAGACAATAGAAAAAGTGCGAGAAGAAAAGATTAAAAAAAAATACATTATTACCTCTTGCTCGAAAGAGTCATCAGACTCACTGTTATAGCCATGACCATCCTCATCATTTGGTAGTATATAGTCAGGGTCGTCCACCTGATCAGCCCTTCCACGCTTCCCATTATCATTCGCACACTGGTGCTGAGCCAATCCCATCATAGATGTTGCAATTTTCATAACCCCAAGAGATTCCAATACCTCATTGTTCCTCTTTACTTTCTCATCTCTCATCCTCTCATAATGTGGTTTGTAATGGGTTGCTAGAAAATTAGGCTGGAGCATTACTTTTCCTTTTTTTTTTTGGTAGGCACTTTTTCTCCTCTAGACATTTCTGCGTGACGATGAACTATAAATAAACAACACAGTTTAAAAGTAATGCAGATTAAGAGCAGTGTTAAACAAAATATCTAATGAAAACCCATAACTTCAAAAACTAAGCACATGTAAAATACACAGTTTAAAAGTTATGCCTCAAATGCTCATGCCTCTCTTCACCAAGGTAAATGCCTCGCAGGGGTGCTATAATTTTTTAATATGGTTGGCAGAAAAGACTTCCTTAAACCTAGATGATGCCTCTTAATGAACCAATGACAAAATTAAAAAATGCACAATTTTCTGGTATGGTCCATAGCTACTCAACAACAGATGATATCCCTAAGAATACAACCCAACCTTCAACAGTTGAAAACTGACTGTATTGATACCACCAAACAAACTTCATATGTGCTTTAATTCTTAATTCTGTCACACTCTATGGCTGTACTTACTAAAACAAAAACATGAATAGAAATTATATCTCATGATCAAAGTATAACATTCTGATAGATAAAACAGACTATCTAGAACCAGACAACAACCCATAAATTGAAAAAAAAAATGATGGCAGATAACACAGGTTATGGGGTTAACCATAAATGGATGAGCAACTAGATCATGATGGGGAAGTGCTAAACTACTAACACACAATATATTAGTGGATGTGATGCAACTATTCATTAACGAATGTATAAGGAGTTTTCCTTGGTGTAGGGTCTTCTTTCAGTAGTTTTTACAAAGAATAAATCAACAAAACAAGCACTTAACAGCATAAAATACCAATCCTTCAACCACACAATGGGTAGCACTACAACAGACACAGTACACATACAATGCACAGAAGGCCCACAATCCAAATGTAAGAAAGGCCATAGAGAGAACTTCATCAATAAAACAGAGAATAGCAGTCTCAGAGGTACAGACCACAATCCATGGACATAAAACAAGAAGTAGAAGAAAAGAAACAATAGTTCATCTGTTACTAAATTGTCGTCAGTTTGGTCTTCCTGTTTTTTGATAACTCAGCGTATCCGGATCACCTTACACACATATCGAGTAATCCATGGAAGGGGCAATCACATCATCTAGTAGTGGGGCCCATTCAAAGCTAGAGTAAAGACTCTTATGAACTAGCCCACAAAAATTGATAGCACCTAGGAGGTTTCAAACCGGAGAGCTAGTAGAGAGCAAAGCTCTAAGTTCCAGAAATCAACCACCTGATTAGTGTCTTGAGGTGGTACCGTAGTGGGAAATAGAATGCCTGATTTGATGATTGGATAGTTTTGACAAAGATTAGCAATGGTGCTCGGAATCAATATTGTGTGTGTTCCTATAGACTATAGTCACCGTGATGGTGAGGAACCTGAGACCTAAGGTTTGCTGGCATCCCCTAATTGACAGATACAAGAATAAATTTGCTACATGGGTATCTCTAGAAAAACTTTGGTGAAACCAGTCCTTGCTAATCTCCCCATTTACTACATAGACTGTTTGGACTAACTGCAAGGGTTGTTCAGGGCCTGAGAAAATTAAAACCCACTTTTATGGAGAAAAAGTGAGAGATGCACCTTGTTTGCTGGGGGAAGGAAGTGAGTTCACATATATTGGAGTGGGATCCATAGTGACTAAAATGCAGCTCTTCTACTAAAATGGAAGTAATTCGCTGTCAAAATATTTCAGATGCAAAAACTTGGATTTCAATTGCTAATGCTAATATTTTCCCAATTGTCTGGAGGGTCCAGGAGAGATATTGTGCGGAACCAAAGTGTTCCATGAGAGTTTTGAATTGAAAATTGGGTGAGGAAACTCAGGGAGATTTTTGAGGACCTTGATTGGGAAGTACTTGTTGTAAAGAAACTTTTCCAACAATAAACCCATTGTCTTTGGGAATGAAGTTCAAATGTCATTATTCATAGTGACAAATAAGGACTGTTACGTAGAATTTTCTCTTTAGAAGACATAAATTCCTCTGGAAGGACGAAGGCCTTCAGATATAGTTGGATAGTATGGGAACCATAAGAAATATGTCTGGGCTTCGGATACAGAAGCATCTTTCTACAGGGCTTTCATCTTAACCATGAAGCTGGGCATTCAATTCTTAGACTCGTTTAGAAAGGTTCAATCCCCTCTCTAAGGGAGAGAACTTCATCAATAAAACAAAGAAAAAACAGAAGGCAGCACTACCAAAGATACAGCGTAGATACAATGCAAAGAAGACACACAATCCAACTGTAACCGTAGAACTTTGCCAGAAAACAATACAATATAAAGACAGACAAACCATGGAGAGAACTCCATGAATAAAACAGAGAATAGAAGTCTCACAAAGAAAAGAACATTACATCCAATGGGAAAATTGAATGAGCCCATAGCCATCACAAACCAATCTTCCTGCACGTAAGTGTACAATACACCACTACAAGGCATAAATCAGCAGCAAGTTGGCCTAATTCTTGGCAACACTTGGCCAATTCAGTATGAAACCTTGCCAGTAATGCATGACATCAATGTTGATCTTTAAAGCTAGCAGACTGAATTAGATATCAGTAGCATTATATTCCAGACAAGGACTACAAATCAACACCACACCTCTCACACTAAGAACATAGCAACTAAGTTTTGACAGCAACAGCAGAAGACACGTATAAGGGATCATCACAGGATCAAAATGATGGAAAATGACACAACATCCGGCCTCTTAGCCCTCCCACGATTGGAAGATGGAAAGAGGTATTAGAGAGAACACATAACTTGCATCCGTTCCTAACATCAGCACCAAAACCAGTAGCCTACAATCAATGCTGCCCCTAAAACAGTCTTAAAAGATCCCTAAAGTAGCCTACAATCAGAACCAAAACCAGCCCCAAATCTGACCCCAAGCAACCCCCATATACCCTTAAAAAGGCCCTAAAAAAAAATCCTAAAACCAGCCCAAAATAAGCTCCGAAAACAACCCTAAAAAATCATTAAAACCAGTCCCAAAATAGCCCCCAAGCAACCATAGCCCCACCCTTATCCCTCCTCTATTAACTACAATCATTTTTTACTAAATAAAAAAGTTAGCTCCATTAAAAAACTAGGGCATAAGTTATAAGGGTACAAATATCAGAGAAATACAAACAATCTCACTGTGTCAGCACACAAAAGGAACAAATTAGATAAAATAATTAAAAAATTCACATTACGAATAAAACTAATCACGTATGGGAAATCTATATAGAAAACGTAGAATGGGTTACAATGAGTTTACGAAGAAACCGAGGGAGGCTTATGGGTAGAGGGGGAGTCTAATAGTTATAAAAGATTTAACAGATCTATGGGATTACAGATCTAGAGTTCAATGGGTCACCCAATAGAACATGCTTCTTTGCTCCACAATTCCTACGCATATGCAGAAACCTTTCTTCATCACTTCACCTAGCTTTGACAATGTCCCCCGAAACCCGAAAGTGAACGACTGTATTCTACCTATTTTAGACACTCCATTTCTGTCATGCTCTGCTATTTCTCCAAAGAAAAATTCGAAACCTAATCAAGAAAAATCAAGGGGGAGAGAAAGATACGGAGAGAGAGCGCTCACCTGAGTCGGGAAACTGATGATTGATGATGCCGCTGCAAGAAAAAAGGAATGCAGTTAAGAAATTGGGATGAAAGTGATGAAGGGGACCCATAGAGGAGAAGAGAGAGAGAGAAGACGAACACCATACCTTGAGAGAGAGAGAGTCGAAGTTGTAGAGATGGAGGCTGGGGAGCAGTCTGAGAGAGATGGAGCGGTCTGATGGAAATGGAGTCGTGTGAGAGAGAAAAATCCCCTGCTGATGAAGGGGGGAATTTTGGGATGAACGCCCAAAATTTTCCCCGCCCCTAAAAAACCCGCCAAAATTTTTCCCCTCTTTAATTTTTTTTTAATTGTATAAATCCCCTCTTTAAAATGGAAGACAAAAAAAATTTGTCACCCAAGGTATTTCCTTTTGTGAGGAACTATTTCGTCACGAAATGGTTGCAAATATATGTGGAGGAAACGGATTGATGACAAAATTTATTTTTTTGTCACCTTATTTTTTTTTGTCCACTGCTGACAAAATTTATTTTTTCGTCACTGATTAACTGTTTTTGGTGACAAAATAAAATTTTGTCACCTTAAATTTTTTTGCCCTCTTAATTGTTGACGAAAAATTATTTTCCTCACAAAATAGGTATATTTGGAGACAAAAACTACTTTAGTCACCACCATTTCGTCACATATTCTCATTTTTCTTGTAGTGTCGGCGATAGTAGTGTCATTGTCTGCCATCCTTGGGACAGAGACAGGGGGGTTGCTTGGTGAAGCTTGGGATTGAGTAGATGATTGGATTTGCTGACAAGATAGCCGCGAAGTCCCAAGAAGCGACTGGGACCGTTGCGGTGAAGGTGTTTTGATAGATGGCGATGACAGGCGAGATGGCTGTAAAGACTTCTGTTTGGTGGAGCTTCGGGTGTTGTAAGAGTATAAAACTGGCTGAAGTTGCTTCTTTGATCTACCTATTGTGCCTGCTTTAAAAGTAAAAATACCTGCAAGTTAGTACTTGGCCGTATAGGGTTAGGACTTGGGCTGAAAATCCCAACCCTTCTGCACAAAAAGAGATGTTACAACAATGAAGGATACAGGGTGTGAGGAAGAACTTGGAAAAATGCAGGAAATTTCCTTAACTTGCAGGTTCCTGCCTTAATTTGATAGGTTCTATGGCTTTCTATCACATGTAAGGTTTAGGTAAGCTCAGGGTGCTCCATTGTCAAAAGGCACCAGTCCTTTCACCAACCCATTATAGGCGGCGATTGGGTGATTCCCTTTTTGATATACCAATAGGTACAAGTGACTGTGGAGTTTGCTGGAACCCCTAACATAGCCCGGGTCAGGCCGTGGTATTAGGTGAACTCAACGAGGCTTGTCTGCTCGATGCATATGATAAATGAATTAAATAAGGCATGTATTAGTCTTATGTTGAACTTTTTGGTTATGACTCTCATGTCCCCAGCGGAGTCGCCAGAAATTTGTGGAAACCTCCCGAACGGGGCATCGCCATACAGTTTGATATCGTTTGTTTGCTCGGTTGGTTGCTTGCTTCATAAACCAAGATCATGGACATTCTCATGGCTAGGAACATCGCCACATGATAGCGGTTATCATCAAAATAGAGTCGCCACCCAGTTTATTAAAACTAGGAAAATAGATAGAGATTCTGGATACGGAAGCCAAAGGTACAAAAAGGGGAAGGTGTTAGGCACCCTTTTCTGCCTAGCCGTGAGGGTAGCCCATAATCATTCAACATAAGACATATAGATGCTTTATCTAATTCTAAACACGTAGTCTGATTTTATGCCTTTAAACAGTAAATAAGGTGAGTCGAGACGATAAGTAAAACATGCATCAGAAAGCAAAACACAACAAAGCTGTCCCAGGGGATGGATCTCGCGGCCGGTGAATAGATATCACGGCCGAGGGATCCTCCTGGATCGATGTACCGTTCGATGTACCGGGATTGAAGCCCCGGTCGATGTTCTTCCTCACACCAGACAGAAAAGTTAGTAGACGATTAAAAGCTACAATTAAGCAGGAAAACGATAAATAAACCGAACCAGAGGCCCCTGGGCCTCACCACCTTGATCCCTCAGTAGCTTGATTGCTTCGGATTTGATCGGGATTGGCTGATTACTTCTTAGGAAACCCTTGGGTTAGGATTTGAAACTTTGGGGTTTGATCGCCGGATTGATGGCTACCTTCGGGAGGTTAGAGCTTTTGTAGAGAGGGTTTGAGGGAGGAATTCTGCAGAGTTTTGTGGTTTGAGGGGGGATGAATCTCATTAATTTCATTGTGTAAGGTCCCCTTTATATAGGGCAAGGGATGACTCACTCGGTCCAATCAAATCGCACGATTGCAATTGCAATTGCAATGTAATTCAAACTCCTCGTTGTGATCTCTAAACGTGGCCCGAATGCATAGGAGAAGTAGTGCGATCGGATCAAACAATCGACAGAACGTTCCACAGTGTGGAAAATAGACAATCTGGCGGCCGTAGAAAGGTTGTGGCGGCCGAGATATGGATTGAGCGGCCGAGGAAATGATCCTGCGGCCGAGGGATGGATCTCTCAGGGAGATGTTTGTTGCAACAGGTTGCTCGGGTGAGGAAAAGATGTTAAGGCCATGAGATCAATGTTACGGCTGGCAGATAGATTCTCCTAGGATTCTGTATTTCTGTCTGAAAGGCTGTTTGGCTTTGAATTGGGTCCTCTAAGTGGCTCAAAGTTCTTATCGAAAGTCCTAAGGTTCTCAAGAAGTCAATTAGCAATCATTGTATCCATTTCATCATCGGGATGGTCCCCAAGGTGGGACCTGAAATAATCGTTAGGCCAAATTGGGGTGTCTACAAAACCTACGTAAGACTTTTGGTTTGTTATCAATAAAAGTTGACGTTTGCTTCCGCTGTTATGTTTTAGTTCCTTTTGATTATCACTTGTTTAGGTGATATTTGATTTGTGATTTGGCCATAGTGAGAAATCACTGGCATTTGACATGAGAAATTAAGGGGCGGGTCCGGGTCGTGACAAGCTCGCTGTGACAGCCCTACTCCTAGCCAAGTACTCTGGCTTCGGCTCTGCTCCACTCTAGGGATCCCACTCGACCTGCAATCAAGACAAAGAACCAATGTAGACACCCCAATCCGGACCTCGGAGAGTCTTTGTCCACCCCGATGATGAAATAGAGGAAACGGTACCTTTGCGAGCTTGAAAAAGGATCTCCTTTAAAACCACAAACCCAGCCGAACCCAGCCGAGCCCAGCCAAGCCCAATAAAAAGCCCAAAAGACTCTGGACCACAGGAGGAGGTACCGTGCGGAGCCGAATTGGGGCGCACGGCACCTTGAGAAATTCAAGGGACCGTGCGCAGCCAAACTCCTCCGCACGGCACCTTGAGCAAAAAGCTGGCTCGAGAAAGCATCGGCCATGCCAGGTGTGAGCCCACTGGTGATGGTAGCTCAGCCGAAAATGCACTTCTGGCCCACCCAGAAAATACCTCCACCACTTGAAATTCAAAATCCTTGGCCTTTGCCTATAAATTAACCCCTCCACTTAAGGGAAAGGGGTCCCTCTTAGCCCTTCTTTTGAGTCCTTCTCTTGCCTTTCTCTTGGCTCTCTCACTCTACTTTCTCTCTCTAAGTTCTCAAACCCACTTTCCATTACCACTTCCATTTCCAAGTCTTAAAGGATGTCATTCCCAAAAGACATTCTTTAAGAGCTTTCACTCACTCCCTTCTCATCATTGAAGTTGATCACTCATTAACTTCAAGACCCCATCACCCAAAATACCTAACCTTCACTCACACCCATACTCCCTTTGTCTCATTTAACCTCCTCCATCCACATCCGTGTCGATCCACCCACATCCTTGCATCCACGATCCTTGATCAAGCTCGAAACCAAAGGTATAAACTAGTTTCCTCGGACTAGACTCCGTCTGGTCCTGAGGGGACCTTTCTGTCAGCAGATCTGATCCCTTTTGGTTAGATCCTAACTCAAAACCCATTTTCATAAAATAAAATAGACACTGTGCTGAGGTAGAGAAACTGCGCGCTCTGTCGCTCAGACGCGCGGCATCCCGACCCCCAGCACACGGCATAGTACACACTAATGCTATTGTGAACAGGCTGCCTGGATCTGAGTTTTCCTCCGCTGTGGTTACCTGTTTTTGCTGTTTACTGTTTCTGTAGCTCTTAAAATAAGACCATATCTACAAGCCATGTTCCGGCTCTTCTAAAATCTTTTCCAGATCATCGCAAATGATCAAAAACGTTGAAAGCTACTTTAAAACTATGTTTTGAGAAGGATAATGACGTTCTTGGGATGATTGACCGCCGTGAGGTTACTCGTGAGTTTTCAAAAGATCTACAGAGAAACCAGTGAGCTAAATGATGTTTTGAAAGACTGTAACAGTCTGACAGCAGAGCAGGTGCCACGCACGGCATGTTGAGATGCCTCGCGCGGCATCTCAGGGTGCCGTGAGCGGTATTCTGAGGTCCAAACAGTCTGTTGAATGTTATTTACTTCCATTTATTCATATCATTTTATCACGACTGTACAGATAGCACCACCTGCACGTCAATGTGATATATTTCCCATGTCCCTTTCCCGTTACGTGCTTTATTAAAGAGTTTGATATTCCAAATAATATTGAAGATTCCCCCCCTTTTTGAAAACATCAAGTAGAGACCGGTCTTACCGGGCGAATGGGGTGCTTTTTAAAGAAAAACCTTCCTCATTCGTAATGTGGCTCCCGAACCCATCATCTCAACGTTTTCGCTAGACCAAAAGCCTTTCTTTTTCAAATCAAACTCTCGGTTTCTCGGGTGACCCATCTCAAAAACCCGGGTGGCGACTCTTCGAGCGCAAGCGCTTCTTCGGGCGCGGGAGCCCACAGTGGCGACTCTGCTGGGGAAAATGACTTTTATTCAATACTTTTTTCTTAAAAAAAAAAATGTACAAAAGTATTGGATAAGCAAGAGGGCCAAACTTGAAAGGTGTTTTCTTAAAGGGGGGGACTTTCAAATATTTTCCGGAAGATCAAGCTCTTTTATCCTGTACACTTTGCACCGCACAAGCCTCGCTACGCGTGTTTCGGCTATCTTGCCCGGTTTACCGGTGACAAGCTCTCCCGGGATGCCTAGCAACCCTCGACTATGATGAGCCATCGTGCTGTTCGACCGTTGTCTTGCAATACACTCGACACGGGGTAGTACATCTTGGCTCTAGTCCGGGGAACCCTTTTGAGACCAAAACCAGCCTTTGCACTTGTACATAGCCATAGAACCTTCCCAACTAGGACAGGAACCCATGGCTAGGACTTATGTGTTATATTCTGCTTACGTGCTTTTATTCCTGTACACACGCATCATTCACTCATCATTGCATCTTGTGGGCTAGAGGAATAGGTTCCCTTAGAATTCTTTAGGGCCTTTCGGTCGGTCTAGGAGACCTTAAGTCCATGGAGTTTGTGATACCTCCGGTGTTTGCCGTGCCCGAACGGCTCCCTTGGTTTGGGTCTAGCCTTAAGCATGTCTGTATCTGGATTCCGGTAGCCACATTGCTTTGTCTCGGATGGTCACGATAAGGAGATTGGCTCTGGTTCCGACCCGTTCGGAATTTAACCTGCCTGGCGGCACCTACCCGGGCTATCGGAAATCTTCTGTACGACGTCTTAAGTGAGATTTGAACCACGGTAGGTCCATTAGGACGGTCTAGGAGACCTTAAATCCATGGAGTTTGTGATACCTCCGGTGTTTGCCGTGCCCGAACGGCTCCCTTGGTTTGGGTCTAGCCTTAAGCACGTCCGTATCTGGATTCCGGTAGTCGCATTGCTCTGCCTCGGATGGTCACGATAAGGAGATTGGCTCTGGTTTCGACCCGTTCGGAAAACCTGCATGACGGCACCTACCGGGCTATCGAAAATCTTCTTACGGACGTCTTGAGTGAGATTCGAGCCACGGTAGGTCTTAGGCCTCGTTCTAGGAGATGGGTAGAAGTAGGCGAGTATTTGGATTGGTCATGAGTTGCTCCCTTTTGACTTGTTGCTAGTGCTTGCCAACATTGATCGCCTGCGAAGAAAAGAGGCTGTACCCAATTGGTCTCGTCTGTCCCGAAGACTAGTTCGCGTAGACACCCTGGAAGGACCCCCACTGTTTGAGAAGGAGGAAGAAGAACCCGTAGTCTCAGTCCCGTCCGAAAATCTTTCATCCATGTCTGACCAAGGAGACGGAATGGAGGAGCTTAGGCAGAACATGGCCAACATGGATATCCAGTTTAAACAATCCCTCGCCGGTGTTGACGCACAACTCAAAGCCGCCGTAGCCTCCATGAAAAATGACATGAATATGATAATGGAAAGCAAGCAGGAAATCACTGACAAGATCCTGATCAAAGCTTCCCTGCAATCCGAGCAACCACCTAAAGTGGAGATACCAGCAGTTGACCCCAACCTGGCCGCTATCATGGATAAGATTGGCAAATTGGAGGAATTTGTCCAGGAAACCAAACGGCTTGGAAAAGGAGAAATCGACATGAGGAAACTATGCCTCTTTCCGAATGCCAAGCTGCCAGAAAAGTTCAAAGGAGTGGACTTTGCAAAATTCGATGGAACCGGCGACCCGAGAGCCCACCTTTAAGGATATGTCGGATCTCTCACTATGCGCGGCATCGAAGAAGAAGCTATGGCCCAACTCTTCCATGAATCCTTGTCCGGTCCAGCCCTGCAATGGTTCCTCTCTCTCGAACCATCCAAGAAAAGGACTTGGGAAGACATCGGGACAGCTTTCGTGGCTCAGTATGACTTCAATGTTGACCTGAAAATGACCACGAGGGAGCTGGAAAGCACTAAGATGAGTGAGAAGGAAAGCTTTGCTGATTTTGTGAAGCGTTGGAGGGCAAAGGCAGCCCAGATGTAGAATAAGCCTGACCTAAAAGAACAAATACGGATAATAACCAAGAACTTGCCAAGCTCTTTTGCACCATACATGGTTCTTTCTCAGGCTGCCCCAAATTTTGAAACTTTTTATGATTCTGGATTGGCTGTAGAGGAGGCTCTGCGAGATGGGACTTTGGAGAAAAAGGAGTCAGGATCTGGGTCGAAACCCAAGAGGGCATACTCGGGAAACAGCAACGTTTTCTTCGGAAATATCAACCAAGCAGGAACATCATCCACTAAACCTGTAGAAGTCAACCAAATTGCTGAAAAACCAAAAACCCAGAACCGAACCTTCACCCAATTCAGCACTCCAAGATCCACTCTCCTTAAGAAACTCACAAACATTGGGGTGCTGAAACCTCTTCCGCCACCACAAACCATTCCACCAAACCTCAACCAAAATGTCTACTGTGACTTCCACCAAATGCCCGGCCATACCACCGACAACTGCATCCGCCTCCTTCATGAAATCCAAAATCTCATCGATAACAAGGTTATCGACACTCCATCTACCGATAAACCGAACACCATTTCAAACCCCCTACCACAGCATAGTGTCCCTTTCCGTATCAACCAAATCACCCTAGCCGAGGTTCAAAACATCCCAGAATTTGACCCTACCCTGCTCATTATCCCCGATACCGAACCAATGCCTACTGGTGAAATTCCCGGAGGAACTGCCTTCCGCTCCATATGGGAATGGGAAGATACATGGGGAGAACTAATTGCCGATTGGGAAGAGTTTGAAGCTGCCAATTTCCAAGGAAATGACGAACCCTTATTCGAGGCTGGATGGGAGGTTGATTGGCAAAACATCCAGGCGGATCCTCTTGATGGATGCTCTTTGTGTGCACTGTTTGAAAATCAAGGGGAAGAATACCAGGTTTTCCAGGATATGCTTGAATGGGACCCAACCCCAGACGAATACCAGCTCTCGGCCTGGAATGACCCTTTGGATACCTTCACCCTCCCAGCACTATTCGGTGAAGAATACCAGTCTGGGTATCCACCCGAGATGATGACGTACAATTGGCCAGAGCTCGCTCCGCTCCGCCCGGACTTCTCTCATTTCAATGATTTTGTCATCAACAACCTCCATAGCAATGTGAACCTCACCCCGTACCCGAACTTTCCTGGGTCTGAAGAAGAAGTTGCTAGCAATGGGTTCGACCCAATGGACTACCTTGTAAATGGGGCTGAATCCGAATCATCGGTTACTTTTCCGAAAGATGCCGATGTTGCCATGATAAACCTATGGGAGAATGAGCCCGGGGTTGAAACGAATTTGTGGGCTAACACTGAAGTGGTTAGCATAAAAGTGGGAAACGAAGAATGGACTGTCAACAAGACGGTAATGGAGGCCGAAAAATGGACACCCGAAGATCTGTGGGATGACCTAGTCATCGCCGATTTAGCTGCCAATCTGCAGGATACAACTATTGGAAACAAGCGTAAAGCCCTGGCCGACTTATGGAACGAAGAATCAAAGTACCGACAGATTGACCATCTAACCAGAAGCGGTCGTGTCTACCAACCTCCAAATCTTCAGGATGGAGAATCTTCCAACCCTGCGGCAGCAAAGCCCTCTGATCCCTTCACCACCCCGGTTAAGAGCACCTTCCGACCCTTTGACCCACCAGCTAAGGAGCCCTCTCGACCAGAAAAGAACCCCGAAGGAATGATCAAGCGTCAACTCGAACAAACCCATGCTAAGATGTCTGTCTGGGATGTGCTGGTTCATTCCACACGCCATCGTGAAGGTCTCATCCAAGCACTCTCTCAGCTAAAGGTTCCTTCCACCATAACCCCCGATGAGCTTGTGGCGCTGATCAAAACCGTACCTGTCAAGCATGCTATCACCTTTACTGATCGAGACTTACCTGCCGAAGGGACTGATCACAATCGTCCGCTGCATATCACCTTGAAGTGCCATGGCAAGTCAGTTCCAGCAATCTTGGTCGACAATGGATCAACAATTAATGTCTGTCCACTCCGTGTTGCTTACTGTTTGGGATACAAGAATAAGGACTTCTCCCCATCAGAAGTCAAGGTCCGAGCATATGACAACACTGGGAGGGATGTGGTTGGGACTCTCATGATTCCTATGACCTTCGGACCATATTAGACGGACGTAGAATTCCACGTGGTGAATATCCCCGCATCCTTCAACCTGCTTCTGGGCAGGCCCTGGCTGCACCGGCCTGACATCATGGCCGTACCTTCCACACTCCACCAGAAAATTCGATTGGGACTCGAAACGGGGATGCTCACCATCCACGGAGACTCGGGGATCCATGCCCCTGTTGAAGACAATGCCCCACTATTGGAAATTCAACACGGAGAGGAAGATATCGCCTTGGGAGGCTTCTCTCTGGATACCTCCAAGTCTGTCTATTCAGTTAGGATCGATGATGACTTTGTTATTAGCAGTGTTGCCATCAAGATTATGAAGAAGATGTCCTACATGCCAGGATTGGGACTGGGAAAGAACCTCCAAGGCCCTACGAAGTTTGAAGCCCAGGGCACTCTGATGCGTACAACAGGCCTTGGTTACTCACCCTCAAATAGCAGCAAAGTGAAAAGGGGGAACAGGCTAGAGGACTACTTTGTCAAAGAAGAAGCAAAGCAGATTTATCAGGGACAGCCGGAACCGTTTTGGGACGAGGAAACCAATACCTTCCTGCCAGGGTTTGAGATATTCGCCAACGATGTCTGGCCAGATAGTGATGAAGAAGCTGAGGTTGTGGAAAAGCAGAAAGAGCTCCCTGACTGGATTGAGGTTTTTGCCATGGGTAGTCTCGCAACTCTGTTTAGGGAAGACGAGTCAATGGGTACAGCTGCGGAAGCAGAAGTGCTGATGATGGAACAAGATACCCCTGAGGATCCGACTTTGTTTATCATGGATGCTACTGAAGAGTACAAGAACTGGATCTTCACACCGAGTGCAATTTACCATGGATCGGAGTCTAAGTCTGTTAAGTCTATCGAGTCTTCTGCGTCTTCTGAGTCTTCTGAATCTGTCCAGTCCGAGTTGGTGCCTCTCGGCCCAAACTCTCAGAGTCTCTATTTCGAATTCGAATCTACCCGTGTGTATGGTGCCCCCGAGGCCTCCGTTGATCATGAAATAAATTAATCTGATTCTGCTTACTTCCCTGACTTTGAAATAAATTGCGTCGACCCTGGTGATGAAGAGATTGATTTCGATGGGGACATCCCCAATGAAATTCGATCCCTAATCGACAAGGAAGATGAAAATGCTCAACCTGTTAAAGAAGAAATCGTTTTAATAAATTTGAGAGATGAAGGACTCCGGATGACCCAGATCGGTTCCGCGCTATCCGCAAGAAAGCAAGGCCCTCATAGATTTGCTCAAAGAGTTCGACGATGTGTTTGCATGGTCACACGCAGATATGCCGGGAATCGATCCTGAAATCGTGGAACACCGGATTCCCCTCTATCCTGACGCAAAACCAGTAAAACAGAAGTTAAGACGCATGAGGCCTGACTGGGTGCTTAAGATTAAAGAGGAAGTCACTAAACAGATAAACGCTGGGTTCTTAATGGTAACCGAGTACCCTCAGTGGGTTGCAAACATCGTCCCCGTGCCAAAGAAGGATGGTAAGATAAGGGTCTGTGTCGATTTCAGGGATCTCAACAAAGCCAGCCCAAAAGATGACTTCCGCTACCACACATTGATGTGTTAGTTGATAATACTGCCGGTCATGCCCTACTCTCTTTCATGGATGATTTTTCGGGGTACAATCAAATCCTCATGGCTCCAGAGGATCGGGAAAAAACTACGTTCATCACTGGGTGGGGGACATATTGTTATCGAGTCATGCCCTTCGGACTAAAGAACGCCGGATCTACTTACCAGCGGGCCGCCACGGCATTGCTACACGACATGATTCATAAAGAGGTAGAGGTCTACGTTGACGATATGATTGTTAAAGCCAAAGAGCGAGAAGGACATCTGCCCGCGCTCAGGAAGTTTTTCGAAAGAATCAGGAAGTACAAGATGCGGCTCAATCCCGCCAAATGCACGTTCGGGGTCACTGCAGGAAAGATGCTTGGATTCATGATCAGCACCCGAGGTATCAAAGTCGACCCATCGAAAATCAAAGCCATCTTAGAAATGGAACCGCCGAGATCTAAGAAGGATGTAAGGAGTTTCCTCGGCAAGGTGCAATTCATCAGTAGGTTCATTGCGAGACTGACCTTAACCTGCAAACCATTGTTCCGCTTGCTCAAGAAAGGAGTGCCATTCGTTTGGGATGAAAGGTGTCATAAAGCTTTCGAAGCCATCAAGGCCTACCTGCACAAGCCACCGGTGCTGACGCCGCCTGTAACGGGAAAACCTTTGATCCTATACCTGTCAGTCACTCCATCCTCAATGGGATGCATGTTGGCGCAGGAAGGAGATGATGGGGTGGAAAGGGCCGTTTACTACCTCAGTAAAAAGATGGTTGGACCCGAGGAGCGTTACACTCCCCTAGAAAAGACATGCTGGGCACTTGTATGGGCTTCCAAGAAGTTGAGGCATTATATGTTAGCCTACCCGGTCAGGCTAATATCTCGGATGGACCCCCTAAAGTATCTATTCGAAAAACCGGCCCTCACGGGTAGGATGGCACGGTGGTTGTTGATGTTGGCCGAGTTTGAAATAAAGTATGTCACCCGAAAGTCGGTAAAAGGAAGAGCCGTCGCAGAGTTCCTAGCCGATTGCCCAGTCGAGGGAGGGGAGGATGCCGAATTCAATTTCCCCGACGAAGACATAATGACGGTAGCCGAGTACATTTGGCAGTTGTACTTTGATGGAGCAGCCAACCAGAAAGGATTTGGAATCGGTGTATTGCTCATTTCGCCCGATGGATCGCATATCCCGTTGGCGTTCAAGCTTAACTTTGAAGTCACCAATAACCAGGCCGAGTACGAGGCTTGCATTGTAGGCATGGAGGCAGCCATCGAAATCGGCATAGAAAAACTGGAAGTTGTAGGGGATTCGAACTTAGTTGTGTCTCAAGCGAATGGTGACTGGAAGGTTAACGAAGAGAAGTTGAAACCATACCATCAGGATCTCGAACACCTTATCCCTCACTTCAGCAAGGTGACATTCACTCATGTCCCGAGGTTCAAAAATCAGTTTGCAGACGCTTTGGCAACATTGGCATCAATGATCGAGATCCCTGTTGGCATAAAGTTAAGACCAATTGTGATAGAACAAAGGGATATTCCAGTACACCAGCACGTCATGGTGGTCGACGAGCCCGATATGGCCATCCATGGTATTATGACATTTGGAGGTACATAGAAAGAGGAGAATACCCCGTGGGAGCGAATAAAGGAGACCGAATCGCTCTCCAGAGGATGGCAACTCAGTACATTCTATGCAGGGGAAACTTATATCGAAGATCGCCCTGTGGCACACATAAGCTCTGCATCCATGGAGAAGATGCGAAAAGGGTAATGGAAGAAGTTCACGAGGGTGTATGCGGTCCTCACATGAGCAGCATAATGCTTGCAAAGAAGATTCTCAGGCAGGGATACTTCTGGTCCACCATGGAAACAGAATGTGTAGAGTACGTGCGAAGGTGTAAAAGGTGCCAAATTCACGCCAATCTCACGCATGTCCCGCCGCACGAGGTGCAACAAATGACCTCGCCATGGCCCTTCTTGACGTGGGGAATTGATGTCATCGGGAGGATAGTGCCGGCAGCATCCAATGGTCATAAGTTCATTTTGGTAGCCGTCGATTATTTCACGAAATGGGTAGAAGCTGCTTCCTACACCACTTTGACTGCGGTTCAAGTTGCACATTTCATCAAGCAAAACGTCATTTACCGGTATGGGGTCCCCCAGGCTTTCGTATCTGATAATGGGGTTCATTTCAAAGGATGGGCCCGGGAAGTTTTGGATGAATTTCAAATCCAGGTGCACAAATCGACGATTTATCGGCCACAGACCAATGGCGCTGTGGAAGCGGCAAACAAGACGATCAAGGCCATTCTGGAGAAAACTATTCAATCAGCAAGGGACTGGCATGAACAACTACCCCTGGCTTTATGGGGGTATCGCACATCGGTGTGAAACCAACATGAGCAACCCCTACTCTTTGGTTTATGGAATGGAAGCATTTCCCATCGAGTTAAGTCCCATCTCTTCGAACCATGATTGAATGTGAAGTCCAAGAGGCGAGTGGTTGAGTAACCGATTTGAAGAGCTTATGCTATTTGATGAACGCCGGTTAAGGGCTCTTTACCACATCCAAGGGTACCAACGAAGGATTGCACGGGCATTCAACAAGAAAGTGAAACCCAGGAACTTGGTAGAAGGTGACATGGTTTTGAAGGAAATCCGGGCTTCGGTTTACGACCCACGAGGAAAGTTTCGACCAAAGTGGTCCGGGCCGCACATTATCAAGACCATCCTTTCCGGAGGAGCTACGCAACTCATCGACTTGGACGGAAATGAATTCTCAACCTTGGTCAACTTGGATCAACTCAAGCGCTATTACCCCTGAGAGAAGCTCGCTAGGCTGAAAACCGCAAGGGCGGGCAGTCCTAGGCAAAAATTAGAGCAAAGCCTGCTAGGATGAAAACCCGTCAGGGCATCCTAGGCAAAAGTTAAGGCATACAATAAATGAGCTCGCTAGACCGAAAACCTGAAAGGGCGGTTCTAGGCAAAAGTTAGAGCGCAAAAGGAGAGTGTTAAAACCAGAGCGAACCCTACCCTGAACTACGTCATGACCTGATTCCTTCGCCAGAAGGATACGTAGGCAGTCTCACACTGAGGCCCGGTCACGATCCATCAAAATAAAAATCCAGGTTGAGAAGACTTGAAGAACAAAAGTCGAAAAGGGGGAAACCCTCCAAGACTCGTTTTTATTAACACGATTACTTCTACTACATAAAGTTGAGCAAAGCTTTCATAACAAAAGAAGTACGACGTAATAAAAAGGGGCCCACAATTTATTCAACGGTCAGGGTGGTAGGATTGAGTCAGTTTCCTTGAACTCCGGCTCTTGCAGAAATGTCCCTCCTAAGCCATTTCCGATAGCTCCCGCGCATCGCCACAGAAGGGTAGGGATGTGCGTCGGTCACCTCTCGAGTCCTCCAGAAACGCAAGTAATGGCAAAGAACTGAATGTCCAAAGAAGGGCAAAACCACATCCACGAGAACCTCCGCAGGGGCCTCCTGCCTCAAACCGAGCTGACGCTGAATGCGGTAGGGGATGTAGAAAGTAAAAGCTCCCAAGCCAGCAAGGACGACCCACTGAGGGCCTATGTAGTGCACTGTCATGGGAGGAAGATCCAGCCATCGACACCTCCAAGCAATGGTCTCCGCTCGCCGGCGCCTGAGAAAATCGACCCATTCGGCCCTGGTCCTATCCTCAAACTCAAAGCATCGCTGAGAGAGTAACCTCGCCTCGTATGCCCAGTTGCCAGGAGGAATGGTCAGTACGTTCACCTTATCGCAAAGCCAAATCTGTGGAAAGAGAGAAAACAAGTGAGAAGCCTTAGATAACCAAGCCGATCGTTGAGGTAAAATGAGAACGTGGGAGAAACCCGAAAAAGGAAAGCTAAGTGAGAAGCCAACCTGTAGGAGAAGTGGACTGCCCCCGAAAGTCTCAGTCTCTCCAGAACAAACCTTGTCCAAACCAATCAATGTCTCAGCCAGAACCATCGGAATCACGTCCTTTCGAGCCTCGACCTGAACAGCGACACTGGCTAATGCCGAGCTAGCATGACCGGCAGAAGGGACCAAGAGATAGGCTGCGAGCAAGCACATGCAGAGAGTAGTCATGCGTCGAGCTTGATAAGTCATGTCTCTAAGATCGCCAGGAGGAGAGAATAGCTCGATAAGGCGCATGGCATTAAGGTGGCCATTCCTGACCAAGTAGCGAGCGGCATTATCGCTCAGTCCAAGGGCCGCGACCAAGACTCTATAAGCACTCTCGCGTACAGGGGGAATGATGACCTCCCCCGAGCCAAAACCCCCAAGGTATGCATGGAACTCCTCGACAGTGGGGCAGAGCTCCTGATCGCCAAATCGGAACACGTAAACCTCCGGATCCCAGAAACTCACGGCTGCCCTCAAAAGCTCGGGACGAAGGCGAATGTTGCGAAGGTACCTCATGGAGTAGAGACCGTGAGCTCGAAAGTTGAGCCAATCGACACCTTCCATAGAAGCCAACCACGGACGGAGCGAGCCGGTGAGAGAAAGAGCCATTTCAAGGAACAAAGAAAGAAGACAAGGCCTGGATGAGGTGTGGGGAATATAGAATGAGAGAGCCTGAATTTATAGGAGAGGTAGAAGGACAACTTCAATTTTCAAAGAGCCTCGGGTTTCGAAAGCGCAAGTTTTCCATGAGTCCAACATAGGGAAAAGCTTGGTCAAGTCCTAAAAGGTTCAAAACAGACATGCATTGGTTCATAAATGCCATTGCATGGGTCAAACCTCATCCCCCGATCAATCTGCCTTGGAAAGCAGCAATACTGGAATCTGTCAGGAAAATTACCTCGCGCGGCACCTTGATGGGTCGCACGGCATGT
Source organism: Rhododendron molle (assembly GCA_025413875.1). Classification (NCBI taxonomy): domain Eukaryota; kingdom Viridiplantae; phylum Streptophyta; class Magnoliopsida; order Ericales; family Ericaceae; genus Rhododendron; species Rhododendron molle. The sequence goes on along the minus strand of CM046398.1, from coordinate 15,464,230 downwards.
TGAAACCAAGGAAATTCCACGGCAGAGTGATTGAGGTACCGTGGGGCAGATCTTCATCCGCGCGGCACCTTGGTCTATCCGCACGGCAGGTTGAGTCTGCATTTCTGCAGTTTTTGATAGCAACACATCAAGGTGGAATCGAGGCCCCGCAAAGCACCAACCAGCACCTAAACACACTCTAACGGGTATTTGGGACTTCATGGATGTTTCGTTTCAAGATAACTCCCGGGATTCGCCATCGTGGCACGAAAACTCGATAAAATCCGTTCCTTAAGCCATTTCAAGGTATCAAAGTCCGTTTCGGGTCATTCCAAGTCGTTCTTTCAAGTCCTACAGGTCATAATGTTCAAAAGTGACTTGGTCCAAGTCCCGGTTCGTGTCCAGAGTCAAAATTCGAGAATGTCACATGCTAAAATCAACATTTTCCTACTTTTTCGAGTATATTCCAACGGCGAAGTCAAGTTTCCGAGCCTCATAGCGAGATCAAAAGGTCGTTATTGCCTTATGCTCGTGTCTGGAGTCAGTTGCAAAGATGTCTATATAAAGTCTTGTATACAGAGTCGATTTTACCAAGGTTTACCTAGTTGCTTTCTTTGATTTCTATTTCACTGTCAATATGCTTCAATCGTTAATGCATCCCTCATCACAAACCTCACATTCGGTTCAACGGTTGGTTGGACACCCCGGTCAATGTTTTTAGTTATTCAATTTTCTTCATACAAACAAAAGGAGATTGAATGGCATAAACAATGGAAGGACAAAATCTCTGTATAAATCCAAAGGCATCCATGAGTCGAAGTACAAAAAGGGGCAAAATGACCCAATGATCGAAGTCCTATCAACCAGGGGCAAACAGGCGCCCTACAAAAGAAGCACGCAGCCTCTGTCAAAAACGCAAAACAAAAGAGGAGCTCAACTCTCATCCTCGTCCTCGCCCTCGCTCTCCTCCTCGTCCTCTACGGAAATCTCCTCGTCCGCAGGAGAGCTGCTCGCCACCTGAGTACCGGTCGCCCTAGGCACAGTGTCTCCTGAGGTGACCTCCAGGTCAACGTCTGTAGGCTCGGGTGTATCGTCCTCGGAAATGTCGATAGGCTCGTCCTTGGTCCCTACAGAGCGTCGTGTCCTCTTCGACGCTGGCTCCTCCCGTGAGCCGGCAGAGGAGACCTGTCGTACTATCGGGCGGACGAACTTCCGCCGCAACCCTCGTGTAGCCCCTCCTCTGGCCTGCAATGGTATAAGCATTCATATGACATTGGCATCATAATCATAATATAAGCGGTAGAAGTAAAGCAAATGACTAAAGTTCGAGAGTATACCATCGACCCGCCAACGCGAGGCAACACCTCTGGAGGGTGGCCCATGGCGTACTGCCTCACCAACTGTTCTAGGCCCATCATGGCCTCCGCCATCTCCTTCACGTACCCTGGAGGAGCCTGCAATGAAGGAAATTGATCAGAATATGCAAGCAGAGCAAATGTACAGAAGATTGAGAACATGTTATACCTGAGCAAGGAACCTCGGAGCCTCAACAGGAGGGCGTGGCACTGCGACCACACCAGGGACTCCCTGAGGGGTCGTCACGTCCTTGTCGAGAAAGGGCAGAGGCTAGCAGCTCGCTGCGCCCACCGCGCGACCTCTGTCACTACTGGCCTCCGTCTCCTCCATCGACTCCGCCCGCCTCTGTCCTCTTCTTTCCTTACTCCTCGGCAAAGACCTCTGCGTGTCGCTGTGTCGCCTCCCAAGCTAAAGACGTATCCTCGCACTCGCCATCGGTACTAAGAACAAGATCTGCGTGAGTCCGCCATGAGGCCAAGATCTGCCTCGAAGAACGGCTCTAACTCGAGGTCCGCCGTGTAAACTACTCTCGACCTTCCTCCGGTGTACTAGTCTGTCTCTTCAGATTGTGGGAAGCGACCAGTGACTCGAAAAACGTCCAGCTCAACGATCGGGCGTGACACTCGATCACCCAAGTACCACTGCCACGCCGTATGGGGACTCGAGAAGCACTCTCCCCTGGCAACCACCCTACTCGTGCAATGTAGGGGATCTCGAAGCGGTCCCACACCCGCCAGTGGACCTGTCATTAAGGATAAGCAATGTCAAAGTACTGATTATATAAAAATGAGCAGGAAATAGAAACGAAAGTGCTTTGATACCTGATCAGGACGCAGCTCATCCAAGTACAGGCGGAAGGCATCCAGCTTGCCTCTTCCCCTCTTCATGCCCTTATACTCTGTCGACCAGCGTAGGGCTCGAGGAAGTATCGTGTCGTCAGGACACGTGGTCTCAGGAGGGTACATCCCTATCAGCTCGTATGTCCAAAGCTGCAATTCAAGACATGGAAAGTTAGCACACAAGATATACATTGAATAGATACAAATGGAAAAGCTAACTGTTCATAAGAAAGGAAACGAAATATACCTCCCAGACCCTCCAGTAGCCTCCGAGGCTCACTCCTGCTCCGCGAGACAAAGAGCCCATGAAGGCGTAGCACGTCCCCAGTGTTGCACCTCCCCAGTCAAAACGGGCGATCTCCCCGACGTCCCTCAAGGCCGGGAGAAGCGAAAGGTGTACCCGGTTGCGCCTGTTGGGAAACAGAGACGCACCGAGTAAGTCTGCCAGGAAGCACCTCGCCATCTGCTTCTCCTCCACCCTATCCGGGAGCCTCTCCGTCTAAAACCTCAAGAGCTGGGCGCATTTCACGCGTCATCACCCTCCGCTCGGCTCGTGTCCCAAAGATCGCTCATTTGGAATGCCGCCGCCTCACTGTAAGCGTCAAAGGATAGGGTCACCTCGACCCGAGACCGGTGATCGCCGCAAAGTCCAACGGGCGTCACGGTCAGCTCACCAAAAGAGAAGTGGAGGGTGTTCGTCAGATCCCACCACCTCTCGGCCCAAAGCTCACTCACCACCGGGCGGTCGTTGCACACGCCCTTCGCCAGCACCCCTACGAACTCTCCAAAACCCGCCTGCCTCACTATCTCCCGCGAAGCCTCGGGCAACCTCTCCCAAAACGTCGGCACAGCCGCCGATACTCCATAGCACGAGAGCGAGATCGCCTGTTACAACAAACCAGCAATTTTCAATAAACAGGCATGGCATACAATACAGTGGTGTACTTGGATACAAAGGAAATACGATGCATTGGAATTTGAAATACAGATATTTAAAGTATACCTCGTCTCGGCGCAAAGAAAAGTGCTGCTGAGTGTCCCTCAAGACCAGAGCCTCGTCGTAAGTCGGCCTCCTCGGAGTGTAAGGGGTCGAAAAGTGAAGGCACCGCCACGTGCTGAAAGGGAACGTAGGCTGCCTCGTCGTAGGGCCCTCGCCTCTGCAATGCCAGTGTCGCCTCAGCCACCACAGTGACGCGAGGAGCCATCACCCTGGCCTCCTCAGCTCGCCTCTCCTCAGCCTCTGGCTCTCTATCTCCCCAGTCCCAGGCCCGGCCTGGCTCCGCCTCGCGGAACGAGTAGAGCATCCGCCAACCCAGAAACCGCACTAACTCCAAGACGTCCTCCATGGACGCCGTCGCTAAGTAGTCGCCACGCCTATATGGCGAGACAACCCTGCACCTGTGCCGCTACCCACAAACATAGGCGGCGTGTCCTCCACCACCAGCTCCACCTCCGGCTCACCCTCGACGACGGGGGCCTTCCCCAAGTCGGTCCGAGGCTCTCTCACGGGAGAGGCCTCTGTCTCCTCCACCACCAGTTGGCCTAAACCACCACTGTGGCCCTCTGTGGTCCTCTCCTCCACACCCGTCGCAGCCTCTGACCGGCCCGAAACCTTGGCGTCACCCCTCGACTCCACTGCACCCGGAGTCTCCGCCTCCTGACCGTACCCGGCCAATACCGCACCACTACCATCATCACCGTCGCTACCAACCACTGCAGCGGCCGGGGCCATGGCCTCCTCGGCCAGTGCTGCCTAGTCCGAAACCCCGGTGATCGCCGGAACACCCTCGGCCATAGCCACATCCTCCGGGACGACCGAAGGCGAGGTAATCTCGACCCGTGATAAATGGTTGTCGCCAGGAGCGTCCCTGGACTCCATGACTGAGACAGTCGAGAGAGAGAGAGAGAACAGTCGAGAGAGAGATGATCGAGAGAGAGAAAGAGAGAGATGATCGAGAGAGAAGGAGAGAGATATAGTCGTGAGAGAGAGAGATGATCGAGAGAGAGAGGGAAATTCGAACTATGGGTGTACTGTGTACACCCCGTATATATATATATCCCCCGAACCGGTTCACTCGAAAACCAACGTTGGACCAGGTTCACAGCCAAATTGGCCGCACGGTACCCTGGACGAACATACAGCGCCTCCGATTTACTCTACCGTGCGTCCCTAAATTGACCTCGCACGGCATCATGGATTATTTCGATTGTTCCAGTTTGTGGCCGATTCGTTCGAATTCGTACGAGATGAGAAGTTTGAATGCAGGAATGGAAGAAGAAAAAGGGACTTTTCATTCAATAACACTCGGGGTAACCCCCGGGATTTGCCATTACATTCAAAAAAAAAAAAAAGAGAGAAAAACAACAAAAAAACAGAAAACGGGCCTACTGCCCTCTTTTCTCCTTCCTTCTCCTTCCTCTTCCTTCTCTCCTCCTCCTCCTCAGTCGCTGCCCCCGTTGTCCGAAGCGTCATTCGCCCCGTCCGAACGATCATCCGACCCGTTGGGGTTGCCCTCGGAGTCTTCCGCTGTATCCTCCGAGCCGCGCCCAAGGACGGACTCGGGGTCGTGCTTGTCGTCCAGTTGATCAAAAGCGAAGTCCTGAAGATTGGAGACGGCACGACGAAGAGTCCGGATAGTGGAGATAAGCCTCGCAATCTGCTCGTTCAATTGCTCAATCTCCCCGCGGTAAAAGGCCATCTCGGCCTCTAGGGAAGCAACACGCGCTGCCAAATCGTCGTTTGCCATGCTCGAAAGAAGATTGATGCAACGAAAGTAAAGGAACTTTTGAGATTTTGGTGGTGGTGAATGGAATGTGGCACCCCCCATGCTTATAAAGCCGTTCCAGCCGACGAAGGGGCACGCCTGAATTAATGGCACCCTTAAACCTGCCAACTGTTCTCGGAAATCGAAAGGGTGCTTAGCAGAACGAGGTGCCGCGCGCCTTCAACCTTGACCGCACGGCACCCTGGCTCCAGAAGTTTAAATGTTTTCTCGAAAATTGATCCAATCAGCCACCAAAATCCTCTTGGAAACTCAATCCTCAGCCGTTTTGCAGTAAAGGTCCCTTAGAATGTCGTGCATCGGTTACGGCGCCATTTAATCCCCCGGGAATTCGCCGTATTCGCCTTTTTCTCGGTATTCGTCCTCCGGGACTCACCGTGACTGGTTCAAGGATCCGACATATTTTCCCCAGCAGGTCCAAAATTCAAAATTCGATTTTCGCCTCCCGAGGGCTCGTTTCAAAAATTCAAAATTCAATTTTCACCTCCCGAGGGCTCGTCTCAAAAATTCAAAATTCAATTTTCGCCTCCCGAGGGCTCGTCTCAAAAATTCAAAACTTGATTTTCGCCTCCCGAGGGCTTGTCTCAAAAATTCTAAATTGAATTTTCGCCTTCCGAGGGCTTGTCTCAAAAATTCTAAATTGAATTTTCGCCTCCCGAGGGCTTGTCTCAAAAATTCAAAATTGAATTTTCGCCTCCCGAGGGCTTGTCTCAAAAATTCAAAATTCAATTTTCGCCTTCCGAGGGCTTGTCTCAAAAAAGTCTAAATTCGATTTTCGCCTCCCGAGGGCTTGTCTCAAAAATTCTAAATTGAATTTTCGCCTTCCGAGGGCTTGTCTCAAAAATTCTAAATTGAATTTTCGCCTCCCGAGGGCTTGTCTCAAAAATTCTAAATTGAATTTTCGCCTTCCGAGGGCTTGTCTCAAAAATTCTAAATTCAATTTTCGCCTCCCCTAGGGCTCGTCTCAAAAATTCTAAATTCAATTTTCGCCTCCCGAGGGCTCGTCTCAAAAATTCAAAACTTGATTTTCGCTTCCCGAGGGCTCGTTTCAAAAATTCAAAATTCAATTTTCGCCTCCCGAGGGATTGTCTAAAAAATTCAAAATTCAATTTTCGCCTCCCGAGGGCTCGTCTCAAAAATTCAAAACTTGATTTTCGCCTCCCGAGGGCTCGTCTCAAAAATTCAAAATTCAATTTTCGCCTCCCGAGGGCTTGTCTCAAAAATTCAAAATTGAATTTTCGCCTCCCGTGGGCTTGTCTCAAAAATTCAAAATTCAATTTTCGCCTTCCGAGGGCTCGTCTCAATCTTCGCCTTCCGAGGGCTCGTCTCGCTTCTCGTCTCTCGAGCCACGGTCTAACGGACCTAACGTCTCTCCTCGTCTTGAATTGTCGCCTCCCGAGGGCTCGTCTCGATTTTCGCCTCCCGAGGGCTCGTCTCAAGTCTTTCACAATACTTTGAATGACACACTGCACCGCAAGCACTTCTTTGCATAAGTTTGTCCTCCGGGACTCGTTTCTCGCATTGCATTGTCCCAATTGAACTACGCTGGTCTGATCCCTACAACGGGGTACGTAGGCAGCTCCCCGAGCGCGACCACCATCATATTTACTTACAGTTTTCGTTTTGTCTCTGGCCAAAGGCACTAGAGCAACGGATTGGGATGCCTATTCTTTAAGCGTCACTCGTACCAACTAATGGTATCCGAGTTACGTTAAAGAGGGACTACTGTAGACACCCCAATCCGGACCTCGGAGAGTCTTTGTCCACCCCGATGATGAAATAGAGGAAACGGTACCTTTGCGAGCTTGAAAAAGGATCTCCTTTAAAACCACAAACCCAACAAACCCAGCCGAACCCAGCCGAGCCCAGCCAAGCCCAATAAAAAGCCCAAAAGACTCTGGACCACAGGAGGAGGTACCGTGCGGAGCCAAATTGGAGCGCACGGCACCTTGAGAAATTCAAGGGACCGTGCGCAGCCAAACTCCTCCGCACGGCACCTTGAGCAAAGTCGGCTGGCTCGTAAAGTCAGCCGACCACGCCTGGTGAGCCACAACCATGATCGGCTCACTTAAATGCACTTTTGGCCCGCCTAAAATACCTCCACCACTTGAAATTCAAAATCCTTGGCCTTTGCCTATAAATTAACCCCTCCACTCAAGGGAAAGGGGTCCCTCTTAGCCCTTCTTTTGAGTCCTTCTCTTGCCTTTCTCTTGGCTCTCTCACTCTACTTTCTCTCTCTAAGTTCTCAAATCCACTTTCCATTACCACTTCCTTTTCCAAGTCTTAAAGGATGTCATTCCCAAAAGACATTCTTTAAGAGCTTTCACTCACTCCCTTCTCATCATTGAAGTTGATCACTCATTAACTTCAAGACCCCATCACCCAAAATACCTAACCTTCACTCACACCCATACTCCCTTTGTCTCATTTAACCTCCTCCATCCACATCCGTGTCGATCCATCCACATCCTTGCATCCACGATCCTTGATCAAGCTCGAAACCAAAGGTATAAACTAGTTTCCTCGGACTAGACTCCGTTCTGGTCCTGAGGGGACGTTTCTGTCAGCAGATCTGATCCCTTTTGGTTAGATCCTGACTCAAAACCGATCTTCATAAAATAAAATAGACACTGTGCTGAGGTTGAGAAACCGCGCGGTCTGTCGCTCAGACGCGCGGCATCCCGACCCCCAGCGCACGGCATAGTACACACTAATGCTATTGTGAACAGGCTGCCTGGATCTGAGTTTTCCTCCGTAGAGCCCGATGCCTGGGCGAGGCAGGCCTAACAGCGACCCGATGACTAGGCAACCTAGCCAAGCCAAAACAAGGCGGTCAAGCCGACGGTTAAGGCAAAGACCAAAAATTTCTACTAACCACTTCGGCATCGATGCAACACTCTAGGTTAGGGAAATGTAACTAAGCCAAACGGTAATTAGGGTTGCTAGCTAATCGGTCGTCATGTAGGATTTCCAGCCGAGAAAATAAATTCTAGGATTTTACTACAATTACCAAGTAACTATACCAAGGTCTTAATAGGCATACTCGTCTTTAGAAAATGACCTTAATGCCTGGGCGATGAATTCTAATCTCCTAAGTCATAAACCTAATTATGACGGATTATTAATCGCAAAAAAAGGGATTTTTAAAATAAATAAAGAATTTTCAAATATAATAACAAAATTTTATAAGTAGATAACGACCGATTTTTGGATGTTGAAATGAAATCCAAGTATTAAAATAAAATTCAAATTTTTAGCGAAATTTTTATTGACCAAAAATCAGGGTCATTACACTTTCTGATTTGTACTTGATGGAGAGCGGGTGCCGACGGTGTCAGTTACCCAGAGTGCTGGAGTTAGTGAGGGTGAGAGCATTAGGGCTGGTGGTGGAGGTGCTAGAGCTAGTGATGGAGATGCGGATGGTGGGGGTGCTGGAGCTGGTGCCGGGGCTGGAGATGCTGATGAAGGGCAAAGGATTAGTATTCAAGTTCCTGAGCAGTTTCGTCCTTCTTCCTCATGTCCTGTGCCCAAGAGGGGCCGTGGGCAGTAGTGTGCCTTCTTTCTTTGTACCTGTATTTGTTAGTCCCAAGACAGATGAGGATATTGCATTTTTATGAGGCAACTTCAGCCTGTTTTGTATTTTGTCCTGAGATACTTCGATTTTGTATGTTATGGTTTGCAAGCTTTTCAGTAATAGATTGGAACATGGGCCGACGAATGGATTACTCGGCCAAGGAATCCATTCTTCGGTTGCTACTTCTTATTTCCTAAAGAAGTTGGACTTTTGCTTTTAGCCAAGTGGCATTCCTTTCCTCTTGTGCTTGAATCAAACTCATATCCTTGATTTGCAATTGCTACCTCCGCAATCTCTTTCCCATGTTACGAGATTTTGGGATATCTCGTCCCTTACGTTGATGACTTTTGAATCAGAGATGACGAGCAGTGATTCTCGTGACTTTTTGTCTTTTCCAATCCTTTCGAAAAATGAATAACTCATCTTTTGTGAGCTCAATACACAGGTTTAGCTATACCTATCGCTGAGTACAAACACATTGATGTTTTTCCTTCTTCCCAAATGTTTGGGCCGCATCTCAATGTGAGATTGCCTACGTATCTCAATCAGGGAATCAGGCCATGAAAGTAGTTCCAAAATTATCGCCTTTGGGGTTGGGTTTTCCACTCTTGGTTTTTCTCCTCACATGCTCTTGATTTTGCCTAGGTTACCTGATAGAGGTTGAGTCCCTAACGAGCTTTTGAATGCCTTTATTTTTGCCTAGGCTGCGATTCCGCGTTTTCTTGTCCCAGTAGGCTTTGCTCTTATTTTTGCTTGGGTTGTTTGGTCACCTAACGAGCACCTTTCCTCTCAATGGTTTTCTGTATGGAGATATTTTCGTGAATCTCTTTTTTTTTTGGAAAGAGATGTTTTCTTGCTTTGGAAAGGAATTTAGTGGATATGTTTTTCTGAATCTCCCTTTTGTGTTTGTACCTTCATAATAGGCAAGCTAACTCTAAGTGTTCTCATGGAGATAGCGTCATATTTCTAAGTTTTGACAAAAACCTAGTTCTAAGCAATCAAGGTTCGTCCCTTCTTTCCCTTTGTTAGCAACACAATGAATTTGATCCTCGTAATTTCCTTTTTGTTGGTAAAGAGATTGCAGTATGTAGCTATTGCATTTCAAAGAATGAATCATTCATAAGTGGAGAGATAAAATGAAAGTTTAGTTTATAGAAAATGCCCAAACAGGGGCCCAAAACATGTCCTAGCTTGATTCAGGAAATAAAAGTAATGCTTTTGCCATGCCATGCAATTATTGTAGCATCTCAGGAGTTGCTCCTTTGCCTTTTGCAGTTTTATACTCTTCTTCACCCTCTTCTTTGCCAAACAGAATCTTTAGGTCAAACTCAGCTAGCACCTCGATCTAATCTTTGGGAGTAACGGGAGGAGGATTTGTTGGTTCTTCTTCCATATCACTGTCAGTCCATTCTTGATCAAAGAGAATCTGCATTCCAGGATACCTTTGTTTGGTAGTTTAATCTTCCCATGTTTCTGTGACACCACAAAATGGGAAGTCTTCTCCTTCTCTTACAAACCAGTCGTTGAGTGTTTTTAGGACCATGAGTTTCTCTTCTTTGACCCTGCTTCCTCTTGCTTTAGCTTTTTCCATGATTCTCTTCTTCTCCATCTCGGCTTCTGTAAGGGTGTAGCCAAGATCAAAGGCGTATTGATTATGCGGAGGATCAATCATTTGTGGGATGCCTTGTGATCTTTTGCCTAAACCCAACCCAGGATAGTAGTTATGCTTCTTCATCATTCGTATGGCAGGGGTGCTTATGTAGAAGCTTCTTTCGGCTATCAGAGCTTGCACAGCAGTTGCTTCTTTAAGACTGAATCCAGTAAGGAAAGTTTCTTCGGTTCCTACCTCTTGTACAGGTGTGTCAGCATGGGTTCGGATTGATGAATCCCCTAGGATGGTGATGACCTTTCCATCTGCTACAAACTTGACCTTTTGATGCAAAGTGGAAGGTACTACCCCAGTGTCATGTAGCCATGGCCTTCCTAGCAAGAGGTTGAAGGTGGCTGGTATGTCCATTACGTGGAATTCCACATCTCTCTTAATCTTCTCCACTTCTAGTGGTACAGTAACACATCCAACAACTCTCCTCTTTGAATTATCATATCCTCTTACACCTTGGCTGGAAGGGCGTACATCAGCAGTATCCACTCCGAGCTTGTCGAGAGTCCTCTGAGGGCACACATTTAAAGCGGATCCGTTATCCACCAGGACTAATGGGATCCATTTAGTGAGGCACTTGAGAGAAATATAGAGGGGCTTGTTGTGTGCAAGGCCTTCAGGAGGTAGGTCCTTGTCAGTGAAGGCTATTGTTGGCTTCAGGGATTTAGACATTGTTATGAAGCTTACCAAATTTTCAGGGGTGATGTCGATGGGAACTTTAGCTTTCCCCAGGGTTTTGAAGAAGGAATTGCGATGTTCATAGGAAGACATAAGCAATCCCCAGATAGAGATATCAGCTTGGATTTTCTTCAATTGTCTCAGCACTCTATCTTCCTTAGGTTCGATCCTTTGACTGTCCTCTTCTTCTTCTTCTATTACTCGTGTTGAGGTTGAACCCTCTCCACTTAGTTTGGGAGGTTTGTATACTCTTCCACTTCTGGTGAGATGACCAATCTCTTCTTCTTGAATGCCCCAAGGATCAGCATGTTCGATCCTCCCAACTTCCCAATCACTTGGCAGAGCTTGGTCCATTTCCAACCACCAATCTCCATCGTCAATTGCATCGATACAAGGATAATCATCTTTGGGAAAGGTGAGGGATGGTTTGGTATGGGTGATGTACTAGGTAGGATTATATGTGGAGTTGTTGAAGAGGTTTATAAGATTGATGCCTTGAGGCAGTGGTTCAGCATCGTGGGTAGGGAGTGGATTGGTTTGCACATTGGGTTTGGGTGGCTTTATGGTTTGACTGTCGATGAGATCTTGGATGTCATGACGAAGACGCATATAGCGGTCTGTCTCATGTCCAGGGTGCTGGTGGTAAGTGCATTGTTTATTAGCGTCATAGCTTGGACCATAAGGTGGCTGAGGAGGTGGGTTATTCAGGGGCTTGAGATGCCTTTGACGGCTTAGAATGGCTAAGGCTTGAGATGGGGTCATGTAGAGGGGGTCAAAGTAACGGCGAGGCCGGCTTGAGCTTTGGGATGGGATAGTTTGGAAAGGGTAGGCTGAGTTAAGAGTGTTGACGGAGGTATTAGATGTACGAGTTGAGAAGACTTTCTTGGGTGGAGGAGTTTCTTCCTTCCCGATGAGTCCCAGTTTGAGCCCTTCTTCAATTTGCAGCCCAGTCTTGAAATCAGTGATGGCCTGGGTATAGTTATGCTTGAGATACTTGGATTGCAGATTTTTTACAACTATTCTCACTTGATCTTCCTCAGAGGGGCGATTCTTCATTTTGGCAGCCTTTTCCCTCCACCTAGCCACGAAAGTGACAAAGTCCTCGTTTGACTCTTGCTTGGTCATTTCCAAATCTCGAGTGGTTACCTCAACTTGAACGTTGTATGCATATTGCTTAATGAAAGCATTGGCGATTCAGGCCAAGTGTGATAGTGTTCAAACTCCAAAGTGAGGAACCAGTCGAGAGCACTTCCAGTGAGAGTTCTTTGGAATAGTTGAGCGATGAGCTCATCGTTCAAGCCCATCGGCTTCAAGGTGTTAATGACATGGCGGACATGGCTGGTAGGGTTGCCAGTTCCATTAAACTTCTCGATGTTTGGCATTTTGAACTTCTCGGGCAATTAAGAGTCTGGAAAGAGGCACAGTCCTTCAAAATCCAGAATTTGATCTCCCTGTGAACGGGCCAAAGCATGTTTAATCTCCTTAACTTGCTTGGTTAACTCTGAATTTCCTACCAATACCACTTCACGGGGGTTTTTTGCTTCTTCCTTGTCTTTCTTGTCTTCAGCATCCCTTGCTGCTTTTTCGGCCACCAAATAGGCTATTTGGGCTCGGAGCTCGGCGATAGTAGTGTCATTGTCTGCCATCCTTGGGACAGAAACAGGGGGGTTGCTTGGTGAAGCTTGGGATTGAGTAGATGATTGGATTTGCTGACAAGATAACCGCGAAGTCCCAGGAAGCGACTGGGACCGTTGCGGTGAAGGTGTTTTGATAGATGGTGATGACAGGCGAGATGGCTGTAAAGACTTCTGTTTGGTGGAGCTTCGGGTGTTGTAAGAGTATAAAACTGGCTGAAGTTGCTTCTTTGATCTACCTATTGTGCCTGCTTTAAAAGTAAAAATACCTGCAAGTTAGTACTTGGCCGTATAGGGTTTGGACTTGGGCTGAAAATCCCAACCCTTCTGCACAGAAAGAGATGTTACAACAATGAAGGATACAGGGTGTGAGGAAGAACTTGGAAAAATGCAGGAAATTTCCTTAACCTGCAGGTTCCTGCCTTAATTTGATAGGTTCTATGGCTTTCTATCACATGTAAGGTTTAGGTAAGCTCAGGGTGCTCCATTGTCAAAAGGCACTAGTCCTTTCACCAACCCATTATAGGCGGCGATTGGGTGATTCCCTTTTTGATATACCAATAGGTATAAGTGACTGTGGAGTTTGCTGGAACCCCTAACATAGCCCGGGTCATGCCGTGGTATTAGGTGAACTCAACGAGGCTTGTCTGCTCGATGCATATGATAAATGAATTAAATAAGGCATGTATTAGTCTTATGTTGAACTTTTTGGTTATGACTCTCATGTCCCCAGCGGAGTCGCCCGAAAACTGTAGACACCTCCCGAACGGGGCATCGCCATACAGTTTGATATCGTTTGTTTGCTCGGTTGGTTGCTTGCTTCATAAACCAAGATCATGGACATTCCCATGGCTAGGAACATCGCCACATGATAGCGGTTATCATCAAAACAGAGTTGCCACCCAATTTATTAAAACTAGGAAAATAGATAGAGATTCTGGATACGGAAGCCAAAGGTACAAAAAGGGGAAGGTGTTAGGCACCCTTTTCTGCCTAGCCGTGAGGGTAGCCCATAATCATTCAACATAAGACATATAGATGCTTTATCTAATTCTAAACACGTAGTCTGATTTTATGCCTTTAAACAGTAAATAAGGTGAGTCGAGACGATAAGTAAAACATGCATCAGAAAGCAAAACACAACAAAGCTGTCCCAGGGGATGGATCTCGCGGCTGGTGAATAGATATCACGGCCGAGGGATCCTCCTGGATCGATGTACCGGTCGATGTACCGGGATTGAAGCCCCGGTCGATGTTCTTCCTCACACCAGACAGAAAAGTTAGTAGACGATTAAAAGCTACGATTAAGCAGGAAAACGATAAATAAACCGAACCAGAGGCCCCTGGGCCTCACCACCTTGATCCCTCAGTAGCTTGATTGCTTCGGATTTGATCGGGATTGGCTGATTACTTCTTGGGAAACCCTTGGGTTAGGATTTGAAACTTTGGGGTTTGATCGTCGGATTGATGGCTACCTTCGGGAGGTTAGAGCTTTTGTAGAGAGGGTTTGAGGGAGTAATTCTGCAGAGTTTTGTGGTTTGAGGGGGGATGAATCTCATTAATTTCATTGTGTAAGGTCCCCTTTATATAGGCCAAGGGATGACTCACTCGGTCCAATCAAATCGCACGATTGCAATTGCAATTGCAATGTAATTCAAACTCTGCGTTGTGATCTCTGAACGTGGCCCGAACGCATCGGAGAAGTAGTGCGATCGGATCAAACAATCGACGGAATATTCCAGAGTGTGGAAAATAAACAATCTGGCGGCCGTAGAAAGGTTGTGGCAGCCGAGATATGGATTGAGCGGCCGAGGAAATGATCCTGCGGCCGAGGGATGGATCTCTCAGGGAGATGTTTGTTGCAACAGGTTGCTCGGGTGAGGAAAAGATGTTAAGGCCGTGAGATCAATGTTACGGCTGGCAGATAGATTCTCCTAGGATTCTGTATTTCTGTCTGAAAGGCTGTTTGGCTCTGAATTGGGTCCTCTAAGTGGCTCAAAGTTCTTATCGAAAGTCCTAAGGTTCTCAAGAAGTCAATCAGCAATCATTGTATCCATTTCATCATCGGGATGGTCCCCAAGGTGGGACCTGAAATAATCGTTAGGCCAAATTGGGGTGTCTACAAAACCTACGTAAGACTTTTGGTTTGTTATCAATAAAAGTTGACGTTTGCTTCCGCTGTTATGTTTTAGTTCCTTTTGATTATCACTTGTTTAGGTGATATTTGATTTGTGATTTGGCCATAGTGAGAAATCACTGGCATTTGACATGAGAAATTAAGGGGCGGGTCCGGGTCGTGACAGGTTCGCTGTGACAGCCCTACTCCTAGCCAAGTACTCCGGCTTCGGTTCTGCTCCACTCTAGGGATCCCACTCGACCTGCAATCAAGACAAAGAACCAATGTAGACACCCCAATCCGGACCTCGGAGAGTCTTTGTCCACCCCGATGATGAAATAGAGGAAACGGTACCTTTGCGAGCTTGAAAAAGGATCTCCTTTAAAACCACAAACCCAGCCGAGCCCAATAAAAAGCCCAAAAGACTCTGGACCACAGGAGGAGGTACCGTGCGGAGCCAAATTGGGGCGCACGGCACCTTGAGAAATTCAAGGGACCGTGGGCAACCAAACTCCTCCTCGGCACCTTGAGCAAAAAGTCGCTGGCTCGAAGGCATCGGCCATGCCAGTGTGAGCCACAGCTGATGACTGGCTCAGCCGAAAATGCACTTCTGGCCCACCCAGAAAATACCTCCACCACTTGAAATTCAAAATCCTTGGCCTTTGCCTATAAATTAACCCCTCCACTCAAGGGAAAGGGGTCCCTCTTAGCCCTTCTTTTGAGTCCTTCTCTTGCCTTTCTCTTGGCTCTCTCACTCTACTTTCTCTCTCTAAGTTCTCAAACCCACTTTCCATTACCACTTCCATTTCCAAGTCTTAAAGGATGTCATTCCCAAAAGACATTCTTTAAGAGCTTTCACTCACTCCCTCCTCATCATTGAAGTTGATCACTCATTAACTTCAAGACCCCATCACCCAAAATACCTAACCTTCACTCACACCTATACTCCCTTTGTCTCATTTAACCTCCTCCATCCACATCCGTGTCGATCCATCCACATCCTTGCATCCACGATCCTTGATCAAGCTTGAAACCAAAGGTATAAACTAGTTTCCTCAGACTAGATTCCGTTCTGGTCCTGAGGGGACCTTTCTGTCAGCAGATCTGATCCCTTTTGGTTAGATCCTGACTCAAAACCCATTTTCATAAAATAAAATAGACACTGTGCTGAGGTAGAGAAACTGTGCGGTCTGTCGCTCAGACGAGTGGCATCCCGACCCCCAGCACACGGCATAGTACACACTAATGCTATTGTGAACAGGCTGCCTGGATCTGAGTTTTCCTCCGCTGTGGTTACCTGTTTTTGCTGCTTACTGTTTCTGTAGCTCTTAAAATAAGACCATATCTACAAGCCATGTTCCGGCTCTTCTAAAATTTTTTCAAGATCATCCCAAATGATCAAAAACGTTGAAAGCTACTTTAAAACTATGTTTTGAGAAGGATAATGACGTTCTTGGGATGATCTGACTGCCGTGAGGTTACTCGTGAGTTTTCAAAAGATCTACAGAGAAACCAGTGATCTAAATGATGTTTTGAACGACTGTAACAGTCTGACAGCAGAGCAGGAGCCACGCACGGCATGTTGAGATGCCTCGCGCGGCATCTCAGGGTGCCGTGAGCGGTATTCTGAGGTCCAAACAGTCTGTTGAATGTTGTTTACTTCCTTTTATTCATATCATTTTATCACGACTGTACAGAAAGCACCACCTGCACGTCAATGTGATATATTTCCCATGTCCCTTTCTCGTTACGTGCTTTATTAAAGAGTTTGATATTCCAAATAATATTGAAGATTTCGCCCCCTTTTGAAAACATCAAGTAAAGACCGGTCTTACCGGGGGAATGGGGTGCTTTTTAAAGAAAAACCTTCCTCATTCGTAATGTGGCTCCCGAACCCATCATCTCAACGTTTTCGCTAGACCAAAAGCCTTTCTTTTTCAAATCAAACTCTCGGTTTCTCGGGTGACCCATCTTCAAAACCCGGGTGGCGACTCTTCGAGCGCAAGCGCTTCTTCGGGCGCGGGAGCCCACAACCAAGTACAAATTGATTAGCCACAACATTAAAGCAATTCAAGGATACACGATTAACTAGTGGGGTTTTGTGTTATACTTGTGAGGCTTGGAGGTCGTCCAAGTATAGTTTGAACGCGTTGAGGTCCCCTCTCCCCTTCTTCTCTCCCATGTGTTCTTGCTCCAAACGAGCGCACAGGGGAGAGTCCTCAGGTCGGGACCCCTGGTCTATGGAGGGTATATCTTTAGTACCTTGTTGGCCCAAAGCTACAAGGTTTTCAAACATTCAAGGCATCAGTCATAGATTATATAGTTATACAGTCAAGCAGGCTATACAGTCAAAATGGTACAAGAGTATATTGAAATTTAGCTTTATGAAATTAAAGTTATACCTCCCATATCTTCCAGTACCCAGCTGCTGCTTGCTCACTCCTCGACTCGTCTCCCAAAAAGCCATAGACTGTACCATGTGCTGCTCCACCCTAGTCTAAGCGCAAGGCTGTCCTCAAGTCCCTCAGCGCCGACAGGTATGACAAGTGCACCCTGCTGCGCTTGCTCGGGTACAGAGAAGCACCGAACAGTACACGTATGCCCTCACCATCTATTCCTCCTCCTATTCTGTGGTCGGGATCTTCTTTAGATATGCCTTGAACTGCTCATACTTCACCATCTCCTCATTTAGGAGTGGCACCTCTCCCAAAAACCACTGCAGGGCAGCCTTGTCCCTATGGATGCCCGTGTAAAACGGGATAGGCTCTCCTCCAACCCTCAACCCAGTGATCATTGCAAAGTCTGTGGGCGTCACCGTCATCTCTCTCGGCGGCAAGTGGAAGGTATTGGTGGTGTCTCTCCACCTCCCGACAAGTGCAACAAGGACGACATGGTCATTCTTAACTGGTGTCAAGATTTGCACGTACCGCCCAAAGCCCGCCTTGTCCACCAATTGCTTCACCCTCTCCGGCAGCTCCTCGTACAGTGCTAAAGAGTCACTCGCCCCTCCATGGCCGCAAATGTCTTGCTGCTTAATGAATTAGCATAAAGGAATTCATTTTCAAGTTCCAAGTAATCAATTCAGCCTAACATGGATGGTTGGTTCAAGTTATACATGCATGCGATACGTTTCAACTACTATGGTGGCCTACTTAGTTCTACTCAAGCATATCCGACATAAATAAATAGAAGAGCAAGTTTTCAGAATATACCTCAGTTCAAGTCGTCGAGTTGTGTGCTTTGGGGTCTCTTAGTACGAGCTTGGGCTCGTAGTCTGTCTGTTACAGTTTGTAGCGGAAAAATCTGGACGACACGAAAAGGTGTGGCGTGGGTGACACGTACGCCGTCACTGAAAATGCTGCACGCTTTGTTGCCTTCGCCACTGTCACTACCGACTGCCTAGGCTGCTCTGCCTCGGCCCGAGCCCTCTCTGGGGCCTCCATCTCTCTCAAGGCCTCCTCCTCCTTGGCCCTGGCCTTGGCCCTCGCGGCCTCCTCCGTTGCTTCTATCTCTCTCTGTCGCTCCTCCCGAGTCGACAGAACTACTTCCCCAACCTTCGGATGCTCCCAGAGGAGCCTCAAGAGCATTTCCTCTCTCAAGTGCTCTGCGAAGTCCTCTCGGGTAGTAGGATGAAGACTTGATGTTTGGGCCACCGGTTGGAACAGTGCATCTCAAGCCCAAACATCCCTGGCCTTTTATTCCTCAGCCACAATGAGACTCTTTCTGTGCGTCGGATTATGCACGGGATACCCGGGACTCGACCCTACATAATTATCACCTCTGCCATTGTCGCCACTACCGCTGGCGCTGACAATACCACCGTCGGTGATCACTAGTTCCTCTACCGCCATGCTTGGATCCAACGGCTGTACCATAGATCCCACGAGCCCTGACGTCACCAATGTGTGCGGTTCCTCCACCAATGCGCGCCTCCCTGGTTCTTCTTCAACCCCGATAACCCCATCATTCCGGACGCCGCCGTCTGCTGCCGCCATTGCACTAGCGTCCCCCATGGCCTCTGCCGCTGTTTCCTCCTTTACTTCAGATTCTAGGGTAGCCCCCTCGTCTTTTGAATGATCCACCACATCGTCACCACTGCTATCACCACTCTGATCTACCATAGCTATATTTGGTTTGTGTTTTTTGGAAGGAAATTGAAGAAAAGAGGTGTATGGGAAGTGAGAGAAGTGAGGGAGAGGTTTTGAAATTTTGAAAACCATTCGAAACGAACTATTTTGCTACTTCTCATCAAAGAAAAGGAAGGAAAGGCGCGTGGGTCGGGTCTGGGCCATTTCTGAACTCAAGCCCTAGAATTGGTCGCACGTGCGTGTATCTCATATGCGCTCGCGCTAGTCCTTTTGGGTCTAAGGCCCAGTCAACGCCTTTACCAGCACACGCCTATGCCTGATCCATGCGCGTTGGTGTGTTCCCCTTATAGCATTTCTCTTGTTTTGGTTTGGAGTGCCTTGATGATTCTTTTATGATCCGGGTTGACAAATTCAATCTGAGGCCCTAATTTCCCCAGCAGTAGTTTGTCCGTGTTCACTTTAATCCTCAAGGGATTTCACTCAATCAGCGACGATCTATCCATCCAATTACAATCAATCAGCGATGATCCATCAGTCCAATTTCAATCAACGATGATCCATTCATCTGAATATAATCAATGATGATATATCCATCTGATTACAATCAACAACGATCTATTCGTCCACTTCAATCAATCAACGACGATCTATCCCTTCACTTCAATCAATCAACGACGATCTATCCATTCGGTTCTTGTCAACGATGATCTACCCATCCAATTACAATCAACAAAGATCTATCCGTCCGATTACAATCATCGACGATCTATCCGTCCACTTTAATCAAATGACGATCTATTAGTCCACTTTAATCAGTGACGATCTATCCGTCCGGTTCTTGTCAGCGACGATCTATCAATCCGATTACAATCAATGACAATATATTCGTCCACTTCAATCTAACGATGATCTATCTGTCCACTTCAATTGGTGATGATCTATCCGTCTGGTTCTTGTCAACAACCATCTATCCGTCCGATTATAATCAACGATGGTCTATTCGTCCGATTGCAATCAAGCAGCGATGGTCTGTCTGACAAAATCCATTTATTCCCTAGGAGAGTTCCCCTCGGCAGATGATGTTGATCCATTCATCTAGGATCATCCTTTTCTCCAACAGAGTCCAAACTCTTTTTCAATATGGTCTGTCCACCTTTGATCCCTTGGTGCACGGTATTTTTGTATACATGTCTACACTTTCTATTTGTTTTCTTTTGGATAGACTTAATGGGTGTCAAGAAATCTTTGACGTTACCCATGCCAACTTGATGGTGCTCCGCGTGCCATCAAAGAAGGACTACTATAGACACCCCAATCCGAGTCTCCCAATTGATTTTACCTTATTTTGGTTCTTGTTTTCCCTAATGATGAAATAGATCAAGAACAATTTTGAGAATGATTGGGATTTGAGCTTTGAGGGTTTAGCCCCCCTTTAAACCCTAAACCCTAGCCAAAAACCCTACTAGAGTGCGTTGGTCTAAGACCTACATGCTTAGGTCAACTTGACAGGTGTTGGTCAATGGTCAATTTTTAACCGTTGACCAATGCGTGGGTAGGTCTCTCCCGTGCGCGTGGATCTGGTATCCACGTGCATGTGTCAATCTGACAAGTGGTGGTCAACAGTCAAACTTTGACCTTTGACCAATGCAGTGGTAGGTGTGACACAAGCACGCTTGTTGGAGACCAGGCTGTAGAGCCTCCTTGGCAGCCCGGGGATCACCCCTGGATCTCCCCTCTCTTAACCCTCCCATCACCTTTGTGGGAGGCTTCACCACCAAGTATCCTAACCAGCCCTTCTTGGCTAGTTGTTCTACCATATTCACCACCTTCCTTCCTCCTATAAATAGCCCCATGGTTCTTCTTTCAAGGGATTACAAAAATTCAAAAGGTTACAAAATTTCAAAGAGCAATACACACTCACACTCTAACTCTCTCAAACTTCAAGCAAATACTCCCACTATCACTCAAGCAACCACAATACTTCCATTTTTCAACCACTAAATACCAAGTTCAAATCCTTTGCCAAACACTTAAATAAAGGTATAAACCTCACTATTTTCCATTTTGATCCATGAGGGGGGCTGGCAGGGCCAAGGTTGGTAATCTATACCTACCCTGGCCCATAAGCTGACAAGGTTACAAGAACCGTGTGACTTTCAAACCTGCGCGCGTCAGTCGCCTGTACGCGCGCCCCAATCCCTGGCTGTAGGCGCAGACCTGCATGGGGACAAGGGTGTTGGCCTATTATGTATTATTGTCATTTAGGTCACCATGATGTATGTTAAAACCTGTTTTACTGTTATCCATGTTAGAATTGCTAGTTGTCTTTCAATATGCATAACTGTTGCTTTGGAATACCCCTGGTTAGCTTCTGAACATGTCTCAGAGCCCAGGAATGCAACACCAATTACTGGAAGTTCAGTCAGAACAAGCGCGCGCCTGTCATTGACCCACGTGTGCTGGTGTAATCTGATTTCCAGTACTTGGCTTTGTACAGGTAACTTGGCCTTTGGCCACTGTTTTATTCCCCACTCTGTTTATGGGGTGTATTTCAATTAATACTTCCATGATGTCTGTAATTATACTCATTAAATGTTGTATAAACTACTTGGTTTACCCTCAGTGAGCACTGGTCATTCTAGAGCCCAGAAGGGGATAAAAATCAAAGCTATTAAGACAAGCGAACTCACACGCGCTAGTCTGGGTTTGGCACATGCAAGTTAGCATGCAAGTTGGTCCCTATTCATGCCAACTCCTAATCAGTGCACTATTTTAGCTTTTTCAGCAGTATTTTGACTTTTATCTCATTTATTATTTATTGTATCATCCATCCACGCTATCGATCACATCCTGCAAATATGTTACAGCTTTAATCCCCATTAAACTGTTCCCCGCCCTAATTGGCTAAAAGTTAATTAAAAAAGAAGAATCTCAAACGTTTTCACAAAATGCTTAAGTAGAGACCGATCTCTAGATTGGGTGAGAGGCGTGCCTTAAAACCCTTCCCCTCTCATAACCTAGCTCCCGAACCTAAATATGGTTATGACGGACTGGTACCTTCACTTTTTCAAATCAAATAGTGTAGAAAGCGTTTCAAGTTCGGTTCCTTGGGTGTTGGACCTTCAAACCCAAGTGGCAACTCTGAATTGAGTGCTCGTTCCACTAGCGCTCCCTCGATATGGCCTTTGAAACCGAAATTTTAAGGGCATGTTGCCCATAGCCCCAAGTTTAGTTCTCCACATCTGGCTCATTTGCTTGAGCCGCGGTCCTTGCTGCTCTCCTCGCATCCTTTCTCAATTCCAAGACCGATTCCCACCACTCATTAGCCTCCCCAATAAGTTGGACGACCATGATGTTGACTCGCAAGTCATCCTCTGTGATCTTAAGAGCCCTGAAAAGTTTTTGGATTTGAGCTAGCCAATGATCAGCCACAAGAGGGTCACTGCTCGACCCATCGAATGTTGGTGGGTTTCTACGGATGAACTCCCTCATTGCCGACAAGGCAAGACTGTCTGCATTTTCCCTAGGAGATGGGTTTAGAAGGTTTACAGCTACAAGAGACGCAACAAAATCCTTAGTGAAAGGATTTTGAACGATTGGTATGTCCTCTCCCTGTCTGTGTCCGGCCCCTGCCCCGGATTCTCCCCATGCTGACTAACCTCGTCCTCAGGTGGCACCCCTCGGCCATGACCAGCCCAATTTGCACCCCTTACTCATCTATTATTATTGCTTCTCGGAGGCATCATACTACTAATTATAAGAAAAAGAGGTTCATCAATAACAACACTATTTTTATGAGGTCTAAACCCTTAACTATCCCAACACGTGTCAAAACCACTCTACACCACTCTACTATGTTGAAATGCAATGCCACATAATTCAAATAATGTCAATTCACACGAGCACACAAACGTCATGCAAAAAGATGTAACATTTGAACCCATGAGACTAGAAGTCTCGCCACGGTCTCAAAGTATTCAAACCTATTTGCTCTGATATCAATTTCATCATGCCCTCGATTTTCAGAATAAATAAATAATCATTTTCAGAAGTAAGACCATCTCATAGCATAAATAATACCCCAAAAGAGTTCCCACCTATTTAATTTATAAACCAAGTCCCCAAGTTTAAAGATAAACAACATCGGCTCTCCGGCCCAAAATAAGCTTAAGTACAAGTACGAACAAGTTCTTAAGTTACAAACGATTTAGTCAAAAGGAAATCTAGAGGAATTAGTTACAAACGCATCTTTATCAAAAGAAAGCCATTACAAAGATGATTAAGTAACTAAACGGTGTTATCTTCCAAAAGCCTTCCACATCCAAGCACACGATGCATGCAAGCTACTGTCCAGCATTTGAACTTCAAAATAATAATAGGTTGAGCTACACTAGCCTAGTAGGAAAATCTTTTACCAATTCTATGAGAAAACATGATGACAAGTGCAATGGAAAGAGGACAAGAAGATATAGTTCAATCGATGGATAGCAATCAACTTAAGAGTATATCAACCATTCATTATGTTTCAATCTATAGTGTGACACAAACCTAAATAGTCCAATGGTTCATGAAACACAAGTCTCCTTCGACTGTATTTCCACCCCTTGCATTACAGAATAGCACCCCTAAAGTTATTGTATTACCACCCTTTGCGTTACAGTGAATCCTAATGACTTAGATCACTGTATTACCACCCCTTGTGTTACGAGACCCGCTTGAGTCTCCATATTACCACCCGTTGCGTTACGAGACTCCCTATCCCGACTTCTGACTCACACACCTACTTTCTTATTTAACATGCAAGCTAAGACTTCCCCATAATCACATTCCTACATGAAACATCATACAATATGCCAACAATGCTACAAATATGCCACAACATTCCCAAGTAACCAACCAATCAATAAGATGCATTTCAACGAGGTTTTAATCAAGTAAACTCTTATTTGTTCCTCACTAACAGAAGGTCAATGAAACAAGGTTAACATCGATTAATCATAGGAAATCAATTGAACATGCTTGAGATAGGGTAGGAAGTGTCCAAAAGGGTTAAGAAGCGAACGGGGTTCGATACGATCAAGTAAACACAAAACAACAAAATGCTATCCAGAGAGGAGGGGGATCAATCCCCACTTAACCAGGGATCGATCCCAGCAGCTGCTGGCCTAGAGAGAAAAAATGGGGGATCAATCTCCCATGCACGGGGATCAGTCCTTAAGCGTTTTTGGGCAATTTGTTTTTGCAGGTTTTGACAACTTTCAAGTGAGCAAAGGAGGACAACCAAGGCTCAATTTTTACACCTAGTCAACATGTTAACACATAAAAGAGGCAAAAAAAGTCCCAACCTCACAACAATGACCAAGATCCAAGTAATTTGAACGAGCCCTAGCCTACATGAACTTCAAAATCGAAAGCTTCCCTCCAAGCTTGACTAATGAATTCTGAACTCAAGAATGTGATTGGAAGATGGAATTGAGGTTGATCTTTGAGGTTTTGGAGAGATGGAGTGGAGTTTTGAGTGAGAGCAAGAGAGAGAGAGGTCGGTGGAGAAAAGGAGAGAACGGTGGAGAGAGAGAGATACAAGAGGATATTTTTATCTCCTACACACACACACGAGCACACACACTATATACCCCCTTATCTTTAAATCACACACACACTCCCTCAAGTTTCCATCTTATCACTTTAAACCACAATTCCAATAACCACCACATAATTCATATTCTCCCAACTTGGCATTTAATAAACATTTCGATAATTAGAGATATACGGGCCTCTACATTTACTCATTATCTCATTTAATAAATCAATATGCCATCTATGTCAAAGTATGGGATTCATGCATCACGTGGGTGTAATAATCACACAAGTCCAAGAATGTCATTGGATATTAAAAACACAAATACTACTAAAATTTATGACATAAATATGATCCATTCACGTTCAATTTCTATTAAATAGCAACTAACTCCAAAAATCACAATATTCTACATAAACATAATTTATTACGTTCGGAACAGCTTTTGTGTTTCAACCAAAGTCTAATTTTAAATTTAAATGGGATTAACTTAAGTTTTCACTCAGAACAGTAAGCTACCTAATGTAAGTGGAGAAAAACAAATGAGGCTTTGGCTACACGTGACTCCTCGCCGGAACACTAGCACGTCGTCGGAACCCTAATCTGCAAAAAGATAAGGGGTGAGCGCACCTTTGCCTCTTGTGGCAAAGGCCCTCCGATGCCTAAGTTAGTATCACATACTAGCCGAAAAACCCTAATTATCAGTAGGAGTATATGAGATTGCAATGCTTTGAATACCTTTTACCTATAGGTTTACCTCGTATTTATAGATTTACAGATGCTTGCTGCCTAAGTATCCTTGTTGCCCTAGGTTTCCTACCTCATATAGGAAACCCAGAATATCGTGGATTCTCGTTCCTTTATCAGTTCATTTCCTTAGTCCTTTTAAGACTCTTTTCCATAGCTGGCCGAACATCCTATTCTCGTTGGGTATCTTTCCTAGATCTTACATTCTTGGGATCTCATTCCTTAATGGAATACCACTGTTTCTGGACCCTTCAAGAGTGTTCCTTGCATCTGAGGCTGCTTTCCCCAGATTTCTCCTCCTGTCCGGCCTTTCTCATTGCTGAACAGTCTACTTGGACCAATGACTTCACATGTCGCTGAGTTCTTCTCCTGTTCAGCCTTTTCGTTGCCAAACAGAGTACTTTGGACAAGTGACTTCACATGTCACTGGTCCTTTGTCACTCTTTTGGTCCAATAACTTCTCATGTTTCTTGGGCCTTGATCCCGTACAGTCTTTCTGGACCATTGACTTCTCATGTCAATGTCCCTGTTGCCGACCACCGTATTGCATGGCGATAGTTTATACCATGGTCCTATGTACCACGTGTTCGGGCTCTCTCTGTGCCTGTTCAGGAATACCTCCCTACAAGTGCTCCCCAACTTTACTTGTTATTTTAATGAAAATGACGAGCAAAGCTCTCGGGAATTGAGCAAATTCATTTTGCTCATGCACCTTATTAATCCAGACAAAACATCCAATTGTTTGGGCTGGACAGGCTTTTCTAGTCTCAACCTTTACACATGGCTAGCCCCGTTTTGCTCTCATTTAATGCGTACAGGCGTCTTTGGGGAACGGAACGCCCCAACGGCGTCCTGGGTGTTGTTTCACGTACGTCACCTCATTCTTTGGGGTAGATTTGGGATTTCGTCCCATTTGAAAACCCTATTCTCTCACTAGACTCCTTCTGCAGAAAGAAGATTCAAGCACCCCCGTTACCTAAGCTCTGTTCATCTTGTCGAGATCCATTCCTTTCTACATTTTAGGAACTCTGATCATCACAATCATAAGTTATCGCTCCCCATTCTTCCCCATTTTTCGTGCTTGATTTAGGGTTTTACAGTCTTTTTAGGGTTTTTTCCACCTACTCTCGTTTGTAACTCTACTGTTCATAATGTGAAGGTTCAGGCGCCACTACAACACTCCTCAGGCCATGGCAGTGTTTAGATCTCGCTATGAGATCCCGGACAACGTAGCCACCACATTGGCCCCTAAGGATGCCATTCGCCAGAGCCCTGACAATGACACCCTCCACATTCCAGTAATCGCCATCGTGGAAGGCGACGTTAGGTTTCCATTAGCACCATTGCTCCGCCAAGTCTTAGCCCATTACAGGCTTTCCCCTATGCAAGTTTCTGCTAACTTTTTTAAGGTTGTCATGGCCATACACGCCCTAAACCAAATGCTAGGCACATCTTTGGGTTCACAAGACATCCACTATCTATATAGTATCTGTCAAACCAAAGACACCTAACCTACTACCTCAAAAGTAGGGATTCTAGGAAAAGACTCGTTCTTGAACTGCTTGACTCTGCCCAAGGAGACGATGACGATTTCCTCATCGTCACAGGGAACTTCGAGCCAAAAGACGGGGATGGCTGAATGAAAGGTTTTCACGCCCCTCACAGATTCGGGCGACCACGCCAGTTCCCTTTACTTGTTGTATCCTTTATTTTTCAAAGTTTTCTCATACTTTACTTACTCAATTCTATTTGCGTATAACCTACTGCATTTTTCATTGCAGTTACAAACGTCAACCAGGGGCACGACATCATCACCCCACAGGTTCACGTGGCAAACATTAATCGTGCTCTTACCTTCAACGGCCAGGGTACCCACCTTGCAGGCCGAGCAAGGGTTGGATAGGTGCTTCTCAGCTCCTGTGCTTCGTACGGCAGATTCATTGATCGTCGGATCCAAGCAGCGAACAACCCCGAACAACAGCAGTATCTTCCTCAAACCCAGCTCAAGGGGAAAGGAGCAGATCTCGTACTCCTCCAATCCCCGATGAACCAATTCGTTTGGTCGAAGAAGCCAGCACTTTATCATCTAGGGGCTACACTCCTGTTGGGAGGTTTTTCCAAACAGAGGAAACACAGCCTGAGCACGTGCATAACACATGACCACATCGGAGCACTATGTGAGGGTGCACGGTACAGCCTAAATACCAGAGGTTGCTAGTTAGTGACGCTAAACAGTGTCGACTACACCATATAACGGTGCTCGTTGGTATGGCCGAACACGTGATATTGTTCAATGAGTTAGCCGAACACGTGGTACATGGGACCATGGTATAAATATGATAGGGGCAGTCGCCATGCAAGATGGTGGTCGGTAATATGGACCAGTGACCTGTGAAGTCATTGGTCTAGGAAGGTTGTACGGGATCTTGGTCCAGTAAACATGAGAAGTTATTGGACCAAGAGACTAATAAAGGAACAGTGACATGAGAAGTCACTGATCCAAGTAGTTTGTTCGGCAACAAAAGGGCCAAACAGGAGGAGAGCTCCTGAGAAGATATTGGTCCAAGTAGTTGATAAAGGACCAGTAACATGAGAGGTCATTGGTCCAAGCTATCCGAGCAGGCGCCTGGTCCAATAAACACGAGGAGCTATTGGACCAAGAGTCTGGTAAGGGACAGTGACATGTGAAGTCACTGGTCCAGATGGTCTATTCGGCAATGAGAGGGCCAAACAAGAGCAGTATTCTGGGGGAAGCAGCCTTAGCTGCAGGGAACACTCTGGAAGGTTCCAAAACGATGACATCCCGTATGGAAATAAGATCTCGATAAAATAGGATCTGGAGAAGATACCCAATGAGAATGGGATGTTCGCCCAGTATGGAAAGAAGTCCTAAAAGGACTAAGGTAATAAATTGATAAGGGAACGAGAATCCACAATATTCTGGGTTTCCTATACGAAGTAGGAAACCTAGGGCGATTAGGATGCTTAGGCTACAAGCATACGAACATCTATAAATACGAGGTAAACCTAGAGGTAAAAGGTATGCAGTTTGTGGTAATTGAGTTATTTACCTACTGATAATTAGGGTTTCTTAAGAGTATGTGATACTGACTTTGGCATCGGAGGGCCTTTGCCGACGAGAGGCAAAGGTGCGCTCACCCCTGTTTGTTTTGCAGTTAGGATTTCGGCGGAAGGCTAGGGTTCCGGCAAGGAGGCACGTGAAGCTGTTCACCAAAAAGCTGGAGTTAGCACTAAGTGGGTTTTTTCCCCTTACAACTCCCTCTCCTCCAGAAAGTCTAGACATGGACCAACCAATTGATCTCAGCAATCTGTTGACCATCCCTGGTCGCGATCGGTGCCGTGGATGTGGTGCTTCCCAATGATGTGATGGATCCCAAAGCCTTGCTCCCACCCATGGTCATCATGCCGCTTCTCGAGCTGACGTTCCTCCTGGGTTATCTCCTGAGGAAGTCGAGGCCAGTGACCAGGACAAACGTCAACGGTTAGAAACATCACTGAATGAAGGGCTTCCCCCTCAGTCTTCATCAACTCCTACCCCGACTTGGGCTCCTAACCTTACCCACAGAAATTGACCTGTCACTATTCGAGACAGTGTTGAATCCGTGGGGATTGCCCTTGCCCTATCCCAAGCCTTTATGTTGCTTGGGGATATGTAGAAAGAAGTGGCCAGCTCCCCTGACAACCTTCTCGGCTCATTCATGATCAATAGTGCCAAGGTAAACTTCTTACGTTCGTATGCTAATGATGTTTAATCATATCCCCTTGTGTTTTGCCTTATTGTTCTTAAATTTTCCAGGCAATGTAAAAGATGGTGGCCATGTTCCAGGCAATCGGAGCCCCAACGTGCCAAACTTGCAAGTGAGAACTCTAAGTTGCAGCACACTATTATAAGGCTTGAAAGGGAAAGGAACCAAGCTTGTGCCGATGCTGAGGCCTGGAGGACCAAGCTTAAGGGTAGTGAGGATAGCCTTAATCAAGCTTTGATGGAACTGGAAGTGAGCAAAGAGGAGTGCAAGACGGCCCACCAACAAGGTTACAATGCCAGGATTAGAGTAGCCACTAATAGCTACAAAGCCTAAATGCCCAATATTCAGGACGAGATATGGGCTGCATCCTGGGAGGCTTGCGTTAAAAAGACTGGAGCTCCAGAGACATCCCCACTGTGGACAGAGTATGATCTCCTAAGCACTATGGCTGCACCTGATGAAGAGGTTTGGTGGAGGAGGAGGATGCCCTGGACGGGGAGCTGAACACCAACATCTTTGAGCAGCAGGTTGCGGAAGAAGACCAAACAGCTAACACGTCCAACCCTGGCCAGAAAAAAGCCAATGGTGGACCACTTGAGGAGAGCACTGCTGCAGAAGAGACATATGCACCGGCTTTCCCTCTTGCCGTTCAAGACTTAACCGGAGATGAGTAAGTACGAATTCTTCTCTTAACAAACAAATCTATCTTTCAAACAGTTTCGCTGGCCCTGCGTGGTCATTTACTTGCCTTACGTGGCACTTGTACTTTATTATACACTTAAAACAAGTATTTGACCCTTAGTGGCATCTTGTTTGGTTTTGATGGCCCTGCTTGGCCTGAATACTATTTGGCTTGGCCCTTCGTGGCCTTTTGACATTGCAGGTGGCCTTTTCATGGCCAGACATCCAGGTTTATTATCTAAGTATTTTAGTACGTAGACAATTTTTGCATGTTTTCATATACCTGTGCAGTATTTCGTACAGGATATATTTATACGTTTGGATAGTCAGCTAGGTTTACTTGTACTTAGCTATTATGTGCATGTTATTGTATGCACCTAAGTATTGCGTTCTTAGGAAATGCTGCTTCTAAGTTTTTCATACTTAGTTTGTGCCTAGCTATATTCGTATCTGGTAAAAATATGCATGTTATCGTATGCATGCCAAGTGCTTTGTTCTTGGATTGATTCCTAAGTATATTCATATATGCATATGTTCATATGCTCCCCAAGGTCTCACGTACTTTGGAAAAATTCCTAAGTTTATTCGTCCCTAGACAATGTTGCATGTCTACGTATGCAACCCAAGTAACTCGTACTCGGTAAAAAATTTCATAATCCATCAATTCGTATGGACCCACTCTCTGCCCCCCAATAAGAAGAGAGGAGAAAGGACAAGGCCTGGCTTCGTATTCTAGCCTTAAGAATTTGCAAAAAAAGAGTTTTTCACCAAAATCTGAGAATTTTATTCATATTTTTAAAACTCAAGGGGGCGTTACGCATACCCCTTGCAACTAACAGATAAAAACAAAGGAATTTTATTCGTAATTCCCACACAATCACGATGTACATCCTAGAAAAAATAAATTGATGTCTTTCACACAAAAAACTTCCTCAAATTGTGGACATTCCAAGGCTTTGGCACCGGGTTCCCGTCCAGGTCTGCCAAACGATAAGCCCCAATGCCCACAACCTCTGTAACTCGATATAGGCCTTCCCAATTGCCCTCGTTGGCCACTTTGGTGTTGTCGAGCACCTTACGAAGCACAAGGTCTCTAACACCAAATTCTCGTGGGTGGACATGCTTGTTATAGCTTTTCATCATCTGCTTCTGGTATGAGGCCAAATGTACCAGAGCTCTCTCTCGCTGTTCCTCGGCAAGATCCAATTCGGTCTCCAAGGCTCTGTCATTGCCTCCACTTTCAACCAAAGTGGTTCTATTGGTCGGCAAACCCACTTCCAATGGTATAACAACCTCTATTCCATATGCCAATGAATAGGGGGTCTCTCCCGTAGACCTCTTAATAGTTGTTCGGTGTGCCCATAGGACCAGTGGCAATTCGTCGGGCCACTTCCCCTTTACCTTGTCCAACCTCTTCTTGATCCCGTCAGGTATAGATTTGTTGGACGCCTCTACCTGCCCATTACTCTGAGGGTAGGCTGGGGTTGAGTAGTAGTTCCTTATTCCGTATTGGGCACAAAATGCTTTGAACTTCTTCTGAAATTGTGACCCGATATCCATAATCAATGAATAAAGGACCCCAAATCGAGTGATGATGCTTTACCACACAAACCTTTCTATCATAGGTTCACTGATCTTTGCCAATGGTTCCGCCTCAATCCATTTAGTGAAATAATTTGTTGCTAACAATAGAAATATCCTATTCCCAGTTGCTTTGTGGAGTTGACCCACGATGTCCACTCTCCATTGTGCGAACGGCCAAGGACTTGTCAATGGCACCAAATCCTCAGCTGGTGTTCGGATCATTGGTGAGAATTTCTGGCACATCTCACAAATCTTTACATACACCTTTGCATCTTCTTGCATGTGCGGCCACCAGTAACCCTAGGTTATTGATCGGTGTCCACACGTTCCCTCATGAATTTCGTGGAGAAACTTCTGCACCATCTTGGGGTGCACACAGAGTAAGTATGGCCCAGTGAAGGACTTCCTGTACAGCTTTCCTTCGGGTGACAGGCAAAACCGTGCAGATTTTGTCTTTATCTTGTGAGCCTCTTTTTTGTCATTGAGGAGTGTCCCATCTCGTAAGAACTCCACTATTGGATCCATCCAACTTGGTCCTTGGTTTACATCCAAGACCAATTCTACGCTTCTTCCAATGCTCGACTCAACAAGATAAGTTATTGCTACACCTCTCTTGAACTCTGTTGGCACGGCTGCAGCCAACCAAGCTAGGGAATCTGCATGGGCATTCTACCCAGAACTTATTTGCTCAATGTACACCTTTTCAAAAGTGTCAAGCAGATCTTTGGCAGCCTCCATGTAGGCTGCCATCTTCTCGTTCCGGGCCTCATATTCCCCGGACAACTAGTTCACCACGAGTTGTGAATCGCACTATATTCGTATCCCTTTGACTTTCAGTGTTTTTGCACTTTTCAATCTTGCCAAGAGTGCCTCGTACTTTGCCACATTGTTCGAAGCATTAAAATTCAGTCGAAGGGACAACTCCATCATTACTCCTTCAGGGGGGAAAAGCACAACCCCAATCCCTGATCTAGTATTGCATGCAAAACCGTTAACGAATAGTTTCCATTCCAAGGGATCCTGTTTGGCAGGTGCTTTATCCTTCCTGGTTGTTGGCTCAACTGGCCGCTCCTTTCTTATGGGAGGCTAGGGAGCCACTGTAGGAGAAAACTCTGCCACAAAGACCGCCAGCACTTGCCCCTTTATTGTAGTGCGCGGCTGGTAGTCAATATCATACTGACTCAACTCCACCGGCTAGGTCAAAATATGTTCTGAGAAATTTGCCTTTTGTAGCAAAGATTTCAACGGAAACTCAGTGTAAACCACAATTCTGTGACTCTGGAAATAATGGGGCAACTTCCTTGCAGCTGTCCTCAATGCCAGGACCAATTTTTTGAGGGGCAGATATCTCGTCTCTGAGTCCCACAACGTCTTGCTCACGTAGTAGACAGGGATTTGCTCAGATTCCTTGTCCCTCAGTAATACTGCACTAACAGCATGTTCAGAGATTGCTAAGTATAAAGTTAAGGACTCACCTAGTTTAGGAGTAGATAAGAGTGGGGCCGATGCCAAGTACTTCTTCAGGTCTTGGAACGCATGTTTGCATTCTGCTCCCCATTCGTACCCTTCTCTCTTCTTCAACAATTGATAAAAGGGCCTACACTTGTCATTGGACTGGCTGATAAATTTGTTAAGGGCCGCTGACATCCTCGTCAGTCGTTGGATCTCCTTCGTGGTCCTTGGACTTTGGAGCCTCTGCAAAGCTGTTATTTGATCGGGATTCGCCTCTATTCTTTTTATGGTTACGAGGTGACCCAAGAACTTCCCTGAACTTACTCCAAATGCACATTTCGAGGCATTGAGCTTCAGCTTGTACTCTCTCAGTATCTTGAAGGCTTCCTTCAGATCAGCTATGTGGTGTCGTTTCTCCTTGCTTTTGACCACCACGTCATCTATGTATACCTCTATAGTCTTGTCGAGTAGCTTTTTTAGCATAATCGTTGCTAATCTTTGGTATGTTGCATCAGCATTCCTCAAACCAAAAGGTATGACACTATAACAGTACAGCCCCTTGGTGTTATAAATAAAGTCTTTTCTTGATCGGGCCCGTACATGGCAATCTAGTGATATCGATAAGCATCAAGGAAACTCATCTGCCCATACCCAGCTATTGCATCCACCAGTTGGTCTATCCTGGGGAGGGGTAAACTATCCTTTGGACATGCCTTGTTCAGGTATGTGAAGTCGACGTAGACCCGCCACCTCCCGTTCTTCTTTTTTACTACCACAGCGTTAGACAACCACTCTGGGTAGTAAACCTCTCATATGGCCTTGGCTTCCCGTAAACGATCAACCTCCTCGATAACAGCGTCCACGTGCTATACTGCTGATCTCTTCTTCTTCTACATCACTGGCTTATGCTGTGGATTCACATTCAAGTGGTGACAAATCACGTTTGCATCTACCCCAGTCATCTCTTCGGGTACCCAAGCAAACACATCAATGTGCTCCTTCAGGAACCCTACCAACCCCTCTTCTTCTGATTTATTCAGGTTTTCCCCAATCACGAAATACCTTTCTGGATCATTCTCGTTGATCTGAATCTTTTTCAAGCCTTCCACCACTTTCTCGGTGGGGTTCCCTCTAACATCCTTAATGGTCGGCTGGTCCGGAACCTCGACTGCTTGAACTTTGTTTTGGGTGCCTTCTTGATTATTGAAATCAAGCACTGCTAGGCAACCTTTTGATTTCCCCTGATTCTTTCAATGCCATTTGACCCGAGAAATTTTACATCTGATGGTAAGTGTAGGAAACCGCCCTTATCTTGTGCAACCATGTTCTTCCTATAATCGCATTATAGGAAGACGGTACATCCACCACCAGGAAGTCGGTTTGCAGCACCATTGTTCCTGCCCGAACAGGAAGAGTTATTTTACCCAATGGCTAGACTGTTCCTGCACTAAATCCGACCAAAGGAGTTATCAACTGCATCCAATCCACCTATGTCAGTCCCAACTTCTTAAACGCAACATAGTACAGCACCTTCGTGCAGCTCCCTAAATCCACCAGGATTCTCTCCATGTCATATTCCCCAATCTGTAGGGTTATGACCAAAGCATCATTGTGCGGTATCTGGACTCCTCTCAGGTCCTCATCCGTGAAGACTATGCCCGCATTGCATTCTTCTCCTTCACGTCCTCGTTTCTTTTCCAATTGTATCACATGCTAGTCATGCTTCACTTTCCTCTGGAGCAACCTCACTTCATTTATCATATAAGGTGCGCGGCCAATCCATGTATCATGTGGATTATGCCCCTTGGATTTTGCTCGTAATCCAAGTCCATTGCTTTCTCTGCAGCCTTGTGCTCTTCCTGAATGAACTTCTTCAAATAACCACGTGAGACTAGGTCTTCACGGTGTTGTTTGAACATCTCACAATCTTCCTTCATGTGACCCCAGTCTTTGTGATAACCGCAATGCTAGCTCGTAGCCCTCTTTGCATTTTTATCCCCCTTTAGCTTTGGGGGCCACTTGAATTGGGGGCCATTTGAACAGTCATCAGGGTTTTATAAGACTCAGCTTCGACCCATTTGGTGAAAAACTCTATCGCCACTAGTATGAACTTGTGACCATTTGAAGCAAATTTTCTATTCATGCCAATAATATCGATGCCCCACATAGAGAAAGGCCAAGGCAAAGTCATGCCATACAAGTTAGATGGAGGAAGGTGCTGCAGGTTTGCATGGATCTGACACTTGTGACACCACTACACATAGTCGATGCATTGAGACTCCATTGTAGACCAGTAGTAGCCCTACCTTAGGATCTTCCTAGCTAGCATGACACCACTCATGTGAGGACTGCAAACTCCTTCATGAATCTCCTCCATTATCCTTGCTGCCTCGGCTTCGTTGACACAGAGCTTGTGCATTCCACAATGTGACTTCTGATACAGTTTCCCCACACAAATGATGTACTGGGCGGCTAACCTTTGTAGAGCAACTCAATATAATCCTTTCTGGTGGCCTCGATAGGAAACTCCCCATGCTCCACAAAATTCCATATGTCATGGTACCGGGGCAGGCCATCATCGATGGCGTTGACGTATTCAAATGCGGGCAAGTCCCTCTATTCAATTACAATCGGCCATAGCTTTACACCTGTTGGAAGTTTGATCATTGAAGCCAAAGCTGCTAATGCATCGAGGAATTGATTCTTCAGGCGTGGAATATGGGTGAAAGTCACCTTATTGAGGCGAGGAATCAGTTCTTCCAAATCTTGGTGATAAGGCTTCAGCTTTTCCTCCCGAACCTTCCAATCTCCATTGGCCTGAGAGACTACCAGGTTTGAATCTCTGATTACTTTAAGCTTTTCGACTCCAAGAGTAATGGCAGCATCCATTCCGACGATGCAGGCCTCATACTCAGCTTGATTATTTGTGACATCGAAGTTTGACTTGAATGCAAGCGGAATATGAGCACCGACAGGCGTGATTAACAACACCCCAAACCCAAATCCTTTCTTTTTAGTAGCCCCATTAAAATAGAGCGTCCAAACCTCCTCGACCACCATTAGTACATCCTTGTCAGGGAAAGTGAAATCTATATCCTTTGGTTCACCAATCGGATGACCGACCAAGAATTCCACCATGGCTCGTCACATCACTGACTTCCTTGTGATGTATTAAAGATCGAATTCTACCAGCAAAAGCAACCAACGCACTAGCTTATGAGTAAGCGCAGGTTTCTCGAACAGATACTTGATAGGATCCATCCAAGAAATCAATCTCATTGAATAAGCAAGCATGTAGTGCCTCCGCTTTTTGGGGGCCCAGACAAGTGCCCAACACGTCTTTTCCAAAGGAGTATAGCATTCCTCACACCCCACCATCTTCTTGCTCAGATAGTAGTTAGCTTTCTCAACTCCAGCATCTCCTTCTTGTGCTAGCAAACATAGCTGACGAGGTGATAGATAAGTACATGATTAAAGGTTGTCCGGGCGTAGGAGACAATAGCACCAGGGGGTTCCGCAAGTACCCTTGAATAGATTCAAAAGCAGCTTGGCACTTGTTTGTCCATTCGAATGGGACATCCTTCTTGAGTAGACGAAATAATGGTTTGCAAGTCAAAGTCAACTTGGTGATGAATCTGTACTTATGAGCTGAACCTTCCCCAGAAAGCTTCGCATTCCTTTTTCAGACCGTGGCGGCTCCATCTGGAGAATTGCCTTGATCTTGGACGGATCTACCTCAATCCCCCTTGCAGTGATTAGGAACCCCAACATCTTGCTTGCCATGACCCCAAATGTGCATTTCTGTGGGTTAAGACGTACTTGGTACTTGCAGAGTCTTTCGAGAAATTGCCTGAGTGCTGGAATGGAATCCTCCCACTCCTTTGCCTTAACAATCATATCATCAACATAGACCTCAACCATTTTTTGGATAAAGTCATGTAACAAGGTCGTTTGGGCCCGTTGAAAGGTGCATTGTGCATTCTTTAGTCCAAATGGCATCATCACATAGCATTATGTATCCCACTCAGTGACAAACGTTGTCTTTTCCTAGTCCTCTGGAGCTAAGAAGATTTGGCTGTATCTAGAGAAGTCGCGACGAATGAAAGCAAAGCATGCCCGCCGTATCGTCCACAAGCACATCCATGTGTGGCAAGGGAAAATTGTCTTTGGGTCTTGATTTGTTCAAGTGCCTGAAATCGATGCAAACTCGGATCCTTCCATCCTTTTTAGGAATGGGCACAATGTTGGCAACCCATTTAGGGTATTTTGCAACCCTCAAGAAACCTGCGTCAATATGCTTGGTCACTTCCTCTTTGATCTTCTGAACCCAATCCGGCCTCATTCTGCGGAGCTTTTGCTGGACAGGTATAGCCCTAGGCGTCAAAGGAATCCAATGTTGCACTATCTCGGGATCAATTCCAGTCATATCCTTGTGCAACCACGCAAAGACATCGATGAATTCCTTGAGCAGGTCAATCAATGCAGCGCGATCCTCCGGGGACAAAGTTGAACAAATTTGCATCATACAGGGGTCATGTAGACACCCCAATCTAGGCTTCCAGATTAGTTTACTTACGGTATTTGATTCCTTGATGATGAAACGAGTCAAGAATACCCCGGGAGTGTTGAGTGTTTGAGCTTTGAGTGTTCGCAAAACCCTTGGACCTAACCTAATCCTAAGCCACTTCAAATAGGCAAAAAACCCTACTGGCACATGTGAGTAGGTGGTACACGCGCGCGCTGATCTCAAACCCGCGAGCGTGGGTCAAGCTGCCAGGTGTGGTCAACAGTCAAAGCTTGACCGTTGACCATCGCGCGCCAACGCACAACCATCGTGCGCCGGAGCACAACTCTTGTGCGACGATCACAATCTGCCCCCATCACCTTTTTGGGTTGGGCAGCTTAATCACCAAGTAATATCAGCCAGCCTCGTGGACTGGCTGAACTCCTCTCTTTGCCACCATACCTACCTCATCTCTCCCTATATATACCCCCCATGGTTATTCCATTTAAAGGGTTGGTTTTTGGTGGATTATTTTGGTTAGTTAAATCCAAGGTATTGTGAAGGGTCATAACCTAAGCTCCCAAGAACATAGCTTGTTCTTTCTCCTCCATTACTCAAAACAACTCAAATGCCTCAATCAATCTCAACCTCGACTCAAGGCTCAAACACCTTTCAAACCTCAAGAACCAAAGGTATAGCTTGCCTTTGTTTAGTTCTCTGTTCTGATCCCTGAGGGGGGCTGGTAGGGTCAAGGCTAGTAATCAATACCAATCCTGGCCCTAAAGCTGGCAAGGTTTCAAAAACGTAGTGGTAGGTCCAGCGCGCGTCGGTCCCACTCTCGCGTGCAACAATCCGTTGCTGCGCGCGCTGGACCATGTGGGGATTGGTTTCCTACTGGTTTATGTTTTTCTTACATATAGATCACTGTAAGCATGATAAAAATCAGTTTACTGCTTTCCTTAGTATAAATTGCTAGTCTCAGTTCAATATGAGTTTCTGCTGTTATGGAATACCCCTGGGACCTTTCTGAATATGTCTCAGGACCCAGAAACATGTAAACCAAGCACTGGTCATGTTCAGTCCTGTGCGAGCCAGAGCGCAACCTGCGCGCTCCAGTTTATCTCCAACCAGTGGCTAGCCTTGCATGGGTAACTAGGCCTTTGGTCTTTGTTTTAATCCCCACACTGTTTATGGGGTGTTTTGTTAATTGGTAGGGTTTTTCATCCTTTAAACTGTACATTGTAACTGTATAAACTTCTTGGTTTGACCCTGGGAGCGCACTGGTCTTTCCAGAGCCAAGAAGAGGATAAAATTCAACCTGTTGGTAAGGCATCAACACTCACACGTGTGTATGGGTTTGTTGCACGATGGTGTACTTGCATGCACGTAGATCCATGCATGCAAGTAGATCCATGCATGCAAGTTGGCCATTGTTTGTGCCAAACTCATACCAAGTACTGTTTTGATGTTTGATCACAGCGTTGGACTTTATCTCATTTATTTTCCAGCGTTCCATCCATCCATGCTCATTCAATCACATCTTGCAAATCGTGTTACAATTTTAATCCCCGATTAACTGTTCCCCCGATCTAATTGGCTAAAATTGATTAAAGAAGAAGAAGAATCATAAATATTTTCACAAAATGCCTAAGTAGAGACCGACCTCCGGATTGGGCGAGAGGGGTGCCTTTAAATCCTTCCCCTCTCATAACCTGGCTCCCGAACCTAGATATGGTTATGACGGACTGGTTCCTTCACTTTTTCAAATCAAATAGCGCGGCAGGTGCTTCGAAGTATGGTTCCTTAGGTGTTGGACCTTCAAACCTGAGTGGTGACTCTATATTCCGAGTGCTTGCTTCCCTGCTCGTGCTCCCTCGATCCGGGCCCTCGCTTTGGGGAAAGAACGAAATCCTTTTCCCAGGGCATGCTACCCACAGTGGCGACTCTTCTAGGGATGATCGAACCGATATTAATCCATACTTAGATTTTAATATGCTTGTGAACAATTCCTTAAAAGTCTGTCAAAACGGTGAGCTTCGCGTTGCCGAAGGTTAGAATGGTGATTTAACAGGACCCCGTGTCTGGCCAATCTGATCTAGGACTTTTTTAAATTGTTCACTTGCGTAGTTTCCTCTAAAGATGGACTAAATAAAGTGAGCCAAATTTGAAAAGGCATTTTGCGATTTTGTGCTTCTTCTTCTTTCTTAATCAATTTCTAGCATTCTCATTTGCATCGATGTGGGATAGCCTCGTTGGATCGTTTTGGCAATCCGGCACGGTTTACCGGAGCTCGAGGACCCCGAATGACCAACAACCTTCGACGATGATGGGTCATTCTACCGTTCGACTAGTGCTCTAGGGTTACGCAGGCAACGGGAGGTATATCTTTGGCCCTAGTTCGAGGAACCTGTTACAAGCCAAAACCGGCCTTTGCATATACAAAGCACTAGAACTCTCCAGACTAGGACAGGTACCTATAGGGTAAGATCCATTTGCATCTAACCCCGTAACTGTCTATATGTTACTGCTTTCCCAATCGCATACACTGTACATGTCATTTTGCATAGGAGCATGCTTAAGGCGGTTCTTATTTCTTTCGAGTTTGTGTTGAGTTGTCTAAGACGTTGTTGGACCCAATGAGGAGTCGTTCATTCTATTGAATGTTCATTATCAATTTCAAAGTCCTTAGTTCAATGAGACTTTTAGAAATCAAAATTTGCTAAATCCTCGGCTCATGCCTAATTGAGGATTCAATCGAAAATAAGGAACAACAAAGTAGTGATGCCGTGTCACTGGCGCCCCCCAGGTTGAAGTGCGTTGTCACTATACACCGCGGCGTTCAAGATTAAGGTGCCATGTCATCAATACCGAGTTGTTCCAAGTTCAAAGTTGAACCTTCAAATGGGACTAGTCGAAGAGTTAGTCTAGTTTGACATCTTTTAGGATCAGTCGATCTACACGGGGACACATCGCCGAAAAGAATTCTGAGGGTTCCGGCAACGTCTGAAATTTGTAAGGCAAACTCGTCTCTTGAACTGTACATACACACATGTTCTTTTGCGTAGGAGTATGTTCAAGGCGGCTTCTAGGTTGTCTCCCTTTCAAGTCTGTCTCACTACAAGAAAATGTGGCATTAACGACATTTTTCTTACTGGCATGTGTTAAAATACCCTTAATACTAGTTATTCCCAGCATTATTATTAATGTCAGAAAAAATTATCTTTAAACGGCATTAGTTATAAAATGCCGGTAAAAACTACTAAAAAACGGCATTATTGCAGAAAATGCTGTTTTTAGTTTCGTTGTGGGTGCCAATATTACCACGACCGCGTTCAATTTATCCTCCCCTCCTAAAACGATGTCGTCTACTAGTGTACTGTGAAGTACTTTTCCCTCATATTTTTTCCTTTTTCCCTCTTATTTTTCCTTTCCATCTCTCGTCCCATCCTTTTACTTGATTCGCTCCCCAGTCCCCAACGGACCACTGCAAACGAAAATCCCCAAAAACAGAAGCCCCCGAAAATCCCCAAATTGAAACCCCCAGAGTTCAATAACGAAATCTGTAGTTGTAGATCTTTCTGCAAACAAAAATCCCTATCTTCACTGGTCTTTGCATCATATCTCTCC
This sequence comes from Rhododendron molle, assembly GCA_025413875.1. Lineage (NCBI taxonomy): Eukaryota > Viridiplantae > Streptophyta > Magnoliopsida > Ericales > Ericaceae > Rhododendron > Rhododendron molle. The sequence goes on along the minus strand of CM046398.1, from coordinate 15,423,583 downwards.
ATCACAGGTACAGTACTTCATCTTGATCGAACAAATCTGCGTTTGGGGTTTGATCTATTTTCTGGGCTTGAACTTCGCATCCCCTCTCTCTATTTAGAGTTTTGAGTTTACAAAATTTGTTCATTTGTTCACCTTTGAACCTTGAATCCCGTCTCTCTGTTTAGGGTTTCAGAATTTCATGCTCATAGTTCCAAAATTGATGTACTGCTTATGTTGTATTACTGCCATTAGACTGCGGGATTTGCTAAACTGTTGGTTTTGACTTTGTGTATATATGCTGTAGTTGATGGTACAAAAAACTTTATTTATTTAATTTTTTGGCCGAAATTGGTGGAGACCATCTCGATTTTGTGTATAGATAGATGTGGGTCTTTCAAAGGTGCATATAAACTGTTTGTTGAAGTGCATGTTAAGAGAGTGAACACAGTAGTGGCCATATGGTTGAACACAGTGGCCATAAGCTTGAGCCACTGTACAAATGAACCTTGCAGGTAAGGGATGGATAAAAAAAAAGAAAGGTCTTACTGACCTTCGCCTTAGGGGTAGTGGTTAAGTTTGAGATAAAGCCAAAATATTTAACATACTTCATGGCACTTTTACTATATACTAGGAGAGTAGCACGTGTGTTGCATGTGGAAGGTACCAGGTAGGGGTAATATGGGGGCAGTACTTCATTGAAGTCTTGCGACTACATTGTCTAGCGGCAACAAATCAGGTAGCATAATAACAAGGATAAGGGATTGATTCCCAATATAACAAAAGTAAAGATTATTATTATTTTCTTGTAAAAAATAAGCTCATCCCATTAAACCAAAAATTTACATAAGACAACAAAGATGCTCTATCAACATTGTGAGCACCCTAAAATCATGTCTTGACACTTTAACAAAATCCATCAGAGCCATTTCAATATTTAAGTTAGCTACAGTTGGGTTCTAAGCTGTTGCACAAAACTGCACAAGGCCAAACACATGTTCAATTGTCTCTGGCATCTCTGTACATAGTGGACAACTCGGATTGATATTAATCTTCCTTCTCAACATAGCATCCTTAACTGATGTATCACCTTCCAAATGAATAGCTGAAACTTCAGACGAAGACCTAAACCTTAACCTTTACCCCACAAATTAAAGCAAAACTTCTCATTCCTCAAAATCTCTGCACTCCTTTTCCACCATATGGGTTATCCACATTGGGAATCCATTTATCCTTAAGAACACTAATCTTAGTTACATCCCCAATCCACCATATCAGACCATTTTTCAGTAGCTCCTTTCCCAACATAATGCTTCTCTAGATGCATTAGAAGGAGCAGTTGCTTCAAGAAACTGCGGCCTCCAACAATATTTCCCTAGAAAATAGAAGAAAGCAATGAAGCCGGATTTTTGAGAATTTGCCAGGCTACTTTGGCCAAAAGGGCCTGATTTAAGCAAGCCACATCTCTAAAAGATCTCTTTGCTCTTTGGTGAACATCAGATGCTCCGATTTCGTCGAACCAATCCATTATCCTTCTCTCAAAACCATGAAAACTCTGTTAGCCTTTCTCCACAATCTCACATGCATCACAGATGTCCCAACTATTATCTCTTGTTGCTGCCTTTAGGCCCCTTACAGTTTAATTTCATTCTGATCTCTTTCCAAAAACTTAGGTAGAAACTCATCCAGTCAAAAGAGGGTCCTAACCCTGCAACATGGCAATGAGGACAATGTACAAGAAGACAATAGTTTAGAAAACCTTTATCAAACTATGCTATTAGTCTCTCACACTCTCTTAACTGTCGAAAGAAAAGAATTGAGTATGAAACATTGAAAGTGGAGTGTCAAATCTTATACTGAACTCTTTCCATTAATGTCCAATCGGACCGTAATAAAATTAATGTCCAATCGGACCGTAATAAAATTAAACAGTAGTAAAACTTTCCATCCTAATAAACCAAATTCTGGAGATAGAAAATATTCAAGTGATGCTTATTGATCCTTGCTCAGTCTTTCTAGTTTTTATAATAAACAACTGCGGAATATAAGGACAATAAAAGATGCTAGTGACTCTCAAGATTAATGGGAAATGGCCATAAAAGCAACCTCTCTTTTATTAGTTACTGTTTATTCTTGTTAACAAGGTGTTCCCATGCCAAGGGATGTAAGAGGATCTTGCAAAAGAGTCTTCAACTTGGCCCATATAAACCTGAAAATGTAGGGGTAATTGTCTTCGCAAGCCCACCAACACCAACTATTCTCCTCAATAAAGAGAACTGAAACACCAAACTCAAAATGCAATGTCAATCTGACAAAGTTATTAAAAATGGAAGTGCTAAAAGAAACTGAAACTGATCTATGGTTTCTGCACTCTCTTAGACATATACCTCTACTAGAATAATCTACTGCCAAAAATCCAACTGGCAATCATCAACATGGACAATTTACCTAGATAGTGCAACCCTTAGGGGGCATCCATGCTTCAATCTCTTGATCATAAATCCAGTATATATGTCTTCTCCTTTAATAAGATTTAAACAATGGCTTCAACAAGAATACCAACAAACCATTACAACATTATATCCTCTTCAAAGGCCATGTAAACTTTCTATAACTGGGCCTTTTTGGCTAAATAAGATTCAACAATTACCGTGCCACCTAGAGTTACAGAACCATGAGCAAATTCTGTATGAATATCCAAGCTCTCCACTTCGGAATCACTTGAAATATCATCAATAAGAGGAGCAATGGTAATAGAAGCAGAGTCAATACCACTGGAACTTATCTTCCGAATTTTTAGCCAATTTACCACTAATGGGAACTTCACAACACTTGCCATTATTTTCCACTAAATCTGCCCCTAACATGTGATCCACTTGAACATTGGCACTTCTAGGGATCACTTCATCCCAAAGTTGAACATGAAGAAGTTCAAATGATTTTATTCTCCTTATTTAACTGTGCTCCACGAAGACAAACTCCTAGTTCACTTCCATTCTTCATTATGTTTCTCTTTGTTTATATTCAACGTACAGCTAAATATAGTAGCTGTACAAAGACACACAGATTTTCAAGGTTGCTTATGTGTACTTTTATGTCCTTTGTGTGCTGCAGAATGGAAAGTTGTTGAGAAGCATAAAGTCCCATACTGTTGCTGTTGTTTGTCTTAACTGGGAGGAAGATGGAACAAAGAATGTGAGTATGCATTTGCTACAAAAGTTTTAGCTGATTCATACTGCAATGCCAGAGTTAGATACCCAATTTCCTTGCAGATGAGTTTTGAATTATGATTTAGTTAGATTAAAATTGGTTGATTGATGGAATGGGCCTTGTCATTGTTTTTTTATAACTTAAGATTTGTTTATGTGTTGGTTGTTGTAATGAGTTACCAACCATGCAAGGTAGCTTGGCCTCCTGGAAAAAATATGCAGCTGCATTTGATACCCTTTTGTCTTCAGATATTTGGTGCTAAATGCATAGGTTGCCTCCTATGTATGAGTAATTAGCAGTCAATTAGCAACTAGAATTTTTAACAAAAATAACTTATTAAGAATTATACTCCAGCTGGGCTATACAAGGTTCAATTTTCTCGTATTATTCACTTTTCATTTTGTGCCTCTCTATTGCTAAACATTTTTTTCCCCGTTCTCCTCTTTCTTAATAGCACAATTGAGTCGGTTAGGTGAGGCATTATGTAAGTCGCAAGAGTGGCATTAAGGACTACTCACATCTTATGGCCTAAATAAAGCTGAACGTGGGTTCTAAACAGGCGCTAAATAAAAGATTATCCTAAGAAACTTAGGTTAGGCATTTTTGAGGGGACTTGAATAAGATTCCTATGACATCATAGGGTGACATGCCCAATCTCGTGGGAGCTCTGTCCTGTCATACCGTATGCACTATTGTCGACCATTTGAAGGAGTGTAACAGTATTGTGTGGCTCTTATAGGCAACAATATGATCTATCCTATGCCATTGAACCTAACACTATGTCATAAAGTAAGGTCTTGGTGTTGGTAAAGTTTTCAAAAGATAATGGTTGATACACTGGAGATGTGCAGGAAAGCAGTCTAGTCTAGGTGGATTGGCTAGGACAGATTTTGCACTGAGTCGCTAAAACAAGCCCAGACATATCTGAACCAGTCTAGCCCCCAACAGTGAGCGGAATTAGCTCATCCTTCTCATGACTAGGATCAGGAATTGCCTTGTTTTTTCCTTTTCCAAGCTGCTGCCATGTTTCTGTAACCAAATGTGTTTCAGACTTAGCCACTGGAGACTTGGAGTACTGGTGGGAAGTATGCCTAAATACCTTACAAAACTTATAAATTGGAGGTAGCACTTGGTATTCAATGCTAACCACAGCAGATTCCCCAGCAACTGTGATTGAGCTTTCGGTGAATAGGTTCCTAAATCAGAAGATTTAGGACTGATTTGGTGGGTAGAAGCAGTGACTATCCTTTGCTTCCTACGTAAAGTGTTGGAATCAATAGCTTTGAAACCCCGCCCATCAGCCATGTGAATGGAACCGTCGGTGGTGTCACTAGGAGTTGATTCCTTTGTTAATTTTCCAGCATCGCTGAGACGCTTGAATATTGCCTTGCAACCTTCTGCGCACATATCTGCGCATTGCATTTCCACTGCTAGGTCATTGAAGAGGCTGAGAATATGTGCCTTTTGTGAGTGCAGAAAAACAAAGAGAGCTTTGAACAACACAAAAAAGTAACAGCTACCTCGCGCCTCTTGCCTGAACCCTAGTACATCATTGGAGACCTTTTTCTGCAAAACAGACAAGGGGTGAGCGCACCTTTGCCTCTCGTGGCAAAGGCCCTCCGATGCCAAAGTTAGTATTTTGTACTAGAAGAGAACCCTAATTATCAGTAGGTAAATCGTAGTGCAGTCTATTGCGTAATGCGTACCTTTACCTCTTGGTTTACCTAGTATTTATAGATTCACAAATGCTTGCTGTCCAAGCTTCCTCGTTCCCCTAAGTTTACTTTCTCATATTGGAAACCCAGAATATCCTGGATTCTCGTTTCCTTAACCGTTCATTACTTTAGACCATTTTGGACTCTTTCCCATAACTGGCCGAACATCCCATTCCCATTGGGTATTTTCTCTGGATCTTATTTCATCAAGATCCTATTTCCTTACTGGATGTCTCCGCCTTGGAACCTTCTAGAACATTCCTTGCAGCTGAGGCCACTTTCTAGAATGCTTCTCCTATTCGGTCCTCACGTTGCCGAGCAGACCACCTGGACCAGTAGCTTCTCACATTACTGTCCTTTACTAGATTCCTGGCCCAATAACCCCTCGTGCTTATTGGACCATGCCCTTGTTCAGATTACTTGGACCACTGACTTCTCATGCCATTGGCCCATGCCGTCGTCCACCGTCTTGCACGGCGACTGTCATTTTTATCGTTTGAGCCGTGGTCCCATGTACCACGTGCTCGGGCCTCTCGTGCACCTGTTCGGGAACACCTCCCTACACCTTTTGATCCCCAAATAATCCATCCGCGAAAGATATAGCTCCGTCTGCCATGGAACCAGATTAGGGAAATCCTAGAGAGAAGGAGGACCGTCTCTCTCTAGAACCCCATTCCTACTTTTTTTCTTTTTCATTTTTTAATTCTGTGCATTTTTCCAGTTTATGGATCTTGAATTCACTTGCCTTCTTGCCAGAATATGTACATAATCTTTTTGCCTTTCAGAGATGTAGGAAACTAGGGAAGTGGGAAGCCTAGTGGAAAAAATGACAAGAAAATAATAATATTGATGATAGCATGTCGCATTTCTAGCAATTGTATGTGCATTGTCGATACTTAAAAGGAATTGGTGTTAGTAACATTTTCTTCTAACGAAGGTTCTCTCTAATTCTCTCACTTTTGTTTGCTAGCCTTTTTCATCTAATTTTTTCTTGTCTTGTGTAGGATCTTCATTCTCAGCTGAAGGGACTAATTCCCGAACAACAGGTACATTCAAATAAGTTTGGTATATGTATTGACAATAAAGGAATTGTGTAATTAATTTGTGTCCTGATCTCAATCAGACTTCTTTTTCACATTCCCTCGAATTATGGAAGCTTTCTAGTTTGGTTGGTTACAAGAATTCAGGTCATTGTTATCCAAAAAAGAATTCGGGTCATTTTTGCGGTCATTGATCACTTGACCTTGTCATAATATAATTATGCAACTGGAACATTTTTCTTTGTGAAGAACTGCCTAAGTGTTTGCCCACTTTTGTTGGTTTCGTGAATGTGTAAGTTGCTGGATTTCAACAGTGGAAGTTGCATTCTTTTTCTGGTTAATCTCAATTTGACTTTGGAATCTTTGTCTTATTTATCTGACTGTAAGCACACTAGCAAAAAAAAAAACCATGAATTCCAAGTCAACCAAACTGGCATATAAAATCTGTGAATATCTTTGATCATTGATATGGCTTCTTTGCTTTCTATGGTCTAGGCATTTGATTGATGAATTTCAGATTGTTTTCTTCATTATTGATCTTCAGTAGATATTAGCCTAAGAATTTACTTGGTTCATTTTTGTATCTATTTAGATTCATTTTAATGGTATGCTTCTTCTATGTCTATTTACATAATAAAATCTTTGCTTTTGTTCTTTTACTTACTATAGCTAGGTTTCATTTATTTCAGCGTCGTCTTAATGAGGGAGCTTCTCAGATTCTTGAGTCCTCGGAGTCACCTTCTTTACGGGAGGAGTTATTCACTAACATACTAAACCAGATAGGAATGGACGTGTGTGTACCCATGGCCTGGGTCCTTGTCCATGTCAAGGATCAGTTGCATGCGGAGTTGCGTGCTGAGTTGGGTGCAGAGTTGCGACAAGAGGTGCTAAAAGACGTAAGTGATGAAATCACTCAATTGAAGAACCAATATGCGACCAAGGCAACTTATATGGAAAGTGCAGGACACCTTTTGCCTCCATCACCAAATGGAGGAAATGGGGATGGAGACCACACACCATCACTAATGGAACACAATGGACAAGTAAATTGTGGTTTCTTGGTACTTTTTCAGGCAATGAGAATAGAGTTGGCCATTTTATTGATTGAAAATACACCTGCCTCTCATATTGATTGATCTGTGTTATTGCCAAAATATATAGCTTAAGCCCAAATAAGTATGCTTTGTGGTCTCTGAAAGATGCCTATAAATTGGTTGCTAAAATACATGTTTAAGTAGGTGAAGATGGTTTGGTAGTAAGATGATCTTTTGCGGTCTACTTTAGAAGCAAGTTTACTGGCAAGTTTATGTTCTTTGTAATGTGATTATTGGGTCAACCCATGGTTAATTAGAACTTAAAAATTATAGATTGGATTTGGGTGTCGATGGCTATGTCCCATTTTGTTTAGAATTCAATGTGTCCCTTTTTGTTTCTGTATCTGTATCTGTTGTTGTTCTACGTAGATAATTGGAGTTGAATTTTGTTGCTCATGAGTAAAACATAAGGATAATTGCAGTATACAACAATTTTTTTGGCAATTTTAGACCAGTTTTTGGGCAGTTTTTTTAGTAGTTCCCATCCTTTTGCTAAAGTACTGGCAGCACCAGTAGGATTAGCTAGAAATTTTTGCATTGAAAAGGGTTTTCGTCGCTGGCCTTTGGCCTTTCACCTCTCCCAAGGGTTTTCAAAAAAATAATAATCAATTCAATTAGCTAGGTTACGAATAGCATTCTATGAAATCCTTTTGTATTTTATTAGAGGCATACGGGCTTCATGGATATAACTGATTGAATAAATAAAGGTGATAATTTTTGCTTGAAAACTCTAATTGATGACGTAAATGTGTTTACATTAGGTTAGTAATAGCATAATATGTGGTTGGTAAGTTTTGAGGCATTTGACTTGTGTGATCTTGACATGCTTCCATAATGTGGTGGCCTCGGTTACGAGCCCGGTAACCTGGCCGAATGTTTTGACCCCGGCACTCGAGCTAACTTGAACCGAAGCCATGCGAGGACTTCGTTCCTCGGTCTACTCCTCGAAAGTTGTTACGCCATGTGGTCCCCACGAAGATCATGCAACGGACGCAATCATTGGGATTCCCATTTCACATGTGCTCCGCAACTGTTTCCTCCCTCTCGTCACATATGACGTCACCCGAGGCGGTTAGCTGAGCATATACTCCACGCGCTAGCTTGGAGTCCAAGAAACCCTAGGTCTATAAATACGAAGGGACTCTAACCTAAAGAGGTATGCCATTCAACCCTAACCCTAGACTTATCTACCCTTCCTGAGATCTAACTTGATCGTCGGAGGGTCACTGGGGTGTCCAACCCCTAGTGACTTGTTGCAGGTCTCCGCGGTGGAAGCACGGAGCAGCAGGAGGAGGAGCTTACCTGAGCCTTGGATCTGTTCCCGATAATTCAAACCCCTACAATTGGCGACTCTGCTGGGGAACAGCCGATCTTATAACCATTCATCTCCCTCCACCCAAAGAGCTCCATCAAGACCTCCCATCGCAACAATGGTGGAAGTCGAAGATCCACATCCCAGTGAAACGACCTTCGGCCTCGGACCGCTTGGAGAACCAATCTTGGTTCCAGGCGGGGCCGGTGCCCTGGGGGAAGGCTCACATGTCGATCGGAGTCGGAGCTGGAACTTCAACCCAGGATGTGGGAGCCGGCACCGAACTCCACACCTACATCCCTCACCTGGAGCGAAAGATCGACGACTTGTCAACAACCGTGGAACGAGACAAGCACGTCCGCGACGAGCTCGCTGAGATCAAACATTTCCTCCAGATCTCCACATCTCATTCCACAGGAAGCCGTGGTGGAAGGGGGAGCCACCAAAGCCCTTCCCGCAGCCGCAAGGGGGGCCGTTGGATCGAACACCAGCCTCGACCTTCTGTCAAAGACCGTCTCGAGCCTCCTATTGCAAAGGGTGGTCGAACTGAAGGTGGCGCTGGGCGTAGGGAACGCTCCCGTTCCCTTAACCCTAAAGACCCACGAAAGAAGCGATCCGCCTTTGAGAGGCTCGGCGCCGGTAGCGACTCCGCCTCCTCCACGCACCCGGTCAGGAGAGGGAAAGGAACTCGTAAGCCCACCCCTAGCTTCACAAAAGTTGCCAACAACGAGGACGGCCTCCTGGAGTTCTAGACAAAAGGGTATTGTGAGCGCCTCAAGAACGCTCGAGCCAAAAGCCCATTCGTCTAGCATCCAGGGGAAAAAGGTGGTGGAAGCCGTGTCACGGAGCGCCTCGAGCCTTACGCTCGAGATAGCTACAAGAAGGACCGACAGGAGCGATCTCATCAGAGATCAAGAAGCATCCCAGCGAAGAGGAAAGAATACAAAAGACTGGATGAGTCGGTCCCAAAAAAGCGTCCCGCGACAGAGCGTCCAGACGGTCTTGACCGTTCGATCCGACCTCATCGCGACGCCCGACTCAAGAGACTCACGAACTCCCCCTTCACATGGGAGATTGCCTCGGTCACCCCCCCAAAAGGATTCACCCAGCCCAAATTTACCAAGTACAATGGCAAGACCGAGGTATACACTCACCTGGTACAGTACAAGCTCGTCATGTCTCTCTTCCTCCAAAATGAGCCCTCGGACGACGCCTTCCTCTGTAAGGTCTTCCCCGCCAGCCTCTGGAACCTAGGCCTTACATGGTTTAACCAGCTGCCTGCCAGGTCAATCTCATCGTTTGACTCCCTGTGCGATGCCTTCATGGCTCGGTTCATCACGAGCAACAAGCACGAGAAGGAGATCGATTCCCTCCTCTCTCTCCGAAAATGACCTGACGAGACGCTCCGCCAGTACGCCGGTCATTACTAGGAGCTATTCAAAGAAATCGAAGGTTGCGACGGTGTCATCTCGGCCCGAGGATTCAAGCTCCGTCTCACCTCCCAGGACGAGCAAGTCTACGTCGACCTCGCCCACAACAAGCCTGACTCCATGAAGGACCTCATGACCCGCATCGAAGGCTGGTGCCAGCTCATCGAGTCCAAAGCTAAAAGGGGCATCGGGAAGTCTACGAGCTCCAAAATCACATCTATATCGGCAAACTCTTTTATTCCCGCACCTGTTTCAACGCCTAAGAAGCAGGTCAACAACATCAAGCAATCCCCAAAGAAGGGACCGAAACCAAGCGACTTCAACGCCGAGAAAACCGTATTCACTGTTCCTATTTACCGGCTCACTGATCAAGTGATAGATCAACCCTTTTTCTCCTTCCCGAATCAGAAGCTCGGTACCCAGAACGGCAAGATCAAAAACCCAATCGTCCGATCCAGTTATCATAATGAGCAAGGCCACTTCATTACTGCCTGCAAGCCCTTCAAGGCCTACTTGGAGCAGCTTGTCACCGGTGGTCACCTCAATCATCTCATCGATTATGAAAAAACCAAGGCCCGGCAGAGCGCACCGAGCACAGACCCGAAGAAGAAATTCAGACGATTCACGTTATCCACGGCCCTTTACACCCCGAGGCCGCTCGCATCATCCGCACCGAGGTGAACAACGCATCCTCCTCTAAACAGGTTATGCTCGTCAGTCCCGACACCAAGCGCGCCCGCACCGACGACAGTTCAAAGTGGACAATCACGTTTACCGAGAAGGACCTCGACCGTGTCCAGCTGCCACATAATGACGCCCTCGTTGTCACACTCTGCATCGGACCTTTCAACGTCTGTCACGTCCTCGTTGACCAAGGCAGCTCGGCCAAGGTCATGTACTACTCCCTGTTCCAGTATCTGAAACTCTCGGACACCGACCTCCATCCTTCCGAAGTCCCCCTCATAGGCTTCAACGAGGCCCCTGTATGGCCTCTCGGGTTGATCACTCTCCCCATCTGCACAGGCTCGGTGGTCCTCAACATGGAGTTCGTGGTCGTTGACGTCCCTAGCCCTTACAATGCAATTGTCGGGCGCACCTGGCTCTATAAGTTGAAGGCTATCGCCTCCACTTATCACGAGGTTGTCCGCTACTAGGCGCTAACGGACGATAGGAGGACCAGTACGGTGACCAAACCGCGGCCAAGAGGTGCTATGTTAACGCAGTCCGAAGCAACAAGAAGACTTCCCTGGTCAACCTCATTGAGGTCCCCGAAGCCCCCGTTCTGGAAGACGTCGGCAGGCCCGCCGATGAAAAAGCAGTAGAAGAACTCGTTACTGTTCCCATTACCGAAGACGGATCACGTTTTTTCCTTGTCGGCTCTTCACTCAGTGACACCGAGCGGAATGACATGGTGGACTTTCTCAAAAAGAATATTGAGGTATTCGCATGGACTCCCTATGAGATGCCCGGAGTCAATCCCTCTTTCATCTGCCACGAGCTCAACATCGACCGGACCAAGCGCCCTGTCATCTAGAAGGCCCGGCGCTCCTCTCCGGTTCTTTTCGAAGCTGTCATCGAGGAAGTTAACCGACTCCTCAACGCCAATGCCATCCGAGAAGTCCAATACCCCAAGTGGTTACCCAACACCGTGGTTGTTAAGAAAAAGAATGGCAAGTGGCTCGTCTGCGTTGATTATTCCAACCTCAACGACGCCTACCCGAAGGACTTCTTCCCACTCCCAAGGATTGACCAACTCGTCGATGCCACGACCGGCTTAGTTTTATGGACGCCTACCGAGGCTACCATCAGATTGCCATGAGTGAAGGAGACGTCGAGAACACGGCTTTCATTACCCCTCACGGAATCTTCAGATATCTTGTCATGCTCTGCGGACTGAAGAATGCCGGGGCAACTTTTCAGAGGATGATAACCAAGATGTTCGAGCGTCTCCTAGGTGACACGATGATGGCTTACATTGACGATATGGTGGTCAAGAGCATGCTCGCTGGTGACCACCTCACCCACCTCGCCGAAACCTTCGAAATCCTCAAACAGCACAAACTCCGCCTCAATGCCGAGAAATGTGCCTTCGGTGTCAGCTCCGGCAAATTCTTAGGCCACCTCGTGTCCCGGCGTGGGATTGAAGCCGACCCTGCTCAACTCCTGGCCATTGAAAAGCTCTCGGCTCCCCACAACAAGAAGGACGTGCAACGCCTGATGGGAATGGCTGCCGCCTTGAATCGATTCATTAGCCGCTCTTCCGACAAGTGCCAGCCTTTCCTTGCCCTCCTAAAGGGCAGTCGATGGAGCTTCCAGTGGACCGAGGACTGTGACCGAGCCCTGCAACAGTTGAAAACTTACCTCTTCGAAGCACCGCTCCTTGTCACGCCTCGGGATCAAGGGGACCTGTTCCTATACCTTGCAGTCTCCTCACATGCGATAAGTTCGGTTCTCGTTCGCCAGTAAGGACGGGACCACCAACCCATCTACTATTCCAGCAAGACGATGACCCCCGCCGAGACACGCTATCTTCCTTTGGAAAAGCTTGTCCTCACCCTCATCTCTGCATCTCGGAAGCTTGCCCCATGCTTCCAGTCCCACTGCATCATTGTTCTTACCGAGTACCCGCTCAAGTCACTCCTCCGCAAAGCGGACTGATGAATCAGTTTCGTATCTGGCCCCGACCTGTTCCTGCAAAGACAACGTGAGAGCCTAAGTCACCGGTGTGGTGGCGTGCCGACCACCCTCCGATGCCTAAGTCAGTAGAGAATACGATCTTATTGAGAGAATAGAGATTCACCGGGGTTAATTGGTCGTACCTTATTTGAAGCTCTACCGTTACTATTATAGGCATTTCGTAGGAGGTTGAGTCCTAGTAGGACTGTGTCCGGAGATCTGTTGGTTATCCGAATGGTGATCGTGGAGTCCTGCCTTAGCTAGGACTCCGTACTCACCTAATATAGGCCGAGATTCATCATCCCTTTCTGGCCGTGATTTCCCTTGGGATTATCATGTACATCTTATCTATATTTTCACATTTATCCTATGTGGGATATCTTCTGTAGGGATAAGTATGCTACGTGAGCGTTACAAGTCCAGTTCTAGCTGGACTTTTGAGCTGGTCCGTAGACCGTGGTCCAGCTCCGATTGCCGGAGCTGGACTCTGGAGTTTAGTCCAGCTTCGTCGCATAGTCCGAGCTGGTCGACTTGGTGCTCCTCCTGAAGGTGGTGGGCGAAGCTGATGGCTTTACTCCCCAGCTTCGCTTCTTTCTCCTGGCTGGGCTCTTTAGGTTTTCCTTACTTATCAGGTACTCCCCTGTTCCCAAGCTGCAGCTTTGGTTTGGAGGTTGGGAACATTCGTTAGTGCTGCATGGCGGTTACCGCTTTTTACTTTTATGGGCAGTTTTAAATGCACGGGTCACGTCGTGGGCCAGGTGTCAAGATCTTTGAATCCCTGACGTAAGGAGATGGACGACGATGATCGAGGAGCGGTTCTCGGGATTAATGCCCATCTGTTAGGCTCCCCATTCCTGATTAAACTCTACCAGAAGGGTATTTGGATCATCCTTGCTGATTTTCGTGTGACTCCTTTCATCTCCGACTCCCCTTCGCCGTTGCATTAGAGCCCGTTTCTTCTAGGTACGTTCCTTTCACTCTGCTGTTCTTCATCTGTTGTTCACGCTGGATTCTTCTTCTGATATAGAGTTGTCAGACCCCTCGTGGAGTGTTCCAGGCAAGTTCGTTTTATCTCGACTGATAGGGTTTTCTTGCATCAATTTCTGTTCCCCGATTATAGAGGACTTTGCCCCCTACTCTCTTACTCTCCAAAACAGGGTTTTCCGAGATTTGTTTTACTTGTCCGTTCGTCTTTACCCTAGGTTTTTGGTAGGAACCCTAATGTCCGAGGGCTTCGTAAATTTTGCTTCGATTCTCCAAGCCGAAGAGTCGATGGTGGAGGAGGGGAGTTCCCTGCGTCGGAGTAGTATTATTAGGGCCTCGCCTGACAAGGGTCAGTCGAGCAACGTTAAGCCCTCATCGCCCCCTGCGCCTTCATCGAGGGGTCCCCATAGGGTCCCCACTTTTACGGCCTCTAATATTCCTTCCAACATTACCAACGAAGAGCTAGCTGTTCTCAGGGTTAGATATTCTATCCCATCGTCCGTTTCTCTTCGGAAACCTTCTGGGAGCGAACGAGCATGTTCTTTTTCCGAGTACGAGACTTGCCTTTACGTTGGAGCTTTGGAGGGAGGTTTAAGGATTCCTTTCCCAACCGTAGTTAGGGACGTTCTGAGCTTTCTTGGTTTGGCCCCTGGCTAAATTGTTCCCAATTCGTGGCATCTCTTGATCAGTTGTGCGGCATTGTGGGGGGCGATGTCGGATGGTCGAACTTCTTTGACAAAGGGACCCTTCCTCAACCAGTTTTCCGTTAAAGAGGCCCCTGGTGGTGTTGGGTGGTACTATTTTGAAAAGAGAGCGGGTGAGGGGGAGCTAGTTACGGAGCTCCCTCCTGCAAGTAAGAACTGGAAAGACAAGTTCTTTTTCGTTGGGGGTGCCGGTTGGGAACTCCCAAATTGGGAGATTGGATCATACGTTCCTCGGATCCCAAATGGATGGGGGGTCCCCATCTCAAATTGTAAGCTGTTTGCCTTTCTTTTGTCCCGTAGCTTTATAAATTTATTCATATCCTAATGAATTCTTTCTTTTCTTTGCAGCGAGAGGACCATTCCCGTTGACCCCTGCCTTGGAAGAGGAGCTGCAGCAAGCCCGGAGCTACTCAGTTCACACTTGGGATTTACTTGTGACCCCAGAGTCGCTGGCTGCTTATCTCCTGGGCCCAGAAACCACTCGTGAGGCCTTAGCACTTCTGAGAGGTAGTTCCCTTTCTTGTTTGGTTCCATATTTTAGCTGACTTTTTATTGCTTCTTTCTTTCTTTTCCAGAGGGAGAAGGTGAAGACGAAGTCATGGCGCCAAAGATTGACAAAGCACTGCTGGCCCAACTGAAGGCTGAGAGGGCCAAGCAAACACCTGGGGCCGCAGCCACGAAGAGGAAGAGCTCCCGTCTTCAGAAGGAGCTATGTGTGGAAAGCTTTCTGGAGGCTGATCTTTCGATCATCCCTTCTATTGACTTAGTGGTTGAGCCGTCGGTTGAGGGGGAACATGAGAGGTCTAAGAGAAAAGGAAAGGGTAGCACTGTGGTGGGCACCCCTCCGGCCAAAAAGGCGAAAGTTTCTGGTGACCTTTCTACTCTGGGTAACTTCCAGTATGCCCTGGAGCGTGCCTCCGGATTGTTGTGCGCAGCTGACGAGGATTCAATGGCGGAGATGCCTCTTCAGTCAGTGGGGGAGCACATGCTGGTTGAGTTGGCCATGGTATTCCCCTTCTTCTTACTGCTATTAACTTAAATATTTGTTGTTTTCTTATTGATCCCCTTCTTTCTCTTCTTCAGGCTACGGCTCGCGGCCGTTATCTCGCTTCCCAAAGCTATAGCCTGGGGAAGCAGGTGGTTACCCTTTCTGAGGCCAACCTCAAACTCACGAAGCAGGGTGCTTCTATGGCTATGGAGCTGCGGAAGGTGACAGATGAGAGGGACGCAATTCTTAAGTCAAAAAGGGGCTTGGAGGAAGAAAGGGACACAGCCGTGGTTACTGCTCAGAGTTTGGAGCAGAAGATTTCTGAAATGAGCAAGGAGCTGGAGAAGCAGAAGGCTATGGGCATGGGGATGCTGGAAAAGGTGAAGAATGCTTGTAAGGAAGCTGTCAAACTCTTCCTTCAGTCTCCAGCATACCGTCAAGATATCACCCAGCAATACTTTGATGGGTTTGAAGCCATGAGGAGTCAAGCGGCTGCAGCTTTCCCAAATTTGGATTTTTCCAAATTTGAAGTTGATGATGAAGAAGGGCCCTCATGCTTTGACGGGGGACAGAAAGGGGAGGATGAAGCTGATGATGCTGTATCTAAGGACACATCCGTCCCGAGGTCTTCCCTTGCATCCCTTCTCCAGACTCCAGAGAAGGTTTCTCTTGACACTCCAATCCTTGCTGCAACACCTCCTGGCCCGTCATCTGGTGACGGGAAGGGAATTGATAACACCCTTATGGGCCTTTGATTGGCCTGAAAACATTTGATTTGCTGGGTTTGTAACTAATACTTTTCGGAATACTTTCGTACTCTCGTACTTTTATGCTGACCTAGGAGTGGCCTTGACCCTTGTTTGGATGATTTTTGAAACTTTGTTCCACTGATGGATGAGGGTGATCTCTTTTTGAGATCATATTTTGGGAGCCCCATTGGGGCTGTTGGTTTTAATGGTATAGCAGGTGCTGGATTTTAACCGAAAGCGTGCTTTCAGTTTTGGGCCAGATTTTATGGCACTTTTTATGCACATATATTGACTGTATGCTAATTCCTGCTTTTACCATAGTTTTAACCAAATACTTGTACTTGGTCTGTTTTGAACCTTTCATTGCATAGCTGTGCTACGTCTGTTTTGAAAAGTTGCTGGCTTGGAGTTTTTCCTTAACCTCTTCTTTTGTGTGTAGCTGTACTACATCTTCAAGTATGTCTGTTACTCCCCTAAGTGTGTTAATTGCTTGCGTCCAAGCGATTGGGACACTTGTTGATGTTTCCCATGGGATATTTGATGGGTGAGTTGTGAAGCCATAGATAGTGTAACTGTTCTACACCTGCTGAGCTTGAAATCTTGTTCTAAGCTTTTCGATTTGCATAGCCTTGCTACGTCTTTTGAGCTGGGATATTTATCCTGAGCTGTTTAGTGTGCATAGCCTTGCTACGTCTTTGAGGAAGTGATGTTCCCATTCCCCTAAGTATATAATTGATTTGATTTTCAAAGAATTGATATACTTAATTGAATTCCCGTAGGTGATTCCTTTTGGTCTACAAACAACATTGTAAAATAATACAGCTGAGTAAAACATGTAAGGTTTATTTTGGGACAAGAACCCTGTATGTGCAGATGGCGTTCGTTTCGACTGCTCGAGGTGGCTGGGTTTATAACTTCCCATTATTCTAAGCGGTTGAGGCGGCCGTTTTAAGTGCGGTTTTAATGGTGATCATGCTGATTGGTGTAGCGAACGGTTAATGAACCGTCTCATTATGCTATAAATACCAATAGTTCGTGTTTAACCACTCCCCATTCCACACTCTACTTCATAATGGCAAACAGTGAGCAAATCTCCAAGTTATATCAAGAGCTGCAGAGTTTGAAGGTCGCCGTTGATGGCCTTGCGGCCAAGATGGAGGCCATAGTGGATTCAGTTTCCGTCATGGAGAAGACGGTCCGCATGGTGCCAATTGCCAATTGGGATCAGTTGGCAGCTTTCCAAGGGCAACCACCGCCGCCAATTCCTTCCCCTCCGAGGGAGGGTGGTAGTGATTAGGTTGCGACTTTGTGGGTTTTGTCCACAAAGTCTTTTATGTACTGGCTGTCCACATCTCCTTAGAGATGTGGATTTAATAAATAAAATTTAAAAATTTTATTATTGTTGCGTCTTTTCCTTATCATGCATACAGGAAACGTAAACCTTATCATGCTTTAACAGGCAATAAATTAAACGACTGTCCCTCATGGGGAGTTTATTGGCCTCTGGGGCTAGATAGGAGAACACATAGTCCTAAAACGAATTTATTGCTAGAGCTTTATTCAGACGAAGAGTTCTCTAAAAACAACTTCGATTTCCTAAAAACAGAAACAAACGAATATTGACAAGCACCTACTTGTAATATTTTTTGAGATGCTCCGCATTCCATGAATTTGGCAGCTCCTTTCCTCTTAGGGTTGCAAGCTTATAAGCTCCAGCTTTGATGTGATGTAGGACTTGATAGGGTCCTTCCCAGTTTGGGCCAAGCTTGCCCACCTTTTTCCCCGTAGGGTCAACCTTCCTTAGAACTAAATCACCAGCCTGAAAATCCCTGGGTCTTGTGATACGTGATCATTCTTTGTTGGTAGACTGCTATTCTGGCCATTGCTGTTTCCCTTTTTTCTTCCAAGAGATCCAGCTCGGCCCTGAGATCTTCTTGGTTTTCCTGCTGGTCCATGCTGGCTGTTCTGTAGTTGAGGAGTTCAACCTCAATTGGAACTACTGCCTCAGCCCCAAATGCAAGAGAGTATGGGGTTTCTCCTGTTGCAGTCCGGGGCATTGTACGATATGCCCATAGCACATTGTAGAGCTCCTCTGGCCATGCACCTTTGGCTTCTCGCAGTCTCTTCTTAATTCCTTTTTTGATAGTTCGATTGGTTACCTCCACTTGGCCATTAGCCTTTGGGTGAGCTTTGGACGCAAAGTGCACGTGTATTCCCTTGGAAACACAGTATTCTTTGAACTGAGCATTATCGAATTGCTTTCCCCTGTCTGTGACTATCACCCGTGGCAAACCAAAACGGCTAATAATGAATTTCCATAAGAAATCAATTGTTACCTCCGCTGTTATTGTGGCCAGTGCCTTGGCTTCGACCCATTTTGTAAAGTAGTCTACAGCTACGCTGGCGTGCTGGACCTGCCCTGTTGCCATGGGAAGTGGGCCAATCAGATCTACTCCCCATTGGGCGAATGGCCATGGCCCTTTCATTGGGGTTAAGATCGCAGGTGGCCTATGAATGATGTCTGCAAAGAGTTGGCACTTCTCACACTTCTGAACCATCAAGTTGCAATCCTTCTGCATGCTTGGCCAATAATATCCCAACCTGAGAAGCTTATAAGCTAGCATGCGGCCTCCTTGGTGGTCTCCACATACGCCTTGGTGGACTTCCTCCATAGCTCGTGTGGATTCTGCCACTGTCAGGCATCTCAGGTATGGCAGCGAGAAACTTCTTCTGTATAGCACGTCTCCCATCATTAGGTACTTTGCAGCCCTTATCCTGAGCTGCCTAGCTTCGACTTTGTCATCCGGTAACGTCCCATTCGTTATGTAATCGACTATACGAGCCGTCCATGAGCTGCTGTAGTCAATGGCTTGTACCTGTGAATTTGGGGCGAAGATGCTAGGGAGCTCTAAATAACGATTGGGGCATTATGTGGGATAGCCTCTTCCCTGGCCGTGGCCAGCTTTGACAAGTAATCTGCTTCAACATTATCGTCCCTTGGGATTCTGACAATGTTAAAGCTTTGAAATGTAGCAACCAGGGACTTTACTTTGTCCAGATACTTCTGCATCACTTTTTCTTTCACAGTGTACTCCCCCAGGACTTGTCCCACGACTAACTGCGAATCAGTCTTGGCCAGCACATGGTTAACACCTACGGCTTTGGCCAAGCCCCACGACGAGAGCTTCATATTCCGCCTCGTTATTGGTTGTTTTAAATTCAAACCTAAGTGCGTAGCTCAGGCGTTGCCCCTTTGGTGATGTTAGGATCAGACCAGCTCCGCTTGCTTCCCTGGTTGTTGATCCATCAACCTGAAGAATCCAAGGCTTGGGATCTTCTTTGGGGAGCTCTTCTGGTCCCGGATATGTGTATTCTGCTAGGAAATCTGCCAGCACCTGTGCTTTGATGGCAGCGAGGCTTGTACTCTATGTCAAACTCACCAAGCTCTATTGACCATTGGATTAACCGGCCTGATGTCTCTGGGCAATGGAGAACCCTTCGAAGTGGCTGATCCGTTAGCACCTTGATGGGGTGAGCTTGGAAATAGGGCCGTAGCCTTCTGGCCGCTATCACCATTGCAAAAGCTATCTTCTCAGCTCTGGGGTACCTCAGCTCAGCTCCTCGTAACGCCCTGCTGGTGTAGTATATTGGGAGCATCCCCTGTTCCTCTCGTATCAGGACCGCGCTGACGGCGTGGGGTGAGACAGCAAGGTATAGAAGGAGATCCTCCCCGTCTTGCGTCCTGCTCAGCAGCGGAGGCGAGGCAAGGTATTCCTTCAATTGATTGAAGGCTGCCTCTTCGACCGCAGTCCATTCAAAGGCTTTTTTCAAAACCTTGAAGAATACTTGGCACTTATCAGTAGATCGTGAGATGAACCTACTCAGGGCTGCAACACGTCCTGTCAGCTTCTGGACTTCCTTAATATTCTGGGGTGAGCGCATAGTGAGGATAGCCTGGATTTTCTCAGGATTGTCCTCAATACCTCTTTGAGACACCATGAAGCCCAAGAATTTTCCTGAGGATATTCCAAATGCACACTTGGTTGAGTTGAGCTTCATTTGATATTTCCTGAGAACTTGAAAAGTTTCCTCCAGGTCTGCCACATGGTTTAGTGCCTTGGCACTTTTGACCAGCATGTCATCCACATACACCTCTACGTTGCGCCCAATTTGGTGCTTAAACATTTTGTTGACCAGCCTCTGATATGTCGCCCCTGCGTTCTTAAGGCTGAATGGCATCACTTTATAACAGTAGAGCCCCCTGTCGATGATAAACGACGTTTTCTCTTGATCGTGGCTGAGCATTTGGATCTGGTTGTAGCCTGAGAATGCGTCCATGAAGCTTAAGAGTTCATGCCCTGCTGTAGAGTCTACCAAGGAATCAATTCTTGGCAGTGGAAAGCTATCCTTTGGACATGCTTTATTGAGATCAGTGAAGTCGACGCACATTCTCCATTTGCCATTGGCTTTCTTTACCATAACTACATTTGCCAACCAGTCGGGGTAGAGAACTTCTCGGATGGATCCTGCTTGGATAAGCTTGTCTACCTCCTTGGCTGCAGCTTCATTCCGCTCCGGGGCAAAGACTCTCTTCTTCTGCTTAACTGGACGAACCGTGGGATCCACGTTTAGTTTGTGGGTTATGACCCTTGGGTCAATTCCCGGTATGTCCTCGTGGGACCACGCAAACACATCCTTGTTGTCCCTTAGAAGCTGCAATAGCTCCGTCTTTAGTTTCCTCAGGTGAGCCTTTCTGGCATTACTGGATTCTCCGCCTCTAGCAAATCCTCCATGAATGACCTTGATCTCTCCAATGGGACCCGATCGAGGTGCAGCATTATCTCTTCCGTCTTTAGCTGTATCATCTCGCCTTGGCTGTTTCTGGTACTTCTTCGATACAAAACGCTGGAGTCTCCCTCTCTAGATCAACTCCTCGATTTGCTGTTTTAGATCTATGCAATCATCCGTGTTGTGACCGTGGTCCCTATGGAATCTGCAGTATTTATCCTTAGCTCTTTTGCTTGGATCAGACCTCAACTTTCCGGGCCACTTGAGGTCCGGATCGTCTTGGAGGTTGCTGAGGATTTGCTCTGGCATGGCGATGAACGGAGTGAACTGCTTGTACCGGCCTTGTGGCGGTCCTCCTCCCCTCTTAGGGGAAGTTCTTGAATCTACCTTCTTGCTCTTTGGTTCCCCTCCCGTCTTACGGGTGGAGTCTTTTCTCTTTCTATCTGGTGGTTGGAATTCTCCAACCTGTGATGGCCCTGCTTGGGGGTCAAAGCCATCACGGTTACGTCTTGCGTAAACGGCTTCTTCGGCGTTCATGTGCTTCTGTGCTCTGAGCATGAGCTCCGCCAGGGTCTTGGGTGGTTCTTGAGATAGGAGGTATAGGAACTGTCCTGGGTACAGTCCAGCTATGTACGCAGTTATACTCACGCTGTCGTCAGCTTCGTCTATTTGGACCACCTCCTTGTTGAACCTGGTGGTGAAGTCCCTTAACGATTCCCATCGTCCTTGTTTCACCGTCAAAAGATGTGTTGCTGGTTTGCCGTAGCGTTGGCCAGCAATGAAGTAACTTACAAAGCTCGTGCTAAGCTCTTTGAAACTACGTATACTCCCAGGTGGGAGCTTATTGAACCATGCTCGGGCGCTTCCTTTGAGGGTAACAGGAAAAGCCCGACACATGACTTCATCAGGAACTGCTTGCAGGTGCATCAGGGATTTGTATGTTTCCAAGTGATCCAACGGGTCCGTGGAGCCATTGAATGTTTCCAACTGAGGCATCTTGAACTTCCTTGGAAGGGGGCGCCCCATGACCTCGGACGTGAAAGGTGAATCGATATTTTGCACCAGCTCTTCCACCATAGCTGGAGTCTGTGCCTTGACTTGCTTCATTAGCCCTTCAATCTGATTCTGCATCTTGAGAATCACCCCTAGTTCACGGGACGATTTCTCCAGGGGGGCTTGCTATTCCTCTTTCGGTTTTGGCTTTCCTCCTCACTGGACTCGCTTTCTTCTCTGTGATTCTCTTCCTCATGTTGACTGTGTTGTAAGTTCAGGATGCTTGGTTCGGAGATCTGTAGACGCAAAGCTGCGTTCTCCTGCATCGCGTTCTGTAACCCTTGGGTTAGTGTTTTGATTTGCTCCTGCATTTGAGCGAATGCTTCTGGAGTAATCTGATCGCCTCCCGTCTTACTTGCCCCAGCGGCGTTAGCCGCTTCTGCTGCTTTGGCTGCTTCCGCTGCCTTGGCAGCCTTCTCAGCGACCGCAGCGGCCTTGGCCGCTCTTGCAGCCTTGGCTGTTTCGGCAGCCTTGGCGGCTTTAACCGCGGCGGCGGTCTTAGCGGTGACGTCGACGCCCGTTTGCGGGGGGTCTGAAGCCATCGTTGCTCTGCTAGATCGGGTATCCACCATGCAAAACTATTCGCCGTAAAGGAGAAAGTCGGTTCCCACAGACGGCGCCAGCTGATGAATCAGCTTCGTATCTGGCCCCGACCTGTTCCTGCAAAGACAACGTGAGAGCCTAAGTCACCGGTGTGGTGGCGTGCCGACCACCCTCCGATGCCTAAGTCAGTAGAGAATACGATCTTATTGAGAGAATAGAGATTCACCGGGGTTAATTGGTCGTACCTTATTTGAAGCTCTACCGTTACTATTATAGGCATTTCGTAGGAGGTTGAGTCCTAGTAGGACTGTGTCCGGAGATCTGTTGGTTATCCGAATGGTGATCGTGGAGTCCTGCCTTCGCTAGGACTCCATACTCACCTAATATAGGCCGAGATTCATCATCCCTTTCTGGCCGTGATTTCCCTTGGGATTATCATGTACATCTTATCTATATTTTCACATTTAACCTATGTGGGATATCTTCTGTAGGGATAAGTATGCTACGTGAGCGTTACAAGTCCAGTTCTAGCTGGACTTTTGAGCTGGTCCGTAGACCGTGGTCCAGCTCCGATTGCCGGAGCTGGACTCTGGAGTTTAGTCCAGCTTCGTCGCATAGTCCGAGCTGGTCGACTTGGTGCTCCTCTTGAAGGTGGTGGGCGAAGCTGGTGGCTTTACTCCCCAGCTTCGTTTCTTTCTCCTGGCTGGGCTCTTTAGGTTTTCCTTACTTATCACGGACCTCTCCAACCGAATCTCCCAATGGGCCGTCGAGTTGGCAAATTACGAAATCCACTTCCAGCCTCGGACAACAATCAAAGCCCAGGTTCTTGCCGACGTCATGGCTTCAACCCCTCCCGCCCGTCCTGAAGCCGTCCTCCAGGCCAAGCCGAGCACCGCTTGGAAGCTCTTTCATGGCGATGTGTGGAAAATGTACGTTGACGGAGCATCTAATAGCCGAGGCACCGGCGCTGGGATTGTGCTCCTCTCCCGCTCCGGCGTCCTGCATGAAAGCCCCCTCTCCATCAACTTCCCAGCTTCCAACAATGAGGCTGAGTACGAAGCACTTATCTCCGACCTTAAGACTGTCGAAGCCCTCGGTATCGGAGAACTTGTCATCTACAGTGACTCTCAATTGGTGGTCAACCAGCTCTCTGAAGAATACAAAGCTCGGGACGACCGAATGCGCACCTACCTCAGCTCCGCCATTCGGCTCCTCAAAAGCTTTAAGGCCATTCGTGTCAAACATATTCCCAGGGAACAGAACGCTCACGCCGATGCCCTAGCCGAGCTCGCTTCGGCATGCGCAGCTTCGGAACATCGTTCCATCTCCTTCAGCTCCATCAACAAACCCAGCTTTGAACTTGAAGTTTTAGGCCACGAGGTTCTTAACATCGAGCTCGATCCGAGCTGGATGGATGAGATCGTCGGTTACTTAAAGGATGACATCCTCCCTGCCGATAAGAAGGAAGCCCACCGACTTCGCAACCGGGCTGCACTCTTCTGGCTCAATCCCAATGGAAAGCTTTACCAACGATCGTTCACCGGCCCCTACTTGCTGGTTGCCCACCCCCACTAGGTCCCAGGCATTATCGAGGAGCTTCATTCTGGCGACAGCGATTGCCACTCTGGCGGGGGCTCTCTTGTTCACCAAGCCATAACCCAGGGATACTGGTGGCCCACAATGAAGAAAGATTCTGAGGACTATGTCAAACGTTGTCGGAAGTGCCAAATGTTTGCCCCTATCATCCACCAGCCAGCTCGGGACCTCAGCCCACTCACGAGCCCCTGGTCCTTCTCTCAATGGGGTATGGACATAGTTGGCAAGCTCCCCGTCGCTCCCGGCGGCTTCAAGTTCCTTCTCACCGCCACTGATTACTTCTCCAAGTGGATCGAAGCCGAGCCCCTGGTCACCATCGAGGAAACAGATGTCATTCGCTTTGTCTGGCGCAACATAATTTCTCGCTTCGGTGTACCCTTTGCCTTATCACCGACAACGGGAAGCAGTTTACCGGGCAGCGGTATCGAGCTCTCTTGGATGAGTATGGCATTAAATGGGACACCTCCACGCCGGGTTATCCGCAGGGCAACGGCCAGGCCGAGGCTGCCAACAAGGCCATTACGTCAGGCCTCAAGCACCGACTTGAATCCCGCCGGGGCAAATGGGCTGAAGAATTGCCAAGAGTCCTCTGGGGCTACCGAACCACTCCTCGACACTCAACTAGCCGTACCCCATTCTCTCTGGCCTTCGGCATGGAGGTTGTTATTCCTCTGCAGGTTGGTCTTCCCACGATCTGTACCGAGAACTTCGATTACGAGGTCAACAATGAGAACATTGCCGCGGATCTTGATCTGGCCGAGGAAGAGCGTGAGAATGCCCGGATCAAGCTCGCCTCGTACCAACAGGAGGTTGCCAAGGGGTATAACCGAAGCGTCCGCCTCCGTCTTTCAAGCCAAACGACCTCGTCTGGAAAAAAGTGATAGAGAAATCAAAGAATAGGAAGTTGACGCCCAACTGGGAGGGTCCTTCCAAGTCCTAAAGCACCAAGGCTCGGGCAATTACAAGCTGGAGAAGCTAGACGATTCTCCAATCGCCAAGACCTTGAATGCCAACAACCTCAAGAAGTTCTATGGCTAGCCAGGCTCGGACGCCCGAGGACCTATCTCCCTTTTTCCTAAGCTTTTTGTTTTTTTTTCAAGCAACGCTTATGCGTACCTATGTAATGGTTTGTCCTACTTCATTTCAAAGAGAATTTTCCTAACATCCCTATGTGTTACTATTCTCATCATTTACTTTTTACTACTCGGTCCAATTATGTTTGGATCGTTTTATCTTGACTTCGGGACCTCGTCCTCCCATGGGTTTCTCCCTTGGACGAGGATCCTCACTAAGTCACCCCAGCCTCTTCGGTCGTTCGGACTCATGGTTGTCTTAAGGATACTCGGCCTTTTCCCAAGCCCCTTATGCTGACCTCCCAGTCCATCCTCCACTGTTTCGGATTCGCAGAATCCCGAAGCCATGGCCGATGCCATTTCCCTTCAGGAGTCTAGCCCCAATCCCTTTAACAGTATTCCCCACCCTAAGTATTTGTCACTCAGGCTACCTAATTAACCAGCGACCGAGGACCCTAGCCCAAAGCAGGAGCACGCGCAATTCAAAATTTTTGACTACTCTTTGCTTCGGGTTAGGTCCTTCTATCTCCCTTAATAGGGGAGCTTCGATGATCGTTGTCTTCGCTTCGGTTATTTCCCTGCCTACCACGCAAACCTACCGAGCACAGGGGCTAATCAACGCTCCGTTTTCTGACACAACTCTATACGTCTTTGAGAACACCTCGGTCTATGCTTCGGTTACAATTTGGGTTCTTCCAATTATTTACCCGAAGCAGGGGCAGAGGTACCCTTCGGTGGTAGTTATAAACCAATGCATATCAAAGACAAAACATTGATTCAGAAAAAGAAGAGCATTCATTCAAGCAAACGATAAGAACTGCAAAGTTAAAATCCTACTTAGCTTTTACAAGTGATCAGGCTTCGGCCAGTTGCTTAGCGCCTGTCACCGAAGTGATTCCTGGAATGGCAAACTCCAAATGTCCGGAGCCGTCAGCCAAAAATAGAAACAGCAAAAAGAGAGAAAATCCTAAGTATCCTGAGGAACAGGAGCTTGGGTCGCGTTGACGGCTGCAGCGGTGGTTTGGCCTTCGGAAGGAATCCCTGCCTCGGGATTCTACACCTGTTCATCATCCTCCTCGGGCATCGCGAGTTCCTCAGGTGGTGCTTCAGGTAGGGCTCGGAGTGCAGAGTCCTCGGGGAGGTTCAGCTTCTGAAGAAGAGCCTCGTGACCGAAGCGAGCCCATCCAAGAAGCGATCTCTGTACAGCTCATTCTCAATGTCCCGTACCTGCTTCTTGTACTCCACTCTGGCCGTGTCCTAGCCCCGGTCGTAGCTCGCCTGCATCGCCTCTTCCAGCTCCCTAGCCCGAGCGGCCCTCAGGGTTTTAGCATCCTCCTCGGCCTTAGTGGCCCTGCCCTCGGAAAGCAGCCTCTCCCTATCACACTTCTGAAAGTTCGACAGGTAGAGCTCGCAGGTCTCCCGAGCCAACTTCAGGTCCTCCTCCTTCTAGGCCAGCGCCTTCCTCTGCTCCTCATTCTCTGCTTCCTAGGCTTTGCATCGGCAATTAACCGTAAGAGCCCAAGCGCCAGCTTGCCAACACAGAATGAAAGAAGGATTTTCACAAGTATGAAAATCTAGCCGAAGGAGACAAAGAACAGAGTAGCAAAGAGCTTACCATGAAGAGGGCTTGTGTGATCTCCCCAGTCAGGTCCTCGGTTGGACCGTCGACAGCCTGGGCATCACGAGGAAGGATACAGCCCTGGAGCATGCCGTAAGCTACACTAAGGTTCTTGACAGTGTCGGCATGGGTAATCAACCGACCAGCAAAATGTTGGAACTCGGGCGCCTAGGCAAGCTCTCGAGGATGGACCCAGGTCCCCTCCTCCCCGTCGACGAGCTCCTCCTCCCTTCTCCCCTCCTGCTCATCCTCAATGGTGATCGGCTCCTTTTCTTTGTCTCGGTCGCCAACCACCTCCTCATGCCGAGCCCTTTTCTCCAGGGGCCCCTACGGTGAAACTGGGGTCACCCCCGAGGTCCTGGCGCCCGGTGCGCTGACGGGGGCAGTATCCCTGCCTCGACCCCTCGGTCGCCGCCGCCTAAGGTCAAGCACTTCTCGGGTTCCGGGACTGGCCATTTCTCCACTGAGCCCTGTCCTTTCCAGTGTCTCCCTGTCGACCTCCTCCTTTATTACTCCTCGGGGCCCGGAGCTGCTCCCTTCGGTATCGAGCCCGACTCCTCCGCTGCCTCCCCCTCTTCCTGTTCCTCCGCCTTGACCTCGGCCTCGTCCTCGGCCAGCCCTCGGTACGCCTTGTTGTCTTGGTCTCTTCTTCAGATAGCTTGTGTACATTGGTTTGTACCGGAGCAGTTCTGGGGCGTAGCGGCTGGTGATTGGGATGGCATATGCAGCGTGGATTCGAGCTTTGGAAGCTCTCTCCCGAAGGCCGGCAACAACCCCCTCGGCTGCAACAAAATTAACCAAAAAAAAAGGGGAGAAGAAGTTAGTATATATTCAAGAGAGAATTGAAGTATGCAGCATAAATACCGAAGCCTATGTTTACCGACCAGGTGCCCCGGCCTCGAATTGAACCGTGGTAGCTGTGTCGACGCTCTCCCCGAAACCAAACATAAAGTTCCCAGAGACTACAACGTAGATGCCCGCCCACTCCTCGGAGTCCGGCAGGTGGTCAATCAAGAAAGTGTCATAGTTCGCTCTGCATGACAAGTAGTGTCCGCCGCACTCTCGGTTGATGCCTAGCAAATACACTCTGAAGAGTTCTTCAAGACCGAAGGTCAGGTTGAACTGCCTCCTCAACTCAATGACGCTGGTGATGATCCAGTAGGAGTTTACCGTGAGTTGGGAGGAGGTGAAAGTGAGGGTCCAGAGCACCCGTCAGATAAACTGATGGAGGGGGAATCTGATTCCGCCCTCGGTGATTGCCATTAGGGGAAAGATCAACTCCCCCTAGCAGTATGGAAGATTCCAAGGGTCGGTATCTCGAAGCAACCGGGCCTCGACATCCGAAGGTCTACTGAAGACCCTCTTGAACTCTGCGTATGCTGCAGGCGTGTCGTTGAAGTACTGTCCCAGGAAGGGACACGGTCTCATCGGCCTCCTCCGCCCTCGAACCTCCTCGGAAGCACCCGCGTATAGCCCCGGGGCTTGGTTCGATGTGCTCTCGGGTTCTGTCATATTCGGGTCAAAGGTCGTCACTTCACGTTGAGCTCGGTCAGGGTCAGTCGGTTCAATATAATCGATTGGGATCCAGTATAATCTTCAGTTCCAAGCTTGTCGAAAGATGCCCTCGAGCGTGGAAGAGTCTGAACTACTGGAGCTATCTGAAGAGAGATCAACGACCATCCGCCCCAACCTAAACAAAGACAAGAACGTGCAAAAACCCATCAGCTATGTGCATCGGGGAAGGCAATAGGTCCTGACGCTTGGGACGGAATGGTCATCACTCTTCGGTGGTGTTTAGTCTCGATCGTCTCAGGGAAATCCCTCCTCTGGAGGAACCCCCTCGGGTCTCGCACTAATCCCTATGGGTCCAAGTATGAGGGCAAGCCTCGGGAAGAACTAAGGCTTCGGGAAGAACATTGGGCCTCGATTTCAGGAATCACGGCGGAGAACGCCATCGACACCGCGAACCAGACGGCGGTGAGCGGCGTCTCCACCCCAATGGACGTTAAAAACAACGTAAAAGCTTGAGAAAACCACTAAAACTTGAAGATCATGATTTGAAGATCAACATACCTAATTTTCGTTTGAAGATCTGCCCTCAAATCGCTTGAAAACTCGATCAAAGGGTCGAATAAGACGGTGGCAGCAGTTCGACGTCTTTTCAAGAGCTCTAGTGCCCTTTTCTCTCATTCTTCTCTGTTTTTATAATGGAGCGGACGAGCGGTTACGCGGGAAACGAAGCGCCGTGCACCGAGCCGTCGGATTGCCGACACGCGTCTCCATCGGACGGTCAGCAACGAAGAGTCTACACCGGGTTCAGAAGCGCCAGTTGACCGAGCCATTCGCATTTTGACACGTGTCCTCGATAGGACGGTTCGTACCAATCATCTGACATTTCACGTGCCGAGACAGCTTTTGGACTCCAGTGCTTCGGAAAAATGCTGACACATGGCTCCTGGGGCTGGGGCTAGCTATCCTTGGCTATCGATGTCAATTTACTCCTATGCACCTCAGTTATCGAAGGTCCCGATTGTGCCGGTCCACGCAAAGGATCAACTCCCCAGAACCGAAGCAGGCGTTGTGCTCTGAAGAGTTGAGGGGCTATTGTGGTGGCCTCGGTTACGAGCTCGGTAACCTGGCCGAATGTTGTGACCCCGGCACTCGAGCTACCTTGAACCGAAGCCATGCGAGGACTTCGTTCCTCGGTCTACTCCTCGAAAGTTGTTACGCCATGCGGTCCCCACGAAGATCATGCAACGGACTCAATCATTGGGATTCCCCTTTCACATGTGCTCCGCAACCGTTTCCTCCCTCTCATCACATATGATGTCACCCGAGGCGGTTACTTGAGCGTATACTCCACGCGCTAGCTTGGAGTCCAAGAAACCCTAAGTCTATAAATACGAAGGGACTATAACCTAAAGAGGTATGCCATTCAACCCTAACCCTAGACCTATCTCCCCTTTCTGAGATCTAACTTGATCGTCGGAGGGTCACTGGAATGTCCAACCCCTAGTGACTTATTGCAGGTCTCCGCGGTGGAAGCACGGAGCAGCAGGAGGAGGACTTACCTAAGCCTTGGATCTGTTCCCGATAATTCGATCCCCTACACATAATTTTGACGTTTGTGTTTTGGTACCCCTTTTGTGTGATCATAAGACCTGCTACCTGTTCTTTTTCCTTCATTTCTTGGACCTTGATAAGTAGGAAATAACCTCCCAAGGTCAGCCCAGACCAGGAAGCCTAACTCAACACGAAGGGCCATGTAGGGGACCTAGTGACATAGAGCTTAACTTGAAGAGCAGAGCTCAGTGGACCAGCCCAAGGGCAAAGGTCATCCCAAGGTCAGCCCAAAACAAAGAGCTCACGAGCACAGCTCTAAGGGCTCGAGCTAGAGTCCCAAGAACATGGAATCTAGCCTATGAGAGCTAGCCTCTATTAAACCAGCTTAAGGATTGAGGCCAGCTCACAAGCACAGCTCATAGAAGAATACCGAGCTCAGCTCACCGGGCGAGCTCGGCAAGGAAGGCAAACCTGCACCCAGAGACTTATAAAATATGCCATGACGGAAGTTCGTACAGTCCATGAGACTTATAGAACAGCCAAGACCTTATCTCAAGAGATTAGGCCGCGAACCTTGATGGCAATCACAGAGTTCTAAGGAGAGGAGAACTCCTAAACCTGATAAGGACCAAAGAAGTCCTAGGTAAGGAGGACACTCCATCACCAATCTATTCCTATCCTAATGGAGACCTTTGCACCGTAAGGACTCTTAATCTTGATAACAATTGCTGAGTCCAAAGGTAAAAGGACTCCTCGAATCTGATAAAGGTCAGGGGAGTCCTGAGGTGAGGAGGACACTCCAAACACCTATCTATACCTACCATGAGTGGATGAGACTTAAGAGTCCCAGTCCTACGGGATTCCTCCCAAGATGCCTATATAACGATAACGCCTCCATAACATAAAGGTACACAATAATATGAAATTCATACTCAGTCCATACTCTCTTCTAAAGCAGATCGACTGACTTAGGCATCGGAGGGGTGATGGCGACAGCCACGCCGGTGCCCATAGTTTACTATTTCTATTTCGCAGGTCACAGATCGAGCACATCGGAAGCTGTTTTATCCGCTGGAGAATCAGATAGACGGTTGAGGAACCCCTCCTCTAGAGGTGACCCAAAATTGCTTCATCAGCTGGCGCCGTCTGTGGGAAGCGATTTGTTCTCCCAATGATTTTCTCCAAACGAAATGGTTTCCAACAAAATCCCAAACGAATCAGCGTGCACGCGGTTCGAGTGATCCGAAGTCGATCCAGAACGATAAGTTCTCCAAAAATATTTATGTGACGATCGGACAAAGACGATGCTAGTCGAGTCGTCGGCTGGAGTTATCAACGCCTGCATGACACGCAACGCTGTTTCGTGCCCTCGAGATAAGTGTTTTGCATTGTTGCACATGATCTGTATTTAATATCATCATAATACTCCTCTTTGTTTGGGCGCTAGAATTCTGTGGGTTAAGACCCAACACCAGCCTACATCTGGTTATTGGAAGTCTCCGATTTAGCAATAAGTCTTTCCAAGGATCGACCAATAATTAAGTGACCTCTATTACTCCAGTACCATAAACATGGTTATTGCGGGGATAAATGGAAACCGACCCCTTCCGAACCAAGGTTCAATGGTCGTCGCCCATCACGAAAAATTGCACTCTGCTTGTTTGACAAAAAAAAAGAAGAGAGCCACGGCTCTTGACAAATTTTATTTCATCACGATGACTCCCGAATAGGAGTTCGGAGTAGATCAAATTTCAAGCATACATGTCGCCATGGTATTTTCCAGCCCGAACATTGACTTTCCTTTGCGGACAACGGTAGAGTTGGTAACGAAAATTATCGTACTACAAGATAAGTCTTGTTTCTCGTTCATCTCTTTACTTTAATTAATTACCGCTTGTTGAAAGCCTGTCCTGCGTTGGAATTAGTCACATAATCTTGTGGATTATTATAAAAAGAAGAATAATTATGCCCATTAATATTTCAGAGGAGGATCCAAATTTTATGCGCTCAGGCTGCGTTGCCTAATGACCAATAGCGATCCTAACTCATGAACCTCGTTTCATAAATGTTTTTGGCACATCTCATATGATTTAGTTATTGTAATAACTGGTGTTATTCTAAGAAAGCAATAACCACAAATTTATTGAAATTGTTCTTAATGTCAAACATGAGAATTGCAGCATTAGAAAACTCGCATTCAATGTGCTCGGCAAAAAACCCAAGCCATAATCTTTTGCAATTTTGTTTGGCTGCGATGGCTCCCGCAAGTAAATTCAGGGAGCTCAATTGTGGGCGCAAAGTTCGCAAAGAACTCATGCCAAATTCCAAAAGAGACCACCGGAGCAAGTAAGGCACACATATTGCCACGGCAATTCAAAGCCTGAACATGGGCATTTCTTTATTGAAAATCGTCTTCGGCGGTGGAGTTGGTAATCCAACCATCAGATAAGTCATCCCATGCTTTATTTATTTATCTCCATCGAATTTCTATATTCTAAGGAATCTGTTTGTAGAGTAAACCTCTTTCAAGAAGTCATTTTGCATATGCTTACATCTTCGGCACAGATTTTAATATTTCCTGCAAGCATACAAGTGCTAATTGCAACTGTTAGGGAATGGGAAAGTCCCTCGAATCCTAGAGGTCAATAGCCGACACACAGTAGTATACTAAAGCGGTTGATATGTGGGAAACGATTTGTTTCCCCATAATTTTTCTCCAACATGGACGGTATCTCAAATTGTAAAGATTCAAAGGACGACGATAATCACAAAGGAGTCGTGATCTAAACCAACGTCCTGGCGAGTCAATCAACGAGATAAGATCTTTACATAATTATGCTAATTCTTGTTTCAATCTTTAATATACTGTACCCATCATGGATTTTGTCAACTATAGTATGGCCGCAGTATATTGGCTGTCTCTATGGAGGAGTATTTATTAAAGAAAAGCACTCATACAGCATCTTTTTGACTTATCTCTCATGATTTGGTTGCAAGGACTGACCAATAGAGATCGAGGCCTATAAATTGCGAACGACAGAGGTGGAATGCAAAACGTCGCAACGGCCGGCACGTATAATATCAAAGAAATTGAAGGCAACCCAATTTTGAACCAAGGTTCAATGGCCGACACCCATTTTTATTCAGTTTTACAAACAGATTTTACTATGGGATTTTGAAAGAATGACTGCACTCCACCTGTTCGACAAAAAGAAAAAGAGAGAGCCACGGCTCTTGGTAATTTTGTCCCTAATAGATCTTGTATGTGAAGTGGCAAGGTTATTGCAGGGATAAATTGAACCTGACCCCTTTCGCACCAAGGTTTCAATGTAAAAATTAATGCCCCAACAGTCGGTGTGTACAATATCAAAGGAATGAAAGCCAATTATTCATAAGCCACGGCTCAATGAAGGACGCTGCTACAACATATAAAGAAATTTATCGGACTTTAGCTAAGCGCTGTCATTGGCTATCACCCACCACAGGCTCATACAGAGACGATGCAAATAACGCATCCATTATCCTTGGAAATTCTGGCCCAAGCATTGCTGCTCCCTTATTTATATTGGAGACGGCAAAAGAGACAAATCCAACTATGAGATAAGTGCTCCCATGTTTTATATGTTCAATTTTATCTCTATTAATGTGGCAGTTCCAATTTTGCCATGAGAGTTTATGCAAGTTCTTTACATTGCATCTATGTACACAGTGCATATTTACTCTCCCAATTACCAAACATCTCATCCTTTGCGAAGGCACAAAATGATATTTTGACCACTCATGGTTATGGCTTATTATCAGCCAATAATTAATCAACCCACAAAAACGGGTAGACTCGAATATCATGCATATTTCGATTATACTTATTCAACCTATTGAATGTTCGGATTATGGATCCAACTTCAAATTCACACAACTTGGGTTCTATTCCTAATGATTTTTTATGTAGTTCAAAGACCATTGTAGGAATGCCAACGTAATTTTGTGGGAGGTCTTGACAAAGGTCTCACGCCGATCAATGCGCATATGAACAAAAAATCGAAGCCCATCAGTCCCGAATGGTGAACCGATCAAGCAAGGCATCGGCAGCCTTAACATGGAGATATTTTAAGAGATAAGTCCACCCCTACTTGTCTATTTATTTATCCTTTGATTGTGGTTTGCGATATCCTCTACATACTAGCAAATCTGTCTAATGAGTAAAAACTCTACAAAAGGGCTCATAAATTTTTCCACAAACATCTTAATTGTGGAAAGGACCACGGCCGAAATGCATATGATAATATCGTAGGCCTTACAAATCTCTGAAGCAGCCCTATTGCATTACAGTTTGATGCAATTATGACATAGTAATGTTAATTGCCCTGATTTTATATGGGCCAATTATAATTTTCTCTCCAACATTGATGGAGAAGCACGCCCGACCCCAGAAGAGTCATCATATGATCATACTTGTATGCCATGGCTTGTTTGTATGTGCCAATTACAACCAGAATTGCCTAGCGCAATGGATTTATCTCCCAAGGACATAAGAAATTTATTCAAGTGTTATATTGACTGTTATCTTTTTCTAAGGAAAACTGATTGCAGAGTTCTAAAAGAAAAATCACACTCCGCTTTGTTCAGAGTAGATTAAATTTCAAGCATACATGTCGCTCACGGGCAATTCCGCGCCTGATCATTGGCGTCAAGTTGATAATAATAATTATCCAATGATAGCATAAGTTTTACTTTAACCTCGTCGTCTTGGTTAATTACCGCTTACTAAAAGCAGAGCATGTCCCCACGTTGGAATATCGCTCACAAAATCGTGTGGATTATTATTAAGAATTCACATTCAAATAAGTCTGCTTAGCAAGAGAACTCTAGAGATCTACTAGTCTAGATTAAATTCCTGCCCTACACCTCCTACGTGAGCCACGGCCAAAGGACCTTACTCTCACTCTCTTTTACAAAAAGCTTGTAGCAACGAAGAAGTTTGGTTTGCAAAGCCAATTGTGTTCGGCAACTCCTAGTGAGATCACGGTCAGCGTGTTCTGAAATAAAATTTAGCCTTAGCTCTTACCGACTAGTACAGTTCGTGAAGTATACAACGACGCTAAAGTTATTTATGAGATAAGTCTCGCGTGTACTCACTTTGATAAATAGGCTTGGCATAAAGTTCATCCTAATTTCACTCCCTTATTGGACATTTGCATATGCATAAGTTGTCTTTTTTTGAGAAAAACAGATAACAATGCTCACAGAGGAGTCGACTTGTTCTCAACTTTTTCGATCAAGAGTAAATATCGAGCCATCGCTCGGTGTATTTCTGCTATGTGGCCTTGGGATATGGATTCTACTTCACGTGTCCATTACCCTGGACAA
This sequence comes from Rhododendron molle, assembly GCA_025413875.1. Lineage (NCBI taxonomy): Eukaryota > Viridiplantae > Streptophyta > Magnoliopsida > Ericales > Ericaceae > Rhododendron > Rhododendron molle. The sequence goes on along the minus strand of CM046398.1, from coordinate 15,388,604 downwards.
ATTCACCCCCCTCCGACAAAAAAAAAGAGCCACGGCTCACAACAATTTTATTCCATCGCCACGGCCCTTGGATACAAATTCGAACCAGCTAAAACATAGAGTTGCAGTGATTTTTCAAGTAGAGAAAAAGCAACGACAATGCCCACTCGTATTCTAGAGAGGCCATTCGCAGCAAATTTACCCATCGACATCAATACCAAAAGATGACAAACTGTTTGATCTCTTGACCTCCAGCTTTGAGAAGCAATGTTTAGAAAAGCAACAGGAGCATGCCTCCAATTATTGATCAGATTCACTGATGTCGCCAATGCTGCTTTGTTCGATTAGCCGAATGGAGATTGGAGGTCACACTTGCAACCTGATTTGTAGCAAAGGATTTTCAACAAGATAATGGATGAAGATATCTTGTTGAAGATATTGACTTCGAAGGCAAAATCCTAAAATACAATGACAAATTCAACAATAAGATAAGTCTTCCCACTTTACTTATTTATTTATGTTGCCACAGGCAAACAGATTGCAGTTCACCTCATTATTTCAAAGTCATGCGACTATGACATTCATATTCTATTCAAAGGTTTCTCATTCTAGATCCTTTGTACTACGCCCCTTACAACAATAGAGGTAGAATCCTAAAGGGGATGTTAAACGACAAAGCATGGGCTTGTCGCCCTCGGCTAATGAAAGTCGTGTAGCCTAAGAGCCATAGAATCCCAAAGGGGCGCAACACGAGTTGGCTACGGTCAGATTAAATGTTAGGTACACACATTACCACGGCTCCGTAAGCACACTTGCTCCGCAATACTCCAACTATAAGTTTTGCCAACAGTTAAGACCACAACGTAGCAGGGAAGTCATTTTCTAGGCTTATGAATTATATATTGCTATTTTCTTGTTACATATTGATGCTACACTACTTGAGTTTATGCTAACGGCTAGACTATAGGTTGCAGTAAATTTTCAAAAATAAGCTGCAGCAAAAAGTAGGTGGCTGCTCAGCCTTTGCAAGCACGGCCAGCTGCCATGTCTTCCAATCCAATAAAGTGCGACGCCAAGGCTCACGCACACTCAGCATTAGCATTTTAAGACAAAAAATGCTCCATCAACATTAGTCCGATTACGGATTGAATTGCCATTTGCGAACATCAAGGGCCCAATGGGCATCCTTCCTAATAAAGAATTAGGAAGAGCAGAGCTTGCCAACCACATTACCTCCGCAATTCAAAGCATCTACACATGCCAGCAAAATTGGCTAGCTACTATAAGAAGATAACAATAATAGACAAGACCGGTCGAGTTACCAACCATGCTCCTCCAATAAAAAGTCATAAGGCCAACAGCCCGCATAAAGCGACACAAATTGCAATCATGTCCCACGGGGCGATGAGTCATAAGGTCAACTGCCCGCATAAAGCAATTACACAATCTATAAGTGCCAAGCTGTTTTCCAATACCTTAGCACTTGGGGGAGTAAAGAAGTGTGGGCATACAAGTCTGCTTTGGAAGAAATCAAAAGCAACATAAGTGTTTACGCATGACTAGCAAGCCTGCTCAGCCACAGCTCAAGGCCCCAAAATCAGAATAAGCAAAAGGTCAGATTGAGCAACCAAGGTCTGCTCAGAAGAACATAGTTGCTAAGGGCACATGATGTTCTCCATAAAGCAAGTGCAAGTGCAAAATTGTTATGGCAATAGCAATGAATGAGTTACTCACCTCTACGGAAACATGAAAATTTCTAAGGAAATGCACAAATAAGAGCTCAGGCTCGTTTATAGAGCTGAGCATGAAAGGCAACATCATCTGATCATCTTCAAGGATTGACATGGCCCCATCATCTGCCCGGCTATGTGGACCACCAAGTTACTCCAACAAAGGATCTTGATCGTCTAAGGTGGCTGAAACACCTCATACGGGAGGTGACAAATATAAAATATCCTAAGGGATAACCCAAGAGAGTACCTTAAGACGAGTACCCTAATGGGACAACGTAGCCCAGCCCGTCAACAAATAACTATTCAACAAAACTATAGCTTTGGTAGCAAGGAAAAAGCTAGAGCGTACAAGCTTGCAACCTTAAGGGGAAAGAAGTTGCCAAATTCGTGGAATGCGGAGCATCTCAAGAAGTATTACAAGTAGGTGCTTACCCGTATCGGTTTATTTCCATTTTTAGGAAATTGACATTTGTTTTTAGGAAGTTCTTCTCCCCATGAGGGATGGCTGTTCAAATTTCCTGTAAAGCATAATATGGTTTAGTTTCTTGTATGCATGATAAGGAAAAACAAAGCAACAGTAATAAAATTCTTAAATTTTATTTATAAAATCCGTAGCTTTAAGAAGGTGCGGACGGTCATTACATAAAGAACTTTGTGGACAAAACCCACAAAGTTGCAACCTAATCATTACCACCCTCCCTCAGAGGGGAGGAACTTGTGGCGCTGGTTACCCTCGAAAAGCTGCCAACTGATCCCAATTGGCAATCAGCACCATGCGGACCGTCTTCTCCATGACGGAAAGGGAATCCGCAACGGCCTCCATCTTGGCCGAAAGGCCATCAACGGCGGCCTTCAAACTCAGCAGCTCCTGGCATAACTTGGAGATTTGCTCCCTATTTGCCATTATGAAGTTGAAATTGTTTAGGGAATAGGGAGTGATTTCTTAGAACTATTGGTATTTATAGCACATAATGAACGGTTCATTAATCGCTTGCTAAACCAATCAGCATGATCACCATTAAAACCGCACTTCAAAACGGCCACCTCAACCGCTTAGAGTAATGGGAAGTTATGAATCTGTAGACACCCCAATCTGGGCTTCCAGATTACTTTACTTACGGTATTTGATTCCCCGATGATGAAATGGATCAAGAACACCCCGGGAATGTAAAGTGTTTGAGCTTTGAGTGTTTGAAAAACCCTTAAACCCAACCTAACCTAAGCCACTTCCAAAAGCCAAAAACCCTACTGACCCGCGCCAAGGCGCATTCGTCTCGCGCCAGGGCGCAACCATTGCACGCCAGGGCGCACCGTCGCGCGACGGTTTGACTCCCTCGCGCGACGGTTGATCATCCCGCACTGCACTACTTCCATCGCTACGCCAGTACGCACTCATCGCTGATGGATCGACTCTCTCGCTGAGAGTCGCTCGGGTCAAAGTCAAAGATTTGACTGCTGACCCACGCGCGCGACAGCTGGAACACTCGCGCGATGGTCCCACTCCCTCGCGATGGTCCACTCAGTCCTTTCACCTTTTCCACCCGCTGGTTGCTTGCCAGGGTCCAGAGGGCCATCGAACCTCGCTTTTTCCTCCTGACAAAGCCGCTGGCAAGTGTGCTTTGGGCACTACACCCTCACAACCTCTCACTTTCACCTTTGGCAAGCCTTCTCCACTAACTTTTGGCCTTAGGCCTTGTTTGCCACTCTCCTACACCTTCCAAGCCTCCTATAAATACCCCCCATTTGTTCTCTTTCAAAGGGTTAACACAAAATTGGCATTCAAAGGCTTACACCTCAAGAACAAAGCTTGTTCTTCCTCCTCCATCACTCAAATCCCCCTTTTCACCTCAACTCAGCTCAAAGTTCAAACACTTTTCAAACCAAAAGCCGAAGGTATAGCTTACCTTTGTTTTTGCTCTCTGTTCTGAGGGAGGCTGGCAGGCCAAGGCTGGTAATCAATACCACGCCTAAAGTTCACAGAAATACAAGAATCCGTGCCAAGCACTCCTTCGCGCGATGGACTCACTACGCGACTGTTCTCAGTTGCTCGCGATAGTCCTCGTGGGGTTTGGGGTGCGGTTATTCTTGTTTTATCATGTTATTCATTGTTTTGAAGTATGATAGGCCTTTTAGCTCATTGCCTCAGCATGTTAAAACACATAGACTATCTTTTCTTGCTTATTTACTTTGTTGGAATGCTTCAGGGTTGCATCTGGACTTGTACCAGAGCTCAGAGCATGCAAAGCAATTCCTGGAAGTCCAGTCAGGACCCTCACGCGATGGAGTCACTGTCTTGCGCGATGGTCCTCTATTTTCCAGTGACTGCCCTTGCATGAGCAGCTTGACTCTTGGCCTTTGTTTTAATACCCCCACTGTTTAGGGGTTGTATTTCCTTCATTTGGCTTCTTGCTTATAATAATTTGTAATAATTATTTACTTTCAGTACCTATAAACTGCATGGTTTGCCTCCTGGGTGTGCACTGGTCCTTCCAGAGCCCAGAAGGGGATAAAATTCAACCTGTGGTGAGACTTGAACACTCGCGCGAGGGAATAGGTGTATCGCACGATGGTCCTTTTTGCATGTACGTTGATCCATGCGTGCAAAGGTGGCTGTCATGTGTGATACACCTATTCCATGAGCAGCTTGGTTTATTCTAATCTGGGGGTTAAGTTTTGTCCCGTTTCATATTTGCCATCCAGCCATGCCATGTTTAGATCACATCTTGCAAACTTGTTACAGTTTTAATCCCCGATTAACTGTTCCCCCGCCCTAACTGGCTAAAAAATGATTAAAGAAGAAGAAGAATCACAAAGTTTTCACAAAATGTCTAAGTAGAGACCGATCTCCGGATTGGGCGAGAGGGGTGCCTTAAAACCCTTCCCCTCTTGTAACCTGGCTCCCGAACCCAGATATGGTTATGACGGACTGGTTCTTTCACTTTTTTTCAAATCAAATAGCGCGGCAGGTGCTTCGAAATACGGTTCCTTGGGTGACGGACCTTCAAACCTGCTTCGTTTTGTCCTACGTCTCCGCTCGCGCTCCCTCGAATTTTGGGGCCCTCTCGCTTTGGAATTCGAAAATTCCAGGGCATGCGCATAGTGGCGACTCTGTTGGGGATAATCGAACCGATATTAATCCGTACTTAGAGTTTAATACGCTTGTGAACAATCCCTTAAAAGTCTGTCAAAACGGTTCGCGCCGCCGAAGGTTGGAATGGTGATTTAACAGAACCTTGTCCAGCCAATCTAATCTAGGACTTTTTCGATTGTTCACTTGGGTTTTTTCTAAAGATGGACTAAATAAAGTGAGCCGAGCTTGAAAAGGCATTTTGCGATTTTGTGATTCTTCTTCTTCTTAATCAATTTCTAGCATCTCATTTGCATCGATGTGGGATAAGCCTCGTTGGATCGCTTTGGCAATCCGGCAGGTTTTTCGGAGCCCGGGGACCCCGAATGACCAACAACCTTTGACGATGATGGGTCATGCTACCGCTTGACTGTTGCTCAGCTGAATCGTGGGCAACGGAGGTATATCTGTGGCCTTAGTCCGAGGAACCAGTTACGAAACCAAAACCCGCCTTTGCATATACAAAGCATTAGAACTCTCCAAACTAGGACAAGTACTGCATGGTAGGATCTACTTGCATCTAACCCCATATACTGTCTACGTGTTACTGCTTTCCCTATCGCATGCACTGTACATACACTGTTGTGCATAGGAGCATGCTTAAGGCAATTCTTTATTTTGAGTTTGTCTTACGCTGTCTAAGTCGTTGTTGGACCCGATGAGGAGTCGTTCATTCTGTCGAATGTTCGTTATCAATCGCAAAGTCCTTAGTTCAATGAGACTTTGAGAAATCAAAATTTGCTAAATCCTCAGCTCATGCCTGATTGAGGTTTCAACCGACAATAAGGAACAATAAAGTATTGATGCCGTGTCACTGGCGCCACCCAGGTTGAAGTGCGTTGTCACTATACACCACGTTGTTCAAGGTTAAGGTGCCATGTCATCAATGCCAAGTTGTTTTTAATTCAAAGTTGAATCTTCAAAAGGGACTAGACGAAGATTTAGTCTATTTTGACATCTTTTAGGATCTATCGAACTACTCAAGGACACATTGCCGAAAAGAATTCTGAGGATTCCGGCAACGTCTGAAATTCGTTAGGCAAACTTGTCTCTGGAAATGTACATACATACATATTGTTTCGCATAAGAGCATGTTTAGGGCGGCTTCTAGGTTGTCTCTCACTTTTGAGTCTGTCTTACGCTAGTTTGGACGCTGCTAGACCCGATGAAGAGTCGTGCATCTCGATAGTGCATGTTGTTAAGTTTTCAAAGTCCTTAGATCAGCGAGACTTTGGGAAATCAAACCTTATTAAATCCTTGGCTCATGCCCGGTTGAAGATTCAACCAAAAATAAGGAACCACAAAGTGTTGATGTCGTGATATTGATGTCATTTTGGTTATCGTGCTAAGCACGTACACCGCCCCAGCTAATGCGCGTTGTCGCTGAAGCCACCCCGGTAAAGGTGTCACGCCATCAATACCGAGTTGTTTCAAGTTCAAAGTTGAATCTTCAAAAAGGACTAGTCGAAGACTTAGTCTGTTTTGACATCTCTTAGGATCAGTTTGATCCTTTCAAAGGATACACCTTCGAAAAGAAATCTGAGGATTTTGGCAGCGTCCGAACATCATGAGACAGATTTGTCTCTAGTTCTAGAGTCTAGGGTTGACACCGACAACGACGTGTACATTGCATTCTATTTGCTGTAGGAACACCACTGAGCATTCACTTATTTTACTGTCTAGTTCTGAGCCATTGCACCGAGCAAGAGAGTACCGAAAGGAAGAGCCAAACCTGGTTGAGAACGTCTGCCAGGGCTGTTACACCTTTGCTTCCAAAGTCATATCTCCTTCCTCGTTCATCAATCCAGAATGGCAGCACAAATGGAGCCGGTTGAGCTCAGGAAAGCTGTAGAGGAATTGGGTCACAAGATGGACAAGCAAATGATTATGGTCCAGGGACTCGTTGGCCTCATTACCTCCACAGCCCCGCAGCCAGATATGGGGCTAGTCATGGAACCTTCTCCAGCCTGTCACACTCCTGCATTTGGGATCAAGTTGTGCTCGAAGGACATGTTCAAAAACCTGGCTGAGTTCCATGAGGCCAGGACCTGTCCAAAGGAGGATGCTGGTTCCTTATTCACAACCATTGCTGAAGGGGAGGACATGTTTGGTGATGATTTTAAACCCAAAGGCAAAAGAATGCATCCTGTTGATGAGGCAATGTGGTGCAATTGTGAAGCAAACAAGGGTCCTGCTTTGAATTCTCAATCCGGTCACCGGAATCAACCGAGGACTTTCTCATGTTTCACTGCACCTTTGGCCTCAGTTTATGAGAAGCTCCTTGATATTGGTGCCATCAAACCCCTCAATCCAACTCCTCTACCCAAAAATCCATCACCCAATTTCAAGCATAACCTCTATTGCACCTACCATTAAATGCCTGGCCATTCTACCAATGCATGCTTCCGGCTTCGACATGCCATTCAAGATCTCATCGATTGTGGCACCATCACAACCCCACCTCCATCAACAGCCGATGTCAATCAGGTTCAAAACACTCAAAGCTTCCGAGCCCGAACCCAACCTCAAAATTTCTCTATCTTCGAGGCACCTCTATCTGCAGAAATGGAGAAGCTTTTCCAATCCGGGCATCTCAAGCCTTTGACCCCGACTTCCCCACCTAAAGTCTTACCAGCCAACTACAATGCCAACCATTTCTGTGCCTTCCATCAAATGCCTAGCCATCTCACTGATAAGTGTTATCGTCTCCGACACGAGATACAAGACCTAATTGACAATGGCACGTTGCAAGTTCCATCAAAGCCCAACATCACCTCCGACCCCTTGCCTCAACACGGCTCTGACCCTCTGGTTGGTCAGATAACTATGAACTCTACTCAAATCAACCCGAGCTCCAAGCAGATTGTACCCATCCCGTCCGAGCCTGAGGATAGCTTGCTGGCCGCTGTTTGTGTGAATGAGGTTTTCGCTGCTGACATCTGGGTTGACAGTGATGAGGGGCTTACAAATGAGAGGACCGACTGGCTGTGGTCCATTGATCAAAGGAGCATCAAGTAGGTTTCGTTGAAAAAGCTGAAAAAGCCGAAGTGCTGTTGCTTGGGCCTGGCACCCGCTGGATCCTACCTCTTTTTGTGGAAGCTACGGGTAGCTTTTTAACAGTTGCATTTTCAAAACTGCGTCTAGTTTGCATTGGCGATACGTCTGAGTCTGACACAGAGTCTTTTGCGTTTGTCTGAAGTCTAGCTCTGAGTCGGAGTTCGTGCCTCTTGGCCCTCCACGTTGTAGCTTGTATTTCAAGTTTTGAGTCTGCTGTACTTGGTAAACCTGTGGTTTTTTATGATATGCATTTCTGCTTACTTCGCTCGCTTTTGAATAAACTGTGTCGACCCTGACGATGAAGGGATAGATTTCGATGGGATCATCCCCAAGGAAATGTGTTCCCTCGCCGAAAGGAAAGATAAAAGGCATGCTCAGCCTATTAAAAGAAGAAGTAATTTTCAATAAACTTGAAAGACAAGTATAACCTCCAGAAAGGTTCAAAGTTGGTCCAAGCATTGTTCCCAGAGGAGCATCAACAAACTCAAAGAATTCATCAAACATCTTGGTGTGGTCTCATTAAGTCACGCCTTGCGTTGATCCTGAGACAAACAAGCATCAAACCCCTTGCTATCGGGTGCCAATCCAGAAAGTAGAAACACCAAAGGCTCCGGGCCTCATACCATGTTCAAAAGCAGCAACTGTGGCGTTCCGCCAAGTACAAATGAGATAGTGTACAAAATGGCCCGGAGTAAGGCATTTCCAACCGAAGCACTCCTGACCCTGCGTCATCAAAGCCATTGTATCTGGGGCTACAGCCAAAGATTGTCGACCTCGACAGCAACAATTTCAAAACCTTGGTCAACTTGGATCAATTCGAAAGCTACTTTTCCCTGAGAGAAGCTTGTTGGGCTGAAAACCCCAAGGGCGGGCAGTTCCAAGCAAAAGTTCGAGTAGCCTGCTAGCCCGAAAACCTATGAAGGGGGTCTAGGTAAAAATGAATAGGCAATATTTGAAAGCTCACTAGACTGAAGACCCGAATGGGCAGTACTAGGCAAAAGTTAGAGCACAAAAGGAGAGGTAAACACACGAGTGAACCTTAGCCTGAACTACGTTTTGACCTGATTCCCCAAAGTGGGATACGTAGGCAGTTTCTCATTGAGACTCGGTCACAATCTATCAATTGGATCCATGGTTGACATTTTGGTACACATCAAAGGTCGGAGAGGATCAAATATCAAGCTGCATTGGAGGAACCAGAAGTGGGAAAACCTTTGTCTTTCAATTTTATTGCAAAACTGCTATTTTTATTTATAGGCTGAGCATAAAACCTTAAAAATATTTGAAGCATAAAAAACAGAACGAAATGCTGGAAGCCTAATGGCTCACAGTTTATTCTAAGTTCAGCGAAGTTTGGTGTAAGCAACCGCGGTGCGTTTGTTAGAAGTGATGTGCGTTGGTCTCAAAGCTGCACCCGCTCTTTCAATTCCAGCGGTAGCAGTCTGCTTCTGCCCTTGAATGTTGTTCCAGGGGCTTTTGCCAAGTCTTGTCATACTATGCAAGTCATGTGGACTTAATGTGACTGCACGGGGGTGTCGGTTTCAGTCTGGGCCTATATGAGTCATCATCTGCGTCTTATGTCCGTCTTTGTGGCGTTTTTCCAGTTTTTTTTAATCAATTGTCATGTCGAGATGCTTTTCTCGATTCTGTTTGTACAGGTCTTTGTACCTTTTGCACTTTATAAGTGTCAGTTTCACCTGTTTAGGAATGTCGTGAGTTTTGGCCCTTAATACCCAAAATTTCGTTATGTTCTGTGTGCCTAAGGGTTCGCATTGACTCTTTATCCCTTTTCATTTGAGCTAGGTGAGTCTGTACATGTGCGCGTGTCTGTGTGTCAATTCAGAGCACTTGTCAATGCAAATTAAATATTAGTGGTTAGTTTTTACATTCTCTTCAACACTTGCAAAAGAGAGTCAATAAATTGGAAAATGCAATTTTTACATTGCTACCCCAGCTCCTGTAATCCACAAGCTATGGAATTTCATGAACAGCAAGGGCTCGTCAGCCCAAGGCCAAGCAGAGCATCTCTGGGGCTGATCTGCCCAAACATCGAAGAAAGGGGGCATGTAGGCCCAATCTCATTGCTAAACATCAACTGGGGCCCGTTGGCCCACTCAATGTCTCTCTATCTTGGTGCACATCTCAAAAGTGTCAAACAGTACAGTAATGAGGCTCAGTGGTAGTCCTTAGGTGTCGTTGTCCTTCTAGGAGCCGCCCTACGCTTGCATCTGCATTTTCAATTATATTATACATGTCATTGCATATTGTGTGTATATTAGATGTTGAAAGCAGGAAAATTCTATCAAATGTCAAAGCACGCCTATCCAGTATCAAAGGCAGCAAGTAAACATGATTTTTGGGACAACGCCTGTTGCCTGGTCACTTTTGTAACTGCGGCCGGAACCGCTTCTTTGGGATAATGCAGCTGTGAGAGGGGTTTCACATGCCGCTTTCCTCATCTTGTTTTCCATGGCAACCATCAAGCCTGCGACTTATACTAGCGCGCGCAGGTAAATTCAGGCCTGAGGCCCAATCAGCAGTTATCACCAATTCCTCCCCAGCTGCAGTCCGCCTTGTCTCTATCCATGTTATCATCAAGGATAACCACTGCTTGTGCTACTTGGATCAACACAACGACAGCCGGTCCTGTCCAACCTCAACGGCCTAATTACTTTGTATAGCGATCTGCCTGCTTCAACTCAACGACAAATGCCCGGTCCTTCCATCTTCGACGGCTTTGATCGCATTGTAGAGCGATCCGCCTGCTTTCAAATCAACGACGATCCGTCCTGTCCATCTTCAACGGCTTGATCACTTTGTATAGCGATCCGCCAGTTCAAATCAATGATAGCCGGTCCTGTCCATCTTCAACGGCTTAATCATTTTGTATAGCGATCCGCCTGCTTTCAAATCAACGACGATCCTGTCCATCTTCGACGGCTTGATCTCATTGTAGAGCGATCCGCCTGCTTTCAAATCAACGACGATCCGTCCTGTCCATCTTCAACGGCTTGATCATTTTGTATAGCGATCCGCCAGTTCAAATCAACGATAGCCGGTCCTGTCCATCTTCAACGGTTTTATCATTTTGTATAGCGATCTGCCCGTTTTAAATCAACGACAGCCGATCCTGTCAATCTTCAACGGCTTGATCACTTTGTATAGCATCGCCTGCTTTCAAATCAACGACGATCCGATCCTGTCCATCTTCAATGCCTGATCACTTTGTATAGCGACCGCCTGCTTTCAAATCAACGACAGCCGGTCCTGTCAAATGTCTTCAACGTTTGATCATTTATACCGATGATCCTTCCACCCTGACCGCAACGGTTTGATCATTTATATCGATGATCATTTATACCCATCCAGCCTTTAACGGTTTGATCATTTATACCGATGATCCTTCCACCCACCGCAACGGTTTGATCATTTATACCGATGATCATTTATACCCATCCGTCTTTAACGGTTTGATCATTTATACCGATGATCCTTCCACCCACCGCAACGGTTTGATCATTTATACCGATGATCATTTATACCCATCCAATCTTCAACGGTTTGATCATTTATACCGATGATCCTTCCACCCTGACCGCAACGGTTTGATCATTTATACCGATGATCATTTATACCCATCCGGCCTTCAACGGTTTGATCATTTATACCGATGATCCTTCCACCCTGACCGCAACGGTTTGATCATTTATATTGATGATCATTTATACCCATCCGCCTTCAACGGTTTGATCATTTATACCGATGATCCTTCCACCCGACCGCAACGGTTTGATCATTTATACCGATGATCATTGATACCCATCCAGCCTTCAATGGTTTGATCATTTTTACTGATGACTTCCCGCCCCGGCTTCAACGGTTCGATCATTTTTACTGATGATCCTTCCATCAAGATTGCAAAGTTTCCCAACGGTTTGATCATTCGGCACATTGATCTCCCCGTCCGCCTTCACGGCAGCCAGTCCTGTCAAATTCATCAAACGGCAATCAACACATCGTCCATCCAGTCCACAATGACGATCAAATATCGTCCAATGGTCTGTTCATCCGCAACTAATTGTTCCCCAGGAGAGTCCATCTTGGCTTGTCCCGAACGACAATCACCTTCAGTCTAGCCGCAAGTGCATCTTCCAGCAGGCTTATTGCTCTGTCTCGGATGGTCTTTGATAAGGAGATTGGCTCTGATTCCCAACAGATGGAATTCAACCTGCCTGACACGACCTACCCGTGTTTGTTGGAATACTTTGTGCCGAGGATAGCTTGATCCCCAGCAACGACGGCCTGTCCCGTCCACATCTGTAGCGACAGCCTATCCTGTCCAAATTCGATCAACAAGCGGCGATACAATCGTCCACTTCTACTTCCATCCTTGGCAATGGATCACACGTCCATTCCACCAATCAGGTTCTGTAAGTATGTTTGTCTACTTTACTATGTTCTGCTCTGGATTACCTTGAGGGGTGTCTAGAATTCTTTGACGTTACTTGTACCAAGTCAATGGTGCTTCAAGTGCCGTCAAAGAGGGGCTACTGTAGACACCCCAATCTGGGCTTCCAGATTACTTTACTTACGGTATTTGATTCCCCGATGATGAAATGGATCAAGAACACCCCGGGAATGTAAAGTGTTTGAGCTTTGAGTGTTTGAAAAACCCTTAAACCCAACCTAACCTCATCCACTTCCAACAGCCAAAAACCCTACTGACCCGCGCCCAGGCGCATTCGTCTCGCGCCAGGGCGCAACCATTGCGCTGCCAAAGACCGTCGCGACGATTTGACTCCCTCGCGATGGTTGATCATCGCGCTCCAGACTCACTCCATTGCGCGCCAGGGCGCAATCGCTACGATGGATCGACTCTCTCGCGAAAGTTCGCTCGGTCAAAGTCAAAGATTTGATCGCTGACTCCACGCGCGCGATAGCAGGAACACTCACGCGATGGTCCCACTCCCTCGCGATGGTCCACTCCAGTCCCTTTCACCTTTCCACCCAGGCTGGTTGCTTGCCGTGGGGTACGTAGGGCCATCAACCCCGCTTTTTCTCCACAGTGCCGTGGCAAGGCAAAGCTGGGCACTACACCCTCACAACCTCTCACTTTCACCTTTTGGCATGCCTTCTCCACTAACTTTTGGCCTTAGGCCTTGTTTGCCACTCTCCTACACCTTCCAAGCCTCCTATAAATACCCCCATTTGTTCATCTTTCAAAGGGTTAACCAAAATTGGCATTCAAAGGCTTACACCTCAAGAACAAAGCTTGTTCTTCCTCCTCCATCACTCAAATCCCCCTTTTCACCTCAACTCAACTCAAAGTTCAAACACTTTTCAAACCAAAAGCCGAAGGTATAGCTTACCTTTGTTTTTGCTCTCTGTTCTGATCTCTGAGGGGAACTAGCAGGGCCAAGGCTGGTAATCAATACCAGTCCTGGCCCTAAAGTCAAAATACAAGAATCCGTGCCAAGCACTCCCTCGTGCGATAGACTCACATACGCGCGCGACAGTCCACTGTCTCGCGCGACAGTCCTTGTGGGGTTTAGGGGTGCTGGTTATTCTTGTTTTATCATGTTATTCATTATTTTGAAGTATGATAGGCCTTTTAGCTCACTGCTCAGCATGTTAAAACACATAGACTAGCTTTTCTTGCTTATTTACTTTGTTGGAATGCTTCTGGGTTGCATCTGGACCTGTACCAGAGCTCAGAGCATGCAAAGCAGTTCCTGGAAGTCCAGCCAGGACACTCGTGCGAGGGATTCAATGTCTCGCGCGATGGTCCTCCTGAGTCGAGTAACTACCCTTGCATGAGCAGCTTGGCCCTTGGCCTTTGTTTTGATATCCCCACTGTTTAGGGGTTGTATTTCAATTTGTTTAGCTCCTGTTTATAATAATTTGTAATAATTATTTACTTTCAGTACCTATAAACTGCATGGTTTGCCTCCTGGGTGTGCACTGGTCCTTCCAGAGCCCAGAAGGGGATAAAATTCAACCTGTGGTGAGACTTGAACACTCGCGCGAGGGAATAGGTGTATCGCGCGATGGTCCTTTTTGCATGCACGTTGATCCATGCGTGCAAAGGTGGCTGTCATGTGTGATACACCTATTCCATGAGCAGCTTGGTTTATTCTAATCTGGGGGTTAAGTTTTGTCCCGTTTCATATTTGCCATCCAGCCATGCCATGTTTAGATCACATCTTGCAAATCGTGTTACAGTTTTAAATCCCCGATTAACTGTTCCCCCGCCCTAATGGCTAAAAAATGATTAAAGAAGAAGAAGAATCACAAAGTTTTCACAAAATGTCTAAGTAGAGACCGATCTCCGGATTGGGCGAGAGGGGTGCCTTAAAACCCTTCCCCTCTCGTAACCTGGCTCCCGAACCCAGATATGGTTATGACAGACTAGTTCCTTCACTTTTTTTCAAATCAAATAGCGCGGCAGGTGCTTCGAAATACGGTTCCTTGGGTGACAGACCTTCAAACCCAGGTGGCGACTCTGTATTTTTGGCGAGTGCGTGCACAGCCTCTGTCCGCTATCGCGCTCCCTCGATTATGGGCCCTTGCTTCGGGAAACGAAATTCCCGAAGGCTCACTTTGGAATCCGAAAATTCCAGGGCATGCTGCCCACAGAATCCAGTTACCTCGAGCAGTTGAAACGATTGCCTTTTAAACATACACGGTTCTCATTTCAAAGCAAACCTCATGCGTCTTGTTCAGCTATGTTCCGTTACAGGAATAATCATTAGACTTGAAGAATACCCTACGGGAAATTCAAGCAAGTATATTAATTATTTAGATATAAAATCAATTATACACTTAGGGGAGTGGAAATGTCGCCTCCTCAATAGACGTAGCTAGGCTATGCAATTAATAGAGCTTAGGAAAAATTTTCAAGCTCATCGGATGTAGCACAGCTATGCAATTAAAAGAGGTTGGGAAAATTTTTGAGCTCAGCAATTTAAAGAGCTTAGGAAAAATTTCCAAGCTCATCAGACGTAGCACGGCTATGCAATTAAAAGAGCTTGGGAAAAGTTTTCAAGCTCAGCAATTTAAAGAGCTTAGGAAAAAATTTTAAGCTCAACGGTTATAGCACAGCTATGCCATCTATGGAATCACAACTCGTGCACTAAAAATCCCAAGGGAAACTTCAATAAGTGTCTCAATTGTTTGGACGCAAGCAATTTACACACTTAGAGGAGTAATATGCATAGTACAATTATAATGAGCTTAGGGAAAAATTTCCCAGCTCCAAAGACGTAGCCAAGGCTATGCAAAAGACATAGCACGGCTATGCAAAAAAGCTTAGGAAAAATTTCCAAGCTCCAAAGACGTAGCCAAGGCTATGCAAAAGACATAGTACAGCTGTGCAATAAACGAAAATTTGGGAAAATTTCCAAGCTCAAATGATGTAGCTAAGGCTATGCAATAAATGGATCTCAGGAAATATTTCCAAGCTCAAGAACGTAGCTAAGGCTACGCAACATATTGATTATTTATCAAAGAGTCAAAGCTTGCAGAGCTCAAACCAACGTGTAATTTCAAAAGTGTTGACACGCCCACTTGATCCAGCCCCAACGTAGGCACTGAAGGGCCTGAGCTTACGGAGCTCAGACTAATAATCCAAGAGTGTAGCCTACAACCCTCCTCAACCTAGTCCAAAAGAGCTCTGGACTATACCTCCAAGGCCAGCCAAGGACGCCTAGCGGACTAACAAGCCCGAGTTGAAATCAAATCTCGGAAAGCTGCCGAGTCAGCTAAAAGCGCACAGCTGCTCAATACGTGAAGACCCGGACTCAGCCATTGACCCGGTAAAACTAGAAGATCATTGGGCAGCCAAGGATGCCCCAACAAATGAAGACTATAGGAAACCTCATGCTAAAAGACATGAGATGTTGTTCCAAACCTCGTGTTAAAGGCATGAGATGTCGTTCTAAGTCTCATGCTAAGGCGTGAGCAAACCTCATGCTAAAAGCATGAGGTGCTATTCCAAGTCTCATGCTAGGGCGTGAGAAAACTTCATGCTAAAAGCATGAGGTGCTATTCCAAGTCTCATGCTAAGGCGTGAGCAAACCTCGTGCTAAAGGCATGAGGTGCTATTTTCAAGTCTCATGCTAAGGCTTGAGCAAACCTCATGCTAAGGCGTAGAATGACCACGCTAAGCCAAGCACTTGAAGAGTCAGGGCTCAAAAAGCTTCATACTATAATATTCAAAAAAGTGGCCTGTGAGCCGCTCATACCATGGCTTATTAAATGAGCATTAAAGAGTCCCAAGGGGCTAAAAGTCCGAGGGACGTGGCCTAAAAGCCCACTCGGCCGAAAAACTAATGATGTGCCAAACTTTAAGGCAAAATATCAACACATGATCAGTCCTAAGAGGACACAAATTCACAAGTACCAGGTTGTTTTTCAACAACTACACGCTTAAAGGATTGGGGAGTACTTGAAATATATTAGTACCCTCACATCTAAGCTATTTCAAGATACTCCTAAGAGAATTAACAAAAGACAGAGCCAACGCAAAGCTCTAGAATAAGAGCAGGCTTTACTAAAGCAACAAATGTATTTTTCTTTGCTCTGCTACAAGCAGTGCTACTCAGCAAGGCTAAGGCCAGATACCCCGTTGTTGAAACAACTAAAATAGATGGGTGTAGATCAACATAAAAGGGCGCGCTCTGTTTAGCCCCCTAAACATTCTCATCGGTTTGCTGTTCAGCAAGGTTGGCCAGCGAAGCTATTCAAAAAAAGTCAAACACAACAACGTGATCATAGGACTAAGGGTCCACGAAAAATCCCCTGAACCAAGCAATGGCTATGTACGCCACAACTTGATGAACATCACAGATGATACACAAGAGAGACATGCATAGTCGTCGATTCCAGAACAAATAATGTTTCCTACCTCCTGCCAAGAAAGCCACGTGCTAGGAAACAGGGGAGTAGCTAATAAGTAGGAAATAACCTCCCAAGGTTAGCCCAGACCAGGAAGCCTAGCTCAACACGAAGGGCCATGTAGGGGACCTAGTGACATAGAGCTTAGCTTGAAGAGCAGAGCTCAGTGGACCAGCCCAAGGGCAAAGGTCATCCCAAGGTCAGCCCAAACTAAAGAGCTCACGAGCACAGCTCTAAGGGCTCGAGCTAGAGTCCCAAGAACATGGAATCTAGCCTATGAGAGCTAGCCTCTACTAAACTAGCTTAAGGATGGAGGCCAGCTCACAAGCACAGCTCATAGAAGAATACCGAGCTCAACTCACCAGGCGAGCTCGGCAAGGAAGGCAAACCTGCACCCAGAGACTTATAAAATATGCCATGACGGAAGTTCGTACAGTCCATGAGACTTATAGAACAGCCAAGACCTTATCTCAAGAGATTAGGCTGCGAACCTTGATGGCAATCACAGAGTTCTAAGGAGAGGAGAACTCCTAAACCTGATAAGGACCAAAGAAGTCCTAGGTAAGGAGGACACTCCATCACCAATCTATTCCTATCCTAATGGAGACCTTTGCACCGTAAGGACTCTTAATCTTGATAACAATTGCAGAGTCCAAAGGTAAAAGGACTCCTCGAACCTGATAAAGGTCAGGGGAGTCCTGAGGTGAGGAGGACACTCCAAACACCTATCTATACCCGCCATGAGTGGATAAGACTTAAGAGTCCAAGTCCTACGGGATTCCTCCCAAGATGCCTATATAACGATAACGCCTCCATAACATAAAGGTACGCAATACTACGAAATTCATACTTGTAGACACCTCCCCAACGGGGCATCGCCATACAGTTGTATTCTTTTCTGTGTTTGCTCGATTGGTTGCTCGCTTCATAAACCAAGATCGTGGATACCTCCATGGCTAGAGGTATCGCCACACGATAGCGGTTATCATCAAAACAGAGTCGCCACCTAGTTTGTTAAAGCTAGGAAAACAGATAGAGATTCTGGATACGGAAGCCAAAAGTACAGTAAGTGGAAGGTATTAGGCACCCCTTTCTGCCTAGCCGTGAAGCTAGCCCATAATCATTCAACATAAGACATGTAGATGCTTTATCTAACTCATACACGTAGTCTGTTTTTACGCCTTAAACAGCTTAATAAGGTGAGCCAGGACTATAAAGAAACATGCATTCGAAAGCAAGAAACAAAACAAAATTGTGCCAATCGATCACTCGACCGGCGAATAGATGTCGCGCCGAGGATCATGTCGATATCAATGTACCGCCGAGGCATCGAAGCCTGGCGGTGTTCTTCCTCACACCACACGGAAAGTTTACAGACGATCAAAAAGCTACGATTACGATTATAAGCAAAAATTAAAACAAACCAGAGCCGTTGGGCCTCACCACCTTGATCCCTCGGTTGCTTGATTGTTCGGATCGATCGGGATTGGCTGATTGATTGCTTTTTGACGAAACCCTAGGGTTAGGGTTTGAACTCCTGGTTGGATCGTCGGATTGACGGCCGCTATGGAAGGTTGGGGCTTTTGTAGAGAGGTTTTTGTGAGTATTTCGGCAGAGTATCGTGACTGATTTGAGGGTGTAGGTCTATCAATTTTTGTGTGTTTCTTTTCAGATCCGAGGGTCTCTTTATATAGGCAAAGGGGTGACTCACTCGGTCCAATCAAATCACGGGGATGCACTTGCAATTGCATTGCAATACAAACTCTTCGTTGCAATCCTTGAAGTGGTCCCAACGCATCGGAGAGGCGGTGGGATTGGATCAGACGACCGACAGAAGGTTCGAGAGTTTGGAAAAAGGTCGATCTAGCGGCCGAGCAAAGGATGTCGCGGCCGAAGAATGGATGTGGCGACCGAGCCATTGATCTGGCGGCCGAGGTTTCGATCTCTTAGGGAGATTTTGCTAGCAACAGGTTGCTCGGGTGAGGAATGGATGTTAAGGCCGTGGAATCAATGTTGCGGCTGATCAATGGATTTTCCTAACACACTATGTTTCTGTCTGAAAGGCTATTTGGCTCTAGATTGGGTCCTCTAAGTGGCTCAGAGTTCGTACCATAAGTCCATGGGTTTCACAAGAAAGCAATCAGCAATCATCAAATCCGTATCATCATCGGGACGGTCCCAAGGTGGGAGTTGAAATAATCGTTAGGCCAAATTGGGGTGTCTACAGATGCCCCTCTTTGACTGAGCTCAGACGGATCGCGAGACATGTTTGAGTAAAAGTCAAAGTTGTAAAAGCAGCTCAATTTGGTCCAACCACTATTCCAAGGGTTTTTTTCAGAAAAGGTTTTGTTATGGTCGGGCCGGGAGGCTGCCTACGTATTCCACAGGGGAAATTCAGACCAATCGTAGTTCGGAGGGGCAATAAAAAAGAAAAAGTTTGGAGGATTAGAGACAGAAGATGTACCTTTGGGCTTAAAAAGCCGTAGTGCAACGTACCTGTGTAGAGCCAGGGTTTTGGCGGAAAGTAGTTGAAGGAGCGCGGGGCTGCCGGGGAAGTTTTTTGCGGAGAGTTACCTTTAGTATTTTGGGGTAGATCAGTACACGGCAGGTGTGTTTGCTTTTCTTGATCATCCTTACTTTGACTGATGGGAGCTCGGTAGAGTAGCCTATCCTTGCGAATGAGCTGGAAGGAATTGATGTAGTTGGGGCGGAATCCAAGCCATCTGCGGGGATGAATTGGATGCCAGTTTTGAGATAAGGGGTGGAACCCAAGTCATCTTCTGGAGATGAGTTGGATGCCATTGCAGGAGGCGTAAGGGCCAGTAACCGGGGCCTAAAGTGCTGAGATGAAGGTACCGAGGCACGGAGCTGGTTATGATCATGAGGTGAGAGCCTGAGGTTTTGGAGCTTTCAGCTTTGATCGGGCCGAAGCACGGAGCTGGTTTTGATCATAAGGCGAGCGCTTAGGAGGTGGAACCGAAGCACGGAGCTGGTGTTGATAGTTCAAAAATCTTTGCCTTCCGGAGGTAAGAACTTGAAAGGTCAGAGCTTCGAGCTTTGACGTGGTTGAAGTAAAGCGAGAGTCTGAGGTGTTGGAGCTTTGAACCGAAGCGCAGAGCTGGCATTGATCAACAGTCTCGAGTGGTCAGGGAGGTTGAAGCTTTGAGCTTGATGTGATTGAATCGAGGCATAGAGCCGGTTGTGTTCTGATGATTTGTGCATAGAGCTTTCTCATCATAAGATTTTGGCTTCGAGCCAGCGGATCGAGGCACCGGGCCGATCAATAAAAACCGAGGCATGGAGCCGGTTGATTGCAAGATTGACCTGCGAGTGAATGAGATATGCAAAACATAGCATGTATATATGATGAGTGTTTGTTAGATGTGAGCAAATATGATGATGGGGATGGTTATGTAGACTCGATGTGTTTGATGCAATATGTGCACGGGCCCGTGCCTGTGTGTTTGATATAATCTTAGAGCTTCTTTCAAGTTCTAGACTTGAGCAATCAGAGCGTAGAGCTCGAGCATTCGGACGGCGAAATCCAAGCGTTCAAAGTACAGGCTTTGAGCATCCAGTACGCAGTGGTTGGGCATTCAAGCGTAGAGCTTGTGCATTCAAGTGTAGAACTTGAGCATCCAGTACACAGTGGTTGGGCTTGATAATTGTTGCTGACGGCGTAGAGCCTGTTTGGGAGTTATTACGGCTTTGAGCCAGTTGAATTGGTTACGGCTTTGAGCCAGCTGAATGGTAGGCTTCGAGCCGCTGAGTCGATAACAGGCGTAGAGCCGTTGAGTAATAGGCTTCGAGCCGCATGAGTGGTGCTATGGCGTAGAGCCAGTTGAAGCAGTTACGGCTTCGAGCCAGTTGATTACGGCCTAGAGCCAGATAGTTATGGGCATTGAGCCACTGAGTCGATAACAGGCATGGAGCCGTTGAGATTATAGGCTTGGAGCCTTTAAAGTGGTGAATACAGGCTTAGAGCCGTTGAGATGGTAGATATAGGCATGTAGCTGCTGAGATGGTAGGCTTAGAGCCACTGAGTAGCTTGAACATGGGCTTTGAGCCGCTGGATGATAGCGAGCTTGGAGCTGCTGATTTTGCAGGCTTGGAGCCGTTGAGTGAGCATAGAGCTTTTGCCCAATGATAGCGAGCTTGGAGCTGCTGAATTTGCAGGCTTGGAGCCGTTGAAGTAATGGGCTGAATGGCTTAGAGCCTGTTGAATGAGCGTTGAGTTGTCAAGGTGATTAATACAGGCTTAGAGCCGCTGAATTCGATAATAGGCCTGGAGCCGCTACGGTAATGGGCTTCGAGCCGCTGAAATGATAGGCAAGAAGCCTGTATGCTCAGAGTCGCTGATGATAGGTGGATACAAACGTTGAGCTATTGGTAGTTTGACAGAAGTGAATGCTGCAAAGCTGTTGAGATGTGGATAAAGCTGGCGAGCATAGGCATAGAGCTACTGATTTTGTTGGCATGGAGCATGTCGAACTCAGAGTTGTTGATCTTGCTTGATAGCGATAAGCTTTGGTCAGCAGTTTGTGGAGAGAGAGCCTCCTTGTGTTTAGACATGCCCCCAAGGTTGGCTTTAATCACGTTGTTCATGACTCAGGGATGTCCCGTAAGGTTATTCTGTTGGTCGAGAACCCAGAAATTCATAATGGCTTGAGTTAATGCAATGAGCAAGGCCTGAAGATTGCTGAGAAGAATGGATTTTGGGGCCGCAATATTGACTATTCGGCCGAGGTATCGTTTCCTCAGCAGGCAAAACGCTTCACTTCCAGCGCTCTATAAAAAACAGAGCCTTCGGCATCTTTCTTTTCATTTTCTTCTCTCTTTCCTTCTTTGTTCTCTTTCCCATGAGGACCGTACCGAAGACTCATTGCCTTCTTCGCTTTGCCTTGCTCTCGTTGAGTTCGAGGGATGGATGACGCGTGGCCAGCGATCGCAGAGGGAGCCCGCGGTGCTTCTGGTGTTGTCTTGCTGCTTGATTAGAGACCCTTGCATGGGTGGCTTGTTTCCGTGACGTGGAGCTTCCGGGGTAGCGCTTGTGCACGGTATGATGATTTTTTTCTGGGCTACGTGATGCCTCTTCTGCACCGCAGTGCTTCTTTGGTACACGTTGCCTCGGGGGTTTCTTTTTGCAGCTGGTTTATGGCGTTTGGATTGCCAGAGGGTTCGGCATCCTCTTCTGCTTCTTTTTGTCTGCCTGCATAGGTTAGTTTGACAGGAAACCGATGTATAGCTTCGTTTAAGAAGTATGAGATGATTCACCTTGTGATGTAAAAAGTTTTTGGTATATGAAACAAAATCTTTTGCTCTGTTATATGATTGCATATGCTGTTGTTCACCGTTTGTTATGATAAAATCGATATTTTGTTGAAAAATCCAGTGAACAGGACAGAACCGTGGAAGGGTTGTAAAAACGGTCGTTTTGGCGGCCGAGCCATCGATGTGTCAGCCGAGGAATCGCTTCATCTGCTAGATTTTGACTTTGAGTCAAGCTTGATTTTCAGGGGCCATGGAATCGATCCTGCGGCCGTTTATTCAAGTGGCGGCCGAGATACCGAGCAAGTTACTGATGAAAGGAAGAATCCGATTCTGATTCAAACTAGGACTCATCCTAGCCTATAAGTATACGTTCTACGAACTCGATGGTACTTGTCAGCAACGATTTCATGGCACAACCAGTCCTTGATCCGTGGTTGGATTCTTTTAATGGCCTCGACCGTTTGCACTTTAGGTCCTTTGGTATGGACTTCATCTTCTCCCTTTGCAAAATTCTCGTGAACTTTGCTTTCCTTCCGGGCAGCCACTAGCTTGTGGGACCCTGTTTTCCATGTCTTTCGATTTAGAAGAGAGGAGTTGTGTCCTACTGTCGAGGAACTTGCAGCTGTGATGGGTCATTCGAATAGAGAAGGTCTCATTATTCCTAATCCTTTGTTCAATCGGGGCAATCTCTTGAAGGATTTGTTCGAAATTCAGAAACATGAAGTTAGGTTTTTCATGGTAAATGGAAGGTTAGAAACCCTACAATTTGTTCAGCGCTTTGGTACCGCTGAAGCTCATCGTCAAATTCCTCAACAGAAAGCATGCTTCCATGCGTTGTGCATTTGTCTCCTTCATTACTACTTGCTTGGACCTTCCTCTGGCCGTGCTGATTCTATGCTGCTTGACTTTGCCCATCAGGTGGGAAACTGTGTAGGTTTTGCTGGTTTAGTGGTGGCAGAAACCTTGTTGGGCCTTGACATGGTAAAGGGTGATCCTACGGCCCAGTTTTCAGGCAGCCCTTTGTTGCTACAGGTTCGCTCTTTACCTGTTTTTCTTTTGCTAAATTTATCTTTTCGCTCGTCTTTCTTTTGTTTTGACTCACATGTTCTCACAGCTCGCAATTTTCCCTTGTTTTCCATAGGTATGGCTTTATGAGAAGCTGAGGGTGTGGGATGTGCCGGAGCGGCTTCCCTATAGTTTAGATCACTACGTGGAGCGTCGTGTGATCAAACAATTTCCCACTGAAGCTACTTGGAAAGCATGGATGGAGACTTGAAAGGGGGATAGGATCCAATGGGTTTGCCCCTGGTATGGTATAAAGAGCATGACTGTAAGTACCATGAACCATTTTGGTGTAGTGATGATTGGTATCACTCGAGTTACCTTCTATTTTCCTCCTCGTTTCCAGAGGCAGTTTAGGGCTGCACAGGTCCAAGTTTTGGGTGACCCAGAGTATGCTGTTTCTAAGGTTCATGACGCGAGTCTTCGTCGCAATGTGCTTCGTTTTTGGTCAAATCGAGTAATGCAAGAGGTTGCTGAAAACTTTGCTGACAAGCTATCGAGCTTGTATAAGCGTTGGTTAGAGAAAAACCTTTTGAAGGACAAGAGTGCAAAGAGAAGGAAGACCTAGAGATTGACACTTTGTTTATGCTTTTTTGAAAGACTTGTTTTATTCTAATTTCCATAGATTGAGAATTGTTTGAGCTTACTTTCCTTTTTCCTTGGAAATAATAAAACATTTGGTTGTTTCATTTTGAGAATGTTGTTGCCATGGTTGGACTTTTAACATGCTTTAGGATAGACCTAGAAATTTGGAAGTGATAACAATAGCAGTGGCCGAGTCTCGATTTAGAGATTGCCTACGTATCCCGTAGAGGGAATCAGGCCATAAACGTAGTTCCAAGATGATTTGTTTTGTTTTCGGTTGGGGTTCACTCGAGTATTTTTCCTCTCCTTTTATGCTCTTGATTTTGCCTAAACCGCCCTTGTGGGTTTTCAGTCTAGCGAGCGCTTTTATTTGTGCCTTAGTTTTTGCCTAAGCCGCCCTTGCGGGTTTTCGACCTAGCAGGCTGCTCTAAATTTTGCTCGGGTTCGCCCACCCTTGTGGTTTTCGACCCAACGAGCATCTCTCAAGGGTAATACTTCCTCAGCTTGTCAATGTTAACTGGCGTTGCAAATTCCATTCCATCCAAATCTGCAACATAGGCTGCTCCTCCAGATAGTATGCGCTTGACAAGGTAGGGGCCTCCCCAGTTTGGTTTAAACTTGCCCCTTGGGTCAGAAACATGGCGGCGGATGGCCTTGAGTACCATATCCCCTACTTTGACGTCTCTTGGTTTCACCTTTTTGTTGAATGCTCGTGTGATACAACGTTGATACCCTTGCACATGGTATAGTGCCCTCAGCCTCCTTTCATCCAGTAGTGCTAACTCATCGTAGCGGTTTGAACCCAGTCCTCTTCGATCATTCCAGTTTCAGCTAGTACCCTTAGTGAGGGCAACTCTAATTCGATAGGTAATACAGCCTCCATTCCATAGACCAGAGAGTAAGGGGTAGCCCCAGTTGAAGACCTTTCGGTTGTGCGGTAGCCCCACAATGCTAGCGGTAACATTTCTGGCCAATCCGTATAGGTGTCGGTAGTCTTACGTAAGATCCGCTTGATATTCTTGTTTGCAGCCTCAACTGCTCCATTGGTTTGAGGTCGATAAGTAGATGACCGATGATTTTGTATCCCAAATTCGGCGAAGAGCTTCCTCGTTGCCCCTTTGAAGTGTGATCCGTTGTCGCAGATGATCTCGTGAGGTACACCATACCGATAGATGATATTGGTGCGGATAAACTTGGCCACGTGAGTAGCTTTGAGAGTAGCATAGGAAACTGCTTCTACCCATTTAGTGAAGTAGTCGATGGCCACTAGAATGAACTGGTGCTTGTACTTTCCCTTTGGATTTATGCTCCCAATGACGTCTATCCCCCAGGTGGAGAATGGCCAAGGGGATGTCATGCTATATAGTTCTGTAGGGGGTATACGCATGCGATCAGCGTGTGTTTGGCATTTGAAACATCGACGAACATAGTCAGCACAATCAGCTTCCATAGTAGTCCAATAATATCCTTGACGCAGGATCTTCTTTGGCATCGTTGCTCCATTCATGTGTGGCCCACAGATTCCTTCATGTATTTCCTCCATGATCTTGTGGCTTTCTTCCGTGGTGACGCAAAGTTGGTTAGGACCCAAATGCGCCCTTCGATATAGCATTCCTCCGCAGACTATAAATCGAGCCGCAAACTTCCGCAAAGCCATTTTGTCCTTTGTGGTGGCTTCAGAAGGATACTCCCCCTCTTCTAAGAATTTCTTCACATCTTCATACCAGGGCTTACCATCATTCTCGCCTTCTTTAATGAAAGTGCACTCGCACGCTGGTTTGATCTTTTGCTCGATCATAAGAGGTCGCATTGTGAATCCCAAGGGTATTTCGACCATGGAGGCTAGTGTTGCCAATGCGTCTGCGAATCTATTGCTTTCTCTGGGAGTGTGCGTGAAGATGACTGAGTCGAATTGCGGAATCAAGTTCTCTAGTACAGAGTGATATAGTTTCAGCGTATCTTCTTTGACTTTCCAATCTCCCCTTGCTTGGGATACCACTAGGTTTGAATCTCCAGTGACTTCTATCCTTCTTGCCCCTAGCTCCAGGGCTGCCTCCATTCCAGCGATGCAGGCTTCATACTCAGCTTGGTTGTTGGTGACTTCAAACCTTAGTTTATATGACAAAGGAATATGAGAGTCGTTTGGGGAGACTAGCAGTACCCCTATCCACATTGGTTTGATGCTCCATCGAAATAGAGCTGCCAGGTGTCGTTTAGGAGACACAAGATGTCTTCATCAGGGAACATGAAGTCCTCTACCTCGGCCTCTGTCACGGGATGATCTGCCAGGAATTCTGCCACAGCCCTTCCTTTCACTGATTTCCTTGTCATGTACTTGAGATCGAATTCTGCAAGCAGCAGTATCCATCTAGCCAGCCTTCCAATAAGTGCTGGCTTCTCGAAAAGATATTTGATTGGGTCTAAGCGAGAAACCAGCACTACCGGATGTGCCAATAGGTAATGCCTTAGTTTCTTTGTGGCCCATACTAGCCCCCAGCAGGTTTTCTCGAGGGGAGTGTACCTTGCTTCATAATCCATCATCTTTTTACTGAGGTAGTATATGGCACACTCTACTTTGGCATCGTTTTCTTGTACTAGCATGCATCCCATGGACGTGTCTCACCGAGAGGTACAGAATCAATGGCTTCCTAAGGAATAGGTGGTGATAACATAGGTGGATTTTGAAGATACTCTTTGATTGCCTCAAAGCTTGTTGACAGCCTTGACTCCACTCAAATCGCACTTTCTTTAGAAGCTTAAAAAGAGGCTCACAGGTGGCCGTGAGTTTAGAAATAAACCTAC
Organism: Rhododendron molle; assembly: GCA_025413875.1. Classification (NCBI taxonomy): domain Eukaryota; kingdom Viridiplantae; phylum Streptophyta; class Magnoliopsida; order Ericales; family Ericaceae; genus Rhododendron; species Rhododendron molle. The sequence goes on along the minus strand of CM046398.1, from coordinate 15,362,093 downwards.
TGATGAACTGTACCTTTCCCAGGAAACTCCTTACTTCCTTCTCTGTCTTTGGTGGTGATATCTCCATGATAGCCTGTATCTTGGAAGGATCTACTTCGATTCCTCTTTGAGTGATGAGAAACCCCAACATCTTGCCAGCTGTCACCCCAAAAGTGCATTTTTGAAGATTAAGACGTAGCTTGTATTGCCTAATCCTCTTAAAGAACTTTTGAAGTGCTTCATAGTGTCCTTCTCTTTCCCTTGACTTGACTATCATATCGTCAACATAGACCTCAACCTCTTTGTGCATCATGTCGTGCAGCAGGGTTGTTGCCATCCTTTGGTAGGTAGCTCCAGCATTCTTCAGTCCGAATGGCATCACTCGGTAGCAATAGGTTCCCCATGGTGTGGTGAAGGTGGTCTTCTCTTTATCCTCGGGAGACATCAGAATCTGATTATACCCAGAAAATCCATCCATAAAAGATAGCAGTGCGTGCCCTGCAGTGTTGTCCACAAGCTCGTCTATGTGTGGTAGTGGAAAATCATCCTTTGAACTGGCCTTGTTGAGGTCTCGGAAATCTACACAGACCCTGATACCCCCAGTTTTCTTTGGTACTGGAACGATATTAGCTACCCATTGTGGATACTCGGTGACTATAAGGAAACCGGTGTTGATTTGTTTGGTAACCTCTTCTTTTATCTTTAAAACCCAATCAGGGCGCATGCGTCTTAGCTTTTGTTTAACAGGTTTTGCATCTGGATGGAGAGGAATTTTATGGTGAACAATTTCGGGGTCTATACCAGGCATGTCCTCGTAAGACCAGGGAAAAACATCTTTGTATTCTTTTAGCAAAAAGATTAGCTTTTCACTTTCTTGAGAAGATAGTGTTGTGCCAATTTTTACTATTTTAGTCTCGCCTTCAGAGCCTATGTTTGCTGTGATTATTTCCTCGGAAAAAGGTTTAGCGTGCCTTTCTTCTTCTCTCTCGATGAATTCCAGAATTTCTTTTGGAATTTCTTCCTCGAAAATTGGATTGTCAGAATCCATGCAGTTAATCATAGACAAAGTGAAATACTCTAAATCTTCCTTCCCATTGCTAAAATTGTCGAAAGACATTTTAATTAAACTTAAAACAAATGTTATGCTTTGGTATTTTAACCAGGTTTTCCTCACTAGACCCAGTAGTTTGAGAAAATGAAACACTAGACTCGGATTGAATTGACTTGGAGTCGGAATCGGAATCAGGACTAGAATCAGCATTTTTTATTTTGTATTTTAAAGTGTGTTCCACGGTCCAGTTAGGGTAGGCCCCTTTTTCAGCATCTACAATCAGCTCAGAGCAGGCTTTTTCATCACCAAGGTTGAGCATCAGCACTTCACAATCACTTTGATTCGCACTTTCATCACTATCACCCTGAAAATCTTGGAGGGCCATTTGATTTGCTATTGCTGTTATTTCCTCCAATTGAACTTCAATCGCTGCTTCGTCGCTGTTGTCGATTCTTCGTGTACCAACAAATCCCCACTAGTTACCAAACCTATCCGTGATGGGGTGGATCACCCACATTTCATGGTTGGTGACCCTTTCATCCAAGAGTAGGTTTAGTGATATTTCATCCAGTGGATCATTGTCAACAGACTCTTCTTCCTTGGCTTCGTCAGATTCAGAGTTGTGGACTTCATCGATTGGCCAATAGTCATCGGTGGGTGCGTAAGGATCATAGAAATAAATTGGAACCCTGCCAAATCCTTCTTCCACTTCTTCTTCATAGACTGTTCTTGCAAACATGACATGGTTGTCTTCAATGATGGCTATCATAGGCCTTGGTTGGCCCTCCGGAGTGATGTATTTGGAGGGATCGAATTCCTTGACAGCAAAGCAGGGCAGACCAGACAGCTTAATGACAGTTTGAAAGTGCGAATCAATCATGAACTGTGATGTGGCCATTTTTTCCTGAAAAGATTTTTGTTTAAGTTAGCTTAGTTTAACTTACCACTTTCATTTGATAAAAGACCCTTAAGGTTTCAACCTGCAAAAGAGAACTTTACAACATACATATGTACAATGGGTGTGAGGAAGAACTCTCATAAATATATGCAATTAGGTTCCTAGTCGGTAGGTTCCTGCCTTAATTTGATAGGTTCTATGGCTTTTCTAAACACATGTAAGGTCTTGGTAGTCTCAGGGTGCTCCGTTGTCAAAGGGCACCAATCCTTTCACCATCCCATCATAGGCGGCAATTGGGTGATTCCCTTTTTGATATACCATAAGGTACAAGTGACTGTGGAGTTTGCTGGAACCCCTAACATAGCCCATGTTATGCTGGGATATTAGGTGAACTCAACGAGGCTTGCCTGCTCGATGCATATGATAAATGAATTAAATAAAGCATGTATTAGTCTTATGTTGAACTTTCTGGTTATGGCTCTCATATCCCCAGCAGTGTCGCGAGAAAACTGTAGACACCTCCCAAACGGGGCATCGCCATACGTTGATCATCATCGTGTTTGCTCGATTGGTTGCTCGCTTCATAAAACCAAGATCGTGGATACCTCCATGGCTAGAGGTATCGCCACCGCGATAGCGGTTATCATCAAAACAGAGTCGCCACCTAGTTTGTTAAAGCTAGGAAAACAGATAGAGATTCTGGATACAGAAGCCAAAAGTACAGTAAGGGGAAGGTGTTAGGCACCCTTCTCTGCCTAGCCGTGAAGCTAGCCCATAATCATTCAACATAAGACATGTAGATGCTTTATCTAACTCATACACGAAGTCTGTTTTTACGCCTTAAACAGCTAATAAGGTGAGCCGAGACTAAAATAAGCATGCATCCGAAAGCAAGAAACAAAACAAAATCAGGCCAGATCGATCACACGGCCGCGAATAGAACTGTGCCAGCAGATCGATATCAATGTACCGGCCGAGGCATCGAAGCCCCTACCGGTGTTCTTCCTCACACCACACGGAAAGTTTACAGACGATCAAAAAGCTACGACACGATTATAAGCAAAAATTAAAACAAACCCGAGAGGCCGTTGGGCCTCACCACCTTGATCCCTCGGTTGTTGGATTGCTTCGGATCGATCGGGATTGACCGATTGATTGCTTTTGGACGAAACCCTAGGGTTGGGGTTTGAACTCCGGGTTGGATCGTCGGATTGACGGCCGCCTATGGAAGTTGGGGCTTTTGTAGAGAGGATTTTTGTGAGTATAGGGGCAGAGTATCGTGACTGATGAGGAGGTGTAGGTCTATCAATTTCTGCGGTGTTTCTTTTCGGATCCGAGGGTCTCTTTATATAGGCAAAGCGGGTGACTCACTCGGTCCAATCAAATCACGGGATGCAATTGCAATTGCATTGCAATACAAACTCTTCGCTGCAATCCCCGAACGTGGCCCGAACGCATCGGAGAGGCGGTGGGATTGGATCGAAGGACCGAAAGAAGGTTCGAGAGTTTGGAAAAGGGCCGATCTCGCGGCCGAGCAAAGGATGTGGCGGCCGAAGAATGGATGTGGCGGCCGAGCCATTGATCCTGGCGGCCGAGGTTTCGATCTCTCGGGGAGATTTTGCTAGCAACAAAGTTGCTCGGGTGAGGAATGGATGTTAAGGCCGTGGAATCAATGTTGCAGCCGATCGATGGATTTTCCTAACACACTATGTTTCTGTCTGAAAGGCTTTGGCTCTGGATTGGGTCCTCTAAGTGGCTCGGAGTTCGTACCATAAGTCCATGGGTTTCACAAGAAAGCAATCAACAATCATCAAATCCGGTATCATCATCGGGATGGTCCCAAGGTGGGAGTTGAAATAATCATTAGGCCAAATTGGGGTGTCTACAATACTCAGTCCATACTCTCTTCTAAAGCAGATCGACCTGACTTAGGCATCGGAGGGGTGATGGCGATAGCCACGCCGGTGCCCATAGTTTACTATTTCTATTTCGCAGGTCACAGATCGAGCACACCGAAAGCCGTTTCATCCGCTGAAGAATCAGATGGACGGTTGAGGAACCCCTCCTCCTCATGACCCAAAACCGCTTCATCAGACCTTAATTTAGTTATTGGTTACCGGTGATGTGCTTCACTTTGTACTATTATAATCTACCAAGTCAAGCACTTAGAAATCACTCTTTCTTATTGCAACATAAGTCCGACCCTCAAAATGGAGTTGATAGATCACCTCGTTATAGACCTCCCTTGAAACCATGTAGACTACTCATACAAACCATGATGAAAGTACTTGGACCTTTTTCCAGTGCTTTTTTTTTTTTTTTTTTTTTTACGATGAAGTTCTCTCGTAGGTTTTGAATCTTCTCCAATCTTCCATGTATAATGTCCCGCCCTAGAGTTAGTGGTTTAGGCTACCAAAAATATGTTAGTGAAGAGCTGTTGGACCCAGCTAACCCTTTAAATTTGACTATTATGATTATAGATTTGGGAAAGCAAAAAGGAGAATATACTCAAAATAACGGCTTATTAACCTTTTTGGTCCTCAAAGTATTATCTTCATTTCATTTTCGTCCCCAATGTAAACATTGCAGACATTTGGTTCCCAATGTATCAATTTTGTACCAATCAAATCCCCAAGTCTAACACCGTTAGCCCCATCCATCAAAATGAGGGGTATCCTTGTCTTTTCACTCACAAATTTCTGTCAAAGAAACTAAAAAAAGAAGAAAAAATGAAGAGGGAGAGAGAGAGAGAGGGGTGGCAGTTGAGTTTCACGGAGGAGACCCAGTGATGATGATGGTGTTTCGCGGTGGTGGTGGTGATTTGAAGACGTCTGTGAGTATTAAGTGAATTCAAGAAATTTCTTTCTTTAACCAACGAGTTCCGAGGGGGATTTTTTCACCTTTATAGTTCCGTTAGAGTCAGATAAAATTTGAGGAGAACTAAGAGAAATGGAGTTTTTTCGTTTTCCTTTGATTTTTAGTTTTCCATCTAATCATCAATGGGTCTTATTGATAAGAAATGAAATTATTGGCTTTTATTGAATGATTAAATTTTATCCTTTTTCTGTTTTGGTTGCACTGTATGGCCGATGAGAACAAGGAGAGAGAAAACCCAAGTTCCTGCATTTTTTTTGTTTGGGAGTTAAGGTTTGTTTTCGTTGAATTTTTTTTTTTTTTTTTTTGAATTGGTTTGTTTTTGTGACTGCTTTTGGGTGTTCGGTCGTGGCGGTGGTTGCAGGTGGTGTTGGAGGTGAACACTGGTGGTGGTATGTGGGGTGACTGGGATTGAGTGGTGATCAGTAGGGGTGGTTGTGATTGGCAGGGGTGGTTTGTGGTGGTGGGAGCAGAGGAGGGAAATAGGATATGGGGAGAGAAAGAAGAGAGGAGAGGGAGAAAAGGAGAGGAGAAGGTTGGTGGAGACAGCCGACGACCATGGCGGCGGTGGCCATGGCTCCAGCTGCAAGCTTTCCTTTTTTTTTTTCATTGTTGTACATAAATTTGGGGTGAATGAAATGACGAGGATGCCCCTCATTTTGACAGAAAGGGCTAACGGCGTTAGACTCGAGGACTTGATTGGTACGAAATTGATACATTGGGGACTAAATGTCTTCAATGTTTACATTGGGTACGAAAATGAGACAAAGATAATACTTTGGGGACTAAAAAGATGAATAAGCCCTGAAAATAACCATGCTTTTCACCTCCCAACGTATCCGCAGGTTCGTGTCCTGTCCTTGTCCAGTATCTGTACCATGCTTCTTACAAGAGAATAATAGTTGGATGCCATGAAGCAATCTCTTTACACACGCCTGCCAATGGAAAGAGCCCTTTACACTCGTTCTCTAATGCTGGACTCCACTTGAGGTGGTGTATGACAGAGTGTAAGATGTGTCTTAGCATTCTATTTGCCTTTCCTTGTAAAAATACTCCAAATGGAGTTTAGGGGGACTTACATTCACCCGGCACCCCAACTGGCCACAATGCACCTTGGGTCAACCACACTTCAAAGGTTGTTATATTACCCATTTTACATTTGACATGTCCTAGACAACCACGTTGGCTTGTTGGTGCTTCAATCATAAATGGTTGAGTTTAGTTTCTTGTATTTATCCATTATACTGGGATATCTTTGATGCTTATGTCCTGTATCTTTAAACTTACTAATTGTGTAGGATGTCGTGGACTATATAGATAACCACACACCTATGTATAAACGTGTAATTGTTTCTTATTTTTGCAGGTTAATAGGATGTAGACGGACATGGACGACATGCAATAGGAATGACAGCACTACAAGAAAATCGAGATCTCCCAACGGTTTAGTTAGCAACGGTTCAAAAAACCGTTGGTATAGACGGTGTGTAGCAACGGTTTTTAAACCGTTACTAGAAACAGGACTATAGCAACGGTTTTCATGCAACCGTTACTAGATTATAAGACTATAGCAACGGTTTTCCATAACCGTTACTAAAAACCGGCCTCTAGCAACGGTTTTTCATAACCGTTACTAAAACCCGACCTATAGCAACGGTTTTCCATAACCGTTACTAAAAACCGGCCTATAGCAACGGTTTTCCATAACCGTTACTAAAAACCGGACTATAATCGAGACCATTGATTTTGTTTTCCTTATTTGTTTTCCTTATTTGTTGATTCAATCATTCTCATAAAAATTTGGCTTGATCGAGTCTAGAAAACTTCTTTATTGAGATAAAATTTCATTAGTAAAATAAATTTTTATGCCCGATCAAGTATGTAACGATACCCTATTAATTTCATTTTTCGTATGAAGGATGAACTCTTTACTATGTAAAAAATAGATGGTTCTAATCGGGAAAAAAAAAGTAGGTGTTTGTATAGAATAAACTGAATTTAAAAACTTGGGTTAAGAATAAATCGACAAAACTCAAATGACACAAGCTAACCCAGCTGGTATGCATAGTATAAATATTAGTAATCCATTGATATTACACAAGTGTTGGGCTAGCCCAGTTGGTTTGCACTTGCGCGCGCATGCAGGAGGTCCTGGGTTCGATTCCCAGGAGGAGCAAAAAATTATTGTGTTGCCATCCATGTGCCACGCGGGTGACACGTAGGCGCCACGCGGCGACGGGTGGAGGCCACAAGGGCGCCACGTCAGCGCCACGTGGCTGCCATGTCATATTTTACCCCAGATTTTTAGAAAAAAAAAACTTGCCTTTAGCAACGGTTACAAGCGTTGCTAAAGAAACCGTTGCTAAAAAAAAATCTATACCAACGCTTGCCAAAACCGTTGCTATAACCCTACAGCAACGGATATCTCGCAACGGTTTAACCAACGGTTCTATAATCGTTGGTATAGCCTATATTGGTCTATAGCAACGCTTTTTTGCATCTCTAGCAACACTTTTGACCGTTGCTATTGAACGATTTTCTTGTAGTGCAGGAAATCTTCTAGATAATGAAAACTGTTTTTGTTCTTTTTGTTTTGGAGTTCGCAACCAAAAGCATATTTTGGGTCTTTGTGTTGCTTTGGTTAGTATGATCTTTTGTTTTTGGAGATACACATGCAATTGGAACTTATATTTTGACGCTTTGGGTTTGATTTTCACATTGGCATTCTATGCCTAGCATTGTTATTTTTTGTTGCTTTGAGATTGTCTTTTATGATGTCCAATTCGCTTAGATACGGAATTTTCATTTTGGTTTTGGCAGAGGAACTTCAAATTGTTTCGGACAGTTATATAATTTTGTATGCAGAAAATGTGTAATCATTTATCAAAAATGGTACTAGGTTAGGATAATTTGTTAATGAAAAAATTGTCTATTAAAAATGAAAATTGGCAAAAAAAAAAAAAAAACTTTTAGCGGCGTTTTACAAATGACGGTAAAGGCAATGAAAAGAAAATACCAAGATATAAAAATGGCATTTTGAAAAACGCAGGTAAAAGTTATAAAAAATACAGCACTAATAAAATGCCGGTAATATTACCTTTTCCGGCTTTTGCAACAAATGCCGTTAATAAATGTATATTCGACAATTCTTTTCCTGGCATTTGACAAATGCTGGTAAAACTAGTAACAAACGCCGGTTTTATTTCCAGCATTTGTACAAATGCCGTTTATGTATTACCGACACTTACGTAGACGGCATTTTTTATTTTCGTCAACAAATGTCGGGAATGCTATTACCGGCATTAATTTGATCTTTACCGGCATTTATAAAATGCCGCAAAAAGCTTTATTTGGCATAGTGTCTTATGCTTATTAGGTAGCTGCTAGACCTGATGAAGAGTCATGCATCTCGATGGTGCACGTTGTTAATTTTTGAAGTCCTTAGATCAGCGAGACTTTGAGAAATCAAACCTTATTAAGTCCTTGACTAATGCCAGATTGAGGATTCAACCGAAAATAAGGAACCACAAAGTATCGCAGCACGTACACCGCCCCGACTAAAGCGCGTTGTCGCTGATGCCACCCCGGTAAATGTGTCACGCCATCAATACTGAGTTGTTTCGAGTTCAAAGTTGATCTTTGAAAGGGACTAGTCGAAGACTTAGTCTGTTTTGACATCTCTTCGGATCAGTTTGAGCAATTCAAAGGATACACCCTCGAAAAGAAATCTGAGGATTTTGGCAGCGTCCGAACATCATGAGACAAGCTCGTCTCTAGTTTTAAAGTCTAAGAGGACACTGACGACGATGATCTCTGCATTTTCGTTCTTTCAATTCTTTCAATAAACTGCTAAAAGGTCATCACTGAGCTTTCATTACTTTACTGTCAAAGCTTCGGGCCATTGCATCGTCGGAGAGTACCGAAAAGAAGAGCCAAACTTGCTTGGGAGAGTCTGTCGGGGCTGTTACACCTTCGCTTCCAAGGTTATATCACCTATCTCACTCATTAATTTAGAATGGCAGCACAAATGGAGCTGACTGAGCTCAGGAAAGCTGTAGAGGAATTGGGTCACAAGATGGACAAATAGATGATTATGGTCCAGGGACTCATTGGCCTCGTTACCTCCAGAGCCCCGCAGCCAGATATGGGGCTAGTCAAAGAACCATCTCAAGCCTACCACCCTCCAATGGTCGGAATCAAGCTGTGCTCAGGAGACATGTTCAAAGACTTGGCTGAGTTTCATGAGGCCAGAACTCACTCGAAGGAGGATGCTGATTCCTTGTTCATAGCCATTTCCAAAGGGGAGGACATGCTTAGTTGTCAGCCCCAAAGGCAAAAGAATGCATCCTGTTGGTGAGGCAATGTGTTGCAATTGCAAAGCAAACAAGGGTCCTGCTTTGAATTCTCAATTCACTCGCTGGAACCCACCGAGGGTTTTCTCATGTTTCGCTGCACCATTGGCCTCGGTTTATGAGAAGCTCCTCGATGCTGGTTCCATTAAGCCCCTCAATCAAACTTCATTACCCAAGAATCCCTCTGCCAACTTCAAATATAATCTCTATTGTACCTATCATCAAATGCCTGGCCATTCAACCAATGGCTGTTTCCGGCTTCGACATGCCATTCAAGATCTCGTCGATTGTGGCATCCTCCTAGCCCCATCTCCATCAAAAGTTACCATATTCAAACCTATCATCCCAGAAAATCAACCCCAGCCAACAGTACCCATCCCGTCCGAGCCAGAGGACAACCTGCTGGCCGCTGTTTGTGCAAATGGGACTTTCTTTGCCAACATCAGGCTTGACAGTGATGAGGGACTTACAAAGGGGAAGACTGACTGGCTGAGGTCCATTGGTCAAAGGAGCACCGAGTAAGTTTGGTCGAGGGAGCTTAGGAAGGCGAAGTGCTGTTGCTTAGGCTCGACACCAGCTGGATCCTACCTCTTTTTTTGGAAGCTATGGGTAGCTTTTTAAAATTTGCATTTTCAAAATCGCGTCTAGTTTGCATTGGCGATATCTATGAGTATGGCACAGAGTCTTTTGCGTTTGTCTAAAGTCTAGCTCTCAGTCGGAGTTCGTGCCTCTTGGCCTTCCATGTCGTAGCCTTTATTTCAAGTTTTGAGTCTGTTGTACTTGATGAACCCCGTGGGTTTTTATGATATGCATTATTCTGCTTCTAAGTACTTTGTTGGCTTTTGAATAAATTGTGTCGACCCTGACAAGGAAGGGATAGATTTCGATGGGATCATCCCAAGGAAATGTGTTCCCTCACCGAAAGGGAAGACAAAAGGCATGCTCAGCCTGTTAAAAGAAGAAGTAGTTTCAATAAACTTAAAAGACAACGATAACCCCCGAATGGTTCAGTTGGTTCAAAGTTGTTCCCAGAATAGCATTTTGCCCGGTCAGACAAGCGTCGACGTCTTGGCGTGGTCTCATCAAGTCACACCTAGCGTCGAATTTGAGATAAAGAAGCATCAAATCCCCTGCTTTTGGGTGCAAAGCCAAAAAGCATAAGCTCGGAAGGCTCTGGGCCTCGCATCATGTTCAAAAGCAGTAATAGCGGCATTTCGCCAAGCACAAATGAGAAAGTGTAAACATGGCCCGAAGCAAGGCATGTCAACCGAAGCACTCTTGATCCTGCGTCATCAAAGCCATTCAATCTGGGGCTGCGACCAAAGATCGTCGACCTCAACGGTAACAAATTCCATACCTTGGTCAACATGGATCAATTCAAAAGCTACTTTTTCCCGAGAGAAGCTCGTTGGGCTGAAAACCCCAAGGGTGGGCAGTTGAAAGCAAAAGTTAAAGCATGCTAGACCGAAAATCTATGAAAGGGGTCTAGGCAAAAGTAATAGGCAATATGTTAAAAGCCTGCTAGACCAAAAACCTATGAAGGGGGTCTAGGAAAAAATGAATAGCCAATATTCGAAAGCTTGCTAGACCGAAGACCCGAATGGGCGGTACTAGGCAAAAGCAAGAGCGCAAAAAGGAGAGGTAAACACACAAGTGAACCTTAGCCTGAACTACGTTTTGACCTGATTCCCTAGCTTGGGATACGTAGGCAGTCTCTCTTCGAGACTCGGTCACATTCTATCAATTGGATCCATGGTTGACGCTTCGGTACACATCAAAGGTCAAGAGAAGATCAAAGATCAAGCTGTGATGAAGGAATCACAAGGGGGAAAACCTTTGTCTTTCAATTTTATTGCAAACTACTTCTTCAATTTACAGGCTGAGCATAAAGCCTTCAAAATTTTAGAAGCATAAAAAACATAACGAAATGCTAGAAGCCTAATGGCTCACAGTTTATTCTAAGTTCGGCGAGGTCTGGTATGAGCAGTCACGCGCATTTGTTCAAAGTGATTCGCGTTGGTCTCAGTCCTGTGCGTGCTTTTTCAACTCCAGCGGTAGCCTGCTACTTCCCTCAAATGTCGTTCCAAGGGCTTTTGCCAAGTCTTGTCATACCATGCAAGTCATGTGGATTTAATGTGACTGCATGGGGGTGTCGGTTTCAGTCCGGGCCTATATGAGTCATCATCTGCGTCTTATGTCCATCTTTGCGATGTTTTTCTAGTTTTTCAATCAATTATTATGTCGAGATGCTTGTCTCGGTTTTGTTTGTATTGGTCTTTGTGCCTTTTTGCGTCTCTTGCAAGTGTCAGTTTCACCTGTTCATGAATGTTGTGAGTTTTGGCACATTAATTCCCAAAATTTCATTGTGTTCTGTGTGTCTAAGGGTTCGGATTGTACCCTGGGGCTCTTTCCCCCTATTCGTTCGAGCTAGCGAGTCTGTACATATGTGTGCGTAGCTTTGTGTTGATTCAAAGCACTTGTCAATGCAAATTAGATATTAGTGGTTAGTTTTTGCATTCTCTTCAACACTTGCAAAAGAAAGTCAATAAACTGGAAAATGCATGTTACATTGCTACCCCTAGTATCAGTAATCCACTAGCAGTGGAATTTCGTGAAGCAGCAAGGGCACATCAGCCTAAGGCCAAGCAAAGCATCTCTAGGGCACATCTGCCCAAGCATCGAAGAGAGGGCATGCAAGCTCAAATCCGTCAACAGGGGCATGACGGCCCGCTTAGTGTCTCTCTATCTGGGTGCGCATCTCAGAAGTAACTGACAGTATACTAATCAGGCTCAGTGGCAGTCCTTAGGTGTCGTTCTCCTCCTAGGAGCTGCCCTAAGTTTGCATCTGCATTTTCAATATTATACATGTCATTGCATATTGTGTGCATTAAATGTTGAAAGCAAGAAGATGACCAGCATGGTTGCCGTCATATGATTTGTTTGCCGAAGGGTGTGATGCAATCTCCTACGATTTTGGTTCAATTTGTTAGCGGAGGCGATAGAAATTGCCCTAACAACGGTTTGTAAATCAAAGGATGCTATCCTGCAGAGCCGATTCAACGACAACCGGTCCTGTCCAACCCTTGATTCGTAAACCAAAGGATGCTATCCTGGAGAGCCGATTCAATGACATTCGGTCCTATCCAACTCTCAGTTCGTAAACCAAAGGATGCTATCCTGCGGAGCCGATTCAACGACAGCCGGTCCTGTCCAACTCTCGGTTCGTAAATCGAAGGATGCTATTCTGCGGAGCCGATTCAACGACAACCGGTCCTGTCCAACTCTCGGTTCGTAAACAAAAGGATGCTATCCTACGGAGCAGTTTCAACGACAGTCGTCCTGTAAAAATCCTCAACAGTTTGATCATTCTGCACACTGATCTGCCTGTCTCCATTAATAACAGCCGGTCTTATCCCACTTCCAAAGGCTCGATCATTTTGTATAGTGATCCGCCCTTTCAAATCAATGACAGCCGGTCCTGTCCCACTTCCAATAGCTCAATTATTTTGTATAGTGATCCGCGCGTTCAAATCAACGACAGCCGTTCCTGTCCAATTTCCAACGGCTTGATCATTTGGTATAGTGATCCGCCTGTCCAATTCAACAGAGATCAGCACATCGTCCGATGGTCCACCCATCCGCAACTAATTGTTCTCAGGAGAGTCTGCCTTGGCCTTTCCCGAACAACCACTTTCACTCTAGCCGCAAGTGCATCTTCCAGCAGCCTTATTGCTCTATCTCAGATGGTCTTTGATAAGGAGATTGGCTCTGATTCCCAACAGATGGAATTCAACCTGCCTGGCATGACTTACCCGTGTTTGTTGGAATACTTTGTGCTGAGGATAGCTTGATCCCCAGCAACGATGGCATGCTCCGTCCAAATCTACAGCGACAGCCTGTCCTGTCGAAATTCGATCAACAAGCGGCGATTCAATCGTCCACTTCTACCTCCATCCCCAGCGACGGTCCGTCCGTCCATTCAATCAATCAGGTTCCTCAAGTTTACTTGTCTACTTTGCTAGTATGTTCTGCTCTGGATTGCCTTGAGGGGTGTCCAAAGTCTTATTGTTCTAAGGACTCATGTAGTTTAGACAACGCACACTGGAGTGCACGTGTAGACACCCCAATCTGGGCTTCCAGATTAGTTTACTTACGGTATTTGATTCCTCGATGATGAAAAGGATCAAGAACACCCCGGAAATGACAGGTGTTTGAGTTTTGAGTGTTTGCAAAACCCTTGAACCTAACCTAACCTAAGAAGCATGAGCTAAGCTCATAAAGTTTCGAGCTTTCAAGCTTGAATTTAAGCTCATTAAGTTCCAAGATGAAATGGGCTAATTCAAAACAATAATGTAACGATTTCGATTTTTGGTAAATAAAAATTTCGTTAAAAATTTGAATTTTATTTTAATACTTGGATTTCTTTTTAACATCCAAAAATCGGTCGTTATTGACTTATAAAAATTTTGTTATTATTTGAAAATTCTTTATTTGTTTTATAAATCCCTTTTAGCGATTAATAATCCGTCATAATTAGATTTGAAACTTGTAAAATTGAATCATTTTACTCCGGACAATTTAGTCCTTCTCCCATGACTAGTATACTTGTAAACGTACTCGTATATTTTTCCTAATAAATAAATAATATCTTTAAATTATATTTCTCGGCTGGAAACCCTACTTAGCAAGCATAGTTAGCTTTTAACCGATTAGTTAGCAAACCCTAACTACCGTTTGGCTTAGTGATGCATCGATGCCGTAGTAGTTAGTGGAAATTTTTGGTCTTTGCCTTAACCGTCGGCTTGACCGCCTTGCTTTGGCTTGGCTAGGTGCCTAGGCATCGGTCATTGTGAGACACTGCCTCGTTCAAGCTGTCGGCCTCTGCCGGGCTTGCACCTCGCCTTGGCGTCGGCTCATTGTCGGACTGCCTTGCCTTAGCGTCGGGTCGCGCCTTACTTTTGCCTTAGCGTTCTTTGGTACCTTTGCACCGGCCACCACATGGCTTTGTACCGCCAGCCCTAACTTTGTGCCAACAGCCTTTAGCCAGCTGTCGACACCGCTGGTCGGGCTGTTTAGCCAATCAAGCCAGCACGGCAGCCCCTTTAACGGCTGTCGGGCTACGCCTTAGCCTTTGTTTGGCCACTAGGTGCGCCGCTTTGCCACCGCTGCCATCGCTTTATCGGGTACGCCTTGGCCACCTTGTTTGGCCCAATTGCTTCACACCCGCAGCCCGCTGGCAGCTCTACCGGCATGCCTTGGCCACTATTTGGCTTCGCATTTGTTTTTGGTTGGCCGCTTTGCCACCACCAGCCCTTGTACGTTCGCCTTGCCTTGGCGTTTGGCACCGTCGGGCTTTAATATTCCGTTATTAGGTGAGTTCTTAAATAAAACCAAAATACCACTCGAGCAATGGAAGCCTAGATTAAGTATCGTTAGCCTAATGCCCATTTAGCCTAATTACTTTTCCCTAACCCTAGAAGGACTATTTTACCCTTTCCTTTTAATCTTTATCCATTGGACAATAGATAGTAGGGTAGTCTTTATCCATTGGTTATTACATGCTAGGAAGACCTTTGACCATTGGACAATAGTTGTTAGGGAGAAGACCAAGTTTGACTAGTAGTTGGAATAGTCTAGTCAAAAGCAAATAGTGTACTTCATGATGACTAGTCTTTACCCATTGGTTATTACGTGCTAGAAAGATCTTTTGACCATTGGACAATAGTTGTTAGGGAGAAGACCAAGTTTGACTAGTAGTTGGAATAGTCTAGTCAAAAGCAAATAGTGTACTCCATGATGACTAGTCTTTACCCATTGGTTATTACATGCTAGAAAGATCTTTTGACCATTGGACAATAGTTGTTAGGGAGAAGACCAAGTTTGACTAGTAGTTGGAATAGTCTAGTCAAAAGCAAATAGTGTACTCCATGATGACTTTCCTTGGACCATTGGTTAATAACTCCAGGGAAAACTTTACCCATTTGATTATAGATGTTAGGATTTGCCAAATAGGATGACAAGACAAGTCATGTGCTTCCTCATCATTACTTCTTTCGCCCATTGGTTAATAACCGCTAGGGAAATGTTAGACCCTTGGACAATAACCATTAAGGAAATTATTATCCCTTGGATAATAGCATTGTCCAATATTCCCATGGGATTCTTGGTGAAAGATATGATAGTACTTTCTCCTACAAAAAGAATAATCATAAGCCATGTGAGCATTTAAGTGGTCTTGTCCTTTTCTTCCTAGTTCTTTCCATAAATGTGCATATATGTATATACATAGATGTACTTTGACCAAGAAAGAGAGAGATGGCCGAATGAGAGGGAGAGGGAAGGTAAGATGCATGTGTGTCATACTTTGACAAGTTGTAGTACTTGAACACTATTTGACCAAGTTGCACTTGTTGTTGGGATTTGGCTTGACAAGACTAGACAATGGAGCAAATCCATGGAAGAGAGAGAGAGAGATATGGCCGAATGAAAGAGAAGGGGAGAGTGCGGTGTATGTGCATTGAACCTTGGCAGGTGGGTGTACTTTGAACACTATTTACCAAGTGGCACTTAGTTGGCATACTATTGCATGACAAGACTAGACAATAGGAGCAACTCTATAGGAGAGAGAGAGAGATATGGCCGGCCAAGTGGAGTGAGGGGGAGCTTCATTTTGCCTATAAATAGCATCCATTCCATGCCTTTCAACTCACACCTTCACCATTCAACTTCTCTCTCTAGAAAGCTTAGTGTTCTTGCTTGTTCTTGCTTTGTTCTTGAGTGTTCTTGAAGTTCTTCCCTTGTTCTTCAAGAAACTCATCCTAAGCCGCCACTAAACCACCACTCCACCACCCTTCGATCCATAAGAGTTTAGTAGTATAGTCAAGATTTAGTTTCGAGAGAAACCTTTCTCTTTCGAAGCTACCGGAAGTCCATCGTAAACCGTTACTCCGTCCGTCCGCCAACTTTCTTTCCGTCGATCTTTTCGTAGTCCTTTTCTACCGCCAAGAAGAAAGGTAGTGTAATCAACCCATAATCCTAAATATATGTTAGACACTACTCCTTGTCTTAGTTTTAACCCTAGCTAAGTCGTTATAATGAAAGCATGATAGTGATAGTTTATTTTCTTAAAACGTTGGATGCATGATAGTTAGTGAACTTAATATTGCTATTGGATGATTAAGCACGATTAGAATCAACTTAAGATATAACTTCGTGAAGAAGTAATCGCATGTTGATCTTTTAACTTAACTATAAGCTTATATTCCATTGCTTGTGGTATTATAACAAAGCATATGGTGGATTACCACCCCAAGGGCGTCCGCACATGTGGCGTTATGCTTTAAGTAATGGTTATGGACATGCTATGTACTTGCTTGGATTATACTTACCTTAAGTATGCAAACATGAGTTAAACGGTTAAGGTATCAAAGCTAGTTAGCAAAACTTGTTTTACTAAAGTACTAAAGAAGAATGAGCATGCCAAATAATGAATTTCTACGTCAATAACTATATGTTGTTTTGAAAATCCCACAAAGGAAGAAAGAACGGATTTTTTCGTAATATATTATTGTCTTGAGGATGATTATGAACATGTATGTATATTTGTTTGCATTACTTGGTGCTGATAAAACATAAGTGGCTTTAAGTAATAATTTGAGTACGATTAGGTAATATAGAGTTGGATGATCTTGCTAGTTTAGTTTCAAGATTACTTTAAAGTGATTTGTCCCGCCGTGGAGTCTATGCATGATTACGAGACACAAAAATCGAGAAAGTAGAAACATGTCACCTAGGGTGTGGATAAAGGAAATAATTGGACTTGGTAAAATACTTTCGAAACTACATAATGGCCGGACTTGGTAGCCTTATGTTGGTGTGTGATGCCAACGGAGCCGGACTTGGTAGCTTCATTGGAGGTGTGTGACTTGGTTATCCGCGGAGAGGAGCCAAGATGTGACACAATGTGCCAGACTTGGTAGCCATTGTGGCCTATAAGCCGGACTTGGTAGCTTATTGGTTATGTGCGTTCACAATGTGCCGGACTTGGTAGCCCATTGTGTAGATTGTTAACGGAGCCGGACGTGGTAGCTTCATTGATTGATTGGGCTTGGTTCTCCGCGGAGAGTAGCCAAGGCAAGATTTGATAACGTGGCCGGACTTGGTAGCCATTGTGGCCAATGAGCCGGACTGGGTAGCTCATTGGTGTGTGCGTGTGATTTTTTTTGGAAATGATGTTGAAAGATGAGATACAAAACGATGAGTCACGTAGGAGAAACACACAGAAACATGACACCAACGATAGATAGCGAATGCGGATGTGTCATTGTTGTTGTTATTGTTATATTAATGCATGAGCTGTTATGACTCTTTATGATATATGCATGACTTGCTATTTGTAAGCTAAGGGTTAGTGGGTATAGGATTATTCTGCTGAGCTCTTGTAGCTCACGGTGTTACCTTTGGTGACCCTGACATATTATATCGATGGCGACGCTGGTATAATGTGTCAGATTTTGTAGATGATCAAGATGAACAGTACACCTTGGAGACTTTTGGTGCTGAGGAGCTTGCTAGGAAGGAAGAAGAGGCGGAGCAGTAGTTAACCTTAGATTATCCCCTCCTTTGTTGAATAAAAGTACACTTGTGAGAATTATGTTGTAATATGAGCTAGACTCTCCTTGGTTTATTCAATAAAAATGTTTATTTAACGTACCCAAAATTCGGGGCGTTACATGCCAGGTGTGGTCAACAGTCAAAGCTTGACCGTTGACCATAGCGCACCAAGGCGCAACCATTGCGCGTCGAAGCGTAACCCTCACACGACGGTCACAGCTTGTCCCCATCATCTTTTTGGGTTGGGCAGCTTAATCACCAAGTAATATCAGCCAGCCTAGTGGACTGGCTGAACTCCTCTCTTTGCCACCATACCTACCTCATCTCTCCCTATATATACCCCCCATGGTTCTTCCATTTAAAGGGTTGGTTTTTGGTGGATTATTTTGGTTAGTTAAATCCAAGGTTTTGTGAAGGGTCATAACCTAAGCTCCCAAGAACATAGCTTGTTCTTTCTCCTCCATTACTCAAAACAACTCAAACGCCTCAATCAATCTCAACCTCGACTCAAAGCTCAAACACCTTTCAAACCTCAAGAACCAAAGGTATAGCTTGCCTTTTGTTTAGCTCTCTGTTATGATCCCTGAGGGGGGCTGGCAGAGTTAAGGCTAGTAATCAATACCAGTCCTGGCCCTAAAGCTAGCAAGGTTTCAAAAACTGTCTTGGTAGGACCAGCGCGTGTCGGTCCCACTCTCGCACGCGATAATTTGTTGCTGGGCGCGCTGGACCGTGTGGGGATTGGTTTCCTTCTGGTTTATGTTTTTCTTACATATAGATCACTGTAAGCATGATAAAAAATCAGTTTACTGCTTTCCTTAGTATAAACTGTTAGTCTTAGTTCAATATGAGTTTCTGTTGTTATGGAGTACCTCTGGGACCTTTCTGAATATGTCTCAGGACCCAAAAACATGTAAACCAAGCACTGGTTAGGTACAGTCCCTCACGCGACAGACTGACACCATCGCGCGATGAAGCGCCAGGGCACACCGTCGCGCGCCTGAGGCGCCCTTGCATGGGTAACTAGGCCTTTGGTCTCTGTTTTTATCCCCACACTGTTTATGGGGTGTTTTGTCAATTGGTAGGGTTTTTTAGCCTTTAAACTGTACATTATAACTATATAAACTTCTTGATTTGCCCCTGGGTGTGCACTGGTCCTTCTAGAGCCCAAAAGAGGATAAAACTCAACCTGTTGGTAAGGCATCAACACTCGCACGTGTGTATGGGTGTGTCGCACGATGGTGTACTTGCATGCACGTAGATCCATACATTCAAGTTGGCCATTGTTTGTGCCAAACTCATACCAAGCACTGTTTTGATGTTTGATCATAGCATTGGACTTTATCTCATTTATTTTCCAGCGTTCCATCCATCCATGCTCATTCAATCACATCTTGCAAATTGTGTTATAGTTTTAGTCCCCGATTAACTATTCCCCGCCCTAATTGGCTAAAATTGATTAAAGAAGAAGAATCACAAATATTTTCACAAAATGCCTAAGTAGAGACCGATCTCCGGATTGGGTGAAAGGGGTGCCTTAAAACCCTTCCTCTTGTAACCTGGCTCCCGAACCCGGATATGGTTATGATGGATGGTTCCTTCACTTTTTTAAATCAAAAAGCGCGACAAGTGTTTTGAAGTACGGTTCCTTGGGTGTCGGACCTTCAAACCCGAGTGGCGACTCAGTATTCCGAGCGCTTGTCCCCGTTCACCCTCCCTCTATCCGAGCCCTCGCTTTGGGGAAGGAACGAAATCCTTTTCCCAGGGCATGCTGCCCACATGTTATCCTCGTCTTTCAAATTTAAAGAAATTACTTCTTTTAGAGGCTGAGCATGCCTTTCGTCTTCCCTTTCGATGAAGGAATGCAATTTGGCAGGGATGTACCCTTCAAAATCTGTTCTTTCATCGTCGGGGTCAACACAGTTTATATAGAAGTTAGCAAAGTAGTCGGAAGTAGGATCACGCATTTCACAAAACCCTTCAGGGTTGCCAAGTACGGTCAACTCAAACTCAACGTAATTGCTATGGCGTGGAGGGCCAAGAGGCACAAACTCCGACTCTGAGCTAGACTTAGACTCGACTAACTATGTGTCAAACTCAGACGTATCGTCAATGCAAGCTAGACGCGGTGTGAAGATGCAGTTTTTAATACTACCCTTAGCCTCCACATTGAGAGAGGTAGGATCTTCGAGAGCGTCAGGCCCAAGCATCAGCACTTCTGCCTCCTCAGCATCGCCAACCAAACCTACTTGGGAGAACTGCAGCTCCAAACTCCATTGATCGAAAGTCTTCAGCCAGTCGGTTTTCTCCTTGATCTAAGCCAACTGCTTCTTGAACTCTACCCCAGCCAGCTCCGCTTTGGCCAAATCCTCCTCACTGTTAGACCAAGTGTCAGCAGCAAGGACTTCGAAACCAGGCAGCCAAGTATGAGTTTTCTGGTCCGAAAATGGCTCAACCTATCCCATGTAAGCAAAGCCTTCTCCTTCATGTACAAAGTAACTATCCTTGTTGCCTTGAAGGGTTCGAGGCTTTCCCGTACCTTTCTTCTTCTTGGCACCTTTGGTAGGGGGAACATATCCCAAACCAAAGCTGCCTTCGGAGAAAGGAAAGATAGGGAATTCAGCTATCCCTTGCTGGTTGATTCCAAGTCCCAAGCTATGCATGTAATAGATCTACCTCATTTTCTCGAGGGCAGCAGAACTTATGACAAAATCATCGTCCATGTTGATGGCAAGGACTAAACCAGACGTGTCGAAAGAGAAACCTTCAAAGTCAGCATCCTCCTCTCCATGCATGATTCCCAAAATCAATGCTCCATCTTTTGTGTGTGGACTGATCCCAAAGTCCCCGCAGATTGCCAAAGTTCCAGAAGTGAGTCCCAACATGACCTTCTGGTGAAGAGTAGAGGGCACAGCCATGATGTATGCCCTATAAAGCCACGGCCTACCAAGCAGCAGGTTAAAGGTAGACGTGATGTCAACAACATGAAACTCAACATCCATCTCGAAGCCCTCAGCATTGAGCTCAAGCATTAGTGTCCCTTCCACCACACGACTATTGTTATCATAGGCCTTGACTGCCGAGTTAGACTGTCACGCCCTCGATTTTCTACTAAAATAATAATATATTTTCCACAAACAAAGTCATTCTCTCAACTATATTTACCCTTAAATGTCATGCCAATCCAAACAACGAATCAATGTCTCTTCTTCTCCTTTTTTTTTTTAAAAACACAAAGTCTCCCAAAAGTTTACAAGTTAAAAGGGTTTCATAATAATCAAGGAGAGGAGTTTATACATGGCTCTACATATATTCTAATCAAAAGGTACAACCTTCAATTACGAGTAAAGTACACAAAGTGAATTAGACTAGATGATAAACACTTCCTTAATGATACCAATGAAGCTCTCAAGAGACGTCTCAACGTGCAATCCATGCAATCCAAGCTAAATGCCTTGACGGGTACCTGAAAGGATAGGGAGAGCTACACTAGCTCGTAGAGATATCCTTACCTAAATTACATGCAAAAGTGAAGATAGATCCCAAAAGAAAACATTTTCCAAAAGAATATTTGTTTTGCCAAAAAGTAGAATTCAAAATACCATACTCATGTTGGAAAATAGTTGACTCCATTTATCAAATACTGACGCTCTCACCCACACACCAATGTACGTAAAATCTCAGATTACCATTACTTAAATCCATCCTTTCTTTTTCGTTTCCATTAATTTCAATGACCCAAAGATTAATTTGAGTTCTTTAACAAAATGTTTCACTTTCTTTTCTCATACAACTAGCCAACCTCTCACCAAAAAATATACAAACTACGCATGTATAGTTAGAATATAGAGTAAGTAATGACACGCTGAACCATACCGCACCTCGATAACAAGGAAACTTCAACCCAAATCAATCTCCAAATCTCAAGTTAACATCTAGCAAAATCCCTTTACAATAAGATTTCCTTTTTAAGTCTAACATGCAAGTATCCTAAATGAAACTCTCGCAATGCATAACACCACAGGTACCAAATAGGCATTCATGCAGAACAAGTTGCCCACCACATACCAGGAGAACAAGCCACAATGATTTGGAGGAATAAGAGAAGGAATATAAAACATGGATTGACATATTAGACGATCCAAGGTGGCAACTCAAGCTCAAGTTCTTTGTTTCTCATATGAATATTCCATTCTGTCTCAAATCCACACCATCGATTATCAAGACCAATTTCATGCAAAGCTTTCCATTTTAATTGTAAAGTAGTGTGGATGAACACCAGACAAATACAGGTCAAGCTTTGTTGATCCAATTTTAAAATACCGAAGTCCGTTGATTCGCTCAAGAATGACAGAGGACTTTCTTGTTAAAATCCTTTTCCTTTTCCTCCCTTTTTAATCAAGGAATTTCATTTGTTTTTCTCAACATTAGCTAGTCACAGCCACGTGGGTCACCCCGGGTCTTTTCACTCGAGCGTTAGGGTCACCCCGAGTCTTTTCCCATAATCACAATCACGTGGGTCACCCCGGGTCTTTTCCCTCGAGCGTTAGGGTCACCCCGAGTCTGTTCCCTCAATCACAATAACTTGGGTCACCTCAGGTCTTTTCCCTCGAGCGTAGGGTCACCCTGAGTCTATTCCCTCAATCACAATAACTTGGGTCACCTCAGGTCTTTTCCCTCGAGCATAGGGTCACCCTGAGTCTGTTCCCTCAATCACAACCAATCATTATCCTTGCTAGTTTTCATATCATAGTTGGTTGACGAGCGTATATCATTTATCTTACCACACTAGTCCAACAACTACTCAAACCTCTACCTCATGCATACATATCAAAACAATTCAACATAAACAGATCAACATTCACGACACCACGAAACTCATATACCTACATCACCTATCTATTGGTTGTATCACGAAGCATCAACTAGTCATTTCATAGCTCAACTTCATGCAAATAATTAGAAATAGCTTCACCTTTCAATTTATAATACAAAAGCAAAAACTGTTTATTTTTCTCTAAACATCAAACAACATCAATGTCAATACACCAACAATGCATATCTCTTATACACCACAAGTTCTTTTTAATCCAACACCTAATCATCTAGATCAATCCATTGGTATCCCCACATGTCAAATTGGCAAAGTTAATCATTTACATTAGACTATATCCAATTAAACAACGTGAATTCAAGGATGACACTTAAACCATTGAAAAGTATACTTCTTTTTCTTCGATACATGGGTCATACATCAAAAATGGAGTTCGGGTAACCTTACTACGGCCTTGCGGTTATAGCTCAACGTAACAATGAAACTGGTGCAAGGCAGAAATTGGGTCAACTTTGGATGCAAATCTGTTATCGCTTGGACATACCCATGATGCATGGGATGTACCGTTGGAAAGCTCTATGTGTCTAATTTCTAACAAAACAAACAGTGCATGATTTCAAGTCTTGAGCTAGGAGTTATGGCCATTTTACCAAAGTCTGCCGGTGCTGTCAGATTCTACGCGGGAATACGTAGAATTGATTGAAAAATCATAACTCTTTCATCTTAAACCCAAAAATACTGAAATCAATGCCAAAAGTTGCACCACTACAAGCCCTACACTCAGTAAACATCCCAGGTTTAGGAACGAGAGGAAATTAACCCAATCATCCATAGGAAAACATGTCCGCAACCATTTTCGCACTAGTTAACCAACCCTACTTTAGAAATTCACCAAAAATTGTATACCTAACCAAATCACTTGATTCCAACGCCAATCCCTTCTTAACTTAAATATGAAGCTCCTGTAAAAGACCCAAAGCCACCCAAAATGTTCATCATGTTCATAAAGTTAAAAGAAGACAGCCACACACAGATTCGCACATCCAGCAAACAGCCAGTATTCAAAACTTCATAACTAATTGTGTGATTATCGGTTTTGCATGATCTTGGTACCGAAATCTTCGTATTGAAACGTACTTTAACAGTTATGAAGACACCAAAAATTGATTCCTAGCAGAAGGGCCCCAAAAAGACAGATAACCAGGACCCACGAAATTTTCAGCATACACTAGATTTATTCAAGACTCAAAATAGATAATAAGTTGATTCTTGTACATCAAACTAACACTCACTACAAGAAAATCGTTCAATAGCAACGGTCAAAAGTGTTGCTAGAGATGCAAAAAAGCGTTGCTAAAGACCAATATAGGCTATACCAACGGTTATAGAACCGTTGGTTAAACCGTCGCAAGATATCCATTGCTGTAGGGTTATAGCAACGGTTTTGGCAAGCGTTGGTACAGATTTTTTTTTAGCAACAGTTTCTTTAGCAACGCTTGTAACCGTTGCTAAAGGCAAGTTTTTTTTTCCCTAAAAATCTGGGGTAAAATATGACATGGTAGCCACGTGGCGCTGACGTGGCCTCCACACTGTCACCACGTGTCGCTGGCGTGGCGCTCGCATGGCCTCCACCTGTCGCCGCGTGGCACATGGATGGCAACACAACAATTTTTTGCTCCTCCTGGGAATCGAACCCAGGACCTCCCGCATGTGCGCGCGAGTGCAAACCAGCTGGGCTAGCCCAACACTTGTGTAATATCAATGGATTACTAATATTTATACTATGCAAACCAGCTGGGTTAGCTTATGTCATTTGAATTTTTATTGATTTATTCTTAACCCAAGTTTTTTAATTCAGTTTATTCTATACAAACACCTACTTTTTTTTTCCCCCGATTAGAACCATCTATTTTTTACATAGTAAAGAGTACATCCTTCATACGAAAAATGAAATTAATCGGGTATCGTTACATACTTGATCGGGCAGAAAATTTTATTTTACTAATGAAATTTTGTCTCAATAAAATAGTTTTCTAGACTTGATCAAGTCAAATTTTTATGAGAATGATTTAATCAACAAACAAGGAAAACAAAATCAATGGTCTCGATTATAGTCCGGTTTTTAGTAACGGTTATGGAAAACCGTTGCTATAGGTCGGTTTTTAGTAACGGTTATGGAAAACCGTTGCTAGAGGCCGGTTTTTAGTAACGGTTATGGAAAACCGTTGCTATAGTCTTATAATCTAGTAACGGTTGCATGAAAACCGTTGCTATAGTCCTGTTTCTAGTAACGGTTTAAAAACCGTTGCTACACACCGTCTATACCAACGGTTTTTTGAACCGTTGCTAGCTAAATCGTTGGGAGATCTCGATTTTCTTGCAGTGACTTAAACATGTAAAGAAGGTAGGAGATCCCTACCTCGAAGGTTAGAAGCAAGCCCGAACATGGAGGAAACTTCAAAGTGCTCCGATCATGAATTTTCTTGGATGGATAGGAAGCTCTCGTCGCGTAGAACAACTTTAGTACTTGGGATTTTTCAAAAATCTCACTCGTAGTAGATGAAATCGAAAAGAGAAGGTGAGAGAGGTGAGAGCCGAGAGAGACGCCGGAGAAGAAGAAAAGAAAGGGGAAAAATTTATCTCTTGCTCCTATTTTTTGATATATAAAGGCCAAATAACACTCACATCCCTCAACCTTATCAGTCTTACACCAATACCCATATCTCATGTGCCACTACACAAAGGTCCCACGTACATATTATCCACGTCAATACTAATTCAGGTCTCATAAATTAAAAGTTAGAGAATTTAAATTACAGGTCTTTACATAGACAGCACAAAGTCCTTCTTGGTGAGACCCAAGCGGTAGGCAACCCTCGTAGAGCAAATGTTGATTGCGGAACCATTGTCAATGAGGATAGTCGGCACCTAATGGCCCCTACATTTAACAATGATGTGCAGCGGGCGGTTATGCGCAACTCCTTCGACAGGGAGTTCCCTTTCGGTAAAAGTAACAGAGGGCTTAAAGATCAGCGGCAGTATGAGGGCGATCATAGCCTCGGGGGTTATGTTGTTAGGCACTTTGACATGAGCGAGAATCGAAGATAGCTTTTCGCAGTGCTCCTTTGAAGAACAAATTAGACCCTTAATAGAGATTGCAACAGGGATCTGGTCAAGTTGCTTTTTAATGATATCATCCTCCGGAGCACCACTTGGGATGATAAGAACGGTGAAAGGAGCATTCCTTTGAGTAGCAGGAACATTAGGCCTTTGAGCAAGAGGATTAGACGAGCTTCCATCCTGAAGATTAACAGGTTGGAAAACTCGACCACTCATTGTGACATTGGCAACATCCCACAGAGAAGACATACCATCGGAATCCCATAAGTCTACAGGAACATCCCCCAGCTTGCGCTTTCCTTTGTCGACTGAAGCTACCATTGCTGTCGCACCTTGCCCCAAAGCTAAGTCCTTTTCCAAATCCTCCATTACCAATCCCTCCCAAAAAGCTGGGTCTTGAGCAGCAGCTTCCTCAAAAGGAATTCCAGGGTTAGTGACAAATGGAACGTCCCAGAGGCCTCCGTCCACCAAAGCAGAATTGACAGTCCAAACTTTATCGCCCACGGCAACATCGACAACGGTATCGACATCCCAATGGTTAGTAGGTGGTGAAACCCTACCAACATTGACAATTTCATCAACCTCCCGAAGATCGTCGGGCAGTGCAGTTTGTAAAACCATGATGAAGCAATCATCGCTGGGAGCAGTTACATACATATACGGCTGGTCCACGGAGAAAATATTGAGTGTGGGGTTGAACTCATGGACACAATCATCAACAGCATTTGAGATCAAGTTTACCAATGGAAGCATGGCTCCAAGTCGGCGATTCTCATCAAGAACAATCTCACCTTCAACGTAGTAACTCAAGTACTGCTCGTCTATGTCACTGTCGGTGTCAATCTGACCCAAATTGAAATTAAGACCTAATGCCATCTGTCTTGCATCAGGCTGTGGGTCCTGAACGTACTCTTCAGCTTCCCCCTCGGGATTGACCGGTTCAGCTTGGTGAAAGAGCATGAATAATGAAAGGCCATCCAAAGGGTCTGCCTATGTCGTGTTCCATTCACCTTCCCAATGGTCCAGCCACACTTGATCGACATGAGGGAACGCAAGGAAACCCATGTTGTATCGCTCAATCTGGTCCTTGGAGAGCTCTTTCCATTCATCAGCTTTGTCTTCCATGTTCCAACCTACCGCCATCATGTTGATATCAAGATCGGACGGGATGGCTACGATTGGCTTAGGGTGATTTTCAGGGATGATATAGTGGGTAGGGTCGAATATGGTGGAGCTTGGGTTGATTTGAGTGGAGCTGAGGGATATGTGGTTAATCTGTAGGTTAGGGTTATATTTAGGCATGGAGTTAGAGACGACGTTGGGTTTGGAAGGTGGGGTTTGAAGAGTGCCATCGTCAATCAAATCTTGAATCATATGACGAAGGCAATAGCAAGAGTCGGTATGATGACCAGGCATTTGGTGGTAGGCGTAGAAAACATCAGGGTTATGGCTAGGAGGTGGATTTTGAGGAAGAGGGGTTAGAGTCAAGGGCCTGAGAAGGCCGGAATTGACCAACTTTTCCATCACTGAGGTAAGAGATGCCTCGAAGATAGCAAAGTTCTGAGGTTGGTTTCGGTTTTGGCCTTTTGGTAGAGCTTGTACCCGGTTGACATCCACAACATGGTTGGAACTTTGAGCGCCAGCATTGTTTCCACCAGAGGTTGCATTGGCATAGTTGTTGCTACCGAAGAGAGCAGAGCTGTTCCCTATGTAAGCACGAGGCTTAGCTTTTTGAGTTGAGGTAGAGGAGGAGGATTCACTCTTTGACAAAACTCCAATTTGCAGAGTTTCTTCGATGGCGAGGCCGGACTCAAAGAGTCTCGAAGTTAGTGCCTTGAACCAACATAATGTTTTTAGCATAGTCAGGCTACAGGTTGCAGGAGATGATACGGATCTGATCCCTCTCACTTGGACAATCGGTCATTAGAGCGGCCTTGCCCCTCCACCTTTTGATAAAGTCGGCAAAGGACTCCTCTGCGTTCATTTTGGTGGATTCCAACTCCGAGGTAGTCATCTTGAGCTGAGAGTTATAGTTGTACTAAGCGTTAAAGGCCATCCCAATATCTTCCCACTTTCTTCTTTTGGAGACATTTAAAGACATACCACTAGAATGCTGGACCAGAGAGTGTTTGCAGGAACAGTTGTGCCAGTGCATCATCTTCGATCGCAAGTAATTTCATTGCACCATGATAACCTGGAAGTTGAGTTTTAGGGTCACCAGTTCCATCGAACTTCGTAAAGTCCGGCATCTTGAACCTTTCGGGTTGCCTAGCTGTTGGTCCAAGTAGCAACCCAAGAGGGGGGTGAATTGGGTATCTCAAATATAACACGGAATTTTAAAAACTAATTGCAATCTATTTGACCACAATTCCAATTTCGATGATATACAATTCTACTCATGCAATATTGATATTCAAAACTAAAAATAAAGAGAGTAGGGAAGAGAGAATCGAACGCAAGGATTTGTAGTGGTTCTGTCCACAATTTCACGGCCTAGTCCACTCCACAAGTGTCCAACTCGGGATTTGCTACACTATTTCCAATAGTTACAATCCTTCTAGCTTCGCGGGTGCTAGACAACCTTTACAACAAGCAATCTAACCCCAATCGCTCCGACTAATTTTGACTCCGGTGCTAGTCACACCTAACCCAACTAGTTTTGATTCCGGTGCTAGTAACACCTAACCACCAAGTGATTTTCTCTCCAAAACCATTCACAAAAATTAATCACTCACAAGAGTATGAATAAGGGTGTACAATCCTTTTTACAGTAAAGATCAAAATAATAGCTCTCTCAAACAAGTGTATAGATATCCAGATAAAAGAAATGAGTATTGAGAGATTTAATTAGTATGTGCCTTGGAGTATTTTCTTCGTGAAGCTCTGCTCTGCATCCCTTTAATCTTCCTTGGCCTTATATATATCCTTGAACCAATGAACATGGAAGCACCACTTCATATTTGGAAATCAATTACACAATTCCGTCCTTTTTCACTAGCCGTTAGAAACCCATTTACGTAGCCATATTCCACTTGACTTGTTCCCTTTATTTAGCCGTTAGTGATAATTAAGCTCCCAAGTAATCTTCAATCTTTCTCATTGATTAGCATTTGCTATCCATAAAATCCCTTGTAGCCAATTAAAAATTAGGAGAAAATTTGTCCTTAATCTTCCTTCTTTCAATTTATCTTGACCATTGAAGATAGTGATTTGGTGTTGCTGTTCTATCCTCACGGCTGCTCTACTGCTGTGTTGCTATAATATTGTTGTTGATTTGCACCTTGTTTACTGTCACCTGCAACATATTCAAAAAAAAAAAACTCCAAACACCATCCAGTTGTCATGTACTACACTATGTGTAATCTTTTGCCATCTGTTTCGTATCCCTCTATGAGATGGATTAGAAACAGATGTTCTATCTACTTTTAGTCCTTCGATGCCGTTTGGTGTAGGCCTTCTTTTTTGCTTTTTTTTTTTTGTTTTCCTCCTGAGGTATGTCCCTTGTAGGTTGTATATTCGATTAGCCTCTTTTTAATTTCAAGCTGATTTACCCAAAAAAAAAAATCCTACAAAATAAACATTAAGGTATTCCAAATATCACAATATTAATTATATTTCTTTTCAATAAAATATATTTTGTTATCATCAAAATCAATAAGATATTCCATAGAAACCTTTGGGCTAACACTAGCATTAGGAAAGAGACAGAGACAGTCCATGTCCAAACCACCAGCCCCAATCTTTTCGGACTTGGAGACAGCCTCTTCAAGCTTATCCATCTTGGCAATCAGAGTAGCCATTTCTGGATTAGGAACTGCAACTTCGAGATGAGGAATTTCAGCTTCCGGTTTGGGATTGGGTCTCTCGCCTCACCCTTTTCTCCTCTCGGCGGGAGTCGCTCTTCTATCAAGGCACACAAATTGGCCATAGAAGTCTCGGCCTGGTCGGCCTTTTGTTGCATGATGGCCATGTTATGCTGGAGGTTCGAGAGTATGGTAGCCTAATCCTGAGGAGGAACATCCGCCATGATGAGTGCTTTGACAGACTTTAGAGATGATGTTGAAGAAGTAGAGGACAAAGGGGTCTCGTGTGGAGTAGTCGATGGTGAATCAGCCCTTGACGGTGAACCAGCCAGAGCTTCCGTTGTAACTGATTGAGGATCAACCCTATCAAGCCTTCTTCTATACAGACCCGATGGACGTACTAACACTACAACAAAAATGAGAATAAGTGACGAAATTGCTTATGAGGAAAATAGATTTCGTCTCCAATTGTGCCTTTTTGTGAGGAATTTTTTTTTCCCGTCACAAATTAAGAGGACAGACAAATTTAAGGTGAGAAAATTTTATTTTGTCACAAAAAATATTTAATTAGTGACGAAAATATAAATTTCGTCACCTAAAGGATTGACAAAATAAATATAAGGCGATGAAATATGTATTTTCTTCACTAATTTGGTCCCTTCGTAATTTGCACAGATGCTTACAACCAATCCATGAGAAATTAGTTCCTCACAAAAGGAAAGGGTTTGGTGAGAAAATTTTTTTGCCGTCGTTGAAGGGAATTTTGGCGGGCAAAAAGGGCGGTGAAAATTTTGGGCATTGATCCCAAAATTTTAGTGAAAGCCCTTGTTCGTTCTAATTTTTTACACCCCTCTATTTCTCTCACAAACCCCATCACCGTCTCTCACACCGTGCCCCACTCCATCTTTGCAACTCTATCACTCACACCGCTCCCTCAGCCATTTCTGCAACTCCGAATCTCTCTGTCAAGGTATGTTATGCAACTTATTTCTCTTCTCCTCTATGGATCCCCTTCATCACTTTCCTCCTACGATTTCTAACCTCTACTACGTTCCCTTTTTTTTTTTTTTTTACAGCGGCATCATCAGTCATCAATGTCTGATTTTGGTGAGCTCTCTCTCTCTCTCTCTCTATTTTTCTTGACTAGGTTCTGAATTTCTTACTTTGGAGTATTTGTAAAGCCCTAAATCTGTAATCCCGAGTAGATCGTGTAAGCCGCCCTCGATTTCTTCATAAAGTCATTATAACCTATTCTATGTTTGCTATATAGATTTCCCATACTGTGATTAGTTTATTCTGTAATCAAAATTCGTTGGTTAGTTTATCTAATTTGTTCCTTTTAGGTGCCGACATAATGAGATTGTTTAGCATTTCTTTATTCTGATACTCGTACCCTTATGTCTTATGACCTAGTTTTCTTAATGGAGCTAACTTCATATTTTTTTTAATGTTTTATATTCTTCAAGTCAAACATGATTCTAGATAATAGAGGAGGAATAAGGGTGGGGCTATGGCTACTTAGGGGATGTTTTGGGACTGGTTTTAAAGATGATTTTAGAATTTATTTCATCTGGTTTTAGGGTTTTTTTTGTAGCGTCTTAGGAGGGTTTTTTTCCCTTCATGTAGGCATTTTTTTTTTTTGGACTATATTCTTCTCTTACTGCCATAACTTGAGAGAGCATGTATTGGTAATTAGCAGTCTATATAAAGGAGAGGGGTTAGGAGTAATAGGGACGCCTATATAGCGTAGAGGGAATCGTCCTTAATTGGACAAAGAAATTCTGAATTTTCACCATTAACTTAGAACATTCATGTGGTTTAAACAGAATTCAGCGGGCTCAATCGAACCTTCTTCGTACTTAAAACTTCATAGGTACAGCTCATATTTTTGGAAACTAGGGGTTCAACTAAACTCTCTTATTATATGGTACTGTGGCTACCGCCACCAAGCTTGTACATAGGAATCGCTGAAATAAGAGTAGCCATTGAGGTATAGAAATATGTTGGGAATAAACAATCCTTTGAAATACAAGCTGTCGTGAGGACTAGAAGGCATACTAAATCTTAACCAAAGTGATGTAGATGACCTTTTGACCAATAGTTGTTTAATGTAGTATTTACATGTTTGCTTTTTTACTTTAAGAGGTAGTAGAAGATGGTGAATCTTCCACATGCACACGTATTCAGAACTTTTAAGCTTGAAGCATGCATTTTACCTAATGTATTGTGTTGCTTTATGCATAGCTAATTGTGAAGAGTATTCATGCTAATAGAGAGTTTTTTGTCAATGCACAATTTTATTGACCTTCCTGGCATTCTCTTTCTTTTTTTTTTTGGGTAAAATAGCTTGAAATAAAAAGAGGCTAAGCAAATGTACAGCCTACAAAGGGCATTCTCTTGAAGGAGAAAAGAAAAAAAAACAAAGATTAAGAAAAATGATCTAAGCCAAGTGGCTACATAGATTTACGTCTAAGGTTACATTGAACATCCACATGTTTCAATTCCATCTAAGAGATGGAAGAGAAACACATGGCATTGAACATTGAAAATTGAAAATTGGCATGAACTGCATAACAAACACAATGGCACAGCACGGTTTTAGTCAACAGCATGAGAGGCCACCATGAGAGGGTGGTTGACACTATAGCTAACCAAATTACAGGCATCTAGTGACTATTAACAGCAGTAGTCTCACTGCCACACATCAAGAAGCAGCAGGTACAACAGTAGCAACTAGCAACTTCACCATGACAAACTTTGTCAACTAGCTGGAGACAACCAGTAGCAGTAGTAGAAAGCAGCAGAACAGCAGCTACTAGCTACCATAATAGCAGCAAACAAAACCCATATAATGAGAACCAAAACAACAACAGCAACTGGACTTACCAAACTACAGTAGTAGCAGTAGCAGCAAGGCAGTTAAGCATTTACACATTGTTCCAAAAACAGTAGAAGCAAGGCACACATAGATCTATCATGGACACAGTTTGAAACTCAAAAGAGAATGTAGGAAGCTAGGGACAAGCCCCCTAGGAAAGCTTAAAACAGCCCGAGGGACAACCCCCCAAGGGTAGGTACAAAACATAGGGACTTACCAAGCTCCCAAGCCAGACAATTACAACATGAACACCTTATTCAACTTTATGAAGGCATCAAAATAGTCCAGCACTCTGAATGGTCGAGCAAAGTAGCTGCTTAGCCTAAGAGGAATAGGACAGCAGAAATACAGCCCACTCTATACACTGCTGGACTGCCGTAGAATTATAAGACTTTTGTGAACTAGAGTAGAGCATACATAACAAAACAGAATGAGTAACAGGACAGCAGTCTCTTTCTTTCTACTAGAGAATGTGAAAAGGAGAGAGACTCCTAGCATTTAGTCAAGTGTAAGAATATATGTGTCTAAGATGTTTGACATAATGTTCTATTTGGTTTTGATGTTCATTAATTTGGAAGTTTATGGATTATGGAGGTTTCTTAACTCCATTAGTTACTTTCCATATGGCGCTTTAATCTTTTCCCCTACTTCCCATTGTATACTTAGTCACAGTCAAACTAAATACTTTCATTAATCAGGTTACTCTAAAATTATTAGATTGAACTTTGTACAGTGCCTTACCTTTCGTAAGTAGGTCTACTCTAATATTTTTGTATATTCAAATCCATCCAACCCGAAGGCCTCACTCAAGGTAAGCAACTTAATTACTATGTGATGCATGACATGACATTAATTTGATTACTTAAATCGTACTTGCATTTGCTATCAGACATGGACAAAAATTGTATGAAAATGGGCATGATAGCAGATGGAAGAATTAGTCAGCTGTATTATTGTGGTGTTACTTTGTTTATTCAATTTTCAAGAGCAGTTGTTGATGTGCAAGGTAATATTCTGTGTCCGTGTCTAAAGTGTGTAAACTTTTACCGAAAAAGCCCAAAAGATATGCAAATTCATTTGCTTCAGCATGGGATTATGCAAAGTTACACTATCTAGCATGAGCGTGGAGAAATCCGTGAATCAAATGATGCTCGGTGTCATGAAATAAGAGATGGTGATCTAGGTGGTATTGATGCGTTGGTGGAAGATCGAATAAGATGGGAACCAATAGATACAACCCAACATCATGAGGAAGTCCAGAACTTTGATAAACTTTTGAATGATGCCCAATGTGAGATATACCCAGGTAGCAAAGATTATAATCTGTTGAAGTTTGTTATTGAGGTATTTACTATGAAGGTAACGAACCATTGGACCAATAAATCGCTTGATATGTTCTTGAAGTTCCAGATTAAACTTTTACCAGAAGGTAATCTAGTTCCCAAGGACACATACAAGGCAAGTAAGATATTGTCTGGCTTAGGCTTGTCATACGAGCTCATTGATGCTTGCATAAATGATTGTATACTCTTTTGGAAGGAAAATGCAGCACTGGATAGATGTCCAAAGTGCAATGTGTCGAGGTACAAGATCAATTGTGTTGGGGGAAAGAAGATTGCGCATAAGACTTTGCATTACTTACCTTTGACATCGAGATTAAAACAGTTGTTCATGTCTAGAGCGATAACCGAGGCCATAAGATCGCACATGAATAATCCTACTAATGGTGAGGAATCCGGGTATCCAGCCCAAAGTGATGAGTGGAAAGAGTTTGATGTTAAGCATCCTGAGTTCGGTTGTGAGGCTCGCAATGTGAGACTAGGAATAGCAACTGATGGGTTCAACCCTTTCGGTAACATGAGCAACTTTTATAGCATCTGGCCTGTCATTCTTATTCCCTACAACCTACCACCATGGTTGGTTATGAAAGATTCATTCTTCATGCTGACATTGCTTATTCCAAGGGATAAACAACCCGGGATCGATATCGATGTTTATTTGAGACCTTTAGTTGATGAGTTGAAGGAGTTGTGGCACACTGGTACATTAACTTACGACGCAGTGAGTTGTGAGTGGTTCCAAATGTGTGCAGCTTTTTGGTGGACACTACATGATTGGCCAACATTGGGTGACATCTCAGGGTGGAGAACAAAGGGCCATTATTCTTGTTATACTTGCAACGATGAACCATATTTTGAGTCAGTGAGAAGTAAGATTGCTTACACAAATCATCGAGCTTACTTGCCAGAAGATCATGCAGAACGGAGACAGAAGCTGGCCTATAATGGTAAGCCTGAGAATTGAAAGAGGTCTTTAGAGTTACCAGTGGAAAAGATACGAGAGCAGTTGAACAATGTAAGCAGGGTCATCTTGGGAAAGAATCCAACCAATAAGAAAAGGAAACATCACAAACCGAACTGGACAAAGAGAAGTATTTTGTATCAACTAACATATGTGGAGGATAGGAAACATTTACATAACATTGACGTCATGCATTGTGAGAAAAATTTCAGTGAAAATATTGTTGGAACAATGTTGGGCATTGGTGGAAAGAATAAGGACACTGACAAGGCACGAAAGGATTTGGAAGACAAGGGCAAACAAAAAGATCTGTGGTTGACACAACGTCCCGATGGATCGTATGTCAAGCCTTGTGCGAGGTTTACACTAACCCCTTAAAGAAAGGGAGGCTTTCTTTGAATTTTTGAAGTCGGTCAAGTGTCCAGATGGCTATGCAGCAAACATATCAAGGTTCGTGAGTTCAACTAATGGTAGACTAACTAGCCTAAAAAGTCATGACTACCATATACTTATGCAACAGATTCTTCCAATTGGGATGTGTGGTTTTGTGGATAGGAAAATTATTACAACATTATTTAAGTTGGGTAGTTTCTTCCAAGACCTTTGTTCTAAGATATTGAGGCAAGTGAATTGGAGAAATTAGAAGAACGTATAGTGCTCATACTATGCATGTAATACCCGTCCCGGAAATCAGAATATTTAATTTATCTTTTAATTGAATTATATGCTTTCGGAGTTGATTTGCATATAATGGAAGTTCGAGGATCTTGTATGTGAATTAAGTGTGGAGCATAAGTTAGGTTGGTTTCACTTGTATTGGATAATTTTTCCTTGAGTCATTACTAAATATCCTGGGAGATATTTCTTTCCCAATTTCATTCCATTCTAACGTTAGAGAGAGAGAGAGAGATCAGCCGTGAAAAAGAAGAAGAGGAGAGAAAGAGGAAGAAGAAGGAGAAACTAGAGTTAGGTTGTTTCAAGCTTAATTAGGTAATTTACATCTCTTTAAGTGTTGAATTTCCTATTTCTCATGCTAGGTTTCTTGTTCTGCATCTTATATGCACTAAATTGAAGTCATGGGAGAGGGTTTTTGAGGTTAAAGTTGAGAATTATTCCAAGAAATTCGTGCTTCTTATGATTATGCAAAACTGTGTTTGAACCAAGTTGCATCTGTCCTGTTTTTGACGAATTTATTCAAGGTACCTAGAAATCTTCTAAATTCTTGAAATAAATCATGAACGTTCGTCTGTGAGTCTATTGCATCGTGTAAAATTTTTAGAAAATAACTCGAAGTATTCTGGCCTACAAAATTCGTGGACTGAACTGGTGTCTGGTTCGCGTCTGTGCTGGCAGCACAGACACGTGTTGGAAAAACGGGCATAACTTCTTGCTCGGGTATCGTTTTTATGCACCGTTTCTTGATTCTGAAACTAGACTTACATATCTTTCTGAATATGTATGGGCTGTGCCGTGAATCTTTCTAGGTTATAGCAGTTTTCGAGTTAAAGTTCAGGTTTTGGTAAATCTGGAAATCTGGGCAGATTTTGGAGCTATGTTTTCATCAATTTTATCATAGTTGAATGTGCTAAATGACTATGGGATCTCATGAGTCTTAAACATTGATTAGTTGGTAAAGTTTTGGTGTTGGAATCATTGAAAATTATTGAGTAGGTAATTTTTAATGGGTTTTCGATCGTAGACTGTTCTGCTGAAACTGTGAGCTCTGTTTTAGTTGTGTAACTTCGTTTGAGCGTATCTTGGTCATCCGGAATCTATTTGGGACAAACTTTATATCGATATTGGTGTACTGGAAGTGTTCTTTCTAATGGTGATGATTTCATGATCCAATTATTAACCTATTAAATGTTATGATCATTCTAAGACAGATTGGTTGTGGAATATGTTATCTTTTGGAGAATTGGGCGGTGTTTGAGTTTCACATTTATTGTGAGACACTTCTAGGTATTAACATGAACATGTTTGTATCCGTTAGACATTGTTTAGCTTCTTGTTAGCTTTATAACCTTGTGTCGAGTATTTGTTGAATTCGTAGCTAATATGAGTTAACTTGTGGCTAGGTAAAGAGCCGGTTCGGGAGGTGCCGAAACCTTAGTTTGGCATACTTCGGTCGACACGAAGGTGAGTGTGTTTGATATGGATATGTTCAATGGTATATTGCATGGAGGTGTTTGTGTATCATGCTATTTGAAATTTAGCTAATGGTATGCATACTTGTGGGATGTTGATTATACCGCCGAAGGTTTGTGTGTGAGGCACACCATGTCGTAAGCCATGCCGCCTAATTAACGGTAGTTGGGAGCGTGGTGTGTGGGACACCACTTCTGGGGTATATGGGATTGTGGCAGACGTGCCACCAACATGTGTTGTATTTATATGTGTGTTGTTCAAATTGAATACTTGTGCTAAGTTATGTGAGTCACATTCATGTGAGATGTCCTTCGGGTATTGTAGTATGTTAGTGAATGTATTCTATATCTCACACACTCTGGTTTTCTTTTTGGATTACCAAGCCACAGGTGGTCGTAGAGTTGGTCCACTACTGGTCGACGTTTTGGGAACACTTGGATTAATATCGAGTGTTAGTGTTTGTAGTCGAATTGGTTGTAATGGGTCAAACTCTGATTTTTGCTAAACTCATTTTGTGACTAATGTTGTCAAGTATTTTTTTTTGACTTCAAGTTTGTAAATATGTTGGGTTTCATTTGTACAATGCAAGTTGTAATTATCGTAGACACCTTGTTAATATTAATGTTAAGTCTTCCGCTAGGGTTTGTACTATTTTTCTTGTTTGGTTGTTGTTTAGTTGTTGGTCTTCTGTGTGGAATGCCACGTGGCCGTGTCGGTTCGGGCCCACTTCGGGTGTCGTTCCGGGGCGGGACGTGACAGCTTGGTATCAGAGCTAGTACTTTCTAGACTCTGAGTTGGGGGTCGGTTGGGAGTTCTGTAGTGGACCATAGGAGTTTTGTGTTTGTTGTGTAGGAGTAGCATTGACTAACGCGTGAGTTATATCTCTAATATTGCATTTGCCATTGTTGTTAAAGTGATTGAAACAGATATTGGGGTATGGCTTCGGAGCATACAGTTCATGCCGAGGATGCTGCATCTAGTGGTAATGAGGTTCACCAACCTGAAGGTCATGTACAGCAGCCGGTTGTGGGGGATGCTGATAGACTTCTTGCAGCCGTGGCCTTGCTCGCGGAACAACAAGCAACTCTTATGCAATGGCAGACTACAGAAGCAACGGCTCGTGGAACGGGCACTGGTTTACTTGAAAGGTTCAAAAAGTTATTCACCGTGGAGTTTGAGGAGGCAATTGACCCTAGTGATGCTGAAGAGTGGCTTAAGTCTGTGGAGCGGGTGTTGAATGCTATGGGGGTGACTGACGCACAAAAGGTAACATTGGCAACTTTTAGCTTGAAAGGTAACGCTCGAGATTGGTGGGAGTCGTTTGAGAGTCAGTGGACTGCCCCTCTGCCAGGAGTTATACCGGAGGTACCGCGGGTGGTGACGTGGGAGCGTTTTGTTAAAGGGTTCAATGAACATTATTTTCCGAAGAGTTGGAAGTTGGACCAAGAAGCGGCATTTATTGACTTGAAGCAAGGCAGTATGACTGTTCCAGAGTATGTAGCTAGGTTTGGGAAATTGTCAAAGTATGCTCCAGACTTGGTGAATACAGAGAAAAAAAAAAAAAGATGTCAGCGATTTCGAAACGGACTTTCACATAAAGTAGCTACAAGGTTGACTACCTACGAACAAGAGGAATATGCTCGGTTGGTGGAAATGGCTAGGATGGTTGGAAAGGATATTCAGGACTATAATGATAGCCGAGAGTCATACAAGAAAAACAAGACAGAAGGAGCGGCATTTGGTAAGTCTGGAGGAGGTACTAGCAAGGGTGGGGGTCAAAAGTCTCAGGTTACCAGAACTCCGGATTTCGGGAGATCACAAGGGGGTTCCACGGGGTGGTGGAAAGGAAAGTCGGGACAAGAGACAAACCGGCAGGCAGTGAGTGGTGCTACGACAATGTCTCGTCAATGTTTCAGTTGCGGGTCTACGGATCATTTGAGGAAGGATTGTCCAAGTGCGCTTAAGAGCATCAAGTGTTATACTTGTGGTGAGTTTGGGCACATGGCGGCGCAATGTCCTCGGGCGCCAAAGCCGGCGGCATCTTCTGTGGGTAGTGTTCAAGGAGGTAGAGGTGGAGGAGCCAGTGGTTCTACGACACCGGGTAGAGTATTTGCGATCACACGTCAAGGGGCACAAGCTTCACCGGGGGTAGTGACAGGTACTTTGGTTGTTTCTAGTACTTATGCGCGTGTGTTGCTAGACCCTGGGTCTACGCATTCTTTTGTGTCTAATGCTTTCATTAAACATTTAGACAAGCCTGCTAAACTGTTAAAAATTGCTTTAGCTATTTCTACACCGGTGGGAGAGGTAGTAGTTGTTAATGTGTGTTATGTGAGTTGTGGGTTGGTGGTTGGGGGGAGGAGATTGTTTGCAGATTTGTTGCCATTAGATATGACTGACTTTGATGTGATCTTGGGTATGGATTTCTTGTCGGAGTATCATGCCGTTATGGATTGCTTTAGTAAGGAAGTCATGTTTCAGTTGCCGAATAGTGATGAGGTGAAATTCTGTGGTGATTCAGTAGTGAGTTCTACTTGTGTTATTTCGGCACTTAAGGCCAAATCTTTGTTGAGTAAGGGTTGTGAGGGGTATATTGCTTATGTGGTTGACACTGAAAAGAAAGCACCTACACTTGAGGAGATACCAATTGTGAATGAGTTCGCGGATGTGTTTCCGGATGAGTTGCCGGGTATCGTGCCAGACCGTGAAGTTGAGTTCACCATCGAATTATTGCCAGGTACTAATCCGATATCTATTACTCCGTATCGTATGGCGCCGGCAGAGTTGCTTGAGTTGAAAGTGCAGTTGAAAGAATTGCTAGATCGGGGTTTCATTCGACCTAGTATATCGCCGTGGGGTGCACCGGTCTTATTTGTCAAGAAAAAGGATGGTTCCATGCGTATGTGTATCGATTATCGACAGTTGAACAAAGTGACAGTTCGAAATCAATATCCATTGCCGAGGATAGATGACTTGTTTGATCAATTGCACGGGGCTACGGTGTTCTCCAAAATTGATTTGAGATCGGGTTATCATCAGATTAAGGTAAGGGACAGTGACGTATCGAGGACAGCTTTTCGTACCAGGTATGGTCATTATGAGTTTTTGGTTATGCCGTTCGGTTTAACCAATGCTCCGGCGGTCTTCATGGATTTAATGAATCGGGTATTTCGACCATTCTTGGATACTTTCGTTATCGTGTTTATCGATGATATTCTGGTTTATTCTCGCACCAAGGAGGAACATGAGGATCATCTACGTATCGTGCTACAAGTCTTACGTGACAATCACTTATTTGGGAAGCTTAGCAAGTGTACGTTCTGGTTGGATAGTGTGGAATTCTTGGGGCACGTGATTTCTGTTGATGGAGTTTGTGTAGATCCGAAGAAGATAGAAGCGGTGGTTAATTGGGAGAGTCCCAAGAGTGTCTCAGAGATTCGCAGTTTTCTTGGCTTGGCGGGATATTATCGGAAGTTTATTCAGGGTTTTTCCGCGATTGCTTTACCGATGACAAAGTTGACTAGAAAAGATGTGAAATTTTTATGGTCTGATGAGTGTGAGAACAGTTTTCTCGAGTTGAAGAAACGGTTAGTATCGGCACCGGTTTTGACAATTCCGATTGGTACAGAGGATTTGGTGGTCTACACTGACGCTTCATTGCAAGGATTGGGCTGTGTTTTGATGCAACGGGGTAAAGTTATAGCCTATGCGTCGAGACAATTGAAAGTTCATGAACGAAATTATCCTACGCATGATTTGGAATTAGCAGCCGTGGTTTTCGCTCTCAAAATGTGGAGGCATTATTTGTATGGAGTATCGTGTGAGATCTATAGTGACCATCAGAGTTTAAAATACTTGTTCACGCAGAAAGAATTGAATTTGAGGCAACGACGGTGGATGGAGTTAATAAAGGACTACGATTGTTCTATACACTATCACCCAGGTAAGGCAAATGTGGTCGCCGATGCTTTAAGCCGAAAGACGGCGGGAAGATTGGCATGTATACAGTGTTCGAGAGTTTCAGTTTTTACTGAGTTGAAACAAATGGGAGCAGAGTTTTCATTGGGGGGTAGTGGGGCCTTGTTAGCTCGTTTCAGCGTTCGACCTTTGTTTTTAGATTGGATCAGAGATGGGCAGTGGCAGGATCCTCATTTGCAAGAGTTCAGACAGCGTGTGGTGGAAGGGAAAATGCCTGAGTTCAGTATTCGGGATGATGGAATGATTTTGTTTGGAAAGAGAATGTGTTTGCCAAATGACATGGTTCTAAAGAAGGAAATTTTAGATGAAGCTCATTGTTCTACATATGCTATGCATCCAGGAAGCACTAAGTTGTATCGTGATTTGAGAGAATATTTCTGGTGGAGTGGTATGAAAAGAGAGATTGCGGAGTATGTGGCTGGTTGTGAAACTTGTCAACGAGTGAAGGCTGAACACCAGAGACCGGCGGGTTTGTTGCAGAATCTACCTATACCGGAGTGGAAATGGGATCATTTGACTATGGATTTTGTGACAGGTTTGCCACGTTCAAAAGGGGGGTACGACTCTATTTGGGTTATTGTTGATAGGTTGACAAAATCGGCTCACTTCTTACCGGTAAAGATTACGTACACTACGGATAAGTATGCTAAGTTATATGTTGATGAGATTATCAGATTGCATGGAGCGCCTATATCTATTGTTAGTGACAGGGATCCTAAATTTACTTCTAGATTTTGGTTTAGCCTACAACGTGCTATGGGGACTTCTTTGAAATTTAGCACTGCATTTCATCCACAAACAGATGGTCAGTCGGAGCGGACTATACAGATTTTAGAGGATATGCTGAGAGCGAGTGTTCTGGATTTCGGTGGCGGATGGGAGGAGAACTTATCGTTGGCGGAATTTGCTTACAATAACAGCTACCAGAGTAGTATTGGCATGCCACCATATGAAGCCTTGTATGGCAGAAGATGTAGAACACCGATTTGTTGGGAAGATGTAGGTGAAAGGAGTATGTTGGCTCGAGAGTTGGAACAACAGGCTGCCGAGGGAGAAACGTTGGGTCCAGAGTTAATACAACAAACAGCTGATGGTGTTAGGTTGATTAGAGAACGGTTAAAAATTGCACAGAGCCGTCAAAAGAGTTATGCGGATAAACGGAGACGTGACCTAGAGTTTGCGGTTGGCGACTTTGTATTTATTCGTGTTTCACCTTGGAAAGGGGTTATTCGCTTTCAAAAGAAAGGGAAATTGGCACCGAGATACATAGGTCCGTACAAGGTTGTTGAGAGGGTAGGGGTTACGGCTTATCGTTTGGCGTTACCGGTTGAGTTGGCTCGGTTACACGATGTGTTTCATGTCTCTATGCTTCGGAAGTTCGTGGGAGATCCATCACTTATTCTGG
The DNA here is from genome assembly GCA_025413875.1 of Rhododendron molle. Lineage (NCBI taxonomy): Eukaryota > Viridiplantae > Streptophyta > Magnoliopsida > Ericales > Ericaceae > Rhododendron > Rhododendron molle. The sequence goes on along the minus strand of CM046398.1, from coordinate 15,319,862 downwards.
GCTCGGAACCGTTGGAACTTTGCGAGGATTTGTCCTACGAGGAGACACCGGTTGAGATTCTTGATCGGAAGGAGCAGGTTTTACGTTCTAAGGTGATACCCTACGTGAAAGTATTGTGGCGGAATCACAAGGTTGAGGAGGCAACGTGGGAGGGCGAGGAGTCGATGAAACAAAAGTATCCGCATTTGTTTTAGTCAGGTAATCCAATTTCGGGACGAAATTTTCTAAGGGGGGGAGAGTTGTAATACCCGTCCCGGAAATCAGAATATTTAATTTATCTTTTAATTGAATTATATGCTTTCGGAGTTGATTTGCATATAATGGAAGTTCGAGGATCTTGTATGTGAATTAAGTGTGGAGCATAAGTTAGGTTGGTTTCACTTGTATTGGATAATTTTTCCTTGAGTCATTACTAAATATCCTGGGAGATATTTCTTTCCCAATTTCATTCCATTCTAACGTTAGAGAGAGAGAGAGAGATCAGCCGTGAAAAAGAAGAAGAGGAGAGAAAGAGGAAGAAGAAGGAGAAACTAGAGTTAGGTTGTTTCAAGCTTAATTAGGTAATTTACATCTCTTTAAGTGTTGAATTTCCTATTTCTCATGCTAGGTTTCTTGTTCTGCATCTTATATGCACTAAATTGAAGTCATGGGAGAGGGTTTTTGAGGTTAAAGTTGAGAATTATTCCAAGAAATTCGTGCTTCTTATGATTATGCAAAACTGTGTTTGAACCAAGTTGCATCTGTCCTGTTTTTGACGAATTTATTCAAGGTACCTAGAAATCTTCTAAATTCTTGAAATAAATCATGAACGTTTGTCTGTGAGTCTATTGCATCGTGTAAAATTTTTAGAAAATAACTCGAAGTATTCTGGCCTACAAAATTCGTGGACTGAACTGGTGTCTGGTTCGCGTCTGTGCTGGCAGCACAGACACGTGTTGGAAAACGGGCATAACTTCTTGCTCGGGTATCGTTTTTATGCACCGTTTCTTGATTCTGAAACTAGACTTACATATCTTTCTGAATATGTATGGGCTGTGCCGTGAATCTTTCTAGGTTATAGCAGTTTTCGAGTTAAAGTTCAGGTTTTGGTAAATCTGGAAATCTGGGCAGATTTTGGAGCTATGTTTTCATCAATTTTATCATAGTTGAATGTGCTAAATGACTATGGGATCTCATGAGTCTTAAACATTGATTAGTTGGTAAAGTTTTGGTGTTGGAATCATTGAAAATTATTGAGTAGGTAATTTTTAATGGGTTTTCGATCGTAGACTGTTCTGCTGAAACTGTGAGCTCTGTTTTAGTTGTGTAACTTCGTTTGAGCGTATCTTGGTCATCCGGAATCTATTTGGGACAAACTTTATATCGATATTGGTGTACTGGAAGTGTTCTTTCTAATGGTGATGATTTCATGATCCAATTATTAACCTATTAAATGTTATGATCATTCTAAGACAGATTGGTTGTGGAATATGTTATCTTTTGGAGAATTGGGCGGTGTTTGAGTTTCACATTTATTGTGAGACACTTCTAGGTATTAACATGAACATGTTTGTATCCGTTAGACATTGTTTAGCTTCTTGTTAGCTTTATAACCTTGTGTCGAGTATTTGTTGAATTCGTAGCTAATATGAGTTAACTTGTGGCTAGGTAAAGAGCCGGTTCGGGAGGTGCCGAAACCTTAGTTTGGCATACTTCAGTCGACACGAAGGTGAGTGTGTTTGATATGGATATGTTCAATGGTATATTGCATGGAGGTGTTTGTGTATCATGCTATTTGAAATTTAGCTAATGGTATGCATACTTGTGGGATGTTGATTATACCGCCGAAGGTTTGTGTGTGAGGCACACCATGTCGTAAGCCATGCCGCCTAATTAACGGTAGTTGGGAGCGTGGTGTGTGGGACACCACTCCTGGGGTATATGGGATTGTGGCAGACGTGCCACAGCATGGGTTGTATTTATATGTGTGTTGTTCAAATTGAATACTTGTGCTAAGTTATGTGAGTCACATTCATGTGAGATGTCCTTCGGGTATTGTAGTATGTTAGTGAATGTATTCTATATCTCACACACTCTGGTTTTCTTTTGGGATTGCCAGGCCACAGGTGGTCGTAGAGTTGGTCCACTACCGGTCGACGTTTTGGGAACACTTGGATTAGTATCGAGTGTTAGTGTTTGTAGTCGAATTGGTTGTAATGGGTCAAACTCTGATTTTTGCTAAACTCATTTTGTGACTAATGTTGTCAAGTATTTTTTTTTGACTTCAAGTTTGTAAATATGTTGGGTTTCATTTGTACAATGCAAGTTGTAATTATCGTAGACACCTTGTTAATATTAATGTTAAGTCTTCCGCTGGAATGGTTCTCTGTTTTCATATATGGTTTGTCGTTTAGTTGTTGTTCTTCTGTGTGGAATGCCACGTGGCCGTGTCGGTTCGGGCCCACTTCGGGTGTCGTTCCGGGGCGGGACGTGACAATGCAAGCTTGAAAAGATCTTTCCTCCAGCCTTCTTTGACGTGATGGTCCACTTAGCTGTTCACCTACCACATGAGGCCATACTTGGAGGACCAGTACATTATCGGTGGATGTACCCAATAAAAAGGTAATTGTAACAAACATAACTATTGATTGAAAAAGGTCATTGTTTTACATGTGTAATCTTACCCTTAACTGGTCTTGGTCTTGAAGGTTCCTTGGAACTCTGAAACAATTTGTTTCTAATCGAGCTCGACCAGAAGGTTTGATCGCAGAGGCTTACATTGTCAAGGAGTGCATTACTTTTTGCTCGATGTATCTTGATGAGGTTGAAATCGTGCATAATCGACCTCAACGAAATGAAGACTTTGGCGAACATCACAAAGGCTACACAGTATTCACAATGATAGCTGTAGTGAGATGCCTCCAAGACATAAGAATAGGCGGGTAGGATTGGGAATCCGAGAATGGGGACAGGACAGAATCAACTTGCTAGGGAAATTGTAGCGGAACTAGTAGTAGCTAATCTTTTACAACCACCTCCTAGGGATAATGTGGATAGTCAGGCCTTAGTAGTGATGTAAGAGTTTAGCCATAGGAATCCACCTCAGTTCGATGGGGAGAGTAGCGATCCTCTTGTGGCCGACCATTGGCTTGCACACATGCGTAAGATATTTAATGCTCTTAAGATTACGGAATATGACCTACAGGTGAGTATAGTAGCTTGTCAACTTACCGATGAGGCGAACGAGTGGTGGGAATTCATTTTAGGAGTAAGGAGAGACGCTCGGAGGGTTGCGAGTCAAGAAAATGAGCCGAATGAGGAAAACCTAACTTGGGCTGAGTTTGAGGAGCTTTTCGAAAGTCAATATTTTTCGGAGTCATATCGTGAGCAACTCAGAAATCAATTTGAGAGGTTAGATCAAGGTAACATGGTCATTTCGGTATATGCTACTAATTAAGTTCCGAACCTTGTCCCGTTTTGCACCAGAGTTAGTTGCAACTGAGGATAGGAAATGTAGGCATTTTGAGAAAGGGTTACATCCGTCTATCGAGAAGTTTGTGGTAGGTCAACAAATTGGAAGGATTTCTGACATTGTCGAGTGTGCTAGAAGTATTGAGTATACAGAGGAGATACCAGAGGAGGTGAAAGTACAGGAGTCGAGGTAAGAAACCATTAGCAATAGTGTGCCTATAGGAACGTTTGGGAGCCAAAGGATGAAGAGAAAGAGAGAATAGTTTCAATCCACCTCAGGCCAGCGTGATTTGGAACCACCTAACCTTTCTAGAACGTCAAGGATTTCGTCTAGATCAACAATTGTGTGTTATCAGTGATTTCAATTGGGCCATTGTGCAGTGGACCGTCCTTAAGAGAGAGAGTATCATGGTCAAAGACCACCTCGGGTTTGCTACCGGTGTCGTCATCTGGGGCATTCAGCAATAGATTGTCCACATTCGACAAGCAAAAGGAACGCACAAAAACCCACGGAGTTGGGTCATGCATCTCATATCGTACTATGAGGTAACTTGAATTCACATGTTTATGTCGTGATTACTTATGCATGCTTGAGATGCTCAATTGCCGAGTGATTGCCATTACGAAAAAAATGGATGGTCTACCCTAGTATCGATTAATATTGCAGAGTTACCTATATGGACTTGTTTAACAAAATTTGAATGGATGTGCCAACTAGATTAACTAAAAGGGAATCCTCAAGATTCATGAAGTGGATAGGGATTATGTGAAGCCTTGGGAGTTTAAAATGAACTTGATTATTATTGGGCTTCTTAGAGCCATGAGCTATGTAGTATTGGGCACTATATGAGCCCATGATTATATAGGGTACTATGTGAACCTGTATAGAGTACTATATGAACCTGTGGTGATATAGGGAGCTGTGTGAAACTGTGGTATCTTAGGTACTGTGTGAACCCGTTATTGTATTGGGTACTGTGTGCGCCTGTGGTTGCAGTGGGTACTGTGTGAGCACATGGGGTATTGTGTGAACCGAATGTTGTACTGGGTACTATGTGAGCCCGTTGATGTGCTGGGTACTATGTGAGCCCGCTAAGAAATGTGTGAGCCCATTGAGATGATAATGTGTTCACATAGACACTCCAATTTGGCTCAACAAGTATTTTGGGTCCCCCCTTGGGGACCATCCTGATGATGAATAGGATATGTGGTCATTGTGGTTGACTTCATAAAAGCCTTAGGAATTTGTGGAACTCTTAAGGGATGAAAGAACACTTTGGAATGAGTGATGTATGTGTCAAACGACACTTAGAATGAAGAGAAATGTGTTGATACGTGTTTTAGCCTTAGTAGCATCGTCAATCTTCAATAATTCTACCTTCAGCCCATTTTTTATAAATCAAACTTCCTTATTTATATGTTTGGAGTTCACCATCTGATAGTACTTTCAAAATACTTTTTATTAATATTTATATATATATATATATATATATATATATATATAATTAGCCTTGATCCAATTTGAAACAAGGGAGATACATGGATTTTACCAAAATGACCCATTTTCTGACCCACTAAGGGTAAAATTGTCATATCTTTTGATGTGCTAAATATTTTTTTATCTAAACCACTTGGGTTAGAAAGTAGGCTTGACAAGCTTTCCAACGGTCCAAGGCACACAAAATTGAGTTTGGGAGTCTCCGGAGAGAGCCCACAAAGTTTGGTCTTTTGCTAGAAAATCCTTTTCTCGGCCGAGACATCCATTTAGCGGCCAACAGATTGGTGTTTTCAAAATTTTGGAATGTTCAACAACTTTTTGATCCTTTCACCCAAACTCTAGCAGCCACGAACCATTACTTCGGGGCTACAAATACACTTACCATAGATGTCTTAATGCCCTAAACTTTCATATCAATTGGGTTAATCTCACCCGTTTGATTCGTGCTTCGAAACCTTATAAATAGCGGTCCTCCAGCTCCAAAATACACATCTCTCCACTCTATCATCTGCCCCCAAATTCTACATGAATCATCCCTTATTAATCCTCTACAAAAGCCCTAAACCCTTGTGAGTAGAGCATCAAAGAGTGAAAACCCCTAAAGAACCCACTTCATTCTAAGGTTTTGTGAATTTGACCACCACAATCAACCACAATTATCCACAATCAATCGCAATCCAAGGAATCAATCTCTGAAGGATCAAGGTGGTGAGTCCGAGGGGCCTATTGTTTGATTTAGTTTCTATCCTTTGCATTTAATCTGTTTTTTCTATTAACTGTTCATAATTTGGCATGAGAAAGAACACCAGCCGAGACTTTGTTTAGTCAGCCGGTACATTAATCTAGCGGGATCCCATGGCTATGACATCCATTCACCAGTCGTGGAATCCATCCGTTGGGACAGATTCTGCTTTCGTTTGTTTATGTTGCATATGGTTTACTTACTCTCTTGGGTCACATGGTTTACTTACTCTCTTGGGTCTCCTATTAAACTGTTTAAAGGCTTAATAATCAGTTTAATTGCATAGGATTAAATAAAGCAAATATTAATTGGTTGTTGAATGATTATGGGTTGGTCTTGTGGCCGGGCGAAAAGGGGTGCCTAACATCTTCCCTTCATCATACTTTTGGCTCTTGTACCTGGAATCTCTACCTATTTTCTTTGTTTTAATAAACTAAATGGCGACTCTATTTTGATGATTACCTCTATTGTGTGGAGATGTTCCCAGCCATGGGAATGTCCACGATTCTGGTTTAGAAGTTGAAATAAGGATAGAGGATATCTTTGTGGTGACGCCCCTCCGGGAAGGTCTCCACAGTTTCGGCAACTCTGTTGGGGACTTAAGAGCCATGACCAAAAAATTCAACGTGGAAATAATTTTTGCTTTATTTAACTCTTTTTCATGTGCATCAAGCAGGTAACCACATTGAGTTCACCTAATATCCCGGCATGTCATGGGCCATAAGGGTTCCAGCGAACTCCACAGTCATTTGTACCTCTTGGTATATCAGAGAGGGAATCACCCGATTGTTGCCTATGATGGGCTAGTGAGAGGACTGGTGCCCTTGGACAATGAAGCACCCTTGAGTCTACCCAAGCCTTATATGTGTTAGAAATCCATAGAACCTATCAAAATAGGACATGATCCCACAGGTTAGGAATCTACTTGCATCTTTTCTAGAAGTTCTTCCTCACCCTTGTATATGTTATTGTAACTGCTCTTTCTGAGTAGAACAGTTAGGGCTGGAACTATAGGCCTTAACCCTAAGCCTTTTATAGCTGAGCACTAATGCTATCGCCTGCAAGGTATATTCTTGGGAAATCGAAAGCACCCCGGCTTACTTAACACTCCCACTTTGCTTAAAGCACCGTGAGGCATGGATTTCTAGAACAAAATCAAACAATGAAAATAACATAAGCCGCCATGTCGGCAATTGAGCATGGGTTGCTCTAGCAATCTCTTCCTTGCAAGGCTAAAGGAAAGGGGGAGTGTGAGGTAGTAGAGCAAGATATGGATGATGGTATGCAAGGTTAAAGATATTATGGATGGAACTAGCAGTACTTATTTTTCAATAGATGATTCAACATGACGAGTTTAAGACTTTGATTCCTATTTCCAAAATCGACCTAGTAACCCATCTTTTAAATTCAAAATTTTGAGCATGCTTACTGCAATGAGCCGGTTAGATTTAGGAGTTTATTAATGTGCTAGTAGGTAGTCATGTGGATCCCAATTACCTCAATCATGTTCTGAGAAGAAGGAAAAAGTAAAAAACTTGTTGAATGAATTTCTGAAAGACCAACCGCGATGTGCTTTGGTAAAAATAAGTTTTGATAAACACTTAATGAAAGAATAATAACGAAGCTGGTAAAAGGTCGCGTTAGCATTATTTGGAGTGAAGGAATCTTCCCTAACCAAGAACTAAAAGAGGGAGAGAAACTTTCAAAACTTTTTGCAATGCCTGATAATAATTTCATCCTCAAATGACAAGTTTTTCTTAAAACCAAAAGTTGAGTAAGGTGGAACATTCAAATAGCCGCTAGCACAGCGATGGACTCTGAGTCTACTCTCCATTCAGCTTTTTAGTTCTATCTTATAGTGTGGATGGCTTGGAAGTAGGATCTTAAGTGTCATGGAGTATTTGTAAGCAGCAAGTCTTAAGAGTCATCCATAACAAAAATTGCTGGTTGTCTATGGTATCCGATAAACTCATCTATGCACACGAATTGCTATACATAACTCATCCATAATTTGTGCAAGAAGCTATGGTGCTTTGTATATCATTTTGTTTGCCTTTCTCTGACCATGTAGGGGACTAAACCAAAAGAGGAGTCCATCACCCTCATTTCTTCTCATAACACATTGCATAATCACATGTTGATATTGGGTATCATTTGGTTGAGCCACTGCATCATACATGGGGCAGTTTGCATATTAAGGATGATAGATGTGCTTGCACCGCATGGACAATTAGTTTTGGATATCTCAACTTGAGCATGATTGGGTTTTTGCTTCTCTTGGATTTGGGGTTTGACCTTAGATGTGATGGTAACGGTTGATGAGAAAATTAAATTTTTAATCCAACCAAGTTTTGAGTAACGGTAGCCATGTCCATCACATCTTGGCTTAAGTTTTAAAGCAATCTTTTCAGGAAAATCCTGCCTAGCTAGCTCTTGCAACCAGTTTTTGGCCCATGTTTTGCTTCTCTTGAAAAATTGAGTCTTGAATCTATTTTCTCGTGGGAGTTTTGAGCTTTGAATCTGTTTCCTTATGGAATTTAAAATCATTTTGTTTATCAAGGTTATTGGCTAATGGTTGCACTCAGCATGAAATGTTGATTTTGAATTTGAGTCTCCTTAGACCTGAACTACAAATGGCTTGATTCTTTGTTGGGATACATAGGCACCTTTTGGTTGGCCACAATTTTGAAAATGTTTCCTCGTGCGCTAGTTCAAAACTCATGACCCACGTCATTTCTTTTGAGCTAAGAAGGAGTTGAAACATTTTTGCACCCTCAGAAAGATCATTGGTAAGCAAATCATGCTGTTGAAGATGAAGAGTATGAAATAAGAAAAGAGAGGAAAAATGAAGAGGAAAAAAAGTGATGAGCTCGCTAGATTGAAAACCCGCAAGGACGGTCTAGGCAAAAGTTAGAGCACGAACAAAGTGAGAAATCAACCATGTCTCCATCCATCCAAGGATTGTCCTCAATCTTAGAAAATCCACTTGGTTAAACATCGAAGCCCCTAATCTCTTGGTTAGGATCCTTGCCACTTTGTCTTGTGTTTCAAGATGAAGAAAGGCATTCATTTCTCTATCCAAAACACTACTCCCTTGCTAGCCATGTTGAGCCTCTGGAAAATTTCTTTGAAAAAAAAAGCCCGCTAGGAAACCATCCCCCGCATTGGGGTAAAAAGGAAAAAAGAGAGATGAAAGTAAAATCAATCGAATTGAAAACAATCACCTCGCCATATGAGGGGCATTTTGAAGAAAACATCTCTTCCAATCCAAAGAAGAAAACAAGGGGACCTTTTGAGGAAACAAGTCTTTCATAACAACATGAAGCAAAAGGCGCAGAGAACTAGAGATGATCAAAATTAACGAGATGATTGCTAGCTTTTAAAAAACCAAAGCATGAGTGGAAGTTAGGTTTGAGCCATGTATCCCTTACTTTGTCAAACCAACAACCTTAGCCTACGTTATGGTCCATAAGAAGTTCCTCTCAGATTGAAGGACACGACTTAGTAGCAAGGGCATAAACACTAGGGGCATCACTAGTGTGGGATGTGACACAAAGGGCAAGAATCAAGGAGCACGCATCATTCTAGTGAATCATGCAATGTGGAGAGTTGCGCGAGACAAGGAGCATAGCTATGCCCCCCCTTTCCATGGATATCCAACCTCTTACGAGAAATGCAACAAGCATTGGTCAACTCAAGACGGCCTAAAATCCAACTTGAAGCAACAAACTCACTTAATTGACTAATGACATGGGTTTGTAAAATAGTTTGTCTTTTGACGATTGAATGGCGTGCATGTGGGACATATGGATGGAATGATATGACTTTGAAATCCTCGAGGAAAAGTTTTCAAAGATGATTTTATCCTAAGCATTTTTAACATAGCAATTACAAGCACAGTCACTTTTGCAAATTTCTAAGGAAATAACATGGGTCTCTCATTTCATGAGGAGTGCAGCAATATGGTCCCTTGGCCAAACAATGTTTTCAGTGGTGCCGCTAGAGTATTACGGTCTTTCAAATCACCAGGATAGTGTATACAATAAGTAATTGTCAGTCTCCCTAGGGCAAGGGGAAGCATTAGATCAAATATGCGAAAGTTGAGATGTCTAGAATGCATTGCAGATTTACATGCATATTAGTATCACCCTATCTTTTGCATTGATCTCTTGACCCTAGTATTTCATGTGTATATCATTATGGCTGGTTAGTGGAAGTAGTTGTCTTGGTTGCACGAGCTAACTCCAAGTATGAGGTGTTCTTATGCTCAAGCAAGGCAAGTTCATCAAGGCATCATGACCATCGTCTCTATGCAAGTAGTGAAATGAGCTGTGGACCAAGTTAGCCAAGCTCCCTGCGACAGCCAATCTGCCCCACCTTCGTAGGGGCAACAAAGGGATACATTGTAAAGTCTATCTCCCTGCCAACACACTTGGCCTTCAAAAACAAGAAAGCTCAGCTTGAGGGGCATCATATCCTGGCAGAACACCTCAACTCTTTTGTGGAATGCTGTCACATAGCATTGTCAAGAGCATGCCAAGAACTCTGCCAAACAGCAAAAGAAGCATTGCACTCACATTCATTGCTATTTACATTGCATATTTCTATGCTAGGGGCAATTAGATTGTTGTCATCTTGCATAGTTGAGCTAGGGTCGAGTACTCATAGCCTAAACTGGTGGCTTATGTTTCTTCTTGAATATTTAGTTTACTATGCATACATATTTGTTGCAATCTATTTCATGCAAAATCTTTCAAGCTCTTGAACTAGGGTTCTTTAAGTGTGGTGGTTCTGCCCCTAGCAGTCAGCATAAAAGGACTTCGGCCCGTGGTCGACTCCAAGCCTATTGCATGTTATTTTCTTATCCATTGCTGTTTTCTAAACCATTCAAATGTGGATTGCAGGATTCTCCACATCGAGATACTAGGCTGAATTTTGGTCCGTAAAGTTATTACTTTATGGACCAACCACATCAAGCTTTGTGTTTATGACCGATAGAGCCAAGTTAAAGAAGCTGGAACATAGCCTCGTAACTAGTCTTGAGCAAACTCTACGATTGGCACCATGTCAGCAGCATTAAAGTAGCTTCGCACTTTGCATCTCCATAGCTTCTTGCTTTGCACTTTCATCTCCATGTCAGTAGCTCTACCTTCATAACTCAGAAGCCTCACACTTGCTCTTCAGTAGCACCATGCACATGCCTTGTCATATTCATGACCTTGTTGGGCTTCATGAACTTCGAGCAACTCTATACTCAGGCAGCCTCACGCTCAGTAGGTTCAATCTCAACAGTATTCTTCACTCAGGCAACCTCACGCTTAATTAGTAGGTTCAATCTCAACCGTACATCGCCTACTTTAGCTACCCCAAGCTCACATCTTAAAGATAAGTAGCCTCGCCACTTCCAGGCCAGTAAAACAGTCCAGTGGCTCTCACTTAATGCACTGAGTGAACATTTATGCAATTCTGAGTCGACAGCCAACAAGAAAAAGCACTTGCATAAAACTTATAATGGCCCAGTGCACACTCGAGAAGGCATCCCATCAGTAGAGGCATTGGAAATCTGCTTAACAAGGTTAAAATTAGGAGGCGAAAGAAATCTCCTAGGCGTGCATGAGGATCATCTCGTCAACAAAGACAATGAAATCTCCCAAACGAGTTGAATTTTCCAAAGGTGGCAATAGAAGCCTCCTAAAGCATACGTGTGGGTCACCCCATTAGTAGAGGCAGTGAAACTTTCCTTGACACCAAGTTGAAGAAGGCAATGAAAATCTCTGAAGGCAATAATGGCCAACAGTTTTCACCAAAAGCATTTAACAAGCCTTATGGCTTCTATTGCCTTAGGAGGCATCCCAAGCATGAGGAGTCTAGCCTTGGGGACACTCCCAAGCAAAGTGGAATGTAGCTAAATCTAGCGAATGGGATGTGGCTGAAATATAGCAAGTGGAATGTGGTTGAATCTAGCCTTGGGGGCAATCCCAAGCATGTGGATACTAGCCTTAGGGGCACCCCAAACATGTGGAATTTAGCCTTGGAAGCATTTCCTACAAAAAGAAATCGATCCTCTGACTCCTGGCGTTCTCGCGACCGGTAAATTATCCTCCTGGCCATTGCATCCTTCTGTAGGACAGTAAAATCTCCCCTTTGAAAGGCAATCGACTTGAATCCAAGCACCAGCAAAGCATTCATGGTATTATGGGCTTGCGGCCAATAGAATTACTAATGGAGTGTAATCAAATCTAGCCTTGGGAGCATTCCCAAGCATGCATGATATTGAGCACCAGCATCAGAATGAATCAAAAGCCTCCCATAGGTTGTCAAATGTCCGCCAGAAGTGCTCAGTCTAACCTCACGATCATTTAGAGCATGAGTAAACTAGCCTTGGGAGCATTCCCAAGCTTAAGAAGGATCAAGTATCAATCAAAGCCTTGCAAGGGCTACCAAATGTATGCATTCAGTCTAGCCTTGGGAATATCCCAAACATGTGGAATTCATTAGGGAACATGTGGAATCTAGCCTTGAGAACGACTCGAGCATGTGGACATAAGTATTGGGAACATCTCCAAGCACGAGGAATATCAAGCACAGCATGGAAACAAGTCAAAACCTTACAAGAACCATCAAAGTGCATGCATTTGATCTGGTCTTGGAAACATCTCCAAGTATGTGGAAGACATCTATGGGATCGTCCTGAGCATGTGCAAATCAGCCTTGAAAAGAATCTCCACACACCGGTGACTTTGGCTCTAATCAATCAATTCTCGAGGATTGTGGACTCCAAGAAAATCAATAATTAAGCCTTCACTTGTGAGCCCGAGTGTAGACACCCCAATTTGGGTCTCCGAATTGGGTTACTTCATTTTTTGGTTTCTTGTTTCCCCGATGATGAAATTGGATCAAAAACAATCTTGAGAATGAAAAGGACTTAAGTTTGGAGTGTTTGGACCCCCTTTGAACCCTAAACCAAAAACCCTAACCCTAGGTTTGACCTGTGTGCATCGGTCAAGTACATGCACACAATGGTCAACTTGTCAGGTGTTGGTCAAAGGTCAAACTTTGACTATTGACCACCGCAGTGGTAGGTATAACATGCGCGTGCCGGTCTGATATCCACGCGTGCTAGTCAACACCTGTCCTTATCATCTTTTTGCCAGCCAGATTTTGTGATCATCAAGGGTCTATTACACCTATAGAAGCTTGGTTTCGTCGTCTGAATAGTGTATTGGTAGGTTTGGGGTGCACCACCCTCACAACCACTCCCATCACATTTTGGGGAGTCTCCTCCACCAAGTAAAGCCCAACCATCCTTGTTGGCTGGTTGTTCCACCTTGTGCACCACCTTCCAACCCCTCTATAAATACATCCCATGGTTCTGTTTCCAAAAGATTACAAAAATTCAAAAGAGCAAGATACACCCTCACTCAAATCTCTTCAATCTACTACTACTCAATTTGTGAAGACCCGTGTAAAAAAATCTCATTTTTAGAAAAATTATGCTTTGATTTACTTGGATTATTTAATTGATGTGATTGCACGAATTGACGTGTCGTCATACATGACGTGTCGTCATGTATGTTTGGAAGTGTTGGTAGCGATCGGGGTTTGATTCGATGAACGCTGGCAAAAATTTTCAAATCTATCTGTTGTACCATGGTTTCCCAGTACCGGTACATCCTGCAAAAATGCTGAATTTTCAGCACGCGATTCAGATACTATAAATAGACCCCTTATGTTATTTTCTCACTCCAAGGCCACGAACCAAGCCCTAAAATCGCCTCTCTACCTTCTCTCTTCAATCTCTCACCTAAATTCTTGGATTTGCACATCAAACACTTCAAAATCTTCAAGATCTATGGGTTGTTCATCCTAATTTCATCCGGAATCAAGGTTATTGCGCTCAAAGAGGTAAGAACTCCATCATTTTCGGATTTTTCTCTCTCTCCTCTCAATCACTTGTTGAACCTCACTTATTTCTCTTAATCTTGGGAAATCTTGGACCTAGGTCTCGTATTGTAGTTTGGGAGGAGCTAGATCTAAGTGTTTCAAGCTTGGGTTACTTAGGGTTTTGCTCAAAACCCATTGTGGTAGGGATTTCTTAATCTTGTTATACAATTATGTAATGTTTATGTACCTAGATCGTGCTTTGTTTCGTGCTTGAGGTTGGGTTTTGTGTTTCGATCGAATTTGGAAATTTATTCCCGTTTTCTGAGTTTCAGCCAACTTCAAATGGCCATAACTTTTTCATCCGATGTCCGTTTCATACAAATTTTTTATCGATTCAAAGGTCTTGAAATGAAATTTCATTTGCCGCTAGAATCACCAGAAAACTCTTAGTACACAGAAAGTTATGACCATTTGAGTAGAGATATGTCGGGCTGTCAATGTCGGTTGGCTATTTCTAAAATTGTTTCGTTCCATGTTACGACTCCTTATATAATTAGAACGTATTTAAGTCACTCTCGATTGTGATTGCTTGTGTCCAAATGACTCGTTGTTTGATCTTGTCTCTTGGCACTCGTTAGAGTATAATATTAGTGTCGTTGGTTAGGGAATGAACCGTAAGGTTAATAGGAATGCCGTGAGCTATAAGGGGTTATGTGGTGAATGTTAAAAGTAGATATGAGCTTGTCTAGTGATCTGATGGAAAGTATTGCAACTCGTATCCTCGTGCCTCATCTTGTTGAGCTCCCTATGTTCCTTTGGCACTCGTTTTATAAGATTCTCGTTTAGAATCTAGCCGGTGATGTGTCGTGGAGTTGTTGTAAGTTCGGTACATGACGTAGGGCATCATGATAGATTTAGAGGAATGACATGGACTTAAAGTATTTATCAATGTGCAATGGGGTATGCTTATGAGTTTGTAATACATTGTTGATTAAGTATGAACGAAGGTGAACTTGAAAAATGTTGTCTTCTTGTATTTGGATTGATTATGCATGTGTGTATGTCTGAGTTGATAATTTTAAATTGAGGGTCCTATAACGCAAGGTGTGGTAATATGGAGACTCTAAAGGGTCCGCAACGTAAGATGTGGTAATGTGGAAACCCAGGTGGAGAGAATTCAATGTGACGCAAGGGGTGGTAACACAGTTGAATGTCTCACATGATGAAGAGAATCTTGATTGACTTTAGAAGTCTATGTTGATGTTTGGATTGCTTGTTGCTTGGGATTGTGGTTGTCGAAAAAGACAATGAAAGGTTGGTTTTATCAAGGCTTTATTAAAGAAAGAAATTTGAGTTTTGAAAAGAGAATTTTTATCAAAAATCCTCCGGTATTCTTGAGCTAATCAACGGGTCCGGTATTTGGGCACAAATCAACGGACTCCGGTATTCAAGCTCGAATCAACACAGTTTGACCCGTAATGGTCTTGAGTTTTCTCAAAATTGTTTTGGAAATCAAAAGTAAAGTTTTATGAAATAAGACTCTATGGTGAATGGTATGAGTTGAGGAAGTAGTTGTGGCATTCATTCGAAAAGTTATCAGATGATTGAACTATTGTTGTAGTTTGTTAGATTGATACGAGTTTAAAAGTTGCTTCTAGTTGATGTATGAATGGTTAGGGACATCTGTACGACGTCCGGGATTCTCCAGTCTTAGTTCGTTTGTTCGTAGTGGTAGCTCTTGTATCTCACGTTCCTTTGTTAAAATTCAATCACTCTAGTTGCATGCTTCATTGTATTTTCATATAACTTGAGTATAGATTTTCCTACGGGGCTAGTGTAGCTCTTTTCAAGTAAAAAGCAAGGAAGTTGGCATGGCGTGCATCTCGTGCTTGTTGACCATGTGTCTCAGAGGTATAAAGGAGGAGCTGAATTTGCATTTTGATTTGAAAGTAGTATTCGGAAAAAAATGATTAAGGAAAACTGTAATATTACTTTAGCATTTGTATAACTTGGGGCTTCGAGTCGTGATTGTAATTGAATTCAACTAGAGATCTGAGAAAATATGTCATTTGGGTATTATCGGTACTTCAGGAATGATTTTATTTATTGAAAGTTATTTTTATTTATGTTGAAATTCGAGGGCGTGACACAATCCACTCCAATACATCCATTTTCCAACCACTAATCATCCTTGTTCAATCCATTTTCAACCTCAAGCAAAGGTATAAAACCACTAATCATCCTTGGTCACCAAAATTTCCTCTAAAAATAAGTTCAGATATGGACCTTTAAATAGGTGTGGGCACACGCCTCTAAAAATCTGGTTTGTCGGGTGCGCCCTTTTGAAACGCTTGCTATGTTGTTTTGATTGGAGAAGGTTTGTAAACTGGTCCGTCTTCACCTTTTGATATCAGAGGTTTAAGAGCCAGGTTATAAGAGGGAAAGGGTTTTAAGGTACCGCTCTCGCCCATTCTGAAGATCAGTCTCTACTCGGGCATTTATGAAACGTTTGTGATTCTCTCTTATTAATCATTTTTTGGCCAGTTAGGGCGGGGGAACAGCTTAGAGGGATTAAAACTGTAACATGTTGACAGGATGTGATAAATGGCATGCTTGCTTATTGAAATAGTTAATATAGGATGAAAATAGACTCCTGTGGGAGTTTAAAACAAACTAGAAGACACTGTTCTAGAGTGACGTGCGTAGGAGGAAACTAGCATGCACTGATCAAGTCACTGCATGCTGATTTGACCTGCATATGCTACAACATAACCCGCGCACGATAGTAAGCCTAAGCCCACAGTTCTTATTTTCAGCCCTCTGGGCTCTGGAAATGACTAGTGCACACCTAGTACAAACCAAACAGTTTATAAACCAGTTTATATACAGTTAACGACAGCTTAAATGGGCTACAAAGCCACAGAAATAACACAACACCCCTTAAACAGTGTGGGGATAAAACAAAGGCCAAGGCCTAGTTTCCATGCAAAGGCTAGCCACTAGTTAGAGAACGACCTGCGTGCGCAGGTAAACGACTATAGCACGCAGGTCTGAGCCCTTTGATCAGTGCTTGGCTTTACATTTTCTAGGCTCAGAGATACATTCAGAAAAGACCCCAGGGGTATTCCATAGTAGTAGGTAAGCATATTGAAACTAAAACTAGCAGTTTTAGCTAAGGAAAGTAGTAAACTGATTTTTAACATGATTCCGAGTGATTAATATGGAAATGAAAACAAAAATCAACAAGACATCAGTCCCAATGCAGTTCTGCACATGCAGCCAATGAGTGGCGCACGCGTACTATGTGCCTGTGTATGTTGATTCTTGCCACTGATGGTTTTGAAACCTTTCTAACTTTAGGGCCAAGAGTTGGTATAGATTACAAGCCTTAAGCCTGCTAGCTCTCTTCAGGGATCAGAACAGAGAGTTGTACAAAAGGTGATATACCTTTGATTTTTGAGTTCGACAGGGTGCTAGAGCTTTGAATGGATGGGTTAGTTTGATTATGTTTGGAGGATGGATGTGAGTTAAAGGGTGAAGAACAAGTGTTGTGTTCTTGAATGCCTTTTTATCTCTTTAGTTTGCAAAGAGTAATACAAAATGTATAGCCAAAAGTTGTAACCTTGTAGGTAACTTGGAACTTGGAACCCCTTGCATGAGATACAGGGGGGGGGGGGGGTATTTATAGAGGGATATGAAGTGTAACCAGCCCAAGGAAGGCTGGTTTTGCTTGGCAAGGAAGTCTTCCTTCATTAAATGAAGAAGGAAAGGTGATGGGGGTTGTGTGTGAGAGGGGGAACATCCCCTTGCCCTGAGATTGCTTCTTAGATGAATAAATAGAGTATGGGTGGCCCAAAAGTCCTGTGATCATGGCTGAATAAAGGTGATGGGACAAGGTTTGACGGGCATATGTGGGTATTGGACCTGCGTGCGCTGGTCCAAAATGCCCAGCCCTGGTCAACTATCAAAGCTAACTGATGACTGACACATTGCACCTGGACTACGCACACTGGTTTTGGACCAGCGTATGCAAATAGGGTTTTGGCTAAGGCTTTTTAGGTTAGGTTTAAGGGGTTTAAAGAGGTTTAACCGCTCAAAGCTTAATCACACTAACATTCCCAGGGTGTTCTTGATCCATTTCATCATTGCGGAATCAAATACTAAGTCAACTAATCTGGGAAGCCCAGATTGGGGTGTCTCCCTTTTGATGACACTTGGAGCACCATTGTCTTGATACAAGTAATGTTAAAGGTTTCTAGACACCCCACAAGGCTATCCAGAAAAGAGCATACTAGCAAAGTAAATAAAGAACCTGTTTCGGTGGATTGACATGGACAGACAGACTACTGATAGGGATAAATTGGATGAGAGTGCCACCGCTTATTGATTGAGTGGATAGGAGGACCGCTGCTTGTTGATTGAAGGGACGGGAAGCTTTTTGATTGAATGGACAGGAGGACTGCCGCTTGTTGATTTGAATGGATAGGAGGACTACTGCTTGTTGATTTGAATGGACTGGACTTTGTTATCCCGGGGCACGATTCCTTTTGACAAAAGCATGGATTGGAGCAATATGGGCTGATTTTTGGGAGAATTTGGTGGCAGAACATTGATTGGGCCTCAGGCCTAAGAGGAATCTGCATGTGCCGGTGACTTACTGGCGTACGCGGGTACGGGCCCAAACCCGGCCCAGCTGTTCTTTCTCCTCCTTTTCTTCTCCTAGAAGACAGAGAACCGCCATACAGCGGTTTCAAAACTCTTCTCCTCTCCCTCTCACGCAATCTCTCCCTCACTCATCCTCTTTCTCTCTCACTTAAATACTACACAAACCATACAACTCACACCATGGAAGATGATAGGGGCCGCAATGGTGGTGGCGGTGATGAGGGGGTTTGACCGAAAGACGAGGTCAAGGCCCCGAGGCCTTAAATCGATGATCAACCGGTGGTGGGGGCCTTAGCGAGTGTACGTGCAGAGGTATGGAGTGGTGGCGACGATAGTGGAGGCCAATCACAGGAGGGTGGTGATAGCGTTGATTAGCGTGCTCTGGTGATGGATGGGCTCACGCCGGTGGGTTCGGCTGTTGGACCCACATATGGCAGTGGAGGGCACGGTGATCATGGGTAGGAGTTTTGGTGCTAAAAGTAGCGATGGTGATGGTGGTGTGCGAACGGGGTCTCCGCAAAGAGATCTAGCGATGGGTAAAGGAATGGTTGTTGCGCAGGAGGCATCCAGAGAGGTGCCAGTTGAGCCGGTTGAGTTTAGGCCGGTCGCGGAGTCCACGGGGTACAGGCCCATCACATGAGGTGACTTCGCGGACGTAACGACCCTGATTTTTGGTAAATAAAAATTTCGTTAAATATTTGAATTTTATTTTAATTACTTGGATTTCCTTTTAAATTCCTATAATCCGTCTTAACTTGATTCGATATTCATAAGTTGAAATTTCATCGCCGATAAACCTAGATATATTCTTAAATGCTAAGGTATTTATTAGAACGCTAGAATATTCAATACGAGACCGTGACATTCAAATTCTCGGCTAGAAACCCTAATCGGTGAGTGGATGTAACAACCCTAATTTTTACTAAATAAAAATTTCATTGTTACTGTTTGAAAAATCTTAATTAGGTTTTAATCGTCGTTTAACCACCGATCTTCCCGTCGTTTCTAGGATAAAGCCCTACCCTAAGATTTCACATCTCGGCTGGAAATCCTATCTAGAAACCCTAGCTAGCTTTTAACTGACGTTTCGACCGAGCAATCGTTTAACCTAATCACCGATCGTTCCTAAACCCCCGTGAACCTTATGAACCCTTGACTCATGAACCTTTTGAAACCCTTGAGTTTGGTAACCCTAGATTAACCCCTTTGAACCGGTTGAACCTTTTTGCTATCGACAATTGGACAATAGCATTAGGGATTTCCTTACCCATTGGTCAATAGGTAAACCTCGATTAACCTTCCCAAGTACGAAATTAGATTAGTTTAGTGCTTAATTGAAAGTATTAGACTTTCTAGCATTAACCGTTGGATAATAACCGCTAGGAGAATTATTATTCGTTGGACGATAACCCTTGGACCTTGCCATCCTTAACCATTGGTTATTAACCGCTAGGGAAACTATTATCCATTGGATAATAGATTTACTTGCCAACCAAGACTAGGTTGATTAAAATATTAGATTTGGCCATGTGTGATATTTGATTAAAATAGAATTAGTATATTAAGTTAGTAATATAGGACTTAGTACCTTGAAAGTAGTAGAATACTATATTAGATAGTGGTCCTAGGTCAAATCTAGTATAGATATTGTGTGGTACATGGATATATATATATATATATATATATATATATATATATATATATATATATATATGTATGTATGTACTTGTATGTATATATATATTATATTGTATATAGCATGTGTGTTATTGTATATTTTATTTAGAAAATCTATAATACTTGAAACTATAGATTTTATGAAAGACCCAAGGTACATATATATATATTAGTATATGTATACCTACTTAGGAGTACAAGTGGGAGAGAGAAAGAGAGAGAGAGGGAGAGAGGAGAGAGAATGCCGAGAGAGAGAGAGAGAGAATCCGAGAGAGAGAGAGAGAGAAAGAGAGAGAGAGAGAAGAAAGAGAGGGAGAGAATTGTAGCTTTGATTTCTTATGCTTCCATTGACCTTTGCTTGATCTTCCATTGTGATCTCTTGTACTTTGAAAGCCTAAAATCTTGTCCAAATCCCTTGTAAGCCAAATCCTCACTCTTTCAATCCACCAACCTTGTCCTCTCATATCTTATATATATATATATATTGTTATATATATATATTGTACATCGTACCAAGGAAAGAGAAAGAGAGAGAGAGAGAGACCCGAGAGAGAGAGAGAGAGAGAGAGGAGGAGAGAGAGATTAAGAGAGAGAGAGAGATCGGATGGAGAGAGAGAGTGTGTGATGTGTGTGCTTCCTTGTTTGATCTTGCTTAGATCACCCTTGTCCTATTTTGATATGCTTTCAAGTGAAAGCATAACCAATGCAATCCAATCTAGTCCTTTCTTTGTACAAAACCCCATTGTTTACTTGAAACAAATCCAATCCTTGGCCAATCTTCCAAAATCCAATCCAAAGGACACACCATAGACTAATTGCATGCCTAGGTTTTTAGGTTATTTCTTGCAAGCAAACTTGATTTGCTTGAATTAAAAATTGAGGTAAAGAGAGAGAGAGAGTGGCCGGCTATGAGAGAGAGGGAGGGAGTGTAGGGAGGTAATCCCGAACGCGTACAAAGAAAGGTCCGAACACATGGTATGAGGGGCCCAGAATAAATATAGTCGGAATATCCGCCGTACAGTGAGGTGAACGGCAATAAGGACCGGGGACACTAGAGGTCCCAGGTCCAAGATACCCGAACAGGGGTACAGTCCAAAGAGCAAGGGTAGTCGTTGGACCAGTCGCATGGAAGAGGGTCCAGTGATACAAGAAATCATTGGTCTAGAGGGCCCTATTCGGCAATGAGAAGGCCGACCAGGAGTAGCAGCAATCTTGAGGAGGTGCCAGGAGGCACTCCGAAGGGTCCAGAAGAAATACCCAGTGGGGAAACAAGATTTGGAGGAGATACCCAACGAAAATGGGGTGAACAGCCAGCTTTAGAAAGAGTTCCTAAAAGGTCTAAAAGGAAATATGCGGTAAGGGAATGAGAATCCACGATATTCTGGATTCCCTTTACGAGAAAGAAACTTAGAGCGACAAGATGGCTTGGGCAACAAGTAGACATGGGTCTATAAATATGAGATAAACCTAGAGGTAAAAGTACGCAATTCTTGGCTATTGGCTTATTACTTCCCTGAGAATTAAGGTTTCACTAGTACGAGATACTAACTTTGGCATCGGAGGGCCTTTGCCCACGAGGCGGCAAAGGTGCGCTCACCTTTGTTTGTTTTATAGGCTCAATTCGGCGGTGTGCTAGGGTTCGGTGTAGAGATTCAAAATAGCCGTTACGATTTGGTGTGGTTCAAAGGCTCTTTCAGTTTCCTGCACTTACAATTGGCGCCGTCTGTGGGAAACGAAAGAGATCCCTTTGAAAAAGCGACCATGGCGGAAGAAGATCCAAAGACTCCACTTCATGCAAACAATCAGCCGGGTGGGGGAGGTGACAAACCCCCACCAGATCCTCCGAGGAAGCCCGACGGTGGGCGTGGGGGGAGGACCACGAGCAAGGACCGCGCCTGGCAATCCATGGCGACTCCAAAAACAAGGACGGACGGACGGCCACAGGATCCACGAGAAGGAGTAAGTCCCGCCGTGGGAGGGAGTCAGTGGCACGTTCGAAAAGCATCCACAGCAGGGAAGACATCCTGGACAAAAAGAGACAGGAAATAGAGGAATACGCTCGTCTGATTAAAAGACGAGAATATGAGATTCAAGAATTGACGGATACGAGAACATCCGGAGGATTCTGGGCTTTCACGAAGGAAGTCCAGAAAAGAAAGGTTGGATATGGCGGAGTACAGGAGAGCTTCTTCACGAAAAAGAAGAAGCAGGAGCCTCACTCCGAAACGACCAAAGGCTTCTTCACGAAAAAGGAGAAGCAGGAGTAGGAGCTCCTCCCCCGAGGAAGGAGGGAGCAGGAAGCACCACAGGGACAGGTACGAGAGACCTGATTCCGATTGGGAAAAGAATAATGCAAAGGGATCAGAAGAGGGGACCATGTCTGCACGAGAAGCAGCGCGGAGAGCCCTTAGCAACATAGCAACTTCTCCTTTTGCAAAGAGATTGCAGGAGGCAAAGTTGCCGAGCAGGGTTAAACACGGGACGTTTATCCTGTACGAAACGAATGCAGACCCGGTGGCACACATACAGCATTACCAGCAGGCGATGTTTATGCACGATGGTGATGACGCGATCATGTGCAAGATGTTCCCATCTAGTTTGGGAAAGGTGGCCCTGTCATGGTTCCATAAGTTGGGGCCGAACACCATACGAGGATGGAGACAGTTGGCCGAGGAATTCACTGCTCGGTTCCTGACGAGCAGGAAACCACCCAAAACTTTTGAGAGTCTCTCAGTTATGAAGCAAGGAGAGAATGAGCCGATCAGGGACTACGCCAAGAAGTATTGGGAGACTTTCAACGAGATTGAAAGTTGCAGTGAGGAGTATGCAATAGCAACGTTCAAAACTGGGTTGCCTGTTCGGGGGGAGCTAAGAAAGTCCCTAAACATGAGTCCAGTGGGCACGCTGGCAAAGCTGATGGAACGTATTGAGCAGCATGCCAGGAATGAGGATGACATACTACGGGAAGACGGCAAGTTGAGTGCCGAGCAAGCCAAGGGTCCCGCGAAGAAGGCGGATAAACCCGAGCCCAGAACTTACAAAGAGAGGAAGGAGGACGGACAGACTAAGAAAGAGTCGTACCGGGAGAAGCATGCCCTTGACCCAAAGTCGTTCTTCTCAGTAACGACGGTATGGAAAGAACCGATTTATCGAGTTCTTTATCGAATAAAGAACCGCCCATACTTTAAGTGGCCTCCACGGCTGGAGGGTGATAAAGATGCAAGAAGGGCTACGAGTCAGCATTGCAGTTACCACAAGGACTGGGGTCACATGACGGAGGACTGCGAGATGTTCAAGCAGCACCTTGATGACCTGGTCTCACGAGGGTATTTGAAGGAATTCTTTCAAGAGGAGCACAAGGGTGCCGAGAGGGCAAACGAGGGTATTTGAAGGAATTCAAGGGCGTGATCCATATGATACATGGATTAGCCACACCTTATACGAGAAATGAGGTGAGAGTTGCTCCAAAGGCGGGTAAAACACGACCCGCACGTGATGCGGTTGGGAAAGAAAGGAGGGACGTGAAGCGAAAGGATGCAACGAGGCATAACCTTCACGGACGAGGACTTGGGGAGTCCAGGTGCCGCACAATGGCGCTCTTGTGATAACCCTACGATTGGGAATATGACATGGAGAGGATCCTGGTGGATTCGGGAAGACTGAGGTGCTTTATTACGACGCGTTCAGAAGCCAGGATTAGCACAAGCGCGGACTTGATACGATCGGGAACTCCATTGGTTGGAGTTGATCACGAGGCGATCTGGCCATTGGGCAAGGTGACCCTTCTTGTTCGGGCAGGAGCAGTGGTGCTGAGAACCGACTTTTTAGTGGTGGGCGTGCCATCTTCCTATAACGCGATTATAGGAAGGACTTGGTTGCATAAGATGAGGGCGGTTTCTTCCACCTACCATCAGATGGTAACATTTCCAGGGTCCAATGGGATCGAGAGAATAAGGGGGAACCAAAAGACAGCCCAACAGTGCTTGGTTTCCATAATCAAGAAAGCACCCAAGGCACAGTTGGTGCAAACCGTCGAGGTTACTAATCGGCCGACCATCGAGGATGTCGGAGGGAATCCAGCCGAGAAGGTGGTGGAAGGATTGAAGAAAATCCAGATCAACGAGAATGATCCTGAAAGATATTTCCTGATTGGGGAAAACCTGTGCAAGGAAGAGGAGGAAGAGTGGGTGAAATTTCTCAAAGAGCACGTTGATGTGTTTGCTTGGGTGCCCGAGGAGATGCCTGGGGTGGATGCAAACGTGATTTGCCACCACCTGAATGTGGACCCACAGTACAAACCGGTGATGCAGAAGAAAAGAAGATCTGCCGTACAGCATGTGGACGCTGTTATCGAGGAGGTCGACCGTTTGCTCGAAGCAAAGGTGATCCGAGAGGTATACTACCTCGAATGGCTGTCTAACACAGTGGTGGTAAAAAAGAAGAGTGGGAAATGGCAGGTATGCGTCGATTTCACAGATCTAAGCAAGACTTGTCCGAAAGACAGTTTTCCCCTGCCCAGGACAGATCAGTTGGTGGATGCAACAGCTAGGTATGGGCGTATGAGTTTTCTCAAAGCTTATCGAGGATATCACCAGATAGCTATGTACGACCCCGATCAGGAGAAGACGTTCTTTATCACACCATGGGGGTTGTACTGTTACAATGTTATGCCCTATGGTCTGAGGAATGCTGGAGCAACTTACCAGAGACTAGCAACGATTATGCTAAAGAAACTGTTTGGCAAGACCATGGAGGTGTACATAGACAATATGGTGGTGAAAAGCAAGGAGAAACGGGACCACATCGCTGATCTGAAAGAAGCTTTTGAGATACTGAGAGAGTATAAGCTGAAGCTCAACGCCTCGACATGTGCGTTTGGGGTAAGTTCTGGGAAGTTCCTGGGTCACTTAGTGACCATTAGAGGGATAGAGGCGAATCCCGATCAAATAACAGCTTTGCAGAAGCTGCAGAGTCCGAGGACCACGAAGGAGGTCCAATGATTAAGAGGATGGCGGCAGCCCTTAATAGGGTTCATAAGTCGTTCGAGTGACAAATATAGACCTTTCTTTCAGTTTGAAAAAAAGAGAAGGTTACGAATGGGGAAGCAGAGTGTGAGCAAGCGTTCCAAGACACCTGAAGAAGTACTTGGCGGCGGCCCACTACATCTATTCCTGAGCTTTGTCGAGGTCTTGACCTTGTACTTAGCAGTGTCAGAACATGCGTAAGTGCGGTCTTATTGAGGAACAAGGGATCCGAGCAAATCCTCGCCTATTACGTGAGCAAGACGCTATTGGATGCGGTGACGTGAGATATCTGCCTCTTGAGAAGTTGGTCCTGGCACCGAGGACGGCGACTAGGAAGTTGCCCCACTACTTCCAAAGTCACAAAGTGGTTGTTTACACGGAGTTCCCGTTGAAGTCATTGCTTGAAAGGCCGATTTCTCGGGGCGAATATCAAATTGGTTGGTGGAATTGAGCGGTATGATATTGATTATCAGCCGCGCACGGCAGTCAAATGGCAAGTTTTGGCAGATTTCGTGGCAGAGTTATCTCCCACAGTGGCTCCACGGCCTCCTACGAGAAAGGAGCAGTTGGACGAGCCGTCAGTCGAGAAGCGAGGGGCATCCGCCGAGCAAGACCCATTGGAATGGAAGCTTTTTGTAGATGGATCCGGATGCAACACCGGATCTGGAATTGGAGTGGTGCTTTTCCCTCCTGAAGGAGTTATGATCGAATTGTCCCTGCGCCTGGGTTTCAGTGCGTCGAATAACGTGGCGGAGTACGAGGCACTCCTGGCCGGGTTACGGGCGCAAGAACCTTGAAAGTAAAAGAATTCGAGTATTATGTGATTCGCAACTCGTGGTGAATCAGCTGTCCGAGTACGAGGCCCGGAGTGAAAAGATGGCAGCCTACGTGGAAGCAACCAAGGATTTGCTTGACACCTTCGAGAAGGTACACATTGAGCAGATAAGCTCTGGGCAGAATGCCCACGCTGACTCATTGGCTTGGTTAGCAGCGGCCGTGCCAACAGAGTTCAAGAGGAAGGTGGCAGTGGATTGTCTTGCTGAGCCGAGCATTGGGAAAAGTGAGGAATTGGTCCTGGACGTGAACCAAGGACCAAGTTGGATGGATCCAATAGTGGAGTTCCTACGAGATGGGACACTCCCCACAGATAAAAAAGAAGCTCACAAGATAAAGACGAAATTTGCAAGATTTTGGCTATCACCAGAAGGGAAGTTGTACAAAAAGTCTTTCACTGGACCGTACCTGCTTTGCGTGCACCCCGACATGGTGCAGAAATTCCTCCATGAAATACATGAGGGAACATGTGGGAGTCACGCAGGTGGGAGATCCATTGCTCACCATGCAATCACCCAGAGTTACTGGTGGCCGCACATGCAAGAAGATGCAAAGGTGTACGTGAAAATCTGTGAGACACTACAAGAAAAATTACCTTGGGTGACGAATGAAAATCGTCACAAATTGCATGTTTTTCGTCACAAATAATATAGGTGACGAAAAAAAATTGTCGACTAAAAGTTGTCGAGGATTCCTACCTGGTGACGAAATCTATTTTTCGTCACCTATAGTGCCTTTTGATGACAAAATATTTCGTCACTAAAAAGTGAATAATTGGTGACGAAATTGTTTTCCTCATCTATTGTGCTTTTTGACGACGAAATTTTTTGTCATCAATTACTCCTTTTGGTGACGAAAATATACGTCACCGATGGGTCACATCGGTGACGAAATTTTTCGTTGCAAAAGACGTTTTCATATGGGAAAAAAATCCTTCTATCTTGCTCCTGCTGGGTTTCGAATCCGAGTCTCTTGAGTTTTTAGCGTAAACTCCGACCAACTGCACTACACACACTTTTCAATAAATATTTGAAATATCTAATATATAACATATATGTTTAACATGAAAATATATTTCGAATGTAATTTTAAACCTTTAAACATTAAAATTAGCAATTTTGATAAACATGAAAGTTGTAGGCAATTGAGTTATTATTCAAACCCAATTTGAATTATCTCATACGGAGTTTTTAGTAAAGAGTTATGTCCGAAATATATTTAGTGACAAAGCGCAATTCAAAAATTTTGTCACGAAATTCATAAATTTCGTCACGAAAGGAACCCATTTGACGACGAAATATATTTTTCGTCACTGAAAGCATTAAAATGGTGACGAAATTATTTTTTGTCATCAAAGTTAATCATTTGGTGACGAAAAAAATATTTTGTGACTAAATTGGTCTCATTTGGCGACGAAATATATTTTTCGTCTCCAAATAATTATCTTTGTGACGAAAAATAATTTCGTCACCTTTTTTAAGCTTTCGGCGACGAAAAATGTATTTTGTCGCCAAGTGGGCACCTTTGGTGACGAAAATATTTTTTTCGTCGCTAAACAGGTATAATTGGTGACAAAATTATTTAAATCACGAAGTTGTCAAAATAGTGGCGAATTTATTTTTAGAGTAGCCAAATATACTCAATTAGTAACGAAATTAAATTTAGTAGCCACTTTAAATCACCAATCTTCATTTTCTTGTGGTGAGAAGTGTCGAAGTTCTCACCTATGATCCGAACACCACTGAGGATGGTGCCCTTGACGAGTCCTTGGCCGTTCGCGCAGTGGGGATGGACATCGTGGGTCCCCTCCACAAGGCTGCTGGGAACAGGAAGTTTCCGTTGGTAGCAACAGACTACTTTACCAAGTGGATTGAAGCGGAACCATTGGCAAAAATCAGAGAACCTATGATAGAAAGGTTCACGTGTGGAAGAGCATCATCACTCGATTTGGGGTTCCTTATTCCTTGATCACCGATAATGGGTCCCAGTTCGAGAAAAGTTCAAGGCTTTTTGCTCCATACGGAATAAGGAACTACTATTCCACACACCTACCCTCAAAGCAATGGGCAGGCAGAGGCGTCCAACAAGGCTATACTTGACGGGATTAAGAAAAGGTTGGACAAAGTAAAAGGCAAATGGCCTGACGAATTGCTATTGGTCCTGTGGGCACACCGAACAACTCCTAGGAGGTCTACGAGAGAGACCCCCTATTCGCTAGCATATGGAACAGAGGCTGTGATTCCATTGGAGGTTGGTTTGCCGACCAACAGAACCACACTGGTGGAGAGTGGGAGCAATGACAGAGCCCTGGAAATTGAGCTGGACCTCACCGAGGAGAGGAGAGAACGAGCTCTGGTGCACCTAGCCTCATACCAGGAGTAGCTGATGAAAAGTTACAACAAGCATGTCCACCCACGAGAGTTTGGTGTTGAAGACCTTGTGCTACGAAAGGTGCTCGACAACACCAAGGTGGCCAACGAGGGCAAGTTGGGGGCCAATTGGGAGGGCCCGTATCGAGTAACAGAGGTTGTGGGCATTGGGGCATATCGATTGGCAAACCTGGACGGGAACCCGGTACCAAGGCCCTGGAATGTTCACAACTTGAGGAAGTTCTACGTGTGAAGAACTTCGATTTCGTTTCTATTCTGTTTTAGATGCACATCGTGATTATGTGGGAATTACGAATATAATTCCCTTGTGTTTTCGTTTACTAGTTGCAAGGGGTACGCGTAACGCCCCCTTGAGTTTTGCAAATTATGAATAAAATTCTCAAATTTTGGTAGCAAACGCTATTTTTTACGAGTTTTTCATTTATCATGCTTTAAATACGAAATCAAGCTATGTCCTTAGTCCTTACTTCGTATTGGGGAGCAGAGGTGTAGGGTAACTAAATGGAATTTCGAATCTTTCAAAATTTTACCAAGTACGAATATACTTGTCTGTTTGCTCGGGTACGAATACACCCAATATTGAGCCAAGTACGAATATCCTTGACCGTTTTACGAATACACCCAGAATTGAGCCAAGTGCGAATATACTTGTCTGTCTGTTTCAAAATCAAATTGAGCCAAGTACGAATATACTCGTCATGCGCCACGAATACACCTGCAGGTGAGCCAAGTAATGCGAATATACTCGTCATGCGCTCGGTCACGAATACACCAGGTGAGCCAAGTCGAATATACTCGTCATGCGCTCAGTACGAATACACCCAGGAATTGAGCCAAGTGCGAATATACTTGTCGTTCGCTCGGGTACAAATACACCCGAGAATGCATACGAGGATATGCACACTGCTCTCAATTCGAATCTGGGATTATTTCAGGTACAAATAAGATTTGATTACTTGTACGGGTGCATCCCCACATGAGCTTGTAACTTAAACTGGGTATGAATAAACCCAAAATTACTAAATCCAAATACGAGCACATTTGGGTAACCCAAGTACGAATATACTAGGGGAAGTTTCCAAGAATGAAACATATGGGCTGCATACGTAAACATGCAATAATATTTAGAGTTCGAAAAAGCTTGAGGGTTGCTCGAGTTCCAAACAGACCCTGAATACAAACAACTATACGTGTTGAAAGCTGCTAAAGCAACTAAGCGTTACTCTAAGGTACGAGAAACCTGCAACAGAGTAATTGAATACAGCGTAATCATCAGCAAGCACGATAAGGCCTGGGGAGCATACGAGGAATATGCATCAACCTAAGTACGAAAACACTTAGCACAAAAAGATACTGGCCATGGGACGGCCACCTGCATTCAAGAAAGGCCACGAAGGGCCAAGTAAAAATTGTTCAGACCACACAAGGCTGCCAGAAACATTCAGAAAGGCCACGAAGGGCCAAAACCAGCAGAGTTAAAAATGTATAGAAATATATCAGTGCCACGAAGGGCAAAACCAATGGCCACGCAGGACCAATCAAAACTGTGCAAGAGTTCCAGTTGTTACCACTACAAAGAGTCCCACTTACTCTTCTTTCGTCAGGTCTTGGATGACAGGTGGGGAGGCTGGAGCAGTGGTGGAGGCTGGAGCAGCAGCAGAGGCCGAAGCAGTAGAGTTTTCCACAGCAGCGCTTGGCTCAGATGGACCACCATCGGCTTCCTTTTGGCCGAGGCTGGTCACTTCTCCAGTCTGTTCGACGCTAGCGCTCTGCTGTTCAGGGATGTTGGCGTTGAGCTCCCTATCCAGACTGTCTTCTTCCTCTACAACTTCTTCCTGTTCACCAGCAACCACCTGGGTGCTAGGAAGGTCGATCTCGGTCCAGAGAGGAGAAGATTCTGCCGTACCAATCTTTTTAAGGCAGGCCAACCAGCCAGCCTCGAAGACCTGGTCCTGGATCCCGGGCATCTGGTCCGTGTAGCTCTCAGTGGCCACACGGATTCCCTCATTGTAGCCCTACTGATAGGCTGCCTTGGCCTCGTTTTTGCTCGCCTCCAGCTCCGTCAAGGTCTGGTTCAGGCTGTCCTCTACACCCTCCAGCTTACCCCTAAGCTCGTCCGCAAGCCCGCGGGCCTGATTTCTCTTTCTCTCCAGCCTGACAATGGTGTTTTGAAGCTTGGCGTTCTCACTGGCAAGCTTGACACGCTGGGGCTCGGAGTGTCCCAGTTTCTGGGCCATGGCCACCATTTTTGCACTGCCTGGGGTTATCTCTAAGTTAGACAGATGACGGGAAGAACTATAGAGTATCATTAGTCCGTAAACACGAGTGTTAGGGGCTTACCTTGGCGCTATGGCTCATGAACGAGCCGAGGAGATTATCTGGGGAGCAAGCCACTTCTTTTTGCATATCCCCACGCAATAGGAAAGCCTGGGATAGTGCAAGGGCTGTCGCTTCAGAATCAACGCTGTCAAGAACGGTGACTGGCCGGCCGCCGTGCGTAAGCTGAGGGGCCCAGATGGGAGTTGGAGGAGCTGTGAGTTGAGGAGGCTGCTCGACAGAAGAGGTTTCCAACCGTTGACGTTTGTCACGATGGTTGGCTTCAATCTCCTCGGGGGAGAAGCCAGGAGGAGCGTCTGTTTGAGCCGGTCCTCGGCAGCCAAGAGACGGCGCCGGGCTTTGAGACCTTCCACGGCCACGAGCAGAGCTGCGGCCTCTTCCACGGCCAATGGTGAGAAGGTTGCTGAGATTTATCGGTTGATCCATTTCTTGAGGTGGGGGAGATGGAGAGTATCCGCTGGAAGATGTGGATGGTTCGTTGGCGAGCTGAATGGGTTCATCGGGCAGCGGAGGGGGCCGAGAACGCCTCTCCTCTTGTTGCTCGGGTTGTTGAGCAGGAGGATCTGGGATGATTGGCACGTCTGCTGCTCGGATGCGCCGATCAATGAACCCGCCGTATGATGCGCGGTAGCTGAGAAGGATCTGTGCCGCTCTTGCTCGGCCAGCCAAGCACGTGCCCTGCCCGTTGAAAGCAAGAGCACGGTTGATGTCAGTCATGTGAACTTGGGGGGTGATGATGGCGTGCCCCTGGTTTACGTTTGCAGCTGCAAATACGAGAAAAATTTGCAATCAGTAAAACAAATGAATGAAAGGTGCAATACGAGGAATTGCTCGGCAAAAAAGTTCTACGAGAAAAGGAACTAACGTGGAGTGCCAAATCTGTGGGGAGCGTGAAAGCCAATGACTCTACCGTCCTCGTCCCTGGGTTCGAAGTTCCCTGTGACGATGAGGAAGTCATCGTCGTCCCCACGAGCGGAATCAGGCAGCTCCAGTACCAGCCGCTTTCTAGAATCCCTACTCTTCAGGTAGTAGGTTAAGGCGTCCTTGGTTCTGGAAATACTGTACAAGTGATGTATGTCGTGCAAACCTAGGGATGTGCCTAGCATCTGGTTCAGGGCATTGATGCCCATAACAACCACGAAGAAGTTGGCGAAACTTGTATCGAGGGCGATCTATAATGGGCTAAAACTGGCGAATAACGGTGCGAAACTGTGCAGACCCTCAACGGCGGCTACGACGGGGATGTGCAGAGTATCGTTGTCAAAACTCTCACGGATGGCGTTTTACTGCGGCCAGCGAAGTAGCCACGTTGTGCAGGATCTCGTAGACGAGATCTGAATTGACCATCCTTTGGGGTGTGTCACGGTGCCTACGAAATCGACCCATAACGAGACTATGGGTGAGGGTTTTCTAAGGAACAAGTTGGGCACGAAAAAACCCTAAAAGAAACTGTGAAGATCCTTTACAAACAAATGTGTTCTCGAATGGAGAAGGGAATAGAGACTTACAAATAAATAGACGAGAGCCCTAGAATGAGAGGAAAGAGACCCTGAGATGTTGAGCAGAGCTTCAATGGCGGGAAGCGCTTGGGCGTGCTTTCTGAAACCGAGGTGAGAGAAAAGGTGGATTTGAAAATGGGGCAAAAACCCAAGTATACCCCAGTAAAGGGGGCGTATGAAAGCGTCATCCCAGGCGCCCGTTTGGGCGATCCGTTCCCAAAACGTCTGCTCACATTTATCTGAGGCGTCTGAGCATGCAGCGTGTAAAGGTGCTAGCCGGAAAACTGTCTAGACCAAGCGGCGAGCGTTTGGCTTGGACTAATGATGAGTTTGCACCAAGTCCGAGAAACAGGGGTGCAGGAGCAAAGGGCGAGAACCTTGCTCGGTGTTGAGGAGCTTTGCTCGTCATATTAAGAAAATAACGAGTAAAGGTGGGGAGCCATTGTAGGAGGTAATCCCGAACGGGTACAAAGAAAGGTCCGAACACATGGTATGAGGGCCCGGAATAAATATAGTCGGAATATCCGCCGTGCGGTGAGGTGAACGGCAATAAGGACCGGGGGCACGAGAGGTCCCAGGTCAAGATACCCGAACAGGGGTGTAGTTCAAAGAGCAAGGGTAGTCGTTGGACCAGTCGCATGGAGAGGGTCGAGTGATACGAGAAATCATTGGTCGGATGGCACGTTCGGCTTGAAGGCCGACCCGGGAAGCGACAATGTCTGGAGGAGGTGCGAGAGGCACTCGAAGAGTCGAGAATGGAAATACCGGTGAAACAAGATCTGGAGGAGATACCCAACGAGAATGGGGTGAGCAGCCAGCTTTGGAAAGAGCTCCTAAAAGGTCTAAACGGAAATATCCCGTTAATGGACTGAGAATCCCTGATATTTTGGGTTCCCTTTACGAGAAAGGAAACTTAGGGCAGCAAGATGGCTTGGACAGCAAGTAGACATGGTTCTATAAATATGAGGTAAACCTAGAGGTAAAGGTACCCAATTCCTGGCTATTGGCTTATTACTTACTGAGAATTAAGGTTTCACTAGTACGAGATACTAACTTTGGCATCGGAGGGCCTTTACCACGAGACGGCAAAGGTGCGCTCACCTTTTGTTTGTTTTATAGGCTCAATTCCGGCGGTGTGCTAGGGTTCCGGTGTAGAGAGAAAAGTAGCCGTTATAGTTTGGTGCTGTTCGAAGGCCTGTTTCGTTTTCCTGCAAATCCAATTCCTTGGCCAATCTTCCAAAATGCAATCCAAAGGACACACCATAGACTTGGATGCCTAGGTTTTTAGGTTATTTCTTGCAAGCAAACTTGATTTGTTTGAATTAAAAATTGAGGGAAAGAGAGAGAGAGAGTGGCCGGCTATGAGAGAGAGGGAGGGAGTGCTTTGCCTATAAATACTCACATGATTCTTCATTTGAACTCACACCTCATCTTGCGCCAACTTCTCTCTAGAAAAAGTTTAGTGTTCTTAGTATTCTTGAAGTAGTTCTAGCTTGTTCTTGAGCTTTCTTTCCACCTCCGCCACTAAACCACCATACGACCACCACCTCGATCCTAAAGTAGAAGTAGTTGTAGTTAGGATCTAGTTTCGAGAGAAACCTTTCTCTTTCGAAGCTATCGGAAGCTTACCGTAAGCCGTTACTTCGTTCGAGTGCCGACTTTCTTTCCGTCTTATTTTCGTAGTCTTTTTCTACCGCCAAGAAGAAAGGTAGAGTTCTTCGAACCTACTCACTCTAAGTATATTTGTGTGAATGTTGAGTTGTATGTAGATTTCCCGATCTACTCTTCCTAAGTATAGATAAGAATCGTGTTGAGTTTTTCGAACTATTTTCGCTAAAAATAAAGTTAGTCGTGGTATTTAGCTTGTAGAACTTTCTTGTTAAAAAGTACGTAGTTTACTTTGATCGTATGGCTACTTGATTGCTTGATCGCCTAATTGCTACGTGATTGTATGAACTCGTCAATAAACATGTGTTGTTTTATTGAACTTCTCAAAAGGAACCACATTTTAAAGATAAAATGTTATTTTTAACGAAGTATTCGTATTTTGACCTTTTAACGAGCATGATAGTATAGAGTTGGATGATCTTGCTATATGATATCGCATGAGTTATGTGAATAGTCCCACCGCGGAGTCAATGCATGATACGAGACACTTGAAATCGGAAAAGTAGAGACATGACACCTTGAGATGTGGTTGATATGGATAAAATGTTTTGGAAATTCATAATGGCCGGACTTGGTAGCCATTATGGCCTTGAGTCAGACTTGGTAGCCTTTGTGGCAATGAGCCGGACTTGGTAGCTCATTGTTGTGCGACACAAGGTGCCAGTCTTGGATGCTCATGGTTGTGTGTGTGTGACACAATGTGCCGGACTTGGTAGCCATTGTGGCCATGCGTTGGTAACCTTGTGGCAATGAGCCGGACTTGGTAGCTCATTGTTGTGCGACACAAGGTACTTGTAACCCATGGTTGTGTGCGTGCGTGTTTTCGAAATTCATGATGAAAGATGAGACACAAAATGATGAGTCGCGTAGGAGAGACACACGAAAAACATGACACCAACGCTCGTTAGTGAATGCGCATGTGTAATTGTATGTGTTTATTTGGAAGCATGTTAAGTTTGGAAAATCGTATACTATCTTTGATGTGTATGTTAAGGGTTAGTGAGTTTTGGGTTACTCTATTGAGTTTTCAAGCTCACGGTGTTGCTTTATGTGACCCTGACATATTATACTGGTGGTGACGTTGGTATAATATGTCAGACTTTTTAAATGAACAAGGAGAGCTGTACACCTTGGAGGCTTTTGGAGCTGAGGAACTTGCTGGGATGGAGGAAGAGAAGGAGCTTTAGTTAGCCTTAGATAACCATCCCTTTTGTGTAATATAAGACCCTCTGAGGAGATTGGATGTAATAATGAGCTAGACTCTGCCTTGTTTGTCTAATAAAATGATTATTTAACGAACCCAATTTTGGGGGCATTACAACTTGGTATCAAAGCTTTAGGTTCAACCCTTCGGCCATGGATAGAATGGGTAGCCTTTAAGAATAGTTGAGATGAGTCTTGAGATAAGTTTGACCGTTGCACAAACGTGACTTGAAGTAAGGTGTGGAAATTGGCAGTACCACCGAACTGGGAATTCCCGAACAATTGGATGATGACTTAAATCAAGGATCGAATGTGGAACGTAGCTAAATCCAAGTTTTTCCTTAGTGTTAATTGAACCCTTGTCTTTAAACCGTGACTAATTGAGGTTTAAACTTTTCCTTGTAGATGAATCACATAGTCAACCTAGTAGCTGGAGCTCACCAACTCAAGATCGCCATAGAATCCATTACCACCCAAATGATGGGGAAGCGTGACTATATTGTCATGATACTCGCTGAGATCCGTGATTTCAAACGAGTGCAAAGCCATGACCCTAACCCCATAGAAGATGACCCTTGGTTCCCCGTGATGTTCCTTATCCTATGCTCTTTCTATGGATTCTTTGGAGCCCTACCCCCGATGGAAAACTTTACGTATGGTGAAGAAGAAACTGAGGATGAGGAGGCGACTAAGGATGGAGAAACTAATGGAAGTAAGGATGAACCCGAGGAGGATGAGGTTCTAGCCAACCTGTGAAGCCAAGGAAGCTATTTAGGAGTCCCTAAATAAACCTAGCAATAGTTGTAATCCTTTGGGATGTAGGACCTTTCTAAACTAGGATCACTGTTGTTAGGCCTTTTGATGTAAAATATGAAGATGTAGGACTCTTGTTGTAATTAGTAGGAAGCTTAAGGCTACTATAAGCCGCCTATGATGTACTTGTTTTCCCTAAGTAATGGAATTATGTGTTTCTTACCTGAGCATGATCACTGTTATGTGTGTACTTGTGTCTTTACGAGACTACCCTTTCACGCCGATAAGTTTAACATATAATTTTCTTATTATTGTAGATATGGCTAGCCGTACCCCTGCTACACCGTTCACCTTTGCGGACCTGCTTACGTACAAGGCCCTGCTTGCACCCGAGAGTTATATCCCTATACCCCACCTGGGTATATTTGACCCTGCCACTGGCGAACACACCTATGAGGTTATTCTCGTGTCACCTTTAGCTAAGACCTTGGACATGGAAACCTTACGTTTATCACTTAGTGACACCATCGAGGACGCCCGTCAACGAGGAGAGTATTGGCTCAAGAAAAGGGAGAAGGAGTGGAAGGAACAGTTATGAGTGTATTTTGGACTTATTCCACCGCAGTAGTAGAGTCGTAGTATTAGAATAAGGTCCCGAAAGTTGTAGTTGCACTTGTGTACTATAAACTTAGACCATGTGTTAGGAGCATGTGGGATCATTTCACTTGTATTAGGAAAAATCGTGTCATCTGCTTTATAGTAGAACTCTGTGCTTATGTATGAAATCGTGGTTTATCTATGGAAAATCTATTTTTGCTTGAAAGAGTACTGTTGCGTACTATTTGATATTTTGCTTCCGTGGTTGAAACCCAGATTTCGAAAACGATAGTCTAAGTTAGATTAAACCTCCCCTTTCGAATTCAACATGTAGATGGTGAACCGACGAAGCGGACTAGGATACGAGCAAGGCGAATCCTCTAACCCTGATCCTAACGCTAACCCTAACCTAACCCAAATCATGCAAGCTTTCGTGGTTGCTTTGAATGCCAATTGCCGAAACCCACATCGTGATGACGAACCTATGACCCGAACCCGAGCGATGAACGAGTTCTGTAAGCGTTGACCCCCGACTTTCCATGGAGACCCTAACCCGACCGTAGCTGAAACATGGCTGAAGGAAGTCAAGGTGATCCTGGACACCTTGGAAATCACTTGCGATGGAGACCGCGTAGCCTTAGCCACTTACCAATTTAAGGGAGAAGCCCGTTATTGGTGGGATCTGATAGAAACAACCCATACCATAGCCACGTTGACCTTTGCCCAATTCGAAACCCTAATCCTTGATAAATACTTTCCCACACCCCTTCGCTTAGCTAAGGAGCAAGAATTTACGAACCTCAAGCAAGGAACCATGACCGTCACCCAGTACGCGGCGAAGTTCGAGGAGCTATCTCGTTATGCCCCGGAGGCTGTGGCCACAGAGGATAAGAAAGCGAGAAGGTTCGAGTGGGGACTAACAACCGCTCGAAGGGCCGTCGTAGCTCAAACGTTTCCCACCTATGCTGATGTGGTGAAATGTGCGCTCCGGCTAGAGAGCGAGGAGGCTGACTTCAAAACTCGCTGGAGGAAGGCAACGACCGATACCGGAGGACCAATTCGTACCCAATCACCTAGCCTTAACGGAGGATCCTACCCTGTTAAGACCTTTACCCCGCCTCAGAGTAACCAAGTTTGGAAAACTGTTACCTCTGGCCGTGACCAATTGCAAAGAGGCAATAGAGACATCACGACAGTGAGGTGTTACAACTGTCAGTTGATGGGTCACTACAGCCGTCAATGCCCACAACCTCGGAAGGAGAGGAGTGGAGGCATTGGGAACCAGAAAACCCAACAGACTGGGCAAACTGGTAGTGGACAGCAGAACCCTGGAGGTCCATCTTCGTAGCAGAATGGACAAAACAAAGGGAAACAGCCCATTGGAACCCAGCAAGGCACTGGAGGGCGCGTCTTTGCACTACAGACTGAGGAACAAGAGCAGGATCCCTCTGTGATCCAAGGTACGCTACTATTGTATAGTACATGCGTACAAGCCTTGTTTGACTCTGGTGCATCTCATTCGTTCATATCTTCTACTTGCGAAACCACCCTGGTGTCAGAAACCAAACCCCTAGGTGCGATTACGAAAGTAGCGTCACCATTAGGAGGAAGTATAGTGGTTAGTCTATGTGGGCTACCACAGCCCCGGGTCGAATCGGGGCGGCCCAAAAAGAAACGCCACGTTTCTTTTTTTTTTTTAGGATCGATTTGAAAAATTTTGAAGAGTCGCCGCCCGGATTTGTGGTTTGCCACCCGAGAAACCGTTTTATTTGGAAAATGATTGATTTAAATTGAAATCCAGAGATTTTGAAAAGGGTTCGGAAGCCACGTTACGAGGGGGGGGGGGGGGAAGGGTTTTACGGCACCCCCCTCGCCCGATTTGAAATCGGTCTCTACTAAATATTTGTGGGATTTTATAAAAGATTTTATTTCATTAGGTCATTTAGCAAGTGTCCACAGATATATATCAAGTACAGGGGATGCATGCATGTGCATGTGTACAGTAAATAATTGAAAAATGGTAATGAAATGCAAAATGCTAGCAGCTGGAGGATGCTGTCATTGATTTCACTCTCGAGCGCTCGGAAGCACTCCCGAGCGCTTGAGAGTGTCACATGCCCAACCTGCACATCTTGTTAGTACCACAGGATATAACATAATACAATACTGAAAATGCAAACTAAGGTAATCTCAAACATGATACAAGCTCAACAAGGGATTTATTAGACTGGAATCAGGCCCCATTCCTTCTAGCCATGCATCGTTGCCCTTCTAAAAAGAGGTTTAACAGTTTTAAAAGGCCGAAAGGGATGCATGCATGGACATGCAAAGGCAGTATGAGTATCAAACTGGAAGAGAAAAATAGACTGCAGTTGCATGCAAACACTCTCGAGCGCTCCAAAGTGATCTCGAGCGCTCGGGAGTGGTTTACACCCCAACACTGATTTTAACCAAGTAACGCCGTCATTGTAGCACGCTTGTACACTGGACCCTCTGTCTTTGAAGTATGAAAAAGGTTTCTCTTTTTAGATCCAGACCACAACTCTTTTGCATGTCCTCAAATGAAAATCATTTTTTTTATTTCCCTCTAAAAAGGCGGATCGTTAGTACCAACACACTTCAAAAGAGTTAAAACAGCTTTAAGACACATCCTACTCCCCATGCATGTCCACTTAAATGTTCAAAAGAAGGAAAGCGGGGCCGGAGCCACTCTCGAGCGCTCCAGAGCATTCCCGAGCGCTCGGGAGTGCTTCCAGTAGACTAAACACAAAAACACATTCGTACCCCTTTTGCTCTTGTTATTACACCAAGGTCACTCAACCCACACTCAGTATTAAAGACTGAGAGGGCCAAGAGACCTCCCTCAGAAAGGAAAACAGCCCTGTTTTGCTTGTGTATGACACTAAGGTAGAGAACTTCTACCTTTAGTTAGGACTTAGCTCCTTGGGAAAGCTGCGAGAGGTGAATGAGAAAGAAAGATCAGGAAGATCAGAGCTTGTGGATGATCTGAACTCCTTGCCTGTTTTGATGCCTTGAGTTTTAGTTGCCTTCCCTTTTTGAAAAATGAAATTTTTGAAAGAGATGGAGACTGGTCTTGTTTGAACAGTCAAGGGGATTCTAGAGAGAGAGAGTTCGTGCTTGTTTTGAGCTGGAATGAGGCCTTATATAGGCAAAATAACCTATGGTCTCATTTTAGAAAATATAATTTAGAATCAAATAAAATCCTCAGGCCTGACTCTCCCTCTGACTGAGGTTGAGTGTAGACTGAGCTTCAGCCGGCTCAAAGAAGTTGCAATGATGAGTTGCATAGGTAGTGGGAACGCCTGCCATCCATTGGGCAGCACAGAAGTCTCGAGCGCTCGGGAATGGTTTCGAGCGCTTGGGAGTTTATTCTCGAGCGCTCGAGAGTTTGTCAGGTCCCAGATTTTGAAAATGGTTTGGAGCACTTGGGAGTGCTCCTGAGCGCTTGAGACTGATTTTTACATTTTATTTCCTCTTAACGTTTTCCAAGGAGCATCGTTCTGACTGATCAAGGGCTTGTTTCAATCCAAATTCATCATTGGGAAGCCTCCAGGCCACAAATTAAGGAAATTCGAACCGTCCAAATTGGGGTGTCTACAGTTGCCCCTCTTTGGATGGTGCTCGGCATTGTGTTTGGATACGAGTGATATCCAAAGATCGAGACAGCCCAATTCGAGCCACGTCAAACCCTTAATTTCAAAGACAAATACAAGTAAAAACGTTTGATTCATGTGGTCGCGTCTTTTCAGACTGCCTACGTACCCTTTTCTGCAAGGATCAGACCAGCGTAATTCTTTGGGGCAAATGCAAGCACATGTGATGCACGCACGAGAAAGATTGACAAGACCTTGACAAGATAAACGTGCAAAGGGTCCACCTGTTACTCTGTTTGGTGAATGGAAAATGCAAGCACATGGGATGCATGCACGAGAAAGGATCGACACGACTTTGATAAGATAAATGCATGAAAGGTCCACCTGTTGCTCTATTTGGCGGATAGAAAATGCAAGCAAGTGTGATGCATGCATGAGAAATGATCGACACGAGTTTGATAAATGCATGAAAGGCCCACTTGTTGCTCTGTTTGGCGAACAGAAAGAGGATAAAATAGCACCTGTAGGGTAGAAATACCTGCAAACCTATTGAAATTAGTATAAATAGATAAAATTTCGATCGACTACCAAGTAAAACACCAAATCACGGGACGAGAGCCCGAAATCACATTATCGACGAAGGTTCGCTTCTCGCAGTCTCGTTCGACACGGTTGGAGCTAGGACTGAGATTGATTTTGTAAAAAGAAACGGAAGAAGCTAAGCAAGCCTCGAAAGCAGGAAAGGCACAAGACGACGGAGGGCTGGCACAGAGGCTGAGGACAGATCTCAACGCTCAGAACCACTCCCAAGCGCTCGGGAGTGGTCTCGAGCGCTCGAAACCACGGCTGGGATCCACTGTTCTGTTCACCTTCTTCTATAGATTTGGGGTTTAAACTCATATCTGAGTGCTCGAGAACCAGAGCGAACCGTACACCTCTGAAACTCGATCGACCTCACCCTCTCTCTCAGGCGATCTCACTCTCTCTCACTCGATTGACCTCCTTCTCCCTCTCACTCAAATGATTTCTCTTTCTCTCAACACAGATCGAGCTCGAGACCTCGAGATCATTACGATTTTCAGGTGGGTGGTGGTGTGCCAGGAGGTGCGGATCAAGCGAAGGAAGAAGGCTTGGGGAGTGGAAGAACAAGGGATGGCTAGTGGAGGTGATGAGGGGCTGCCCAGCTGCGAGGAGGCAGCGGCTGTGGCGGCTACGGCGGCGACCGAGGAGACCAGCAGCAGTGCTGCTACGCCAGCCAACGAAAGGGCGGTCAATGAGGGTCCAGTTGCTGTGGTTGAGGCTGGTGGAGGAGTAATGGCAGTAGAGGGCGTGAGTGCCAACGGAGGTGTGGCGGCGGTGGGAGATCTTGGTGATAGTGAGGCTATGCGAGAAGAGGGCGAGGAGCTGGCCACTAACAGTAGAGACACGTTGGGTGGCAGAGGAGATGGTACAAGTAGCGGGGGAGGTGCCACGGGCATTCCCCATTCTCCTACGGTGGAGGATTTGCTCGCGGCCGCGGAGCGGGCCAGCAATGAGCGGAGGGAAGGGGCTGGTGACGAGGTAGTGACAGTCGGACGCGTCGTCGCGACGCCGGTGTTGAGGGCGACGGCCGTTGAGCCGAGGATTGGAGACAGCGGGATTGGTGCTTCGCACCCTGTCCCGTTTACGGAGGGAGATTTCTTAGATACCGCGAGACCGCGGGACATACTGGATGCAGTTGGCCTCGACGTCGGGGTTAGAGAGGTGCTGAGGGGTGCGAGGACCATGGAGGATCAGACCTCGGCATTGTTGTTAGGAGCACTGTTGAGCGGTGCGGGGACGGCGGCGGATATAGGATCGCCGGAGATAGATGATTTGGGGCTAGGCGAGCCAGAGGAGGAGGTCGTGATTGAGGAGCGGGTTACGGCGGCGGCTGAGGCAAAGGCCTACTTGGCCAGGGCACGCCTCGGGTTTGTACCGGATACTTATGCTCCGCGGCTTCACCTCTTTGAGCCGACGGGGATGACCGGCTACGTTCCCGCTCAGACAGATTATCCAGAGGACTTGCTTCTCCGAGACTGGGTTACACACATCTCCTCTGGATGGACGACGGTATGGTCTCAATAGTTTACATTCCCGCATTAGACTTGCTTCCTTGAATTATTGCGTTGCTTACTGATGCTATTTCTTTGCTTTGTTGAAACAGCGTACCAAAGATATCTACAGCCACGGAGGCTCAGCGAGCTCGTTGAAGTACTTCAAGGAGTTGCCCCGGAGAGTACGAGAGCTGGTAGAGGAGGCTGGTTTCGAGCCATTCATCCAATTGCTGACGGCGGTGAGGGTCGATCGTGCAGTGATAACAGCGCTGGCGGAGCGGTGGTGGGACACCACCAACACGTTCCACTTTTGCTTCGGGGAGATGACGGTGACTCCTCTTGACTTCGCAGCAATCACAAGGCTCCGGGTTGGAGGCGAGTCGATCCCATATGACCCGAGCATAGACTTGGACGATGCAGCCTTGAGGTGGTTCCTCGGACGGGTCCCGCGCCATAGTGGAAGGGTGGCGGAGTACTGCCAGTTCACGACATATTGGGATCACGAGCCAGCAGACGATGCTGAGGTGGCCCAGATGGCCAGGGCCTACTTGCTGTACCTGTTCGGGGCTTCTCTGTTCCCGCTCAGGCGATCTCGGGTTCACTTGAGCTACTTGGCGGGCCTGGTCGATCTGAGGCAGGCAGGACGGTTCGACTGGGGCGGTGCTGCTTTGTGCACGCTCTACTGCTTCCTGGGAGCCGCCTCACGCGGAGTGGGGGATACCATAGGCGGCTACTGGAGGGTGATTGAGGTATGACTCAATGCTACTGTCTTGAATTGCTTTGATTGATTGATTGAATTGAATTGAACATGTGTCTGACTTGAGTTGAATCGACTTCCAAAATATGCAGCTTTGGGCTTACGAGGTCTTGGGCATGTTCCCTCCCGAGAATACTTGCACAAATCAGGACTTACTTCCACGGGGACTTGCGTGG
This sequence comes from Rhododendron molle, assembly GCA_025413875.1. Taxonomy (NCBI): domain Eukaryota; kingdom Viridiplantae; phylum Streptophyta; class Magnoliopsida; order Ericales; family Ericaceae; genus Rhododendron; species Rhododendron molle. The sequence goes on along the minus strand of CM046398.1, from coordinate 15,277,019 downwards.
GGTAAGGAGTACCGGAGAGCCAAGGAGCGGCGGGGACAAGTGATGACTTTCCGACGTTGGCTGGACAATATCACCGGATTTACGGTACAAACATCGACCTTCTTTTCTTTTCATGCCTTTTCAAAAAAATGAAATCCTTGATTATTGATGCCAGAAATTTGAATGCAGGTTCACTGGGATCGATGGACCAGGGTGGAGGCTGACTTCCTTCCGAGGAGCCGGGAGGTGACACGGAGCCGGGTCCTACTAAAGTGCCCGCTGGGCTGGCAGTGGTATCTGGGGGATCGGGTGACACGACAGTCGCTCGGTTCTCCGGAGTTCATCGTGCCGGGGCCACTTCCTCCACGAGTGCAGCGGACTGAGACCTACACTCGGGCTGAGCTGGAGCAGTTCACGATGCCAGATACAGACTTAGAGAGATATCTACGGCGCACACTGGACTATGTGACATACAGGGATAAGTACTTGGCCACGAGTCTGGGGGTGGAGAGGGAGTTGGAGAGGCGGTTAGCAGAGGCTGAGGCCAGGAGGGCCAGGGGTGAGGCCGGAGATGAGACTGGAGGTGAGCCCGGAGCACGGGGCCGAGGTGGTCGCTCTTCACGCGGTAGGGGGTGAGGTGCTAGACCTCCTGCTGCTGGGAGAGGTGCTAGTTCTTCAGGCCGAGGTGAGGGCAGCACGCAGGTTCCAGAGACGGCTGAGACTTCAGCTTCACCTGGGTTACCGACGTTGGAGTGGACGATAGGGGAGAGGGACCCTTCTGGAGCACGGGCATTGTTGGACATTCCACACCTTCCACAGCCGTCGATGCGGCTTCCTGCTCAGGTATAACACAATTTCGCTTCTTTCATGCTTCAAATGCTTTTTCTGTGCATGCACATATTGTTTTGACTTTTTGAATCATCATGCAGGTGCCGCGAGAGTGGGCGGAGCAGGCTATCATGCTGATGGTAGGGATGCGGCAGTTGCTGAAGGACTGTGCCAAGGGGAGGACTCTCCAGAATAGACCTGTTCCTGAGCCTGCTTTACCTGTTGTTTCTTTGGTATGCAAAGTGCTTGCATATTCATCTTATTGGATTTAAAACATGTACCAAATGAATGACTGCTCATGATTCGCAGGTGCAGCCATGACGCTCGGCTAGGACACAGCCGCAGGACACCACGAGCCTTCCAGCTTCCACCAGCGCGAGAGGCCGGGGTACACAGAGAGCATCGTGGTCCGCTATAGGGGCGAGGCAGTTCAAGGTTGTTCCTAGGGCAGCGTCCTAGCGGAGGCCCCCTCGCGAGGAGTCAGAGGAGGATACAGAGGAGTCGCTCGAGTCACGAGCCTTAGGGTCTACGGACTCGAGTACTGCCTCAGGCCCTTCCGACGACGATGATGACGACGAGGATGATGTTGAGAGTTCTGAGGGACGCCAGCAGAAGAGGACTCGTCTGGGCTGAGCCTTAGGTTTTTGCTTTGCTAGCTTTTCTTTTGCATGGGCCTGCATGCCAGAGTAGTTGTAGCTCCTGGGCCTGCGTGCCTTTGATTTTGTTTGGGCCTGCGTGCCCCGGTAGATAGGATTGGGCATGTGCTTGCCCCAGCTTATGTACTTCCTTCTTTACTCATTGTAGATGCTGTATTTGTTTATGAAAGATTGCACTTTTCTTCCCTTTGCATTCGTTTGCACTCCCTTCAAGAATTGTATTTTATGAAATATGTTTGTCTAGCTTTGAAAAAAAAGGGCAAAGAGCACGCGAATTTTAACCGATACTCTTAAAATGGAATAAAACTTGACACAATTAACTCGACTCATGGAATTTGACTTGAAATGACAAAAACGCCGTTAACGTAGAATTTACAGTCACTAAGGAAAATAACGATTAAACTTGACCGGGATTGGACACGAGAATGGGACACGCGGGTATTTGATCCAAGTGCATGTTTCTAATGCCATCATGAACGATGAAATTGGGGCGTTTGAAGGTGAAAATTGATTTCGTAAGCTTTAATGCGCATTTGACCGCTTTACGTAGTTATCGGCACACATTAAGACTCGCGTACACCATTGGATTTGAACAAATGCTGTCGATGCAAACTTTGACACGTCGACGAGAAGGAAATCATCGAGGTTTTTAGGTTTTCCGAGGAATATACTTGAATACTCAGACAAACGTACAACTGAACACGCTGTATTCCCCTGAAAACATGTTGGAACCTGTTGAACCTGAAGACTCGAGATTACAATGTTGTGTTGGGGCCAAAAACCTGGAAACCAGAATCTGCTAAAAACTGCAGAACTCTCGAGCGCTCGAGAGTGTTGTGGAGCGCTTGGGAATTCACTCCCGAGCGCTCGGGACTGCTGTGACCAGCAAACTAGTGTTCATTTCCAAGGTCATTCCTCAGCTCCCTTGTGTTCTTTTGCTCTGCATGCATACTTCCAAGACGTCTTGTAACTCTCCTTAAGCTGATTTCCAAGGGTCAATGGCTTCCCAAAGCAAGACTAGTGTTTTTCCAAGGTTTTTGAATTTCCAAAGTTCGAAACTTTGAAAATGCAAAGAATTGGTTTTGGAAAAGATAAGCTTGCTGATTTTCAAGGCTGGTGGGTGAGGGATTGCCCCATCCAGCCCTCTATAAATACCAAGCCTAGCTTTGGTAAGCCACTTACACTTCAATCCATCATTCTTCCCGCAAAAACCCCCATTCGTCATGGCCTTGTTGAACCAAGCTTTGCTTCGCCCTTGGTTGGACAGCCTTGAAGGCATCGATTGGCTGAATTTCCGAGGGCACCGACTCTATGCCTTGAGGTACCTCCGGGAAGTTGCAATTCGCCCTGCTTTGCTTCACGCGGCCGTACGCTTTTGGGATCCTGAAGTGCATGTCTTTCGTTTCGGTTCTCAAGAGTTGTGCCCCATTGTTGAAGAGTTCCATGCCTACTTGGGGAGCCATGATTCTGCTGAGCCCATTATCCCTATGATCCGGGAAAGTATGAAGAATATCCTCAAAGCCAAGTGTAGACACCCCAATTTGGACAATTTAAATTTCCTTGATTCGTGGCCCGGAGGCTCCCCGATGATGAATATGGGATCGAACAAGCCTTAGACCAATGGAACGATGCTCCTTGAAGGACTTTAAAAGGGAAATAAAATGTCAAAAACCATTTTCAAGCGCTTTGGATCAATCCCAAGCGCTCCAGACCTTTTCCAAAACCATTGACCAGTCAACTCTCGAGCGCTCGAGAGTGAAGTCCCAAGCGCTCGAGATCACTCTCAAGCGCTCGAGATTTTTGTACAGCCCAATGGATGAGGGAGCTTCCCCACTATCCATGCAGTCATCATTTCAGCCGTTCAAGCTGGTCTTTGCCTTAGACCATACTCAATCTCAGTCAGAGATGAGTCAAGGCTGAAGATTCCAAATGATATTTTTCCAAATTGAACCATAGGCTATGTTTTGCTATAAAAGGAGCTCTTCAGCTCAGAACCTCCACGAACTCTCTCTCTCTAGACCTCTTCTCTGAGATTTCAAAGTAGAAAAACTAGTTCTCACCCTTTTGCAAGTAAAAATCCCATTTTCAAAAGCAAAATTAAGTCAAAAACCCAAGGTATCAAGAAGATGGAAGGGGTTCTGATCATCTCCACCTTCTGATCTTCTGAGACTTCCATCCCTCTCCCATTTTCCAAGCCCTTCTTTCAAGGAGCAAGGTTCCAAGTTAAAAGGTAAAAGCCTCACACTTTGGTGTCAACCAAAAGCAAGGCTGTCTTTCCCTTCTGAGGGAGGCTTCCCAGCTCACTCCAGCCCTCAATACTGAGAGTGTGATGGGAAGACCTTAGCATCAAGGCAAGAGCAAAGCGCCATGAATGTTTTCCATGCATGCAACACTGGAAACACTCCCGAGCGCTCGGGACAACTCTAGAGCGCTCGAGAGTGATGCCAATCCCATTTTTCTATTTTTTTAGCATTTGAACTATCATGCAGGGGAGATAGAGACAGGTCTCAAGCAAAGGGAGCCTTCTTAAGTGTTTTGATGTATTTGATCTGATTTTCAAAGGAAAATAAGAATCGTTTTCATATGAAAGAAATGCAAAAGCATCTTTTTCAGTAGATCTAAAGGAGAAACCTTCTGCATGCAGGATAAAAGGGTAGATTTGTTACATCATAACACTGGAGCAAGGGCTTTAGTTGGTCGAAATCAGTCTGAGAGTGTGGATCACTCCCGAGCGCTCGAGTCTACTCCAGAGCGCTCGGGAGTTTTCTGCATGTCATCCTATCTAAATCTCCCTCTGTTTCAGTTTTTGTGTTGCTCTTGCATGTCCTGCATGTGATCCTTTAGTCTCTTAAATTGTAAAACCACTTTTCAGAAGGGCAAGGACGTGTGACTTGGAAGAATGGGGCCTCATCCCAGTCTTTTAAGTCTTCTGTTTAGTCTGTGACTTATTTTATGTTACTCAAGTTTATATTTTTCAGTGTGGTACTCCGTTATATTCTGTTGAACTAACAAAGCTTGCAGGTTGGGCACGCAATGCTCCCAAGCGCTCGGGAGTACTCCCGAGCGCTCGAGAGTGAAGTCTTTGATAGGGTTTCCAATTCTGGCCATCTTGCATTCCTTTATCACACACTGCCATGTTGTACTCTCTTACCATTATCAGCCATACACTGCTCACTGGCACATGCATGCACTGTTTTAACTGTTAACTTTGTAAATACTTGCTAATTGTCCACTGAAATAAAATTCTTTGAAAAATCCCACGAATGTTCAGTAGAGACCGATTTCGAATCGGGCGAGGGGGGTGCCGTAAAACCCTTCCCCCCTCGTAACGTGGCTCCCGAACCCTTTTCAAACGAATCTCTGGTTTTCAAATTCAAATCGATCATTTTCAAATAAAACGATTTCTCGGGTGGCGAACAAATCCGGTGGCGACTCTTCAAAAATTTTCAAATCGATTCCAAAGCGACTTCTTTTTCGGGCCGCCCCGATATCCACCCGGGGCTGTGGTAGCCCACAGTGGCGACTCTGCTGGGTAGATGATGTAATTGATACTTGAGAAAAGTTGGTATGTTGATAAAATGCCCCAATTTCCTTAAGTATTAATTAAATTAGTGAGTCAAGCTTGAAAAACGTTTGTGGGATTTTTAGAGGATTTTATTTTAACTTTTATTTCTTGTATATATATCTTGTGCAGCCCCGTTGTGTGTTTCGGCAATCTTGCCCGGCTTGCCCGTGACAAGGAATCCGGAATGCTCACAGAACCCTCGACCGTGATGAGTCATCTCTACCGCTTGTACCATTATTGGGTGTACGGCTCAATAACGGGAGGTATACTTTGACTCTAGTCCGGGGACCCATTTCAAGCCAAAACCCGCCTCTGTACATGTGTAGCAAACCATAGAACCTTTCAAACTAGGACAGGAGCTGCAAGGTAGGGCTATGTGCTATAATCTGTTAAATGCCGCATTGCATCTTGCATCATCATCATCATGTCAGCTACGATTCTCGAGACTCGCTCGCACTGTTGGAAGGTTGCCAAAACCCGATGAAGAGTCACGCACCTTAATGCGTGTTGATAAACCTCATTAGTCCTCGAACCCGAACCTAGAAGAAACTAAGATTCTGCTAAGTCCTTGACTAAGCATTCGATCGGGATTTGACCAGAAGAAAGGAATGATAGGGGAGCAAAACATTGTGATGCCAACACCATTCAGGCTAAAAGCAAGTGTACTACTTACGCCACTTCGGTTATCACAACACATTGTCTGCCTCGAGTCATTCCGAACCAATGGTCAAATTGTCGATGGAATATCAGCCAAATATTTAGCTTATTTTTAGCATCTTTTGGGCATCGACTGTTCCTAAATGAGGATACACCCTAAAAATCTGAGGATTGAGGCAACCTCCCGCAAGTCAATCGTTTTTGAAAAAAAAAAAAAAAAAATCAAAGTCGATGACGTGACGATGAGACACTCATTTTCTAAAATCATACACAAATTTCATAAAAATGCAAGCAGGAACCGCATCTGAGCTTAAGTTTTTGGCTTTGCTGTCAGTTCTGAGCAATTGGGCCGAGAAAGAAGAACATCATACCCTCTTGGACCAGACCCTTGGGACAGAGATTGGAACGGCTCCAACTACAAGCAGACTCCGTAAGTACATCAGATTTGGGGGCGGAAATGGATCTATTGATCGGAGGCTTGAACCCAAGCGGAGGCAACCCAAATCCGAATCCCAATCCAAACATTAACCCGAACGGAGGCAACCCTAACCTGAATCCAAGCGGAGGTGAGCCAAATCCGAACCCAAATCCTGTTCCTAATCCCCGTCCAAACCCTAACCCAAACCCAGGAAATCTGAACGGAGAAATGGCTCAGATCAGAGAAGATATTCAACGCCTGGGCGAACGTACTGATAACCAAATTGCCCAACTCATGATGATGATCATTGGAGTTGCACAATGCCTTCCACCACAGACCCAGAATCCGGTACCTAACCCAATTCCTATCCCAAACTCAATTCTTATCCCAAACCCAATTCCTATCCCAAACCCAAATCCAAATCCCAACCTAAACTTCAACCCTAACCCTAACCCGAATCCAAACCAAGAGCAGCTGGTCTTTGATTTGGAAACCCCGCAGAATCCCGAGATGGCAGCAGTATTAGCGAAGCTCACCCAACTGGAGGAATCTGTTGCGAGAAATGAGAAAATAGCGTCGACTGGCTTTGACATCAATAAGCTTTGCCTGTTTCCTAATGCAAAGCTTCCAGAAAAGTTCAGGCCAATTGATTTTGCTAAGTTTGACGGAACAGGAGACCCAAAGGCACACCTGACGGGATATATTGGAGCACTTTCCATATGGGGACTCAAAAAGGATGCTATGGCACAGATGTTCTCACAGACTTTGGTGGGTCATGCTCTGCATTGGTTTACTTCACTGGATGAAAGAAAGAAGCATTCTTGGGAGGATATATGCGCAGCTTTTGTGGCGCAGTACGATTACAACATTCAGTTGGAGGTGACCACCCGTGAATTGGAGTCAACGAAGATGGAAGCAAAAGAAGCCTTTTCCGATTTCGTGAAAAGATGGAGGGCTAAGGCAGCACAGATGAAGGATAGACCGAGTGACAAGGACCAAATCCGGATGCTTGTCCGTAATCTTCAACCCACCCTGGCAAGACATATGGTGATGGCCCAAGCATGCTCAGACTTTAAAACATTCTTCGACACAGGCTTAGCCGTCGAAGAAGCAGTTCAGTTGGGGATCCTTGACAAGCCCGAACCCGCTCCTAAGCCCAAGAAGGTATACTACGGAAACAGCAGCAACCTATTCGGCAACGCCAACTACACCAACCTTCCCAACACCTCCACAAATACAACTCAAGCAGAACCGGTAAACCAGATAGCCACCCAACCCAGTCAACTGCGTACCCAGCCCCGCACTTTTGCTCAGTTCTCAGCACCACTCTCCGCCGTGCTCGAGAAATTGGTCAAAAGCGGCACCCTCAAGCCACTTACCCCTACTCCCTTACCTCAAAAACTACCCGCATCCCACAATCCTAACGCATACTGTGCCTATCACCAGAATGTGGGCCACCTAATCGACAACTGCTTCCATCTCCGCCATGCAATCCAAGACCTGATAGACAACAAAACTCTCCCTATGCCACCATAGAAACCAAACACCGTCTCAAATCCACTCCCAAAGCATTCCAATGCCCGCACCAACTTCATCTCCATAAGCCAACCTTTTAACCCTAGCCTTTACATCATTCCTGATACCCAACCCAAGCCAGCCATCGAGTTGCCAGTTGAGGATACGGTCTGCGCGCTTGAGACCGTGGAATGGGACTTTCAGGTAAGGTGGGAAGATCTGGTGCAAGATTTCTTGGCGGTGGAAGAAAGGGCTTTTATTACTGGAACATGGCCTGTGGCACTTAACCCTAGCCAAGTTGAGGAATTGGAACATGGAGAATGGAGGCAGGACTGGGATGAGATCATGGCTGATCCGTTGGATGGATATTCTCTGTTTGCGCTATTCATGGAGCCCGAACCTGTCAAGGAGGAAGATGAATGGGAATGCGAGCCCGAACCCAACGGATGGGAGCCTTGATTAATCCGTTTAAGTACGAGATTAGATTAGTTAGTGCTTAATTGCAAAGTATTATCCTTCCTAGCTTTATCCGTTGGATAATAATCGTTAGGAGTTTTATTATCCATTGGACGATAGATTACAATCCTAGCCATCTTTACCCATTGGTTATTAACCGCTAGGGAGATTATTATCCATTGGATAATAGCCTTACTTGCTCATCAAGTACTAGGGTATTAAAATATTAGATTTGGCCATGTGTGATAATCTATTAAACTAAGATTAGTTCATTAGATTATTAGGTTAGTACTTGGTACTTTGGATGAAGTAGATTAGTTTATTAGATATTGGATTTGGCCATATCAAGCCTAGATTGTGTGGTACATGCTTGTATATATAATATGTGTACTTGTATATATATATATATATATAGATATATATATATATATATATAATATTGTATATGGCATGTGTGTATATAGATTATTTTATTAAGAAAATCTTATTTACTTGAAAGATTATAATTATATATTACTTTAATGCATTACCCTTTGGTCCATGAAAGTTAGGGAATTTATTATCCATTGGATAATAGGGTCAATCTTTCCAAAGTACTAGATCCATTATTTTATGAAATTCTAGATTTGCCCATAAAGATTTTATGATTAATTTACATGTTGTACTTGTACCAAAGACTTAAAATATTGGATTTTCCATATACCTATTATCTAGTATTTTAATATGGAACATGTGCCTAATTGCATTGTTTAATTAGAAAATCTTGTATAGCACTTTATTTTTTTTACCCATTGGACAACAAATGTTAGGAGATTTATTAACCAATGGACAATAGCTTAGTCTTGCCAAAAGTACAAGGGTTATTATTTAAATTCCCATGGAATTCTCTTATTATTATATACAAAGACTAGACTTGCCATGTGTGTTATTCGATTAAAATAGGATTAGTACAATAGGTTAATATTTTAGTACTTAGTTCTTTGAAAGACTAAGATTAGTATATTAGATATTAGATTTTGGGCAATCTAGGTTAGTGTAGGTGTAGAAAAACAAAGAGTACCTAAAGCACTGTTATTTCGTAACGGTTCCACGTGATTCTCGGTTGATACCCCTGCGCCTTCGCCGGAACCCTAATCTGCAAGACAAACAAGGGGTAAGCACACCTCCGCCTCTCGTGGCAAAGGCCCTCCGATGCCTAAGTTAGTATCTGGTACTAGTCTCAAACCCTAATTATCAGTAGGAAAGTGTGTAATTTATATATCGTAATGCGTACCTTTTGCCTCCAGGTTTACCTTTATATTTATAGACGTACGCGTGCTTGTTCTCCAAGCATCCTCATTGCCCCAGGATTCCTATTCCGTACGGGAAACCTGGGCCTCTAGGGACTCTCGTGCCCAATCAGCCGAGATCCTTATTTCGCATGGATCTTTCCTATTATGGAGTTCGTTCCATAATAGGACTGTTCTTATGCTTATCTTTATCTAAATACGGGGTCCCCTTCTCTGGAACGTTCCCACCGCTTATCCCGATTGGATATTGGACACTCCTCTCGAATGCTGCCTCCGCCTTATCTCTTTAAAGCTGTTTATCAATAACTCTTATCTGTTCGGCATGCTCTTTGCTGAACAGACTGCACCTTAAGTGCTATTGTTTGGATAAAAACCTATACCGCCGAACAGATGGTATTCAGTCTAGGACGTTTCATGCCCTGTTCCCGAACAGTCCCCTGTTCGGTGTATATTTCGGGTCACCGGCCCTTATCGTTATGGTGCCTTTCATCACTTTTCTCATTGCACAATTTTCATCACGTGTTCGGCTCGTATTTATGCCTGTTCGGGAATACCTCCCTACAATTGCTCCCCAGCTTTGCCCAAAGGAGCTGCTCGGGCCAATGGGTAAAGCTTTTAAGAACATACCTTAGGCCGAGCTTAAGGATGTCCCGTGCAGATATAGCATTGATGATCATTTGATTTCTTTTGGCGGTTTTACCCATTATATTATCTCGAAATATGGAGTCCACGTGGCGTATTTCGTACGTTTTGCATTTAACTCGAACTGACGTTTCTACCAAACGGCGTTTGAATAGCATCCTATCTAGACCCTTCGCCCGTTATTTTTCATGTAACGGCGTGAGAGGAGACGGATAGTCTCCGTCTCTTTCCCTTATATCCCAAAAAGGGATCTTTTGGGGTTTTACACCTAGCGTTCGAATCTCATCTCTTTCTCTTTCTAGAACCAGGCGACTGCAGCTTCTCCACGACCGCCATCGCCGCCGCCTGAAAAACCAGTGGCTTTTTAGGGAATCCTTGCCAAATCCTTGTAAGATTCTCATTCTTACTTCTCTCGTGTTCTTCTGAGATCTTTTATTCTCAGATTTTGTCAATCTTAGGGTTCCAATCCGTACCCATTTTCTGATTTTTTTTTTTCGCACCTTCATTCATGGCGGGTGAGAACAGTAGGGAGCCCAAACCGGGCAAGTTCAGGCACCTTTGTGAAACCCCTACTGCCATGGCGGCATTTAGAACAAAGTATAACATTCCTGACAATGTTGTACTCGAACTTGCTCCCCTTGGAGCAGATAGAGATGTTGGCACATGGGAGATGATGGGAATCCCTATCGTAGCCATTGTCGAGGGTGGAGTTCGTTTCCCCCTCGACCCATTACTTCGCCGAGTGCTAAACTGGTACAGACTTACTCCCATGCAAGTATCCACTAATTTTTTCAGATTAGTGATGGGGATAGTGGCCCTTAATAGGATTTTAGGGACCCAAATTGGAATCTGGGATATCCAATGGTGGTATAGCATCGTAGTAAATCCTGAGTACAACACATACTACTTCAAAGTAAGGAAAGCAGAAAAGCGTCTCGTGCTCAACTTGCCAGATTCTGCTCGTGATCACGAGATGGATTTCCTTTACGTCACTGGAGCCTTCGAGCCAAGGGGGGAAGATGGCCAAGTAGTGGGATTCCATTGCCCCCACGTATGGGGCTACCCGCGTATGCTCCTAATTCGCTTTTGTCTTGTTTTTATTGTTTCAGTTTATCGAATCTCAACAGCTTGACTGACGTCTGCCTCTTCCAAATTTGCAGCGGAAAATGCAAATTCCCGCCCTAGAGGCGAGCCTAGCTATGTCCGAACAGAGGAGATCAACAAAATCCTGAGATACAAAGGGGTACCTGGCACGTTGACAGCTGGTCGGGGTCAAGAAGCAAGCGTTCTTCTGGGCTACGATCCTGTTTACAGAAGTTTTATAGATCGAAGACTAGCCAACCCAAGCACTAGTGCAGCGTCAACGTCAACTGCTCCCCAAACCAGAAACTCAAGATCCAGTGCTGGGGTTACCGTTGCCGGACAGCCAGGAGAGATTCCAATTCCTGAGGGTGTACCACTGACACGTGTGGTAACTAGGAGGTCTTCTCGTCGACAAGCTGTGCCTCAACAACAGCCCGAACAGCTAGTTGTTGACCGCAACACCTCTCAATCCTCTTCGTCCGGTTATTCAGCATCTCCGCCTCCCTCAAGTACGATGTCTCGACAGCCAATGAACTTAAGTTCTCTTCTTACTGTATCATCCCGAGGTCGTGGTGCCTCTAACCGGGCACCATCAACCGGTCATCCTCCTCCTCCATCTCGTCGCAGCAGGGGGGCTCGACACGTTCCTCTTCTTCTCCTTGGGAACATGACAGTTCCCTGGAGCTGCCGACGCTCATCGGGACAAACGTCCCAGGATTCAGGAAAACAGGGACTCCAATGCTCTAGCAGTTGGCTCTTCCTTGGAGACCCCTGCACCAATCACCCCTACCGTCCATGCAAACTGCACCCCTCAGCTTATCAGAGGTGACCGTCTAGTTAACGTCAGAGATAGTGCCAGTTCATCGGACACTGCCCTAGCCTTAGCACAAGGCCTGCTGTTACCAGTTGATATGCAGAAAGAATCTTCGTCTCCTCCTGACCGACTAGTGTCCACTAGTCTCGTCAGCGGTATCAAGGTAATCAGGTTTATTTATTATAAAACTAAATTATACCTTTCCGTCATAATACTGACACGTTACCTTTTGGTTTGATATAACTTAGTTCATTCAAAAGATGGTGGCACTAGGCCAGAAATGCCAAGACGCAGATTCTGAGCGAACAAGACTTTTGAACGAGAACACCAGGCTGCTCCGGACAGTTACTAGATTGGAAAGTGAAAGAAACAATGCAAAGTCTGACTATGAAGACGTTAAGGGCCAACTAGCAACTGCCGAGGATAGCCTGAACCAGGCCCTTGCTGAAATTGACAACTCGAAGAAGGTTGCTTTTGATGAAGGGTATCAAAAGGGGTTTGATACCGCAACAGCAAGCTACGTGGAGCAGATGCTAGCCATTCAAGACCAAATTTGGGCTGCAGGCTGGGAGGCATGTCTTGTGAAGACTGGGGCCCCTGATGATTCACCATTCTGGACAGACAACGATTTGCTAAGCAAACGTGCCACCGTTGGTCAAGGGACAGAGGAACCTCTTGATGTTGATCAAGAGATTGACGATTTTGCTGATGTCGATGAAGACGTTGAAATGGAGTCACAGGGTGTCCGAACAGAGACTCATGATACTGAGATCAACCAAGCACAAGAGTTGGCAATCAACGAAGAAAATACAACGTTGGAGGATCAGACTGCCAGCGACAACATCAATGCTGGCACATCAACTGAGGTACCAGCCGAAGCCCAGCCCGAGGTCCAAAACCTGGACTGAGTTTGGTAAGCCTTTCCAACCTTCTGAACATTCTGATAGTTAGTTTTGTCAGGTCCTGCGTGACCGTAGTTTCTTGGCCCTGCGTGGCATCAGAATATTTAAACTTTTGGTAATACAGGTATTTGGCCTTTCGTGGCATAATACTCTGGCTTTGGCGGCCATTTCGAGGCCTTTATTTATTTTGCTCGGCCCTTCGTGGCTGGGTGGTATCTCGTATTTTGTTTACGTATTTCATACGTAATTGTGATAAGATTCATATGTCTATCTGTGTGTTTTTCTGGAATCTACTTAGTATTTCATACTTGGATTTGTCTAATTTAAGTCTCGCTTGCTTAAGTATTGTTAAGTGCTACGTACTTAAACAATTGCTAAGTATCTCGTACTTACATAATATTCAAGTTTCTCATACTCGAATAAGTTTGTATATACTAAGTGTACTTGTACTTGTATATTTTCAAGTATCACGTACCTTTATACCCAAGTGTTTCAGACTTGGTAAATCAGTACAAGTATTTCATACTTATACCTTCAATACAAGTGTTTCATACTTGTAAATGTCAATACAAGTGTTTCGTACTCGTAAAGTTCAAGTATTTCGTACTTGAGTATCTCGTACTTTCGTGTATTAAAGCTTTTTCATGCATAGATAATTGAAACGTGTATTCGTACCCATTCCCTGCTCCCCAATACGAAGAAAGGGTTTGGAAGGCCATTGTTCGTATTTATAGATCAAAACAGAATTTCAATATATTGCAGAAAACATGATTTTATTCTTAATCCTAAAAACTCAAGGGGTCGTTATATGTACCCCATGCAACTAAAACAGGAAACACAAGGGAATTGTATTCATAACTCCCACACAATCACAATTCTAAAACAGAATAAAAATTAAACTGAAGTCTTTCAAACGAAGAACTTCCTCAAGTTGTGGACATTCCAGGGCCGTGGCACCGGGTTCCCGTCCAAGTCCGCCAAACGATAGGCCCCAATGCCCACAACCTTGGTAACTCGATATGGGCCTTCCCAATTGGCCCCCAACTTGCCCTCGTTGGCCACCTTGGTGTTGCCGAGCACCTTGCGGAGCACAAGGTCTCCAACACCAAACTCTCGAAGGTGGACATGCTTGTTGTAGTTCTTCATCAACTGTTCCTGGTAGGAGGCCAAATGCACCAGGGCTCTTTCTCTCCTTTCCTCGGCAAGGTTGAGCTCAATTTCAAGAGCCCTATCATTCCCTCCACTCTCGACCAATGCAGTCCTGTTAGTAGGAAGGCCAACTTCCAATGGAATGACCGCCTCTGTTCCATAAGCCAAAGAATAGGGGGTCTCTCCCGTAGACCTCCTCGGCGTTGTTCGGTGTGCCCATAGCACCAATGGCAGCTCATCAGGCCACTTGCCCTTTGCTTTATCCAACCTCTTCTTGATCCCATCCAGAATGGTTTTATTAGATGCCTCTGCTTGCCCATTACTCTGGGGGTAAGCAGTGGTTGAATAATAGTTTCTTATTCCATACTGGGCACAAAAAGTCTGAAACTTTTTCTGGAACTGGGAACCATTATTAGTAATCAAAGAATATGGGACCCCAAAACGAGTAATGATGCTCTTCCAGACAAACCTCTCTATCATAGGTTCAGTTATCTTAGCCAAAGGTTCAGCTTCAATCCACTTCGTGAAGTAATCCGTTGCTACCAAAAGGAATTTTCGGTTCCCAGTAGCCTTATGGAGTGGACCCACGATGTCCATCCCCCACTGAGCAAAAGGCCAGGGGCTGGTCAAGGGCTCCAGATCTTCGGCCGGTGTCCGGATCATTGGTGAGAACTTCTGACACTTCTCACAGATTTTCACGTAAACCTTCGCATCCTCTTGCATATGCGGCCACCAATATCCCTGGGTAATTGCTCGGTGAGCTATGGATCTACCCCCTGCATGACTTCCACATGTTCCTTCATGAATCTCGTGGAGGAATTTCTGCACCATCTCGGGGTGTACACAAAGCAGGTATGGCCCGGTGAAAGACTTTCTGTATAACTTCCCTTGGAGACAACCAAAACCTTGCTGATTTGGTTTTAATCTTGTGGGCTTCCTTTTTGTCGGAAGGAAGAGTCTCATCTCGTAGAAACCCTATGATTGGATCCATCCAACTTGGTCACTGGTTCACGTCCAGGACCATTCCACGCTTTTGCCAATGCTTGGTTCACCAAGATACTCAATTGCCACCTTCCTCTTGAACTCTGTAGGAGCAACAGCCAACCAAGCTAAAGAATCTGCATGGGCATTTTGTCCCGAGCTTATCTGTTCAATGCATACCTTTTCGAAGGTATCAAGCAAATCTTTGGCTGCCTGCACGTAAGCCGCCATCTTCTCACTCCGGGCCTCGTATTCCCCGGACAGTTGACATACCACCAACTGTGAATCGCAATACACCCTTAATCTGTTTGCCTTTAGGGTCGCCGCACTTCTGAGGCCGATCAGCAGAGCCTCATATTCTGCCACATTGTTTGATGCACTGAAACCTAGCCGAACAGAGAGCTCAACCATCACCCCATTCGAAGGGAATAGAACAACGCCGGCTCCAGAACCAATATTGCAAGCCGAACCGTCGACGAATAACTTCCATTCCAACGGGTCCTGTTCGGCAGGCATCTTTCTTTTCTTAATTGGTTGTTCAACAGATGGCTCCTCCCTCGTAGGAGACCCAGGCGCTACTGTTGGAGTAAATTCTGCCACAAAATCAGCCAACACTTGGCCTTTTATTGACGTGCGCGGCTGAAAAGTCAATGTCATACTGGCTCAACTCAACAGACCAGGTTGAGATCCGTCCCGAGAAGTCTGCCCTTCGTAGCAGTGATTTTAACAAATACTCAGTATAAACTACAACCTTATGGCTTTGGAAGTAATGAGGCAACTTCCTGGTTGCTGTCCTTAATGCAAGGACCAGTTTTTCAAGGGGCAGATACCTCGTTTCCGCGTCTAATAATGTCTTACTCACATAATAAACTGGGATTTGCTCTGATCCCTTACTCCTTAATAAAACAGCACTAACAGCATGCTCAGAAACAGCCAAGTATAAAACCAAACACTCACCTGGCTCTGGAGTTGACAAAAGTGGAGACTCAGCCAGGTACTTCTTCAGGTCCTGGAAAGCTTGCTCACACTCTGCTCCCCATTCATATCCTTATCTTTTCTTAAGAAGCTGAAAGAGGGGCCTGCATCTATCACTGGACCGGCTGATGAATCTATTGAGAGCGGCAGCCATCCCAGTCAACCTCTGCACCTCCTTAGTTGTCTTAGGACTCTGCAATCCTTGCAGTGCTGATATCTGATCTGGGTTTGCCTCAATCCCCCTTATGGTCACAAGGTGCCCTAAGAATTTTCCAGACCCAACTCCAAATGCACACTTCGAGGCATTGAGTTTTAACCTGTATTCTCTCAAAATCTCAAAGGCTTCCTTCAGGTCTGCTATGTGTCCTTGTCTAACCTTGCTTTTTACCACCATGTCGTCTATGTAAACCTCCATAGTATTGCCAAGCAATTTTCTAAACATGATGGTTGCCAGTCTTTGGTATGTTGCTTCAGCATTCCTTAGACCAAAGGTCATAACACTGTAACAGTACAACCCTCGTGGTGTGATGAAGGAAGTCTTTTCTTGATCAGGCCCAAACATGGCAATCTGATGATATCCTCGATATGCATCGAGAAAGCTCATTCGTTCATACCCAGCAGTTGCATCAACTAGCTGATCAATCCTGGGAAGGGGGAAGCTATCCTTTGGGCATGCTTTATTCAAATCTGTGAAATCCACACAGACACGCCACTTAACATTCTTTTTTTTCACCACCACAGTGTTGGATAGCCATTCTGGATAGTAAACCTCGCGTATTGCTTTGGCTTCCAACAACCGTTCTACTTCCTCAATAACAGCATCAACGTGCTGTACAGCTGCCCTTCTCTTCTTCTGGATCACGGGCTTGTGCCGGGGGTCTACATTTAAATGGTGATAGATCACGTCTGCACCAACACCGGGCATCTCCTCTGCTACCCAAGCAAATACATCAACATACTCTTTTAAGAACTTAACCAGTTCGTTCTCTTCCTCAACTGGCAGCGACTCTCCAATTAGAAAATACCTTTCAGGATCAGTCTCGTTGATCTGTATTTTCTTCAGGCCTTCCACGACCTTCTCAACTGGATTTCTACCGACATCCTCGATAGTCGGTTGATCTGAGCCTCCACTGCTTGAGGCCTTTGGAGTTTTCTTGATAATAGAAATCAGACATTGTTGTGCCGCCTTTGGAGCAGCCTAACCTCATTCCTCATATAAGGTGCGGCCAACCCATGTATCATATGGATTACTCCTCTTGGATTCTGCTCGTAATCCATCTCCAAGGCTTTACCCTTCTCTTTGGGGTCCTCCTGAATATACTCCTTCAGGTAGCCTCGAGAGACCAAATCGTCAAGATGCCTCTTGAACATTTCACAATCTTCTGTCATGTGGCCCCAATCCTTATGGTAACTGCAGTGCTGATTCGTAGCACGTTTCGCATCTTTGTCTCCACCTAGACTTGGGGGCCACTTGAAGTAGGGCTGATTCTTTATTCGATAAAGAATTCTGTAAATAGGCTCTTTCCAAACTGTCGTTATTGAAAAGAATGACTTGGGGTCTGGCGCTGGTTTATCTTTGTACGGCTCTTTCTTAGCCTGCCCATATTCCTTCCTTTCTCTGTAAGTTTTGGGCTCTGGCTTGTCCACCTTCTTTGCCGGTGTCTTTGGCTATTCGGCAATCTCTTTGCCTTCCTCTCGGAGAATATCGTCTTCCATTCTAGCATGCTACTCGATCCGTTCCATCAAGTGTCCCAACGTTGACACAGGATGCTTGTTTAATGACCGGCGAAGTTCTTCCCGAACAGGCAGACCGGTCTTAAAAGTGGCAATCGCATAGTCCTCGCTGCAACTATCAATCTCATTGAACGTCTCCCAATATCGTTTGGCATAGTCTCTGATCGTCTCTTTATCCCCTTGCTTCATCGTGGAGAGGTTCTCAAACGTTTTGGGAGCCTTTCTACTTGTCAGAAATCATGCAGTGAACTCCTCTGCCAGCTGTGTCCAACCTCGTATGGATCGTGACTCCAACTTGTGGAACCAAGACAGAGCCACCTTCCCCAAACTCGATGGGAACATCTTGCACATTATAGCGTCATCACCTTCGTGCATGAACATAGCCTGCTGATAATGCGGTATGTGAGCAACGGGGTCCGCATTTGTCTCGTAAAGTACGAACGCCCGGTGCTTAACCCTGCTCGGCAACCGTGCTTCCTGTAATTTTCTCGAAAAGGGAGACGTTGCTATATTACTCAGGGCTTTTCTTGCTGCCTCTCGTGCAGTCATCGTTCCAGCCTCCTGCTCTCTGTTTCTGTGTGCCCATACCCTGTCCCAGTCGGACTCAGGTCTTTCGTACCTGTCTCTATGGTGTTTCCGGGTATCCTCTTCAACAGAGGAGCTTCGGCTCCTGCTTCTCCTTTTTCGTGGAGAAAGCGCTTGTTCCTTTGGACTCTTGCTTCTTCTTGTTCGTGAAGAAGGCCTCTTCTTTTTCGGAGAGGGACTCCTGCTCCTATTTCTTCGGTGTGAAGGAGAAGCCTTGTACGTTACCATGGCTCCTTCCCTTCCTCTGGAATGTCCTCGTGACAGTCTGGAATCCTCGGGGTGGTCTCTGATCCGTTCCATCTCACGGATTTCATATTCTCGTTTCTTGATTAATCGAGCAGCCTCCTCGATTTCCTGCCTCTTTCTATCGAGGATGTCGCTATGATTACACACACTTTTCGAATGTGCAACTGACTCTTCTCTTCGGTGGGATTTGGTCCTTCTCGTGGAGTTCGTAGCAGTCCTACCTACTTTGTTCTTGGGATCGTCTTCGACGGTAAGGGGACGATCTTTGCTCGTCGTCCTCTTACTGTGGCCACCAGCTTGCTTTCTCGGAGCACCTGGAGGGGATTTATTCCCTTCCCCACCAGCCTGGTTCTTCTCAGTGAGCGGTGTGATTGGATCTGGTTCCACCATGGTCATTTTTCAAATGGAACTCGTTCTTTCCCACAGACGGCGCCAATTGTAGGTGCAGAAAAACGAAGAGTACCTAAAGCACTGTTATTTCGTAACGGTTCCACGTGATTCTCGGTTGATACCCCTGCGCCTTCGCCAGAACCCTAATCTGCAAGACAAACAAGGGGTGAGCGCACCTCCGCCTCTCGTGGCAAAGGCCCTCCGATGCCTAAGTTAGTATCTCGTACTGGTCTCAAACCCTAATTATCAGTAGGAAAGTGTGTAATTTATATATCGTAATGCGTACCTTTTGCCTCCAGGTTTACCTTTATATTTATAGACGTACGCGCGCTTGTTCTCCAAGCATCCTCATTGCCCCAGGATTCCTATTCCGTACGGGAAACCTGGGCCTCTAGGGACTCTCGTGCGCAATCAGCCGAGATCCTTATTTCGCATGGATCTTTCCTATTATGGAGTTTGTTCCATAATAGGACTGTTCTTATGCTTATCTTTATCTAAATACGAGGTCCCCTTCTCTGGAACGTTCCCACCGCTTATCCCGATTGGATATTGGACACTTCTCTCGAATGCTGCCTCCGCCTTATCTCTTTAAAGCTGTTTATCAATAACTCTTATCTGTTCAGCATGCTCTTTGCCGAACAGACTGCACCTTAAGTGCTATTGTTTGGATAAAAACCTATACCGCCGAACAGATGGTATTCAATCTAGGACGTTTCATGCCTTGTTCCCGAACAGTCCCCTGTTCGGTGTATATTTCGGGTCACCGGCCCTTATCGTTATGGTGCCTTTCATCACTTTTCTCATTGCACAATTTTCATCACGTGTTCGGCTCGTATTTATGCCTGTTCGGGAATACCTCCCTACAGTTAGATTGTGAAGTACATGGCTATATATATATATGTACTTGTATCTATATGTATATATTATAATGGAATAGTACCATGTGTGTAATTGTATATTTTAATTGGAAAATCAATTTACTAGAAAAACCCTAGATCTTGTAGTACCCAAAGTACCCATATCTATATTATTATATATGTATTCATCCTAGTGTGTGTGTATATATATATATATAGTACAAGAGAGAGAGAGAGAGAGAGAGAGAGAGATTTCCGAGAGAGAGATTGGGCCGAGAGAGAGAGAAAAGGAGAGAGAGAGAAAGAAAGGAGGAGAGAGAGATAGTTCCTTGGATTGATTTCTTGTGCTTCCATTGTACTTTGAAAGCATGCAATCTATGGGATTCTCTTTTACAAGCAAAAATCTATACTTTCAATGTACAACTTGTACATTTTCCCATTTTATTACTTGATCAAATCTCCTTTCTCCCATTCAATCTTCCATAATCCCATCCTAGCACAACCATATCTAGATTTCTATTATTTAAAGTACTAAGACTAGACTAGAAACCCATTAGAATAACCTAGTTTTATCCTAGTTCTTGGAGTGAAATCAAAGCAATATCTTGGTAGCCATACAAGCCTAGTTTTAGGCCTTGAGCTTTCAAGCAAACTTGACATAAAATGATTTAAAAATGAGATATGGAGAGAGAGAGAGAGGGCCAATCCTTGCCTATAAATAGCAAGTCATTCCTCCATTTCATTCACACCTCTCCATTCTCCAACTTCTTTCTTGAAAGCATAACTTGTTCTTGATGTTCTTGTCTTGTTCTTGAGTTTCTTTCTTGTTTTCCAAAGAAGCTTTCCATCTCCGCCACTAAACCACCATACGACCACCACCTCGATCCTAAAGTAGTAGTAGTATAGGTTACGATCTAGTTTCGAGAGAAACCTTTCTCTTTCGAAGCTATCGGAAGCTTATCGTAAGACGTTACGCCGTTTGAGTGCCGACTTTCTTTCCGTCGTATTTCCGTAGTCTTTTTCTCCCCCCAAGAAGAAAGGTAGATTTTTCCGATCTACTCTTCCTAAGTATACGTGATTTTATGTTAGTGTAGAGTTCTTCGAACCTACTTATCCTAGGTATAGTTATGAGCATGATAGAAAAATATGTAGTATACTTGGATAAGTTGATCGTATGCTTTTATTTTATGTAGTTTACTCTGATCTTGAGAATAATTGAATGCATGGTTTATAGAATCTTCCCAACTTGATTAACTCGTCAATAAACATATGTTGTTACGATTTCATATAAAGATAAAGTGTTGTTTCAAAACGAAGTATTTGTATTTTGACCTTTTCAAGGATTGTGAACTTGATCGCATGATTGCTTACCTTACTTGTGATTGTAAACAAGCATGATTAAATAGAGTTGGATGATCTTGCTAGTTTACTTTCAAGATTACTTTAAAGTGATTCGTCCCGCCGCGGAGTCTATGCATGCTTACGAGACACGAGAACCGGAAAGTAGAAACATGACACTTAGGGAGTGGTTGATATGGATAAAAAGGATTTTTGAAACTACATAAATGCTGGACTTGGTAGCCTTTGTGTGGACTTGCGAAAACCGCAATGAGGCCGGACTTGGTAGTCCATTGTGTAGATTGCTAACGGAGCCGGACGTGGTAGCTTCATTGGTAATTGGGCTTGGTTATCCACGGAGAGGAGCCAATGCAAGATTTGATAATGTGGCTGGACTTGGTAGCCCGTTGGTAACAAAGAATGAGAAATGATTTTCAAAATGTTGATTGGAAATGGTGACACGGTTTACGATGAGTCGCGTAGGAGAGACAAAGAAAGGCATGACACCAACGTAGGCAAGATAATGAATGCGGATGTGTCATTGTTAATTATGTTGTTGAATGAGCATGTGTAATTGCCTATGTACCTTCGTGTTATAAGTTATGGGTTAGCGGGTTGGATTATTCTATGGCGCTTCTGTAGCTCACGGTGTTACCTTTTTGGTGAACCTGACATATTATACTGGGGGCGACGCTGGTATAATGTGTCAGATTTTATAGATGAGCAGTATGAACAGTACACCTTGGAGGCCTTCGGAGCCGAGGAGTATGCAAGGATGGAGGAAGAGGCGGAGCAGTAGTTAACCTTAGATTATCTCCTCTTTTGTTGAATAAAAGTACTCTTGTGAGAATTATGTTGTAATAATGAGCTAGACTCTCCTTAATTTATTCAATAAAAATGTTTATTTAACGTACCCAAAATTCGGGGCGTTACAAGCTCATTGTGTGGATAGATTTTGAAAGCAGCAATGTGGCCGGACTTGGTAGCCCATTGTGTGTACGTGTCACCAATGAAACCGGACGTGGTAGTTTCATTGGTAACATGATTAATCTATACACTCAATAGGAACCTAGCGTGAAAGCCCTTGTGTGGATTTTGAAAACTTCAATGTGGCCAGACGTGGTAGCCCATCATGTGTGATATTTGAAAACCACAATGTGGCCGGACTTGCCTATTGTGTGGTGTGTGTGTGAAAGAAAGATTTGTGAAAAACCCAATGAGAACCCGGACCGGCGGAATCATTGTGGGAAATACTCTGGAACCCGGAGCGGCGGAACTGAGGATGAATTGTGTATTGGTTATCTGTGGAGAGGAGCCAATGCCAAATTCAATGTTTTGTGTGCCAATGGGAACCCGGGACGGCAGAACCATTGTGAGGATACTCGGGAACCCGAAACGGCGGAACCGAGGTTGGGTGTGTTAAAATGTGATTTTCAAAATGTTGATTTGGAAATGAAAATGAGACACGTTATACGATGAGTCGCGTTGGAAAAACACATACAATGCAGACACCAACGTTAGACTAAGGAATGTGGATGTGTCATTGTTAATGCTTTGTCAAACATGTATGCATTTTTCTGTTGCTTGTGCAAGAGTTGGTATGCTACTCTTATACTCTGATATTGGTAAGTTTTGGGTTAGTGGGTATAGGATTATTCTGCTGAGCTCTTGTAGCTCATGGTGTTACCTTTGGTGACCCTAACATATTATATCGGTGGCGACGCTGGTATAATGTGTTAGATTTTGTAGATGATCAAGATGAACAGTACACATTGGAGGCTTTTGGAGCTGAGGAGCTGGCAAGAATGAAGCAGCAGGTAGAGCTGTAGTTAGGAACCCTAGAACTCCTTCATTTGTATAAAGATTGAACCCTAGTGGGAGTTATGATGTAATAATGAGCCAGACTCCATTTGGTTTTATGAATAAAACGTTTATTTAATGTACCCAAAAATCAGGGGCGTTACAGCGGAGTGTGTGGATGAGGAGGTGCTCGCCCGTTTACTACAGGAGAACCTCCCAGTGGTTGCAACAGTTCGGCAGCGCATGAGGAGAGACAGAGGGCAGTAGAGTTGGCCCAGGAGGAGGAGAGTCTAAGAGTTGAGGCCGAAGGGGCTAGAGACGACGGGCAGGACCTTGTGAGGGAGGTTGAGACGGCCGAGAGGGCCCAGGAGGAGGCGGTGTGGGCGCAGGAGTCAACAGTGGCGTTGACTAGGGCTAGAGCGTAGGCGACACACGCTGACTTTGTGGTACAGACATACACGCTGTCGGAGCTGCACGTTTTTGTCCCGTCGCGGTTTGACTGCTACGAGCCTCAACAGGAGGACTGCGACCTCGAGCTCATACTGAGAGACCCCACGAAGCACCTTTCAGTGTCTTGGGAAGAGGTAAACTTTCAATTCCTACTTTAGCTTCTAATTTGAACTGTTGTATTCAAATAGACTTGTATGGAACTAACTGAACTTGCCTCGCATGTAACTTGTATCGTCAAAAAACTTTGAGCTTGAACTCGACTTGACATTTGGAACTTTGATACGATATGCTCTGAATCGACTTAGAATGCCTCGACGTTGAATTTATGCCTTGAATCGATTTAAAATGCCTCTTGACTTTGGATTTAGAACTTGGATCGACGTAGAATGCCTTCAACTTGATCAACAGATAGTATGCCTTTAATTAGTTGAGATCGACTGATAGAATGCCTTTGATAATTGAGATTCACTGATAGTATGCCTTTGAATTATTGAGATCGACTGATATAGTATGCCTTTGAATAATTGAGATCTACTGATAGAATGCCTTTGATAATTAAGATCAACTTCTTTTTGAACTTGAATCGCATATGTACTGACGCATTTCCTTTTGTTTGGTGTTGTTTTGACAAAGGAGGGTAGCCACCTCATGAGGGCACGGAGGAGCGGCAAGCTTGCTTGAGCTGTACAGAGGACTTCCTGAGTGGGTCTGGCAATTAGTGGGCACAGTGGGTGTTTGTCAGTTCGTCCCCACATTGACACTGGTGAAGAACAACCACGCCGTGCTTACTGCATTGGTTGAGAGGTGGCACGGTACATCAAACACCTTTCACTTTTTGATAGGGGAGATGACAGTGACCCCCTTAGGCTTTGAGTCCATCAAGGGCCTGAGGGTCGGAGGCGAGCCCATCTCGTTTGACACCGGGATTCACAAAGATGAGGCTGCTTTGAGGTAGTTTTTGGGGCAGGTGCCTATTCGAGACGAGGAGATGGTGAAGTACGAGCTGTTCAGGGACTACCTAAAGAAGGTCTCGACCACCGAGCAGGAGGAGGAGCAGATGGCAAAGGCCTACCTACTATACCTGTTCGGTGCCACCTTGTACTCGAACAAGCGTAGCAAGTTACACTTGTCTTACCTACAGACCCTACGGGAGGCCGTGTGCGCAACAAGGTACACTTGTCTTACCTACCGACCCTACGGGACCTTAGCACGGCCTCCCGGTATGACTGGGGAGGAGCAACTTTAGAGGCGTGCTACAGCTTCATGGGGGACTTTACAAGGTTTAAGAAGGCGGTAGCTGGCTATTGGAGAGTGTGGGAGGTACAATTTCAAACTTTTAGTTCGATTTGATACGCACTTGTACCTTTAAATTGCATAAATTGTCTTCTGACGCTTTGATTGTTTGAAACCTTGTAGTTGTGGGCCTACGAGGTTCTGAGAATGTACCCGCCAGAGAACAAGTGCCCAGACATGAGGACTCTCCCGTGTGTGATGATCTAGGGGCAACTGCGCCGAGGCCAGAAAAAGTCGAAGGGGAGCCTCCTAGCCTTCAAAGTCTACCTCGACGAGCTGTCGAGCACTAAAGTAAATTCACACTCTGCTAGTTGCTTTTACCTTAGAATGCTTTAATGTTATCGATGATATCCATTGTTTTGGCTTTTTAAATGTGTTGCAGGTGGAGTGGAACTCGTGGGGTAGCACAGTGCCTAAGCCAAAGTACTTGGCTAGGAGCAGAGTGGTGATAACGAGCCGAATGCTGTTAGAGTTAGCTTTTGGGTGGCAGTGGAACTTGGGCGACCTGGTGACACAACAGTCACTTGGTTTGCCCGAGTTCTAGGTTCTCGAGCCACTTCTGCCTCGTGCTTCGCACATAGACAGGTACACACTCGCTGAGCTACAGTGGTTTACTACTCCGGTGACAGATCTTTCTGCCTTCCTGAGGCCAGAATGTGACTATGCCGTCTACTGGAGGCAGTACTTGGTGGGGCCACTTGGATGGATGACTCACCAAGCAGTGGTGGGTTTGGCTTTGGAGGCGGCACTAGAGAGGTGCGGTGCGAGTTCGAGACCGAGACGAGGGGCAACTCACTCGAGGGAGAGACCCAACTTCATAGTGGCGATTGGTTTGCCTCGGCTTTCTTGGATGTTGATAGTGCGCAATGCGCAAGGAGAGGCTGCTACGGTTCAGTTTGAGCCAGCCAAGACAGAGCCTGCATGGATCACAGGACCGGTAAGATATCGTTTCAATTTATACCATTCCTTTGCATTATACTTGAACTGAATTCTGAATTTTTCCCCAAAAATGTATCTCATGTGCCAGTAGAGTGGGTGGAGGAGGCTGTCCGATTGATGCTTGCCATGGAAATGGAGTTTCACAAGATAATAGGCAGCACTCATCTGTGATTGCAGTACCCGGTGGTGACTCCAGCTCTTATACCAGCGTCCACGAGACCTCAAGTATAATCCCAAAAACTTGTTCAATTCCTGTTTTCAATACTAGATAGGCCCACTTTTCGATATTCGATATGCTTGATAGACCTTCTCTTGATACTTGAATGATATTTCCTATTTTCAACATTTGAATATATACAATATGCACTACGTATACTAAAATGATTGAATGAATTGACAATGTAGGGACAAGCCAGAGCAGCTCTTAGGAGAAAGATTGTGCGACCCCCTCCTCAGAAGAAGACGACAAGCTCCTCCACCACTCCTGTCGCAGCCCAGAGACAGGCGAGCACTTCACGGCCAGCGACAAGCGTGCAGAGAGGTATAGAGAGTGTAGATCGCGAGGAGGCGAGGTTTCGGATAAAGCCTAGGGAGAGGCCACACTAGCCAGGGCCATCTCAGAAGAAGAGAAGGAAATAGACGGTGTCTCTAGAGAGTGAGAGTGAGGAGAGAGAGGAGGAAGAGGACAAGGAGCGCTCGCCTTTCAGTAGCGGCTCCGACAACTTTGCAAACGCCCCTGGGTACAAGAAAAACCTGAGAGAGAGAAGATGACGACGACGAGGACTTTTCTGACGGCTGAGGGCTACCACTGAGCCTCATTCACCATACTGTCTTTTAATTTGGGCCTGCGTGCCACGTAGACATGGTAGCAGGCTAGCATGCCCTAGACTTGACATTTGAAGGATTATGGCTGGGCCTGTGTGCCCTTTTGACTTTTGGGTGGATGTGCCCCATTGATATTGCTTTTGCTCTAGCCGTTGTGCCGTGATGTACATGATATTCCACCTTTTGCTTTATCGATATTGATATAGTAGTATATAAAAGGTGCATCTTACGTTTATTAATTCTCTTTTGAGGAAAATTGCTAAAAGAATGTATAAACCAACCACTAATATCTAGCTTGCATTGACAAATGATCTGAATCGACAAACGGACGCACGTACATGTATAGACTTGTCTAGCTTGAAAGAAAAGCAAAGAAAAGTCCCCGCACCTGGAATCTCTATTTGTTTTTCCTAGTTTTTATAAACTAGGTGGCGACTCTGTTTTGATGTTACCATTGTCGTGTGGCAATGTTCCTAACCATGGGAATATCCACGATCTTGGTTTTATGAAGTGGCAAGCAAACAAATAAACGATGATCAATCTGTATGGCGATGCCCCGCATAGGAGGTGTCTACAGTTTTAGTTTAGTATGTATTTCTGCTGCAATGGAATAACCCTGGGGTATTTCTGGACATGTCCTAGAACCCAAAAATGTGTAGAACCAAACACTGGTTTGCAGGCTTAAACTCGCACATGATTGTGGATTACCTGCATGCGTAGGTTTATATCTGACCAATGAGTGGCCTTTGCATGGGTAACTAGGCCTTGGCCTCTATTTTTATATACCCGCACTATTTATGGGGTGTTTATTCTTTTGGTGGCCTCTAAGCCCATTCAAACTGTCTATAAACTTTGTTATAACTGCCAATAAATTGTGTGGTTTGTCCTGGGTGTGCACTGGTCATTTCCAGAGCCCAAAGGGTTGAAAATAAGAGCTGTGGGTTTGAATCTATTGGCACACTCAAGTCTTGGCGTAGCGCGCGCAGGTTAAATCAACATGCAGTGACTTGATCAGTGCATGCTAGTTTCTTCATGCGAATGACACTCCAAAACAATGCTTTCCAGTCTGTTTAAAATCCCCACAGGAGTCTATTTTCATCCTTTTCTAATTGTTTCAATAAGCGAACATGCCATTTTATTACATCCTGCAAACTTATTATTGTTTTAATCCCCTTAAATTGTTCCCCTGCCCTAACTTGCCAAAAATTGATTAATGAGAAGGAATTGCAAATGTTTTACGAATGCCTGAGTAGAGACCGATCTCCGAATTAGGCAAAAAGGGTGCTTTAAAACCCTTCCCCTCTCGTAACCTGGCCCCTGAACCTCAGACATCAAGGTGACGATGGACCGGTCTACAAGTCTTTTTCAAATCAAACAACGTGGCAAATGTTTCAAGTTCGGTTCCTTGGGTGGCAGACCTTCAAACCCAATGGCGACTCTGAATTGAGCGTTTCACTGCGCTTCCAAAAGGGGGTGCACCCGCTTATTGCGAGCAATTTTCGGGGTGTGTGCCCACAGTTGCATGCTCAGTGTTTATTTTATGTTCTTTCTTTCATTCAAGTTTAGGATTTGTAATTCGTTTTAATGTTTCATGCCAGCGTAGTTTTTGTTTATGCATGCTAATCTGGGTTAGGTAGGTCATGTGTAATGATTGTTTTGCCCTCCATGCATGTTTAGTCGTAATACTACACGTTTAATTCTTTGTACAAATTACCCTATTGTTACTCTCTTTGTATGATCACTTGCACATGCATCCACGTGGTCGTTACTCTGCTCGCATGCATATTTATCATTTTACCCATGTTGTTATGTTGTCCGCATGCATATTGATATTTTAGTCCATATTGTTACGCTGCTCGATTATGGTTGTTAGTCTGTCCGATTACATCCGTTATGCTGCCGATTTCACCCTGAGCATGTCAAATTACCATTGTAGCCCAACATGTCACATAAGCATGATATTCATTTAGTTAGTTGTTTTGCCCTCATGGTCTATCCATGAGT
Source organism: Rhododendron molle (assembly GCA_025413875.1). Lineage (NCBI taxonomy): Eukaryota > Viridiplantae > Streptophyta > Magnoliopsida > Ericales > Ericaceae > Rhododendron > Rhododendron molle. Next base: position 15,248,649 of record CM046398.1, on the reverse strand, counting down.
AGCCTGTTAATGCATGTGGTTTCCTAATTGGGTTACTTTCCTAATTTGACCAGGTTTCCCAATTTGGAAAGTTTCCTAATCCGGTCAGGTTTCCTAATCTGGTTACTTTCTTAACTTGGTTGGTGATGAATCAGCTTTGTCATCAACTCTGACCAGATCCTGCAAAACAATATAAAAGCTTGAGTTATCGGTGTGGTGGCTTGCCAACCACCCTCTGATGCCTAAGTCAGTAGAGTACTTGTTATATGGTGAGGGTAATGAAGCTCTCTGTTATATGTTGCGTACCTTTAATTGGCATTCTACCACTGTATTTGTAGGCATCTTAATAGGAGGTTGAGTCCTTATTGGACTATCTCTTGTGAACTCCGATTTATCTGATCAAGGTTAGGAAGAGTCCTGCCTTAGCTAGGAATCCCAATCCGTCCCTAATTGTGCATCTTATGGGCTTTCATGCTTATCCAGTTGATGATCATCCTTTATCGCCTAGGAGTGCGATTCTATCTGATCCTAAGGGGTATCGTAGTGAGAATAAGTATATCCCTTGGATATTAGTCAAATATTATCCCTCTTTCTATAGCTACGGACCAAAACTGATCCTCAGGCTTTACTACAGCTTCGTCTGTGCAGCTGACCTCGTATGACCTGACTTTATCCCAAGTAAGAATTAGTCAAGGGGTCCAGGCTAGGCTGGTCCCCACTCCTCAGGTCTGTGATTCTCGTGGTGCTGACCTCATTAGGTCTGTTATACTTATTAGTCAAGTTTCCTAATTTGGAAAGTTTCCTAATTCGATCCGGTTTCTAGTTTTACCTAGTTTCCTAATTCGTTCATGATGCATGTTTGTTCAGTCCTCGTTCAATCATATCATGTATGTTTCCTATTTTTGTTTAGTTGCATGTTTAGTTCAAAGTCTTGTACCGCATGCATCCATTTAATTCAGGCCTTTGCTATGCTCGTTAGCTTTAGGGAAACTTCTCCTAGAAGTAAGGACCCTTCCCGCATTCGCAACTGCGGATTAATCATTTTGTTTACTAGTTTAGATCTATGGACCGTACAAGGACCTAAGGATAGGTGTTAATCATCACATGTGGATACGGGATGATAATGGGTTGTTCATCTCTAGGCCCTCATTCATAAGTTGCATGCTTTTGTTTTCCTTTTTGTGTGTTGCCTTCGACGAATGTAGTTTTTAAATGATTTTCCCTCTTGCAATAGACTCCTTTTTCAAAAATGTGTTTACTAAAACCTACCTATCTGTTTGCTTGAGTCTCGTGCATTTAGGATAGAGATGATTTGAACCAATGGTGATAAGTAGAGGCTAATCGTCGGATTGGGCGGAGTGGGTGCCTAAGACTTTCCCACTCGATACGTTAGCCCCCAGACCCGTCTCTGGTGCTGCAAGGATCAAGCCTTTCCATAGGAGTCATTCATGGTTCTTGGACCTAAACCAAGTGGCGACTCTGAGTTTTGTTGAATACTTGTTTAAGTGCAAGTATTTGATAGTGTTTTATCGGTCATTGTATTTTCAGTAAAGTCTACCCACACATGCTTGGTCACTTGAGCGCCGGGCGGCTGTGCTCACACATTGGTAAGCCGCAGTAGTTTAAGAGCTCCTACCACTTCACCTGGCTCCACTCCTCCAACTCGAACTTCAGCCTCCGGCTCTCTGGCCCAGGGAGCTCCGGAGCAAGCCCATCAGAACAAGCGTCCTCATCGCGAGGCCTTTGGCCAAGATGACAAAAAGTACTAGCAGTTCATTCGTGAGCTCCAAGAGCATGACCAGTTGTCCATTCGTGAGCTCCAAGAGTGCAACCATGTCCGTCCTCGGACTGCTTCTTCATCGCCCATTGTCCCTCGACTAACCAGCTCTAAGCTCACCCCTATTTGGGCTCCAACGATTTTAAGGGACGATCGTCCTGTCAACATGGGGGACTCTGCTGGCTCTCTGGACACCGCCATTGCCTTGGCCCAAGCTCTCCAACTTCCTGCCAACGTGGCAAAGAAAAAGGAGTCCACCCCGGAGCGTCTGGAGAGGACCTCTGTGTCCCACTGCATAAGGGTAATGCTTTTCACCCCAAGCTTTTCTTTTTACTGCATCCTTTGTGAGTCGCACATTTCTAATACCCTTGCCCTTGCAAGACTATTCAAAAAACCTTGGAAGTAACAGATCGAGCTCGGTGCAACGAGGCCGAGGTACTTAGGCTTACAGTAGAGAATGTTAGTCTGTTACGCTATAACAACAAGCTGGGAGAGGAGAACTTTAAGCTCAAGGACACAGCCGCACAGCTCGGGCGATGTTTGGTAGCAGAGGAGAAGAAGAAACAAGAAGCGGAGGAGAGTTTCAGATAGGCTGCTAAGGAGTTGGAGAAGAAAAGCACGGACTTGAAGATGCTAGAAGACATCTATGGCAAGGCTTATGACAACGGGTACAACACATGTACCAGAGATTTTGAAGAGCAAATCTCTGGTGTTACCCAGAAGATCTGGGCCACCAGCTCGAGACGCTGTTTGGAGCAAGATAGGGTTCATGAGGATTCCCCCCTTTGGGAGCAGACCCAAGTCCCTGAGGGTCTGGATATCTTTATGATCCCTGCTGAAGTCGATGTTGGGAATGGTGGCACGACCTCTAAAGCCCTTACTGCTGAAGCTGCCACCCCCAACCAAAAGGAAGCTCGGGTTAGCACACAAGCTAAAGGTGTCATGCCCATCATTTCGACCTCCCTACCTGCTCCAAGCATCGGAGACATAATTGTTAAGGACAATTCTAATGATATCTTCACTCATTGACCAAGTACTTCAAAACTTCCTCCACTCATTCCTGCCCTATGCGATAGATGATTCACTGAAATGGTCTTGTGTGGCTGAATAACTCTAAACATTTCTTCTACTATTTGTGTGCCCTTCGTGGCTTTTCACACACATTACTCTGCCTGTGGACCCTTCGGGGTGTTGGTGATTTATGGTGGATCTTTCTTTTCTCCACCGTAAGACTTGGGTGGTACCTTACACCCATCTTTTGAACCCTCATGGCTATACTCTGGTGGCCTGGCCTTTTCTATGTATTATTAACTCATACTATGCTCTAGTACTGTTTAAAGTTCTTCGTATTTAGCTATGATTCGTATTATTCACTACCTTTAACCTAAGTTTACTCGTACCTAGCCTTACTCTTGGTATAAACTTTTTCATGTTAAGATTGCTTATCTGAGCATTCTTTGTTGTTCAGGTCATGTACTCTTTATTTGCCTTAGGTATTTTATTATTTTGAACATTCCTCATTGCTCAGGCCCAAGCTTTTTTCGTGCTTGGCTCATATTTATCTCTGAGCATTCTTCGTTGCTCAAGCCCAAGCATCTCCATGCTTGGCCCTTATTTTCTTTGAGCATTCTTTGTTGCTCAGGCCCAAGCTTCTCCGTGCTTGGCCCTTATTTATCTTTGAGCATTCTTCGTTGCTCGGGCCCAAGCTTTTTCGTGCTTGGCCCTTATTCGTTTTGAACATTGTTCATTGCCATTATTATAGGTCATTTTCGTACCTATCCAATCCAGGGGCTGAGTCTGGTTTGCGACATTTATCCTTGCCAATACTACTTGAATAGTAATTCACTCAGATTCTTCGATTTTTAGCTTTCGATTTTGGATACATTCTCCATGCTCACTACTCCCCAGCATGGATTTAAATAAAGAATTTGGGTCCGTACTCAATTGTTTTCATGCTAAGACCAACACAAGAGTTCAATCAATCCAACAATCAGTAAAATACGCAAGTTTTATTCATAACTTCACGAAAACATAGTCATTGTGACGAAGCAAAAACCCATTAAACATAAAGGGTTTCTTACTCACAGTTATATTGAGGCGCAATGCCAAGCCCTATTCGAAAGTAAAGACATGCGATCCTATTACATGGCACACTGCCAAATTTATTCGAAAACAAAATCCTAAATGTAAATTAAAAAAAAAACAAGCTACTTAGCTTTGCTTAGACCCAAAATTTCTTTAGATTCTAGGCATTCCATGGCCTAGGGACTGGATATCCAGCCAGATTTGCCAGACGATTGGCCCCACTCCAGCCACTTTCGTTACTTTGTACGAACCTTCCCAGTTTGGTCCAAGCTTTCCATCGGTCTTGACTTTGGTCTTCCCGAGCACCTTCCTCAAGACTAGATCCCCAACACCAAACTCCCTTGGATTCACCCTTTTGTTGTAGCTCCTTGTGAGCTGCTCCTAGTACGATGCCAGTTTCACCAACGCACGCTCCCTTTTTTCCTCTGAAAAATCCATCTCCCGAGTAAGAGCTTGATCGTTATCCCCACTCTCTACCAGAGCTATTTGATTTGTTGACAGCTCTATTTCAATGGGTATCACTGCCTCAGTACCAAAAGCGAGGGAATACGGCGTTTCACTAGTAGAGCTTCTCGACGTAGTTTATCGGGCCAATTGCCTTTCTTCTTTTCGAGTCTTTTCTTGATCACTCCAAGGATTGTTTTATTCGACGCCTCTGCTTGGCCGTTACTCGGCGGGTAAGCCAGCATGGAATAGTAATTCCTGATCTTGTACTGGGCACAGAAAGCCCTATACTTTTTCTAGAACTGAAACCCATTATCCAATACAATGGAAAAGTGAACACCAAACCTTGTAATGATGTTTCTCCACACGAACTTCTCTACCACAGGATCAGTGATTTTTGCCAGTGATTCTGCCTCTATCCATTTCATGAAAAAATCAGTTGCTACTAACAGGAACTTCCTGTTGCCCGAGGCTTTCGACATTGGACCCACGATGTCCATTCCCCACTCGGCAAAAGGCCATGGACTCGTAAGCGGCACCAGGTCTTTGGCTGGTGACTTAATTATCAAAGCAAACCATTGACACTTTTCGCATACTTTCACGTAAGTCTTTGTATCCTCATGCATGTGTGGCCACCAATAGCCTTGAGAAATTGCTCAGTGGGCCATGGACCATCCACCAGCATGCCCAGCACACATTCCTTAGTGGATTTTGTAAAGGATTTTTTTCCACCATTGAGGGGTGCACACTTAGCAAGTATGGCCCAGTGAAGGACTTCTTGTACAACTTCCCCTCTAGTGAGACCCAAAACCTGGAAGACTTGGCTTTGATCTTATGAGCCTCTTGTTATCAGCCGAGAGCGATTCAACCCATAAGTAACTCATTATTAGGTCTAGCTAGCTTGGGCCTAACTCGAGTTCCAACAATACTTCCTCGGCCTGCACTATACTTGGCCTACTTAACTACTCAACAGCCACCCTCCTTCTGTACTCTGTGGAGACTGCTGACGCTAGGCAGGCCTGCAAGTCTGCATGTGCATTCTATCTCGAGCTGATTTGTTGCACATGAACCAGCTCACACTTCCCAAGTAGAATTTGGGCTACCTCTACATAGGCCACCAATTTCTTGTTTCGCACCTCATACTCCCAAGAAAGTTGGTTTACCACCAATTATATATCACAATGAACCCTTAGCTTTCGCACGTTCAATACCTCAGCACTATGCAGTCCAGCAAGTACAGCCTCATACCACACCACATTGTTTGATGTGCTGAACCCAAGCCGAACGGTTTGCTCAAGGACAACACCCTCAAGGGAGAAAATCACCTCCACCGTGCCTGATACTTTGTTACATGCTGACCCATCCATGTACATCTTCCACTTTTCGGGATCCTCCTTGGGGGCATGAACTCTTTCCTTGTCTAATACTCTCGCCACCTCTGTCCCTTTGCTCCCCAGGCTTGGCCCATCCAAAGGTGGCGGAGGTAAAGCTGATGGCGAAAACTGTGCCACGAAGTCTACCAACACCTGGCCCTTAATCGCCATTCGCGGGTGATAGTCAATCTCATATTGATTTAGTTCCACTGACCAAATGGAGATTCTTCTTGAGAAATTTGCTTTTCGAAGCAAGGCCTTCAATGGGAATTCCGTATACACGATGATCGGGTGGCTTTCAAAATAATGAGGCAGCTTCCTCGATGCTATGAACAGGGCCGAAACCAGCTTTTCCAATGGGAGGTACCTCGTCTCCACACTCACCGCGTGATCCGATACTACCAAATACAGCATCAGTGGTGTCACGCCCTCGATTTTTAACATAAATAACAATACTATTTTAAATACAAATCCTCACAATAGTACATACGGTACCCCAAATTACAATACAGTTTTTGAACCTCACAAATCTGTCAGTTGATACAGTATTCCAAAATAAAGAAAATAGTACAGTGCAGTTGACTAAGAAAGACAAATACTTCAAAAAATATCTTTAGCTTGATATCTGCATGCATGCACTTCACACCCTCCCAGACTGTGTCCTTGTAGTGTACCTGAAAAATGATAGGTTGAGCTACACTAGCCCAGTAGAGAAATCTATACTCAAGCTATATGAAAATGCGATGAAATATGCACAGAGAGTGAAAGAATTCGACAAGTGAACATGAGAAACACGAGTTTGTCACAACGAAAGACAGACTACGGCCAAAGAGTTCCAAACGGCTTGTAAGTACTCCTAACCGTTCACATGTCATGTAGAAATGTTATTAAATCACATCAATCAAACGTACTCACAATAGGTTCGCAACCATTTTGACACTTCTCATAATCTCAACCACTCTGCATTTCCACCCCTTGCGTTGCAGTCTGCATTTCCACCCCTTGCGTTGCAGTCAACATCACCCATTATTTGGGTCTCTGCATTACCACCCCTTGCGTTGCAGTCTGCATTTCCACCCCTTGCGTTGCAGTCACTTCCTCATTCCAATTCTCAATTACAACCATTCAAATCCCAAGAATCATACAACTCATTCAACAAACACTTCTCTAATCTCATGACACAATAAGGCACGTCAATCAAACTGATTTATAGGTCAAACACGGATCGACAGTCACATTTCAAAGTATTCCAAACGATCAATCATAACAGAACATCGACTGACAAATCAGTACACGCCTTTCTCTCTTAGTACAACACAATATCGTACCGACTCCATATCGACTCCACAACATACTACTCGCTAATATTGATTACTTAGATATCGTGGAACGAGCACCAAAAGAGTTTGAAGGATAAGTGAATCATGCGGACACGCATTACTATGTTACCACTCGGATCACTAGAAAAAACTTACATCTACCAACTATACTTCCCACAATGTCTCACTTAGCCTTCGGTACTCCTAAACAACCTTATATCACATATTCCATTTACAACGACACTAACATTACGCTTAGTGGGTATCGAAGGAATTTGAATGATCATTAAGACGTAAGAACTCGAGTAATCAAGTTTGGGGATGGTTTAACGATGTTTAAAAGGTGTTAGAAGTGATTGGGAGTCAAAACAGACGAACGAGGATCAACGGACCAAAACTGTCCCAGAGAGCAGTCGGTGTTCAACGATCCATTAAAAATTGCATACCCAATATTTTTCAATGATTCTAACGCCAAAACGTCACCAACTTACCAATCTTTCAAACCCATAAGGACCCATAATCAATAGGGTCGTTTAGCCACAACAAACAATGAAAAATGCAGCGCTGTTTGCTGCCCGGATTTCCAGATTACAGCTCAATCTTCTATAAATCACTATAAATCGAGTTCTTAATACTTTTGAACGATTCTAGTCCCAAAAGTTGCGCGATTGAACGAAGCTTAAAAGGTATGAAGGAACCCTAGTCAAATCTGCACTCTAAGGATGGTTAAACAGGCATTTACTGAAGCAACACAATCAACGTGACAGATTGACACACCTCCACTCAAATGATCATAACTTTCGGTGTACCAAGAGTTTTAAGGCGATTCCAGTGTCAATATAAAGCTGACTTCAAGACCTTCGAATCGATATCAAATTTTCATGAAACGGACATCGGACGAGGAAGTTATGTCCGTTCGAAGTGGGCTGAAACCAGAACACGAGACAGATTGCAGACCAGTTTTCTAAAAATCACCATAAATTCAATTCTCAACGGTTTTGGGTGATTCTTGCGGCATTAAAACAAGCTCTAAGTCTACTCTATTTCATACGAAGGAACCAAAATTCAAATCTGAGCTTAAGAGGGCGTAAAACCCCAAAAACGCAGGCCCTGTTCTGCTGATTTTCAGAAACGGAAGAAACAACTTCAAGCAACGAAATAAGGCACGATCTAAGTACATAAACACCGTATAAACGCATAACGAGAGTAAGAAATCCCTACCTCATGGGTTTTGAGCAAAACCCGAGCCTTTGACCAAGTCAACCGAGCTCCAACGAAGTCCGATCATAAATTTTCTTGGATATTCGGAAAGCCTGTGCTCCGTATAGCAACTTTAATTCTCGGGTCTTGTCCGAACTCGTACTCCATGGAGGTGAAAATGAGGAGAGAAGGTGAGGGGGAGATGAGAGGCGAGAGAGGGCAGAGAGAGTTAGAGAGAGAGAGGGTTCGGTGGGTGTGTGTGTCTGGCGTGGAAAAAAGAAAACATATGGGAGGGGAAAAAATTATTCCCTAGTCCCCATCCACACACACATATCTATGTACCCCAATGCATTTAACACTTGCACCCCTCTACCAACGAATCTATCTCGTTAACCCCAAATTAAATAACCACGTCATTTCATTTTTTTTTGTATTCCACTATTTTCGCCTTTACCAGTTATAATATTATTATTTTTTTTTTAAAAATACGGGTCTCTACAAGTGGCTCCCTAAATTCGGGGGTTGGCAACAATGGAGGAGAGGTTAAGTATTGTTTCAACTCCTGGAATTCCTGGTCGCACCCCGCTCCCCATTCATACCCCACTCTCTATTTCAACAACTGAAAGAATGGCCTGCACTATTTGAAGGACCGACATATATATCAATTGAGTACGACTGCCATTCCTATCAACCTCTTTTGTAGTTCAAGGATTTGCCAAATTCTAAATCGCAGAAATTTGGTCGGGATTCACCTCGATGCCCCTTCTTGTTACCATGTGTCCAAGGAACTTTCCCGAACTAACCCTAAATGCGCACTTCAATGCGTTCAATTTTATCATGTACTTTCTCAAAACCTCAAAGGTTTCCTTTAGGTCAGTAACGTGGTCCTCCTTTTCCCTACTTCTTACCACCATGTCATCGATGTAGACCTCTATGGTCTTACCAAGCTGTTCCTTAAACATCTTGGTTGCAAACCTCTTGTACGTGGCCCTTACGTTCCTCAGACCGAACAACATTACCCTATAACAAAACAGCCCTTACGACATTATAAATGAAGTTTTTTCCTAGTCGGGATCATACATGGCTATCGGATGGTATCCTCAGTAAGCATCTAGAAAGCTCATTCGCTAGTACCCTACGGTGGCGTCTACCAACTGGTCTATTCTTGGTAGGGGAAAGCTATCCTAGGGGCACGCTTTATTCAGGCTGGTGAAGTCTTCACAGACTCTCCACTTGTCATTCTTCTTCTTTACCACGACAGGGTTTGATAAACAGTCGGGATAGTACATCTCCCAAATCGCATCTGCCGCCAGAAGTTTGACAACTTCCTCAATCACTGCCTCCGTGTGTTGTATTGCTGACCTTCTCTTCTTTTGCACCACAGGTTTGTGCTGGGGATATCCACATTCAAGTGATGGCAGATTACTTCAGATCTATACTCGGCATCTCCTATGGCGTCCAAGCAAATACATTGATGTGCTGCCTCAATAACTCAACAAGCTCTTGTTCCTCCTACTCGGCCAAGGTTTCGCCAATAAGGAAGTACCTCTCTGGGTCATCCCCAATCTAGATTTTCTTCAATCCCTCAACTGCTTTCTTGGTTGGATCCCCCCAACATCTTCGAGTGTCAGCTAGTTCAGAATCTCTACCGACTTTACTAAATGTGCCTTTAGGGTTTTCTTCACGATCTAGACCAGGCACTGCTGGGCGGCCCTTTGGTTTCCTCGGAGTCATTCTATGTTGTCTGCTCCCGGATACTTTACCATCTGGTGGTAGGTCGAAGATATTTCTTTCATCCTTTGCATCCACGTTGTAACGACCCTGATTTTTGGTCAATAAAAAAAATTTCGCTAAAAATTTGAATTTTATTTTAATACTTGGATTTCATTTTTAACATCCAAAAATTGGTCGTTATTGACTTATAAAAATTTCGTTGTTATATTTCAAAAATTCCTTATTGATGTTGTAAATCCCTTTTAGCATTAATAATCCGTCATAATTAGGTTTATGACTTAAGGGATTGGAATTCATCGCCCGGGCATTAAGGTTATTTTCTAAAGACGAGTATGCCTATTAAGACCTTGGTATAGTTACGTGGTAATTGTAGTAAAATCCTAGAATTATATTTCTCGGCTGGAAATCCTACATGGCAACCGATTAGTTAGCAAACCCTAACTACCGTTTGGCTTAATTACATTTCCCTAACCTAGAGCGTTGGATCGAGGCCAAAGTGGTTAATTTTTAGTCTTTGCCTTGACCGTTGACTTGACTGCCTTGCTTGGCTTGGCTAGGCTGCCTTGGCATCGGGCCACTGTCGCGCCTGCCTTGCCTTGGTGTCGACTCGCTGTCGCGCCTGCCTTGCCTTGGTGTCGACTCGCTGTCGCGCCTGCCTTGCCTTGGTGTCGGGTCGCTGTGGCGCCTGCCTCGCCTGCCTCGCCTAGGTGTCGGGTTGCTCTGCCTTGGCTGCCATCGGGTTCTGCCTTGGCTGCCATCGGGTTCTGCCTTAGCATCGGGTCGCGCCTTGCTTTTGCCTTGGCCATGCTAACGCCGCCTTGGCCACTACTATGTTAGCAGGATGCCTTGGCCACGCTCACGCCTTACCTTGGCGTTTGGCACCGTCGGGCTTTAATATTCCGTTATTGGGCAATTTCTTACTAAATAAAACCAAAATACCACTCGAGCAATGAAAGCCTAGATTAAGTATCGTTAGTCTTTAACCGATTAGTTAGAATAGCCTAATGCCCATTTAACCTAATCACTTCTCCCTAACCCTAGATAAACCCTTTGAACCGTTTGAACCTTTTAGCCATCGACCATTGGTCAATAGCATTAGGGTTATCTTTACCCATTGGATAATAGGAGAACCTTGGTTAATCTCCCTAAGTACGAGATTAGATTAGTTTAGTGCTTAATTGCAAAGTATTAGACTTTCTAGTATTAAACGTTGGATAATAACCGCTAGGAGAATTATTACCCATTGGACGATAGAGTAGAATCCTAGCCATCTTTACCCATTGGTTATTAACCACTAGGAAAACTATTATCCATTGGATAATAGCTTTACTTGCCCACCAAGTACTAGGGTTAATAAAATACTAGATTTGCCATGTGTGGTAATTGAATTAATTATAATTAGTACATTAGGGTTATTATTTAATTACTTAGTACTTTGAAAGACTTACATTAATTTATTAGCTATGGGATTCTTTCATATCTAGCCTAGATTGAGAAGTACATACCTATATCTATATATATATATATATATATATGTATATGTATATAATATTGTAAGTACACATGTGGGTATTCCAATTTTTAATTTGAAAATCCTTTTACTTGTGAAAGTATAAGATCACAAGTACCCTATCTATATTATTATATATGTATACTTCCTAGTGTGTGTATATATATATATATTTATAGTACAAGAGAGAGAGAGAGAGAGAGAGAGAGAGAGAGCCGAGAGAGATTGGGAGAGGGAGAGAGAGGGAGTTCGGATGAGAGAGGGAGAGAGAGAGTGATGTGTGTCTTTGATTGACCTTGCTAGCTCATCCTTGTCCTAGTTTATGTATACTTTCAAGTGAAAGCATGACCAATGCCATCCAATCTTGTCCTTCATTGTACAAACCCCATTAGAATAACCTAGTTTTGTCCTAGTTCTTGGAGTGAAAGCAAAGCAATATCCCTTGGTAGCCATGCAAGCCTAGGTTTTAGGGTGATTCTTGCAAGAAACCAAGATTGGTGGAATTAAAAAATTGGGAGAAAGAGGGAGAGAGTGGGCCGGCCAATAAGGAGAGAGAGCCAAGGTCTTGCCTATAAATACCAAGCCATTCTCACCATTTCAACTCACACCTCCAAGCATAGCTCTCACTTCTCTCTAAAATCTCTAAGAAACCAGTTTCTGGACAGCCTACTGTCCATCCACCAATCTTCAGTTTTCTCTTGCTTAAACTAGTTTCTAGGATAAACTTCCTTCTAGAACCTCGTAGAACACTTCGAGAGCTTCAACTTAGACCCAAGAACCACCCTAAACCGTTAAGAAACGACCAAGATATCGACATCCGAAGTTCAGTCAAATTTCGGATTTCCAGATTTCCAGACAGCCTACTGTCCTCTGAAAAACTCCATTTTTTCTCCGGGCGAAAGTCGTTTCTAGGAACAACGTCCTCCACGAAAGTCGTAGAACACTTCGAGAGCTTCAGTTTAGACCCAAGAACCACCCCAAACGGTCAAGAGATGACCAAGATATCGACCTCCAAAGTTCAGTGAAAAATCTGGAAATTCCATTCCAGACAGCTCACTATCCACTTTCTTATCCCCATTTTTCTCCGGGCGAAAGTCGTTTCTAGGAATAACGTCCTTCACGGAAGTTGTAGAAAATTTCGAGATCTTCGTTTTAGACTCAAGAACGATCCTATTCGGCCCAGTTTTGACCAAGTTACTGCCATCCAAAGTTTGGTCCAGATTGTGAGCATTCGACGCCCGTAGCACTTTCCAACTAGCTTATTCGGCCCCGACTAGTTTCGGATTAAGGTAGAATTTTCTTATGACCTCTAACTCTAAGTATATGTAGAATCTTCTTATACCCCTACCCTACGTATATCGTATGATATGAGCGTGATTAAGAATATGTAGTACTTGGCTAGTTGATCGCATGATGTTGTTTGACGTAGAATTCTTTGAAGTATATGAGCATGATAATGTAGTTGTGATATTTAGCTTGTAGAACTTTCTTGCTAAAAGTACGTAGTTTACTTTGATCTTATGGCTACTTGATTGCTTGATCGCCTAATTACCACGTGATTGTATGAACTCGTCAATAAACATGTGTTGCTTTATTGAACCTCTCGAAGGAAATGCGTTTTAAAGATAAAGTGTCGTTTTGAAACAAAGTATTTGTATTTTGACCTTTAAACGATTGTAAGCATGATAGTATGTTGCTTGGCTTACTTGTAGTTGTAAACAAGCATGTTTAAATAGAGTTGGATGATCTTGCTAGATTACTTTAAAGTGATTCGTCCCGCCACGGAGTCTATGCATGATTACGAGACACGACAACCGAGAAGTAGAAACATGACACCTAGGGTGTGGATAAAGGAAATAATTGGACTTAATAAAATATTTTTGAGACTACATAATGGCCGGACTTGGTAGCTATTGTGTGAATGTGAAAAACCCACCATGTGGCCGGACTTGCCCATTGTGGAGATGTGTTTACAAAGGATAAAATATTTTCGAAACTACATAATGATCACGTGTGAAAATCATTATGTGATAGGTGCGTTCCAATGGGAAACCATTGTGAGGCTGTGTGTGTTCCAATGGGAATCCGTGGTGGCGGAACCATTGTGAGGCTGCGTGTGTTCCAATGGAAAACCATTGTGAGGCTGTGTGTGTTCCAATGGGAAACCATTGTGAGGCTGTGTGTGTTCCAATGGGAATCCGTGGTGGCGGAACCATTGTGAGGCTGTATGTGTTCCAATGGGAATCCGTGGTGGCGGAACCATTGTGAGGTTGTGTGTGTTAAAACTGGGTTTGAAATGTTTTAGTAAAGTGAAAATGAGAAACATACTACGAAACGCTGCGTAGAAACACTCTGATGATATGGACACCAATGATAGATAGCAAATGCAGATGTGTCATTGTTCTTATTATTGTCGATAATTTGCATGTGCTGTTATGACCCTTTATGATAAATGCATGACTTGCTATGTGTAAGTTAAGGGTTAGTGGCTTTGGATTATTCTATTGAGCTTTCAAGCTCACGGTGTTGCCTTTGGTGACCCTGACTTATTATATTGGTGGCGACGCCGGTATAATGGGTCAGACTTCATAGATGAGGAAGGTGAACAGTACACATTGGAGGCCTTTGGAGCCGAAGAGCTAGCTAGGATGGAGGAAGAGGCGGAGCTGTAGCTAACCTTAGATTTCTCATCCCTTTTGTGTAATAAAAGTACCCTAGTAGGATTTGTGATGTAATAATGAGCTAGACTCTTAGTATTTCCATTCAATAAAATGTTATTTAACGTACCCGATTTTGGGGGCGTTACACACGTCCTCCCAATGATCGTATTGTAAGAGGAGGTACATCCACCACCAAAAAATCCATGGGCAAAACTATTGATCCTGTCTGCACATTAAAGGTCACCCTTTCGAGGGGCCATACTGCATCTGCGCTAAACCCAATTATTGGTGTTATGGATTCCACGAGCTCGGCTTGATCAAGCCCCATCTGTTTGAAAGCCTTATAGTATAGCACTTCGGTGCAACTCCTCTGATCCTAGAGGATCTTCTCGATGTAGAAGTCTCCCACAAGTAGGGTGACTACTAACGCACTAGTATGGGGAACCTATACTCCCTTTAGATCCTCGTCTGTAAAGCTAATCACATCTTCCAGCCCTGTGTCCGATTGTGCCCTCTTTTTACCAAACTTCATCACATAGCTATCATGCTCGGCTTGCCTCCTTAGGATTGACACTTCCTTTCAAGTGTAGGGAGCAGCTAGGCCATGTATCATCTGGATACATATTCAAAGGCTCTTGTAGTTTTCCTCCCAAGATCAAACTGGTCTTGAAAGTAGCCAGTGCGTACTCCTCTCTACAATTTTCAATCTTGTTGAATGCTTCCCAAAACTTCTCAGTGACTCATCGGACCCCTATTTCATGGAGGATAGCACCTTAAAATTTTTTGGGGCTGCTCAGCTCATCAGAAATGTCTAGTGAACTCCTCAGACAGTTGTTTCCAATTTTTATTGAATTCGGCTCCAATTTGTGGAACCATGCCAGAGCCACCTTCCCGAAACTCAAGGGGAACATTTTGCACATGATTGCGTCATCCCTATCAGGCATAACATGGCTTGACGATAGTGCTGGATGTGAGCCACAGGGTTTGTGTTTGCCAAACAAGTTAAAGAAATCAAGCATGCTTTGGCGCGCTCACAAGGAGACCAAATCCTTGACTTTAAAGGGTTTTGCCTCTTCCCAAACGCCCATGTAACGCCCTGATTTTCCAAGGAATTTCGGAAGCATTAACTCTAAAATACGCTAGATTTTACAAACTTCTAGGCCCCTATTTGAACTTATACAAAAATTACAATCTCAGAATAATACAAAAATCTACGTACAATTTTATTTTACAAAAACAGCTCCAGATCGACTCTAGTTTTGACACGGATTCCAAGCAACGTTGGCCCATACTCCATTCTAGGGGTCCCACTAGTATCAGCTGCTCCACTGAAGAATCCTGCACGCTCTGCCAAATTGATCGCCGAAGCAAACGATTTGCCAGGATACAAACGTATCCTTAGTGATAAATTCACCAAGTAGAAAATCCTAAAACCCAAATTCCACAATATGCAGTTTCAACGAAATAACAAAAAATTATACAACAATTACCTTAATACATAGTCACAAGTAGCCTTTTATGAATTTATCTTGTCTTTAATAGTTTCTACGATTCTCCTCCATCGAGAATCTTTTCCTCCCAATATTTCCAACCATAACCGTCCCATGATTAAATTCCCTCTTGTTGTCCTGCAGCGGAGTCCTAAGTGAGTGCATCTAAGTTATTTACCTAGTGGACTCACTTATTACCATGGCAAGAGGTAAAGGTCCCACCGAAGTTAATCATGACTGTCATAACTAGAATTTCCAACCCTCGTAAAAATCACTAGAATCCTTCCGGCCATCCTCAAATCAGGGACTCTGTATAGGTACTCATCTAATACTTTTTCTACCTTTCGGCCGCCCTTCAGGGACTCCGTTTAGGATAGACCTGCCGGCTGCCCATCATACAGGGACTCCGTTTAGGTCACACCTGCCAACCGCCCATCAGACTCCGTTTAGGTTACTCATTCCAATCCTCGCATACGGCGCACAATCTCCAATCACTTTAATGACAATTGCCTTATTAGCGTCTATTAAATTTCAATTCGGCCAAGAATACCCCCAGGGTACCTATTGTCCAATTTCTACGTTCAAGTAGTAATACAAATCACCATAATTTACGTAACAATCAACAGCATCAAAAATCCAACAAAACTCACAAAATATAACATCGCATGCATCAACTCTGACAAAATAAGTCTAACACATGGAATAACAAGATTCTAAATTTTATTAGATATCAATTGACAAATAAGTAAAAATAAGTATACTGCGATTTGAATAAAATTATTATCTTAAAAGATAAAGTTTTTCTTTTTCTTTTACAAAACTCATAATATCAACTTATATTTTTACTAACTATTATCGAATATCTTAAAAATTCTATTTCCTCTAATTTTATATAATACTCAAACATAATATTTTCTGTGTTAAAAGTACATCAATTTAAATACGAAATTTAATAACATAGTAGTTTAAAATATGCATATATATACATATACATATACATTTCTTATTACTAATTCCCCTTCTTTAGGTTCTTTATTTTTTTTTACATAAAAAAATAGTTAATAATATATTTTCTTTTAACAAATTTCTTTATTCCCGATCTCGAATTTTAATATCACCAAACCACATTATAATATTACATCATCAATTTCTAACAATAATCTATCAATTTATGAACAATATCATTTCCAAGCCTTACCACTGGCTTTCTACCACAAACAGGACTAAATATTAATGAAAATAAGACCAAACAATAATTAATTAACTTCTGGAATTTACAAACAAGTTATCATCTACAACAATTAAATTTTAGTCCTAACTCCATTAAAACACAAATTGAGTTACGGGATTCCGGAAAACTACCTCAAACGTGATTCTAAGCTTGGATGTGTGTTGTACGGTGTCCAGAGAACACTGTGGTGGTTCCGAAAATTAAAGGCGGCATCCGGCGGAACTCCAACAGGGCCGTGCGGTGGCCGGGCTCAGACAAAACTCACGGCACACACTCACAGCATACAACTCACTCTCTCACTGTTCGTGGTGATCGTGGTACGGCAGTCCGGGGGTGGCGGGTACGGGCCGGAGGTGATGGGTTCGATGGTGGGTGGTCTCGGTGGTGGTGACGGGTGGTGGCGGTTCGGTGGAGGTGGTGGCTGGCCGAGAGGTGGAAGTAAGGGACGGAGGGGGTGGAGCCGGAGATGAGGTGGCTACGGGCCACGGTGGAGGAGGCCGAAGAAGGTGGTGGCTGGCCGGGGGTGATGGCGGTAGGAGATGGTGGTGCGGCCGACGGAGGAGGTGGCGAATGGTGGAGGTGGTGGAGCCGAGGAGCGAGGTGCATGGTCGGCCGAGGGCTATGGGTCTCTCTCTCTCTCTGCCGAAGTGTGTGTGAGTATAATGTTGTGTGTGTGTGTATATAAGATAGGAGGAGGGGAGAATTATTGAGAAATAAATGTGGGGGGAAGGGTGCTCGTGGGATGGCACACTACAAGAAAATTGTTCAATAGCAACGGTTAAAAGTGTTGCTAGAGATGCAAAAAAGCGTTGCTAAAGACCAATATAGGCTATACCAACGGTTATAGAACCGTTGGTTAAACCGTCACGAGATATCCGTTGCTGTAGGGTTATAGCAACGGTTTTGGCAAGCGTTGGTATAGATTTTTTTTTAGCAACGGTTTCTTTAGCAACGCTTGTAACCGTTGCTAAAGGCAAGTTTTTTTTTTCTAAAAATCTGGGGTAAAATATGACATGGCAGCCACGTGACGCTGACGTGGCCTCCCCCTGTCGCTGACGTGGCGCTCGCGTGGCCTCCACCTGTCGCCGCGAGGTGCTTACGTGTCACCCGCGTGGCACATGGATGGCAACACAACAATTTTTTGCTCCTCCTGGGAATCGAACCCAGGACCTCCCGCATGCGCGCGCGAGTGCAAACCAACTGGGCTAGCTCAACACTTGTGTAATATCAATGGATTACTAATATTTATACTATGCAAACCAGCTGGGTTAGCTTATGTCATTTGAGTTTTATCGATTTATTTTCAACCCAAGTTTTTAAATTCAGTTTATTCTATACAAACACCTACTTTTTTTTTTTCCCCCAATTAGAACCATCTATTTTTTACGTAGTTCCTTCGTACGAAAAATGAAATTAATCGGGTATCGTTATATACTTGATCGGGCAGAAAATTTTATTTTACTAATGAAATTTTGTCTCAATAAAGAAGTTTTCTAGACTCGATCAAGCCAAATTTTTATGAGAATGATTTAATCAACAAACAAGGAAAACAAAATCAATGGTCTCGATTATAGTCCGGTTTTTAGTAACGGTTATGGAAAACCGTTGCTATAGGCTAGTTTTTAGTAACGGTTATGGAAAACCGTTGCTATAGGCCAGTTTTTAGTAACGGTTATGGAAAACCGTTGCTATAGGTCGGGTTTTAGTAACGGTTATGGAAAACCGTTGCTAGAGGCCGGTTTTTAGTAACGGTTATGAAAAACCGTTGCTATAGTCTTATAATCTAGTAACGGTTGCATGAAAACCGTTGCTATAGTCCTGTTTCTAGTAACGGTTTAAAAACCGTTGCTACACGCCGTCTATACCAACGGTTTTTTGAACCGTTGCTAGCTAAACTGTTGGGAGATCTCAATTTTCTTGTAGTGGCAGGAGGGGGATGGAGCTGGAAATGATATGGGGAACAGTGGGAGATGGAGGTGGAATTAATGGTGTATAGGGGGAGGTGATATTATTGGGATGTGTACAATATTGAGTGGAGGGTTTGTTTTCTTTCCATTTTCTTAAAACTGTTGGTGGGGGTGAGGATGATGGAAATGTGCAGGTAAGAACTAAAAGAGAATTTTTTTTCGCAGTCGCGGAAATGTGTATCGCGGTGTACGACGGTTTGATTTTTGGTTACAAATATTTGAAAATATTATTGTAAACTAAGCAAAATATTTTGAGACTAACTACGATCTCCGTTTACGAAAGAAAAATCTCGTTGATCGAAAGAAATATTTACGCGAGAAATAATACACCCAAATCGAATTTAAAAGTATATCTACTATTTAATCAAATTAATTATTCAAAAATCGAATAATAACGGAAATGATTTTTCTGAAATAATATCACGAAATTTTTATTTATTAAAAATTTTGGGATATTACAGCCCAGCTACCAAAAAGATTCAAAATGCCCAACATTGAGAAGTTCAATGAGATTAGTATCCCTACCAGTCATGCCTGCCATGTCATCAACACCTTGAAACCTATGGGTCTGAATGAAGAGCTCATTGCTCAACTTTTCAAAGGACTCTCACTGGCAGTGTTCTCGATTAGTTCCTCACTCTAGAATTTGTGCACTACCAAACTTGGTAGGAGATTGCCAATGCTTTCATTAAGCAGTATGCATACAAATCCAAATTGAGTTAACCACTCGAGATTTGGAAATGACTAAGTAAGAGTCGAACGAGGATTTTGCCAAGGTGAAGAACTGTCCTTCTAAGGATGATCAAGGTAAGGATAGTTGTCAGAAATCTGCAACCAAAATATGTCAAGCATATTTACATCCAGGCTATCACTGATTTCAAGCGCTTGCATGCCACTAGGCTACAAATTGAAGATGGAATCAAACTCGGATTCATTGAGAAAGGAGAAACCTCTCAACCTAAAAGAACCTTCCCCGCCTGCACCTTTCATGTCTTAGTAAATGCCCTCAACCCCACCTCACCCCAAGACCCTTTCCAAGCCAGCTCATCCCGAAACTCGAGCTGCCCTCACTGCAACATCGACCCACTCTATATGACCTTGTCCCATGCTTTGACCATTCTGAGCCACCAAGGGCATCTCAAGCCCTTGAACAACCCACTCCCTCAACCACCATATGGCCCAAGTCATGACCCCAACAAACATTGTGTTTACCACCAACACCCTGGGCATGAAATGGACCATTATCTACGTTCCCACCATGATATCCAAGACCTTATCGATAGCCAAACCATAAAACCACAGAAATCCAACGCACAAGCCAATCCACTCCCTACCCACAATGATGAACCACCACCTCGAAATGTTAACCTCATAAGCCTATCCCATAGCTCCACATATCACTACAAGAAAAAACACATTTGGCGACCAAACCAACTTTTGTCGTCGATTGTACACATTTGGTGACTAAATTCTTTATTCTCGCCAATTGTGGGGGCCTTTTGGCGACAAAAACATAATTAGTCAGCAAAAAGACTTCTATTTGGCTACCAAATGTCATTGGTTGCCGAAAATAAAACAATTGACAATGAAACAATTAGTCAGTAAAAAAAAAAAAAATTAGGCGACAAAGCGTTTTAGTCGGCAAAACTACCATTCGGCTACGAAAGGGTTTTGGCTGCCAAAACAATCAATTGGCGACAAAAATATTAGTCAGAAAAAATAAATACTCTATTATATCATAATAAACTTACATCTTTTATATCATCATACATCATATTTTTCGTTAGATTATTTGGCTATGAACATGTGATGAACTTGATGTTTTGTAGGAATTATCCAATCAATAATATTTACAAAATGTACGGAATCAGATGAAAATAACATGCAGTTTATGAGCCCATAATTAGAGGTTTATCAAAGTGCACTACCTTTACTAAATATAATGATTGCCAATCATACGGCTATAACTATCTCGTCAACTCCATATTTTTCTTGACTAGTAATCTTGACGTACGAGACTAAAAAATGAACAGATCCGATGATAAAATTTTTGTCATGGTTATATAGGTACCATACATTCACTAGTAGCAAAACATATATACTATAAACTAAATTTGTATTGTAGATGTAAGTGAATGCATGGTAGCTATATAATCATAACATAAACTACATGATTGAAATCGTTCAGTTTGTAGTGTCCACCAAGCATATTAGTCATGCAAAATATGGAGTTGATCAGATAGCTATAGCAGCATGATCGAAAATCATTAAATTAAGTAAAAGGTAGTACACCGTGATAAATCTCTCATTATGGGCCCATAAATAACATATTTGTGGGTTGCCAGAGCCTGGGGTTTTTGGACCCCCAGGTTTCTGTAAAATAGTTTGCCACCCGAGAAACCTTGAACTTGAAAGTGATATTTGAGTTTGAAAATAAATCAGAGATTTTGAGCTCAGGAGTCAAGTTACGAAAAGGGAAGGCTTTTGTTCGGCACTCTTCTCGCCCGAAATGAAGATCGGTCTCTTCTAAAAATTTGTGGGACTTTCAAAAAATGCTTAGATTCTTAACATTTACAACGCGTAGCAAGTAATATGTGTAGTGTAGGCATGTGATGAGTGTCTATATATACAAAGGTAAAGCATAACAGAAAGCGACATGCAGTGAATGGAAAGAATGCAAACTGTCGAAAACTACAGGAAATGGAGACAACTCCTTTGCGTTGGGGTCCCTGTGCCCAATACAAACTTGTCTTGATCAATTTCCTAAAATGTTTTCTTTTTATCCAAATAGTGGATTAATTGGTAAAATGCATAGATAATAGTTTTTTAAAAATGTTTTGAGGGGTTTTTAGATGAAGTAGTAAAATTTAGTATTTGAAAAAGAGTAATGAATGCTAGAAATGGACGTAAAAACCCCTGGATCCCTCTGATATTTCGAATAATCAGCGAGCCCAGGAGGAGGTACTTTATGCTAGGGAGTGAATGCCCAACACAAGGCACTCAAACCTTTTTGAAAATGTTTTGAGGTATTCTTAGATGGAACAATAAAGGAAAAGCATTGAAAAGTATTGAAAAACGAGTAATAAATGCTAGAAAAAGATGTAAAAGCCCTTGGACCCCATTGATATTTGAAATAATCAGCAAGCCTAGGAGGAGGTGCTTTGTGCTGGGGAGTGAATGCCCAACAAAAAGCACTCACGATCGCATTTTTTCGTAACAAGAGCCCACAATCGCATTAACCTACTCATATCCCACTTTACGTTCCTGGTTTCCTCGAATGAACAGAAACCAGAAATGTAGGTAGTTTACTACCTTTCGAGTGCTTGATCAATGAGCTTCGATTTGAATGGTTTGATGATTGTTTTGAGTTGAGAAATAACGAAGGAACTCTTTTATGGTAGAGTATTGAGGGAATAGAGATTTTTGGGATGGAAATGAGATTTTTCTCATTAAATATAAGACATTTCAGATTTTTCTTCAAGTATATATATGAAGAAAACTCAAAATATATATATTGAAGAGAGAGAAAGGAGCTCCAAACTTGAAGAGAGTTTCAAGAATGGAGGGAGTGTATGGTGTATTGTAGTGTCTTGAAAGTGGCTCTAAACACCTCTATTTATAGGGAAACGGAGGAGGAGTGTCTATGCAGAGTTAGAGTTGGCTAGATGCTTTATAGGGGTCACGATGAGATTCTTGCAAAAACCAGAGCTGTAAGTAGCAAAAAAAGATTCCCCAACGCTAGGGAGTTGGTATTCAAAGCTAGGCAGCTGATGCCTTGTGCTGGCAGTTGATGCTTTAGGCTAGGCAGTTCTTGAATTATGATTTAGATTCTGGGATGCTCAAGAATCATTGATCAGACCTTCAAATTCATGGTTCTATTTTGTATCATTATTGGAGAGAGCTAAGGTAGTTCGGGGAGTCTCAAATTGTGGTGTCTGTAGTTTCCCCTCTTTGGTGGATACTCAGGTACCACAGCTGGATACGAGTACGCGTCAATGATTAGGACTCCCCAATAGAGTATCCCGGAAACCCTTAGACCAAATAGCAAATAAGTAAATATTAGGTCGCGCTCAGGGGGCTGCCTATGTACCCCGCTCTAGGGATCAAACTTGCGTAGTCCATTGGAGCAAATGCATCCAAACAGACAAAACCATGCCCATGATCATGTTTGTGATACAAGCATGAGAAAATAAATGGGACGTACCCTCGCAGTAAATTGAGTTTGAATAATTTGCTGTTAAAATTGAAAGTGGGGTAGACCCTCGTAGTAGTGGATAGACCCTCGCAGTAAAGTTGAGTGGAACAAACCCACGCAATAAATTTGTTTTTTTGAAAATGGGACAAACCCTCGCAGTAAAGTTTGTTTTTGAAAATGGGATGAACCCTCGTAGTAAAGTTGAGCTTGGAAATGGGACGGACCCTTGCAATAAATGGGACGAACCCTCTTAATAAAGTTGAGTGGGACAAACCCTCACAGTGAAATTGAGTTCGACAAAGCCTCTCAGTAAATGGGACAAACCTTCATAGTAAAGTTTGTATTTGGAAATGGGATTAACCGTAGCAGTACATGGGACAAACCCTTGTAGTAAAGTTGAGCTTGGAAATGGGACGGACCTTCACAATGAAGGGAACGTACCCTCGCAATAAATGGGACAAACCCTCACAGTAAGGTAGCTTGGAAATGGGACAGACCATCGTAATAAATGGGACAAACCCTCATAGTAATGTTGAGTGGGACAAACCCTCATAGTAAGTAGGACAAACCCTCACAATAAAGTTTGTTTTTGGAAATGGGATGAACCCTCGTAGTGAATGGGACAAACCCTCGTAGTAAAGCGAAGTAAAGTTGAGTTTGGAAATGGGATGGACCCTCGTAATGAATGGGACGAACCCTCGCAGGAAATTGGGCAAATCCTTGCAATAAAGTTAAGCTTGGAAATGAGATGGACTTTTACAGTAAATGGGACAAACCCTCGTAGAAAGTTAAGTTTGGAAATGGGACAGACCCTTGCAATGAATGGGACGAACCCTCGCAGTAAATGGGACAAACCCTTGAAATAAAGTTGAGCTTGGAAATGGGATGGACCCTTGTAGTAAATGGGACAAACCCTCGTAGTAAAGTTGAGCTTGAAAATGGGACGGACCCTCGCAATGAATGGAACAAACCATCGTAGTAAATGGGACAAACCCTCGCATGAAAGTTGAGCCTGGAAATGAGACGGACCCTCACAGTAAATGCGACAGACCCTCGAAGCAATGTTTTTAAGGCAATTTGTGCTAATCCGAGTAATAAAGCTTGAATTGGAAAAGTTTGAATTCGCAATTTGTCCATTAGGACCGTCGCTATTAGGAGTGAAAGGTTGTCAAAATGTCTTTCAAGATAATGCCAAATCTATGGCAAAAGGTCAAGTGGCCATACCGACAAACCCTTATTAATGGAATTTGATGGGACTTGGGACTTGCATTTTGACACTTGATGATGATGATGACGATATCCCCTTTTTTTTAAATAAAATAAAATGGACATGTCTGAATACCTTTTTTGCTTTATAATCTTTGGCCATGTACTGGTATTTTTAGGGCTTTTGGGTTAGGGCTTGGATTTGAGCTGGAGTTTGTCTCTGGTCAGGGCTTGAGCTTTGGGTGTTTATGCCCCAGTCTTAAAGTTGGGCGTATGCTTTCCCCCAGTAGACGACGTTGTGCTGACGTTCCCAAATGGGTGATTCGTCCTAGTTTTGATTCCTTTCCTTGATTCTACTGATAGTTTTGGCAACTAGTTTGACCATGAGCACAAGCGCGGGTTCTTCCATGCATTGGAGTTTTTCACAAGTTGGGGCATCAAGATACAATGACTTGACTAGGGATGACCTTGTGTGAATTTGGACAAGGCCTAGATGACTCGAAAGAAAAGAAAGACCCTTTGTCAAAGGACTGACTCTCAATGATGACTCTGAATGGACGAGGAGTTTGATTAATGGAAGGTTCAAAAATTGGAAAGCATGCCCCACAATTGATGTTTGAAATTATCATGAAAAAATCAAGTTTGGATGATTTTCCCATTTGAGGATTTGAAATCATTTCCACCCATCAAGTGATGCTCATTCAGGATTTTCTTTGATCTTATTTTGTCAAATCACGATGACTTTTATCATTAACAATGCCCCAGGTTGTTGATAACAACCCATGGATTTCAAAAATGTCCCTAGTTTGGATTTTCACCTTTTGCAGGATTTGCAAAATGTCTTGCGATTCGTTCTTATTTTCTCCTAGTGTCTAGTATTCTTGATATCAAGTTGCGATTTCCAATCTGAAAGGGCTTTTACCCGGGTTGTAACGTGGCCAAGGTTTGGCTTAACAAAAAAGGATAATAGGCACAAGGATTTTCATTTTCTTCGGGTTTCGAGAGCTAGCAACCATCTTGAACATTTTTAGGCCCTTTTTGCTTTTAATGGGTGCCTTTTTTCACTTGATTTGCTTCGCATTTTGTTGTGCCAATGTGTTTGTGTAGATAGCCCAATTTGGGTTTTCCATATTAGTTTACTTACGGTTTTTGATTCCCCAGTGATGAAACGAATCAAGAATACCCCGGGAATGTTAGTTTAACTAAGCTTCGAGCAGTTTGAATCCCTTTTTAAGCCTAGCCAATTTAAAAGCTAGAACCCGACCTGCACGCATTGGTTCAACACAAGTGCGAGCACTCGAGTGGGATGTGAAAAGAGAATATGCCGGATTTGGCCTATCTCACCCCGGATTCGATCGGGAGCATAGCCATCGAAGATCAAAGCAGCTTCGATCTTTTTTCTATTGGAACGCATCGCTCTAATCGGCTAGCAAATTCTGCCAAGTCCGTTATGCGCCATTTCATCTTTCTTTTTTCTACATGAATCCCTTTCTTGGTAGGTGCGGCTACACTCTTCCATACCCTTTTTGCCATGCCCCTAACAAGCTTCATAAGTCCTTCCCGCTTTCTTCTTTGTGATTGCTAGGCTTACCGGTGGAGAAAGGCAACCTCCCGTGCTGGTACAAGTGCCACATATTGGTCAATGGTCAGCTTTGACCATTAACTAGGGCAAGGCTTTGTATTGAGAAACATTGAAAACAAGTTGGAAGTAAAGACTTAGGCTGAAGCCATCTTGAAATGAAGTGAAACATAGATTGAAGCCAAAACTGACTAAATGTAAAAACAAAGTTGGTCAAACATAAGTTAAACTACGATAGTTAGCGGCCGAGCACAGGGCGAATCCAAAAAGGTTGATCACATGTATGCTTTTTTGAGGTTCTGAGCATTCCACGGGTTGGTGAGGACTTTCCCATTCATGTCCTCCAAAAGGTAAGCACCTTCGCCGGCAATACGAACCATGCAAAATGGCCCCTCCCAGGTGGGCTTGAATTTTTGTCTTTTTGCAAACTTGTACTACTTTTTTGCAGACAAGATAATCTGGCTTGAAGGTCTTGATCCTCAGACTTTGGTTGTAGCCTTTAGCGACTTGTTGTTGGCAATCAGCGAGCTTCAGCCGAGTGTCGTCACGCTTTTCCTCGACCAGAATCAGCTCTTGTTCCACAGCTTCTTCATTGGTTTTTGGGTCAAAGTTTTATGTTCTCAAGGTAGGGAACCTGGATTCCAGTGGGATAATGGCCTCCATGCTGAATGCCATAGAGAAAGGTGTCTGGGCCTGTGGATCATTGGGGTGTTGAACGGTAAGCCCATAGAACGCGTGGCAGCTCCTCAGCCCACTTGCCTCTCTTGGACGTTAGTTGACGCTTGACCCCGGCACAGACGATTTTGTTTGTGGCCTCGACTTGGCCATTTCGTTGGGGGTATGTTGGAGTAGAGTTGAAGAAGCATATCCCAAATTCTTCACAGAGGCTGGAGAGGCCGTTTTTAACAAATTGGGTGCCATTGTCTGAGATGATATCATACGCGATGCCAAACCTGGTAACAATGTTCCTCCAAACGAACCTTCGAACATCAGCCTTGGTGGTTGTTACCGGAGGTTCGGCCTCCACCCACTTCAAGAAGTAGTCTGTTGCCGTGATAAGGAACTTGAAGCTGCCTGGTGCCATTGGCAGCTTGCCCACGGTGTCGAGCCCCATTGTGCAAAAGGCCAAGGGCTTGTGATGGGGGAAATATTCTGGGTAGGTTGCTTCGGGATAGGAGAAAATAGTTGGCACGGTCGGCATTTGCGAACGACTTCTTTACAGTCTTTCTTCATGTTCTTCTAGAAGTATCCCTGGCTTATTGCGCGTTGACACAAGGAGTGACCACCGGAGTGACAGTCGCAGTTGGCAGAGTGGAGCTTGGTGAGGATATCGGGTGCTTGAGTTGGGTGAACCACGATAAGGTATAGTCCAGAGATGGACATCCTGTAGAGTTGGCCGCTTTCAGAAAGCCAAGTAGTAAGTGGCTTTATTTCTGATGCGGCAAGCTTCCTTCTTGTCTGCTGGTAGAGTGTCATCTCGGAGAAAGGCAACGATCTCGTCCATCCAACTTGGACCGAGTTCAATGTTGAGTACTTCTACGGTTGGTTCAAAAGTTGGTTGATCAATGCTGCCGAAGTTGATGGTCCTAAATTCTGAGGCCTTTAATGCTGAGGCTAGGCCGGCGACTGCATCAGCGTGGGCATTGTGCTCACGATTGATTTGTTCGATCTTGAAATTCTAGAAGTGTTGGATGAGTTCGGCTATAGTTGCTTGGTATTTCAGCATTCTAGGGTCCTAAGCTTCGTAGTCCCCTAGAACCTGATTGACGATGAGTTGGGAGTCCCAAAAAATAGCCAGTTAGTAGGGCATCATACTCAGTTTCATTGTTGGTTGCAGTGATAGCATTTTCATGTAGTGTCCCACCAGGGGAGACGAGGACGACTCCGACCCCTACCCCTGCTCCATTGCTGTTAGAGGATCCATCAATGTGTAGGCGCCATATGTCTCCTTGAAAAAGGTACCAGGGCTTTGGTGTTGCGTTTTTTGGGTTGTGGGGTTGGAGTGTTGGGGATGTCCGTATCTTTCGGAGTTAGTTCCGCTATGAAGTCGGCGAGAACTTGCCCCTTGATTGTTGTCCGTGGCTCAAAGCGGATGTTGAAATTTGCAAGTTCAACAGCCCCACTCGGAGATCCTATTGGAGATATCGGCTGTAACGCCCTGAATTTTGGGTAAGTTAATTGTCATTTTTCACTAAAAGTCTTAAATAGAGTCTGGCTCATTATTACATCATAGCTCCCACAAGAGTTCATAATTACACAAGGAGGGAAACTAGGGTTCCTATCTACAGCTTTGCCTGCTCCTCCATCCTTGCCAGCTCTTCGATTCTAAAGGCCTCCAAGGTATACAGCTCACCTTGATCATCTACAAAGTCTGACACATTATACTAGCGGTGCCATCGATATAATATGTCAGGGTCATCAAATGTAACACCATGAGCTACAAGATCAGCAAAATAATCCTATACCCACTAACCCTTAACTTATAGACAATAGATTATAAAATTAATGATTCCACATCGTGCGTGCATATTTAACAATAGTTGACAATGACACATCCACATTCACTATTCAAACTAACGTTGGTGTTCATGATTTTCTGAGTTTCTCCTACTCGACTTGTCGTAGACTGTGTCACCTTTTTCCACTTTTCATATGCCAAATCATCATTTCCAAAATCCGTTTTTACACACCCAACCTCGGTTCCGCCGTTCCGGTTCCCGAGTATCCTCACAATGGTTCCGCTGCTCTGGGTTCCCATTGGCACACAAAAACATTGAATTTGGCATTGGCTCCTCTCCATGGATAACCAATCCACAATTCAAAACCATCGGTTTCACTGCTCCGGGTTCCCGAGTATCCCACAATGGTTCCACTGCTCCGCGTTCCCATTTGGGTTTTCGAAAATCATTAAAACAATTGCGTTGGCTCCTCTCCATGGATAACCAAACCACAATTCATCCCTCGGTTTCACCGCTCCGGGTTCCCGAGTATACCACAATGGTTTTGCTGCTTCGGGTTCCCATTGGGTTTTTCGAAAACGTTTTCACACACACACACACCACACAATGCGCTGCCAAGTCCGGCCCCATTGTGGTTTCAAAACTTATCTTGCCTTTAACACACCCTAGGTGTCATGTTTCTACTTTCTCGGTTTTTTCGTCACGTTGCATGCATAGACTCCGTGGTAGGGCTTTTCACGTACCTACACATAAATCATTCATTGTAATCTTGAAACTAAACTAGCAAGATCATCCAACTCTACATCATTGATACCATGTTATAACTTCCTATTTTCACATAGTCATGCTCAAACATTTAATACACAATATAAAGCATAGTGCCACATGGACGGACACCTTTGGAGTGGAAAACCACTTATGCTTTGTCATACATCAAACAAGTAATTCAAGTAATCACATATGCATGCTCATAACCATCCTTAAGATCAAAATATGAATACTTCCATGCATTTCAATATACAAACAACATACAATATACATAGAGTAAGTAAGTAGAGGTATTCTACTGTTCTTCTTGGCGGTAGGGCGGCTACGAAAGGTAAGTCGGCGGTCGAATGGAGTAAGTTCCTACAGAAAGCTCGCGGTAGTTTCGAAAGAGAAAGGTTTCTCTCAAAATTAAATCTTGACTAAACTTCCTAAACTTTTTGGATCGAAAAGGTGGTCAAGTGGCGGTTTAGTGGCGGCTTTGGATGAGTTTCTTGAAGAACACAAGAACAACTCAAGAATGAAGGAAGAACAAGCAAGAACAAGGTAAGAATAAAAAGATTTCTAGAGAGAGAAGTTGAAGGATGAAGGTGTGAGTTGAATGGTGAGAATGGGTGCTATTTATAGCAAAAATGTTGGGCTCTCTCTCTCTACAAAGCCAGCCATATCTTTCTCTCTCTCTCTCTCTTACCCATGGATTTCCTCCGTTGTCTTGTCACATCATGCTTGAAAGCATGCCAAGCCTTCCATGACTTTTCTTGTCCAATTTTTAGGCTTAAGGCTAATAAACTAGGTAGGATCTTATGCTTTCTAGAGTAGATCTAGGTGATCATGATCTAGGGTGCAAGACTTACAAGTCTAAGGTAGGGTTTGATTAGGCTAAAGTATAGCCTTCCATGTTTAGTCAATCCTAGTCTAGGTTTGTAGTCAAAATCTAAGTGTTTAAGGGCTAGGTTCTAGGATGATTAAAGGCTACTTTGGAATCAAATCTAGGATGATTAAGGCTAGGATTCTATGCTTAAAGTTGACTAGAAATGGGTTGGCACATAGAAAATAGGCTTAAGGCTATAAGGTAGATTGTTTGAGTGACCAAACACATGTACACAAGCACACACGACACTCCCTCTCTCTCCCTCTCGGCTCTCTCTCTCTCTCTCTCTCTCTCTCTCTCTCTCTCTATTCCTCCACAGAACAATTATCCCAACCTGAAGACTCTCCCCGTGCGCTCATTTGGAGCAAGGAGTATATGGGAACGAAGGAAGGGCGAGGCGACCTCAATGCCTTCAGACTGTACGTGGACAAGGCTTAAAGCTTCGCACGTATAACGCGAAAACCCCAATAGTGAATCATGCATTCTTGTTATTGCTTTAATGCTGTTGCTGATCAATGTTGTACTGTTTGTTTGTTGCCATGTGCAGGTCGAGTGGGATCCCTGGAGAGGGATAGAGCCAGAGCTAAAGTACCTGGCAGAAGCAGGGTTGTCACGGCAAGCAGGGTGTTGCTGGAATCGGCCTTCGGCTGGCAATGGTACTTAGGAGATCGAGTGACACGACAGTCACTTGGTTTTTCTGAGTTCTAGGTGCCAGGGCCACTTCCATCCTGTGCTTCACATACTAGTGAGTACACACGGGCTGAGCTGGAGGAGTATACACATCTAGATACTAACTTGACGTGCTACCTGCGTCCCGAGCTGGACTATGCCGCTTACCAAAGAGAGTGCTTGAAGGCACTGCTCAGAGTTCGAGCTTTCAGAGACATGCAGAGTCAGGCTCGTGGAGCCACTGAGGAGAGGAGAGCTACCAAAAAAAGGCAGAGGAGGTGAGGGCCATGTGAGGCAGAGTTTGAGTGGTCCGGTGGTAGGCGGGCCACCCAAGATGCTGTGGAAGATAGCGGTGGTGGATACACAAGGCAATCCAGTGGAGGTACACCTTGCACCTGCTAGAGTAAAGCCTGCACCAGTTATTCTCCCGGAAAGAGTTAAGTTCCATTCTTGTATTTCGATATACTTGAATTATTGTTGAACTACCTGATAACCCCAAAATGTATTCGCAGGTGCCAAATGAGTGGGTGAACGAGGCTGTTCGCCTCATGCTTGCAATGGAGAACGTTATCAGAAGGGCGGCGAGTGGCATCAACCCCACCACTGCCTTAGCCAGCAGCTATTTAGAGAACTCAGATATACATTTCAGAAAATGATACATTCCTGCTTTCAGTACTTGATATGCGCCTGCCTTCGATACATACATGCTTTGATAGCCCTTGATAATTGATAGAATGTACCTGTTTGCAAACATTTGATATACAACATGCACAAAGTTTACTAATGCTTTAAATAAATAACAGTGCAAACACAAGGCAAGGCGCTTATAGGAAGAGGACATGGTCACCTCCTCGAAAGAAGATGGCATCAAGGACTCCTGCACCTTCAGCCACTACTCAGCGACAAACAAATACCAGCCAACCAATAGCTACAAGCCAGGAGGTAGCCAGGAGGGCCGTGGCACGTGCAGAGGAATGGTACCAGAGGAAGATGAGCGAGAAGTCGTCCCAGGAGGAGCAGACTGTGGGCTCCCGTGCCCTTCTTTTGAAAGAGTCGCCACCTGGATTTTTGAGATGGATCATCCAAGAAACCGAGGAGTTCCTTGCAAAAGGCTTTCGGTTTAATGAAAACGTTGAGATTTTGGGTTCGGGAGCCACATTACGAATGGGGAAGGTTTTTCTTTAAAAAACACCCCAATCGCCTGGTAAAACCGGTCTTTACTTAATATTTTCAAAAGGGGGAATCTTCAATATCATTTGGAATATCAAGCTCTTTAATAAAGCACATAACGTGATAAAATGACGTGAACAAATGGAATAAAAATCATCCAGCAAACTATCTGGACCTCAGCCAGACTGTTCACGGCACCCTGAGTTGCCGCGCGCGGCACCTCAACATGCCGTGCGTGGTACCTGCTCTGCTGTCAGATTGTTGCAGACTTTCAAAACATTATCTAGCTCATTGTTTTCTTTGTGCATCTTTTAGAAAACTCATCAGACACCTCATGGCAGTCAAATCATCCCAAAAATGTTGTTGTTTTCTCAAAACAAGGTTTTAAAACAGTTTTAACATATTTGATCATTCGGGATGATCTAGAAAGCCTTTTTAAAGAGCCAAAACATAGCTTGTAGATATGGTCTTATTTTGAAAGCAACAAAAATAGTAAACAGCAGATACCTACAACCACAACAGATGAAAACTCAAATCTAGACAGCCTGCCTGCGATAATACCAACATACACAGATGCCGTGCGCTGAGGGTCAGGGTGCCGCGCGCCTGATCAACAGGCCGTGCGGTTTCCCAACCTCAGCACAGTACTGTTTTTATTTTATGAAAATGGATTTCGAGTCAGGATCTAACCAAAAGGGATTAGACCTACTGACAGAAGAGTCCCCTCAGGACCAGAACGGAGTCTAGTCCGAGGAAACTAGTTTTTACCTTTGGTTTCGAGCTTGATCAAGGGCTATTAATGTAAGGATGTGGATGGATCGTCACAGATGTAGATGGAGGAGGTTGAATGAGACAAAAGGAGTATGGGTGTGAGTGGAGGTTAGGTATTTTGGGTGATGGAGCTTTGAAGTTAATGAAAGATCAACTTCAATGATGAGAAGGGAGTGAGTGAAAGCACTTAAAGAATGTCTCTTGAGAATGACATTCTTTAAGACTTGGAAATGGAAGTGGAAGTAGGAAAGTGGGTGTGAAAACTAGAGAGAGAAAGCTTATGGAGTGAGAATACCCAAAAGCAAAGAGAGCCAAAAGAAAGGCCAAGAGGGGACCCATTTTCCTTGAGTGGAGGGGTTAATTTATAGGCAAAGGCCAAGGATTTTGAATTTCAAATGGTGGAGGTATTTTCTGGGCAAGCCAGAAGTGTATTTTCGGCTGAGCTAGTCATCAGCTATGGCTCAAACTGGCGTGGCCGACAGCTTTCTGAGCCAATCAACTTTTTGCTCAAGGTGCCGTGTGGTGAGGTTTGGCCGCGCGCGGCTTTTTGGGTTTCAAGATGCCGTGCGCTCCAGTCAATCTCCGCACGGTGCCTCCTTCTTCGGTCCAGGGTCTTTTGGGCTTTATCTGGGCTTTTCAGGTTTTCGGGTTCTTTGGGTTTTTTGGTTTACATGGGCTTAGGGAAATCCTTTTTCAAGCTCGCAAAAGGTATTGTTTCCTTTATTTCATCATCGGGGCGGACAAAGACTCTCCGAGATCCAGATTGGGGTGTCTACAGTAATCCATCTTTAACGTAACTCGGATACCATGGGTTGGTACGAGTAACACTTAAAGAATAGGCATCCCAATCCGTTGCTCTAGAGCCTTTGAACAGAGGCAAAACAAAAAATGCAAGCACTACGCCAAATATTGCTTTTGCAAGCGGTATTATTACCGGCGGTAAAAAAACTGCCGTTAAAAGTAACTTTTACCGGCATTAGTAAAACCGCCGGAAATAACTACCAAAAACGGCGGTTCTTTTAATAATGCCGTTTTTATAAACTTTTACCGGCGGTTTTTTAAAATACCGCCTGAAAAAATAGAATATACGGTTTTTTTAATACCGGCGGTTTATTAATGCCGCTTATAATAATAATACCGACCCATGTAATATAAATATTATTATTTATCCTACATGACGCAATATGCGGGTCAGCCCAGTTGGTAGCACGCACGCTATAGCATTCGGAGGTTCCGGGTTCGATTCCTGGGAGAACAAAAAAATTAACCACCGATTTTATTGCCGGCGGTATTATTACCGACAGTTTTTTACCGCCGTTTTTAGTATTGCCGGCGGTTTTCTAATGCCGCTTTTGTTTTTCCGACAATTGTATTCCCGGCGGTTTATTTCCGGCGGTTTTTGAACTTTTACCGGCGGTTTTTGGACTATAAACGGCAATTTTCTCATGCCGCTAATACTAAAATTTGGCGTAGTGAAGTAAATAACGATGGTGGTCGCGCTCAGGGAGCTGCCTACGTACCCCGTTGTAGGTATCAGACCAACGTAGTTCGATTGGGACAATGCAATGCAAGAAAACAAGTCCCGGAGGACAAAATCATGCAGAGGCAACAATGAAGTGCATGTGGCGTCGTGTGTCATGCAAATATTGCGAAGAATTCGAGACGAGCTCTCGGGGGGCAAAAACTGAGACGAGCAGAGACCTTAAGTTGGTTATGCCGTAGCTTGAGAGACGAAGAGACGTTAGGTCCGTTAGACCGTGGCTCGAGAGACGAGGAGACATTAGGTCCATTAGACCGTGGCTCGAGAGACAAAGAGACGTAAGGTCCATTAGACCTTGGCTCCAGAGACGAAAAAGCGAGACGAGCCCTCAGGAGGCGAAGAAGTGAATTTTGAATTTTTGAGACTAGCCCTCAGGAGGCGAAAATTGAATTTAGAATTTTTGAGATGAGCCCTCGGGAGGCGAAAATTGAATTTTGAATTTTTGAGATGAGCCCTCGGAAGGTGAAAATTGAATTTTGAATTTTTGAGACGAGCCCTCGGGGAGGCGAAAATTGAATTTTGAATTTTTGAGATGAGCCATCGGAAGGCGAAAATTGAATTTTGAATTTTTGAGACGAGCCCTCGGGAGGCGAAAATTGAATTTTGAATTTTTGAGACAAGCCCTCGGAAGGCGAAAATTGAATTTTGAATTTTTGACCTGCTGGGGAAAATATGTC
The DNA here is from genome assembly GCA_025413875.1 of Rhododendron molle. Taxonomy (NCBI): domain Eukaryota; kingdom Viridiplantae; phylum Streptophyta; class Magnoliopsida; order Ericales; family Ericaceae; genus Rhododendron; species Rhododendron molle. The sequence continues at coordinate 15,213,978 of CM046398.1, read as the reverse complement.
GAGCTAAAAACGTTAGACTAAAAATTCAGAGACCAGTCACGGCAAGTCCCAGAGGACTAATACCAAGGAAAAGACGACTACGGCGAATTCCCGGGGGATCAAATGGTGCCATAATCAATGCACAACATTCTAAGGGACTTTTACTGCAAAACGGCTGAAAATTGAGTTTCCAAGAGGATTTTGGTGGCTAATTGGATCAATTTCCGAGAAAACATTTAATCTTCTAGAGTCAAGGTGCCGTGCGGGCCGTGTAGGAGGCGCGCGACACCTCGTTTTTCCAGGCACCCCTCCGATTTCCGAGAACAGTTGGCAGGTTTAAGGGTACCCATTAATTCAAGTGTGCCCTTTCATCGGCTGGAACGGCTTTATAAGCATGGTGGTGCCTCATTCCATGCACCACCAACAAAATCTCAAGAGTCTTACTATATTCTTCTATTCTTTCTAAAAAACTAGGTTGTTTTCGAAGCCTCGGGATGGACAACAGTCATTTGGCGGCCTGCATCGAAGCTTTGGAGGCCGAAATGGCCTATTACCCGGGGGAGATCGAAGAACTAAACACACAGATCGCGAGGCTCATCACAACCATCCCGTCCCTTCGTCGAGCCTTCTCCAACCTTCAAGACTTCTGCTCTGATCAACTGGATGACAAGGACGACCCGGAGTCCGTTCCTGGGCGTGAGTCGGACGACTCCGTGCAGGACTCTAAGGGGAATCCGAATGGTTCGGACGACCGTTCGGACGGGGCAAACGATGCCTCGGATGAAGGGAGCGACTGAGGCGGAGGGCCGAAGGAGAGAAGGAAGAGGAAGGAGAAGTAGGAAAAGAAGAAGAAAGGGCAGTAGGCCCGGTTCTCTCTTTTTTTTATTTAGGAATGTAATGGCAAATCCCAGGGGGTTATCCCGGGTTTTATTTAATGAAAAAGCCCCTTTCTTCTTCCTTCTACTTGCATCTATCTCCCAATTTCAAACAAACTTGGACGAATCACACGTAGATTGAACAAACTGTTTTTCAGAAATCGGAACAGTCGAAATAACCTACTGCGTCGTACGCAATGAGTTTAGGAACGCGCGGTATCTTAAACTGAAAGTACTGCATGTTCATTCAACATGCCGTGCGCCCTGTCCAGGGTGCCGTGCAGCTTGGCTGGCTGTGAACCCGGTCTAGAATTGATCTCCAAGCAAACCGGTTCGGGGGAATATATAAATACGCGAGGTGTATACAGTACATCCCGCACGTTCGAATTTCCCGCTCTCTCTTTCTTAGTCTCTGCTATCTCTCTCTCCCAACGTATCTCTCTCTCTCGATTATCTCTCTCTCTCCAGGTATCTCTCTCTTGATCATTCTCTCTCTCTCCCGACTACATTCTCTCTCTCCCGACTGCATTCTCTCTCTCTCTCGTACATGGATAGTGGTGAAACACCCGGAGCGGACACTCATCACGGATTGAGGTTACACTACCTCCAATTGCTCCGGAGGGTGTTACAATGGCCGAGGTCGTTCGGGAGACCACAGGGGTCTCGGACTAGGCGGCATTGGCCGAGGAGGCCCCGGCCCCGGCCGCTGCAGTGGTTGGTAGCGGCGATGATGATGGTGGCAGTGCGGTGTTGGCCGGGTATGGCCAGGAGACGGAGACTCCAAGTGTAGTGAAGTCGAGGGGCAACGCCAAGGTTTCAGGCCGGTCGGAGGTAGTGGTTGGCGTGGAGGAAAGGACCACGGAGGGTCCCGGCGGTGGTAGTTTAGACCAGGTGGTAGAGGAGGTAGAGACCTCTCCTGTGAGAGAGCCCCGGACAGACTTGGGGAAGGCCCCCATTGTTGCGGACGAGCCGGCGGTAGAGCCGATGGTGGAGGACACACCGCCCATGTTCGTGGGCAACGGCGCAGGTGTAGGGTCGTCACGCCATATAGGTATGGGTGACCACTTAACGACGGCGTCCATGGAGGACGTGCTGGAGGTAGTGCGGGGGTTTCCTGGGTTGGCGGAGGCTTTACTCGCGTCCCGTGAGGCGGAGTTGCAGGCTGAGCTCGGGGCTGGGGGTGTTAGAGGGCCGGAGGTTGCGGAGGAGCGGGTTGACGAGGAGGCCGGAGGGGTGGTGGCCCCTCTCAGTACCATGGTGTACGTGGTGGTGCCTTCGCTTTTCGATCCTTACACACCGAGGAGGCCTACGTACGACAAGTCTCTAGTTCTGAGGGACCTTCAGCAGCACCTTTCTTTGCGGCGAGACGAGGTATACTTTAAATATTTGTATTTCAAATTCCAATGCATCATATTTCCATTCCTTTGTATCCAAGTATACGATTGTATTGCATGCCATGCTTGTTTTCTAAATACTACTGATTTGTTTGCAACAGGCGATCTCGCTCTCGTGCTACGGAGGTTCGGCGGCCGTGCCGACATTTTGGGAAAGGTTGCCCGGGGCAGTACAGGGGATACTGAGGCAGGCCGGTTTTGGAGAGTTTGTCGGGGTGTTGGCAAGGGGTGTGTGCAATGACCGCCCAATGGTGAGGGCTTTGGCTGAGAGGTGGTGGGACACGACGAACACCCTCCACTTCTCCTTTGGCGAGCTGACCGTGACGCCGTTGGACTTTGCGGCGATCACTGGTCTCAGGGTCGGAGGTGACCCTATCCCTTTTGATGCTGCCATGGGGAGGAAGTGGCGTTTCAGCGGGCGATGCTGGGGTACGAGCTGAGGGCGGAGGCAGACGATGCCAAGTATGCGCAGCTCCTGGGGTTTTGGACAGAGAGGCTTCCGACTGACAGGGTGGAGGAGGAGCAGATGGCGAGGTGCTTTCTGCTATACTTACTCGGTGCGTCCCTGTTTCCCAACAGGCGCAACCGGGTACACCTTTCGCTTCTCCCGGCCTTGAGGGACGTCGGAGAGATCGCCCGCTTCGACTGGGGAGGTGCAGCACTAGGTACGTGCTATGCCTTCATGGGCACTCTTTCTCACGGGGCAGGAGTGAGCCTCGGAGGCTACTGGAGGGTCTGGGAGGTACATCTCATTTCCTTTCTCGTGAATAGTCAGCTTCCCAATAATATCTATTCAATGTATATCTTGTGCTAACTTTCAATGTCTTGAATTGCAGCTCTGGACGTATGAGGTGATAGGGATGTATCCTCCCGAGACCACGTGCCCTGATGACATGATACTCCCTCGGGCCTTGCGTTGGTCGACGGAGTACAAGGGAGTGAAGAGGGGAAGAGGCAAGTTGGATGCCTTTCATCTTTACCTGGACGAGCTGCGTCCTGATCAGGTACTAAGGCATTTCTATATCTGTTCCATAGCTTTCCTGCTCATTTTCTTTCAAACAGCATCTTGATATTGCTCATTCTTGATGACAGGTCCGCTGGCGGGTCTGGGACCGCTTCGAGATCCCCTACGTTGCACAGAGTATGGAGGTTGCTAGGGGGAGAGTGCTTCTCGAGTCCCCTTACAGCTGGCAGTGGTCCTTGGGTGACCGAGTGTCACGCCAGTTGTGGGCTCCCGCGCCCGAAAAGCGCTAACTCGAAGAGTCGCCACCCGGATTTTTGAGATGGATGATCCAAGAAACCGAGAGCTTGATTTGAAAAAGAAAGGCTTTTGGTCTAGCGAAAACGTTGAGATTTTGGATCCGGGAGCCACGTTACGAACGGGGAAGGTTTTGTTGAAAAAGCACCCGCTCCCCCGTAAAACCGGTCTCTACTAAGCATTTTAAATGGGGGATTTAATATCATTTGAAAAACTTAACTTTAAAACATATACGGGGAAGGGACACGGGATAGAATATAACACATTGGTGTGCTTGTGGTGCGAACTGTACAGAATGATAAGAATGATGCAAGCAAATATAATGAAAAACATTAATCAAGCTGTCTGGACCGCGGCCATCTCTTACGCGGCACACTGTAATGCCCCGCACGGCTCTTCAGTATGCCGCGCGTGGTACTTGTTCTGCTATCAGTCTGTTACAAGCATTCAGGACGTCACCCGACCTCGGGACAGTACCACTCCATCAAGCCATGAACACAAAATAATTTTTGTTACATTTGATCATCCGAGATGATCTAAGAAATCTTATTTATGAAATAAAATATGGCTTGTAGATATGGTCTTGCTTTTAAAGAAAGAAGAACAGTCAACAACAGAAACAAGCAGCCACAACAAAGGGTACCTCCGATCTAGACAGCCTGCTTATAATAACATCAGTAACCAACATGCCGTGCGCTGAAGGTCAACGTGCCGCGTGCCTGTCCAGGCAGCCGCGCGATACCTTGACCTCAGCACAGTACTGACTTCTTTTTCTGAAAATGGGTTTTAAGTCAAGATCTAACCAAAAGGGACTAGATCTGACGACAGAAAAGTTCCCCTCAGGGCCAAAACGGGGTTTAGCCCAAGGAAATGGATTTATACCTTTTGATTGAAGCTTGGATGTGCTTGAAGGTGGATGAATGAAGTTGATTTGGATTGAGATTTGAGAGACTTGAAAGCAAATGGGTGTAGAGAGAGAGAGAGAGAGAGGTGTGTATAGTGGTGATGGGTGTAAGAAGTTGTAGAGAGAGAATCAAAAGAGAGTATTTTTAGAGAGAGAGAGTGAGAGCCAAAAAAATGGCAGAGTAACTTTACTTGGAGTTGAAGGGGTACTTCTCAACTAGAGAGGGGGTGTATTTATAGGCAAGAGAGCCAAGGATGATCACTAAAGGAGGGGAGGTGACTTCTGAGCCGAATAAAACTCATTTTCTGGCACAGACGCTCCTCTTGCAGGCGTGGCTGACAGCTTTCTGCGACTGTCAGAACTTTTTCTCAAGGTGCCGTGCGACGTAGTGGAGTCCTGTGCGAGAGAGTGATTTTTTGAATTTTCTAAGGTGTCGTGCGCCCTTTTGAAGTGCCGCGCGCTATGTGAATCAACACAGCACACCGAACTTCGCGAGGGCGCCCCGGACACTCCTGAACTCGGATTTGGACGCGATTCGAATCGTTGGAAAGCTCGTCGAGTCCTCTTTCTAACCCAATTGGTTTCACTCAATGCCATTTTATACATTGAAATATGTGCCCATTTTACCCTTAGTGTGTCATGGAAAAAGTTGTTTTTGACAAAGCAAACGCATCTTTCTCTTTTGCAATTGAACCGAGGGCCACCCTGCATTGTTGAAAAGGGGTTTTCTTGAGGTTAGAGAAGGAGTAGCAAAGGAGCATCAAGCCAAGCCTCGAAGGTATATTTTTCCTTATTTCATCATTAGGGAAACTTAAAGATTATTCAGGGGTCCAGATTGGGGTGTCTACAGTAGTCCCTCTTTAACGGAACTTAGGTACCATTGCTTGGTATAAGTGACGTTAAAGATTAGACATCCCAATCCATCGCTCCAAAGTCTTTAAGTTAAATGCAAGAATGCAATAAAGGTGGTCGTGCTCGTGGAGCTGCCTACGTACACCGTTGTAGGGATCAGACCAGCGTAGTTCGATTGGGACAATGCAAGTAAAACGAATCCCGGAGGACAAATTGCGAGACAAAGGGAAGTCCAGAGGACAAAGTGTGAAACAAATTGCAGATAAGGTGCAGTCCCAGGGGACAAAGTGCAGATAGAATGCGAGTCCCGGAGGACAAAGTGTTAGATAGAGTGCAGTCCCGGAGGACGAACCACAGCTTGAGAAACTAAAAAAAGGCTCCCAGGTCGGTTAGACCATAGCTAGAGAAACGAAGAGACTTTAGGTGGGTAAGACCGCAGCTTGAGAAACTAAGAGGCTTTTAGGTCGGTTGGACCGTAGCCTTAGAAATTAAGAGGCTTTTAGGTCGGTTAGACCGTAGCCCGAGAGACGAAGTGGCTTTTAGGTCAATTACACCGTAGCCCGAGAGACGAAGAGGCTTTTAGGTCAATTAGACCGTAGCCCGAGAGACGAAGAGGCTTTTAGGTCAATTAGACCGTAGCCCGAGAGACTAAGAGGCTTTTAGGTCATTTAGACCGTAGCCCGAGAGACGAATAGGCTTTTAGGTCATTTAGACCGTAGCCCGAGAGACGAATAGGCTTTTAGGTCAATTCGACCATAGCCTGAGAGACGAAGAGGCTTTTAGGTCATTTAGACCGTAGCCCGAGAGACGAAGAGGCTTTTAGGTCAATTAGACCGTAGCCCGAGAGACGAAAGAGCTTTTAGCTCAATTAGACCGTAGCCCGAGAGACTAAGAGGCTTTTTAGGTCAATTAGACCGTAGCCCGAGAGACGAATAGGCTTTTAGGTCATTTAGACCATAGCCCGAGAGACGAAGGGGCTTTTAGGTCAATTAGATCGTAGCCCGAGAGACGAAGAGGCTTTTAGGTCAATTAGACCGTAGCCCGAGAGACTAAGAGTCTTTTAGGTCAATTAGACCGTAGCCCGACAGATGAAGAGGCTTTTAGGTCATTTAGACCGTAGCCCGAGAGACGAGGAGGCTTTTTGGTCAATTAGACCATAGCCCGACAGACGAATAGGCTTTTAGGTCAATTCGACCGTAGCCCGAGAGGCGAAGGGGCTTTTAGGTCATTTAGACCGTAGCCCGAGAGACGAAGAGGCTTTTAGGTCAATTAGACCGTAGCTCGAGAGATGAAAGGGCTTTTAGGTCAATTAGACTGTAGCCCGAGAGACGAAGAGGCCTTTAGGTCATTTGGACCGTAGCTCGAGAGACGAAGAGGCTTTTAGGTCAATTAGACCGTAGCCCGAGAGACGAAGAGGCTTTTAGGTCAATTAGACCATAGCCCGAGAGACGAAGAGGCTTTTAGTTCAATTAGACCGTAGCCCGAGAGACGAATAGGCTTTTAGGTCAATTCGACCGTAGCCCGAGAGACGAAGAGGCTTTTAGGTCAATTCGACCGTAGCCCGAGAAACTAAGATGCTTTTAGGTCAATTAGACCATAGCCCAAGAGACGAAGAGGCTTTTAGGTCAATTCAACCGTAGCCCGAGAAACTAAGAGGCTTTTAGGTCGGTTAGACCGTAGCCTGATTGACTGAGATGCTTAGATCCTTTTGACTGTAGCTCGATAGATAAAGAAGCTTTAGGTCCTTTTGACCATTGCTTGATAAACAAAGAAGTTTAGGTCCTTTTGACCGTCGCCGATTGAATGAGAAGCTTAGGCCCTTTTGGCCGTTGCGAATTGAATGAGAAGTTTAGGCCCTTTTGGCCATTGCGAATTGACTGAGAAGCTTAGGCCCTTTTGACCGTCGCCGATTGAATGAGAAGCTTAGGCCCTTTTGGCCGTTGCGAATTGACTGAGAAGCTTAGGTCCTCTTGACCGTCGCTTGATTGAATGAGAAGCTTAGGTCCTTTGGACGGTCGCTCGAGAGACTAAGAAGCGTTAGGTCTTTTGGACCATAGCTCGATTAAATGAGAAGCTTAGGTCTTTTGGACCGTCGCTCGAGAGACTAAGAAGCGTTAGGTTGATTAGACCGTAGCTTGGTTGATTGAATTTTGGACAACATTTGAGATTCGCGATTTGGCACTTGACGACAACGATGACAACATTCCTTTTTATTTTTATTTTTTTTGAAAAATAGGGGACACATCTAATTACCCTTTTTGCTTTACTATCTTTGGCCGGTGACTGATATCTTGGATTTTGGGCTAGAATTCGCCTGCGTTGAGGGCTTGAATCTGAGTTGGAGTTTGTTTTTGGTCAGGGCTCGAGCTTTGGACTGAAACTTTCCTTTGATCAAGGCTTGAGCTTTGGGCTGAAGTTTGTGCCAGAGTTTTGAAGTTAGGCATACGCTAGCCTCGGTAGATGACATCGAGTTGTGGTGCCCCAGTGAATGACGAACCCCAGTTCTGATGGTTTTGACAAGCAATTGTCCAAGCGCAGTCCAGGCTATGGTTTCACTCGGGTATTAACACTCTCCTTTTGCGCTCTAAATTTTGCCTAGTACCGCCCTTTCGGGTTTTCGGTCTAGCGAGCTCTTTTGATTAACTGCCTTAACTTTTGCCTAGGCCGCCCTTGCGGGTTTTCGACCTAGCAGGCTTTTGCTCTAATTTTTGCTTGGGTCTGCCCGCCCTTGCGGTTTTCAGCCCAACGAGCTTCTCTCAGGGGTGTATTTTTCCATGCGTTGAAATGACTTCCACGAGTCGAGAATTGACAAAACTGAGATGACTCTTTTGACTTTTGGCAAAAGGGGTGGAATTTTGACAAGACTACGTTGACGCAAATGAAGGAGAGAAAGATGAAGCGACTTTCGAATGGAGTCCCTGATTGGACGAAGAGTTTGACTATTTGAAATGGCAGACATGCCCAGGTTCTTGGAATTCTCCTTTTGGAATTTCAAAATTATTTCACTCCATCAATTGATTTTCATTCAAATCTTTCGATTTTGTTAAAACACGAGAGTTTTTGTCATGAACCGTGCCCCAGGTTGCTGATGATGGCCCGTGGATCAAAAATGTCCCAGTCTGGATTTTTGCTTTGGGCAATGCTTTGACTTTTCTCCATGTATTGATTTTCGATCATGCCTCTTAACGCCTAGGGTTCTTGCTATCAAGTTGCGCTTTCCAATCTGAAAGGACTTTTTGGGTTGTAACGTGGGCCATGGTTTGGGCTTAACAAAGGGAGGATAATTGGCTCAAAAATTTTACTTTCTTTTGGGTTTTCAAAACTAGCAACTATCTTTAAACTTTTTATGCCCCTTTGCTTTGGTGGACATTTTCTCTTGATTTCTCATGCCCTTAGTGCCTTTCAGTATGTTCGGCACGTTTCATCATGTTGATGGTTTGAATCTTGATGTGTTTGGCACTTTCACTCTTTTGATACTTTGAATTTCAATATTTCTTCTGGCACTTTTATTTTTCATTTCACCTCGATGAGGGGGATAGCTGGCTAGCTGGGATTCAAAAAAAATTTGATTGGGGCTCAAAAGGGGCATCAAAGGATATATCTTTATGCGTAGGATGAAAGAAACGATGGCCTTTCTTCATTCTGGATTGCGCAACCTAACAACTGAATCCTAGATGCTCCATTGAGAGGCTTTTGTTTGCATGCTCTAACTTTTGTCTAGGTCGAATTTTGAAGTTTTGACCTAGCGAGCCTTTTCAGAGTCACGACTTCGCTTCTTAGAATGAATATAGCATCGGGAAGTGGTCCCTTGAAATTCTTCTTCTTGCTTGAGGTGAGGGTTCAATCAAAAATCATCTCGTGTTTTGAAGTGATTATCATGATTCTCAACTGATGGTAGAAAACAATTTCGAAACCTTGAGTTTATTACAGAAATGTGACGTTCAAGAGACAGCAACTGATCCACTAGGGGTTGACTCAAAAGACCATGACCGAACATTGGGATCAACTTGATTGCTCATGACCGGGCCTTAGGATGATGCTGCCTACGTATCCTATAAAGGAATCAAGTCACAACGTAGTTCAGGCATACGAAATTGACACTTTATTTTTATTTTTTTGGACTCTTATAGACAAAGACACAACAGTGAAAGCATGAAAGACTCGAGGTACAAACTGACTTCAAACACAAAGATGATTATTTAGAGGACAAAGACTCAGAACTTGAAAACTCCCGGACTCGTGGAAGGTCGGACCGCTTCATGGCTCTTGATGATTTACCCTTCTTTGCTGAAAAAGGCGGCATTGATGCAAGGATTGCGCTTGGACATGATGTCTAGCTATGGTGGAGGGATGATTCTGTCATCAATGAGGTCTTGGATAGCATGGCGAAGGCGGATGCATTCATCGGTAACATGACCGGGCATTTGATGGAAGGTGCAGAAGGCATTTGGGTTGTGATTTACTGAAAGGTTTTGAGGTAAAGGAGTTTGGGGGAGTGGCTTGATGAGACCAGTTTTGAGGAGCTTTTCATAAACTAGGGATTGAGGTTCAGGGAAATGGGAGAAGGCCCTCCTTGGTTTGGTTCTGCGACTGAGTTGAGGGTCCATGGTGGCGCCCGTGGTGCTCCTACTTGCTTTGTAACTGTATAGCCTTCTGCTATCAATGGGACATACCCTTTTGCCTCTGGGATTGATCTCATGTACTTCTGCTGAGACAATATGCATGTCAGCACTGGTTTCGATCAAGGGTCCAGTATCTTCCTTCGAGTGAGCCCTAGCGTCATGAATTTCAGCCAGGTCCTTGAACATTTCTGTGAGCTTCACTTTTGAGAAACGTTTGTCAGCCCTGTCAGCCCCTAGGTCCCCAACATCATCATTCAGTCCAACATTTGTGTTCGGGATTATGGAGGTGAAAAGGTTAACCAGCCCTTGGACCAAAGTTAGCATCTTGTCCATTTTCTGACTCATTTCCTCCACAGTCTTTTTCAGCTCATTCAATTCTGTCTGCCCTGCCATTGAGGTGATCGGAGAATGCGGTGTGGTTTTGTGTAGGATGGGTGGCTCAGTACTGACAGTAAAGCAAAAATTGAATTTTAGATGAGTCCCAAACGTTTTTTTTTTTTGAAAAAGAAAGAACATGTCATGTACGTGTCGTCGATCTTGATGTTGTCCTAAGGTCTAATCCAGCTTGGTCTCACTTAAGGCACTGCACAGATGGTTTTCAACAATCACGGGTAGATTGTTTAGCAGGGATAGACCCAACGCCTTTATCATGACCATCAAAGCAATAAGATTGTTGTAACCAGCTTTCCCAGACCGGGGGCAGTTTGGGCACGGTGAACACCGAAGGTATCGCAAACTCTGTGTATTTAGAGTCTCCTAGACTGTCCTAAGGACTTACCATGGTTCAAATCTCACTTAGGACGTGGCACAGATGACTTTCGACAATCCGGGTAGGTCATGTCAGGTAGGTTAAATTCCGAATGCTTCGAAATCAGAGCCAATCTCCTTATCTTGACCATCCAAGACAGAGCAATATGACTGCCAAAATCCAGATACCAACGTTCCTTAAGGCTAGACTGAACCAGGGGAGCCGTACGGGCATGGCAAACGCCGGAGGTATCGCAAACTCCATGGATTTAAGGTCTCCTAGACCGTCCTAGTGGACCTACCGTGATTCAAATCTCACTTAAGACGTTTGCACAGAAGATTTCCGATAGCCCGGGTAGGTGCCATCAGGCAGGTTGAATTCTGAGCGGGTCGGAACCACAGCCAATCTCCTTACCGTGACCATCCGAGACAGAGCAATGTGACTACCGGAATCCAGATACGCACGCACTTAAGGCTAGATCCAAACCAAGGGAGCCGTTCGGGCATGGCAAACACTGGAGGTATCACAAACTCCATAGATTTAAGGTCTCCTAGACCGACAGTGCGATCCCTAAAGATTGCCTCAATCCTCAGTGTTTCTTTTAACAGTGTATCATTTGGTTAGGAATGACAAGACTTGGGAGATGGCAAAACAAATTAAGTCCCCAATATTTTTCATTCAAAGTTCTGATTTTGGGTTTAGAAACCGTTTGGCATAAATGACGTGATACTGTAACCGATGCAGTGTAAGCGACATGACGCCATTAGCCTAAGCGGTGTAAGTGACTTGGCACCGTAACCTAAGTGGTGTGAGTATCCCGGCATTGTAGCCCAATTGTTTTCTTAATCCATTGAATTCTTGTTTGCAAAATGTATTGACGACTTAACAAATTTTGACATCCCCAAAGCTTTATCGTTCCAAGGATCATTTGATTTAGACAACATGCATGTAATCAGACGCACGACTCTTCATCGGGTCTTGGCAATCTTTTCAGACCACAGGGCGTAGGAGAGAAGGGCGAAGGACGAGGCAGAAGTGTGTGCGAGTTCTAGAAGACAAGTAGACGAGTGCCTAACAGACCATGTGCATTGAAGTGCGATGATACGGCACGTGAGCACAAAAATGCATCAAACTGGGTATAACGCATAGTTCTAACAAATGAGTCATTGTCTCAACTTTGGAAGGTTCTATGCACATAAGTCGTCGTTGTTGTCACCGCCCTAATTTCCTGCAGACCTACCTCAGCTCCGAATCTCACTCAGGATATGACTGTACCAAGGGTTTCAGCAACCACGGGTAAGTCGTGTCAGGCAGGTTAAATTCCGAATGCTTCGGAATCAGAGCCAATCTCCTTATCTTGACCATCCGAGACAAAGAAATAAGGCTGCCGAAACCTAGATACAAGCACATCTTAAGGCTAGATCCAGACCAGAGGGGCCGTTCGGGCACGGCGAACACTGGAGGTATCTCAAACTCCATAGATTTTAAGTCTCTTAGACTCACAGAAAACGGCTTCAAAAAGTGCCTCGATCCTCAGAGTTTCTTTTGACAATGTATCCTTTATAAATAACGAAACTTAAGAGATGTCAAAACAAACTAAATCTTCTTTTTTTTTTTTTTTAAAGGTTCAATTTCTATTTTTGAAATGACGTGGTATAAATGACAAGGTACTATAACCAGGTGGCGTGAGCGACATGGCGCTATTAGCCAAAATGGTGTAAGTATCACATCATTAATACTTTAGTCATTCCATTTTTTTGATTTTTGAACATTTGATTGAAAAATGCATTGAAGACTTAGTAAGAATTGATTTCTCTCAAACACGTCATTTTAAGGAGTAATTAGTATTAAGCAACATGCGTCTCATGGGGCACGACTCTTCATCGGGTGTTAGCAACTTCCTAAAGACTGTGGAACCTATAATTATTCTAAAAGGCAGATTAACCTATCGGTTCGTGTGTGGTCTGACCTATAGCATGTATGAATGCAATGATGTATGAATGATATGCATGTACAGAAAAAAAAATGCACATAAATAAGATATATCACATAAGTCCTAACCACGGGTTCCTGTCCTAGTTGGGAAGGTTCTACGGCTATATACAAGTGCAGAAGGCCGGTTTTGGTTTCAAAAGGGTTCCCCGGACTAGAGCCAAGATGTACTACCCCATGTCAAGTGTATTGCAAGACAATGGTCGAACAGCACGATGGCCCATCATAGTCGAGGGTTGCTAGGCATCCCGGGAGAGCTTGTCACCGGTAAACCGGGCAAGATAGCCGAAACACGCGTAGCGAGGCTTGTGCAGTGCATAGTGTAAAAAAAAGTTAAGATTTTCAAATGATTTTAAATCCCCCAAGAAAAATGCTTTTCAAGCTTGGCTCTCTTGATTATTCAATACTTTTTAATCTTTTTTTTTAAAAAAAAAGCACAAGTAAAGTATTGAATAAAAGTCTCCAGCGGAGTCGCCACTGTGGGCTCCCGCGCCCGAAAAGCGCTAACTCGAAGAGTCGCCACCCGGATTTTTGAGATGGATGATCCGAGAAACCGAGAGCTTGATTTGAAAAAGAAAGGCTTTTGGTCTAGCGAAAACGTTGAGATTTTGGATCCGGGAGCCACGTTACGAACGGGGAAGGTTTTGTTGAAAAAGCACCCCGCTCGCCCGGTAAAACCGGTCTCTACTAAGCATTTTAAATGGGGGATTTAATATCATTTGAAAAACTTAACTTTAAAACATATACGGGGAAGGGACACGGGATAGAATATAACACATTGGTGTGCTTGTGGTGCGAACTGTACAGAATGATAAGAATGATGCAAGCAAATATAATGAAAAACATTAATCAAGCTGTCTGGACCGCGGCCATCTCTTACGCGGCACACTGTAATGCCCCGCACGGCTCTTCAGTATGCCGCGCGTGGTACTTGTTCTGCTGTCAGTCTGTTACAAGCATTCAGGACGTCACCCGACCTCGAGACATACCACTCCATCAAGCCATGAACACAAAATAATTTTTGTTACATTTGATCATCCGAGATGATCTAAGAAATCTTATTTATGAAATAAAATATGTCTTGTAGATATGGTCTTGCTTTTAAAGAAATAAGAACAGTCAACAACAGAAACAAGCAGCCACAACAAAGGGTACCACCGATCCAGATAGCCTGCTTATAATAACATCAGTAACCAACATGCCGTGCGCTGAAGGTCAATGCGCCGCGCGCCTGTCCAGGCAGCCGCGCGATACCTTGACCTCAGCACAGTACTGATTTCTTTTTCTAAAAATGCGTTTTAAGTCAAGATCTAACCAAAAGGGACTAGATCTGACGACAGAAAAGTTCCCCTCAGGGCCAAAACGGGGTTTAGCCCAAGGAAATGGATTTATACCTTTTGATTCAAGCTTGGATGTGCTTGAAGGTGGATGAATGAAGTTGATTTGGATTGAGCTTTGAGAGACTTGAAAGCAAATGGGTGTAGAGAGAGAGAGAGAGGTGTGTATAGTGGTGATGGGTGTAAGAAGTTGTAGAGAGAGAATCAAAAGAGAGTATTTTTAGAGAGAGAGAGTGAGAGCCAAAAAAATGGCAGAGTAACTTTACTTGGAGTTGAAGGGGTACTTCTCAACTAGGGAGGGGGTGTATTTATAGGCAAGAGAGCCAAGGATGATCACTAAAGGAGGGGAGGTGACTTATGGGCCGAATAAAACTCATTTTCTAGCACACACGCTTCTCCTGCAGGCGTGGCCGACAGCTTTCTGCGACTGTCAGAACTTTTTCTCAAGGTGCCATGCGACGTAGTGGAGTCCCGTGCGAGAGAGTGATTTTTTGAATTTTCTAAGGTGCCGTGCGCCCTTTTGAAGTGCCGCGCGCTATGTGAATCAGCACAGCACACCGAACTTCGCGAGGGCGCCCCGGACACTCCCGAACTCGGATTTGGACGCGATTCGAAGCGTTGGAAAGCTCGTCGAGTCCTCTTTCTAACCCAATTGGTTTCACTCAATGCCATTTTATACATTGAAATATGTGCCCATTTTACCCTTAGTGTGTCATGGAAAAAGTTATTTTTGACAAAGCAAACGCATCTTTCTCTTTTGCAATTGAACCGAGGGCCACCCTACATTGTTGAAAAGGGGTTTTCTTGAGGTTAGAGAAGGAGTAGCAAAGGAGTAGCAAAGGAGCAACAAGCCAAGCCTCGAAGGTATATTTTTCCTTATTTCATCATCGGGGAAACTTAAAGATTATTCAGGGGTCCAGATTGGGGTGTCTACACCAGTCGCTGAGGTTGGACGCTTTTTGAGTCCCTGGGCCGCTCCCTGCTCTGGTGCAGAGGACAGATCAATACACGCGGAGGGAGATCGAGCAGTTCACACGGCCAGACCTTGAGTTAGAGCCGTTCTTCCAGGCGGGCACTAGTCTGGCTGCTGACTATGCAGAGTATCGTGCTCGGTACTTGATGCCGGGTCTAGGGATACGTGCTACTTGGGAAGTGGCGCAGGCAGCGCGAGGTGGCGTCGAAGGAAGAAGGGGAAGGAGACGAGATAGAGGTGACAGAGGTAGCGGAGGCGGAGGTCGCAGCGAGGGTGCGCGTCCGAGCGGCACTAGCTTCCCTGCCCTTTCCTGGACAGTGGATGTGACGACCCTTCAGGGAGCCCCTGGCCTGGTTATAGTGCCACGCCTTTCAGCTGAGGCTCCAGAGTTCCTTGCTCAGGTATGACGTGTTTTCATTCCTTTGTAAATTTCCCCTTTCGCATGTTCTGATCGATTCTTTCACTGCAGGTGCCTCCAGGGTACGTGAAAGAGATGGCGGAGGCCATGATGGGCCTGGAGCAGCTGGTGAGGCAGTATGCCATGGGTCATCCTCCGGAGGTGTTGCCACGTACTGGCGGGATTATGGTAAACTCTCGAACCCTAGTCATTCGCTTTACTTCTATTGCTTATATTATGATGCAAATGTTATATGAATGTTATACCATTGCAGGCTAGAGGAGGGGCTACACGAGGGTTATGGCGAAAGTCCGTTCGCTTCCCAGTGCCACAGGTCTCCTCTGTTGGCTCTAGGGAGGAACCGCCATCGAAGAGAGCGCAACATTCAGCGGGGATCGAGGACGAGCCTATAGACGTCTCTGAGGACGAGACTCCTAAGCCCACGGACGTCGACCTGAAGGCCACCTTAGGAGGCACCGTGCCCAGAGTGACTGGCACTCAGGAGGCGACAGCTCTCCAGCGGCTGAGGAGGTTTCTAAGGAGGACGAGGAGGAGGGCGAGGACGGGGATGATGAGAGTTGAGCTCCTCCTTTGTTTTGTTCTTTTGACGGAGCCTGCATGCCTCCTTTGCAGGGCGCCTGTTTGTCCTTGGTAGATAGGATTGAGTTATCATACTTCTTTTGTATTTCGACTCATGGATGCTTTTTGGATTTATACAGAGATTTTGTTCCTTCATTGTTTATGCCATTCAATCTCCTTTTGTTTGCATGAAGAAAACTGAATAACTAAAACATGGACTGAAACATGCAACTGGCCGTTGATCCGAGATATTATGCTGAATGTGAGGTTTGTGATAGGTGACACATTAACAACCAAAGCATATTGACAATGGAATTGTAAACACCTCCCAAACGGGGCATCGCCACATAGTTGTATTCTTTTCTGTGTTTGCTCGATTGGTTGCTCGCTTCAGAAACCAAGATCGTGGATACCTCCATGGCTAAAGGTATCGCCACACGATAGCGGTTATCATCAAAACAGAGTCGCCACCTAGTTTGTTAAAGCTAAGAAAACAGATAGAGATTCTGGATACAGAAGCCAAAAGTACAGTAAGGGGAAGGTATTAGGCACCCCTTTCTGCCTAGCCGTGAAGCTAGCCCATAATCATTCAACATAAGACATGTAGATGCTTTATCTAACTCATACACGTAGTCTGTTTTTACGCCTTAAACAGTTAATAAGGTGAGCCAGGACTGTAAAGAAACATGCATCTGAAAGCAAGAAACAAAACAAAACTATGCCACAGATCGATCACTCGGCCAACGAATAGATGTCGCGGCCGAGGGATCATGCTGATATCAATGTACCGGCCGAGGCATCGAAGCCCCGGCTGGTGTTCTTCCTCACACCAGACAGAAAGTTTACAGACGATCAGAAAAGCTACGATTACGATTATAAGCAAAAATTAAAACAAACCAGAGGCCGTTGGGCCTCACCACCTTGATCCCTCAGTTGTTGGATTGGTTCGGATCGATCGGGATTGACTGATTGATTGCTTTTTGGACGAAACACTAGGGTTAGGGTTTGAACTCTGGGGTTGGATCGTCGGATTGACGACCGCCTATGGAAGGTTGGGGCTTTTGTAGAGAGGGTTTTTGTGAGTATAGGGGCAGAGTATCGTGACTGATTTGAGGGTGTAGGTCTATCAATTTCTGTGTCCTTCTCTTTGGATCCGAGGGTCTCTTTATATAGGCAAAGGGGTGACTCACTCGGTCCAATCAAATCACGGGGATGCAATTGCAATTGCATTGCAATACAAACTCTTTGTTGCAATCCCTTAACGTGGCCCGAACGCATCGGAGAGGCGGTGGGATTGGATCAGACGACCGACAGAAGGTTCGAGAGTCTGGGAAAAGGCCGCTCTGGCGGCCGAGCAAAGGATGTCGCGGCGGAAGAATGGATGTGGCGGCCGAGCCATTGATCTGGCGGCCGAGGTTTCGATCTCTCAGGGAGATTTTGCTAGCAACAGGTTGCTCGGGTGAGGAATAGATGTTAAGGCCATGGAATCAATGTTGCGGCCGATCGATGGATTTTCCTAACACACTATGTTTCTGTCTGAAAGGCTATTTGGCTCTGGATTGGGTCCTCTAAGTGGCTCAGAGTTCGTACCATAAGTCCATGGGTTTCACAAGAAAGCAATTAGCAATCATCAAATCCGTATCATCATCGGGATGGTCCCAAGGTGGGAGTCGAAATAATCGTTAGGCCAAATTGGGGTGTCTACAGATGCCCCTCTTTGACTGAGCTCAGACGGATCGCGAGACATGTTTGAGTAAAAGTCAAAGCTGTAAAAGCAGCTCAATTTGGTCCAACCACTATTCCAAGGGTTTTTTTGTTCGGAAAAGGTTTTGTTATGGTCGGGCGGGAGGTTGCCTACGTATTCCACAGGAAATTCAAACCAATCGTAGTTCGGAGGGGCAATAAAAGAAAAAGTTTGGAGGATTAGAGACATAAGACGTACCTTCGGGCTTAAAAGCCATAGTGCAACGTGCAGGTAGAGCAGGGTTTTGGCGTAAAGTAGTTGAAGGAGCAGGGGCTGCCGGGAAGTTTTGCGGAGAGTTACCTTTAGTATTTTGGGGTAGATCGATAACACGGCAGGTGTGTTTGCTTTTCTTGATCATCCTTCCTTTGACTGGGGAGCTCAATAGAGTAGCCTATCCTTGCGAATGAGCTGGATGGAATTGATGTAGTTGGGCGGAATCCAAGCCATCTGCGAGGATGAATTGGATGCCGATTTTGAGATAAGGGTGGAACCCAAGTCATCTTACGGAGGCGAGGTTGGATGCCATTGCAGGGAGGTGTAAGGGCCGATGTGGGGCCTAGAGTCTTTGAGATGAAGGTAAAGGCACGCGGGCGGTTGTGATCATGAGGTGAGCCTGAGGTTTTGGAGCTTTCAGTTTTGATCGGGCCGAAGCGCGGAGCTGGTTTTGATCATAAGGCGAGCGCTTAGGAGGTGGAACCGAAGCACGGAGCTGGTGTTGATAGTTCAAAAATCTTTGCCTTCCGGAGGTAAGAACTTGAAAGGTCAGAGCTTCGAGCTTTGACATGGTTGAAGCAAAGCGAGAGTCTGAGGTGTTGGAGCTTTGAACCGAAGCGCGATGCTGGCATTGATCAACAGTCTCGAGTGGTCAGGGAGGTTGAAGCTTTGAGCTTGATGTGATTGAACCGAGGCATAGAGCCGGTTGTGTTCTGATGATTTGTGCATGGAGCTTTCTCATCATAAGATTTTGGCTTCGAGCCAGAGGATCGAGGCACCGGGCCGATCAATAAAAACCGAAGCATGGAGCCGGTTGATTGCAAGATTGACCTGCGAGTGAATGAGATATGCAAAACATAGCATGTATATATGATGAGTGTTTGTTAGATGTGAGCAAATATGATGATGGGGATGGTTATGCAGACTCGATGTGTTTGATGCAATATGTGCACGGGCCCGTGCGTGTGTGTTTGATATAAGCTTAGAGCTTCTTTCAAGTTCCGGACTTAGCAATCAGAGCGTAGAGCTCGAGCATTGGATAGGCAGAATCCAAGCGTTCAAAGTACAGGCTTTGAGCATCCAGTACGCAGTGGTTGGGCATTCAAGCGTAGAGCTTGTGCATTCAAGTGTAGAACTTGAGCATCCAGTACACAGTGGTTGGGCTTGATAATTGTTGCTGACGGCGTAGAGCCTGTTTGGGAGTTATTATGGCTTTGAGCCAGTTGAATTAGTTACGGCTTTGAGCCAGCTGAATGGTAGGCTTCGAGCCGCTGACTCGATAATAGGCATAGAGCCGTTGAGTAATAGGCTTCGAGTCGCATGAGTGGTGCTATGGCGTAGAGCCAGTTGAAGCAGTTACGGCTTCGAGCCAATTGATTACGGCCTAGAGCCAGATAGTTATGGGCATTGAGCCACTGAGTCGATAACAGGCATGGAGCCGTTGAGATTATAGGCTTGGAGCCTTTAAAGTGGTGAATATAGGCTTAGAGCCGTTGAGATGGTAGATATAGGCATGTAGCTGCTGAGATGGTAGGCTTAGAGCCACTGAGTAGCTTGAACATGGGCTTTGAGCTGCTGGATGATAGCGAGCTTGGAGCGGCTGATTTTGTAGGCTTGGAGCCGTTGAGTGAGCATAGAGCTTTTGCCCAATGATAGCGAGCTTGGAGCTGCTAAATTTGCAGGCTTGGAGCCGTTGAAGTAATGGGCTGAATGGTTTAGAGCCTGTTGAATGAGCGTTGAGTTGTCAAGGTGATTAATACAGGCTTAGAGCCGCTGAATTCGATTGTAACGCCCCGAATTTTGGGTACATTAAATAAACATTTTTATTGAATAAGTCAAGGAGAGTCTAGCTCATTATTACAACATAATTCTCACAAGAGTACTTTTATTCAACAAAAGAGGGGATAATCTAAGGTTATCTACAACTCCTTCTCTTCTTCCATCCTAGCAAGTTCCTCAGCTCCAAAGGCCTCCAAGGTGTCTTTTATTCATCTTTGCTCATCTATAAAATCTGGCACATTATACCAGCGTCGCCACCAGTATAATATGTCAGGGTCACATAAAGCAACACCATGAGCTTGAAGCTCAATAGAATAATCCAAAACCCACTAACCCTTAACTTACAAATAGCAAGTCATGCATATATCATAAAGAGTGATAACAACACATGCATTAATATAACAATAACAACAACAATGACACATCCGCATTCGCTATCTATCGTTGGTGTCATGTTCCCGTGTGTTTCTCCCATGTAACTCATCGTTTTGTGTCTCATCTTTCAACATCATTTCCAAAAATCACACGCACACACCAATGAGCTACCAAGTCCGGCACATTATGAACGCACACAATCAATAAGCTACCAAGTCCGGCTTATTGGCCACAATGGCTACCAAGTCCGGCACATTGTGTCACATCTTGGCTCCTCTCCGCGGATAACCAAGTCACACACCTCCAATGAAGCTACCAAGTCCGGCTTATTGGCCACAATGGCTACCAAGTCCGGCACATTGTGTCACATCTTGGCTCCTCTTCGCGGATAACCAAGTCACACACCTCCAATGAAGCTACCAAGTCCGGCTTATTGGCCACAATGGCTACCAAGTCCGGCACATTGTGTCACATCTTGGCTCCTCTCCGCGGATAACCAAGTCACACACCTCCAATGAAGCTACCAAGTCCGGCTTATTGGCCACAATGGCTACCAAGTCCGGCACATTGTGTCACATCTTGGCTCCTCTCCGGATAACCAAGTCACACACCTCCAATGAAGCTACCAAGTCCGGCCCCATTGGTAACGCATACCAACGTGAGGCTACCAAGTCCGGCCATTACGTAGTTTCTAAAATATTTTACCAAGTCCAATTATTTCCTTTATCCACACTCTAGGTGTCATGTTTCTACTTCTCGGTTGTCGTGTCTCGAAATCATGCATAGACTCCGCGGTGGGACTATTCACATAACTCATGCGATATCAAATAGCAAGATCATCCAACTCTATACTATCATGCTCGTTAAAAGGTCAAAATACAAATACTTCGTTTCAAAACGACACTTTATCTTTAAAACGCATTTCCTTCGAGAAGTTCAATAAAGCAACGCATGTTTATTGACGAGTTCATACAATCACGTGGTAACTAGGCGATCAAGCAATCAAGTAGCCATAAGATCAAAGTAAATTACGTACTTTTAGCAAGAAAGTTCTACAAGCTAAATATCACAACTATATTATCATGCTCATATACTTCAAAGAATTCTACGTCAAACAACATCATGCGATCAACTAGCCAAGTACTACATATTCTGAATCACACTCATATCATACGATATACGTAGGGTAGGGGTATAAGAAGATTCTACCTTAATCCGAAACTAGTCGGGGCCGAATAAGCTAGTTGAAAAATTCTACGGGCGGTGAAACTCTCAAATCTGGACCGAACTTTGAATGGCAGTAACTCGGTCATAACTGGGCCGAATAGGATCGTTCTTGAGTCTAAAACGAAGATCTCGAAATTTTCTACAACTTCCGTGAAGGACGTTATTCCTAGAAACGACTTTCGCCCGGAGAAAAACGGGGATAAGAAAGTGGACAGTGAGCTGTCTGGAATGGAATTTCCAGATTTTTCACTGAACTTTGGAGGTCGATATCTTGGTCATCTCTTAACCGTTTGGGGTGGTTCTTGGGTCTAAATTGAAGCTCTCGAAATGTTCTACGACTTTCGTAGAGGACGTTGTTCCTAGAAACGACTTTCGCCCGGAGAAAAAATGGAGTTTTTCAGAGGACAGTAGGCTGCCTGGGCAAAACAGAATGGGTTTTAGAGAGGAGTTTCGAGAATGAGGTGAAGGTGTGAGTTCAAATGAAGAATGAGGCAAGTATTTATAGGCAAAGCCTCTCCTCTCTCCTCTCTTGGCCGGCCTCTCTTTCTCTCTCTTTCTCCCAATTTTTTTTTTCCCACCAAATCTTGATTTCTTGCAAGAATCATCCTAAAAAACTAGGCTTGCATGGCTATGGAAGATTTTGCTTTCCTTGCACTCCAAGAACTAGGAAAAAACTATGTTATCTTATTGGGGTTTTGGTCTTGTCTAGTCCTTGAATCTAATAAGAAAGTCTAGGTTTAGTCCTTAGGAGATTTAGGCTAGATATGTAAGTATAAAACCCTAGATATGGTGAGGTAAGAAGATTGACCAAGGATTTGGACACACATCACTCTCTCTCTCCCTCTCCCATCCGAACTCTCTCTCTCTCTCAATTTCTCTCTCTCGGCCTCTCTCTCCAAATCTCTCTCTCTCTCTCTCTCCCACTTGTTTGTACTATGAAAGACTACATATATACTAATATATATAAAAGTACTTTGGGTCTTTAAAAATCTAGTATTTAAAACAAATTATAGATTTTCTAAATATAATAATACAATACACACATGCTATATACAATATAATATATATATACATATATATATATATATACAAGTACATATATAATATATACAAGCCATGTACTTCTCAATCTAGACTAGATATGAAAGAATCCCATAGCTAATAAATTAATGTAAGTCTTTCAAAGTACTAAGTAATTAAATAATAACCCTAATGTACTAATTATAATTAATTCAATTACCACACATGGCAAGTCTAGTATTTTATTAACCCTAGTACTTGGTGGGCAAGTAAGGCTATTATCCAATGGATATTAGTTTCCCTAGCGGTTATTAACCAATGGGTAAAGATGGCTAGGATTCTAGTCTATCGTCCAATGGGTAAAGAATCTCCTAACGGTTATTAACCAACGGTTATTAACCAACGGTTAATGCTAGAAGGTCTAATACTTGCAATTAAGTACTAAACTAATCTAATCTCGTACTTAGGAAGATTAACTAAGGTTTACCTATTGACCAATGGGTAAAGGAAACTCTAACGCTATTGTCCAATGGATAAATACAAAGAGGTTCAAATGGTCCAACTAGGGTTAGGAAGAAGTGATTAGGCTAAATGGGCATTAGGCTATTCTAATTAATTGGTTAAAGACTAACGATACTTAATCTAGGCTTTCATTGCTCGAGTGGTATTTTGGTTTTATTTAGTAGGAAATCGCCTACTAACGGAATATTAAAGCCCGACGATGCCAAACGCCAAGGCAAGGCGTGAGCGTGGCCAAGCGACTGCTAGCCAAGGTGGCTAGCGATGGCCAAAGCGGCCCGTTAAAGCGGTGGCCAGCCCGCTAGCAAAGTAGTGACCAAGCGGCCTACAAGCAAGCGGTGGCCAAGGCGATCTAAGCAAAGTGGTGGCCAAAGGCGACTGCAAAGCGATGGCCAAGGTGGCGTGAGCATGGCCAAGGTAACCTGGTACAGCGGTAATAGCGGTGGCAAAGCGACCGGTGGCAAATAGTGCCAAAGCGACCGGTGGCAGCGGTAGCGGTGGCCAGCGACCTGGCAGCGGTGGCCAGCGGTAGCGGTGGCCAGTGGCAGCGGTGGCAGCGGTGGCCAAGGTAGGGCGAGCAAGCGACCAGCAACGCCAAGGCAAAAGCAAGGCGTGACTCGATGCCAAGCGAATCCGATGGCGACCAAGCGAACAACCCGGCAATGACCCGGCGGCAAGCGAGCAGGCGACAATGCGGCGACGCCAAGGCAAGCGTGCTCGTCGGCGAGTCGACGCCAAGGCAAGCGAGCCTAACGGCGCCCGACGCCAAGGCGACCTAGCCAAGCCAAAGCAAGGCAGTCAAGCCAACGGTCAAGGCAAAGGCCAAAAATTTCTACTAACCACTTCGGTATCGATGCATCACTCCAGGTTAGGGAAATGTAACTAAGCCAATTGTAGTTAGGGTTTGCTAACTAATCGGTTAAAAGCTAACTATGCTTGCTAAGTAGGATTTCCAGTCAAGAAATATAATTTAAAGATTTTCGAATAAAAATGAGATTTTTATTAGTCAGTAACGACCGATTTTTGGTTATGGAAATAAAAATCCAAGTGATAAAATAAAATTCAAAATTTTAACGAAATTTTTATTGACCAAAAATCAGGGTCGTTACATCGATAATAGGCCTGGAGCCACTACGGTAATGGGCTTCGAGCCGCTGAAATGATAGGCAAGAAGCCTGTTTGCTCAGAGCCGCTGATGATAGGTGGATACAAACGTTGAGCTATTGGTAGTTTGACAGAAGTGAATGCTGCAAAGCTGTTGAGATGTGGATAAAGCTGGCGAGCATAGGCGTAGAGCTACTGATTTTGTTGGCATGGAGCATGTCGAACTCAGAGTTGTTGATCTTGCTTGATAGCGATAAGCTTTGGTCAGCAGTTTGTGGAGAGAGAGCCTCCTTGTGTTTAGACATGCCCCCAAGGTTGGTTTTAATCACGTTGTTCATGACTCAGGGATGTCCCCTAAGGTTATTCTGTTGGTCGAGAACCCAGAAATTCATAATGGCTTGAGTTAATGCAATGAGCAAGGCCTGAAGATTGCTGAGAAGAATGGATTTTGGGGCCAGTGGATCGATCCGTCGGCCACAATATTGACTATTCAGCCGAGGTATCGTTTCCTCGGCCGACAAAACGCTTCATTTCCAGCGCTCTATAAAAAACAGAGCCTTCGGCGTCTTTCTTTTCATTTTCTTCTCTCTTTCCTTCTTTGTTCTCTTTCCGGCGAGGACTGTACCGAAGACTCATTGCCTTCTTCGCTTTGCCTTGCTCTCGTTGAGTTCGAGGGATGGATGACGCGTGGCCAGCGATCGCAGAGGGAGCCCGCGGTGCTTCTGGTGTTGTCTTGCTGCTTGATTAGAGACCCTTGCATGGGTGGCTTGTTTCCGTGACGTGGAGCTTCTGGGGTAGCGCTTGTGCGCGGTATGATGATTTTTTTCTGGGCTACGTGATGCCTCTTCTGCACCGCAGTGCTTCTTTGGTACACGTTGCCTCGGGGGTTTCTTTTTGCAGCTGGTTTATGGCGTTTGGATTGCCGGAGGGTTCGGCATCCTCTTCTGCTTCTTTTTGTCTGCCTGCATAGGTTAGTTTGACAGGAAACCGATGTATAGCTTTGTTTAGGAAGTATGAGATGATTCACCTTATGATGTAAAAAGTTTTTGTTATATGAAACAAAATCTTTTGCTCTGTTACATGATTGTATACGTTGTTGTTCACCGTTTGTGTATGATAGAATTTGATATTTTGCTTAAAAATCCAGTGAAAAGGACAGAACCGTGGAAGGGTTGTAAAAACGGTCGTTTTGGCGGCCGAGCCATCGATGTGTTAGCCGAGGAATCGCTTCATTTGCCAGATTTTGACTTTGAGTCAAGCTTGATTTTCAGGGGCCATGGAATCGATCCTGCGGCCGTTTATTCGAAGTGGCGGCCGAGTTACCGACCAAGTTACTGATGAATTTAGAATTCGATTCTGATTCAAACTAGGACTCATCCTAGCCTATAAGTATACGTTCTACGAACTTGATGGTACTTGTCAGCAACGATTTCATGGCACAACCAGTCCTTGATCCGTGGTTGGATTCTTTTAACGGTCTCGACCGTTTGCACTTTAGGTCCTTTGGTATGGACTTCATCTTGTCCCTTCGCAAAATTCCCGTGAACTTTGCTTTCCTTCGGGCAGCCACTAGCTTGTGGAACCCTGTTTTCCATGTCTTTCGATTTAGAAGAGAGGAGTTGTGTCCTACTGTCGAGGAACTTGCAGCTATCATGGGTCATTCGGATGGAGAAGGTCTCATTATTCCTAATCCTTTGTTCAATCGGGGCAATCTCTTAAAGGATTTGTTCCAAATTCAGAAACATGAAGTTAGGTTTTTCATGGTAAATGGAAGGTTAGAAACCCTACAATTTGTTCAACGCTTTGGTACCGCTGAAGCTCATCATCAAATTCCTCAACAGAAAGCATGCTTCCATGCGTTGTGCGTTTGTCTCCTTCATTACTACTTGCTTGGACCTTCCTCTGGCCATGCTGATTCTATGCTGCTTGACTTTGCCCATCAGGTGGGAAACCGTGTAGGTTTTGCTGGTTTAGTGTTGGCAGAAACCTTGATGGGCCTTCACATGGTAAAGGGTGATCCTACGGCCCAGTTTTCAGGCAGCCCTTTGTTGCTACAGGTTCGCTCTTTACCTATTTTTCTTTTGCTAAATTTATCTTTTCGCTTGTCTCTCTTTTGTTTTGACTCACATGTTCTCAGAGCTCGCAATTTTCCCTTGTTTTCCATAGGTATGGCTTTATGAGAAGCTGAGGGTGTGGGATGTGCCGGAGCGGCTGCCCTATAGTTTAGATCACTGCGTGGAGCGTCGTGTGATCAAATAATTTCCCACTGAAGCTGCTTGGAAAGCATGGATGGAGACCAGAAAGGGGGATAGTATCCAATGGGTTTGCCCCTGGTATGGTATAAAGAGCATGACTGTAAGTACCATGAACCATTTTGGTGTAGCGGTGATTGGCGTCACTCGAGTTACCTTCTATTTTCCTGCTCGTTTCCAGAGGCAGTTTGGGGCTGCACAGGTCCAAGTTTTGGGTGACCCAGAGTATGCTGTTTCTAAGGTTCATGACGCCAGTCTTCGTCGCAATGTGCTTCGTTTTTGGTCAAATCGAGTAATGCAAGAGGTTGCTGAAAACTTTGCTGACAAGCTATCGAGCTCGTATAAGCGTTGGTTAGAGAAAAACCTTTTGAAGGACAAGAGTGCAAAGAGAAGGAAGACCTAGAGATTGACACTTTGTTTATGCTTTTTTGAAAGACTTGTTTTATTCTAATTTCCATAGATTGAGAATTGTTTGAGCTTACTTTCCTTTTTCCTTGGAAATAATAAAACATTTGGTTGTTTCATTTTGAGAATGTTGTTGCCATGGTTGGACTTTTAACATGCTTTAGGATAGACCTAGAAATTTGGAAGTGATAACAATAGCAGTGGCCGAGTCTCGATTCAGAGATTGCCTACGTATCCCGTAGAGGGAATCAGGCCATAAACGTAGTTCCAAGATGATTTGTTTTGTTTTCGGTTGGGGTTCACTCGAGTATTTTTCCTCTCCTTTTATGCTCTTGATTTTGCCTAAACCGCCCTTATGGGTTTTCAGTCTAGCGAGCGCTTTTATTTGTGCCTTAGTTTTTGCCTAAGCCGCCCTTGCGGGTTTTCGACCTAGCAGGCTGCTCTAATTTTTGCTTGGGTTCGCCCACCCTTGTGGTTTTCGACCCAACGAGCATCTCTCAAGGGTAATACTTCCTCAGCTTGTCAATGTTAACTGGCATTGTGAATTCCATTCCATCCAAATCTGCAACATAGGCTGCTCCTCCAGATAGTATGCGCTTGACAAGGTAGGGGCCTCCCCAGTTTGGTTAAAACTTGCCCCTTGGGTCAGAAACATGGCGGCGGATGGCCTTGAGTACCATATCCCCTACTTTGACGTCTCTTGGTTTCACATTTTTGTTGAATGCTCGTGTGATATGACGTTGATACCCTTGCACATGGTATAGTGCCCTCAGCCTCCTTTCATCCAGTAGCGCTAACTCATCGTAGCGATTTTGAACCCAGTCCTCTTCGATCATTCTAGTTTCAGCTAGTACCCTTAGTGAGGGCAACTCTAATTCGATAGGTAATACAGCCTCCATTCCATAGACCAGAGAGTAAAGGGTAGCCCTAGTTGAAGACCTTTCGGTTGTGCGGTAGCCCCACAATGCTAGCGGTAACATTTCTGGCCAATCCGTATAGGTGTCGGTAGTCTTACGTAAGATCCGCTTGATATTCTTGTTTGCAGCCTCAACTGCTCCATTGGTTTGAGGTCGATAAGTAGATGACCGATGATTTTGTATCCCGAATTTGGCGAAGAGCTTCCTCGTTGCCCCTTTGAAGTGTGATCCGTTGTCGCAGATGATCTCGTGAGGTACACCATACCGATAGATGATATTGGTGCGGATAAACTTGGCCACGTGAGTAGCTTTGAGAGTAGCATAGGAAACTGCTTCTACCCATTTAGTGAAGTAGTCGATGAACACTAGAATGAACTAGTGCTTGTACTTTCCCTTTGGATTTATGCTCCCAATGACATCTATCCCCCAGGTGGAGAATGGCCAAGGGGATGTCATGCTATATAGTTCTGTAGGGGGTATACGCATGCAAT
Organism: Rhododendron molle; assembly: GCA_025413875.1. Classification (NCBI taxonomy): domain Eukaryota; kingdom Viridiplantae; phylum Streptophyta; class Magnoliopsida; order Ericales; family Ericaceae; genus Rhododendron; species Rhododendron molle. Next base: position 15,186,022 of record CM046398.1, on the reverse strand, counting down.
CAGCGTTGTTTGGCATTTGAAACATCGACGAACATAGTCAGCACAATCAGCTTCCATAGTAGTCCAATAATATCCTTGACGCAGGATCTTCTTTGCCATCGTTGCTCCATTCATGTGTGGCCCACAGATTCCTTCATGTATTTCCTCCATGATCTTGTGGCTTTCTTCCGTGGTGACGCAAAGTTGGTTGGGACCCAAATGCGCCCTTCGATATAGCATTCCTCCGCAGACTATAAATCGAGCCGCAAACTTCCGCAAAGCCATTTTGTCCTTTGTGGTGGCTTCAGAAGGATACTCCCCCTCTTCTAAGAATTTCTTCACATCTTCATACCAGGGCTTACCATCATTCTCGCCTTCTTCAATGAAAGTGCACTCGCACGCTGGTTTGATCTTCTGCTCGATCATAAGAGGTTGCATTGTGAATCCCAAGGGTATTTCGACCATGGAGGCTAGTGTTGCCAATGCGTCTGCGAATCTATTGCTTTCTCTGGGAGTGTGCGTGAAGATGACTGAGTCGAATTGCGGAATCAAGTTCTCTAGTACAGAGTGATATAGTTTCAGCATATCTTCTTTGACTTTCCAATCTCCCCTTGCTTGGGATACCACTAGGTTTGAATCTCTAGTGACTTCTATCCTTCTTGCCTCTAGCTCCAGGGCTGCCTCCATTCCAGCGATGCAGGCTTCATACTCAGCTTGGTTGTTGGTGACTTCAAGCCTTAGTTTATATGACAAAGGAATATGAGAGTCGTTTGGGGAGACTAGCAGTACCCCTATGCCATATCCACATTGGTTTGATGCTCCATCGAAATAGAGCTGTCAGGTGTCGTTTAGGAGACACAAGATGTCTTCATCAGGGAACATGAAGTCCTCTACCTCGGCCTCTGTCACGGGATGATCTGCCAGGAATTCTGCCACAGCCCTTCCTTTCACTGATTTCCTTGTCATGTACTTGAGATCGAATTCTGCAAGCAGCAGTAACCATCTAGCCAGCCTTCCAATAAGTGCTGGCTTCTCGAAAAGATATTTGATTGGGTCTAAGCGAGAAACCACCACTACCGGATGTGCCAATAGGTAATGCCTTAGTTTCTTTGTGGCCCATACTAGCCCCCAGCAGGTTTTCTCGAGGGGAGTGTACCTTGCTTCATAATCCATCATCTTTTTACTGAGGTAGTATATGGCACACTCTACTTTGGCATCGTTTTCTTGTGCTAGCATGCATCCCATGGACGTATCTGTCACTGAGAGGTACAGAATCAATGGCTTCCCAGGAATAGGTGGTGATAAAACAGGTGGATTTTAAAGATACTCTTTGGTTGCCTCGAAAGCTTGTTGACAGTCTTGACTCCACTCGAAATCAGTACCCTTCTTTAGAAGCTTAAAAAGAGGCTCACAAGTGGCTGTGAGTTTAGAAATAAACCTACTGATGAACTGTACCTTTCCCAGGAAACTCCTTACTTCCTTCTCTGTCTTTGCTGGTGATATCTCCATGATAGCCTGTATCTTGGAAGGATCTACTTCGATTCCTCTTTGAGTGATGAGAAACCCCAACATCTTGCCAGCTGTCACCCCAAAAGTGCATTTTTGAGGATTAAGACGTAGCTTGTATTGCCTAATCCTCTTAAAGAACTTTTGAAGTGCTTCATAGTGTCCTTCTCTTTCCCTTGACTTGACTATCATATCGTCGACATAGACCTCGACCTCTTTGTGCATCATGTCGTGCAGCAGGGTTGTTGCCATCCTTTGGTAGGTAGCTCCAGCATTCTTCAGTCCGAATGGCATCACTCGGTAGCAATAGGTTCCCCATGGTGTGGTGAAGGGGGTCTTCTCTCTATCCTCGGGAGACATCAGAATCTGATTATACCCAGAAAATCCATCCATAAAAGATAGCAGTGCGTGCCCTGCAGTGTTGTCCACAAGCTCGTCTATGTGTGGTAGTGGAAAATCATCCTTTGGACTGGCCTTGTTGAGATCTCGGAAATCTACACAGACCCTGATACCCCCAGTTTTCTTTGGTACTAGAACGATATTAGCTACCCATTGTGGATACTCGGTGACTATGAGGAAACCGGCATTGATTTGTTTGGTAACCTCTTCTTTTATCTTTAAAACCCAATCAGGGCGCATGCGTCTTAGCTTTTGTTTAATAGGTTTTGCATCAGGATGGAGAGGAATTTTATGGTGAACAATTTTGGGGTCTATACCAGGCATGTCCTCGTAAGACCAGGCAAAAACATCTTGGTATTCTTTTAGCAAAAAGATTAGTTTTTCACTTTCTTGAGAAGATAGTGTTGTGCCAATTTTAACCAGCTTGGGCTCATTTTCAAAGCCTACATTTGCCGTGATTATTTCTTCAGAAAAAGGTTTAGCGTGCCTTTCTTCTTCTCTCTCGATGAATTCCAGAATTTCTTTTGGAATTTCTTCCTCGAAAATTGGATTGTCGGAATCCATGCAGTTAATCATAGACAAAGTGAAATACTCTAAATCTTCCTTCCCATTGCTAAAATTGTCGAAAGACATTTCAGAATTAAACTCAAAACAAATGTTATGCTTTGGTATTTTAACCAGGTTTTCCTCACTAGAACCAGTAGTTTGAGAAAATGAAACACTAGACTCGGATTGAGTTGACTTGGAGTCGGAATCGGAATCGGGAGGAAATGGCATTTTTATTTTGTATTTTAAAGTGTGTTCCACGGTCCGGATTAGGGTAGGCCCCTTTTGACATCTACAATCATTTCAGGCAGTCTTTTTCATCACGAGGTTGAGCATCGCACACTTCCAATCAACTTTGATTCGCACTTTCATCACTATCACCCTGCAAATCTTGGAGGGCCATTTGATTTGCTATTGCTGTTATTTCCTCCAATTGAACTTCAATTGCTGCTCGTCGCTGTTGTCGATTCTTCGTGTACCAACAAATCCCCACCAGTTACCAAACCTATCCGTGATGGGGTGGATCACCCTCATTTCATGGTTGGTGACCCTTTCATCCAAGAGTAGGTTTAGTGATATTTCATCCAGTGGATCATTGTCAACAGACTCTTCTTCCTTGGCTTCGTCAGATTCAGAGTTGTGGACTTCATCGATTGGCCAATAGTCATCGGTGGGTGCGTAAGGATCATAGAAATAAATTGGAACCTTGCCAAATCCTTCTTCCACTTCTTCTTCATAGACTGTTCTTGCGAACATGACATGGTTGTCTTCAATGATGGCTATCATTGGCCTTAGTTGGCCCTCCGGAGTGATGTATTTGGAGGGATCGAATTCCTTGACAGCAAAGCTGTAACGCCCCGAATTTTGGGTACGTTAAATAAACATTTTTTATTGAATAAACTAAAGGGAGTCTAGCTCATTATTACAACATAATTCTCACAAGAGTACTTTTATTCAACAAAGGAGGGGATAAACTAAGGTTAACTACTGCTCCGCCTCTTCTTCCATCCTTGCAAGCTCCTCGGCTCCGAAGGCCTCCAAAGTGTACTGTTCATGCTGCTCATCTATAAAATCTGACACATTATACCAGCGCCCCAAGTATAATATGTCAGGGTCACCACAAAGGTAACACCGTGAGCTACAAAAGCTCAATAGAATAATCCAACCCGCTAACCCATAACTTACAACAAATAGTCATATAAATAATCACATATACTCATTTAACAACATAATTAACAATGATACATCCGCATTCACTATCCTGCTTACGTTGGTGTCATGCCTTTCTTGGTTTCTCCTACGCGACTCATCGTATTGTGTCACCATTTCATTTTAAGAAAATCATTTGTCATTCAACGGGCTACCAAGTCCGGCCACGTTACAAAATCTTGCATTGGCTCCTCTCGCGGATAACCAAGCCCAATTACCAATGAAGCTACCACGTCCGGCTCCAATGGCAATCTACACAATGGGCTACCAAGTCCGGCCTCATTGCGGTTTTCGCAAGTCCACACAAAGGGCTACCAAGTCCGGCCACCTTGCGGGTTTTCACAACTCACATAAGGCTACCAAGTCCGGCCATTATGTAGTCTCAAAAAATCCTTTTTATCCATATCAACCACTCCTTAAGTGTCATGTTTCTACTTTCCGGTTTTCGTGTCTCGTAATCATGCATAGACTCCGCGGCGGGACGAATCACTTTAAAGTAATCTTGAAACTAAACTAGCAAGATCATCCAACTCTATATTACCTAATCGTACTCAAATTATTACTTAAAGCCACTTATGTTTTATCAGCAACAAGTAATGCAACAAATATACATACATGTTCATAATCATCCTCAAGACAATAATATATTACGAAAATCCGTTCTTTCTTCCTTTGTGGGAATTTCAAAACAACATATGATTATTGACGTAGAAATTTATTATTTGGCATGCTCATTCTTCTTTAGTACCTTAGTAAACAAGTTTTGTTAACTAGCTTTGATACCTTAACCGTTTAACTCAGGGTTGTATACTTAAGGTAAGTATAATACAAGCAAGTACATAGTATGTCCATAATCATTACTTAAAGCATAACGCCACATGTGCGGACGCCCTTGGGGTGGTAATCCACCATATGCTTTGTTACTTTACCACAAGTAATACAAGCAAGTACATAGTATGTCCATAATCATTACTTAAAGCATAACGCCACATGTGCGGACGCCCTTGGGGTGGTAATCCACCATATGCTTTGTTACAATACCACAAGCAATGGAATATAAGCTTATAGTTAAGTTAAAAGATCAACACGCTATTACTTCTTCACGAATTTATATCTTAAGTTGGTTCTAATCATGCTTAATCATCCAATAGCAATATTAAGCTCACATGCATCCAACGTTTTAAGAAAATAAACTATCATTATCATGCTTTCATTATAACGACTTAGCTAGATTAAAACTAAGACAAGGAGTAGTGTCTAACATATATTTAGGATTATGGGTAGATTACACTACATTCAATTCGACATGCATACAATTATAGTTAGGATAAGTAGGTTCGAAGAACTCTACCGTTCTTCTTGGCGGTAGGGTGGCTACGGGAATTTCGTCGGAGTAACGGCTTACGGTGGACTTCCGGTAGCTTCGAAAGAGAAAGGTTTCTCTCGAAACTAAATCTTGACTATACTACTAAACTCTTATGGATCGAAGGGTGGTGGAGTGGTGGTTTAGTGGCGGCTTAGGATGAGTTTCTTGAAGAACAAGGAAGAACTTCAAGAACACTCAAGAACAAAGCAAGAACAAGCAAGAACACTAAGCTTTCTAGAGAGAAGTTGAATGGTGGAGGTGTGAGTTGAAAGGCATGGAATGGATGCTATTTATAGGCAAAATGAAGCTTCCCCCTCACTCCGGCCGGCCCTCACTCTCTCTTTCTTCCCCATAAATTTGTTCCTATTGTCTAGTCTTGTCATGCAATAGTATGCCAACTTAGTGCCACTTGGTGAAATAGTGTCAAAGTACAACCATGTGTCTAGGTTTAATGCACATACACCTCACTCTCCCCTTCTCTCTCATTCGGCCACATCACTCTCTCTCTCCCCATGGATTTGCTCCATGGTCTTGTCTTGTCAAGCCCAAGTACATCAGTCAAGTGTATCTAGGTCAAATAGTGTTCAAGGATACCCACATGTCAAAGTACAACACAAATACACTTCACCTTTCCTCTCCCTCTCATTCAGCCATGTCTCTCTCTCTCTTCCCCATGGATTTGTTCCATGGTCTTGTCTTGTCTCTCTCTCTCTTCCCCATGGATTTGTTCCATGGTCTTGTCTTGTCAAGCCAAAGTACAACACAAGTGCAACTTGGTCAAATAGTATCAAAGTACTACAACTTGCCAAGGTACAACACACATACACTTCACCTTTCCTCTCCCTCTCATTCGGCCATGTCTTTCTCTCTCTTCCCCATGGATTTGTTCCATGGTCTTGTCTTGTCAAGCCAAAGTACAATACAAGTGCAACTTGGTCAACTAGTATCAAAGTACTACAACTTGCCAAGGTACAACACACATACACTTCACCTTTCCTCTCCCTCTCATTCGGCCCTCTCTCTCTCTCTCTTGGTCAAAGTATTATCATGTATATATATATATGTGTGTATATCTATATGTACATTTATGGAAAGAACAAGGAAGGTAAGGACAAACTACTTAAATGTACACATGGCTTATGATTATTCTCTTTGTATGATAAAGTACACATGACTAGTCTTGTCATGCTATAGTACTCCAACCAAGTGTATCTAGGTCAAATAGTGTCAAAGTACAACACACATGTCAAAATACAACTCACATACACTCACTCTTCCTCTCTCCCAACCGGCCTCTCTTTCCTTTCCCATGGATTTATTCCATGGACTTGTCAAATCAAGTCCATAATCATGGCAAGCAACCTAAGTCTAGTCACATCAAGTCCTTTCTCTTTCAAATCAAATCTAGGTAATGATAAGGGTCCAAACAATGATGAGGTGGTCATGGTGTAGTCTTGTCCTAGAATGGGTCTACTTGGAAGAAGGACTAGAATCATTGGCTAGGTTTTGACTAGAAATGGGTTGGCATGTAACAAATAGGCTTAAGGCTATTAGGTGGCTTGGACAAGTGGCCAAAGATACATACACACACCTCACTCTCTCTCTCCTCACATTCGGCCCCCTTCTTCTCTCTCCCTAGTCGATTCTCTATCTTGGTCAAAGTACTTATATATATATGTATATATATATATATATATATATGTATATATATGTGTACATTTGTGGAAGAACAAGGAGGATAAGGACAAGGCTACTTAAATGCACACATGGTTAAAGATTATTCTTTTTGTAGGAGAAGGTACTATCATAACTTTCACCAAGAATCCCATGGGAATATTGGACAATGCTATTATCCAAGGGATAATAATTTCCCTAATGGTTATTGTCCAAGGGTCTAACATTTCCCTAGCGGTTATTAACCAATGGGCGAAAGAAGTAATGATGAGGAAGCACACGACTTGTCTTGTCATCCTATTTGGCAAATCCTAACATCTATTATCCAATGGGTAAAGTTTTCCCTGTGGTTATTAACCAATGGTCCAAGGAAAGTCATCATGGAGTACACTATTTGCTTTTGACTAGACTATTCCAACTACTAGTCAAACTTGGTCTTCTCCCTAACAACTATTGTCCAATGGTCCAAAGATCTTTCTAGCATGTAATAACCAATGGGTAAAGACTAGTCATCATGAAGTACACTATTTGCTTTTGACTAGACTATTCCAACTACTAGTCAACTTGGTCTTCTCCCTAACATCTATTGTCCAATGGTCAAAGGCCTTCCTAGCATGTAATAACCAATGGATAAAGACTACCCTAGTATCTATTGTCCAGTGGATAAAGATTACCCTAGCCTTTATCGTCCAATGGATAAAGACAAAAAGGGTAAAATGGTCCATCTAGGGTTAGGGCAACCTAATTAGACTAAATGGGCATTAGGCTGTTCTAACTAATCGTTTAAAGACTAATGATACTTAATCTAGGCTTTCATTGCTCGAGTGGTATTTTGGTTTTTATTTAGTAGGAAATTGCCTAGTAACGGAATATTAAGGCCCGACGGTGCCAAACGCCAAGGCAAGGCGTGAGCATGACCAAGGCAGCCTGGTGGCAAAGCGGTGGCGAAGCGGTGGCCAAAACAGCTCGGTGGCCAAAAAGTGGCCAAGGTAGCCCCTAGCCTGGTTGGCCAAGCTGACCCAGAATGCCAAGGCAAAAGCGGCGTGACCCGATGCCAAGGCGAGAACCCAATGGCGCCAAGGCAGAGCAAGGCAGCCCAGGAACGCCAAGGCAAAAGCGAGGCGCGACCCGATGCCAAGGCAGAGCCCAATGGCGACCAAAGCGAAACAACGACAAGGTGACCCGATGCTCTAGCAGGCAGACCGGCAGCGACCGACGCTGGCAGCGCGGCAATGACCCGACGCCTGGCGAGGTAGACCCGGCATGACCCGACGCTGGCGAGGCCGACTTCAACAATGAGCCGACGTCTGGCGGCAGCGCCGACAATGAGCCGACGCTAAGGCAAGGCAGGACAGTGAGCCGACACCGAGGCGAGGCAGCGCGACAATGAAATGAAGGCGAGGCAGGCCCGACAATGAGCCGACGCCAAGGCAAGGCAGCCCGACAGCGAGCCGACGCCGAGGCAGGCGCGACAATGAGCCGACGCCAAGGCAAGGCGAGACCCCTGACAGAGCCGACGCCGAGGCGAGGCAGCGCGACAATGAGCCGACGCCAAGGCAAAGCAGGCCTGACAGAGGCCCGATGCCAGGGCGAGGCAGGCCTAACAGCAAGCGGTCAAGCCGACGGTCGAGGCAAAACCAAAATTTTCCTACTAACCACTCCGGCATCGATGCATCACTAAGCCAAGCGGTAGTTAGGGTTTGCTAACTAATCGGTTAAAAGCTAACTATGCTTGCTAAGTAGGATTTCAAGTCAAGAAATATAATTTAAAGATTTTCGAATAAAAATGAGAGAGTACGTTTGCAAGTATACTAGTCATGGGAGAAGGACTAAATTGTCCAGAGTAAAATAATTCAATTTTACAAGTTTCAAATCTAATTATGACGGATTATTAGAATTTAAAAGGAAATTTTTAAAGCAATCCAAGCAATTAAAATAAAATTTAAATATTTATCAAAATTTTCATAAGTCAATAACGACCGATTTTTGGGTGTTAAAATGAAATCCAAGTATTAAAATAAAATTCAAATTTTTAACGAAATTTTTATTTACCAAAAATCAGGGTCGTTACAAAAGCAGGGCAGACCAGACAGCTTAATGACAGTTTGAAAGTGCGAATCAATCATGAACTGTGATGTGGCCATTTTTTCCTGAAAAGATTTTTGTTTAAGTTAGTTTAGTTTAACATACCACTTTCATTTGATAAAAGACCCTTAAGGTTTCAACCTGCAAAAGAGAACTTTACAACATACATATGTACAATGGGTGTATGGAAGAACTCTCATAAATATATGCAAGTAGGTTCCTAGTCGGTAGGTTCCTGCCTTAGTTTGATAGGTTCTATGGCTTTTCTAAACACATGTAAGGTCTTGGTAGTCTCAGGGTGCTCCGTTGTCAAAGGGCACCAATCCTTTCACCATCCCATCATAGGCGGCAATTGGGTGATTCCCTTTTTGATATACCATAAGGTACAAGTGACTGTAGAGTTTGCTGGAACCCCTAACATAGCCGCCCATGTCATGCCGGGATATTAGGTGAACTCAACGAGGCTTGCCTGCTCAATGCATATGATAAATGAATTAAATAAGGCATGTATTAGTCTAATGTTGAACTTTTTGGTTATGGCTCTCACGTCCCCAGCAGAGTCGCCAGAAAACTGTAGACACCTCCCAAACGGGGCATCGCCATACAGTTGTATTCTTTTCTGTGTTTGCTCGATTGGTTGCTCGCTTCATAAACCAAGATCGTGGATACCTCCATGGCTAGAGGTATCGCCACACGATAGCGGTTATCATCAAAACAGAGTCGCCACCTAGTTTGTTAAAGCTAGGAAAACAGATAGAGATTCTGGATACGGAAGCCAAAAGTACAGTAAGGGGAAGGTATTAGGCACCCCTTTCTGCCTAGCCGTGAAGCTAGCCCATAATCATTCAACATAAGACATGTAGATGCTTTATCTAACTCATACACGTAGTCTGTTTTTACGCCTTAAACAGTTAATAAGGTGAGCCAGGACTGTAAAGAAAAATGCATCAAAGCAAGAAACAAAACAAAACTATGCCGCAGATCGATCACTCGGCGGCCGAATAGATGTCGCGGCCGAGGGATCATGTTGATATCAATGTACCGGCCGAGGCATGAAGCCCGGTGGTGTTCTTCCTCACCAGGCAGAAAGTTTACAAGCGATCGGAAAAGCTACGATTACGATTATAAGCAAAAATTAAAACAAACCCGGAGGCCGTTGGGCCTCACCACCATGATCACCGATTCTTTGGATTGCTTGGATAGATCGGGATTGACTGATTGATTACTTTTTGGCCGAAACCCTAGGGTTAGGGTTTGAACTCCGGGGTTGGATCGTCGGATTGTCGGCCGCCTGTGGAAGGTTGGGGCTTTTGTAGAGAGGGTTTTGTGAGTATAGGGCAGAGTATCGTGGCTGATTTGAGGGTGTAGGTCTATCAATTTCTGTGTCCTTCTTTTCGGATCCGAGGTCTCTTTATATAGGCAAAGGGTGACACACTCGGTCCAATCAAATCACGGGATGCAATTGCAATTGCATTGCAATCAAACTCTTCGTTGCAATCCTGAGCGTGGCCCGAACGCATCGGAGAGGCGGTGGGATTGGATCGATCAACCGACAGAGAGTGTGGAAAAAGGCCGATCTGGCGGCCGAGCAAAGGATGTGGCGGCCGAAGAATGGATGTGGCGGCCGAGCCATTGATCTGGCGGCCGAGGTTTCGATATCTCAGGGAGATTTTGCTAGCAACAGGTTGCTCGGGTGAGGAATGGATGTTAAGGCCGTGGAATCAATGTTGCGGCCGATCGATGGATTTTCCTGATACACTATGTTTCTGTCTGAAAGGCTATTTGGCTCTGGATTGGGTCCTCTAAGTGGCTCAGAGTTCGTACCATAAGTCCATGGGTTTCACAAGAAAGCAATCAGCAATCATCAAATCCGTATCATCATCGGGATGGTCCCAAGGTGGGAGTTGAAATAATCGTTAGGCCAAATTAGGGTGTCTACAGGAATAGAAATCAAAGAAAGTAATAAACCTTTGTAAGATTGACTCTGCATATAAGAATTTATACAGACATTTTCGTAACCGGCTTCAGAAACAGCTACGGGACAATAATGACCTTTAAATTCTGATATAAGACTGAAAAATTCCACTTTGCTTTTGGAATATACTTGAAAAGTAGGAAAACATTGACTTTGATATGGGACATTCTCGAGTTTTGACTCTGGACGCGAATCGGAACTTGGACTAAGTCACTTTCGACCATTATGACCTATAGGACTCGGAAAAATGACTCGAAACGGATTTTGACACATTGACATAGCCCAAGAAGCGGATTTTATCGAGTTTCTATGCCACGACGACGAATCCCGGGAGTTGTCTCGAAACGAAACATCCCTGGAGTCCCAAATACCCGTTAGAGTGTGTTCAGGTGCTTGCTAGTGCTTCATAGTGCCTCAATTCCATTTTGGTGTGTTGCTGCCAAAAACTGCAGAAATGCAGAGTCAAGGTGCCGTGCGGATACTCCAAGATGCCGCGCGGGTCTGGATCTGTCACACGGTACCTCAATCACTCTGCCGTGGGACTTCCTCGGTTTCAACGTGCCGTGCGATGCGGCAAGGTGCTGCGCGAGGCGCCTTTCATGACAGATTCCAGTTTTGGTGTTTTCCAAGGCAGATTGCTCGGGGGTTGAGGTTTGACCCATGCAATGGCATTTCTGAACCAGTGCATGTCTGTTTTGAACCTTTTAGGACTTGACCAAGCTGTTCCCCATGTTGGACTCATGGAAATGGGCACTTTTTGAAACCTAAGGCTCTTTGAAGGTTGAAGTTGTCCTCCCCACTCCTCCTATAGATTGAAGCTCTTTCATACCACATTCTCCTCACCTCATTCAACTCCTATCTTCTTTCCTTACTCCTTGAAATGGCTCTTTCTCTCACCGGTTCACTTCGTCCATGGTTGGCTTCCATGGAAGGCGTTGATTGGCTCAACTTCCGAGCCCACGGCCTCTATTCCATGCGGTACCTCCGCAACATTCGCCTTCGTCCCGAGCTTTTGAGGGCAGCTCCGAGTTTCTGGGATCCGGAGGTCCATGTGTTCCGGTTTGGCGATCAGGAGCTCTGTCCTACTGTCGAGGAGTTCCGTGCGTACCTCGGGGGTTTTTATTCGGGGGAGGTCGTCATTCCTCCTGTGCGCGAGAGCGCTTATAGAGTTCTGGCCGCGACCCTTGGACTGGGTGATGGTGTTGCTCGCTATTTGGTCAGGAATGGCCATCTCAATGTCATGCGCCTTATCGAGCTGTTCTCTCTTTCTGGCGATCTTGGAGACATGACTTATCAGACTCGACGCATGACCGCTCTCTGCATATGTTTGCTCGCGGCCTATTTTCTTGGTTCCTTCTGCCGGTCATGCTAGCTCAGCATTGGTTGGCATTGCTGTTCAGGTTGAGGCCCGAAAGGACGTGGTTCCGATGGTTTTGGCCGAGACGCTGGGTTTGGACAAGGTTCGTTTTGGAGAGACTGAGACTTTCAGGGGTAGCCCTCTCCTCCTACAAGTTGGCTTCTCACTCAGCTCTCCTTTTGCGGGTTTTTCTCATGTTCTCATTTTTCCTCAATCACTCGGCTTGGCTTTCTATGGCTTCTTACTTGTTTTCTCTCTTCCCATAGATTTAGCTTTGTGACAAGGTGAATGTGCTGACCATTCCTCCTGGCAATTGGTCATATGAGGCGAGGTTACTTTCTCAGCGGTGTTTCGAGTTTGCTGACAGGAGCAGGGCCGAATGGGTTGATTTCTTCAGGCGCCGGCGAGCGGAGACTATTGCTTAGAGGTGTTGATGGCTAGATCTTCCTCCCATGACAGTGCACTATATGGGCCCTCAGTGGGTCGTTCTTGCTGGTTTGGGGGCCTTTACCTTCTACATCCCTTACCGTATCTACCGTCAGCTAGGTTTGAGGCAGGAGGCTCCCGCAGAGGTTCTCGTGGATGTGGTTCTGGCTCTCTTCAACCATTCAGTTCTTTGCCATTACTAGCGCTTCTGGAGGACACGCGAGGTGACCGACGCGCATCCCTACCCTTCTGTGGCGATACGCGAGAGCTATCGATAGTGGCTTAGGAGGGACATTGCCGCAAGGGCTAGGGCTCAAGGAAACTGACTCAATCTTACCACCCTGTCCGTTGAATAAACTGTGAACCCATTTTCATTATGTTGTACTTCTTTTATTTTGAAATCTTTGCTCAACCTCATGTAGTAGAAGTAATCGTATTAATAAAAGTGAGTTTTGGAGGGTTTCCCCCTCCTTGACTTTTGTTCTTCAAGCCTTCTCAACCTGGTTCTTTATTTTGATAGAATGTGACTGGGCCTCGATGTGAGACTGCCTACGTATCCTCCTGGTGAAGGAATCAGGTCATGACGTAGTTCAGGGTAGGGTTCGCTCTGGTTTTGACACTCTCCTTTTGCGCTCTAACTTTTGCCTAAAACCGCCCTTTCGGGTTTTCGGCCTAGCGAGCTCATTCATTGTATGCCTTAACTTTTGCCTAGGATGCCCTAACGGATTTTCATCCTAGCAGGCTTTTGCTCTAATTTTTGCCTGGGTCTGCCCCCCTTGCGGTTTTCAGCCCAGCGAGCTTCTCTCAGGGATAATAGCGCTTGAGTTGATCCAAGTTAACCAAGGTTGAGAATTCGTTTCCGTCCAAGTCGATGAGTTGCGTAGCTCCTCCAGAAAGGATGGTCTTGATGATGTACGGTCCAGACCACTTCGGTCGAAACTTTCCTCGTGGGTCGTAGACTGGAGCCCGGATTTCCTTCAAAACCATGTCACCCTCTGCCAAGTTCCTGGGTTTCACTTCTTGTTAAATGCCCGTGCAATCCTTCGTTGATACCCTTGGACGTGGTAAAGGGCCCTTAACCAGTGTTCATCAAACAGCATGAGTTCTTCGAACCGATTACTCAACCATTCTGCCTCTTGGACTTCACACTCAATCATAGTCCGGAGAGACGGGACTTCCAATTCGATGGGGAGCATTGCTTCCATTCCGTAAACCAGGGAGAAAGGGGTTGTTCCTGTTGGTGTTCGCACAGATGTGCGATACCCCCACAAAGCTAGGACTAGTTGTTCATGCCAGTCCCTTGCAGATTGAATAGTCTTCTCCAGGATGGCTTTGATCGTCTTATTTGCCGCTTCCACAACGCCATTGGTCTGCGGCCGGTAAGTTGTAGACTTGTGCACTTGGATTTGGAACTCATCCAATACTTCTCGTGCTCGTCCTTTGAAATGAACCCCATTATCAGATACGAAAGCTTGGGGGACCCCGTATTGGTAAATGACGTTTTGCCTGATGAAGTGTGCAACTTGAACTGCAGTCAAAAGTGGAGTAAGAAGCAGCTTCTACCCATTTCGTAAAGTAATCGATGGCTACCAAAATAAACTTATGACCATCGGATGCTGCCGGTACTATCCTCCCAATGACGTCAATTCCCCATGTCGAGAAAGGCCATGGTGAGGTCATTTGTTGCAGCTCATGCGGCGGGACATGCGTGAGGTTGGCGTGAATTTGGCATTTTCTACACCTCCGCACATACTCTACACATTCCGTTTCCATGGTGGTCCAGAAGTATCCCTACCTGAGGATCTTCTTGGCAAGCATTATTCCATTCATGTGGGGACCGCATACACCTTCGTGAACTTCTTCCATTACTCTTTTCACATCTTCTCCACGAATACACAATTTGTGTGTGCCACAGTGCGATCTTCGATATAAGTTTCCCCCGCAGATAATGTATTGAGCAGCCATCCCCTGGAGAGTGATTCAGCCCTTCTTGCTTGCTCCCATGGCTTATTCTCCTCTTTCCACATATCTCCGAATGTCATAATACCATGGGTGGCCATCGTCGGGTTCGTCAACCACCGTGACATGCTGGTGTACTGGTGTATCTCTTTGTTCTATCACAATCGGTCTTAACTTTACGCCAACAGGGATCTCGACCATTGATGCCAATGTTGCCAAAGCATCTGTAAATTGATTTTTGAACCTCGGGACATGAGTGAATGTCACCTTGCTGAAATGAGGGATAAGGTCTTCGAGATCCTGATGATACGGTTTTAGCTTTTCTTCCTTGACCTTCCAGTCGTCGTTCGCCTGGGATACAACCAAGTTCGAATCTCCCACAACTTCCAGCTTATCTATGCCGATCTCAATAGCTGCTTCCATGCCCACGATGCAAGCTTCGTATTCTGCTTGATTATTGGTGACTTCAAAGTTAAGCTTAAATGCCAATGGGATGTGCGATCCATCGGGTGAAATAAGCAATACACCAATTCCGAACCCCTTCTGATTGGCTGCTCCATCAAAGTACAACTGCCAAACATCCTCAGCCGCCATCATTATGTCTTCATCGGGGAAATTGAATTCAGCATCCTCTCCTCCCTCAACTGGGCAATCGGCTAGGAATTCAGCGACGGCTCTCCCTTTCACTGACTTTCGGGCGACATACTTTAACTCAAATTCGGCCAACATCAGCAGCCATCGTGCCATCCTACCTGTGAGGGCCGGTTTCTCGAATAGATATTTTAGGGGATCCATCCGAGATATTAGCCTCATTGGGTAGAACAAAAAAAAATGCCTCAACTTCCTGGAAGCCCATACGAGCGCCCAACATGTCTTTTCTAAAGGGGTATAACGTTCTTCGGGTCCAATCATCTTTTTGCTAAGGTAGTAAACTGCCCTTTGAACCCCATCATCTCCTTCATGCGCCAACATACACCCCATTGAAGACGGAGTGACCGACAGGTATGGGATCAAAGGTTTTCCTTTTACGGGCGGTGTTAACACCGGCGGCTTGTGCAAGTAAGCCTTAATGGCTTCAAAAGCTTTCTGGCACCTATCATCCTAAACGAACGGCACTCCTTTCTTGAGCAGGCGGAACAGGGGTTCGCAAGTCGAGGTCAGCTTTGCAATGAACCTACTGATGAATTGCACCTTGCCAAGGAAACTCCTTACATCCTTCTCGGATTGCGGTGGCTCCATTTCTAGGATGGCTTTGATCTTTGATGGATCCACTTCAATGTCTCGGGTGGTGATCATGAATCCGAGCATGTTCCCTGCAGTGACCCCGAACGTCCATTTGGCAGGATTGAGGCGCATCTTATACTTCCTGATTCTTTCGAAGAACTTCCTGAGTGCTGGCTGTTGACCATTGCGAGATGGTTTGCTCCCTGTAGACACCTCCCGAACGGGGCATCGCCATACAGTTGTATCATCATTATGTTTGCTCGATTGGTTGCTCGCTTCATAAACCAAGATCGTGGATACTTCCATGGCTAGAGGTAAAGCCACACGATAGCGGTTATCATCAAAACAGAGTCGCCACCTAGTTTATTTAAACTAGGAAAACAGATAGAGATTCTGGATACAAAAGTAAAATGAGAGGAAGGTGTTAGGCACCCCTCTCTGCCTAGCCGTGAAGCTAGCCCATAATCATTCAACATAAGACATGTAGATGCTTTATCTAACTCATACACGTAGTCTGTTTTTATGCCTTAAACAGTTAATAAGGTGAGCCAGGACTGTAAAGAAACATGCATCTGAAAGCAAGAAACAAAACAAAACTGTGCCAGCAGATCGATCACTCGGCCGGCGAATGGATGTCGCGGCCGAGGGATCATGCTGATATCAATGTACCGGCCGAGGCATCGAAGCCCCGGCTGGTGTTCTTCCTCACACCAGACAGAAAACTAACAGATGATCAGAAAGCTACGATAAATGACATAAACATTAAATAAACCAAACCAGAGGCCGTTGGGCCTCACCACCTTGATCCCTCAGTTGCTTGATTGCTTCGGATCGATCGGGATTGATTGATTGATTGCTTCTTGGACGAAACCCTAGGGTTAGGGTTTGAACTCCGGGGTTGGATCGTCGGATTGATGGCCGCCTATGGAAGGTTGGGGCTTTTGTAGAGAGGGTTTTGTGAGTATAGGGGCAGAGTTTCGTGACTGATGAGGAGGTGTAGGTCTATCAATTTCCGTGTTTATTTTCGGACCGAAGGTCTCTTTATATAGGCAAGGGTGACTCACTCGGTCCAATCAAATCACGGGGATGCATTGCAATTGCATTGCAATGCAAACTCTTCGTTGCAATCCCTGAACGTGGCGCATCGGAGAGGCGGTGGGATTGGATCGATCAACCGACAGAAGGTTCGAGAGTCTGGAAAAAGGCCGATCTGGCGGCCGAGCAAAGGATGTCGCGGCCGAAGAATGGATGTGGCGGCCGAGCCATTGATCTGGTGGCCGAGGTTTCGATCTCTCAGGGAGATTTTTGGTGCAACAGGTTGCTCGGGTGAGGAATGGATGTTGAGGCCGTGATATCGATGTTACGGCCATCCGATGGATTTTCCTAACACACTATCTTTCTGTCTGAAAGGCTATTTGGCTCTGGATTGGGTCCTCTAAGTGGCTCAAAGTTCGAACCATAAGTCCAGGGGTTTCACAAGAAAGCAATCAGCAATCATCGAATTCGTATCATCATCGGGATGGTCCCAAGGTGGGAGTTGAAATAATCGTTAGGCCAAATTGGGGTGTCTACAGATGCCCCTCTTTGACTGAGCTCAGACGGATCGCGAGACATGTTTGAGTAAAAGTCAAAGCTGTAAAAGCAGCTCAATTTGGTCCAACCACTATTCCAAGGGTTTTTTTTTTTTTTTAAAAAGGTTTTGTTATGGTCGGGCCGGGAGGCTGCCTACGTATTCCACAGGGGAAATTCAGACCAATCGTAGTTTGGAGGGGCAATAAAAAAGAAAAAGTTTGGAGGATTATAGACAGAAGACGTACCTTCGGGCTTAAAAAGCCGTAGTGCAACGTACCTGGGTAGAGCCAGGGTTTTGGCGGAAAGTAGTTGAAGGAGCGCGGGGCTACCGTGGAAGTTTTTTGCGGAGAGTTACCTTTAGTATTTTGGGGTAGATCAGTACACGGCAGGTGTGTTTGCTTTTCTTGATCATCCTTACTTTGACTGAGGGGAGCTCGGTAGAGTAGCCTATCCTTGCGAATGAGCTGGAAGGAATTGATGTAGTTGGGGCAGAATCCAAGCCATCTGCGGGGATGAATTGGATGCCATTTTTGAGATAGGGGGTGGAACCCAAATCATCTTCCGGAGATGAGTTGGATGCCGTTGTTCGAGATGCAGGAGGCGCGGGGCCAGTGACTGAAGCAAGGAGTGTTGTAATGAAGGAACCGAGGCGCGGAGCCGGTTGTGATCATGAGGTGAGAGCCTGAGGTTTTGGAGCTTTGAGCTTTGATCGGGCCGAAGCGCGAAGCTAGTTTTGATCATAAGGCGAGAGCTTTAGGAGGTGGAACCGAAGCACGGAGCTGGTGTTGATAGTTCAAAAATCTTTTTGCCTTCCGGAGGTAAGAACTTGAAAGGTCAGAGCTTCGAGCTTTGACGTGGTTGAAGTAAAGCGAGAGTCTGAGGTGTCGGAGCTTTGAACCGAAGCGCGGAGCTGGCATTGATCATCAGTCTCGAGTAGTCAGGGAGATTTGAAATTTTGAGCTTGATGTGATTGAACCGAGGCACGGAGCCGGTTGTGTTCTGATGATTTGTGCATGGAGCTTTCCCATCATAAGATTTTGGCTTCGAGACAGAGGATCGAGGCGCCGGGCCGATCAATAAAAACCGAGGCGTAGAGCCGGTTGATTGCAGGATAGACCTGTTGAACATTGATAGATGCAAGACATAGCATGTATGTATGATAATGTTTGTTAGATGTGAGATGATTATGCAGACTCGATGTGATTGATGCAATATGTGCACGGGCCCGTGCGTGTGCGTTTGATATAAGCTTAGAGCTTCTTTCAAGTTCTGGACTTGAGCAATCAGAGCGTAGAGCTCGAGCATTCGGACGGCAGAATCCAAGCGTTCAAAGTACAGGCTTTGAGCATCCAGTTGTAGGGAGGTAATCCCGAACAGGTACAAGGGGTGGCCGAACACGTGGTGCGTGGGGCCCAGAACAAATACAGTCGGAATATTTGCCGTGCAGTGAGGTGAACGGCACAAGAACAGGGGATACGAGAGGTCCCAGGTCCAAGATACCCGAGCAGGGGCATGGTCCAAAGAGCAAGGGTAGTTGTTGGACCAGTCTCGTGATAAGGGGTCCAGTGATATGAGAAATCATTGGTCCAGAAGGTCTGTTCGGCAACGAGAAGGCCGAACAGTAGCAGCAAGGTACCAGGAGGTGCTCCAGAATGGTCCAGAAATGGACATATCCAGTAAGGAAACAAGATCTGGAGGAGATACCCAACGAGAATGGGGTGAACGGCCAGCTTTGGAAAGAGTTCCTAAAAGGTCTAAAAGGAAATATGCAGTTATGGGAATGAGAATCCCTGATATTCTAAGTTCCCTTTACGAGAAAAGAAACTTAGGGCAGCAAGATGGCTTGGACAGCAAGTAGACATGGGTCTATAAATATGAGGTAAACCTAGAGGTAAAGGTACGCAATTCCTGGTTATTTGATTATTACCTACACCGAGAATTAGGGTTTTCACTAGTACGAGATACTAACTTTGGCATCGGAGGCCTTTGCCACGAGGCGGCAAAGGTGCGCTCACCTTTTGTTTGTTTTATAGGTTAAACTCTGGCGGTGTGAGAAGTAGCCGTTACAGTTTCTAGTGCTGTTGAAGGCCTTTTCGTTTCTGCACTTACAATTGGCGCCGTGTGAAACGAAAGAGGTCCCTTCAAAAGCGACCATGGTGGAGGGAAGATCCAAAGACCCTGGGCTGACCCGACACCCATCGGGTGGGGAGGTGACAAAGTCCCCGCGGATCCTTCCAAGAAAGCCCGATGGCGAGCGAGCGGGGAGGACCACGAGTAAGGACCGCCCCTGGCAGTCCATGGCGACTCGAAACGAGGACGGACGGACAGCAACCGGATCCACGAGAAGGAGTAAGTCCCGCCGTGAAAGGAGTCGGTGGCACGAAAAGCGTGCATAGCCGAGAAGATATCCTGGACAAAAGAGGCGGGAGATAGAAGAAATGCGCCGCTTGATTAAAAGGCGCAGAGTACGAGATTCAACATTCACGAAGATACGAGAACATCTGCAGGATTAGGCTTTCCACGAAGGAAGTCGAGAAAGAAAGGTTGGATATGGTGGAGTGCAGGAGAGCTTCTTCACGAAGAAGAAGAAGCGGGAGCCTCACTCCGAGACGACCAAAGGCTTCTTCACGAAAAGGAGAAGCAGGAGCAGGAGCTCCTCCCCAGAGGGAGAGGGGAGAAAGCACCACAGGGACAGTGCGAGGGACCTGATTCCGTAGGAAAGGAATAAAGCCAGTGCTGCGAAGGTATCGGAGGAGGGGACCATGTCTGCACGAGAAGCAACACGGAGAGCCCTTAGCAACATAGCAACTTCTCCTTTTGCAAAGAGATTGCAGGAGGCAAGGTTGCCGAGCAGGGTTAAGCACGGGACGTTTATCCTGTACGAAACCAATGCAGACCCGGTGGCGCACATACAGCATTACCAGCAGGTGATGTTTATGCACGACGGTGATGACGCAATCATGTGCAAGATGTTCCCATCTAGTTTGAGAAAAGCTGCCCTATCATGGTTCCATAAGTTGGGGCCGAACACCATACGAGGTTGGAGACAGTTGGCCGAGGAGTTCATCACTGCTCGGTTCCTGACAAGCATGAAACCACCCAAAACTTTTGAGAGTCTCTCGGCTATGAAGCAAGGAAGAGTGAGCCGATCGGGGACTACGCCAAGAAGTATTGGGAGACTTTCAACGAAATTGAAAGTTGCGGTGAAGAGTATGCAATAGCAACGTTCAAAGCTGGGCTACCTTTCGGGGAGAGCTGCGAAAGTCCCTAAACATGAGTCCGGTGAGCACGCTGGCACAGCTGATGGAACGGATTGAGCAACACGCCAAGAACGAGGATGACATACTACGGGAAGGCGGCAAGCTAAGTGCCGAGCAAGTCAAGGGACCCGTAAGAAGGTGGATAAACCCGAACTCAAGACTTACAAAGAAAGAAAGGAGCAGGCGGACTAAGAGAGAGTCGTTCATACCGAGAAAAGCACGTCCCCGATCCGAAGTCGTTCTTCTCGGTGACAACGGTTTGGAAAGAACCAATTTATCGGGTTCTTTATCGAATAAAGAACCGCCCATACTTTAAGTGGCCTCCATGGCTAGAGGGTGATAAAGATGCAAGAAGGGCTACGAGTCAACACTGCAGCTACCACAAGGACTGGGGTCACATGACGAGAGGATTGCGAGATGTTTAAACAGCATCTTGATGACCTGGTCTCCCGTGGGTACTTGAAAGAGTTTATCCAAGAGGAGCACAAGGGTGCCGAGAAAGCGATGGAACTGGATTACAAGCAAAATCCAAGGGGCATAATCCATATGATACATGGGTTGGCCACACCTTATACGAGAAATGAGGTGAGATTACTCCAGAGGCAGGTGAAACACGACCAGCACGTGATGCGGTTGGGAAAGAAACGGGGACGTGAAGCGGAAGGGTGCAACGAAGGCATAGTCTTCACGGATGAGGACCTGGGAGGAGTGCAGGTGCCGCACAACGACGCTCTTGTCATAACCCTACGAATTGGGGAGTATGACATAGAGAGGATCCTGGTGGATTCAGGAAGTTGCACCGAGGTGCTTTACTACGACACATTCAAGAAGCTGGGATTGACACAGGCACTTAGTACGATCGAGAACCCGTTGGTCGGGTTTAGTGCAAGAAGTTTGGCCATTGGGTAAGGTAACCCTTCCTATTCGGGCAGGAACATGGTGCTCAAAACCGATTTTTGGTGGTGGATGTGCCGTCTTCCTATAACGAGATTATAGGAAGGACCTGGCTGCATAAGATGAGGGCAGTTTCGTCCACTTACCATCAGATGGTGAAGTTTCCAGGATCCAATGGGATCGAGAGAATAAAGGGGAACCAGAAGACAGCCCAACAGTGCTTGGTTTCTATAATCAAGAAGGCGCCCAAGGCACAGCTAATGCAAACCGTCGAGGTTAACAACCAGCCGACCATCGAGGATGTCGGAGGGAATCCAGCCGAGAAGGTGGTGGAAGGATTGAAGAAAATCCAGGTCAACGGGAATGACCCAGAAAGGTATTTCCTGATTGGGGAGAACCTGTGTACAGAATAGGAGGAAGAATTGGTGAAGTTCCTCAAAGAATACGTTGATGTGTTTGCTTGGATGCCGGAAGAGATGCCTGGGGTGGATGCAAACGTGATTTGCCACCACTTGAATGTGGATCCACAACACAAACCGGTGATGCAGAAGAAAAGGAGATCAGCCGTACAGCATGTGGACGCTGTCATCGAAGAGGTGGACCGCTTGCTCGAGGCAAAGGCGATCCGGGAAGTGTATTACCCGGAGTGGTTGTCTAACACGGTAGTGGTGAAAAAGAAGAATGGGAAGTGGCGAGTTTGCGTCGACTTCACAGATCTAAACAAGGCCTGTCCAAAAGACAGTTTTCCCAGGATAGATCAGTTGGTGGATGCAACAATTGGGTATGGGCGTATGAGTTTTCTCGACGCTTATCGAGGATATCACAAGATAGCCATGTACGGCCCCGATCAAGAGAAGACTTCCTTTATCACTCCAAAAGGGTTGTATCGTTACAATGTCATGCCTTTTGGTTTGAGGAATGCCGGAGCAACATACTAGAGGCTAGCAGCGATTATGCTAAAGAAGTTGCTCGGCAAGACTATGGAGGTATACATAGACGACATGGTGGTTAAAAGCAAGGAGAGACGGGACCATATAGCTGATCTGAAAGAAGCTTTTGAGATATTGAGAGAGTATAAGCTGAAGCTCAACGCCTCGAAATGTGCCTTTGGAGTAAGTTATGGGAAGTTCCTGGGCCACTTGGTGACCATTAGAGGGATAGAGGCGAATCTTGATCAAATAACGGTTGCAGAAGTTGCAGAGTCCAAGGACCACGAAGGAGGTCCAGCGTGTTAACGAGGATGGCGGCTCTTAACAGGTTCATCAGTCGTTCGAGTGACAAATGCAGGCCTTTCTTTGGTTGTTAAAAAAGAGAAGGTTCACGAATGGGGAGCGAGAATGTGAGCAAGCATTCCAAGACCTGAAGAAGTACTTGGCGGCCGCCCCACTCTCACTCCCGAGCTTGGTGAGACCTTGACCTTGTACTTAGCGGTATCTGAACATGTTGTAAGTGCGGTCTTACTAAGGAACAAGGGATCCGAGAAATTCCTGTCTATTACGTGAGCAAGAGGCTATTGGATGCAAACGAGGTATCTGCCACTTGAGAAGTTGGTCCTGGCGCTGAGGGCGGCTGGGAAGTTGCCCCATTACTTCCAAAGTCACAAAGTGGTGGTTTACACGAGTTCCCATTGAAGTCGTTGCTCCGAAAGGCTGATTTCTCGGGGCGAATATCGACCTGGTCAGTGGAACTGAGCCAGTGATATTGATTATCAGCCGCGCATGCCAGTTAAAGGGCAAGTTTTGGCGGATTTCGTGGCGAGTTTTCTCCCACGGTTGCTCCACTGCCTCCTACGAGAAAGAAGCGGTTGGTTGAGCAATCAGCCGAGAAGAAAAAGGCATCCGCAGCGGGACCCTTTGGAATGGAAGCTTTTTGTTGATGCGTCCGCATGCAATACGGATCTGGAATTGGAGTAGTACTCTTCCCTCTGAAGGAGTTATGATCGAGTTGTCGTTGCGTAGGTTTCAGTGCGTCAAACAACGTGGCGAAGTACGAGGCACTCCTGGCCGGATTACGGAGCAAAAGCCTTGAAGGTAAAAAGAATTTGAGTATTCTGTGATTCACAACTCGTGGTGAATCAGCTGTCCGGGGAGTACGAGGCCCGGAATGAGAAGATGGCAGCCTACGTGAAGGCAGCCAAGGATTTCCTTGATACCTTCGAGAAGGTACACATCGAGCAGATAAGCTCCGGGCGGAACGCCCACGCTGACTCACTGGCTTGGTTGGCAGCGGCTGTGCCAACAGAGTTCAAGAGGAAGGTGGCAGTGGACTATCTTGCTGAGCCGAGTGTTGGGAGAAGTGTGGAATTGGTCTTGGACGTGAACCAAGGACCAAGTTGGATGGATCCAATAGTGGAGTTCCTACGAGATGGGATACTCCCCACAGACAAAAAAGAGGCTCACAAAATAAAGACGAAATCTGCAAGATTTTGGCTATCACCTGAGAGGAAGTTGTACAGGAAGTCCTTCACTGGACCGTACCTGCTTTGTGTGCATCCCGAGATGGTGCAGAAATTTCTCCACGAGATACATGAGGGAACGTGTGGGAGTCATGCAGGTGGGAGATCCATCGCTCACCGAGCAATCACACAGGGTTATTGGTGGCCACACATGCAAGAAGATGCGAAGGTGTATGTGAAAATCTGTGAGAAGTGTCAGAAGTTCTCACCAATGATCCGAACACCAGCCGAAGATCTGGTGCCCTTAACTAGCCCCTGGCCTTTTGCTCAGTGGGGAATGGACATTGTGGGTCCACTCCACAAGGCTACTAGGAACAGGAAGTTTCTGTTGGTAGCAACGGACTACTTTACCAAGCGGATTGAAGCAGAACCACTGGCAAAAATCACAGAACCCATGATAGAAAAGTTCGTGTGGAAGAACATCATCACTCGATTTGGAGTTCCTTATTCCCTGATCACTGATAATGGGTCACAGTTCCAGAAAAAGTTCAAGGCTTTTTGTGCCCAATATGGAATAAAGAACTACTATTCCACGCTAGCCTACCCTCAGAGCAATGGACAGAGGCGTCCAACAAAACCATACTTGACGGGATCAAGAAGCGGTTGGACAAAGCAAAAGGCAAGTGGCTTGACGATTGCCACTGGTCCTATGGGCACACCGAACAACTCCTAGGAGGTCTCCGGGAGAAACCCCCTACAAGAGCGTATGGAACAGAGGCTGTTATTCCATTGGAGGTTGGTTTGCTGACCAACAGGACCACATTGGTGGAAAGTGGGGGCAATGACAGAACCCTGGAAATCGAGCTGGACCTCGCCGAGGAGAGGAGAGAATGAGCTCTGGTACACCTGGCTCCGTACCAAGAGCAGCTGATGAAAAGCTACAACAAGCGTGTCCACCCACGAGAATCTGGTGTTGGAGACCTTGTGTTAAGAAAGGTGCTCGGCAACACCAAGGTGGCCAACGAGGGAAAGTTGGGGGCCAATTGGGAGGGCCCGTATCGAGTTACAGAGGTTGTGGGCATTGGGGCATATCGACTGGCAGACCTGGACGGGAACCCGGTACCAAGGCCCTGGAATGTTCACAATTTGAGGAAGTTCTACGTGTAAAGAACTTCGATTTTTTTTTTTTTTTTTGTGTTAGGTACACATCGTGATTGTGTGGGAATTACGAATAAAATTCCCTTGTGTTTTCTTTTACTAGTTGCAAGGGGTACGCATAACGCCCCCTTGAGTTTGTCAAATTATGAATAAAATTCTCAAATTTTGGCAACAAACGTTTTTTTTTACGAGTTTTTCCTTCGTTATGCTTTAAATATGAAGTCAAGCTATGTCCTTAGTCCTCACTTCGTATTGGGGAGCAGAGGTA
This sequence comes from Rhododendron molle, assembly GCA_025413875.1. Taxonomy (NCBI): domain Eukaryota; kingdom Viridiplantae; phylum Streptophyta; class Magnoliopsida; order Ericales; family Ericaceae; genus Rhododendron; species Rhododendron molle. Next base: position 15,160,770 of record CM046398.1, on the reverse strand, counting down.
TAGGGTAACTAAATGGAATTTCGAATATTTCAAAATTTTACCAAATACGAATATACTTGTTTATTTGCTCGGGTACGAACACACCCTGAATTGAGCCAAGTACGAATATACTTGTTTATTTGCTCAGGTACGAATACACCCTGAATTGAGCCAAGTACGAATATACTTGTTTATTTGCTCGGGTATGAATACACCCAGAATTTTGCCAAGTACGAATACACTGCTCGGGTACGAATACGCCCAGAAGGCATACGAGATTATGCACACTGTTTTCAGAACACGAATATGTTTGGGGTAAATTCCAAGTACGAATAGACTTGTTAGCTTGTACGGTTGCATGCCCTCACGAATTTACACACAATCTGGGGATGAATATACCCAAGGTTACTAAGTACAAATACGAGCACATTTTGGGCTGCATACATGAACATGCAGCAATACCCAAGTTCGAAAAATTTTAAAGACTGCCTGGATACATATGAGTAAATGTGTTGATAGACAAGCTGCGAATATACTTAACACTTACATTAGGGTATGAGAAACCTGCAGCAGTATAAATGAGAGTGCAGCTAAAACATCAACAGACCAACTAAGGCCTGGGGAGCATACGTAAGGCTAAGTACGAAGACACTTAGCACATAGAAATTTGGCAAAGAGATGGCCACCTGCGTTGGTAAAGGCCACGAAGGGCCATGCAAAACTGGAGTTTAGGCCACGAAGGGCCGAAGCATAAAAAGCCACGAAGGGCAAAAACACGGGAAGTAAAGTATTTGAAAGTGTATCAGGTGCCACGCAGGGCAATACCAATGGCCACGCAGGGCCAGTCAAAAACTGATTCAAAGAAAGTTTCAAATGTTTTTACTACGAAGAGTCCCACTTACTCTTCGATCGTCAAATCCTCAATGACAGGGGTAGAGGTTGGAACAGTAGAGATTGTTGCATCATCCACAGCGGTGCCAGGTGCAGACGGACCGCCACTAGCTTCCTTCTGGCCAGTGTTGGTCGCTTCTCCAGTTTGATCAGCTTCGGCACCTTGCTGCTCGGGGATGTTGTTGAGCTCCCTGTCCAGGCTGTCCTCCTCCTCCACAACCTCTTCCAGCTCCTCGGTGGCGGCAGGTGCTTTCGGAAGGTCAATCTCGATCCACAGGTAGAAGACTGGGGCACCCAGATTTCGAGGCAAGCCACCCGGCCCGACTTTCAAATACCTGGTCCTGGATCCCAGGCATTTGCTCTTTATAGCTCTCGGTGGCCACACGGATTCCCTCGTTGTAGCCTTGTTGGTAGGCTGCCTTGGCCTCGTTCTTGCTCGCCTCCACTCTGTAAAGTGCAGTTCAAGGTCATTTGACACCCTCCAGCTTACCCCTCAGCTCATCCACCATCCCCCGAGCTTGATTTCTCTCCCTTTCTTCTGACAATTGTGTTCTCGCAGCCTTTGCGTTCTCACTGGCGTAGCTTGGCATGTGGGCTCGGAATGTCCCTGGCCTGGCCATGGCCACCATTTTTGTATCGCCGACGACACATGATTAGACAAATGGCAAGAATAAGCAATTTGAAGCCATTAGCATGAAGAAATGGGTATGATGGCTTTACCTTGGCTTGGAGGCTCATAAAAGAGCCGAGAAGGTTGTCCGAGGATGGCAATCTCCTTTGCATATCCCGAAGCATGAATGCTTGGGACAATGCAACGGCTCGAGGCACTCGGACTCACGCTGTCACCGGACCGTGGCCCGGCCGGCCGCCATGAGTGGTGTGGAGTCGAGAGAGGTGTTGGAGGTGCTGCGCTGGGAGTTGGGCTGTCCAACAGAGGAGGCTTCCAACCGTGGACGCTTGTCCTGTGGCTGGCCTCAATTTCCTCGGGAGAAGCTTTGGAGGCGTCGAGGTTGAGCTGGGCCACGGGACCATGAAGGCGCCGGGCTGCAGAGGCGTCAGCGCCACGAGAGGTGCCGCGGCCCCGTCCACGACCAGCCCCTGGGATATTGAGGAGGCTGCTGAGGTTGATCGGTTGCTATATCTCGTGAGGAGGGGGAGACGGAGAGTAACCGCTAGAGGAGGTTGTGGCTTCTTCGACGAGTTGGATTGGTTCGTTGGGCAGAGGAGGGGTCCGAGAATGCCTCTCTTCTCGCTGCTCGGGCTGTTGAGCTGGAGGATCAGGGATAATGGGATTGTCTGCTGCTCGGATTCGTCGGTCGATGAATCCGCCGTATGATGCCCGGTAGCTGAGAAGAATCTGTGCCGCCCTTGCTCGGCCAGCCAAACACGTGCCCTGACCGTTGAAGGCAAGTTCACGGTTGATGTCGGTGACGTGGACCTGGGGGGTGATGATGGCGTGCCCCTGGTTGACGTTTGTGGCTGCAAATACGAGAAAAATTGGGGGTCAGGAAAACAAGTGAATGAAAGGTGCAATGCGAGAAATTGCTCGGCAAAGAGTTCTACGAGAAAAGAAACTAACGTGGCATGCCAAATCTGTGGGGTGCGTGAAAGCCGATGACTCTGCCGTCCTCGTCCCTGGGCTCGAAGTTCCCTGTGACGATGAGGAAGTCGTCGTCGTCCCCTCTGGCAGAGTCAGGCAGTTCGACACCGGCCTTTTTCCGAATCCCTACTCTTGAGGTAGTAGGTTAAGGCGTCCTTAGTTATGGATGTTGTATAGGTGGTGTATATCATGAAGGCCTAGGGACGTGCCTAGCATTTGATTCAGGGCATTGATGCCCATGACAACCCTGAAAAAGTTGGCAGAGACTTGCATGGGGGATAGTCTGTAATAGGCCAAAACCTGGCGGAGTAACGGTGCCAGGGGAAACCTAACGCCGCCCTCAACGACGGCAATGACAGGGATGTGTAGAGTGTCGTTGTCAAAACACTCACGAATGGCGTCTTCTGCAGCCAAGGAAGTGGCCACATTGTCTGGGATCTCATAGCGAGACCTAAACTCGGCCATTCTTTGGGGCGTGTCACAGTGCCTACGAAATCGACCCATAACGAAAGCTCTGGGTTTGGGTTTTGATAGGGGGATGGGTACGGAAAAACCCTAAAGAGATTGAGGAGATCCTAGATCAACCGAGATAACCCTAGACTTAAGAGAAAAGTGGAGGGAAAGGGGAAATAAAACTTACGAATTAGCGGACGAGAACCCTAATATCGGAAGAGAAGAGGACTTCGAGCAAAGCTTCAATGGCGCGAATGGACGAACCGTCTGTCTGCAGAGGGAACTTGGAGGTGAAGTGGGTTTGAAATTGGGGACGAAAACCCAAGTATACCCCAGCAAAAGGGGGTGACGTATGAGAAACGTCACCCCAGACGCCGTTTGGGGCGTTCCGTTCCCCGAAGCGTCTGCTCGCATTTAATACGCGCGGCACAGAGCATGCCGCGTGTAAAGGTGTTAGTTTGGAAAAGCTGTGCGTACCAAACGACGAGGGCGTTTAGGTTGGGCTAATGATGAGTTTGCACCGAGTACGAGAAATAGGTGCAGGAGCAAAACCTTGCTCGGTGTTTAGAAGCTTTGCTCGTCATATTAAGAGAAAATAACGAGTAAAGCTGGGGAGCCATTGTAGGGAGGTAATCCCGAACAGGTTCAAGGGGTGGCCGAACACGTGGTGCGTGGGGCCCAAAACAAATACAGTCGGAATATTTGCCATGCAGTGAGGTGAACGGCACAAGGACAGGGGATACGAGAGGTCCCAGGTCCAAGATACCCGAGCAGGGGCATGGTCCAAAGAGCAAGGGTAGTTGTTGGACTAGTCTCGCGATAAGGGTCGATGATATGAGAAATCATTGGTCCGGAGGGCCTGCTCGGCAACGAGAAGGCCGAACAAAGAGCGTAAAGGTACCAGAGGTGCTCCAGAATGGTCCAGAAATGGAAATATCCAGTAAGGAAACGAGACCTGAGGAGATACCCAACGAGAATGGGATGAACGGCCAGCTTTGGGAAGAGTGCCTAAAAGGTCTAAAAGGAAATATGCAGTTATGGGAATGAGAATCCCTGATATTCTAAGTTCCCTTTACGAGAAAGGAAACTTAGGGCAGCAAGATGGCTTGGACAGCAAGTAGACATGGGTCTATAAATATGAGGTAAACCTAGAGGTAAAGGTACGCAATTCCTGGTTATTTGATTATTACCTACTGAGAATTAGGGTTTTCACTAGTACGAGATACTAACTTTGGCATCGGAGGGCCTTTGCCACGAGACGGCAAAGGTGCGCTCACCTTTTGTTTGTTTTATAGGTTAAACTCTGGCGGTGTGAGAAGTAGCCGTTACAGTTCTGAACTGTTCGAAGGCCTTTTTCGTTTCCTGCACTTACACCAGTACGCAGTGGTTAGGCATTCAAGCGTAGAACTTGCGCATTCAAGTGTAGAACTTGAGCATCCAGTACACAGCGGTTGGGCTTGATAATTGTTGCTGACGGCGTAGAGCCTGTTTGAGAGTTATTACGGCTTTGAGCCAGTTAAGTTGGTTACGGCTTTGAGCCAGCTGAGATAATGAGCTTTGAGCCGTTGAGTGGTGGGCGTAGAGCCGCTGAATCGATAATAGGCGTAGAGCCGTTGAGTAATGGGCTTCGAGTCGCATAAGTGCTGGGCTTCGAGCCACTGAGATAATTACGGCGTGGAGCTAGATAGTTACAACTTCGAGCCAGTTAAGAGATGGGCTTTGAGCCGTTGAGTTGATAACAGGCATAGAGCCGTTGAAATAATGGGCTTGGAGCCTTTAAAGTGGTGAATACAGGCTTAGAGTCGTTGAGATGGTAGATGTAGCTGCTGAGATGGTAGGCTTAGAGCCACTGAGTAGCTTGAACAAGGGCTTTGAGCCGCTGGATGATAGCGAGCTTGGAGCTGCTGATTTTGCAGGCTTGGAGCCGTTGAAGTAATGGGCTGAATAGCTTAGAGCCTGTTGAATGAGCGTTGAGCCGTCAAGGTGATTAATACAGGCTTAGAGCCGCTGAATGAAGCTGTTGGTAGTGAATACGGGCGTGGAGCTATCATGATAATAGGCTTTGAGCCATTGAATTGGTAGATGTGGGCATAGAGCCATTGATCTTTTTAGCGAGCGTAGAGCTGCTAATAATGAGCATAGGCGTTGAGCCACTGAGTTGATAGGCTTAGAGCCATTGTTGAGCCATTGGGATAACAGGCAAGAGGCCTGTTCTGAAAATGGGCATGGAGCCACTGAGATAATGGCGAGGAGCCGTTGAGATGAGTTCAGAGCTACTGAACTTGCTTGGTAGTAATAAGTTTCAGTCAGCAATTTGGGGAGAGAGAGGGCCTCCTTGTGCTTGGGCGTGCCCCCAAGGTTTGTCTAATCATTGGTTTTGTTGGTCATGGACCCAAAACTTCATAACGGCTTGAGTTAGTGCACTGAGCAAGGTCTGAAGCTGCTGAGAAGAATGGATTAGGGGGCCAGCGGGTCGATTTCTCGGCCAAATAATGGATGTCTCGGCCGAGGATTCGATTACGCGGCCGTGAGAACGTCAAGAGTCAGAAAATCGATTTAAGTTTTGTTTAATCGATTTCGCGGTTCATTTTCTTTTTTGCCTTCCTCCTCCTTTGTTCTTCCTCTCCCTCGCCGACCACCCTTCGGTCACCGTCGTTCCTCCTCCTCTCTTGCCGCCGTCCGGCCATCATCCCTCCGGCGTCACTATTCACGGTCAGCCACCACTGTTTGCCGTCGTTCGCGGCCGTTATTGGTTGTTGCTTGCGTTCTCTTTCTTGCTTTGAGTTACGATGGCTACGCCATCTTCCACAGACGCGGCAAGTTCTTCCTTGCACCCTCCATGTAGGTGTGAGTATCCATCGTCTGACGAGGAGACGATCAAGGAGCCGGGCCCGTTTGAAGCTGCTACTTACATTTTTCCTTCGCGTAGACTAGGTTACGGCGGTTTCTTGCAGTACCGTCCTCCCTTTGGTGGCCCAGGGACCGAGGTAGTTCGCCGAGAGCCTGAGCGGCATTTGAGCATCCTCAATGTTACGGTAAGTTTCCTGAAAAGTAAAAGTTTTACTTTTAGTTCAATATTCAATCTTGCATTATCTGAAGATAAGTCTGATTCTCGGGATAAAATCCCTTTAAGCCAGGGGCGTAGATGATAAGGACTCGTGATTGAGTCGAAATGGTTTTAAAGAAATTAAAATAACTGTGCCCCCTGTTTTAGGCAATGCATGCTTTAAGATTGTTTTAGTTTGATGCCCCCTAGCTTTCATTAGTTTATGTGATTATGCAGTTAACTCCCTTTTCATCTTTGGCAGAGAAATAGGAGGCTCGAGGCTCGTGGTGGAGGCGAGGAGGCGCACAAATGGCTCCTAGTGTTACCTGAGCAGGCTCGAGAGATAGTGCGTGTTGCTGGCTTTGAGGCATTCATCTTAGGCCTCGACCTTCTGAAGGTTAATTGGTCGTTGATGACCTCGCTGGTTGAGAGGTGGTGGGATACCACCAATACATTCCACTTCCCTTCTGTTGGCGAGATGACTATCACTCCGGGTGATTTTTCTTTGCTGACCGGTTTGCGAGTAGGCGGGATTCCTCTCCGGGTTGACCCCCGGATCTGGGAGCGGACAGGGGCTTTGGAGTGGTTCTTGGGCAAGGTGCCCCCTCTTCATTCTCGAGGCCACATTGATCTCTCTTTGCTGATCAAGACATACATGAAGGCTGACGGTGAGTGCGGAGCAGCTGACACGGGCCTTTCTTCTCTATGTCCTTGGGCAAACGTTGTTTGCCAACAAGGATAGCTCGGTGCACACGCAGTTTTTAGCCCTTTTACAGCATTTGGGGGATATTCGGGGGTTCGATTGGGGAGCAGCTGCCTTGGCTACTTTGTATGGCAATCTCGGAGCTTGTTCTCGGGACAAAAGTCCCATCCTTGGAGGTCACTATCGGGTGCTCGAGGTACATACATTTCTCTTTTACCTCCTTTCTTGTTTTGCTTTTTTGCTAGTACTGAACTTGTTTGCTAATTTGTCTTTTCCTTTTCAGCTCTGGGCCTTTGAGTATCTCCTCCCATTTCCTACCGGTACCAGGCATGGGAATATGAACACTATTCCTCGTTATGGGCGATGGTTGGCAGGACAGCGGAAGCCACGGCCACCCGTTTTGTGGCGCCGAGTCTTGGACCGATTGACGGTCGATCAGGTATTCCTCCTCTCCTTTCCTTATTCTTAGATCTCCATATTTTTATGCCATAGCTGATTTTGACCTTGTTTGTAGGTACGGTTTGACCCTTGGGGGTGTGCTCCTGAGGATGCTCCTCTTGCGCGTTCTAGAGTCTTGGACCGTACTCGCAGCTTGGTTGAGGGTCCATTTTGTCGAGCCTAGTACCTAGGTGATCGGGTGGCCAGCCAGTGGCGCCCGCGTGCTGAGGCTCTACAGTTCTTTCCTCCTCCTCCTCCAGCATCGATGAGGTCTACTTCTTCGATGTCTAAAGCTGATTTGAAGAACGCCCGGCTTAGAGATTGGGCGGGCTTACTTCTCCTGGCGGGTGACTATATGGAGTACTGCCGTCTTTTCTTGACTCCCGCTGCTGTAGCTCCTCCTGTTGTTGCAGCTCCTCTTGCTGCTACAGCTCTTCCTGCTGCCCCTGTCTGGCCACGGGCTCCTTCTTTTGTTTCCTTCCATTCTGATGATGGAGAGGAGGAGCGTCTAGCGCTTTCTCCTTGCGTGACCCAGCTCTACACACTGCCAGCTGGGGCTTCTCAGGTATGTCTTTTGAACTTGTTTCCTCGTTAGTGCCTGTTGTTTCAATGCTTTGAAATATTTGATTTGCCTTTGCAGGTGCCTGCGGAGGTGGTGTAGGAGTGGCTGCATGCCTATCAGAGTGCGGAGGCATTGGTCCGGAGACAGCGCCGTAGGATCCTTGAGGTATGACTGTCCCACATTTTTCATGTGTTTTGCATATCTTCTTGATTCTGAGCACTTGTATCCTCTTTTGAGTGCAGCTCGAGGCTGAGCGAGCACCGGTTGCTAATAGAGGGGACGTGGAGGCTAGCGGACAGTCCTTGCCTTCTTCCCAGAGATCGCCTAGCTTTTAGGGATTCTTTTTCTTTTTCCTGTTCATAGTTAGTGGAAGATAGATAGAAACTATATTTGTATAGTGAAAGCAACCACAGCAATGGTTTTGATTTAATGAAATGCTTTTTGTGTCCCTGAATGCATGTGATAGCCAAAGCATGGCTTTGAACAAGTGTTTACTGATAGACAGTAGTTTGTGAAAAGGAAATGCTGGCCGAATAATCGATTACTCGGCTATGTTGTTGCGGCCGAGGTATTGATTATTCGGCCACTACTTTTATTTTCCCAAGGAAGCTAGGTTTTGCTTTAGCCAAGCGGCATTCTTGTTCCACATTCCTTTGTATGCTTAGTCTTTGATTTCCTGTCTTTTGCTTTTGCCATGTTCTATAGTCCGTTTGCCAAACTCGAAAGTTTTCGAAGTTTCTTGCTCATTATATCGATGACCTTTAAGTTAGAAGGGATGAACAGCAATTCTCGTGTTCTTTAGTCGTTGCCGATTCCTTGAAAACAACATACTTATCTTTTGCGAGCTCAATACGCAGGGTTAGCTATATCTATCACTGAGTACAAACACATTGATGTTTTCCTTCTTTCCAAATGTTTGGTTGCCTACGTATCCCAATCAGGGAATCAGGCCATGAAAGTAGTTCCAAGATAACGACCTTTGAGGTTGGGTTTCCACTCGGGGACTTTTTCCTCACATGCTCTAAGTTTTGCCTAAGTTACCTGATGGAGGTTGAGTCCCTAGCGAGCTTTTGAATGCCTTAACTTTTGCCTAGGCTGCATTTTGCGTTTTCTTGCCCTAGCAGGTTTTGCTCTTACTTTTGCTTGGGCTACTTGGTCACCCAACGAGCATTTCTCTCACAAGTGGTTTTTGTATTTGATAGAGATCTTGGAAAGGAATTTGGTTTGGAGATGTTTTTCTGAATCTCTCTTGTGTTTGTACCTTTGTAATGGGCAAGCTAACCTTAAGTGTTCTCCCGGAGATAGCATCTTCTTTCTAAGTTTTGACAAAAACCTAGTTTCTTAAGTAACTAAAGTTCATCCCTTCTTCCTTTTTTGACATCGATACAGGGAACTTGATTCCTTGAAATTTCCCTTGCTTGGCAAAGAGATTATAGCATTCCAGCAATTGCAATTTAAAATTTCAAACCATTGAATAAGCCTAGTTTTAGAAAATAAAACAGAAATTCACTTAGCAGAAATGAAATGCCCAAACAGGGGCCCAAAAACATATCCTAGCTTGATTTAATAAAAGCAGTGTTTTAATGTTCTTTGCCATGTCGTGACTGCAGCATTCAGGGGTCGCCTTCCTTTGCTTTGATTTCCTCAATTTTATACTCTTGTCCACCCTCTTCTTTGCCAAACAGAGCCTTTGAACTGGGTCCATTCATGATGCTTGCGCAGGGGCTACTTCTTTGGGACATAAGTAGTCCCCAAAGGGAAATGTCAACTTGGACTTTCTCTTCTTCTTCCTCTTTGTCGATTGTGTAGTTATGGAGGAAATCATTTACCTCCTCTTGGCTGAATAGCGATACTAAGGAGATTCCATCGAGTGGATCTTCGCATTCTCCTTCCAATTCATTAAAATTGCCCTCCCCTGTTTGATACGGGTCTACGCATGTGAAATCTAGGTCCTCTTCTTCCTCTATCCACTGGCTGTAGTTGCATTCATCATAAGGATTGACCCATGGCTGCATTTGAAATTCTTCCACCTTTTCTACGAGATTGATTGTTTCCCAGACAATGGGAGGCGTCGGAATTCTAGGGCGGTTAATAGGTACCACTATTTGGGCAGGCTCGAAGCGGGCATGCCTTCTCATCATAATGACCCTTTCTTTCTCCTTCTTTCCATTCTCAAACCAGATACGTAGCCATTCATCATTTTCCACAAACGGGATATCGGGATCCTCTAAATTGTGTTTTGCCCAGGAGTCCTCCCTCCACTTCCTTAGTTCTTCCTCCTTTGCTCGTTCTTCCTCGTCACTCACATCGGGATCAATTACTTCTGATTGATCGGACTCAATATCTTCTCCCTCTTCCATCATGAAACACTCATCCTCCTCTGGGAAGGTTAGGGTTGGTTTGGCTTGGTTGTTTTGGACGATGTACTGGCCAGGATTATATGCAGGGTTGTGAGGTAGATTGATGAGATTGATAGCTCGAGGTGGCTCAGTGTTGGGTGTCTTGGTTTGTGTATTAGGTTGTGGAGGTTTTATGGTGCGGCTATCAATGAGATCTTGGATGTCATGACGAAGCCGTATGCAATTGTCTGTTTCGTGCCCAGCATGTTGATGGTAGGCACATTGTTTGTTTGGATCATGGTTTGGGCCATAGGGTGGCGGAGGAAGTGGTTTGTTCAAGGGTTTAAGATGCCCTTGACGGCTTAGAATGGTCAAGGCTTGGGTAGGAGTCATGTAGAGGGGACTAAAATTACGGCGGGGCCGGTTTGGGTTTCGGGATGAGCTAGCTTGGAAGGGGTCTTGTGGTGAGGCTGAGTTAAGGGCGTTGACAGAGGCGTGAGATGTACGAGTCGAAAAGGTTTTCTTGGGTGGAGGAGTTTCTTCTTTCCCAATGAGTCCCAGTTTGAGTCCTTCTTCAATCTGCAGCCCAGTAGCATGTAAGCGCTTGAAATCAGTGATAGCCTGCGTGTAGATATGCTTGAGATACTTGGGTTGCAGATTCTTGACAACTATCCTCACTTGATCCTCCTCAGAGGGGCGGCTCTTTATCTTGGCAGCCTTTTCTCTCCACCTTGCCACGAAGGTGACAAAGTCTTCGTTTGACTCTTGTTTGGTCATTTCTAAATCTCGGGTGGTTAGCTCAACTTGGACATTTTATGCATACTGCTTGATGAAAGCATTGGCGATCTCAGGCCAAGTGTGGTAGTGTTCGAACTCCAAGGTGAGGAACCAGTCGAGAGCACTCCCAGTGAGAGTTCTTTGGAATAGTTGAGCGATGAGCTCATCATTCAGTCCCATCGGCTTCAGAATGTTGATGACATGACGGACATGGCTGGTAGGGTTGCCAGTTCCATTGAACTTTTCGATGTTTGGCATTTTGAACTTTTCAGGAAGTTGGGAATCAGGGAAGAGACAGAGTCCTTCAAAGTCCAAAATTTGGTCTCCTTGGGAACGGGCCAAAGCGTGTTTGATTTCTTTGACTTGCTTGGCTAACTCAGGGTTTTCGGGCCTATTCTCGTTTGCCATTGATCTCTCTTCATCTTCAGCATCTCTTGCTGCCTTTTCCACTAGCAAAGTAGCGATTTGAGCCTGAAGCTCAGCGATAGTGGCGTCTTTGTCTGCCATGGGAATAGGAGGATTGCTTGATGAAGCTTGGGGTTGGTGTTGCTGAGAAGATGACCGCGAAGTCCCAGGAAGTGATTGGGACCGTTGCGGTGAGGGTGTTCGGACTGGTGAAGACGACAGGCAAGATGGCTGCAGTGGCCTCTGTTTGGCGTGGCTTCGGATGTTGTAAGAGTATAAAATTGGTTGTGGTTGCTTTCTTGATTTACCTATTGTGCCTGCTTGAAAGGTAAAGTACCTGTAAGTCAGTACTACTTGGCTTGTATAGGGCTAGGATTTGGGCTAAAAATCCCAGCCCTTTTGCACAGAGAGAGTTAATACAATATGATACAGGGTGTGAGAAAGAACTTGGAAGCAAGATGCAAGTAGGTTCCTAGCCTGTAGGTTCCTGCCTTAGTTTGATAAGTTCTATGGCTTTCTAATACGTGTAAGGTTTTTGGTAGTCTCAGGGTGCTCCGTTGTCAAAGGGCACCAATCCTTTCACCAGCCCATCATAGGCGGCAATTAGGTGATTCCCTTTTTGATATACCAAAAGGTACAAGTGACTGTGGAGTTTGCTGGAACCCCTAACATAGCCCATGTCATGCCGGGATATTAGGTGAACTCAACGAGGCTTGCCTGCTCGATGCATATGATAAATGAATTAAATAAGGCACGTATTAGTCTTATGTTGAACTTTTTGGTTATGGCTCTCATATCCCCAGCGGAGTCGCCAGAAAACTCTAGACACCTCCTGAATGGGGCATCGCCATACAGTTGTATCATCATTATGTTTGCTCGATTGGTTGCTCGCTTCATAAACCAAGATCGTGGATACTTCCATGGCTAGAGGTATCGCCACACGATAGCAGTTATCATCAAAACAGAGTCGCCACCTAGTTTATTTAAATTAGGAAAACAGATAGAGATTCTGGATATGGAAACCAAAAGTACAGTAAGGAGAAGGTGTTAGGCACCCCTCTCTGCCTAGCCGTGAAGCTAGCCCATAATCATTCAACATAAGACATGCAGATGCTTTATCTAACTCATACACGTAGTCTGTTTTTATGCCTTAAACAGTTAATAAGGTGAGCCAGGACTGTAAATTGAACATGCATCGAAAGCAAGAAACAAAACAAAGCTGTGGCCAGCGGATCGATCACTCGGCCGGTGAATGGATGTCGCGGCCGAGGAATCATGCTGATATCAATGTATCGGCCGAGGCATCGAAGCCCGGTGGTGTTCTTCCTCACACCGCATGAAAACTACAGATGATCAGAAAGCTACGATAAATGACATAAACATTAAATAAACCAAACCAGAGGCCGTTGGGCCTCACCATCTTGATCCCTCAGTTGCTTAATTGCTTCGGATCGATCGGGATTGATTGATTGATTGCTTCCTGAACGAAACCCTAGGGTTAGGGTTTAAACTCCGGGGCTGGATCGTCGGATTGATGGTCGCCTATGGAAGGTTGGGGCTTTTGTAGAGAGGGTTTTTGTGAGTATAGGAGCAGAGTATCGTGACTGATTTGAGGGTGTAGGTCTATCAATCTCCGTGTTTATTTTCGGATCCGAGGGTCTCTTTATATAGGCAAAGGGGTGACTCACTCGATCCAATCAAATCACGGGGATGCAATTGCAATTGCATTGCAATGCAAACTCTTCGTTGCAATCCCTGAACGTGGCCTGAACGCATCGGAGAGGCGGTGGGATTGGATCAGACGATCGACAGAAGGTTCGAGAGTCTGAAAAAAGGCCGATCTGGCGGCCGAGCAAAGGATGTCGCGGCCGAAGAATGGATGTGGCGGTCGAGCCATTGATCTGGCGGCCAAGGTTTCGATCTCTCAGGGAGATTTTTGGTGCAACAGGTTGCTCGGGTGAGGAATGGATGTTGAGGCCGTGATATCGATGTTACGGCCGTCCGATGGATTTTCCTAACACACTATCTTTCTGTCTGAAAGGCTATTTGGCTCTGGATTGGGTCCTCTAAGTGGCTCAAAGTTCGAACCATAAGTCCAGGGGTTTCACAAGAAAGCAATCAGCAATCATCGAATCCGTATCATCATCGGGATGGTCCCAAGGTGGGAGTTGAAATAATCGTTAGGCCAAATTGGGGTGTCTACACATATCATCGACGTAGACTTCGAATTCTTTGTGAATCATGTCGTGTAGTAACGCCGTGGCGGCCCGCTGGTAAGTAGATCCTGCGTTTTTCAGTCCAAAGGGCATGACTCGATAACAATACATCCCCCATTCAGTGACGAACGTAGTCTTTTCCCGATCCTCTAGAGCCAAAAGGATTTGATTGTACCCTGAGAAACCATCCATGAAAGAGAGCAAGGCATGGCCGGCAGTATTATCAACCAGCACATCAATGTGTGGTAACGGGAAGTCATCTTTAGGGCTAGCTTTGTTAAGGTCTCTGAAATCGACACAGACCCTTATTTTACCATCTTTCTTTGGCACGGGGACGATGTTTGCAACCCACTGAGGGTATTCGGTTACCATTAAGAACCCAGCGTTAATCTGTTTAGTGACTTCCTCTTTTATCTTAAGCACCCAGTCAGGTCTCATGCGTCTTAATTTCTGCTTTACCGATTTTGCATCAGGAGAAAGGGGGATCCGGTGCTCCACGATTTCGGGATCGATTCCGGGCATATCTGTGTGTGACCATGCAAATACATCTTCGAACTCTTTGAGCAAGTTTACAAGGGCTTCTCATTCTTCAACGGATAGCGCGGAACCAATCTGGGTCATCCGGGGATTCCCTTCATCTCTCAAATTTATTAAAACGATTTCTTCCTTTACGGGCTGAGCATGCCTTTCATCTTTCCGGTCGACTAGGGATCGAATTTCTTTGGGGATGTCCCCGTCGAAATCAATCTCTTCATCATCAGGGTCGACGCAATTTATTTCAAAGTCAGGGAAGTAAGTAGAATCAGATTCATTCATTTCGTCGTTAACGGAGGTCTCGGGGGCACCATACACACGGGTGGATTCGAACTTGAAATACAGACTCTGAGAGTTTGGGTCGAGAGGCACAAACTTGGACTCAGTAGACTCAGAAGACTCAGAGGACTCAGACTCGGACTCAGACTCAGGCTCAGATCCACGGCGAGTTGCACTCGGTATGAAAGTCCAGTTCTTGTACTCCCCAACGGCATCCATGATGAGCAAAGTCGGATCCTCAGGAGTATCTTGTTCCATCATCAGCACTTCTGCTTCTACAGCTGTACCCATTGATTCGTCTTCCCTGAACAGAGTTGCGAGACTACCCATGGCAAAGACCTCAATCCAGTCGGCTGGTTCCTCTTGTCTCTTCACAACCTCAGCTTTTTCATCGCGATCCGGCCAGACATCGTTGGCGAATATCTCAAATCCTGGTAGGAAGGTATTGGTTTCCTCATCCCAAAATGGTTCCGGCTGCTCCTGGTAAATCTGTTTTGCTTCTTCTTTGACAAAGTAATCTTCCAGCCTGTTCCCCTTTTTCACCTTGCTGTTACTCGAGGGTGAGTAACCAAGGCCAGTTGTGCGCATCAGAGTGCCCTGGCCTTCAAACTTTGCAGGGCCCTGAAGGTTCTTTCTCAGTCCCAATCCTGGCATGTAGGACATCTTCTTTATTATTTTGATGGCGACATTGCTAACAAGGAAGTCTTCATCAATTCTAACTGAATAGACGGATTTGGAGGTATCCAAAGAGAAACCTCCCAAGGCGATATCTTCTTCTCCGTGTTGAATTTCCAAGAGTGGGGCATTGTCCTCAACAGGGGCATGAATCCCAGAGTCTCCGTGGATAGTGAGCATTCCTGTTTCCAGTCCCAGCCGAATTTTCTGATGGAGTGTAGAGGGCACAGCCATGATGTCCGGCCGGTGCAGCCAGGGCCTTTCCAGCAACAGGTTAAAAGAGGCGGGAATGTTCACCACATGAAACTCCACTTCTGTCTGATATGGTCCGAAAGTCATAGGAATCATGAGAGTCCCAACCACATCTCTCCGAGTGTTGTCATATGCTCGAACCTTGACTTCTGATGGGGAGAAGTCCTTATTTTTGTACCCCAAGCAGTAAGCAACGTGGAGTGGACAGACATTAATTGCTGAACCATTGTCAACCAGGATTACTGGAACCGAGTTGTCACGGCATTTCAGGGTGATGTGCAATGGCTGATTATGATCAGTTCCTTTGGCAGGTAGGACTCGATCAGTGAAGGTAATGGCATGCTTGACAGGTATGGTTTTGATCAGGGCCACAAGCTCATCGGGAGTTATGGCAGAGGGAACTTTCAGTTGAGAGAGCGCTTGAATGAGCCCTTCGCGATGACGTGTGGAATGGACCTACACATCCCAAATAGACATCTTGGCATGGGTCTGCTCGAGTTGACGCTTAATCATTCTTTTGGGGTTTTTCTCTGGTCGAGAAGGCTCCTTTGCTGGTGGATCAAAGGGTCGGAAGGTGTTTTTTACCGGGGTGGTGAAGGGATCAGAGGGCCCTGGGGCTACAGAGTTGGAGGATTCTCCGACTTGAAGGTTTGGAGGTTGGTAAACACGGCCGCTTCTGGTCAGGTGATCAATCTGACGGTACTTTGATTCTTCGCTCCATAAATCGGCCAGGGCTTTACGCTTGTTCCCGATAGTCGTATCCTGCAGATTGGCAGCTAAATCGGCAATGACTAAGTCATCCCACAGATCTTCGGGTTTCCAGTTTTCAGCCTCCATTGCTGTCTTGTTGACGGTCCATTCTTTGTTTCCCACTCTTATGTTGACTACCTCGGTCTTTGCCCATAAGTTTGTTCCAACCCCTGGCTCATCTTCCCATAAGTTTATCATAGTAACATCAGCGTCTTTTGGAAAAGTAACCGATGGTTCGGATTCAGTCCCATCTACAAGGTAGTCCATTGGACCAAACCCATTGCTAGCGATTTCCTCTTCGAATCCAGGAAGGTTCGGGTACAGGGTGAGGTTTACATTGCTATACAAGTTATTGATGACAAAATCATTAAAATGAGAGAAATCCGGGCGGAGCGGAGTGAGCTCTGGCCAGTTGAATGTCATTATCCCAGGTGGGTACCCTGGCTGATATTCCTCGCCGAACAGTGCTGGCAAGGAGAAGGTGTCCAGAGGGTCATTCCAAGCCAAAAGCTGGTATTCGTCACGGGTTGGGTCCCATCCCCACTCAGGCACGTCTTGGAAAACTTAGCATTCTTCCCCCTAGTTTTCAAATAGCGCATACAAGGAGAATCCATCAAGACGATCTGCATGGATGTTTTGCCAGTCAATTTCCCATCCGGCCTCGAATAAAGGTTCGTCATTCCTTTGGAAGTTGGCGGCTTCAAACTCTTCCCAATCAACAATCAGCTCTTCCCATGTATCTTCCCATTCCCATATAGAACGAATGGCAGTATCTCTGAGAATTTCACCAACAGGCATTGGTTCGGTATCGGGGATAATGAACAGGGTAGGGTCAAATTCTGAGAGGTCTTGGTTTTCAGCTAAGGTGATTTGGTTGATATGGAAGGGAGCATTGTGTTGCGGTAGAGGGTTTGAAACGGTGTTTGGTTTATCGGCAGGTGGAGCATCGACAACCTTGTTATCGATGAGGTTTTGGATTTCATGACGGAGGCGGATGCAGTTGTCGGTGGTATGGCCAGGCATTTGGTGGACATCACAGTAGATATTCTGGTTTAGGTTTGGTGGAATGGTTTGTGGTGGCGGAAGAGGTTTCAACACTCCGATTTCTGTGAGTTTCTTAAGAATAATGGACTTGGGAGTGCTGAATTGGGTGAAGGTTCGGTTTTGGGATTTTGGTTTTTCAAAAATTTGGTTGACTTCTACAGGTTTAGTGGATGAGGTTCCTGCCTGATTGGCATTCCCGAAGAGAACGTTGCTATTTCCCGAGTATACCCTCTTGGATTTTGACCCCGATCCTAATTCTTTCTTCTCCAAAGTTCCATCCCGTAAGGCCTCTTCTACAGCCAGCCCAGAATCATAAAAGGTTTCGAAATTTGGGGCAGCCTGAGAAAGAAACATGTAAGGAGCAAAGGAGCTTGGCAGGTTCTTGGTTATGATCTGTATCTGTTCTTTCAAATCAGGCTTATTCTGCATCTGGGCGGCCTTAGCCCTCCAACGCTTCACAAAGTCGGCGAAGTTTTCCTTCTCATTCATCTTAGTGCTTTCCAACTCCCTCGTGGTCATTTTCAGATTGACGTTGAAGTCATACTGAGCCACGAAAGCTGTCCCGATGTCTTCCCAAGTCCTTTTCTTAGAGGGTTCGAGGGTGAGGAACCATTCCAGGGTTGGACCAGACAATGACTCATAGAATAATTGGGCCATGGCTTCCTTTTCAATCCCACGCTTAGTGAGGGAACCGACGTATCCTTGGAGATGGGCTCTTGGATCACCGGTACCATCGAACTTTGCAAAGTCCACTCCTTTGAACTTTTCTGGCAACTTGGCATTCGGAAAGAGGCATAGCTTGCTCATGTCAATTTCTCCTTTTCCAAGTCGTTTGGTCTCTTGGACGGATTCCTCCAATTTGCCAATCTTATCCATAAGGGCGGCCAGGTTGGGATCAGCTGCTGGTGTCTCATCTTTGGGTCGTTCGAGCTGTAGGGGAGTCTTAGTGAGGAGCTTGTCAGTGATTTCCTGCATGCTTTCCATTAGCATGTTCATGTCATTTTTCATGGAAACTACGGTGGCCTTGAGTTGTGCGTCGACACCGGCGAAGGACTGTTTGAACTGAGCATCCATGTTGGCCATGTTCTGCCTGAGTTCTTCTATTCCGTCTCCTTGATCAGCCATGGGTAAAGGACCTTCGGGCGGGATTGAGACCACGGGTTCTTCTACCACGGGTTCTCCTAACAACGGTTGTTCCTCCTGCGCAACTTGGACTTCAAACAGTGGGGTTTCTTCCAGGGTGTCTATGCAAACTAGTCTTTGGGACAGACGAAACCAATTGGGTACGGCCTCTTTTCTCCGCAGGCGATCAATGTTGGCAGTACTGACAACAAGTCAAAAGGGAGCAACTCATAACCGATCCGAATGCTCGCCCTACTTCTACCCATCTCCTAGAAACAAAGGCCTAGGACCTACCGTGGCTTGAATCTCACTTAAAACGTTTGTACAGAAGATTTTCGATACTCCGGCTAGGTGCTGTCAGGCAAGTTAAATTCCGAACGGGTCGGAACCAGAGCCAATCTCATTACCGTGACCATCCGAGACAAAGCAATGTGACTACCGGAATCCAGATACGCACGCACTCAAGGCTAGACTCAAACCAAGGGAGCCGTTCGGGTATGGCAAACACCGGAGGTATCGCAAACTCCATGGATTTAAAGTCTCCTAGACCGACCGGAGGGCCCTAAAGAATTCTAAGGGGGCCAAATCCTCTAGCCTGCAAGATGCAATGGTGCATGAATGATGTGTGTGTAAAGGAATAAAAAGGCACGTAAACAGGATATAACACACAAGTCCTAGCCATGGGTTTCTGTCCTAGTTGGGATGGTTTTACGGCTATATACAAGTGCAAAGGCTGGTTTTGGTCTCAGAAGGGTTCCCCGGACTAGAGCCAAGATGTATTACCCCATGTCGAGTGTATTGCAAGACAATGGTCGAACAGCACGATGGCTCATCATAGTCGAGGGTTGCTAGGCGTTCCGGGAGAGCTTGTCACCGGTAAACCGGGCAAGGTAGCCAAAACACGCTAGCGAGGCTTGTGCGGTGCGAAGTGTACAGGATAAAAGAGCCTAATCTTCCGAAAAATATTTGAAAATCCCCCTTTCGAAAACACCTTTCAAGCTTGGCCTTCTTGATCATTCAATACTTTTGTTCATTTTTTTTTTTAAAAAGTATTGATAAAAAACTGTCCCCAGCAGAGTCGCCACTGTGGGCTCCCGTGCCCTTTTTTTGAAAGATTTGCCACCCGGATTTTTGAGATGGATCATCCGAGAAACCGAGGAGTTGCTTGCAAAAGGCTTTCGGTCTAATGAAAATGTTGAGATTTTGGGTTCGGGAGCCACATTACGAATGGGGAAGGTTTTTCTTTAAAAAGCACCCCACTCGCCCGGTAAAACAGGTCTCTACTTAATATTTTCATAAGGGGGAATCTTCAATATCATTTGGAATATCAAGCTCTTTAATAAAGCACATAACGGAGATGGGACATGGGAAATATATCACATTGACGTGCATGTGGTGCTGTCTGTACATTCGTGATAAAATGACGTGAACAAATGGAATAAAAATCATCCAGCAAACTGTCTGGACCTCAGCCAGACTGTTCGCGGCACCTCAACATGCCGTACGTGGTACTTGCTCTGCTGTCAGAGTGTTACAGACTTTCAAAACATTATCTAGCTCATTGTTTTCTCTGTGCATCTTTTAGAAAACTAATCAGACACCTCATGGCAGCCAGATCATCCCAAAAATGTTGTTGTTTTCTCGAAACAATGTTTTAAAATAGTTTTGACATATTTGATCATTCGGGATGATCTAGAAAGCCTTTTTAAAGAGCTAAAACATGGCTTGTAGATGTGGTCTTATTTTGAAAGCAACAGAAACAGTAAACAGCAGATACAGACAACCACAACAGATGAAAACTCAGATCTAGATAGCCTGCCTGCGATAATACCAACATACACAGATGCCGTGCGCTGAGGGTCAGGGTGCCGCGCGCCTGATCAACAGGCCATGCGGTTTCCCAACCTCAGCACAGTATTGTTTTTATTTTATGAAAATGGATTTCGAGTCAGGATCTAACCAAAAGGGATTAGACCTACTGACAGAAGAGTCCCCTCAGGACCAGAACGGAGTCTAGTCCGAGGAAACTAGTTTTTACCTTTGGTTTCGAGCTTGATCAAGGGCTATTGATGTAAGGATGTGGATGGATCATCACGGATGTAGATGGAGGAGGTTGAATGAGACAAAGGGAGTATGGGTGTGAGTGGAGGTTAAGTATTTTGGGTGATAGAGCTTTGAAGTTAATGAAAGATCAACTTCAATGATGAGAAGGGAGTGAGTGAAAGCACTTAAAGAATGTCTCTTGAGAATGACATTCTTGAAGACTTGGAAATGGAAGTGGAAGTAGGAAAGTGGGTGTGAAAACTAGAGAGAGAAAGCTTATGGAGTGAGAATACCCAAAAGCAAAGAGAGCCAAAAGAAAGGCCAAGAGGGGACCCCTTTACTTGAGTGGAGGGGTTAATTTATAGGCAAAGGCCAAGGATTTTGAATTTCAAATGGTGGAGGTATTTTCTGGGCGGGCCAGAAGTGCATTTTCGGCTGAGCTAGTCATCAGCTGTGGCTCAAACTGGCGTGGCCGACAGCTTTCTGAGCCAGTCAGCTTTTTGCTCAAGGTGCCGTGCGGTGAAGTTTGGCCGCGCGCGGCTTTTTGGGTTTCAAGATGCCGTGCGCTCCAGTCAATCTCCGCACGGTGCCTCCTTCTTCGGTCCAGGGTCTTTTGGGCTTTATCTGGGCTTTTCAGGTTTTCGAGCTCTTTGGGTTTTTTGGTTTACATGGGCTTAGGGAAATCCTTTTTCAAGCTCGCAAAGGTATTGTTTCCTTTATTTCATCATCGGGGCGGACAAAGACTCTCCGAGGTCCGAATTGGGGTGTCTACACAAACTTATAAGAAGAGAAAGAATATTGTGCCTGAGGCCTCAGAGGAAGAGGAAGAAGAAGGAAAAGGAGAAGAAGGAAAGGAAGAAGAGAAGAAGGAGAGGAAGTAGTAGTGATATTGGGCGAAGCGAGTCCCCTCTGAGGGACTCGACGAAGGGCAATGGCATAGTGGTTGAGGTGGGGGAGACCAGGGAGGTTACAGTAGAGTAGGTGGAGTTTCAAATGGAGGAAGGGTCATCGGGACACCAACCCGTCTCAAAGAGGGATTTTGAGGAATTCATGGATGATGCCACGCTCGCCCTTCTGCTCTGGGATAATCCGGCTGTAGTCGCTGCAGTTGTGGCCGCATGAGAGGAGCAACAGAAGGCCATAGGTTTGGCCTAGGAGGAGGAGCGTTTGAAAGATGAGGCCGAGAGGGCTCGGATTGATGCAGAGGAGGTTCTGAGAGAGGCAGAGGCCACTGAGAGAGCTCGGGAGGAGGTGGATTAGCCAAGGGTACTAGTAGCGATAGTGGCGGCAGGTTGGAGTGTGGTCCTTTTTTCAGTGATAGCATATGTGCCTCCCTACACCACACTTGTTCGTACAATCCGGCTTTTCGGGCTGCAGGTCGCGGCAAGCAGACTACAATGCCGAGCTCGTTCTGAGAGACCATGAGACTCATATCTCCAAGACTTGGACAGAGGAACATCTTCGAAAAACCCTTCCTTTAGTTTATTGAACGTACTTGAATTGCTTTGAATAGAATACGATATATGGCACTGTGGGCTCCCGCGCTCGAAAAGCGCTAACCCGAAGAGTCGCCACCCGTATTTTTGAGATGGATGATCCGAGAAATCGAGAGTTTGATTTGAAAAAAAAAGGCTTTTGGTCTAACGAAAACGTTGAGATTTTGGATCCGGGAGCCACGTTACGAACGGGGAAGGTTTTGTTGAAAAAGCACCCCGCTCGCCCGGTAAAACTGGTCTCTACTAAGCATTTTAAATGGGGGATTTAATACCATTTGAAAAACTTAACTTTAAAACATATACGGGGAAGGGACACGGGATAGAATATAACACATTGGCGTGCTTGTGGTGCGAACTGTACAGTATGAAATGGATGAGCAATGTACAGGAAATGAAATAACAACATCATAACAGACTGTCAATACCACAAGAGGTGCCGCGCGATACACCGGATGCATCGCACGGTACAACCAAAGTACCGTGCGGTACACCTGTCTGCACATTCCAGAATCAGTTTGCTTTTACATGATAGAACAACCCATAGGTCCGCAAAATAGTTTGTTATATTTTCCGAATCTTTGAAAAATGATTTATGAGACTCATTTGTTCATCTTATCATGTAAACTAATGTTAAAAGCTTTTAGGAATGTTGAAAGATCTCATGAAGTAAAAAAAAGGACTTTTAACATGAAACTTGAATCTAGAATGTACCCGCACGATCTTTAAGCAATATTAATCGAAATATGAAAAAAAAAGCAAAAAGGAAAAGAAAAAGAAAAGAAAAGAAAGACTTTGAATGTAAAGCTCGTTTGAGACCCAAACTCGGTATAGAAAGACCGAGAAGGGCCTCGATCGGCTCCCCTCAAGGCTAAATGTGGTTTAGCCCAAGGAAATGGATTTATACCTTTTGATCGAAGCTTGGATGTGCTTGAAGGTGGAGGAATGGAAGTTGATTTGGATTGAACTTGAAAGATTTGAGAGCAAATGGGTGTAGAGAGAGAGAGAGAGATGTGTATAGTGGTGGTGGGTGTAAGAAGTTGTAGAGAGAGAATCAAAAGAGAGTATTTTTAGAGAGAGAGAGTGAGAGCCAAAAAAATGGCATAGTAACTTTACTTGGAGTTGAAGGGGTACTTCTCAACTAGAGAGGGGGTGTATTTATAGGCAAAAAGATACTTGGAGAGCACCCAAAGAATGAAAAAAAAACGTGAGAAATGTGCTCTGCCCAATCAGCTGACGCGCATGGGAATCTGTCAGACGCTCCTCCTGAATGCCGCGCGATGGAGTGATTTTTGAATTGAAATGCCGTGCGGTGGAGTGATTTTTAAAATTTTCTAAGGTGCCGTGCGCCCTTTTGAAGTGCCGCGCGGTTTGTGAGTCAGCACAGCACACCAAACTTCGCGAGGGCGCCCCGGACACTCTCGAACTCGGATTTGGACTCGGTTTGAAGCGTTGGAAAGCTCGTCGAGTCCTCTTTCTAACCCAATTGGTTTCACTCAAAGTAATTTTGTACATTGAAAAGTGTGCCCATTTTACCCTCAATGTGTCATGGAAAAAGTTATTTTTGACAAAACAAACGCATCTTTCTCTTTTGCAATTGAACCAAAGGCCACCCTACATTGTTGAAAAGGGATTTTCTTGAGGTTAGAGAAGGAGTAGCAAAGGAGTAGCAAAGGAGCAACAATCCAAGCCTCGAAGGTATATTTTTCCTTATTTCATCATCGGGGAAACTTAAAGATTATTCAAGGGTCTAGATTGGGGTGTCTACAGGCACGCTTGCATAACTTGAACCAACCATCTGCTGTTAGGCTGAGTTGATTACCTTGAACTTGAAAATGAATGCCTGGTATACAGTCATATTTCCCCTGTTGTTTGTTCTTGTGCTTAAAATAGGAGAGAGCGAGACAACAGGATATTTGTGGCCACGGAGGCACGAGTAGTTCCCTAGCTTTGTATGAAAGACTGCTGGAAAGAGTGAGGCAGCTAGTGGACGAGGCGGGCTTCGACCAGTTCATACAGATCCTGTCACCAGTCAGGAATGACCATGCCGTCCTAGTTGCACTTGCAGAGAGGTGGAGGGATACCACCAATACCTTCCACCTACCGCTCGGGGATATGACGGTGACACCCACAAACTTTGTGACGATCACCGGTGTAGAGACCTGTAAATTCCTTTATTTAATTTTAATGCTTGTAATTTAGGAAAAGGGGTGAAAGTGACGTGAATATGAATGTGGGGATTAAATGTGCAAAAGTTTGGAAAATATGGGTGTTTGTGTGATATAGTGCATGTGTGCATAAATGTGTGTGCCCAGGGAAAATAATTCCCATTCTCCAACTCTCTCGGCTCTCTCTCTCTTCTCTCAGTCTCTCCATCTCTCTCAGTCCCACACCCAAAAACTCCTCTCCAAACTCAAAACCCACAATGATCAACCTCAACTCCATCTTCCACTTGCGTATTCGGGCTCGTATCGCGTTAGATAGAGCTCGGTTTGGTGTTTTGCTTGGTTTGGATTACGGAAGCTAGGGCTTGCTCAATCTCTTCGGTTTCTGCTTGGATACTCGAGGTAGGGAATTCCACCTTTCTTTATATGTTATTTGAGTGTTTCTTTGCCTTTCTTGAGCTTGTATTGGTTGTTGTTGGGATTGGATTGAAATTTGAAAATTTCTATCAAAATCGCCTGAAAGATACTCTTCCTACCGGTAGAAACTTTCCGCGTATCGGTTGGACAAGTTTTCATAACTCGCTCAAACCTACTGCAGCAGCTCAAAGATATTCATCCACCAACCGGTAGGCCAAGTGCAAAATTATTTCGTTCAAATGTTGGCCTTTCTGTTTCCAGTTTCTATTGGTAGGACTCATTCACCCACCGGTAGGTCAAGTGCAGAATTCTTCTCTTCTACCGGTAGGACTCATTCACCTACCGATAGGCACAGTGTCTTGGAGCTGCTTTTCCTACATTTTTCAACTCACTTTTTAGAGCTTCTCATCGACTCTAATGGGTTTGTTTATGCATTCTTTCAAGTGTTTTGGAGAGTATTACTTGTTTCACACTAGAGTGGTATCCAATGGACTTGAATGAACTCGTTGAGTTAAGAAATGTGAAATATAAGTTATTGCACGTTGAAATATGAACGATACACATGAGCATGTGAACAACGCGCGGCGAACACTTGGGCCCCATGGACGGGTGGATGCCTGGCAGGGGATATCGGGATCCCATAATTGGCCTGACAGGAGCTAATGCTCATATTGAACACTCAAGGCCTAACCTACAAGGTGGGCGCTTGGCAGAGGATATCGGGATACCATAATTGGCCCGGTAGGAGCTTCAGCTCAGACACACAAAGGATACGAGATGTTGAGACACGAATAGAATGAACAAGACTTAAGAGTATGTCGAGAAGAAGGATTGGTGATAGTTGGACACTTGATCATGATAAGTTGGGCTTACATCCATTGTCATTTGGTTTCTATCTTTTGTTCTTCCATATCGCTCTTTTGCATATAGAGTTTGTGTAGACTTTTCTACTGGGCTAGTGTTGCTCAAGCCTTATCTCACTATCAGGCGCTAACCCGGAATAGTAGCTTGCATGACTGGAATGCTTGGAGTGTGGACATACCTTTTGAAAGCTAACCAAAGGAGTTACTTATTCATCTTTGTAAATTTCTTTTAAAAGATTTATTTGTAACCTAAGTTATAGTTCTTTTGTCTAAGGAATATTTGTAAACTCTTAACTCTTTTGACACTTGATACTTATGTTAATTTGGGCCGTTGAGCCGATGATGTAATATTTGGAGTTCTTATGGGCTTGGAACTATGATTATGGAAATGGAAATACAGTGATCTTTTGGGTTTCGTATGGAATAATGTGAGGATTTATTTATGGAAAATCTTTTATATTTATGTTAAAAATCGAGGGCGTGACAACATGGCATCAGAGCATAGGTTTAGAACACCTATAGACCGTGGGGAGGTGTTTCACCTCATGGGTTCAAAATGTCATGCCTTCTAACATAACTTGTGCATGCTTGTGTGACTAGCATTCATGTGACTACTTGGCATTGCATTTTCATTATTGTAGGGGGGTGTAGAGTTATTAATCCATGTTGGGAAGTTGAGGACTTTGACCTCATTGTAATAATGTTGTGGTTAAAAGTTTTTCCTTTCTTATATCACTTAATAAGATGCCTCCGAGGATGCGTGATAGATGAGGTAGGGCTGGAAACAAGGGTGGTCGTGGCCGTGGCTCTGGTCGTGGGGTACCTCTTGAGGATGAGGTTAGTCAGCATTGGGACAACCAAGGTGGGGATCCGCAGGCAGGGGCCGGTCGAGGTGCAGGAGTACCTCACGCTCAAAATCAGTTTGCTAGGGATCTCCTCGCAGCACTTACAGCTGCAAATCTTTTAAACCAAGCTCCTAGAGAGAATGTCGAAGATCGAGTCATGGTAGCGACGCGAGAGTTTAGTCGTAGGAATCCACCGGTGTTTGAAGGGACCAGTAGTGACCCTTAGGTAGCTAACCATTGGCTAGCTCAAATTCGGAAACTCTTTAGGGCTCTCAATATCACCAAAGACAACATCAGAGTAGGTACTGTGACTGTTTAGTTGGTCGGAGAGGCCAGTGAGTGGTGGGAATCTATCCTAGAGTCAAGGAAGGATGATAGGACAGTGGCAAGGACCGCGGCTTAAGCAAATGAATCGGATGTTGAGAATTTGACATGGGCTGAGTTTGAGGTGCTTTTTGAGGAGCAGTATTTTCTGAAAAATTCACGTGAAAATCTGAG
Source organism: Rhododendron molle (assembly GCA_025413875.1). Lineage (NCBI taxonomy): Eukaryota > Viridiplantae > Streptophyta > Magnoliopsida > Ericales > Ericaceae > Rhododendron > Rhododendron molle. Next base: position 15,134,381 of record CM046398.1, on the reverse strand, counting down.
GGATCAATTTGAGAAGTTAGAGCAAGGAAACATGACCATGTCGAAGTATGCACAGAAGTTTCAATCCTTATCTCATTTTGCGCCAGAGTTGGTGGCGAAGGAAGAGAGAAAATGTAGACACTTTGAGAAAGGGCTGCATAATACCGTAAGGAGGATGGTAATGGTGCAATGCAAGACAAAATATGCTGAGATTGTTAAGTGTTCGAGGAGTATTGAGATATCGAAGGAAGTGCAACGGAATAGGGGAGTTTGGAAACCGAGACAACCAATCGTGAGTGCGAGTTCTTCGTCAGGGAGTTTTGAGAGTCAGAGGAGGAAAAGGCCAAGGGAACCAACTCAGATACTGCAGGGTAGTTCGTTGAACCACAGGGTTCGTGTTTGCCAAACAAGTTAAAGAAATCAAGCATGCTTTGGCGCGCTCACAAGGAGACCGAATCCTTGACTTTAAAGGGCTTTGCCTCTTCCCAGATGCCCAGCTACCAGAAAGATTCAAAATGCCTAACATTGAGAAGTTGAATGGGATTGGTAACCCTACCAGTCATATCCGCCATGTCATCAACACCTTGAAACCTATGGGTCTAAATGAAGAGCTCATTACTCAACTTTTTCAAAGGACTCTCACTAGCAGTGCTCTCAATTGGTTCCTCACTCTGGAATTTGTGCACTACCAAACTTGGCTAGAGATTGCCAATGCTTTCATTAAGCAGTATGCATACAAATCCAGATTGAGTTAACCACTCAAGATTTGGAAATGACTAAATAAGAGCCGAATGAGGATTTTGCTACTTTTGTGGCCAGATGGAGAGAAAAGGCTGCCAAGGTAAAGAACTATCCTTTTGAGGAAGATCAACTAAGGATAGTTGTTAGAAATCTGCAACCAAAATATGTCAAGCATATTTACATCCAGACTATCACTGATTTCAAGCGCTTGCATGCCACTAGGCTTGAAGATGGAATCAAATTCGGACTCATTGAGAAAGGAGAAACCTCTCAGCCTAAAAGACCTTCCCCGCCTGCACTTTTCATGTCTTAGTAAATGCCCTCAACCCCACCTTACCCCAAGACCCTTTCCAAGCTTCATCCTGAAACTCGAGCTGCCCTCGCTGCAACTTTGACCCATTCTATATGACTTTGTCCCAAGCTTTGACCATTCTGAGCCACAAAGGGCACCTCAAGCCCTTGAACAAGCCACTCCCTCAACCACCATATGGCCCAAGTCATGACCCCAACAAACATTGTCTTTACCACCAACACCCTGGGCATGAAATGGACCATTGTCTACGTTTCCACCATGATATCCAAGATCTTATCGAAAGCCGAACCATAAAACCACAGAAACCCAACGCACAAGCCAATCCACTCCCTACCCACAATGATGAACCACCACCTCGAAATGTCAACCTCATAAGCCTATCCCACAGCTCCACATAACACTACAAGAAAAAACACATTTGGCGACCAAACCACCTTTCGTCGCAGATTGTACAAATTTCGTGACTACATTCTTTATTCTTGCCGATTGTGGGGGCCTTTTGGCAACAAAAACATAATTAGTCAGCAAAAGGCTTCTATTTGGCTACCAAGTGTCATTGGTTGCCAAAAATAAAACTATTGACGATGAAACAATTAGTCAGCAAAAAAATATTCGGCGACAAAGCATTTCAGTCGGCAAAGCTACCATTCGGCTACGAAAGGGTTTTGGCTGCCGAAACAATCAATTGGCGACAAAATTATTAGTCAGAAAAAAGAAATACTCTATTATATCATAATAAACTTAAATATTTTATACCATCATACATCATATTTTTTGTTAGATTATTTGGCTACGAACATGTAATGAGCTTGATGTTTTGTAGGAATTATCTCATCAATAACATTTACAAAATGTACGGAATCAAATGAAAATAACATGCAGTTTATGAGCCCATAATTAGAGGTTTATCAAAGTGCACTACCTATACTAAATATAATGATTGCCAATCATACGGCTATAGCTTTCTGGTCAACTCCATATTTTTCTTGACTAGTAATCTTGACGTCACTAAAAAATAAACAGATCCGATGATAGAATTTTTGTTATGGTTATATTGGTACCATACATTCACTAGTAGCAAAACATATATACTATAAACTAAATTTGTATTGTTGTTGTAAGTGAATGTATGGTAGCTATATAATCATAACATAAACTACACGATTGAAATCGTTCAGTTTGTAGTGTCCACCAAGCATATTAGTCATGCAAAATATGGACTTGATCAGATAGCTATAGCCGCATGATCGAAAATCATTAAATTAAGTAAAAGGTAGTACACTGTGATAAACCTCTGATTATGGGCCCATAAATAACATATTTGTGGGCTGCCAAAGCCTGGGGCTTTTGGACCCCTAGGTTTTTGTAAAATAGTTTGCCACCCGAGAAACCTTGAACTTGAAAGTGATATTTGAGTTTGAAAATAAACCAGAGATTTTGAGCTCGGGAGCCAAGTTACGAAAAGGGAAGGCTTTTGTTCGGCACCCTTCTCGCCCGAAACGAAGATCGGTCTCTACTAAATATTTGTGGGACTTTCAAAAAATGCTTACATTCTTAACATTTACAACGCGTAGCAAGTAATATGTGTGGTGTTGGCATGTGCTGAGTGTATAGTATATACAAAGGTAAAGCATAACAGAAAGCGACATGCAGTGAATGGAAAGAATGTAAACTGTTGAAAACTATAGCAAATGGAGACAACTCCTTTGTGCTGGGTTCCCTGTCCTGATCAATTTCTGAAAATGTTTTCTTTTTATCCAAATAGTGGATTAATTGGTAAAATGCGTGGATAATAGTTTTTTAAAAATGTTTCGAGGTGTTTTTAGATCAAATAGTAAAATATAGTATTTGAAAAAGAGTAATGAATGCTAGAAATGGACGTAAAAGCCCTTGGACCCCACTGATATTTCGAATAATCAGCGAGCCTAGGAGGAGGTGCTTTATGGTAAGGAGTGAATGCCCAACACAAGGCACTCGAACCGTTTTGAAAATGTTTTGAGGTATTCTTAGATGGAACAATAAAGGGAAAGCATTGAAAAGTATTGAAAAACAAGTAATAAATGCTAGAAAAAGATGTAAAAGCCCTTGGACCCCATTAATATTTGAAATAATCAGCAAGCCCAAGAGGAGGCGCTTTGTGCTGGGGAGTGAATGCCAAGCACAAAGCACTCACGATCGCATCTTTTCGTAACAAGAGCCCACGATTGCATTAACCTACTCATATCCCACTTTAGGTTCCTGGTTTCCTCAAATGAATAGAAACTAGAAATGTAGGTAGTTTACTACCTTTCGAGTGCTTGATCAAGACTTTGAGCTTCGGTTTGAATGGTTTGATGAATGTTTTGAGTTGAGAAATAATGAAGGGACTTTTTTGTATTTTGTATCATTGATCAAGCCTTCAAATTCATGGTTCTATTTTGTATCATTATTGGAGAGATCTAAGGTAGTTCGGGGAGTCTCAAATTGTGGTGTCTATAGTTTCCCCTCTTTGGTGGATACTCAGGTACCACAGCTGGATACGAGTACGCGTCAATGATCAAGACTCCCCAATAATGAAGGGACTTTTTTATGGTAGAGTACTGAGGGAATAGAGATTTTTGGGATGGAAATGAGATTTTTCTCATTAAATATAAGACATTTCAGATTTTTCTTCAAGTATATATATGAAGAAAACCCAAAATATATATATTCTAGAGAGAGAAATGAGCTCCAAACTTGAAGAGAGTTTCAAGAATGGAGGGAGTGTATTGTGTATTATAGTGTCTTGAAAGTGGCTCTAAACACCTCTATTTATAGGAAAACTGAGGAGGGGTGTCTATGCAGAGTTAGAGTCAGCTAGATGCTTTGTAGGGGTCACGATGAGATTCCTGCAAAAACTAGAGCTGTCAGTAACAGAAAAAGATTCCCCAGTGCTAGGGAGTTGGTATTCAAAGCTAGGCAATTGATGCCTTGTGCTGGGCAATTGATGCTTTAGGCTAGGCAGTTCTTGAATTATGGTTTAGGTTCTGGGATGCTCTAGAATCATTGATCAAGCCTTCAAATTCATGGTTCTATTTTGTATCATTATTGGAGAGATCTAAGGTAGTTCGGGGAGTCTCAAATTGTGGTGTCTATAGTTTCCCCTCTTTGGTGGATACTCAGGTACCACAGCTGGATACGAGTACGCGTCAATGATCAAGACTCCCCAATAGAGTATCCTGGAAACCCTTAGACCAAATAGCAAATAAGTAAACATTAGGTTGCGCTCAGAGGGCTGCCTATGTACCCCGCTCTAGGGATCAAACTTGCGTAGTTCATTGGGGCAAATGCATCCAAACAAACGAAACCATGCCCATGATCATATTTGCGATGGAAGCATGAGAAAATAAATGGGACGTACCCTCACAGTAAATTGAATTTGAATAATTTGCCGTTGAAATTGAAAGTGGGGCAGACCCTCGCAGTAGTGGATAGACCCTCGCAGTAAAGTTGAATGGAACAAACCCACGCAATAAATTTGTTTTTTTGAAAATGGGACAAACCTTCACAGTAAAGTTTGTTTTTGAAAATGGGATGAACCCTTATAGTAATGGGATGAACCCTCGTAGTAAAGTTGTGCTTGGAAATGGGACGGACCCTTGCAATAAATGGGATGAACCCTCTTAATAAAGTTGAGTGGGACAAACCCTCGTAGTGAAATTGAGTACGACAAACCCTCTCAATAAATGGGACAAACCCTCACAGTAAAGTTTGTTTTTGGAAATGGGATTAACCGTAACAGTAAATGGAACAAGCCCTCGTAGTAAAGTTGAGCTTGAAAATGGAACGGACCCTCACAATGAAGGGAATGTACCCCCCGCAGTAAATGGGACAAACCCTCGCAGTAAGGTTGAGCTTGGAAATGGGATGGACCCTCGTAATTAATGGGACAAACCCTCGCCGTAAATGGGACAAACCCTCATAATAAAGTTGATTGGGACAAACCCTCATAGTAATGGGACAAATCCTCACAATAATGTTTGTTTTTGGAAATGGGATGAATCCGCACACAGTAAATGGGACAAACCCCCCGCAGTAAAGTTTGTTTGTGGAAATGGGATGAACCCTCGTAGTGAATAGGACAAACCCTCATCGTAAAGCGAAGTAATGTAGAGACCTGGAAAATCCTTAATTATTAATATGCTTGTTAAATGTCTAATTGGGAAATTGTGGCTTAATTAGTGGATATTAGAATTGAGGACCAAAGTGAATGAATAGAAGATTGAGGGAGTGGATGTGTAGTTTAAAGATATGAGAGTATATAAGGTGTGTGTGAGTGGTGTAGAGAACCATTTATCCTCCCATCTCTCTCTCTCATCCGATCTCACTCTCTCCCTCTCAGCCGAACTCTCTCTCACCTCTCCTCCAAACTTCTCTCTTTGATTTCATCTCCATAGAAAGAGATTTTGAAGAAATCCCAAGTATTAAAGTTGTTCCACGCTACGAGATCTTCCTATCGATCTAAGAAGAATCATGATCGGAGCACTTTGAGGTTTCCTCCATGTTCGGGCTTGCTTCTAACCTTCGAGGTAGGGATCTCTTACCTTCTTTATATGTTTATTTGTTGGTTTGATATCCAAGAATCAAGCTTGATAATCTATATTGAGTTTCGACTAAATCTAGTGAATGCTGAAAATTTCGTGGGTGCTAGTAATTCGTCTTTTTGGGGTCCTTCTGCTACGATTCAATTTTTGGTGTCTTCATAATTGTTAAAGTACGTTTCAATACGAAGATTTCGGTACCAAGATCATGCAAAACCGATAATCACACAATTAGTTATGAATTTTTGAATACTGGCTGTTTCGTGAATGTGCGAATCTGTGCGTGGCTGCCTTCTGTTAACGTTTTGGGCATGTTGAACACCTTGGGTGACTTTGGGTCTTTTACTGGAGCTATATGTTTAAGTTATGAAGGGATTGGAGTTGGAATCAAGTAATTTGGTTAAGTGTACAATTTTTGGTGAATTTCTAAAGCGGGGTTGGTTGACTCGTGCGAAAATGGTTGCGAAACTGTTTTTCTTTTGATTGTTGGGTTAATTTCCTCTCATTCCTAAACCTGGGATTTTTACTCAGTGTAGGACTTGTCGTGGTGCAACTTTTGGCGTTGGTTTCACTATTTTTGGGTTTAAGGTGAAAGAGTTATGATTTTTCAATCAATTTTACTTATTCTCGCGTAGAATTTGACAGCACCGGTGAACTTTCGCAAAATGGCCATAACTCCTAGCTCGGGACTCGAAATGACGCACTGTTTGTTTTGTTAGAAACTAGACACATAGAGCTTTCCAACGGTACATCCCATGCATCATGGGTATGTCTGAGCGATAACAGATTTGCATCCAAAGTTGACCCAATTTCTGCCTTGCACCAGTTTCACCATTACGTTGAGCTATAACCGCAAGGCCGTAGTAAGGTTACCCGAACTCCGTTTTTGATGTATGACCTATGGACCGAAGAAAAAGAAGTATACTTTTCAATGGTTTAAGTGTCGTCCTTGAATTCACGTTGTTTGATGTTTAGAGAAAAATAAACAGTTTTTCCTTTTGTATTATTAATTGAAAGGTGAAGCTATTTCTAATTATTTGCATGAAGTTGAGCTATGAAATGACTAGTTGCTACTTCGTGATACAACCAATAGATAGGTGATGTGGGTATATGAGTTTTGTGATGTCCTGAATGTTGATCTGCTTATGTTGAATTGTTTTGATACGTATGCATGAGGTAGAGGTTTGAGTATTTGTTGGACTAGTGTGGTAAGATAAATGAAATACACTCGTCAATCAACTGTGATATGAAAACTAGCAAGGATAATGATTGGTTGTAATTGAGGGACCAGACTCAGGGTGACCCTACGCTTGAGGGAAAAGACTTGAGGTGACCCAAGTTATTGTGATTGAGGGAACAGTGTAACGCCCCGAATTTTGGGTACGTTAAATAAACATTTTTATTGAATACATTAAGGAGAGTCTAGCTCATTATTACAACATAAGTCTCACAAGAGTTCTTTTATTCAACAAAAGAGGGGATAATCTATGGTTAACTACTGCTCCACCTCTTCCTCCATCCTTGCAAGCTACTCGGCTCCGAAGGCCTCCATAGTGTACTGTTCCTGCTGCTCATCTATAAAGTCTGACATATTATACCAGCGTCGCCCCGGTATAATATGTCAGGGTCACCAAAAAGGTAACACCGTGAGCTACAGAAGCTCAATAGAATAATCCAAAACCCACTAACCCTTAACTTACAACAAAGAGTCATATAAATAATTACACATGCTCATTCAACAACATAATTAACAATGACGCATCCGCATTCATTATCTGGCTTACGTTGGTGTCATGTTTCCGTGTGTTTCTCCTACGCGACTCATCGTAAACTGTGTCACCATTTCATTTCGAAAATTATTTTTCATTCTTTGTTACCAACGGGCTACCAAGTCCTGCCACATTATCAAATCTTGCAATGGCTCCTCTCCGCGGATAACCAAGCCCAATTACCAATGAAGCTACCACGTCCGGCTCCGTTAGTAATCTACACAATGGGCTACCAAGTCCGGCCTCATTGCGGTTTTCGCAAGTCCACTCAAAGGGCTACCAAGTCTGGCCACCTTGCGGGTTTTCACAACTCACATAAGGCTACCAAGTCCGGCCATTATGTAGTTTCAAAAATCCTTTTTATCCATATCAACCACTCCCTAAGTGTCATGTTTCTACTTTTCGGTTCTCGTGTCTCGTAAGCATGCATAGACTCCGCGGCGGGATGAATCACTTTAAAGTAATCTAGCAAGATCATCCAACTCTATTTAATCATGCTTGTTTACAACCACAAGTAAGGTAAGCAATCATGCGATCAAGTTCACAATCCTTGAAAAGGTCAAAATACGAATACTTCATTTTGAAACAACATTTTATTGTAACAACATATGTTTATTGACGAGTTAATCAAGTTGGGAAGATTCTTTAAACCATGCATTCAATTATTCTCAAGATCAAAGTAAACTACGTACTTTTAGTAAGAAAGTTCTACCAGCTAATTCATACAACTAACTTTATTTCCTTTAGCGAAAATAGTTCGAAAAGCTCAACACACATCTTATCTATATTTTAGGAGGAGTAGATCGGAAAATCTACGTATACTTAAGGTTAGGAAGTATAGGAAAAATTTACGTAGAGTTAGAGGTATAAGAAGATTCTACCTTAATCCGAAACTAGTCGGGGCCAAATAAGCTAGTTGAAAAATTCTACGGGCGGTGAAACTCTCAAATCTGGACCGAACTTTGTATGGCAGTAACTCAGTCAAAACTGGGCCGAATAGGATCGTTCATGAGTCTAAAACGAAGATCTCGAAATTTTCTACAACTTCCGTGAAGGACGTTATTCCTAGAAATGACTTTCGCTCGGAGAACAATGGGGATAAGAAAGTGGACAGTGAGCTGTCTGGAATGGAATTTCCAGATTTTTCACTGAACTTTGGAGGTCGATATCTTGGTCATCTCTTGACCGTTTGGGGTGGTTCTTGGGTCTAAACTGAAGCTCTCGAAGTGTTCTACGACTTTCATGGAGGTCGTTGTTCCTAGAAACGACTTTCGCCCGGAGAAAAAATGGAGTTTTTCAGAGGACAGTAGGCTGCCTGGCAAAATAGAATGGGTTTTAGAGAGAAGTTGGAGAATGAGGTGAAGGTGTGAGTTCAAAGCACCAAGAGCATGGTATTTATAGGCAAGGCACCCTCTCTCTCTCTCCCTAGCCGGCCTCTCTCTCTCTCTCCTATATCTTTTTTTTTTTTATTCAAGCAAATCTTGTTTGCTTGCAAGTTTAACCCTAGAACTAGGCATGCAAGGCTATGGATGTGTCCTTTGGATTGGATTTTGGAAGATTGGCCAAGCAAGTGGATTTGTTTCAAGTATAAAATTAGGGTTTGTACAAAGAAGGACAAGATTGGATGGCATTGGTTATGCTTTCACTTGAAAGTATACACAAACTAGGACAAGGATGACCAAAGCATGTCAATCACTTGCACACACATCACTCTCTCCCTCTCTCTCTCCATCCGAATCTCTCTCTCTCTCAATCTCTCTCTCTCGGCCTCTCTCTCCTCCTCTCTCTCTCTCTCTCTCCTCTTGGTACATTGTACTATGTACATATATATATATATATAACCATATATATATATATAAAGACAAGATTGGTGGATGACAAAGGAAGAGTAAGGGTTTGACTTTGTAAGAGATTTGTACCTCAAATCTCTCTCCTATCTTCTCCTTTCTACTTCTTTTACCTAGTACAAGTACTAACATATACATATATCTAGGATTTGGTAGACAAAAATCAAGCAATACATCACATCTCTCCCTCTCTTTTCCTTCTCTTTCTCTCTCTCTCTCTCTCTCTCTCTCTCTCTCTCTCTCTCTCTCTCTCTCTCTCTCTCACTCTCTCTCTCTCTCTCTCCCACTTGTACTCTCTTGGAAAGTATACTAGTATACTAATATATATATATATGTACTATGGGTCTTTCATAAAATCTACGTTTTCAAGTAAATTAGATTTTCTAAATAAAATATTTAATAACACACATGCTATATACAATAAAATATATATATACAACAAGTACATACATATATATATATACATGTACTACACTATATCTATACTAGATATGACCTAGGACTAATATCTAATATAGTATTCTACTACTTTCAAAGTACCATGTATAATAATACTAACCTAATGTACTAATTGTATTTTAATGGATTATCACACATGGCCCAAATCTAATATTTAAATCAAACAAGTACATGATTGCCAAGACTAACTATTATCCAATGGATAATAGTTTCTCTAATGGTTAATAACCAATGGGTAATAATGGCTAGGATTCTAGTCTATCGTCCAATGGTTAATAAAACTCGTAACGGTTATTATCCAACGGTTAATGCTAGAAAGTCTAATATTTGTAATTAAGCACTAAGCTAATCTAATCTCGTACTTAGGAAGATTAACCAAGGTTTACCTATTGACCAACGGGTAATGGAAATCCTAACGCTATCGTCCAACGGATAAATATTACCCTAGCTTTTATCGTCCAATGGATAAAGACAAAAAGGGTAAAATGGTCCATCTAGGGTTAGGGAGAAGTGATTAGGTTAATTGGGCATTAGGCTATTCTAACTAATCGGTTAAAGACTAACGATACTTAATCTAGGCTTTCATTGCTCGAGTGGTATTTTGGGTTTTATTTAGTAGGAAATCGCCCAATAACGGAATATTAAAGTCCGACGGTGCCAAACTCCAAGGCAAGGCGTGAGCGTGGCCAAGGCGGCCTGGTAGCAAAGCGGTGGCCAAAGCAGCTCGGTGGCAAAGCGGTGGCCAAGGCAGCCTGGTGGCCAAACAGTGGCCAAGCGGTGGCCAAACAAAGCGGTGGCCAGCGCGGCACAACAATGGCGGCCAAGCGACCGGTGGCCAGCGGCTGGCAGCGACTGGTGGCCAAGTAGTGGCCAAGCGGTAGCACCGGTGGCCAACAAGGCTGCCGGCGGCCAAAGCGACTGGTGGCCAAACAAGCGCGTAGCGAAGGACAAGCGACAAAGAACGCCAAGGCAAAAGCGGCGACCGATGCCAAGGAAGAACCCAATGGCAGCCAAGGGAGCAGCCCAGGAACGCCAAGGCAAAAGCAAGCGCGACCGATGCCAAGCGAACCAATGGCGCCAAAGCGAGCAAAGCACCAAAGAACGCCAAGGCAAAAGCAAGCGCGACCCGATGCCAAGGCGTAACCCGATGGCGGCGAGCGAAACAACCCGACAGATGACGGATGCCTAGGCGAGCCAGGCCAGCGATGATCCGGCGCCTAGGTAAGCGGTAGCGGCCGGCGCCAAGGCAAAGCGGCGCAATGAGCCGACGCCAAGGCAAAGCGGCGCGACAATGAGCCGACGCCAAAAGGCAAGCGAGCCCATCAGCGGGCGACGCCAAAGCGGCGAGGCAGCAGAGACCCGATGCCTGGCGGCGAGGCCTAATACGACCGATGCCTAAGCGGCCTAGCCAAGCCAAAGCAAGGCGGTCAAGCCGACGGTTAAGGCAAAGACCAAAAATTTCTACTAACCACTTCGGCATCGATGCAACACTCTAGGTTAGGGAAATGTAACTAAGCCAAACGGTAATTAGGGTTGCTAGCTAATCGGTTGCCATGTAGGATTTCCAGCCGAGAAAATAAATTCTAGGATTTTACTACAATTACCAAGTAACTATACCAAGGTCTTAATAGGCATACTCGTCTTTAGAAAATGACCTTAATGCCCGGGCGATGAATTCTAATCTCCTAAGTCATAAACCTAATTATGACGGATTATTAATCGCAAAAAAGGGATTTATAAAATAAATAAAGAATTTTCAAATATAATAACAAAATTTTATAAGTCGATAACGACCGATTTTTGGATGTTAAAAATAAAATCCAGGTATTAAAATAAAATTCAAATTTTTAGCGAAATTTTTATTGACCAAAAATCAGGGTCGTTACAAACAGACTCAGGGTGACCCTACGTTCAAGGGAAAAGACCTGAGGTGACCCAAGTTATTGTAATTGAGGGAACAGACTCAGGGTGACCCTACGCTCGAGGGAAAAGACCTGAGGTGACCCAAGTTATTGTGATTGAGGGAATAGACTCGGGGTGACCCACGTGATTGTGATTATGGGAAAAGACTCGGGGTGACCCTAACGCTCGAGGGAAAAGACCCGGGGTGACCCACGTGGCTGTGACTAGCTAATGTTGAGAAAAACAAATGAAATTCCTTGATTAAAAAGGGAGGAAAAGGAAAAGGATTTTCACAAGAAAGTCCTCTGTCATTCTTGAGCAAATCAACGGACTTCGGTATTTTAAAGTTGAATCAACAAAGCTTGACCTGTATTTGTCTGGCGTTCATCCACACTATTTTACAATTAAAATGGAAAGCTTTGCATGAAATTGGTTTTGATAATCGATGGTGTGGATTTGAGACAGAATGGAATATTCATATGAGAAACAAAGAACTTGAGCTTGAGTTGCCACCTAGGATCGTCTAATATGTCAATACCTGTTCTATATTCCTTCTCTTATTCCTCCAGATCATTGTGGCTTGTTCTCCTGATATGTGGTGGGCAACTTGTTCTGCATGAATGCCTATTTGGTACCTTGTGGTGTTATGCATTGCGAGAGTTTCATTGAGGATACTTGGATGTTAGACTTAAAAAGGAAATCTTATTGTAAAGGGATTTTGCTAGATGTTAACTTGAGATTTGGAGATTGATTTGGGGTTGAAGTTTCCTTGTTATCGAGGTGCGGTATGGTTCAACGTGTCATTACTTACTCTATATTCTAACTATACATGCGTAGTGTTAAAGAACTCAGATTAATCTCTAGGTCGTTGAAATGGAAATGAAAAAGCAAGGATTGATTTGGGTAATGGTAGGCTGAGATTTCAAAGAAATTGGTGGGTGTGGGTGAGAGTGTCAGTATTAGAGAAATGAAGTTAAATATTTTCCGGCGTGAGTATGATATTTTGTGTTTCACTTTTTGACAAAACAAATATGCCTTTTTTTGAAAATGTTTTTTTTTCTTTGGTATCTGCCTTCACATCTGCATATAATTTAGGTAAGGATATCCCTACGAGCTAGTGTAGCTCACCCTATCCTTTCAGGTACTCGTCATGGCACTTAGCTTGGATTGCATGGAGAGCACATTGAGACGTCTCTTGAGAGCTTCATCGGAGTTCATTAAGGAGGTGTTTATCTTCTAGTCTAATTCATGTTGTGTACTTTACTCGAAATTGAAAGTTGTACCCTTTGGTTAGAACATATGTAAAGCTGTGCATAAACTCCTCTCATTGATTATTATGAAACCCATTTATCTGGAAATGCTTGGGAGACTCTGTGTTAAAAAAAAAATTTAGAGATGAGGAGACTTTTGTTTGTTGAAAATGTATTGGCTTTGTTCGTTTCCCATCTTTACTTTGTTTTAACTTTGTTTTTCAATCATTACCCTATATCTTTCTTCAATCATTACCCTATTTCTCCAATTATTAATTTCATTTCTCTCTCTATCTCTCTCCAATCATTACCCCTCTCTCCAATCATTACCCTATTTCTCTCTCCACCCACTACCAAAACTAAAATTCTCAAAACTCTTAAACAAACAAAGCCATTATTATTTTAGTTGAAAATCGAGGGCGTGACAAGTAAAGTTGAGCTTGGAAATGGGATGGACCCTCGCAATGAATGGGACGAACCCTCGCAGTAAATTGGGCAAATCCTTGCAATAAAGTTAAGCTTGGAAATGGGACAGACCCTTGCAATGAATGGGACAAACCCTCGCAGTAAATGGGACAAACCTTTGCAATAAAATTGAGCTTGGAAATGGGATGGACCCTTGTAGTAAATGGGACAAACCCTCATAGTAAAGTTGAGCTTGAAAATGGGACGGACCCTCGCAATGAATGGAACAAACCCTCACAGTAAATGGGACAAACCCTCGCATGAAAATTGAGCTTGGAAATGAGACAAACCCTCGCAGTAAATGCGACAGACCCTCGAAGTAAAGTTCTTAAGGCAATTTGTGCTAATCCGAGTAATAAAGCCTGAATTGGAAAAGTTTGAATTCACAGTTTGTCCCTTAGGACAGTCGCCATTAGGAGTGAAAGGTTGTCAAAATGTCTTTCAAGATAATGCCAAATCTATGGCGAAAGGTCAAGTGGTCATACCGACAAACCCTTATTAATGGAATTTTGACGGGACTTGGGACTTGCATTTTGACACTTGATGATGATGATGATGATATTCCCCTTTTTTTAAAATAAAATAAAATGGACATGTCTGAATACCTTTTTTGCTTTATTATCTTTGACCATGGACTGGTATTTTTAGGGCTTTTGGGTTAGGGCTTGGATTTGAGCTGGAGTTTGTCTCTGGTCAGGGCTTGAGCTTTGGGTGTTTATGCCTCAGTCTTAAAGTTGGGCGTATGCTTTCCCCCCAGTAGACGGCGTTGTGCTGACTTGCCCGAATGGGTGATGAGTACGTCCCAGTTTTGATTCCTTTCCTTGATTCTACTGATAGTTTTGGCAACTAGTTTGACCATGAGCACAAGCGTGGGTTCTTCCATGCATTGGAGTTTCTCTCACAAGTTGGGGCATCAAGATCAAAATGACTTGACTAGCGATGACCTTGTGTGAATTTGTACAAGGCCTAGATGACTCGGAAGACAAGAAAGGTCCTTTGTCAAAGGACTGACTCTCAATGATGACCCTGACTGGACGAGGAGTTTGATTAATCGAAGGTTCAAAAATTGGAAAGCATGCCCCACAATTGATGTTTGAAATTATCATGATAAAATCAAGTTTTGATGATTTTCCCATTTGAGGTTTTGAAATCGTTTCCACTCGATGAAATGATGCTCATTCAGGATTTTCTTTGATCTTAGTTTGTCAAATCACGAGGATTTTTATCATTAACTATGCCTCAAGTTGTTGATGACAACCCATGGATTTCAAAAATGCCCCCGGTTTGGATTTTCACCTTTTGCAGGATTCGCAAAATGTCTTGCGATTCATTGTTGTTTTCTTCTAGTGCCTAGTATTCTTGATATCAAGTTGTGATTTCCAATTTGAAAGGACTTTTGCCCGGGTTGTAACGTGGCCAAGGTTTGGCTTTACAAAAAAAGGATAATAGGATCAAGGATTTTCATTTTCTTCGGGTTTCTAGAGCTAGCAGCCATCTTGAACATTTTTGTGCCCTTTTTGCTTTTAATGGGTGCCTTTTTTCACTTGATTTGCTTCACATTTTGTTGTGCCAATGTGTTTGTGTAGACAGCCCAATCTGGGTTTTCCAGATTAGTTTACTTATAGTATTTGATTCTCCAGTGATGAAACGAATCAAGAATACCCCGAGAATGTTAGTTTAATTAAGCTTCGAGCACTTTGAATCCCCTTTTAAGCCTAGCCAATTTAAAAGCCAGAACCCGACCTGCACGCATTGGTTCGACACCAATGCGAGCACTAGAGTGGGATGTGAAAAGAGAATAGGCCGGATTTGGCCTATCTGACCCCGGATTCGATCGGGAGCAAAGACATCGAAGACCAAAACAGCTTCGATCCTTTTTTCTATTGGAACACATCGCTCTAATCGACCGGCGAATTCTGCCAAGTCCATTATGCGCCATTTCATCTTTCTTTTTTCTACATGAATCCCTTTCTTGGCCGGAGAGGCTACACTCAGCCATACCTTTTTTGCCATGCGCCTACCAAGCTTCATAAGTCCTCCCCGCTTTCTTCTTTGTGATTGCTAGGCTTACCGGTGGAGAAAGGCAGCCTCTCGTGCTCGTACAAGTGCCACATGTTGGTCATCGGTCAGCTTTGACCGTTGACTAGGACAAGGGAAGATTGGACCCGTGCGCATAGGTCAACCACCAGTGCGCGTTGGTCAATGGTTGTCCACTTTTTCTACATGCATTTGCCATGATCACAAGACCTTTGGGGCATCCTTTTCACTGCTTATTTGCCTGAGGGGTGATCCTTGGACAGAGGGATGTCCCCCCTCACTCACACACCTCCCATCAACCTTTCTTAAAGGAGAAGACTTGGTTGCCAAGCCAAGCTAGCCATTACTTGGCTGGTTACTTCTCTCCTACACCACTCCATCCTCTATATATACCCCCCACATAACAACTTCAAAAGGGTGACAAAACTTGGTCATCCTTCATACACACCAAGAGCAAACCAAACAAGCTTTTAGGTTTAAGAAACCAAACTCAATACTTGTTCTTCATCCTCCAAGCATCAAAATCATCCACTCACTCCTCAAGCTCAAAGCTCAATCACTATTTCAAACCTAAATCCACCAAAGGCTTAACACCTTTGAACTGCATTCTGTTCTGATCCCTGAGGGGGGCTAGCAAGGTCAAGGTCGGTAATCAATACGAAGTCCTGGCCCACAAGATAGCAAGGTTTCAAAAATCGTCTCTATAGGTAACCAGTGCGTGCCAGTCATGAGTACGCATGCGCCATTCTATGGCAGTGCGCGCAAATCTTGCGTAGGCATTGGAACCCTGTTATTTCATGCTCCTGTTCATATATATATCACTGTAAGCATGCTAAAAAACCAGTCTACTATTTTCCATGTTAGAAAACTGCTAGTTGTCTTTCAATAATCATATCTGCTATAATGGAATACCCCTGGGGTCTTTCTGGACATGTCCCAAAACCCAAAAGTATGTAGGACCAAGCAATGGTTTACAGGCTTAAACCTGCGCGCGATAGTGGATGACCCGCGGACGCTGGTTCACCCTTGACCAGTGACCGGCCTTTGCATGGGTAAGCCTTGGCCTCTATTTTATATTCCCACACTGTTTATGGGGTGTTTATTCATTTGGTGGCTTCAAAGCCCGTATTATTGTCTGTGACTGTATATTATAACTACCTATAAACTACGTGGTTTGTTTTGGGTGTGCACTCATCATTCCAGAGCCTAGAGGATTGGAAATAAGAGTTGTGGGCTTAAGCTTAGTAGCGCACGCAGGTCTGTTGTAGCGTGCACAGGTCAGATCAACATGCAATGACTCGATCAGTGCATGCTAGTTTCTTCTTGTGCATGACACTCCTAAATAGTGCTTTCCAGTCTGTTTAAGATCTCTACAGAAGTCTGCTTTCATCCTATACTAGCTCTTTCAATAAGCGAGCATGTCATCTATCACATCCTACAAACATGTTATAGTTTTAATCCCCTTAAACTGTTCCCCTACCCTGACTGGCTAAAAATTGATTAAAGAGATAGAATCACAAACATTTTACAAATGCCTGAGTAGAGACCGAACTCTGGATTAGGCGAGAGGGGTACCTTAAAACCTTTTCCCTCTTGTAACCTGGCTCCCGAGCCTAGATATCAAGGTGACGACAGACCAGTCTATAAGCCTTTTTTGAATCAAACAACGTAGCAAACGTTTCATGTTCTGTTCCTTGGGTGGCAGACCTTCAAACCCAAGTGGCGACTTTGAATTTAGCATTTTGCCGCGCTTTCAAATGGGGCACACGTGGGGTTTTCAGGGCATGTGCCCACATTGGCAACTCTACTAGGGACTTTTTACATTTTCTACTGCAGTTTCTCGTTTTAACTTTTCTACGGCTAATCTTTTCCTCATGAAAATGACTATAATACTCCATGTCTATCAAAATTGTATGATTGTTTGAACGATGTAATATATAACCCGTACTTGTAAACCTGCAGTTTGGCATTTCCAAGCTTCTACAGAGTCATCCAAGCATATTGGTGGGTATTGTACTGGATAGGTAAAAATATCAAAGGGGGTGTTTCAAGTAGGCCATAAGTTTTGAGAAAAAACTTGTTAATAACTCATTAGTTGTTCCCACTAACTAATAAGTTATTTCTAAAAAAAATATTTTTGCGTGTTTTAGCTAGGCAAGGAGGAGACAATGTGCAAGAGTAATTTCCACTGTAAGATTTAATAGTGGCTACAGGTAAAGTTTAGAAATAACATTTGTTGCCTAAGTGAACAGGCACTCTCTCTCACTCACTCTTCTCTAAGACAGGTATCCGTAGGGTAAGATTATTTCCATCTAATCCCCATGTACTTTCTATGTGTGTGGCCGTGATCCTTGATTTGAGTTCATCCTCTGGTGGTTCAAGAGGTTCCTAGCCTTCTTACCCTATCCTGCATAGGGAACGCACGACTAAGACCTGGCTGGGGTTGCCCGGCAAGGCCCTCCGGCGAGAGGATGAGAATGTGCTGAGAGCAAAGAAAGTGACTAGGGTTCTAGGGTGTAGAAGAGTGTGCATCTCTTAGGGTTGTTATCCTTCGGTATTTATAGAGTCTGCTTGGCTTGCTTCTGGCATGACATCATAGTGTGTACCTCTTCGGGCTGTTATCCTTTGGGCTGGGTGACGTCATAGTGATGTCATTGTTGGATCTGGTAACCGTTTTGGTGTGAGCTAGCACCACCATGTGTGCTTATCATTATCCTTTGGTGTAACTACTTCAACACGTGGGGAGGCACGTGTCATCACAGCTGACCGAGCTCTATGCTTGTGGTAGGGAACTCGTGGGGAAGATCTTCTGACCGAGTTGCTTGCCTTGAAGGTGGCCAAACCTGACGGTTCCCTCCAGGAGTTGGATGCAAGATGAGTGCAACATTGATGGCTGACAAGCCTCGGCCAAAGCCGAGCCTAGTTCAAGTATGGCTACACCAACCTCGGTCTAGTCATTCAAGTCGTACGTTTGGGCCGTTGCACTCGGCCTACTACAATAGCCCCTCAATCTCTGCCAACGACATTCGCATGGTGAGGATTGACAACAGACCAGGCCGAACCCCAAGTTGTACCGAGCTTAAATGATTGTAACTGTGGCTGTAGGTTGGCCAAGCTTTGACATTCTGGTTCATATTAGAGGATGGGCAACTGCTAGGGTCAAGCCCTCATGAGGGAGTGCAAGGTGTCGTCCCCTGCTTGGGCACGGCAAATTGAAAGGACATCAAAAACGCGAAGGGGTTTTGCCAGGCTGTCCCATTAGTGCCACGTGTCAAATGCTGATTGGCTACTGGTTCAGCGGTGTAATAATGGGCGAGAAAATTCAAAATCCTAACCCTTCTCTATATAAAGGACGGTGATAGGAGAGAGAAACGTTACAAACATTTTCTCTCTCTAAAACACCATTGTCAGAGCTCCTATCTCCATCTCTCCATTTCAGATTCGATTTCTCGTCGATCTTCCACTAGACTTTCTAGAAAACTTCAGGTATGTGTTCGATTTTTGTTGTTCTTCACTTTTCTTTAGTTTCTATCCTTTTTTGCGTCATTTTTCTGCAATTTTTGGAACTTTCATTCTGTATGAACAGTACGGAGCCGGAGGTGAATAGTCTGTTCATCTCCATCTTCAATTTGTTCTTTCGAGCTCCAGCCTTGGTGCTGGTTGGCTTTTGGCTTACACTGGACACTACCAAACCCCAAATTCTATCCTCACATGACTCCTGAGCCTACGTTCGTAGAATTGAACTAGGGTGGGCAAGTAGGGTAGCCGAGCTCAGGGTGATCCTTGTCTTTTGCCGACAAATAAGTTTTCTCATTTTATTCTTCTTGCTTTGTTAGGCCTGGCTGACCGGTGATATTGATTTTGTCCGACTCTGAAAGCTCGGGAGACGACTCTGGTAGCTCTCTAATCCGAGAGTGGTTGGGTAGGAGTAGAAGCCGACACCCAAATTCCTCAATTGCTTTGAACATGTCAGTGGCTTCTAGCGACTCAAACGCAAAGCGCAATTATGAGTACAGTGGGGACGAGTTCAACACTGAGCTTGAGAATTCCTTCACCCAGTCTACGCACTTCGAGGCCGAGCCCCAGTGGGGACCAAAGGGCGAATCGAGATTCCAATCACAAGCCAAAGCCTCCACCTCTGCTCAATCGGGGAATAGTGGAGCCCCCTCCGAGGATAGGGAGGTCGCTGACCTTTATGAGAGGGGTCAGGTTTGCCCTCATGCCCATTTCTTCAGTGGGGAGGCCGAAGAGTATGAAAATTTCTATCGAGAGTACAACATCCCAGATGATGTTGTTATTAGCTAGGTGGCTAGTAATCGGATTAGGGACGAGAGAGAGCACCACCCCGAGCACATCACCATTTCCCTGATGGCAATTTGTGAAGCTGGGCTACGATTCCCACTTCACCCTTTCTTGAGGGAACTTCTGGCTCGGTTTAGCCTTGTCCCGCACTTCTTCGCAATCAACAGCTACAGGATTGTGATGTCAATGATTGTACTGAAGGAGCTCCACAATCTGGAGTTCACTGATGCCAACCTTTTCCACACATATATCATGTCCAAGCATGGTTGAATCGAGCGTAGGTACTTGTCGACGCGTAGGGACAAGGAGCCATTGATAGATGGTGTCACGCCCTCGATTTTAAACATAAATCAATAAATCATTTCAATAAAGGATCGTCGCATGATCTAGATAATACCCAAAATACATTTCCCACCTGCTTAATTACAGCCAAGACCACAAGTTTTTAACAATTACATCTTTGGCATCTCGGCCCAAACTAAGTTAAATACAAATACTATTGAGTTTTGTATATTACAAACTTTAGACAAAAAATAATTCTGGAGTAAAATTAGTTACGAGGCCATCTTTGACCAAAAGTAAGTCTATTCTAGAGATGAGCAAGTAACTATCAAGTTGGCTTAAAAAATAATCTTCGTTTCCAACTAAGCCGAGTCATGCGACCTTTTGCCCTGCGTTCGAACCTAAAAAGAAGGATTTTGTTGAGCTACTAAAGCCTAGTAGGAAATTCTCTACAAAGTCTACTTGCAGTGAGACGATAAGCATGAAAATGAAAGTGGATCAAATTAAACGACAAATCGAAACAATGCACACCAACACCCATTTTCAAATATCATAACAATTCCCAATCACAAACCCTTACGTACACATACACGCACACACTTCTTCCAATGAATTTCCACCCCTTGCGAGATTGTGTTCCCACCCCTTACGTCACAATAGACTCCACCCCTTGCGATCTGTGTGTTTTCACCCCTTGCGTCACACAAACCCCTATTCACTTCACAACAACAACAACCATACAATCATCACAATTAACACCATTGCCATAGGCTTACTCCACACACACCGACATTATCAAATACGACACATTTCATTCATGGACCATGTCACTCGTCACCACAATACCACTATCAACAAAAAATATACAACCTTTAAACCATAAAACATTCTATTCAACCACGTATAGCAAATACACACATAAATCGCACATAATCACCTCAGAACATGTAGAGGAAGAGAGAAATCCCTACCTAAATGGGTTTTGAGCAAAACCCTAGGTCTATCAAAGCAACAAGCTTGAATCCCTCAAAGGCGAGCCTCACCCGAGCTTGGATACAAGATCTAGAGTAAATAAAGTCCAAAAACATGAATAACGAGCAAAGATCAACCAATGATCGAGGAGAGAGAGAGAAAAACGTGGGTAAGCATCAAGGAGTGAGAACAAGAACATAAAACTCACCCTTGGTTCACCAAATGTAAGAATCTTGAGATTTTAAGGAAGAAAACCCTTGGATCTTGAAGATTTGCGCTTGAAACCGAGAGTTTTGGCTCAGATTGGAGTGAGGTGGGTGAGAGAGGGTTTTGAGATCTGATTTCGTGGCCTTGGGAGTGTGAAATGACAAAAAAAGGGTATTTATAGCATCCCAAAAGCGTGCTGAAAAATCTGCAAACAACGCAGCGGGTACCGGTATTGGGAAAATGCAGTACCAGTACTGGAACCTTCGAAATGTCAATTTGATCACGATCTGGAAAGTGGGAACCAGTATTGGGAAAATGCAATACCGGTACCGGCTAGGCAGAAAAGTGAAAATTTTCAACGGACTTCGGAACGAACCCAACTTGGTACCAACACTTCCAAACAACATTATAACATCAAAACTCACATTTTCCTTTTCTCCGAGAGTCCGATACGCAACCGTATACATATATCCGTATACCCCTACAAACACATGCATAACTTCAATAATAAAGCGATTCTTTCTACGCATTAAACGATTTTTTTTTTGAAATTATAACAAATCACGGGGCTCTACAGATGGGTTGCCTGACACCAACAAGTGGGCAAATTTTTACGTGGAAGTAAACAGTAATTACGAGTTTGGCGACCAAACGATGAGTAGGTATAGCGTGCCGAAGATAAAAGACTTCAGAGGTTAAAATTTTCCTTTGACTTGCCAAATCCAATTTTTTCTTTCGTTTACTTGCGTTACCTTTGATGATTCACCATTTTTTATAGATCACCGAGCCATAACAAAGACTCAGCAATCTTTGTCCATTGAAAAGCATGTTGACATCCTGAAGTCGCAAGCTTGCCGAGACGTGCCGACCCTACTTGGTTATATTCCTTCATACAAGGGTAAGCTTGAGAGGAAGGAGAAGGAGGGGGAACCGAGCAAGAAGGTGGGGACCTCAAAGAAGGGAGGAGGACAGTAGACGGGCAGCAACAAGAAGGGTAAGGAACTGAGGGTGAAGTTCCCGACGTTTAGTAAGCCAGCCTCCTACTAGTTTAAGGAAAGCCAGAGCATCGTGCTCGCAGGTATAGACATTCCTCTTCAAAATATCGTGCCCAAATTTGTCGAAGGTATGTCGAGGAGGAACATCGTTCAAGTGAACCTAAGAGATGTTGTCTCGGCTTAGGCAAGCAAATTTGACCCGGCTGAGCATCGAGAGAAGAGGTCAAAAACCCATGACTTCTCCCCCTCGAAGTCGTCGACCCCACATCCTATTGAGAAGGAGAGGACCAAATCAACAGTTGCGGGTGACTCAAAGGCTGTACAGAAGCCAGTGGGCTCGAGTGGTCATGTTGCTATTCAGGAGTTCACCCCCTCATTTGCTTCGGCCGAAGGGAGAGTGGTGACCGTGGATGACTGCGTCAAGCTCAAGCGTAGGCTTGCTGTTACGATGCTTCAAGGCCTCGCTTTACCAAGGGATATGGAAAGGGTGCCCCAGGACCTCTAGCTGAGCTTGGTTCATGCAAGTGCTTACTTGGTGCAGGTTTGTCCAAGCCATACTCTTTCACTTGCCTTGTTTGTTTTCCCGAGCTTAATGTAGTTTGTTTTACAGGCTGGCCAGGCTCTTCTTCAGGCTTCAAACAAGGCCACACTGAAAGCTGCCGAGAGGTCTCGCTACTATAATTACCTTAAAGCGAAGCGTGAGAAGGTTAAGACTCTGAGAGGCAGTGTGAAGGTTGCTGAGGCCAAGGCTGAGCAACTTGAAAGGAGAGGAATGAGGCCTTGGCCAAGGTGAAGAAGGCCGAGCGTGAACTTGGGAGAGAGCTAAGGAGAGAGAAGAGGAAGATGAGGGAGGTGGATGGCAAGGCCTATCAGGCTGGCTTTGATCGAGCCGGGGCCAAGTACAAGAGAGAGGCTCGAAAAATATTAAATGAGGCAATTGAGCTCAGAGTGCCAATCACCTACCGAATGGGGTACAAAGACGGTGTAAAGGCTGCCTGTGGAGTCTTACAGCTAGAGGCAGATTTAACATGACAATCTATTCCCAAGGCCGTCGTCCTCGGCTCGTCTTGCCGTATACTGAGGAAGAGTGCACAACACTTCCTCTTCAGGAATTCCCTGAGAGCGATGAAGACCTTGCGGATGTTTCTAATGCCAAGGGTGAGGATGAAACTGGTGCTAAAAAGGTGACCGGTGATGCTGGTGATGAAAACGTGGTCGAAGATGCAGGGAACGAGTCCATGAATGTTGAGTCAAATGCCGTGGCTAGTTCTTTGGCTGAAAATGTTGGTCAAAGTTGAGAGCGAAATACCACAAATGCCCACTCTGGGGAGGTTGGCTATAGTAGATGACAGCCCCTTCTTCAAGAATCGTGTTAATTTTTGCTTTGTTCTTTAAAATTCTTAACTTTGGGACTGGACGGCTCCGAACATCGAAGTTTGTCATTCCAGATGTCATAGTTTGTGGGGGGGTTGGCACTGAACAATTTACCATGCCGTAACTCCCGATTAGGAATTTCTGAAATGCTTTATCTTGAATGTGTGAATGTCTTGGTTTCTGCTTCAGGATTGCCCGTTTCTGTAATGCCTCCAATTTCGGGTACGTTAAATAAACATTTTATTGAATAAACTAAGTAGAGTCTGGCTCATTATTACATCACAAACTCCCAAGGGAGTGCTTATATTACACAAAAGGAAGGGACAGCTAAGGTTATCTACTGCTCCGCCTGCTCTTCCATCCTAGCCAGCTCCTCGGCTCCAAAGGCCTCTAAGGTGAACAGTTCTACTTGGTCATCTACAAAGTCTAACACATTATACCAGTGTCGCCACCACTATGATATGTCAGGGTCACCAAAGGTAACACCATGAGCAACAAGAGCTCAGCAGAATAAACCTATACCCACTAACCCTTAACTTACACATAGCAAGTCAATAAGCCATGAAACATGATAGTAACCAAACTAACACATGTGCATTCAATAACTTCACTTTTAGAGATGTACAATAACAAATGTGCATTCAATAACTTCACTTTTAGAGATGTACAATAACACATGCACATTCATTACTCAACTAGCGTAAGTGTCCGTGTCATCAGAGCTTCTCCTACGCAGCGTTTCGTAGACCGTGTCACCATTCACTTTTCATTTCGAAAACAACATTTCAAAAATCACATTTAACACACCCAACCTCGGTTCTGCAACTCTGAGTTCCCGAGTATCCGCACAATGGTTCCGCCGCTCCGGGTTCCCAATGGCACACAATTTGCATTGGCTCCTCTCCACGGATAACCAAGCCATACTCCGTTCCGCCGCTCCGGGTTCTCGAGTATACTCACCATGGTTCCGTCGCTCCGGGTTCCCATGGGAACGCACACAACCTCACAATGGTTCCGCTGCTCCTGATTTCCATTGGAACACACTCACCCTCACAATGGTTCTGCTTCTCTAGATTCCCATTGGAACACACACACCCTCACAATGGTTGTGCTGCTCCGGATTCCCATTGGAACGCACACACCCACCACATAATGATTATCACACTTGATCATTATGTAGTTTCAAAAATACTTTATTCTTTGCAAACACAACCCCACAATGGGCAAGTTCGGCCACATTGCGATTTCAAAATACACCTTGTCATTAATACACCCTAGATGTCATGTTTCTACTTTCTCGATTTTTGTGTCTCGTTTTCATGCATAGACTCCGTGGTTGGACTTTTCATGTAAATAATCATAAGTCATTCATTGTAATCTTGAAACTAATCTAGCAAGATCATCCAACTCTATTTATCATGCTCATTTAACACTTAATCACAACCACTAGTAATGCAAGCAATATGTAAGCAAACTTTCAACTATTTTGAAGATCAAAATACGAATAGTTCAATTCAAGCGCTACATTTATCTTTTAACATACACATTCTAAACATACCTAGGTATACTTAGAGTAAGCGAGTAAGGGATTATCAACTATACGTCGAGATAGGGGTACGAGTATTCTACAAGATCATACAATTAACTATAGTTAGGATATTGGGGACGGAGAATTCTACCATTCTTCTTGGCGGTAGGGCGGTTACGGCAAGAAAGTCGGCTATCGGACGGAGTAACGTCTTACAGCAAGCTTCCGGTAACTTTGAAAGAGAAAGGTTTTTCTCGAAACTAAATCTTGACTAACGCTACTAAACTTTTTGGATCGAAAGGGTGGTGGAGTGGCGGTTTAGTGGCAGCTTAGGATGAGTTTCTTGAAGAACTTCAAGAACAAGCAAAAACACTAACTTTCTAGAGAGAAGTTGGAGCAAGGAGAGGTGTGAGTTGAATGCTTGGAATGGCTTGCTATTTATAGGCCAAAGCTTGGCTTATTGTCCAATGGATAAATTTTCCTGTAACATTTATGATGGATAAAAGTGTTGCTTGGACAATCTATACCTAGTTTTAGGCATGCAAGTCTAGGTTTTATTTGATTATGGAAGATTTTGGTGAAGAAAGGATGATTGTACAAGGTTAAATATTGGCAAATGTACAAATGAGGACAATTGTATAAGATTTCGCTTGAAAGAAGTAGATCATCTTGGATTCAAAGTACAATGAAAGATCGAGGAAGATCAAGGCCGAATCTTTCTCCTTCTTTCTCTCTTTCTCTCCCTCTCGGCAATTCTCTCTCTCTCGGATTTCTCTCTCTCTCTCCTATGTACTATGGAAGTATATATATCCTAATATATATATATATATATATAAGTACATAAGGTACTAGGTAATCTAATAAACTTTTAAGTAAATAAGATTTTCTAATAAACAATTTAATTAGCACATGTGTACTTCTAGGATGATTATTATCATAATTATTATTATTATTATATATATATATAAGTATGTACTTTTAGGGTACCACATGATCTTACTAGATTTCCCAATCAAGATTTCCTATTAAACTAATCTAATTGGCACATGCTTTCATTTGTTTAATAAACCAAGGAGTACTTACATTAATTAATCCAGTGTACTTATACTTATTTTAATCTTTCAATCACATGGGCAATCTAGGAAATGACTAAAATAATATACCTTTGTACTTTGGCAAATCTTAACCTATTATCCAATGGGTAATAATTCTTCTAGCGGTTATTAACCAATGGGTAATGATAGAAAGTATTATACTTGAATAAAGTATTCATGTACTTTTGATCATGCATATATATAGCCATATAATACCATATTCATGTACTTAACAAAATCTAGTAAAGTACTATTGGTAGAATAAACTAAGTTTTTCCTATTGTCCAATGGGTAAAGATTACCCTAACATTTATCGTCCAATGGTTAAAAGATAAAAGGTTCAAAAGGTTCATCTAGGGTTGGGAGGTTCATAAGTTCAAAGGGTTCAATAAGTTTACCAAGAGTTAGGAGGCAATGACTAGATTAAATGGTAGTTAAGTTTTTCTAGTTGGTTGGTTAAAAACTAACTATACTAGTCTAGTAGGATTTCCAGCCAAGAATCGTCATTACAAGGTTTTAACCTAACCATGACGGATAATAAGCAATTAGAAGGATTTATAAACCAACCAAGACTTCCAACGAGATTTTTTATAAGTCAATAACGATAGATTTTTGATTATGAAAATAAAATTATAATAAAATTCAAATTTTTAACGAAATTTTATTTACCAAAAATCAGGGTCGTTACAATTTCCATGCCTTAGAAGAATTTGATATGCATGCAGTGGTAGTTATCCGTAGCCCCCACTTTGGTCTAGGTTCAGTTAAGTAGCTGAACTTTGACTAAAGTAAAAGTGGCTGGATGAAGTTGAATGAGTATTGAGCATGGTGTTGTCCTCGGCCATTGTGCCAGTTTCTAGGAAAGCTACTTAGGTTTTGAATCAAGAGTTTGATAGGTGCCCCCTACCTGTGATACGGCTGAGCCCCTAGCCTAGGTATTAAGGACTAAATGGTTTAACGTTTGTGGGTGGCTTGCTCACCGTATCGTGAGTGTAATCAAGCTGTGGCCAACCTTAATGTCTTGCCAAGCCGAACCGAAGCCTGAGTTCCGCCGTAATATGTGTCTTAGGCTTAGTGGACCATATGTCCTGTTTTTGCTTCTTGGGGCATCAATAGTGGCAAAAGCAATGGCATGAAAGCGGTTTGAGGTTGTGACCGAAGTCAACATTTGTGATTGGCAGCAAGTGCCGACAGTAGAGTTATAGTAA
Organism: Rhododendron molle; assembly: GCA_025413875.1. Taxonomy (NCBI): domain Eukaryota; kingdom Viridiplantae; phylum Streptophyta; class Magnoliopsida; order Ericales; family Ericaceae; genus Rhododendron; species Rhododendron molle. The sequence goes on along the minus strand of CM046398.1, from coordinate 15,107,098 downwards.
TGAATATAATTGAAAAAATTAAAGTTGAAAAATCGCAGGGGATATTAATTGCCGAAAAAAGATTTTTCCTGGTATTGAGAAACATTGAAAACAAGTTGGAAGTAAAGACTTGGGCTGAAGCCATCTTGAAATGAAGTGAAACATAGATCGAAGCCAAAACTGACTAGATGTAAAAACAAAGTTGGTAAAACATAAGTTAAACTACGATAGTTAGTGGCCGTGCATAGGGCAAATCCAAAAAGGTTGATCACATGTATGTTTTTTTGAGGTTCTGAGCATTCCACGGGTTGGTGAGGACTTTCCCATTCATGTCCTCCAAAACGTAAGCACCTTCGCCAGCAATACGAACCATGCGAAATGGCCCCTCCCAGTTGGGCTTGAATTTTGTCTTTTTGCTGGCTTGTACTACTTTTTTGCAGACTAGATAAGCTGGCTTGAAGGTCTTGATCCTCACGCTTTGGTTGTAGCCCTTGGCGACTTGTTGTTGGTACTCAGCAAGCTTCAGCCAAGCGTCGTCACGCTTCTCCTCGACCAGAATTAGCTCTTGTTCCACAGTTTCTTCATTGGTTTTTTGGTCAAAGTTTTCTATTCTCAAGGTAGGGAATATGGATTCCAGTGGGATAACGGCCTCCATGCTGAATGCCATAGAAAAAGGTGTCTGGGCCTGTGGATCATCACGATGTTGAACGGTAAGCCCATAGAACACGTGGCAGCTTCTCGGCCCACTTGCCTCTCTTGGACTTTAGTCGACGCCTGATCCCGGCGTAGACGGTTTTGTTTGTGGCCTCGGGTTGGCCATTTCGTTGGGGGTATGCTGGAGTAGTGATGAGCATAAAATATTGACCTATTGAAGTCCCAATGTCACATGTTTTCTAGTTCTTTATTGCATTAATTAGATATTATTATTTCATTTTTGATAATTCACTTTAATTATTTAATTATGCAGAAAAAATGATATTTACACCATCTCAGTCATCGTGAGACTCGTTGATTCGAAGTCAGCCAAAATGCAAAGTTCAAATGGAAATTTCCCTACTGATTACCCCTAAGGATCTGGACAGGGGTATTGATTTGCCCAATGATGCTATATTTTAAGATTGAGAATTTTATTAGAAGATGATGTCCACTCTTGGAAGGAAATACACGGCAGTGGTTTTGGAAGGAAAATCAAAGTGGAGTCTTGGTAGGCATGTGAAGTTTTCTTTCACATGTATGCCTTGCTAGCCTATAAAATGAGAAGAATAGGGTTCGTTCGAGGAATTCACGGCTGGAGATCACAACCACGGCTGGGTCACGGCAAAAAGGAGTAAATGGCTAGGAACATAAGAACAGGATGAGCAAAAGAAATCTTTGTAAGGTTTTATTGTTATCTATGTTAGGCTAAATTTCTCAACTAGGGTTGAGGATGAAACCTCATGAATATTATTGATTGATTTTATGCAGTTAATTTTTCCTATGTGCGTTCATAGTTTATTGTTCTAATCTCATTAATTAATTTGGTAGAGACTTGAATATGGATTCAATCGGAATGGGTTTTTTCCATGATTTGATATCACCTTATTAATCGAATTGCTTGGTTTATCAAAGTTTATATTTAAGTACGGGATATCTACTGTGATTTGTTTTATGCGGATACAGTTGATGATTTTGGCTTAAACTTGCAAAGCAGAGGAGGAACATATTGTCGATATAAATAAAAAGGGCTTAACGATATATTATCCACGATGGTTAAGATTAGCCTCTAAATCATTGTGCAGAAATAAAAGGAAAAATCATTGCATAAGATTAGTTGATAAATATTTGTGAGTGTGGATTCCGAAACCTTAGTTACTTTTCTCAACCGACAATCTCACTATTTTTCCGTGCTAGTTTAATTATTATTTTGTCATTGCTTTATTTAAATTCTTAGTTTAAAAATCAATCACACCTTTGTTGACTAGGTTAGGGTTTAATCGATTTAAGTTTATCTAGTTTTCCTATAAAAAATACACAAGTCCCTGTGGGTTCGACCTCGCACTTGTATACCTATACTTTGATATGATTCGTGCGCTTGGGAGTACATTAAAATTTCACATCAAGTAGAGTTGAAGAAGCGTATCCCAAATTCTTCATAGAGGCTGGAGAGGCCGTTTTTAACAAATTGGGTGCCGTTGTCTGAGACGATATCATACGAGATGCCAAACTTGGTAACAATGTTCCTCCAAACGAACCTTCGAACGTCGGCCTTGGTGATTGTTACCAGAGGTTCGGTCTCCACCCACTTCAAGAAGTTGTCCGTTGCCGTGATAAGGAACTTGAAGCTGCCTGGTGCCATTGGCAGCTTGCCCACGATGTCGAGCCCCCCATTGTGCAAAAGGCCAAGGGCTTGTGATGGGGGAAAGATTCTGGGTAGTTTGCTTCAGGATGGGGGAAAATAGTTGGCACGGTCGGCATTTGCGAACGACTTCTTCACAGTCTTTCTTCATGTTCTTCCAGAAGTATCCCTGGCTTATTGCGCGTTGACTCAAGGAGTGACCACAGGAGTGACAGTCGCAGTTGGCAGAGTGGAGCTTAGTGAGGATATCGGGTGCCTGAGTTGGGTGAACCACGATAAGGTACAGTCCAGAGATGGACTTCCTGTAGAGTTGGCTGCTTTTAGAAATCCAAGTAGTAAGTGGCTTTGTTTCTGATGCGGTAAGCAAGAGATGAGAAGGAAGGAGAACAATGCGAGACTGAAGGCTGCTGGGATTGACCGTATACTAGCTGATTTGAGGGGTTCGTCCTTGCCAAACTGTACGAATGAGAAGAGAAGGGGTACTAGGAATGGGGTAGATGATCCTGACTATATGCCACCAAGTATCGTGGACGCCGATGACGATGAGTCCTTGGATTCTCTTGAACACGAGATACAATATGGATGATATATATAAGGGATATGCAGTCAATATCTTTACTGGTACTTACAATTAATTTTGGCCTTCTCACTACATTACTGTTATCATCGCTCCCATGGGTTGTATTCCTATTAGCACTACTCCCACAAACTTGCAGAAGTGGGAGAAAAGAACACATAAGTCAATGATTTAGAACAAAAGAACATATCTTTATTGGTACTTATAGTTACTTTTGGCCTTTTCACTGCATTACTATTAGCATTGCTCCCATGGGTTGCATTCCTATTAGCACTACTCCCACAAACCTACAAAAGTGGGAGAAAAGAATACATAAGTCAATGATTTAGGTTATGAAAGCACAAAAGAACACATAAAGGAATGATATAGACTATTAAGTATTAGTACTGACAATTGCAGAAACAATTGAATGAGCTGGATTTGCCTCATTTGGTCCAACTGCAGCAGTTGCTCCAACTCTAGAACTCTCACCTCCTCCACTGGCTGTTGTTGTTGTCTTTTGTTTTTTGCAAGTCCTTTTATTATGTCCCGCTATACCACATTCCTTACATGTCATCTCGATCCCTTTTCTACGAAGTTTTTTAGGATCTGCAAGCTCCTCAGGTTCCCTCCTTCTTGCCTTCTTTGGCCTTCCAACCCTCTTCTCAACATCAGGTGGCAAAAGTGTAGGATTCTCATTTTCTGGCCGTAGTTCCCTTCCATTGATGGGGTTCATGAGATTATTGTAGGTCTGAAGATAAGTGTTGACCTTGTAACATTCATGCACATAGTCATAAATATCTTTGTTCAGAAAATTAAGAGCTGCAATAGCATGCATGCATGGTATGCCAGACAGGTCCATGCTCTACAGCCACAGTTTGCTTAGTGATATCTACGTTGTACTTCCCATTACCAGGACCTTCCACCTCAAACCTATCACTTCCTTGCCACCTTGGAATCCATCCATCTAAACTCTCCTTCAGCTTTCCCACCCTTTTGTACACCTTAGGACACACTGTCCATTTACACCTCTTCATTGCATCTCTCTTCTTAACTACTGTCTCCATGAGAATCAACCTTATGTTCTCTAGCATGGTGATTATGGATTTGTCTCTGGCCACTAATATGCTTGAATTAAAACTCTCACACAAGTTGTTGAGTAGAATGTCTCATTTAGGGTAAGTACTGAAGTGAGATTTGCTCCAGTTTACTGGGGGCCTCTGACACAACCAATTGTAAGCATTTGGATCCATTTGGTTCATCTCTTGCATTGCATTCTTGAATGCGGGCACTGTAGTTGCCCTCACTGCCTTCCACAACACATCTTTAAGCGCCAACCCTTTGAAATCCGACTTGAAGTTGTTGTATAGATGCCTAACACAAAACCTATGAGGAGCATTTGGTAATAACTATTGGATAGCCTCAATTAAACCTTTCTGCTTGTCACTCATAATTGTGAAGGTGTGAGAGTTTACTATGTTCAAATCATCAATCAGTAGCTCAAGAAACCAAAACCAAGTCTTGTTTTTTTCTTTCTCTACCACAGCATAAGCAAAGGGATAAATACAGTTATTGGCATCAATGCCAACAGCTGTCAACAGAATGCCACCATGTGGCCCCTTGAGATGGCACCCATCCAATCCTATTATTGGCCTACTGCCTTGCAACAGCCCCCTCTCCAATGCACCCTAGCAGATGTACAATCTCTTGAACTTTGCAAACTGGTCAGACTCATTGATTTTTTTCACTTTCATCTTAATTGTTGTCCCAGGGTTAGAAGACCTGACTTCCTTTAAATAGCCCCATAATTGGTTAAATTGCTCACCTGCACTGCCTTGGATCATTTCTAGTGCCATTTTTCTAGCTCTGTACACCTTTTGTATGTCCACATTGACAGTGTGTTCCCCCATTATCGTATCTGCAAGTGATTTCACTGGCCAAGTAGGATTTCTCCTAATTCTTTCTTTGTACTTGTTTAATATCCATTTGGTACTCACCCATGGCACGTGGAATGACCGGTTGCAACTATGTTCAATGTCATACCTCTTTATCCTATACACAGCATCACTTGGTACATAAGAAGCATAAATAAGCCATGGACATCCAACCCTGCATTTTGCCCTAACTTTGTCCCTATAACTCTTCAAAAACGTGATCTCTTTTCCACCCTTGATAGAATGTTCCTTAACAGCATCCCTAAACTGAGCATGGGTCTTGAACTCCATCCCAACCTCAAACACAGGATTTCCCATATCTGTCTTCTCATTGAACACTGTATATTTCTTTTTGTTTCTCTTAGAACCACCTTCCTCATCTGATGACGAAAATAAGTCAATAAGCCAATATAATGAGTGTTTTTATGTGTGTGGCTTTACTCCATTTTGTTTTATGCAGTGCTTATACTTTTCTTGTATTGTGTTATGGTAGCTCCAACATATACCACCGAGTGGACCAACAAGATCAGAAGTTGAGCTCCAGCATGACTCGACTCGTGTCCTTGAGAGGATGACTCGTTCAACACCACATCTTGTAGTTGAGTCCCAGCCCTCACCACCTGGCAATGTAGAAATACAAAGTGAGGCAGCTGCAGTTAGCAGTGCTGGTAAGATGTTGAAGCTCCATTGATGGGGATATTTTAAGTTTAATTTTTTCCATTGAATAACTAAATAATACTATTGTGCCATTAAAGTAGCTCCTAATAGACGTGGACGTGGCATATCACGCGGAGTAGAACTCCAGAGAATTGTTGAAAACAAAGGGAAACTACTTGTTCCCATCCCACCAGAGTATCGTGCTCCAGTTGGGACTTAAACTTCTAAATTGGCCTCTAAGATTGGTGTTGAGGTTCGTGCACAAGTAGAGGACCTAAGTGTTAAAAGTTGGAAGGCTGTGGATGAGGGTATCAAGGCACCTTTGCTTCAATCCCTAAAGGTACTTGCAATACCTATTTATTTTTGTTACTGATAGCACATAGTTAATGATTACTGCAAAATCTTTTTATAGGATCAGTTTGACTTTGAAGGAGATCCAATTGATGTCAACAAGGCAATAACATCAAGGTGTGGACGGAGATTGAGTGATTACACCCACAGGTTGTATGAGAAATTCAAAAAGCTTAAAGCAACCAAGGGGGAAGCGTATGCAAGAAGTCACCCACCTCCTCAAATTGCCATGGAGCAGTGGACTCGTTTGATTGGAAAGAAGTGGACAAACAAAGATTGGCTGGTAACCAAAATTTTTACTATTCTATATTGTACTTGTTTCAATGTTTGGGCACTCATGATAGTTAAAGAACACTCTAAAACTTGAATCAAGTATTAGGCCTTGAGAGTTGAGCATGGAGTGACTAAGCACTTAGACTTGGATAACGTGCCACAATATTTTTTAGTTGATCTTAGCAGAAAAATTGTCATCTTAGCTTTGGCTGGTTTGCCATGTTGTAGCTTGGTTTGTACTAGTTTTCCTTTACATGTATGTTCATATCCTCCTTTGGTTCCTACCATTTAAGCATGGGCTCATTTCTATGTTTCAAGTACTGAGTTTTCTTATTTTTGTTGGTTGTTGGTGCTTGTAGCTTTGATAAGAGAAAAATATAGAAAACAGACGTAGTAACAAGACAAAGCACATGTAGAGACCCGTATTTTCGAAAAATGATTTGAAGGTTTTATAAATGCTAAAGTATTGAATAAATGAGAAATTTGAGAGTTTATTTGAATTGGGGCTTGAATGAAATGATTGTTAATTGAGGGAGTGTGAGTGTGATTAAGTTAAGTGTTAGTATAAAAGAGGTGTGTGTGTGTGGTAGGAGAAAAAAATCTCCCCTATCTCTCTCTCTCTCCCCAGCCGACCCTTTCCCCCTCCTTCGGCTGTCTCTCTCTACTCCTCCATTATCAAACTCACTCCCAAACTCAAAACCCATGGCAATCAACCTTCATTCCACCCTCTAGATGCGATTTCAAGCTTGTGGTTCGTTGGACGGAGCTCGGAGAGGAGTATTCATGGAGGATTTTGAGTTTGAAAGCTAGGGCTCGCTTGTGGATCTTGGGTTTCGGCTTTGGAAGCTTGAGGTAGGGATTTCTCACCTCTATTATATGTTTATGAGTTGATTTGGTACTTAAATCGTGCCCTAGATCGTTGGTTTCGTTGTTGGAATTGATCTGGTGAAATCTGAAATTCGTGCACTGAGAACCCAAGTCCTACCGGTAGGAATCTTAGAGCTACCGGTAGAAACGATGTCCAGTGGTGTCACTTTCGTGAAATTCTGGTCTCCTACCGGTAGGTATTGAATATCTACCGGTAGGTATTCAAAAATCTGTCATTTTTGGGAAATTTTGGTCTTCTAAATACCTACCGGTAGGTATTAAAAAATCAGCATTTTTGGAAAAACTTCGAACGAGCATAACTTTTTCATCCGAACTCCGTTTTGGGCAAATTTTATATCGAAATTCATGTGCCGGAAGTCTACTTTCCAATGGTGGTGGTCTCATCTCCTAATTCTAAGCCAATAAGGTTTGGTACCCAAAATAAGATAGGTCCGTTAGTAAACGTGGAGTAATTCTTTTTCCTTAGGATTGTGTGAGGGAGACACGGATGTTCCAAGGTTCTCTTGAGTATCTAATTGAATGGTTTGATGAAGCTAGTGGTGCACTTAAGGCTTTATAGTGGTTGTTGGGTTCCGTAAGAGTCTTTGACACAGAAACGAGATTTTAGAGAACATAATGAATATAGGTGAGTGAAGGTGGTGTGTGCTGACATGCAAGGTGAAAGACGAACATGTAGAACACTCCGTTAAGTTGAATAACGCTAGGTGTAAATACGAGAGGCATCTTCCCTCGCGATTGATGGGTGGTACACCTCTTTCATAGCTTGTACGATTTTAAGGGTTGCTAGGATGAAATCGATGAATCGTGATATATAGCATGAACGAGCTTAAATGGGGATATGAGAAACAAATGGCATATTGATAGCTAGTTGACTGAAGTGGAATTTATCCGTACTACTTCTATGTGAATAAGTCTTTATCGTGAGTTCACCATATGTGAATGAGATGAATGGCTAAATTATAAAGTGTGTCGGAGGAATTGTGGTATGGTGACCTAAGATATGTGATTTGAATTGGCTCCATCAGTGAGGGAGGTACTAGTGGGGGTATCGGGATCCCTTAAACGGCCCGGCAGGAGCTTTAGCTCATGATACAGAACGATAAAGGAATTGTGACACGATGTGAATGGAAAAAGAGGTATCATTGGGAAAGTGTGATTGATAGGAAAGACATTGGTTTTGCGATTCTTTGATTGTGATGGCATCATAAGTTAAGATATCGGACTAGTAATTTGAAATAAGATGTGAGGCAGTGGCAGTCATGAGAAAATCGTATAGATAATAAGTTCTTGTAGTCAATCTAGAGTCTTTGTGTGTAGTCACGGTACTTCATTTATGTCGTCGAGGTTGGGACAATTACTTGTCATGTATTGTTTCGCCTTTGAAATACCGTACCTAGTTTCTGTTGTTCATTCTACCTGTCATCCCATTTGCATATACTGGTTGTGTAGATTTCTCTACTGGGCTAGTGTAGCTCAACCTATCATTTTCAGGTGTGAACCCGGAGCTGTAGCATGGAGTGAAGTGCATGCATGCTAGAGCATATTTTCGGAAGAAGTGGTAGAAGTGACTCATGGATATTTTGGGTAAATCATGTTTGGGAATGTAATAGAACTTTAACTCTACTCCTTTTAATGATGTAATATATTCAAACTCTTGGAGTTGGATTTGTAATTTAATGACCAAGACATGGTGAACTCTTTTGGGGTATTATGTATGATAAAGTGAGGAGTTTTATTATGAAAAACTATTTTACTTATGTTGAAAATCGAAGGCGTGACAGCACAAATGCGGGACGAAGTCTCTAGCAGTTAGAGTACATGAACATGTGTGTTTTTTCGTTTCTCTCTTTACGTTTGATAAGCTCATTGGCAAGCTAAATTAACCTCTTGAATATGAAATAACATCTCAAGCTCTAAAAAATGAGGGTCAACTGCCTAAATTGCCGGAGTTCTATAAATCCACTCACTATAATGAAGACACGGGCAAGTGGATTGCTCCAAAATGCCAGACTAACTATGTACGTATATCAAGAAATTTTTGTGGATAGAAATTCAACATTTCAATTTAATTATGTTGTTTCAATTCATAAAAAATGGTAGGAGGAAATGGTCCAAGTAGATGCTACACTTAATCAAGAAGGTGCTACCCCATTAACAGAGGAGCAGATGTCCGTCACGGTGCTAAAAAAGAAACCTGGTTATGTGAAAGGACTTGGCTTGAGGCCTTCATCATCTATTAGGACCACGTCTGAATCTACCCTGAAAGCACTTGGCTTGAGCCCTCCTTCCTCTGCCACGACCCATGAATACGTGTCATGCCTCGAGATGAAAATAGAGGCACAAAATGAGACCATTGAGAAGCTTTTGGAGGCAAAAAGGCAGCAGGAGAAGATAAATGCTAGCATGATGGAGTTTCTCATTGCAAAAGGGTACACTGGACATGTTGGGAGTGCTGAAACATCATCTAATGATTGACGGGTTAGTTGAATGCATTTATCCTTTTCAAACTCTTTTCAATGAACTCATATATAAGTAATGGAATGGTTGATTGATTTAGTGTGGTATATGACAGATTTGGTGCAATTTTTTGTTTTATATATTCATGCAATTAGTGGATTTAGTTGAACTTCCAAGAAGTGTCAGGATTGAGATGTTTTTGGTCCATGTCCACACTTTATAACTTATTAAAGCTATCTAGTTCTTCAGATTGGTATGTTGGCTGTTATAGTTTGCTGTTATAGTTTTTGCATTTCTGTTATATGACATCCTGCCATCTGGTGCGCGGTGGTGCCAGGTCAGATCCTTATTGTCGCAAGCTAGCTAGGTGATAACATTTGAACTACCTTGTGAAGTTGTCGACAACATTTAATCTTTATGGTGCAACTTGGAGCAATAGCAAACTGATGTAGGTTCTCGTGAATTGAAATTGTTGTATATTGGAGAGATTATAGGCCTGCCTATTTGATTGGCCAAATTAGACACGAGACAGGATTATAACTGTTGTGAGAGGCCATTATTGGGATTTGAAGCCAACTATTGGGTGGGGAGTATCATATCAGTGGGTCATGGGCGGCGTCTGATAACTAACCATCCAAAACATGAGATGCTGTTAATCCTTTATCTATTAGTTTTAGTTGGAATAGTTATAGGTCGGGTCACTGGTAGTCCCGTCAATAAACATGGCCTATAGATATAGCAGATCAAACTCCTTGAGTAATGTAATTTCTTTGAACTGTATATCAATGCCTAGCAAATTAAGTGAAATGAATCATAGATTTGAATGGTCAAAGATTATGTAGAACTTCAAAATTCAGTTAACTATGTTTTTGGAATGGTGTTGGAATGAATTAGTGCTTCATAATATGCAATTTGATTCTTCTGTTTTTTGAGTCAATAAGACAAAGGACACGTTTCCGCTACTTGAGGATTAGATATCCCAACAAAAACCAACCACATGAACCTTGAGCCTTGTTTCCAAGAAATTGAAGGTCTGTAACAGGAATTTGATCATCTGTTTTTCCTACTCTCATGTTGAAAGAGTTAAAGTAGAAATGCATGGAATTGTTTGGTAATGCATCTGGAATATTTTGTACTCTCTTCCAATTTAGCGAGCTTTTCTACGGGTAAAGGCCTCTGATATCTGAAGACTCTAAACTCCAGCCTAAGTGGGTTTCTTAGATTGTATTATAGACCATACTTTTAGGATGTTAGAATCTCACTCTTTACTCTTAGCTGTAGTTTGCAATAAGAGTTGGAATATCACATAAGTCTCTGTGTCTGTCGACTCTCTCCCTCTCCAACACACACAAACACACACACGTGTCCATGTTCAACACATAAGCCTTTTTTTCCCCCTCACATTTGGCATTCCTGTTTCCCTTTGTAGGGAGGGATGGTTTAACACACAACATGTTGAATGACATCCATAACCACTGGAAACACGCTGAGGCAGTGAGGATAAAGTGTATGGGTGTACCCACAGTTGATATGAAAAATGTCTGCACTCAACTTGAGGTACTTTATTTACCCGAAGTCTAACGCCATTTTCTTTTCTTGGTTTTATACTATATAGTGAGGTACTTAGGAAGGAACAGTAGCCATGTAGCCATTTCCTCTGGACATAAGTCACACAACCACTTGCATTTCACATATTAGAAGTCAGAAAATTAAGTCCATGAATTGGGGTTGATTCGTTCTATTCTTTTTGGACTCCATTCAGTAGTCATCGATATCATACCATATGGGGGAAAAACAAAACCATGTGCAACGCACGTGCACACTCACTAGTCTTCTCAAAAAGGCCAACAACCACATTTAGTTGTTGCCAGGTAATTTTCTTCACAAATTTAGTAAGTGAACCATGCTATAATCTCTTTCAAAACCATGCTATAACATGCCTCCTCATGAAGTCTTGGGTCTTCCAAAGTTTCTCTTGGGGCCTTCAATCCTTTAATTTCCCTGATATGTGAGCTGAAAAGAAAGATACGATGTTACCTTGTACCAAATCAAGGGTTGCTCCTTGGGTAAGGTAGCTCCTGATACCCAAGGTGAAGAACCTCCATTGGAGAGGCCTAACTCTTCACCTTTTAGTCCAGTCTGCACCAAAAGTGACAAAAGTAAGTGTAAATCTGAATATTCCTTCGTTTGACACTTCAGTAAATCAAACTTCGACTATAATATGAGATTTATGTGCTAGTTCAATGCCCAGTTCCTATTGGATGAGAATCATTCAAGCAAATAACTATAGCCGGAATTCTGAAATGAAAACGAACTTACATACCTGATATGTCCACTACTGTGATCAGAGATCAACGTTCGATCCATTATTTACACCTTCCAGCTTCACTGGACCAGTAATCCATGCACCCTTTTCATCAAAGTATACTCCATAGTTCTGGAACGGTAAGAATATGGTTGCATTATATCATGGTCAGTAACATTTTGACCGTATGAACTTAGTAAGAGAAAGATAATTGTCCATGCCCTACTTTGGCCTACTTTAGGCAGTCTCACGTACGTGTTCCTAGCTGATTATATTACAAAGGTGATTTGATAACTATCAATTTAGTATTTTTATGCACTTTTTGCTCATTCTTGGAATGCAACTGCAGAGCAATGGTTGAGTCTTGCCAGTTTCTTCACTATGTTTCTTTACTCGTGGTATTATTTAGGATTATGCAATGGTGGATTATTAATCTTTTGTGCTGTTCATATTGTGCAAGTGTATATAAATATATAACTGCATATTTGATGGTTTCTAACTTTCTTTGATATGTTTACTATTTTTTTCTTGGCAACATGTAAGTTCGATGTTCTTTTTGGAGTTTGTGGTTGTGAAAGATGGAATTCAAAGAAGGATACATTGCAAAAGTTGGCCTCGAGGTGGTGTAGTATTTTGGAAAGATCCATGATGCTTTTTGAAAATCCTATAGCATAAGTAGGGGTAAACTTGATATTTTGTTTCCTGGGGCTAAACTTGAGGTGGTGTAGTATTTTGGAAAGATCCATGATGCTTTTTTGAAAATCCTAGAGCATAAGTAGGGGTAAACTTGATATTTTGTTTCTTGATAGCAGTGGGAAACTTGATAGTTGGTTTCCTAGGGCTAAACTTTGTAGTTGAACGGATTTGGCTAATGTTTCACAGTAATGACAATTTGTTCACTTGAAAGCTAACAGATTTTTGCTATTTATGGTTATAATTGTCCATGGTTGTATGAGTGGGTAATAAATTCTAAATATGAGCAGGGAATGTATACAAAATGCTTCCAAGGAGAAACATTCATTGCTCGCAATAGGATTTTCTTTGTCGCGTATATGTAACATTTGTGAGGAAAAAATTTGTCTCTGAAAGCCTACAATAGGCCGCTTTTTGCTAGGAATTTACTTGGCAGCGAGGAATAAATTCCTCGCCTATTATTTTCATTCTGTCATTTTTCTTTTTGGCGAGGAATTTTTTCCTCACAGATTATTTTTGGCGAGGAATTTATTCCTCGCCTATTATTTTCATTCATGTCCTCTCTTCGGTTTGGGCGAGGAATTTTGCGTTTTTGGCGAGGACTTTTTTCCTCGCAAACCATTTTTGGCGAGGAATTTTTTCCTCGCAAATTGTCAACAATTTGCGAGGAAATTATTTTCCTCGCTGTAAGATTCTGCGACAACGTTTTAGCGAGGAAATTTGTGATTTAGCGACGAAATATTTTCCTCGCAATAGGCTGTTCGTGTTGTAGTGTGTGATAGATCATCCCGGGGACGAGGGGGACCAAAGGAAGTCGAGTCAGTAGTGGGGCAAGTGACGAGGACCGTCGAGGGCAGGGATGCAGTTGCTGCAAGTGGTGGAGAGAGCGGTGGGTACCAGCAACCAGAGGCTGGTGATGTAGTGGTCCGACTTACGCTAGAGAGGAAGGAATCGAGACTAGCAGGGTCTGTTGTTCAGCCGTTGGACCTAAACACAACCATGGAAGGCTTGGTGGTGATTGGTGGCGGTTTTGGAAACGCTAGTGGCAATGGTGCCAGTGGTGGTGATACTGGGCCGAGCGAGTCCCTACCGAGGGATTCGGCGAGGGGTATGGCGTCGTGACCGAAGAGGAGGAGACCACAGAGGTTCCCGTTGAGTATCAGGAGCAGGATATAATGTTTTGGCCTGCAGTGATGTCGTCGAGTCATAGGAAAGTCACCAAACAAGACGTCGCAGAGTACTTGAGCGATGAGAGACTTGCCCGGCTCTTTGAGGAGTACCCTGCAGTTGGGATCGTAGTATTGGAGGCTCGAAGCAATGGAGAGGGTCGAGAGAGAGAGAGAAAGCTGAAAAGGAGGATCCCTTGAGAGACATGGAGGATGAGGAGAGGGCTGGGGCTGAGGCATTGGTGCCTAGAGTGTCCGCGGTGGCAGAGGCATCGAACTTGACACATCCTCGTTTTTCAGCAAAGGTGTGCATGCCTCCTACACCACACTTGTTTATGCCGTCAGGCTTTGCGGCTTACAAGCCACAACGGATAGAATATGACACCGAGCTCATTCTTAGAGATCCCGAGACTCATATCTCGAGCAACAGGACACAGGTACATTCTTGAAAATCTCCTCTGTAGTTCAATTTCGCTCTTGTTTGCATGTCCGTGAATTGAGAATAGCATATGATAATCCTTGTAATGCATGGCATGCATGTATAACTTGAACCAACCATCTACTGTCAGGCTGCATTGATTCCTTAGAACTTGAAAATGAAAGCCTTGCATGCTGATAGATTCCCCTATTGGTTGTCTTTGTGTTTGAAATAGGTGGGAGCGAGGCAAAGGGATATTCACAGCTTTGGAGGCGCGAGTAGTTCCCTGGAGTTATACGAGGGGTTGCCAGCTAGAGTGAGGTAATTGGTGGATGAGGCGGCCTTTGGCGAGTTTATACGAACTCTTTCGCCATTCAAGAATGACCATGCCATTCTAGTGGCACTTGCTGAGAGGTGGAGGGATTCAACCAATACCTTTCACCTTTCGCCTAGGGAGATGATGGTGACGCCTACAGACTTTACGGCGATCACCGACTGGGGGGTTGGAGGAGAGCCTATCCCGTTTGACTCGGGCATCCATGAAGATCCGGCGGCGCTGGAATGGTTTTTGGGAGGGGTGCCTCGGATTAAGGAGGGCATGGAGAGGTACGAGCTATTCAAGAAGTACCTCAAGAAGAAGGTGACAACCGATAAGAGGCAGAGCAGATGGCCAGGGTGTATCTGCTATATCTTTTTGGTGCCTCCCTGTACCCGAGTAGGCGGAGCAAGGTGCACCTGTCGTACTTACTAGCATTGAGGGATCTGAGGACGACCTCACGCTATGATTGGGGTGGAGCGGCGCTTGGTGTAGCCTATGGCTTTTTGGGAGACTCGTCGAGGATATAGCAAGGGGCTACTGGATACTGGCAGATCTGGGAGGTATGAGTTCAAAATTTCAAAGTACAAGTTTCATTACACTTGTATCATTTGACTGCATAGCATGCTTGAATATGTTACTGTGTAATTGTATATCCTGCGACTGATGAACTTGTGTGTTTGAAAACCATGCAGCTCTGGGCCTATGAGGTGCTAAAAATGTATCCTCCACAGAACAAGTGTCCCAACCTGAAGACCCTCCCCTGAGCGCTCATTTGGAGCAAGGAGTATATGGGAACGGAGGAAGGGCAAGGCGACCTCAATGCCTTCAGACTGTACCTGGACAAGATTAAAGCCTCGCAGGTATAGCACGAAAACCCCAATAGTGAATCATGCATTCCTATTATTGCTTTAATGATGTTGCTGATCAATGTTCTACTTTTTATTTGTTGCCATGTGCAGGTCGAGTGGGATCCCTAGAGAGGGATAGAGCCAGAGCTAGAGTACCTGGCAGGAGCAGGGTTGTCATGGCAAGCAAGGTGTTGCATCGGCCTTCGACTTGCAATGGTACTTAGGAGCTCGAGTGACACGACAGTCACTTGGCTTTACTGAGTTCCAGGTGCCAGGGCCACTTCCATCTCGTCCTTCACATACTGGTGAGTACACGCGGGCTGAGCTGGAGGAGTATACACAGCTTGATACTGACTTGACGCGCTACCTGCGTCCCAAGCTGGACTATGCCGCTTACCAAAGAGAGTGCAAGACGGGTTGCTTAGAGTTCGAGCTTTCAGAGAGATGCGGAGTCAGGCTCGTGGAGCCATTGAGGAGAGGAGAGCTGCCACAGAAAGGCGGATAGGAGGTGAGGGCCGTGTGAGGCAGAGTCTGAGTGGTCCGGTGGTAGGCGGGCCACCCGAGATGCTGGGGAAGATAGCGGTGGTGGATTCACAGGGCAATCCAGTGGAGGTACACCTTTCACCTATTAGAGTAAAGCCTGCACCAGTTATTGTCTCGGTAAGAGTTAACTTCCATTCTTGTATTTCGATATACTTGAATTATTGTTGAACTGCCTGATAACCCCAAAATGTATTCGCAGGTGCCAAATGAGTGGGTGAACAAGGCTGTCCGCCGCATGCTTGCAATGGAGAACATGATCAGAAGGGCAGCGAGTGGCATCCCTCTGGAGTTGCACTATCCAGCATCAACCCCACCATTGGCTTAGCCAGCAGCCATTCAAAGAACTCAAGCATACATTTCAGAAAATGATACATTCCTGCTTTCAATACTTGATATGCACTTGCCTTCGATACATACATGCTTTGATAGCCCTTGATAATTGATAGAATGTACCTGTTTGCAAACATTTGATATACAACATGCACAAAGTATACTAATGCTTTAAATAAATAACAATGCAAGCACAAGGCAAGGCGCTTCTAGGAAGAGGACATGGTCACCTCCTCGGAAGAAGATGGCATTAAGGACTGCTGCACCTTTGGCCACTACTCAGCAACAAACAAGGACTAGCCAACCAATAGCTGCAAGCCAGGAGGTAGCCAGGAAGGCCGTGGCATGTGCAGAGGAGCGGTACCAGAGGAAGATGAGCGAGCAGTCATCTCAGGAGGAGCAGACTTACAAGAAGAGAAAGAATATCGTGCCTAAGGCCTCGAAGGAAGAGGAAGAGGAAGAAGAAGAAAAAGGAGAAGGAGAGGAAGTAGTAGTGATATTGGGCGAAGCGAGTCCCCGCCGAAGGACTAGGTGAAGGGCAAGGGCATAGTGGTTGAGGTGGGGGAGACCAGGGAGGTTACAGTAGAGTGGGTGGAGTTTCAAACAGAGGTAGGGTCATCGGGACACCAACCCGTCTCAAAGAGGGATTTTGAGGAATTCATGGATGATGCCACGCTCACCCTTCTGCTCTGGGATAATCCGGCTATAGTTGCTGCAGTTGTGGCCGTATGAGAGGAGCGATAGAAGGCCATAGCTTTGGCCCAGGAGGAGGAGCGTTTGAGAGATGAGGCCGAGAGGCTCAGGTTGATGCAGAGGAGGTTCTGAGAGAGGCAGAGGCCACTGAGAGAGCTCGGGCGGAGACATCTTCGAAAAACCCTTCCTTTAATTCATTGAACGTACTTGAATTGCTTTGAATAGAATACGATATATGGCACGCTTGCATAACTTGAACCAACCATCTATTGTTAGGCTGAATTGATTACCTTGAACTTGAAAATGAATGCCTGGTATACAGACATATTTCCCCTGTTGCTTGTTCTTGTGCTTAAAACCGGAGAGAGCGAGACAACGGGATATTTGTGGCCACAGAGGCACGAGTAGTTCACTAGCTTTGTATGAATGACTGCTGGAGAGGGTGAGGCAGCTAGTGGACGAGGCGGGCTTCGACCAGTTCATATAGATCCTGTCACCAGTCAGGAATGACCATGTTGTCCTAGTTGCACTTGCAGAGAGGTGGAGGGATACCACTAATCCCTTCCACCTACCACCCGGGGGGATGACGGTGACGCCCACAAACTTTGTGACGATCACCGGTGTAGAGACCCATAAATTCCTTTATTTAATTTTAATGTGACGTGAATATGAATGTGGGGGTTAAATGTGCAAAAGTTTGGAAAATATGGGTGTTTGTGTGATATAGTGCATGTGTGCATATATGTGTGTGTCCAGGGAAAATAATTCCCATTCTCCATCTCTCTCTCGGCTCTCAATCTCTCCATCTCTCTAACTCCTGCACCCAAAGACTCCTCTCCAAACTCAAAACCCACAATGATCAACCTCAACTCCATCTTCTACTTGCGTATTCGGAATCGTATCGCGTTGGATAGAGCTCGGTTTGGTGTTTTTGCTTGGTTTGGATTTCGAAAGCTAGGGCTTGCTCAATCTCGTCGGTTTCAGCTTGGATACTCGAGGTAAGGAATTATACCTTTCTTTATATGTTATTTGAGTGTTTCTATGCCTTTCTCGAGCTTGTATTGGTTGTTGTTGGGATTGGATTGAAATCTGAAAATTTCTGTCAAAATCGCCAGAAAGACACTCTTCCTACCGGTAGAAACTTTTCACTTATCGGTAGGACAAGTTTTCATAACTCGCTCAAACGTACTACTGCAGCTCAAAGATATTCATCCACCAACCGGTAGGCCAAGTGCAAAATTGTTTCGTTCAAATGTTGGCCTTTCTGTTTCCAGTTTCTATCGACAGGACTCATTCACCCACCGGTAGGTCAAGTGCAGAATTCTTCTCTTCTATCGATAGGACTCATTCACCTACCGGTAGGCATAGTGTCTAGGAGCTGCTTTTCCAATGTCTTCCAAATCACTTTTTAGAGCTTCTTGATGAGCACAAAATATCGACACTTAGAGGCCCCAACATCACATGTAGTTAGCCCTTAATCGCGTGTAATTTTACTATATTACTACCTTATTGGTCTTTAACATTGAAATATTGATTTTTGCAGGAAAAAGTGATAATATTGATATTTTGTGAAAAATGCCGAATGTCGTGAAGATAAAAGCGTACATCCTTATTGATTGACTGACCCATGTTACACGTGCATGAGGAAATTCTTGTTAGTCAAGGAAATTAAATTTGAAAAGGGTGATAATTTGCCAAGGATTTGATTTCCTTTTACAAGGAATCTTGGCTGAGGCATATCCTATGGGGAGAATATGGTAATGATCAAGGAATATCGATCATGTAGCAGCAAAAATAAAGGGTGGTGGCTTGATGCTAATTCGGAAAAGGCATTGTGCTATTGGCCTAGGAGACTTGATTAAGGAAACAAATGCTAAACAATATTTTCTTCTCTTGAGTTACACGGCTGGGAAAGATATAAAAAGGGGAGGGCAGACACCATCTCGGAGGACCAGACGGCTGAAGATACCACAGAACCGAAGCACTACCTCGGCTGGAGTTGACGATCACGACGGCAGTTCGAAGATCAGAGGCCACGGCTGGAGCAAGGAGGAATAAGTGTTGAACATCTTGTCATATTAATTTTGTGAAACCTTATTTTCTTCAATGGAGTTCTTTTATTATTTGAATATGTGTTCGTACTCCATGAGCGGCTAAACTCTTTAACTAGGGTTGAGGATGGAGCCCCATTAACGATTATTAATTATATATTTATGAGATTTGATTTTACCCGAATATTTGGTTTGAATATGATTAAATTGTTCTTACTCCAAATCAATTGTTAGGGATAGATTCTAGATATGAGTTCAATCATGTTTTTCTCATGATTTGGAATTGTCTTTAGCATTGAAAGCTGGTTTTTAATCGTTAACTATAAAATTGGATATTTATTGTGATTTGTTAAAAGCGGATACAATTAATGATTTGATTTTATACTTGCGAGCGGAGAGGAACAAACATTAGAGTTTTTGATTAACTTTCACGATGATATTTTCCGTGGTAACAGAATTAGCTTTTAGATTATCACGAAGAAATTTTGGGTAAAATCAATAATCATGAATATATAATGATATGAGTTAATGGGTGTGGATTCCGAAACCCTAGTATTTTCTCCTTTGGTTAAAAAGAAAGCTTTAGTTTTCTCGTCTTTAATAATTTAGTTCATTGTTTTTACTTTTCACTTTTAGTTTAAAAATCAATCACAACTTTTGCCAACTAGGTTAGGGTTTAATCGGTTTAAGTTACTTATTTTTCCTAGAAAAATCGTAAGTCCCTGTGGGTTCGACCTCGCTCTCGCCATACTATACTTCGGTACGATTCGTGCGCTTGCGAGTACTTTAAAATTTCACAACACTTCTCATCGACTCTAATGGATTTGTTTATGCATTCTTTCAAGTGTTTTGGACTGTATTACTTGTTTCACAATAGAGTGGTATCTTATGGACTTGAATGAACTCGTTGAGTTAAGAAATTTGAAATATAAGTTACTGCACGTTGAAATACGAACGATACACATGAGCATGTGAACGATGCGCGAACACTTGGGGGCCATGGATGAGTGAATGCCTGGCAGGGGAGATCGGGATCCCATAATTGGCCCGACAGGAGCTAATGCTCATATTGAACACTCAAGGCCTAACCTACAAGGTGGGCGCTTGGCAGGGGATATTGGGATCCCATAATTGGCCCGAAAGGAGCTTCAGCTCAGACACGCAAAGGATACGAGATGTTGAGACACGAATAGAATGAACAAGACTTAAGAGTATGTCGAGAAGAAGGATTGGTGATAGTTGGACACTTGATCATGATAAGTTGTGCTTACATCCACAGTCATTTGGTTTTTAAGTTTTGTTCTTCCGTATCGCTCTTTTGCATATAGAGTTTGTGTAGACTTTTCTACTAGGCTAGTGTAGCTCAAGCCTTATATCACTTTCAGGTGCTAACTCAGAATAGTAGCTTGCATGACTGGAATGCTTGGAGTGTGGACATACCTTTTGAAAGCTAACCAAAGGAGCTACTTATTCATCTTTGTAAATTTCTTTTAAAAGATTTATTTGTAACGTAAGTTATAGTTCTTTTGTCTAAGGAATATTGTAAACTCTTAACTCTTTTGACACTTGATACTTATGTTAATTTGGGCCATTGAGCCGATGGTGTAATATTTGGAGTTCTTATGGGCTTGCAACTATGATTATGGAAATGGAAATACAATGATCTTTTGGGTTTCGTATGGAATATTGTGAGGATTTATTTACGGAAAATCTTTTATATTTATGTAAAAAATCGAGGGTGTGACAACTTGGCATCAGAGCATAGGTTTAGAACACCTATAGACCGTGGGGAGGCATTTCACCTCATGGGTTCAAAATGTCATGCCTTCTAACATAACTTGTGCATGCTTGTGTGACTAGCATTCTTGTGAGTACTTGGCATTGCATTTTCATTATCGTAGGGTGGTGTAGAGCTATTAACCCATGTTAGGAAGTTTAGGGCTTTGACCTCATAGTAATAATGTTGTGGTTAAAAGTTTTTCCTTTCTTATCTCACTTAGTAAGATGCCTCCAATGATGCGTGATAGATGAGTTAGGGCTGGAAACTAGGGTGGTCGTGGTTGTGGCCATGGTCATGGTCATGGGGTACCTCTTGAGGATGAGGTTAGTCAGCATTGGGACAACCAAGGTGGGGATCCGGGGGTAGGGGTCGGTCGAGGTGCAGGAGTATCTCATGCTCAAAATCAGTTTGCTAGGGATCTCGTCGTAGCACTTATAGCTACAAATCTTTTAAACCAAGCTCCTAGAGAGAATGTCGAAGATCGAGCCGTGGTGGCGACGCGAGAGTTTAGTTGTAGGAATCCACCGATGTTTGAAGGGACCAGTAGTGACCCTTTGGTAGCTCACTACAAGAAAAATGTAAATATGTGACGAAATGGTGGTGAGGAAAGTAGATTTCGTCTCAAAATATACCTATTTTGTGAGGAAAATATTTTTTCATCACCAATTAAGAGGACAGAAAAATTTAAGGTGAGGAAGTTTTATTTTGTCGCCAAAAACAGTTAATTAGTGACGAAAAAATAAATTTTGTCAGCAAAAGGGTGGACAAAAAAATATTAGGTGACGAAAAAATAAATTTCGTCGCTAATCCGTTTCCTCCACATATACTTGCAACTATTACGTGACGAAATAATTCCTCACGAAAGGAAAATCTTTGGGTGACTAATTCTTTTTTGTCATTCATTTTAAAGAGGGAATTTAGACGATTAAAAAAACATTAAAGTGGGAATCCGTTTCCCCCAATATTTCCCTTTCCCACCCAAATCTCAAACCCTATCTCCTCATTTCTACAAGCCGCCAACTTCAGACTTCTCCTCCATGGCGATTTTGCGATTTGCCTGAGACCAAGGGTGAGTCTCTCTTTTTCTCCCTCCCTCCCTCCCTCTCTCTCAGTCTTTCTCTTCTTCAAGACTTCATCTGTTGATCTGTTCATCATCTTCTTCATTACGTTTTGTTTGTAGTTTGTACACCGTGATCTGCGAACCACTCGTGAACCTCCATGCACCACGGCAAACCGTTGACAACTGCAGGTGAGTCTCTCTCTCTCTCTGTCTCAGATTACAGACCGTAATCACCGTATTGTATCCTAATCACCATTATCACCGTATTGAAGCTTCAAATTAGGGCTTTTGCCTTTTGGTCAAAATATTACAAGACGTCAAGACCTGTTAGGGCTTTTGATTTCAGGCAAGTTAGGGCTTCTTTTGAACCATTGTGAGTTCCTCTCTTTTTCTCCAAATTAGGGCTCTTGTTCAATTTGAAATGGAATTCTATGAATAGGTTTTGGTAGCTTCTGTTATTAGGTTCAGTGTATTTCCAAAGATTTATTATCTCTAATTTTCATTTTTTGTTATGGTTTAGAATTTATATTTTTATGTTCACCTCCCGCTTCTGTACCTTGCAGTACACTAATTTTCTAGTGTCTCCTAACGTTCTATAATGAGGTGCACAAATGAATTGGTTAGAGACCACAGCATCTTAAACAAACAGAATGTGAGTTTATATTATGCTTTTTAGTATTATCTATGCCTTCTCTTTTAAAGTACGAAGCCTTATATAATGTTTTCTCCTTTTGTGTTTGCCACAAATGCCCTCCCTAAATCAGTTAAATACCTACCCCATTCAACACTGGTTCTTAACGACGCACCCATTCTACTCCATGTGGTGTGGATGTTTGTATGTAACCTGCTCCATTCAACACTGATTCTTAACGACACCACGCCTCCTGGCTCCTACCATTCGGATTATATGTACAACACAACTGCCAGTCCTAACGGCATACAAACTCAACTTGCCACAATTTAATGGTCAGATGGAATTGTTTGATCACATCCTCCTCCATTGAACTTGCCAAGAGCCCTGTTGCCCACGCGAATCTAATGGCCATCATCCCTCTCTACCAAACCTGGCAGGTAATACATTGCTCAAATCATTATTTTGACCATACCACCGTCTCTCCTTAAGTATCTTCACTGGTTCAAACATTGTGAGTGCAAACTGTTTGATAAAATGTGTCTTCTAAATATGAGTGTTCCTGACTGTAACACAATGTCACAACCCTTTTTTAAAATGAAGTAATATATGCTCAGCCCATCGTATTTCAATCTCATTTTACAATAAACAAATCATGCACTCTAAGCATCCTTGCTCCCGGAGTCTCTGTAATATGATTTTTAAAATGAATTTTTGTTCTAATGTGGCAAATGGGGTGTCTTTGGATTTTTGTGATGATTTTAGTATTTGAGTTGATTTTGAATGGGGATGTTAGGACCGGAGGGACACCACACACACAACTCAAGACACTGAAATCATAAAAAACTCCATTTGTATATATATACACACAAACATGAACAAACTCTCCGGGGAGAGCCACAACCGGCTCCCCCTCTCAGGCCTCACCCTCTCCAGACTCTCACTTCTGGCTGCCACTCCTCACTCTGCTCTCAGTACATCAATTTATACAGAGAAAAGGAAACAAAAAAATAGCTGTGACTCAACATGGCCCATGGCCGCATACACATGAGGAGAATTCGACACATAGGAAGGCATCTCCTGTGTCTCACATGGGAGACAAACCCAACAGATGTGTTGTTTGTCAAGATGGTGTGAATGAGGATCAACGATTATATGCCTGGTTGTAATAGAATTTCTCCAAATATATACCACTAATAAAAACTGAGTCGTGCGATTCGAAAAGTGTAAGGTAATTCATTTACAAAGACTTACACAAATGGTGGTGACTTAGTTTGAGCAGGTTTAAATGGGAGTGGCCTTTCAAAAGGATGTCATTGTAACGACCCTGATTTTTGGTCAATAAAAATTTCGCTAAAAATTTGAATTTTATTTTAATACTTGGATTTCATTCTTAACATCCAAAAATCGGTTGTTATCGACTTATAAAATTTTGTTATTATGTTTGAAAATTCTTTATTTATTTTATAAATCCCTTTTTGCGATTAATAATCCGTCATAATTAGGTTTATGACTTAGGATATTGGAATTCATCGCCTGGGCATTAAGGTCATTTTCTAAAGACGAGTATGCCTATTAAGACCTTGGTATAGTAACTTGGTAATTGTAGTAAAATCCTAGAATTATATTTCTCGGCTGGAAATCCTACATGGCAACCGATTAGTTAGCAACCCTAACTACCGTTTGGCTTAGTTACTTTTTCCTAACCTAGAGCGTTGCATCAATGCCAAAGTGGTTAAATTTTAGTCTTTGCCTTGACCATTGACTTGACCTCGCCTGGGCGTCGGCTCGCTGTCGCGCCTTGCTTTTGCCTTAGCGTCGGGCCTGCCTTGCCTTGGCATCGGATCGCTGTCGCGCCTTGCTTTCGCCTTGGCATCGGGCCTGCCTCGCCTAGGCGTCGGGTCACTGTCGGGTTGCTCTGCCTTGGCTGCCGTCGGGTTCTGCCTTGGCGTCGGGTCACGCCTTGCTTTTGCCTTGGCGTTCTTTGGCTGCCTTGCCACTGGCTGCTGCTATGCCAACCTTTGGCTGATTAGCGGGCCACCTTGGCCATCGCCAGCCCCTTTGCCAGCTAGCCGGGCCGCCTTGGCCATCGCAGCTGTGGCCACCTTGCCAGCTTTGCTTTGCTAGGCCACCTTGGCCACCGGCAGCCTTTGCTTTGCTAGTGGGCCACCTTGGCCATGCTGCTAGCAGCCACCTTGGCCACCGCTGCAGCTAGCGGGCGCGCCAGCCCGCTGCCAGCTAGCGGGCCGCCTTGGCCACTGCTTTGCTAGCAGGCCACCTTGGCCACCGCTTGGCCACTGCTTTGCTAGTGGGCCACCTTGGCCACTGCTTTGCTAGCAGGCCACCTTGGCCACCGCTTGGCCACTGCTTGGCTAGCGGGCCACCTTGGCCACCGCTTGGCCACTGCTTTGCTAGTGGGCCACCTTGGCCACTGCTTTGCCACCAGGCTGCCTTGGCCACTGTTTGGCCACCGGGCTGCTTTGGCCACCGCTTGGCCTCTGCTTGGCTACCGGGCTGCCTTGGCCACTGTTTGGCCACCAGGCTGCTTTGGCCAGCTGGCAGCCTTCTTGGCCAGCCATAGGCTGCCTTGGCCTTTGTTTGTGCCGTGCTTGTGCCACAGCCTCTGTAGCTCTGGCTGCCTTGGCCCTTTGTTTGGCCATAGAGTGCCTTTGGCCACCTCTTGGCCTTTAGCAGCTCTGGGTGCCTTGTAGCGTTTGGCCACTTGCTGGCCAACAGCCTTTGCTTGTGCCAGAGCCTTGGCCACTGTTTGGCCACGCTCACGCCTTGCCTTGGCGTTTGGCGCCGTCGGGCTTTAATATTCCGTTATTAGGCAATTTCCTACTAAATAAAACCAAAATACCACTCGAGCAATGAAGCCTACATTAAGTATCGTTAGTCTTTAACCAATTAGTTAGATTCCTAATAGACTGTTAACCTAATCACTTGGATCCCAAATCTAATTAGGTTACCCTAACCCTAGATGGACCATTTTACCCTTTTTGTCTTTATCCATTGAAAGATAAAAGCTAGGGTAATATTTATCCATTGGACGATAGATGCTAGGGTAATCTTTATCCATTGGACGATAAGTTCTAGGGAAATCCTTAACCATTGGTTATTAACCGCTAGGGGAACTATTATCCATTGGATAATAGCTTTGCTTGCCAACCAAGAATAGGTGATTAAAATATTAGATTTGGCCATGTGTGATAATCCATTAAACTAAGATTAGTCCATTAGTATATTAGGTTAGTACTTAGTACTTTGGATGAAGTAGAATACTTTATTAGATATTGTATTCGGTCATATCTAGCCTAGATTGTGTGTACATGCTTGTATATATATATTATATATGTACTTGTATGTATATATATATATGTGTATATATATAATATTGTATTGACATGTGTGTAATAGAATATTTTATTTTGAAAATCTATATTACTTGAAAATATGGATTTTATGAATGACCCAAAGTACTTATATATATTATAGGATATATATATACTTTCAAGACTAGTACAAGTGGGAGAGAGAGAGAGAGGGAGAGAGAGAGAAAGTTTGCCGAGAGAGAGAGAGGAGAGAGATCCGAGAGAGAGAGAAAGAAAGAAGGAGAGGGAGAGAAATGTACCTTTGATCTATTGTGCTTCCATTGACCTTTGCTTGATTTCTTGGAGATTTCTTCCTCGCAAATCTATGCACCAAGTCTTAAAATATTAGATTTTCTAAGTACTTCTTATCTAGTATTTTATTAAAAGAACATGTGATCAATTGAATTATTTATTTAGAAAATCTTGTAAAGTACTTTAATTCTTTTGTCCATTGGGTAAAGAAGGTTAGGGGAATTATTACCCCTTGGATAATAACCGTTAGGAGTCTTATTAACCATTGGGCGATAGACTAGAATCCTAGCCATTATTACCCATTGGTTATTAACCATTAGAGAAACTATTATCCATTGGATAATAGTTAGTCTTGACAATCATGTACTTGTTTGATTTAAATAATAGATTTGGTCATGTGTGTTAAATCCATTAAAATACAATTAGTACTTTAGGTTAGTATTATTATACATAGTACTTTGAAAGTAGTAGAATACTTTATTAGATATTGGCATGTGGTATATCTAGGCTAGATTTTGTGGTACATGGCTTGTATATTATATGTATGTACTTGTATGCATATATATATATATATATATATATATATATATATATATATATAAAATATTGTATATAACATGTGTGTATTACAATATTATATTAAGAAAATCTAAATTTCTTGGAAACTTGGATTTTATTAAAGACCCATAGTACATAGATATATATTAGTATATATATACATCTTCCATGCAAGTACAAGTGGGAGAGAGAGAGAGAGAGAGAGAGAGGGAGAGAGAGAGAGGAGAGAGAGGCCGAGAGAGAGAGATTGAGAGAGAGAGAGATTCGGATGGAGAGGGAGGGAGAGAGTGTGATGTGTGTGCAAGTTGATTGACCTAGCTTAGCTCATCTTGTCCTTCTTTGATATGCTTTCAAAGTGAAAGCATGGCCAAGGACAATCAAATCTAGTCCTTCTTGTACAAACCCTAATTTTATACTTGAATCAAATCCCATTTGCTTGCCTAGTCTTCCATAATCCAATCCAAAGGACACATCCTAGCCTTGCATGCCTAGTTTTTAGGTTGTTTCTTGCAAGGAAGCAAGATTGGATGAAATAAAAAAATAAGATATAGAGAGAGAGAGGGAAATTCGACTAGGGAGAGAGAGAGGGAGTTCTTGGCCTATAAATAGCAAGCCACTTCTTCATTTGAACTCACACATTTCCATTCTCCAACTTCTTTCTTGAAAGCATAACTTGTTCTTGATGTTCTTGGCTTGTTCTTGAGTTTCCTTTCCATCTCCGCCACTAAACCACCATACAACCACCACCTCGATCCTAAAGTAGTAGTAGTATAGGTTATGATCTAGTTTCGAGAAAAACCTTTCTCTTTCGAAGCTATCGGAAGCTTATCATAAGCCGTTACTTCGTTCGTTTGCCAACTTTCTTCCCGTCGATCTTTTCGTAGTCTTCCTACCGCCAAGAAGAAAGGTAGATTTTTTTTCCTATACTTCCTAACCTTAAGTATACGTGATTTTATGTTAGTGTAGAGTTCTTCGAAACTACTTATCCTAAGTATAGTTATGAGCATGATAGAAAAATATGTAGTATACTTGGATAAGTTGATCGTATGCTTTTATTTTACGTAGTTTACTTTGATCTTGAGAATAATTGAATGCATGGTTTATAGAATCTTCCCAACTTGATTAACTTGTCAATAAACATATGTTGTTACGATTTCGTTTAAAGATAAAGTGTTGTTTCAAAACGAAGTATTCGTATTTTGACCTTTTCAAGGATTGTGAACTTGATCGCATGATTGCTTACCTTACTTGTGGTTGTAAACAAGCATGATTAAATAGAGTTGGATGATCTTGCTAGTTTAGTTTCAAGATTACTTTAAAGTGATTCGAGACACAGCGGAGTCTATGCATGCTTACGAGACACGAGAACCGGAAAGTAGAAAACATGACACTTAGGGAGTGGTTGATATGGATAAAAAGGATTTTTGAAACTACATAAATGCCGGACTTAGTAGCCTTTGTGTAGACTTGCGAAAACCGCAATAAGGCCAGACTTGGTAGTCCATTGTGTAGATTGCTAACGGAGCCGGACGTGGTAGCTTCATTGGTAATTGGGCTTGGTTATCCGCGGAGAGGAGCCAATGCAAGATTTGGTAACGTGGCTGGACTTGGTAGCCCGTTGGTAACAAAGAATGAGAAATGATTTTCAAAATGTTGATTGGAAATGGTGACACGGTTTACGATGAGTCGCATAGGAGAGACAAAGAAAGGCATGACACCAACGTAGGAAAGATAATGAATGCGGATGTGTCATTGTTAATTATGTTGTTGAATGAGCATGTGTAATTGCCTATGTACCTTCGTGTTATAAGTTATGGGTTAGCGGGTTGGATTATTCTATTGAGCTTCTGTAGCTCAGGTGTTACCTTTTTGGTGACCCTGACATATTATACTGGGGGTGACGCTGGTATAATGTGTCAGATTTTATAGATGAGCAGCATGAACAGTACACCTTGGAGGCCTTCGGAGCCGAGGAGCTTGTAAGGATGGAGGAAGAGGCGGAGCAGTAGTTAACCTTAGATTATCCCCTCTTTTGTTGAATAAAAGTACTCTTGTGAGAATTTATGTTGTAATAATGAGCTAGACTCTCCTTAATTTATTCAATAAAAATGTTTATTTAACGTACCCAAAATTCGGGGGGTTACAGTCATGTTGTCATGGTATTCTTGTTAAAGTCTTTGTTTTAATCTTATTAAAATAGGAGATAGCTTCAAAATTTATTCCTTTAAAGATATCTTGTATTTTGGCCAAGTATTTCCTAAACTCCACGTGAAATGAGCATATTACCTCTACCTTATTTGGCGTAGTAATTTGCTACATGAGCTGATAATTTGCTCTTGAATGCACATCAAGCTTCACTGCATGCCCTCAAGATGCATTTGTCTCTTGCTAACGTGATAGGATATTAGGTTAGATAGGCTTTCAAAATTTATTTCTTTACCTTCTAGTTTGGTCGAGAATTTTCTCAACTCCATGTGAAATTAGCAAAATACCCATACTGTTTTTGGCGTTTTCATTTGCTAGATGTGCTGATAGTTTTGTGGTTATCTAATAGTAGAGTACTATAGGTATAATTTTCTTCCGAAGTAAATCATGAGTATGCAATACGAGTGTGAAAACAAATTGTGAGCATAAAGCAAGAAGATTAAGAGGGCAAAATGTTCCTAACTCATATGGGGTTTAAAGGCAGCAATAAGAGAGTCAATGCTTTGGTTAGCTATGATGCCTTTGGTAAGGTGCATAAAGGCTAACAAAGATTTGGATGGATATTAATTTAGCTTCAATTTTGTCTTATAGAGCTCATTAGTTTGGGTAATCAATGTCATGTCCTTGTAGTTTTGAGAATATTATATAATCTAGAGTCTGGAATAGGGGTAGAGTTGGCAAGGGAGAGGTGCAAAACAGGGGTGAGAGAAAGTTGATATTTAGAATTTGTTACATATGGAAATAGAAGTTCATCACTCAACTTTCAAATTCTTTTTTTGCTGTTATTTGAATTTTAAGGCATTTATTATTTTAGTGATCCTATTTGTTGCGTAGACATGTTTGTTAGATTAGTGTGCATTAAAACAAATCTGTCCAAAAACCATGTACAATGCATTTGCGAAAGGTATAAATTTTGTTTCCCAGACATTTTTTTTTTTGGGTAAGAAAAGCGGAGTATATGCCACGTGCATCGCACCTGCCTTTGTTTTAGTAGTATATATATATATATATATTGCTTTTCTAGTACAATTTTTTTGTTTCACTCTTTGTTGCAGTGAGAAAAACAAGCATGGACACCGAACTCGATATCATGTGGGACAACTGGATCAACTTTCTTCTATAAGGTAACCATTGTAGCTAATGAAGTTGACTCTGTTATGTTCTCTTACCCAGTTAACTTGGACCAAGCATGAGGTTTCCATGGCAATCCTATGCACCAATGTATGCATCTTTCACATTTGAAGGACCTTGAACATCAATGAATATAGTAACCTGGATTTATTAACAGTTTATTGCAATTTTTATTTTCCCTTTCTATTTTTGTACCATGCTTCCCATATGATTAATTGGTAGCTAATTTGATGTGTTCTTAGCTTACTTATCTTAAAGTTTCTTTGTAATGATATGATTGTGTGTGTGGAATTTGAGACATAATTTGGGAACATTATCTCTCTTTTTTTTCGCCTACAGTAATAGGCAATACAGATCGGTTTGCCTCATACGTTGTCATTGTGTGCATGCAGGTCTGTTGATGCTCAAGAGGTTGATGAAACATATCAAGTACTTGAATCATTGGAATGGAGTGCTGCTATATCTTGGATCTGTCGATTATATTATGGCCAGAGTACTACTCATGGTGACTTAGTCGAATTGGGATCGGCTCTGGAATTTGTTTGTGTAGGAGCGATCAGAAAAAAACACCGCTAACAGGTTTGATTTTCTTCCATTTTCTAATGATGCTTTTGCTGCTGCCTTTTAGCCTTCTTTTCTGCCCTTGTGCCTATTGTTGTTGATTCTAGGAGCTCTTTGTAGTGCCTCTTAAGTTTAGGCTCCTAACTTACCTCATTTGTCTTTTCTGCCCTTGGCTCCTATTGGTTATTACCTCTTCTCCAAGAAAGGATGAGGCTCAAACTCACAGCTCACAGGGAAACACACATTGTAGTAGATCTCTCTCAAACCAAGAAGCCCAAATGGACTATATATGAGCCTGCCTACTGATGGCTTTGGAAAGATACCATCAAAGGATTTAAGATAGTTACCATTGATAATAGAAGTAATAGCAGATATGAACCGAGTGATTCGGACTTCTCATGTACCTGCACCACTTGAGCATGTCTACGAGTAATGAGCAGCATGGTGGCCCACTCCTCTTAAGTCCTACGACCTGCTCCATAATTGATTCTTGCACCACTTGAGCCATTTGCACCACTTGAATACTGTACCTGCTAGCTGCACAATCTCTTGTGATTTGTTGCTTGCAAAGAATTGATATGCCAGCCAAGGGATGAGCACACATCGAATCTACCTGCTGAACCATTTGTGCTTAATATGTTCACACCATTTTCCAAGAAATGGACCTGAAATGCGGATTGTAAAAGACGCAATAGACACAATATCAACAGCAACAGATTACATTAAAAGAATATAACAGTGAGAATTTATAGCTAACGAAACCAGTAGGACTCAAAAGGTGAGACAACCAAGTAACAATCTGTTAGGTAGTCAAGTTCCATTCATTTACAAACCAGTTAGCTTGATCACCTTTAGCTCGAGACATGAGCCTAAACCTGACCTCTGAATAGATTTTATGAGTCACAATAACAGCAGGGCAGTTAACATTTTGAAACTTCCTTAAACTCCTCTCCTTCCAAATCTAGTAGATAGTGATTGTGAAAGCCAATTTAATGGTAGTTACCCTCAATGTGAAGGGACTTGGCATTAGGCCTTCCTCCTCTATTAGGACTAGTGGTGTATCTGTGAATGGGGAGTATGTAACACACCTCAAGGGAAAGGTGCAAGAGCAAGCGGAATGAATTGAAGTAGCAAACAATAAGATGGACGAGCTAGTAGAGGCAAAAGAGAAATAGAGGAGGACTTTGGCTAGTGTTATGGCATTTCTTAAACACCAAGGATTCACTGGTTAACGACTTGCTGGTTAGTTCATTATGCTTTCCCTATTTATACACATAATGAGAAAACTGGGAGTGGGCTGTATATTTTTGTTGGTTTGGTTTTCTACCCTTTTTTTTTTTTTTGCCCTTTTTGAGCATATGTTTTCTATTTATAGAGATTATGAAAGTTTTTATATGCTCTCATTTGATGTTAACTATTTGTTCCTTCTTGATTAATTGATCTCTATATCTTATATGGTTGAAACAAGTTACACTAAAATTGTCTAGTTACACAACGCCGTCTTGAGTCTAATAGAAATGGGCACCCAAACAGAGGTCTGATGGTTGCACTTGCAGGTTGCAGGTTCAACTTCCACGTCATCTCTCTCTCTCTCCAATTGCTTTTGATTTGTCTTCTCTGTATACTGGTACCAAAACGGCTTTCGTGTACTGAAATAGAGGGGATTCCACCTTTTTACGGCGGGGACATAACATGGACACGCGGGGGACACAACATATATGGGGACACAACTCCTTAGGTGTATAAAACCTTGTAGTTTAACATAACATCGCTTTTATTATTCTACATTCTGCGGTTACGTACAGTAGGACTATAAGTATGGGTGTTAATTTTCCAAATGGGCATGGGTAATGCTCCCATAAATATTGCCAATAATAGTACAACTATGCTTAGAATCCCACTATTCCATTGGATCAATCAAACATGGCTATTAGACATATACTTCACAGATAAATAGATGACCAAATTATACAAGAGTATGAGGCTTTTTCTCTCTTTAAAGTTTGGAACTTTGCATTAATCATCCCATGTGGTGAATTTTTTCGTTTTCATTGATTGTGTTGTGGGTGGTTTCGGAGGGATGTGGGGTGTGGAGTTGGATGTGAATGAGTTAGCTTGAGGATTTTGATTCTAGCTGGATAGACTTCTGTGGTAGGGTGAAAGGAGTGTGTTTTCTGGCTTTTCTGGTATGGTCCTGTGGCTGCTTTGTGTGATGTTTGGTTTGCGTTTCTTTGTTTCTGTTGCTGGTTTTATGTTGTTGGGGGGCTACTACTCTGTTCGTTGTCTTTCGGCTGTTGCATCTAGTTGTGTGATTGCGGTTTTTGGCTACTCATGTCTGCTATTGCTGCTCTTAATTTTCTAAATTACTTGGCTGATCTTTGCTTATGTTTTTTGGGTGAGGTCTGCTCTTAATCATTGGTAGTGAAGTCCTATGGCATCTCTTGCGGTTAAGGTGGAGTTGGTTCCTGCTTTTGGTTGCTTCTATTAGGCCTTGTGGGTCTGGTGTTGTATTTTGAGTTAGGTCCTCACTTGTGTCATTTATATATTGTTAAGTTTTCATAATGTTTTTTGTTCTATTAACATCATAACCAAAATACTTTATCCTACTTTTTATGTGTGCAGATTGAATATGCATAAGGTTGGTAGCGGGGAAGATGGTATATATACGCTCTTCTATGAAGATTTTTTGTTTGGATATATGTTTCTATGAAGACTCCTCTTTTGGATGAAGGTCAGAGTCTTCTTTTTTGGATACATGCTTCTATGAAGACTCTTTTTTTGGTTGAAGTTCTGAGTCTTGTTTTTTCATTTAATGATGCTACCGAACTATGATGAACATATATGGTATATATTGTCTACCTTTCATGTTTTCGTCATGGGAACATTGATGCTTTAGATCCTATGGTTGAATGGAAACATTTGGTGTAGAATACATAGTTCTTATGGTTAATGGATGTCTAGTTTAGTTCATGATTATATTGGTTTATGAAGATGTATTGGCTATTATGGTATAATGTATAATTCATTTGTTTGGATGAGTATTGAATTCTAAAATGAATAGGATAATATTGTCTTGTAAGAAGAGTGTTAGTGACAATTGATTGGCTTTAATTTGAAATTTTAGGTGACAAAATATTTTGTCACCATTATTATTTTTAATTGATTCCTTCGGTGACAACTTTTTTTGTCACCTATGCACTTACCTTGATCAATTACCTGCCACGATTATTGACGAAATTGAAAATGGGTGACAAATAATTATTAGAATGGTGACAAAATGTTTCGTCGTCAAAAAGCATAATAGGTGACGAAGAAAATTTCGTCATCAAGTGATTTTTTCGTGACGAAAATTTTTGTCGTCAAAAGACACTATAGGTGACGAAATACAAATTTCGTCACTAGGTAGGAATCCTCGACAACCTTTAGTCGATGAATTTTTTTCCGTCACGCATACTATTTGTGATGAAAAACATGCAATTTGTGACAATTTTCATTCGTCACCTAATGTAATTTTTCTTGTAGTGGCTGACCATTAGCCAGCTCAAATTCATAAACTCTTTAGAGCTCTCAATATCACCGAAGACAACATCAGAGTAGGTATTGTGACTGTTTAGTTGGTCGGGGAGGCCGGTGAGTGGTGGGAATCTGTCCTAGAGTCAAGGAAGGATGCGAGGACAGTGGCAAGGACTGCGGCTTAAGCAAATGAATCGGATGTTGAGAATTTGACATGGGCTGAGTTTGAGGAGCAGTATTTTTCAAAAAATTCACGTGAAAATCTGAGGGATCAATTTGAGAAGTTAGAGCAAGGAAGCATGATTGTGTCGAAGTACGCACAGAAGGTTCAATCCTTATCTCGTTTTGCGCCAAAGTTGGTGGCGACAGAAGAGAGAAAATAAAGACGCTTTGAGAAAGGGCTGCATAATACTGTAAGGAGGATGGTAATGGTGCAATGCAAGACAAAATATGCTGAGGTAGTTGAGTGTGCGAGGAGTATTGAGATATCGAAGGAAGCGCAATGGAATAGGGGAGTTTGGAAATCGAGACAACCAATCATGAGTACGAGTTCTTCGTCAGGGAGTTTTGAGAGACAGAGGAGGAAAAGGCCAAGGGAACCATCTCAGACACCACAGGGTAGTTCGTTGAACCTTAGGCTGTCGCCTTCTTCTTTGGGGACTCGGGGTCCTTTGTCTAGACCTCAGCCCATGTGCTACAAATGCAACCAATCTGGACACGTTCGTGCTCAATGCCCACACCTCTCAAAAGCTTGCTATGTTTGTGAGAAGATCGATCATCTTGCTAGGAATTGTCCTCGGGGGTCGAGAATGCGTAGTGAGTCAAGTTCCATGTAGCAGCACAAAACGGGGGGGCATAGCGTTGCCCTGCAGTTCAGGGGTGCTCAAAGGTGGCAATAGCCTCACTTCCGCCAGACTACGTCAGCTTAGAGTTCCAGAGTTGATAAGGGAGCAAGTTTTTCTGCACCTACTCAGGGTTTTGGTCAGAGGGGAGGTTTTGTGCAGGGTCAGGGTACCCAGGGGCGAGTTTACAACATCACTTCTGCTATTCCACCTATCACTACTTAGGCTTCGAAGACTTCTATTGTGAGAGGTACATTTCTTTTGTTCAACTCCCTTGCTAAAGTACACTTTGATTTTGGAGCATCGCATTCTTTCATTACTGCATCATTTGTGTGTGCCTTGGAATTGGAAACGGAAACTATTAGTCCTCCTTTGTTTGTTGAGACACCCTTAGGCAGTAAAATGCCTCTTGATCGTATTTGTCGAGATTGTGAGTTGGTTATTGATGATCGTCGCTTCGTGTTTGACTTTATTGTCTTGGGAATGTCGGGGTTTGACCTTATTTTGGGAATGGATTGGTTATCCACGTTTCATGCTACTATTGATTGTTTCAAGCATCGAGTTCGTATTTGTCCACCCGAGGGTCCTTATTTCGAGTTCTTTGGGGACCGTCAGGAACCGTTGGAATCGTATTTATGTGGGCCTCGTGAGCTAGAGTAGGTTTATTCATTGTTGGCGAGTTTGACGTTAGAAGTTACCCTTAGTGGTTTGCAACTTCTCGGATGTGTTCCCGGAAGAGATACCTAGTTTGCCTCCCGAGCGAGCGACTGAATTCTCTATTGATTTACTTCTTGGTACTGCTTCTATCTCCATACCTCCGTATCATTTTGCACTCGCCGAATTGAGAGAGTTAAAGACTCAGTTGTAAGAATTAGAGAACCTAGGATCATTTGTCCGAGTACGTCACCGTGGAGAGCACTGGCTCTTTTTGCGCAAAAGAAGGATGGTTCACTCCATTTGTGTATCGATTATCGTAAGCTAAATTGAGTCCCCATTAAGAACAAGTATCCTATGCCTAGAATCGACGATTTATTTGATCAAGTTTGCGGTGCAACTTGTTTTAAGGTCTGATTATCATCAGTTGAGGGTTCAGAGGGAAGATATTCCTAAAACTGCATTCCGTACTTGTTACGGCCATTATGAGTTCATTGTTATGCCTTTCGAATTGGCGAATGCTCCAGCAACTTTCATGGACCTAATGAATCGTATCTTTCATGCATACCTTGATTGTTTTCTGGTCGCATTCGTGGATGATATCTTGATCTATTCACCTACGGAGGAGGAACACCAATCTCATCTCACCATCGTTCCTGAACTTGAGAGATCACCGTTTGTACATTAAACTTAGTAAGTGTGAGTTTTGGTTACGCGAAGTCAAGTTTCTGGGTCACATGGTTTCAAAAGGTGGAGTGTCCGTTGATCCGTGAAAGATAGAGTCGGTTATGAGTTGGCAGCGACCGAAGAATGTGTTTGAAATCTGTAGTTTCTTGGGTTTGGTGGGGTACTACTATCATTTTGTTCTCGACTTCTCTCATTTAGTGGCACCGATGACTAGATTGACGCGTAACGGAACCCATTTTGTTTGGAGTGACTCGTGTGAGGCAGCTTTTCAGGAGTTAAAGAAGCGATTGACTACCGCGTCGTTTTGATTGTGCCTAAACGTGGAGTTGGCTACTCTGTGTATTTTGATGCGTCTAAGGAAGGGTTAGGGTGCATGTTGATGCAAGCGGGGCGACTAGTAGCGTATGGGTCAAGACAATTGAAAACTCATGAGCGGAATTACCCGACACATGATGTAGAACTTGTGGCCGTCATTTTTGCTTTGAAAAGTTGGCGTCATTACTTATATGGGGAAAATTTTGAAGTATTCTATCATGTACAGATAATAAACAAAATTTATAGACAGAATGAATAATAAATTGAAATACAATACAACCCCTAAACAGTGGGGCTATTATAACAGAGGCCAAAGGCCTAGCAGGCCATGCAAAGCCAGTCACTGGAAACAAGCTAACCCGTGTGCGCCTGTTCTGACTGGACTTCCAGTAATTGTCTTTGCACATCTAGGCTTTGATACATATTTAGAAGCAACCCAGGAGCATTCCAAAGAAACATTCGACAAACAAATCATATGACGGCAACCATGCTGGTCATCTTCCTGCTTTCAACATTTAATATACACAATATGCAATGATGTATACGAAATTGAAAAAGTAAATGCAAGCTAAGGGCGGCTCCTAAGAGGACAACGATGCCTAAGGACTACCACTGAACCTCATTACTTTACTGTCTTTCGCTTCTGAGATACGCATCCAGATAGAGAGACATTGAACGGGCTAGGGTGCCCAGTTGATATAGTAATGGCATTGGGCCTGCGTGCCCATTCTTTGATGCTTGGGCAGATGTGCCAGACAGATATGCTTTGCTTGGCCTTAGCCTGACGTTCCCTTGCTGTTCATAAAATTCCACTGCTAGTGGATTACTGATACTAGGGGTAGCAATGTAACGATTGCGTTTTCTAGTTTATAGACGCTCGTTTGCAAGTGTTGAAGAGAATACAAAAACTAACCACTAAAATCCAATTTGCATTGACAAGTGACCTAAATTGACAAACAGACATGCGCACATGTTAAAACTCGCCTAGCTCGAACGAAAGGGGGAAAGAGCCCTAGGGTACAATGCGAACCCTTAGACACACGGAACATAATAAAATTTTGGGCATTAAGGGCCAAAACTCATGACATTCCTAAACAGGTGAAACTGACACTTGCGAGAGACGCAAAAAGGCACAAAGACCTGTACAAACAAAACCGAGAAAAGCATCCTAATGAAAAACTGGAAAAATGCCGCAAAGATGGACATAAGACATAAATGATGACTCGTATAGGCCCGGACTGAAACCGACACCCCCGTGCAGTCACATTAAGTCCATATGACCTACATGGTATGACAAGACTTAGCAAAAGCCCCTGGAACGACATCTGAGGGAAGTAGCTAAATGCTACTGTCTGTTGCAAAAATTGAAAAAGCGTCCGCAGGTTTGAGACCAACGCGCCTCACTTGGAACAAACGTGCTACAGTTACTTACACCATACTTCGCTAAGCTTAGAATAAACTATGAGCCGTTAGGCTTCTAGCATTTTGTTCTGTTTTTATGCTTCAAATATTTTAAGACTTATGCTCAGCCCGTAATGGAAATAGCAGTTTGCAATAAAATTGAAAGACAGAGGGTTTCCCCCTTCTGGTTCCTCCAATGCAGCTGGATCTTTGATTCTCTCTGACCATTGATGTGTACCAAAATGTCAACCATGGATCCAATTGAAATATTTATGATCGAGTCTCGAAGAGAGACTGCCTACGTATCCCATGCTAGGGAATCAGGTTAAAACGTAGTTCAAGCTAAGGTTCACTTGCGTGTTTACCTCTCTTTTTGCTCTCTAACTTTTGCCTAGTACCGCCCATTCGGGTCTTCGGTCTAGCGAGCTCTCTAATATTGCCTATTTACTTTTGCCCAGACCCCCTTCATAGGGTTTCGGGCTAGCAAGCTTTCAAATATTACCTATTACTTTTGCCTAAACCGCCTTCGTAGGTTTTTGGTCTAGCAGGCTGCTCTAACTTTTGCTTAGAACTACCCACCCTTGGGGTTTTCAGCCCACGAGCTTCTCTCAGGGAAAAGTAACATTTGAATTGATCCAGTTGACCCAGGTATTGAATTTGCTATCGTCGAGGTCGATGATCTTTGGTCGCAGCCCCAGATAGATTGGCTTTGATGACGCAGGGTCCAGAGTGCTTCGATTGGAAATGCCTTGCTCCGAGCCATTTTTACACTTTCTCATTTGTGCTTGGTAGAACGCCACTGTTGCTGCTTTTGAACATAATGAGAAGCCTAGAGCCTTCTGAGCTTCTGCTTTCTGGATTGGCACCCGGTAGCAGGGGATTTGACTCTTTTTTATCTCAGGACCAACGCTAGACGTGACTTGATGTGACCACGCCAAGACGTTTGATGAATTCTTCGAGCCTGTCTAACCAGGCACAATGCTCCTCTGGGGGCGGTGCTTGGACCAACTTTGAACCTTTCGGGCGGTTATACTTGTCTTTCAAGTTTATTGAAAGCTACTTCTTCTTTTAATAGGCCGAGCATGCCTTTCGTCTTCCCTTTCGGCGAGGGAACACATTTCCTTGAATATGGTCCCATCGAAATCTATCCCTTCGTCGTCAGGGTCGATACAGTTTATATAAAAGCTAGCGAAGTACTTAGAAGCAAAATAATACCTATCATAAAAAAACCCACGGGGTTCGCCAAGTACAGCAGACTCAAAACTTGAAACAAAAGCTACGACATGGAGGGCCAAGAGACACGAACTCCGACTCAAGGCTAGACTTAGACAAACGCAAAAGACTCTGTGTCAGACTCAGACATATCGCCAATGCAAACTAGGTGCAGTTTTGAAAATTCAACTATTAAAAAGCTACCCATAGCTTTCCACAAAAAGAAGTAGGATCGAGCGAGTGTCAGGCCTAAGCAACAGCACTTCGTCTTCCTCAGCTTCTTCGACCAAACCTACTCGGTGCTCCTTTGATCAATGGACCTTAGCCAGTCAGTCTTCTCCTTTGCAAGCCCCTCATTACCATCACTGTCTATCTAGGTGTTGGCAGTGAAAGTCCCAATTGCATAAACAGCAGCCAACAGGCTATCCTTGAACTCGGACGGGATGGATACGATGGGTTTGGGTTGATTTCCTAGAACGATATAGTGGCTAGGGTTGAATATGGTGGACCTCGGGTTGATTTGAGTGGAGGTGATAGATACCTGACCAACCAGAGGGTTAGACCTATGTTGAGGCAAAGAGTTGGAGATGACATTGGGCTTTGATGAGGGTGCAGTTTGAAGAGTGCCGTCGTCAATAAGATCTTGAATCTCATGTCGAAGACAATAGCAATTATCAGTGAGATGGCCAGGCATTTGGTGGAACGCACAAAAATGGTTGGCGTTGTAGTTGCTTGGAAGAACTTTGGGTGGGGCAGTTGGAGTCAAAGGTTTAAGGTGCCTAGACTTGACTAGTTTCTCCATCACTGCGGATAGAGATGCCTCAAAGGCAGAGAAACTCCGGGGTTGGGTTCGGGCTCAGAAGCTTTGAGCGTTTTGAACCTGATTGACATCGGCAGTGCGATTGGAGTTGAAAGCTGGAGCATCGCTGTCACTTCACTACTACAATAATAGATATGCGTCACACTAAGGAGATTCACAAAAATCACGGTTTTCAGTGAAAGCGTGATAAAAAGTGTGCTTAAATTTTTCTATCACAGTTTAACTCCATAACTGAGATAAAAAGTGAGTTTTAGCGCGGAAAAAAAGACCTCGCTCTTGTGGCGAGATAAAAGAAAAACAACCTCACTCTTGCGGAGTGATAAAAGATTTTGGGGAGGAAAAAAATGAGATAAAAGATCTCACTCTTATGACGAGATAAAAGAGAAAAGATCGCATCCATGTGGCGTGATAAAAAAGAGAAAACATCTCACCATTGTAGCGTGATAAAAGATTTTAAGGTGAGATAAAAGATCTCACTCTTATGCCGAGATAAAAGAGAAAACATCTCACCCTTTTAGCGTGATAGAAAACTTTAGTGCAGAAAAAAACGAGATAAATGATCTCACTCTTGCGACGAGATAAAAAGCCTACCCATTTAGGCGTGCGGTCTGAATTTTCACGTGTGCGGACTAATACCCATTTAGGCGGATTTTGAAAAGTTATGTGAGAAAAAACGATGTCGTTTAAGGAATTTGAAAAGTTCTTTTTTTTTTTATTTTTACAAAAGGTAAGGAAATAAGCCGAATTACACTCACTCCTAAAAATCTTTACGTTTCATCTTCATTTTCATGCCCAAAAAGATCGATCGAGAGAGAGAAGGCAAATTCCACGACTGGGTTCCACCAGAGCCCACTTGTTTCTTCGACGACAAGTGGGCTGCTCCATTAGTATGGCTTAACCTTATCTGAAAAGGATTAAAATCCAATTGAGAAGCCACCATTGATATTGAAATTCAATATAAACTCTAAATTCATGTGAAATGGTTAGTTTATAAAAAAAATTAAAATTTGTCCATAATGTTACAATCTGCAGGTTGTGATAATTTTCATAAAATTTGTCTATATCATGTTAATTACATTTAAAAAAATTGAGCATATTTTAAGGAAAAAAAGTTTTCTCACTTTAGGAAATAAGTATAAATATTTTTGTTTTCCTATTGTAACAGAAGTTCTTGGTTAGCTTAGTGGTAAGAGCTTGAGAAATCAATCAAGAATGCATGGGTTCAAAACTTGGCAATTACAAGAAAAGAAGGTCTAGTAGATACAAAGAAAAGATCACGCACAATGATTTTTCATCTCAGTTTATGGTGTGATTATTTTGAATTTTCAATCACGGTTATATACCGTGATCTAAAGTGACATACAATCACACCCAAAAAAGAAAAGAGAATCACGCCCAAGAGAAACAATCACGGCTTATAACTGTGATAAAAGAGAAATGATCACGCCTTTTGACCGTGATTGTTTCTCTCTTTTAATCACGGTTTATAACTGTGATAAAAAAGAGTGACTTACAATCACACTCAAATCTATCACGGTAGCAGGAGTGTGATGAAAAACTTACAATCACAACCAATAGCTGTGATCTTTATGGTTTATTGTAGTAGTGCTTGTAGCTGTATTGGAGTAGTTGCTATTACCAAACAACGAACTACTATTTCTAGAGTAAGCCCTTGGCTTAGCTTTTAGAGTGGAGGAAGAAGAGGACTCTCCTCTTGGCAGAACTCCAGTTCGCAGCGCATCCTCGATGGCTAGGCCAGATTCGAAGAAGGTCTTAAAGTTGGCAGAAGCTTGAACCAGCACGAGATGCTTAGCATAGTTGAGATGCAGGTTGCGGGAGATAATGTGGAGTTGATCTCTCTCCCTCGGGCGCTCAGTCATTAGAGCAGCTTTGGCTCTCCTCCTTTTGACAAAGTCCGCAAAGGACTCCTTTGCTTCCATCTTCGTGGATTCCAACTCTCGAGTAGTCATCTTGAGTTGAGAGTTGTAGCTATACTGCAAGACAAAGGCAGCCCTTATATCTTCCCAAGTACTTCTTTTGGTGATGTCGAGCGACAGAAACCAGTGGAAGGCAGGCCAAGAGAGAGTTTGAGGGAAGAGTTGAGACATAGCCTCACTTTCCACACCCAATAGCTTCATGGTGGCATGGTAGCCATAGAGATGAGTTTTTGGGTCACCGCTCCCGTTGAACTTAACCAAGTCAGGCATCTTGAATTTGTCAGGGAGCTTGGCATTGGGATACAGGCAGAGATGATCCAAGTCAATTCCCCTTGCACTAATCTTCTCAGACTTAGAGACTGCCTCCTCCAGCTTTGTCATCTTGGCCATGAGAGCTGCCATATCAGGATTCAAAATAGGTCTGCCATCTACCGGATCTGGGTTTGCAACAAGTGTACAAACCTCCCTAGCATTGGGCTGAACAATGAAATGCCCCTCGTGATTCAGATCTGGGACCATGACAGGCTGCTCCTGGTCGTCCTCGCCTTCCTCTTCAAGCGGAGGTGGAAGACGAGTATTGATAAGGTCATTGAGACGGGTGATATTAGCATCGGTCTGGGTGGCCTTCTGCTGCGTCGCAGTGATACTGTTCTGGAGGTTAATGAGTATATCTTCTAGAGAAAGTGGTTGAACCTCTGGCTGACCTGACATGGTAGGTGGTTCAGAAGTGCTCGATGCAGAAGATGGGAATGCTGGCTGTCCGTCTTCTCGAGTGGTGAGCCTGACTGTAGAGCAGCCAGTAAAGTGCACGGAGAGTCTTCCGTTGTGACTGATTGGGATTCTAGCCTGACAAGCCTCTGACGCGGACGTTCCCAAGTAGGTTCGGCTCTTCCTTTCGGTACTCTCTTGCTCGGTGCAATGGCTTTGAACTAGACAGTAAAGTGAAAGCTCAGTGGCGTTCCTGCAACAATTAGAATGCAATGTACACGTCGTCATCGGTGTCAACCCTAGACTCTAGAACTACAAACGAGTCTGTCTCATGATGTTCGGATGCTGCCCAAAATCCTCAGATTTCTTTTCGAGGGTGTATCCTTTGACTACATCAAACTGATCCTAAGAGATGTCAAAACAGACTAAGTCTTCGACTAGTCCCTTCTCGAAGGTTCAACTTTGAATTTGAAACAACTTGGTATTGATGGCGTGACACCTTAACCGGGGTGGCGTCAGCGACATCACGCTTTAGCGGGGGGGTTGTAAGTGACGAGGCACTTGTAACTTGAATGATACCAGTGTCACGGCATCAATACTTTGTGGTTCTTCGTTTTCGGTCGAATCCTCAATCGAGCATGAGCCAAGGACTTAATAAGGTTTGATTTCTCAAAGTCTCGCTGATCTAAGGACTTTAAAAAATTAACAACATGCACCATCGAGATGCATGACTCTTCATCAGGTCTAGCAGCATCCTAATAAGCATAAGATAGACTCGATAGCGAGCGACAACCTTGAAGCCGCCCTAAACATGCTCCTATGCAAAACGACACGCATGTATGTATAGTTCCAGAGACGAGTTTGCCTTACGCATTTCAAACGTTGCTAGAATCCTCAGAATTCTTTTCGGCGATGTGTCCCCGTGTAGATCGACAGATCCTAAAAGATGTCACAATAGACTAAATCTTCGACTAGTCCCATTTGAAGGCTCAACTTTGAACTTGGAACAACTCGGTATTGATGACATGGCTCCTTAACCTTGAATGCCGCATTGTATAGTGACAACGCAATTCAACCTGGGTGGCGCCAGTGACATAGCATCAACACTTTGTTGTTTCATATTTTCAGTTGAATCCTCAATTGGGCATGAGCCGAGGACTTAGAAAATTTTGATTTCTCAAAGTCTCATTGAACTAAGGACTTAAGCATGCTCCTATGCAAAACAGTGTATGTACAGTGCATACAATAGGGAAAGCAGTAACATATAGACAATTACGGGGGTTAGATGCAAACAGATCTTACCCTGTAGGTACCTGTCTTAATTTGGAGAGTTCTAGTGCTTTGTATATACAAAGACCGGTTTTGGCTTGTAACAGGTTCCTCGGACTAGGGCCAAAGATATACCTCCCGTTGCCCACGTAACTGCAGAGCAACAGTCGAACGATAGAATGACCCATCATCGTCGAAGGTTGTTGCTCATTCGGGGTCCCCGATCTCCGGTAAACCGTGTCGGATTGTCAAAACGATCCAACGAGGCTATCCCACATCGATGCAAATGAGAATGCTAGAAATTGATTAAGAAGAAGAAGAATCACAATGTCGCAAAATGCCTTTTTAAATTTGGC
The DNA here is from genome assembly GCA_025413875.1 of Rhododendron molle. Taxonomy (NCBI): domain Eukaryota; kingdom Viridiplantae; phylum Streptophyta; class Magnoliopsida; order Ericales; family Ericaceae; genus Rhododendron; species Rhododendron molle. The sequence goes on along the minus strand of CM046398.1, from coordinate 15,063,039 downwards.
TCACTTTATGTAGTCTATCTTTAGAGGAAACTACACAAGTGAACAATTGAAAAAGTCCCAGATTAGATTGGCCGGACACAAGGTCCTATTAAATCACCATTCCAACCTTCAACAGCGCGAAACTCACCATTTGGACAGACTTTTAAGGAATTGTTCACAAGCGTATTAAACTCTAAGTATAGATTAATATTGGTTCGATCATTCCCAGCAGAGTCGCCACTGTGGGCAGCATGCCCTTGGAAAAAGATTCCGTTCCTTTCCAAAGCAGCCCAGAAATCAAGGGAGCGTGAGCGCAGATGAGGCAAGCGCTCGGAATACAGAGTCGCCACTCGGGTTTTGAAGGTCCGACACCCAAGGAACCGTATTTCGAAGCACCTGTCGCGCTGTTGATTTGAAAAAGTGAAAGTACCAGTCCGTCATAACCATATCTGGGTTCGAAAGCCAGGTTATGAGAGCGGAAGGGTTTTAAGGCACCCTCTCGCCCAATCCGGAGATCGGTCTCTACTTAGGCATCTTTGAGAAAACTTTGTGATTGTTCTTTTATTAATTGATTTTTAGCCAATTAGGGTGGGGAACAGCTAATCGGGGATTAAAACTGTAACACGATTTGCAAGGTGTGATAGATGGCATGGATGAGCAGTTAGTATAGGATGAAAACAGATTGCTGTAGGATTTTAAACAGACAGGAAGGCCCATGTTTTGGAGTATCGAGCGCAGGAAGAAACCAGTATGCACTAATCAAGTCAATGCATGCTGATCACACTTGTGCGCGCTACTACAAGACTTGCGCGCGCCAGTAAGTCTAAGCCCACAGCTCTTATTCTCAAACTCTCTGGGCTCTGGAAGGACCAGTGCACACTCAGGACAAACCAAGCAATTTATGCAATTACAATGTTCAGTTTTAAAGGCTGAAAAGCCCTACAAATTAACAAAACACCCCATAAACAGTGTGGGGATAAAAATAGAGGCCTAAAACCAAGTTAACTATGCAAGGCCAGCCACTGGTTAAGGACAGACAGTCGCGCGATGAAGTCAGTCGCGCGACGAAGTCAGTCTGGCGAGCAATGGTCGCGCTCTGGTGCGCGATGGTTGCGCCCCGGCGCGCTGGTCAATGCTCCATTTGACCATCGCACGTGGGTTTGGGTGCAGCGCGCGCAGGTATGGGTCAATCTTCTAGTGTTTGGTTTTACTCATCCTGGGCTCTGGGACAGGTCCAGAATGATCCCAAGAGTACCCCATAACAGTAGATATGCATATTGAACTAAGACTAGCAGTATACTAAAGAAAGTAGTAAACTGATTTTTATCATGCTTAATAGTGATCTATATGTAAGAACAACATAAACCAACAAGACACCAATCCCTACGCAGACCATCGAGCGTAGCAACAGAGTGTCGCGCGGGAGACTGGGACTGTCATGCGCTGGTTCCTACCATGACGGTTTTGAAGCCTTGCTAGCTTTAGGGCCAGGACTGGTATTGATTACCAGCCTTGACCCTGCCAGCCCCCCTCAGGGGTTTGAACAGAGAGCAGAATAAAGGTAAGCTATACCTTTGGTCTTTGAGTTTGAATGGGTGTTTAAGCTTTGAGTTGAGTTGAGTTGAGGTGTTTGAGTGATGGAAGTGGAAGAACAAGCTATGTTCTTTTGTGCCTTTGTATCTCTTTAGTTTGCTTTAAAAGAGTACAAAGTGACAACCCTTTTTGAATCTCTCTTTTTTTTTGAACCCTTTGAAAGAGAGACAATGGGGGGTATTTATAGGAAAGTGGAGGAAATGGTGTATGGAGGAGAGACAACCAACCAAGTATATGCTAGCTTGGCTTGGTGGCCAAATTTCATCCTTTGGAAAGGTTGGGTGATGCAAAGAGAGGAGCTCAGCTAGTCCACTTGGCTAGCTGAGGGTTACTTGGTGATTAAGCTGCCCAGCTGATAAAGGTGATGGGGACAGGTTGTCACCATCGCGCGAAGGAGCCAGTTTGGCGCACGATCGTGCACTCTGGCGCGCGATGGATGCGCCCTAGCGCGCGATGGTCAACGGTCAAGCTTTGACTATTGACCATACCTGGCAGCTTGACCCTCGCACGATGGTTCTCAACCCTCACGCATTCCAGTTGCGTTTTTGGCTTTTTGAAGTGGTTTCGGTTAGGTTAGGTTCAAGGGTTTTGCAAATACTCAAAGCTCAAACACTCGACATTCCCGAGATGTTCTTGATCCGATTCATCATCGGGGAATCAAAAACCATAAGTAAACTAATCTGGATGCCCAGATTGGGGTGTCTACAGTATAGGTATTTATAGGAAAGTGGAGGAAATGGTGTATGGAGGAGAGACAACCAACCAGGTATATTTTAGCTTGGCTTAGTGGCCAAATTTCATCCTTTGGAAAGGTTGGGTGATGCAAAGAGAGGAGCTCAGCCAGTCCACGAGGCTGGCTGAGGGTTAGTTGGTGATTAAGTTGCCCAGCTGATAAAGGTGATGGGGACAGGTTGTGACCATCGCGCGATGGAGCCAGTCTGGCGTGCAATGGTGCGCTCTGGCGCACGATGGATGCGCCCTGGCGCGCGATGGTCAACGGTCAAGCTTTGACTATTGACCATACCTGGCAGCTTGACCCTCGCACGATGGTTCTTGTAGACACCCCAATCTGGATCTCCTGATCGTTTTACGGTTTCTTGTTTCCCCGATGATGAATTAGGTCGAAACAGACTTGCGTTTGCAATGGTTTGAGCTTGGAGTGTTCGGAACCCTTCTTGAACCTTTTTGTTTACCTCAAAACCCTAGGTCAAAACCATAAACTAAGGTTTGACTGTCGCGCAAGGGTCTTTGGAACACTCGCGCGAGGGTTGTATTGCCAGGTGTGGGTCAAAGTCAAACTGTTGGCTGTTGACCCTCGCACGACAATTTGAACACTCGCGCGGCCGTTTGGAACCCTCACGCGATGGTTCTTGCCTGTCCCCATCACCTTTTTCCAGCTGGATTTTGTGATCATCAGGGCGTCTACGAGGCTGTAGAACCCCGTTTTCCTCCAAAACAACTGTTGGCAACTACATGGTTGGCACCTCCCAATGTAACCACCCCCCCACCTTGTTGGCCACCTTCTCCACCAAGCTTGGCTGGCCAGCCTTGTTGGCTGGTGTTTGGGCCTAGTCTCTCACCCCCCCTTGGCTTCCCATTTAGCCTATAAATACCCCCATGCTTCCAAGGCTAAAGGGTTACCAAAAATCAAGCAAAAAGGCTTACAAACCCTCAACCACACTTATTATTCTCTCACTCTTGTGCTCTACATACACTCATTATTCAAGCTACACCACCTTGTTCGAACCATTTCAAAAACAACTTAAGCAAAGGTATAAACATTTACCTACTTTCTGTTTTGATCCCTGAGGGGGGTTGGTAGGGCCAAGGCTGGTAATCAATACCAGTCCCGGCCCTAAATTCAGCAGGGTTACAAGAAACCGTGGACTACAAACTCTCGCGCGATGGTTCACAACACTCGTGCGACACTTCTGTCAGTGTGAGAAAGAACCACGTGGGGAAGGGGATGTTGGTCTTTGAGTTTCAAGCATAGATCTTACTACTTTAAGGCATGTTTTAGTCTTAACTCACTGTGTTGCATGATAAAAATACATAGTTTAGCTCGGCTTGCTGTATTACTTTGTTTGGAATGCCCTTGGGATGTTTCTGAGTATGTTTCAGAACCCCAAACATGCAAAGCAATTCCTAGAAGTCCAATCAGAACCCTCGTGCGACGGTTCACAAGTCTCGCGCAATGGTTCTATTACTTCCAGTGGCTGCCCTTGCATGGCAACTAGGGCCTAGCCCCCTGTTTATTCACCCCCACTGTTTAGGGGTTGTATTACTAGTTTAATTCATTCTGTTTGTACTATTATTTACATTCCAGTACATATAGAACTGCTTGGTTTGCCCCCTGGGTGAGCACTGGTCCTTCCAGAGCCCAGAAAGGGATAAAATTCAACCTGTGGTGGGAAAAAACACTCGCGCGAGGGTTTAGGAGTGTCGCGCGATGGTTCTTTGCATGTACGTAGATCCATGCATGCAAAGTTGGCCATTGTGTTCGGCATGCTTACGCCTTGTGCAGTTTTGATGTTCTGATCAGAGGGTTAAGTTTTATCCCATTTTTCATAGTATTCCATCCATCCATGCTCAATACAAATTCATCTTGCAAATTGTGTTACAGTTTTAATCCCCGATTAACTGTTCCCCCGCCCTAATTGGCTAAAAATTGATTAATTAAAAGAAGAATCACAAAAGTTTTCATAAAATGCCTAAGTAGAGATCGATCTCCGGATTGGGCGAGAGGGGTGCCTTAAAACCCTTCCCCTCTCGTAACCTGGCTCCCGAACCCAGATATGGTTATGACGGACTGGTTCCTTCACTTTTTTTCAAATCAAACAGCGCGAAAGGTGCTTCGAAGTACGGTTCCTTGGGTGTCGGACCTTTAAACCCAAGTGCTGACTCTGTATTTTTGAGTGCTTATGCTCCCTCGATTTTCGGGCCGCTTTGGCAAACGAGGAACGGAATCCTCTTTCCAAGGGCATGCTGCCCATAGTGGCGACTTTGCTGGGGATAATCGAATCAATATTAATCTATACTTTAGAGTTTAATATGTTTGCGAACAATGCCTTAAAAGTCTGTCTAAACGGTGAGATTCGCGCTGCCGAAGGTTGGAATGGTGATTTAACAGGACCCCGTGTCCGGCCAATCTAATCTGGGACTTTATCAAATTGTTCACTTGCGTAGTTTCCTCTAAAGATGGACTAAATAAAGTGAGCCAAATTTGAAAAGGCATTTCGCGATTTTGTGATTCTTCTTCTTCTTAATCAATTTCTAGCATATCATTTGCATCGATGTGGGATAAGCCTCGTTGGATCGTTTTGGCAATCCAGCACGGTTTACCAGAGCCCGGGGACCCCGAATGATTAACAACCTTCGACGATGATGGGTCATGCTACCATTTGACTGTTGCTCTACGAATCGCGGGCAACGGGAGGTATATCTGTGGCCTTAGTCCGAGGAACCCGTTACAAACCAAAACCGGCCTTTGCATATACAGAGCATTAGAACTTTCCAAACTAAGACAAGTACCTACAGGGTAGGATCTATCTGCATCTTACCCCATATACTGTCTATGTGTTACTGCTTTCCCTATCGCATGTTCTGTTCATTCATAACATTCTGCATAGAAGCATGTTTAGGGTGACTTCTAGGTTCTTGTTTAAAAACGAGTCTGTCTTAAAATTATCGGGACGCTACTATACCCGATGAAGAGTTGTGCATCTCGATGGTGTACGTCTTCAATTCAAATCCTTAGGGAGAAGGGACTTTAGGAAATCAGAAAATTCTACACCCTCGTCTTTATATCTGCTTAAGGTTTCAAATAGAAAACAAGGAACAATAGAGAGAATGCCACGATGCTTACACCAAAAGGTAACAAGTTCCTCGTCACTTACACCACCTGGCTAACAGCGCTGTGCCGCTCACGCCATTATGGTTACGGTATCATGACATTCATACCGAGTTGTTCCTGTTTCAAGAGTTGAAACCCTAATCAGCGGACTTGTCGAAGGTTTAGGATTCTTTTGGCATCCTTTAGCCCCATTTGCCTCTAGCAGGGATACATATTCGAAAAGAATTCTAAGGATTCTAGCAGTGTTTGGATACTTTGAGATAGACTCGATTTTTAGTTCTAGAGTCTAAGGGACACAGACACTGGCTACATTTATGCTTTAGTCTTTTATTTAGATTAAAGTGGCTGCAGAGCCCTCATATCGTCTTCTTTGCTTTGCAAGCAAAGTCCTAAGCCATTGCCCCACCGAGGAAAGTATCGAGACAAGTTGGCAAACCCGCTTGGGAACGTCTGCAACAGAATCCGAGTCAGAGGCTTGTTAGGTTGCAATCCCAGTCAGTCGCAGTAGAGGACTCTCCACTTTCTTCATTGGTCGCCTTATGGGCAAGCTCACCGTTGATCTTAGAAGAGGTCTTACAATCAGCATCTCTGACTCCTTCTTCAGCTACAAGCACTCCCAAAAAACCCAACATGTCTGGAACACCACCACAGCAGCCGATTACCGTTGAAGATATGCTCATGAATCTCCAAAATAGCATCACTGTAATGCAGCAGAGATCACCTCAAACTGATGCCAACATCACCCATCTCAATGACCTTATCAACACTCGTCTTCCACCTCCACTCGAAGAGGAAGGCAAGAAAGATGAGGACGACTAGGAGCAGCCTGTCATGGTCCCAGATCCGAATCACGAGGGGCGTCTCATTGTGCAGCCCAATCCTAGGGTACTCCGCACGCCTGCTGCCGATCCAAATTCTGCAGGCAATGTCCCAACTGCAAATCTAGATATTACTGCTCTTACGGCCAAGATGGCCCAACTTGAGGAATCCATTGCCAAAGCAGAAAAAGTCAAAGCCGGTGGGATCGACTTGGATCGTCTCTGCCTATACCCCAACGCTAAGCTTCCTGAGAAATTCAAAATGCCAGATCTGGTGAAATTCGATGGAAGTGGTGACGCTCAGACTCACCTCTACAGTTACCATGCTACTGTGAAGCTTTTGTCAGTTGAGCCTGAGGCCATGTCACAGCTCTTTCCTCATACCCTCTCGGGCCCTGCCTTTCATTGGTTCTTGTCACTCGACATAGCCAAAAGGAGGACTTGGGAGGACATTGGGACTGCAATTATTTCGCAGTATAGCTACAACTCTCAGCTGAAGATGACTACACGGGAGTTGGAATCCACAAAAATGGAAGCAAAGGAGACCTTTGCTGACTTCGTCAAGAGGTGGAGGGCCAAGGCTGCATTGATGACTGAGCGTCGTAGTGAGAAGGATCAGCTCCGTATTATCTCTCAGAACCTCCAGCCGGATTATGCTAGGCACTTGGTTCTGGCTCAAGCGTCTGTGAACTTTGAAACCTTCTTCGACTCTGGCCTGGCCATTGAAGATGCACTGCAAAGCGGGATATTGTCCAAAGGGGAATCTTCTAATCCCCCAAGAGCAAAGCCTCATGCTTATTCTGGTAATACTAATGCACTCTTTGGGGGCAGAACTTACTTGAATACAGCGACCAGCGGCACAAATGCCACTTCCTCCAACACCGCCAACCACATCTCTAATGTCAAGCAGGTGCAAATGCCGCAGAACAACCGGCCTCGCGGTCAGCCCCGCAGCTTCTCTGCAATTGAGGCACCTCTGTCCTCGGTTTTGGAGAAGTTGATCAAGTGAGGGCACCTGAAGCCCTTTGACCCAACTCCTCTACCCAAAAATCCCCTAGCAAACTTCAAGGCCAACCTGTACTGTGCTTACCATCAAGGAGCCTGTCATGTTATAGATTCTTGTTTCCGCCTCCGGCATGCAATTCAGGATCTCATAGATGAAGGGACTCTCCAGGCACCACCTCCACCTTCCCAAAAGCCAAACATCCTCTCCAATTCCCTGCCTAACCACAAAGTTGTCCCACGTATTAGCCAAATATCCCTCAGCTCCATTGAAATCAACCCCAACTCTACCACATTTGACCCCACTAGCCATATAGTCTCTGCAGATCAACCCAAGCTGGTTGCGTCATCTCCATCTGAACTCTGTGCGAAAGTTTCATACATACGTGTGGAGGAGGGACCGATCACTGACACTGATTTGCCTTTGGCACGGTTGCAGAACGGAGCTTTTGTCCTGGGCGCATTTATCAGCGACCTTTTTCATTAGTCGATCCCCGCTATGCAGCTCAATTCTGCCTCTTCCCTTGACAGTCCATACTTCAATACGACGGATCCTAATCCATCTCCCAGTTTGACGGATCGTTTTCAATTCAGTGCACCTCCTCCGGAAATCGACATGCGGGCTGTAAGTTGGGCTGTGGTTGATAACTTGGATTATGCCACCCCATTGATCAACAAGTGGTCAGCACTCGAACTAGACGGGTTCCCGCAACAGCCTGAATACCTCCCCTTTGATCAAGCCTGGTACGATGGCTGGATGGCCGGCCATGAAGCCACAATGATCGATCCCTTGGCTGAATTTTCCATATACATGCTGTTCCATCAGCCTGAACCTTTGGTCCCCGAGGAAGATTATAACTGGGACCCCGAGCCGATCTGGCAGGATCCCGTGATTTTGGATCCTAACCCTCTGCAAGGCTATGCTATACCAGACTATCTGCAGCATTACGTGGAGGACGACCCGGTTCAGGAGGACCCTTGGGTTTTGGGAGATCACATTTCCACTTTCAACTCAGTTTTCGACTCGGTCTGTGATGCTGATCACGACCCTTGCTCTTACATCACTAATGGGGGGCTTCCCCGTCCTGAGGTTCCATATCCCAGCAATAGGGACTGCAGCATCATGGTAACCGATCTTGTTCCTCCTGCTAACCTATGGGACGTTGATGAGGTAGTCGACATCCAAGTGGGGACAGAAGTCTAGGCAGTTAACCGCTCCTTAACAGAGGGTGGACTGTGGGACGTTCCATTTATGGCCAACCCGGAGCCTGTTACTGAAGTGGCGGTGGTCGCGGATTTGAGTTTCTGGGAAAGACTTGGCAGAGACTTGGGGTTGGACATGGAGGTTCCTAAATTTGCAACACCCACTGATAAAGGGAAGCGCAAGCTGGGGGAAGTCCCTGCTGATCTATGGGATGTGAATGAAGGTCCTCAAGTTGTGCCTTCTTCTGGGAACGTGCATAATGTTACGAGGAGTGGACGGATTTTCCAACCTGCAAATCTGCAAGCTAGGAATTCATCCAACCCTTCTAACCAAAGGAATGAATCCATTGTTTTCTCGAAGTTTGCACCTCTTGAGGGATTGACTGGCTCACCCACTACTGATTTAGTTCAATGACAGCTTGAGTGGATTCCCGCTACTATATCCATCTGGGGACTGATCTGTTCCTCCCGAGAGCACCGTTAGAGGTTATGCCATGCTCTCTCCTGCCTCAAAATTCAAGCTGACATCACTCCTGAAGCGATGGTGTCTCTCATCCTCCCTCCTACTTCCAAGCACACTGCGGTCTTTACTGATAAAGACCTGCCCGTTGAAGGGGTTGACCACAACCGCCCCTTGCATATTATTGTCAAGTGTCGAGGACTTTGGATCCCGACTATCCTCATCGATAATGGTTCGGCCATCAATGTTTGCCCTATGAGGGTGGCTTATCGCTTGGGATTGACTAAAAAGGATTTTGCACCTTCTACCTTGGCTGTTAAGGCATACGACGGGACGCGTCGTATGGTTGAGGGCACTCTAATGCTTAGGCTCGATGCAGAGGGCTTTGAAATGGACGTTGAGTTCCATGTTGTTGACATTCCCGCCGCCTTCAACCTGCTGCTGGGCCGGCCATGGCTCCATCTGTCAGACATCATGGCTGTGCCATCAACTCTCCATCAGAAAGTCATTTTGGGACTTCCCACTGGCGCCCTTACTATCTGTGGAGATTCAGGCATCCACCCGCTCAAAGAAGATGGAACTCTCATTTTGGGGATTTTGCATGGTGAAGAGGATGTTGATCTTGGGGGTTTCTCGTTCGACACTTCTGGTTCTGTTCTGGCTATTAATGTGGATGGGGACTTCCTCATAAGCTTTGTGGCGATGGAGACTATGTTGAGGATGTCCTATTTTCCTGGTTTGGGTTTAGGGATTCGCTAGAAGGGAGTCCCTGAGTTCCCTACCTTTCCTTTTTGTGAGGGTCGTTTTGGTTTGGGGTACACCGCCTCTGCCGAAAATGCCAAAAGAAGGAAACATACAGGAAAACATCAAACTCTCTACGGTGATCCTGACAGCTACTTTGTGCGTGAAGTGGGGAATGCTGCTTACACTTGACAGTCTGAGCCCTTCATCAACCCAGAGACTGGGGAGTTGCTACCTGGTTTTGAAGTCTTCGCTGACGACACCTGGTTTGAGAGTGATGACGAGCCAGCAAGGAAGGAATTTAAGAGGAAGATTAGTCAGGTCAAGATTAAGTCTCACTGATTGCGAACTTTTGATCAGGGGAGCTTGGAGCTATTATTCCAAGAGTTCTCTTAAGTGGATTTAGCCAAGGAAACTGAAGAAGCCGAAGTGCTCATGCTTGGGCCCGATGCCCTCAAGGACCCCACTGCTCTTATCACAGAAGCCAAGGGCAGCCTTAAAAATTGTGTTTTCAAACCACGCTTAACTTGCATCGATGACACATCTGAGTCTAAGTCTGCATCTGAGTCTGAGTCAGAGTCCAGTGAGTCATCTAAGTCTAGCTTTGCGTCGGAGTTTGTGCCTTTGGGCCCTCCACGTCATAGCTTTTACTTTGAGTTTGATTCTCTTGTACTTGGCAACCCTGAGGGGTTTTGTGAAATGAATGACTCGTCTTTTGACTACTTGCATGATCTTTATATAAACTGTGTCGACCCCGACGATGAAGGGATAGATTTTGATGGGGACATTCCCAAGGAAATCCGTGCCCTCATCGAGAGGGAAGACGAAAGGCATGCTTAGCCTTTAACAGGAGAAGTAATTTCGAAAAACTTGAAAGATGAGAACGATCCCCGAATGGTTCAAGTGGGCTCAACGCTTTCACCAGAGGAGCATTGTGACTTTAAGGAGTTGCTTACAGAATACAGTGATGTCTTTGCATGGTCTCATCAGGACATGCCGGGCATCAATCCCGAGATAGTGGAGCATTGCATTCCCTACTTACGTCGAAACCTCGCCTTCAAATATAAGGTTGATAGAAACCCAAAGCGTAGGGCGAGGTCGTTGCACGCATAATATCCAGAAGTCCGGAATTGTTCCCACAGAGAATCAAATATAGCTTGAAATGGATTGTAGGTTGTATGGTAGGTTTTCGGCGTTTAAGCTTGCCAACTAGGTTTCGCTTTAAATGGAAAGACTAAAAATGCGCTTGATTAACTTAAAGAGGCAAATCTAGGGATCTTCTAACCCTTGACAAAGGCCGTTACCGGTTCACGATTATAACTCAGGCGAGAATCACGACCCCATGCTCACGCCCGGAGGATTTCACTTTGAAAGACTACGTTTAACGAAAGATGTGATATTCCGGAGGTGAGCCATCTTGTTTTTAATGTTTATCGAACACATAGGGGGCCAAGAGGCCTCGGGATGCTACTTGCCAGGACCGCTTGACTAAATACCATGCCGAGGGGTTATCACCCCTTTGCTTAGACCGAAAATGCAAGTTAACCCCTATTCCGAAAATCATGCTTTAAAGCTCGATGGCTCGAGAACTAAATAACCGCCCAAGTCCTCGGGAATGAGTATCCCGAGACTTAGCCCAACGACTACTCACACATAGCTAAAGCGTAAACAAAAACATAAAAGCAAGGCATAATTTTTAACCGATAGAATCGAAAACAAACTTGATATTAAGAAGAATCTTGACCGTGGCTACAACATTAATAAACGAGAAATTAACAAACGCCTTAAACTTACTTGAGTTCTATGGAAATTACACTTGAAAAGCTTCAAACACCATTAATGGAGAAAACAACTAAAGAAGTAATGAGCTAGATGGTTAAGGAGGATGAGAGAGGTAGGTATTTATACAAAAGGCTCTCTCACTCCTCCAAAATATCAGAAAAATATCCAAAAAGTGGGAAATTACCACTTTTGGAAAGTTGAAATCTGACAAAAAGTAAGTCGGTAAGCCACCCGTATCGATACTCCATAACCGTATCGATACAGTTCTGTCTTGCCTTAATTCTCAAAATCCCCCGTAGACGACCTGTATCGATACGCACATAACTGTATCGATACGCTAAAAACTATATCGATACGCTGAAGCTTGGGGAATCCACTGTTATTAAACCGTATCGATACACTGAGAACCGTATTGATACGGTGAGGCTTCCTGGCAGAAAAAATCCCTCATGCCCAGTTTTGACACCCGACGGCCCCTGGCCTGCTCCAGTTTCCACGGCCTACATCCCCATGCCCCGACGGTTGTATTCTCCAAAGCATTGCCCACTTGCTTGCTCTCAAGGGCAGTTCAAAATACTAAAACAACCCCTTTTATTCGCGATTTACCTGAAATGCTCAACAGAAGATCTTTCGCGCAAAATGACTAAAAACAACAATTAAACAGAACATTACTATCCTAAAGCGGGACTAAGCGCACCAATTATCTACAATAATGGGTGCTTATCACACCCCCCAACGTGAACGGTGCTAGTCCCGAGCAACAAAACATACTACTAAACTAACTATATAATCCTTCCGGAAAAACAACTACAGCACATGGTTAAACAAATCTAATTAAGTAAGAATTCCAAAACCATTCCAAAAGTTCCACAACAATTCGCAGCACGCTTCTAGATGGGCAACTAAATACTAAACACGTAGATAACAACCATCCAATGCGCGTATCCAAGATCAAAAAGAGGATACGACACGACTAGTCATCTTTCATACAAAAGTAACCATATCCCACAAATGGTGCTTGGAAATAGGCTTGGAGAACAAAAATACCATTCCTTAATATGTGGAGAGCACCAAAACATAGAAAACTATACTACGCAATCGCATCATTGCTAACGAAAAGAAACATATCACAAACTAAACATGCCAACATACGAAAGTTGAATCAAACCGGAATCAAGACGTACTAAAGATCAACTAAGAACTTTCAAGCTTGTAATGACGTTGGTTTAACAAAAGAACGGTTAGCAAAATGGGTGGTGGCTATATCCTAGCTCGGTTTATCTACCCTTGGCCACCACCAACCTAAACTACCAAGTCAATGGCCACATGCCGGCCTCAACAAAAACTTATTAACCTACAATTTACGAGTTCAACTAAGAAAAATAAAAACAAGATAGGATAGGTGGGCTGTCAACCACTGTAGACACCCCAATTTGGCCTAACGATTATTTTAGGTCCCACCTTGGGGACCATCTCGATGATGAAATGGATACGATGATTGCTAATTGACTTCCTGAGAACCTTAGGACTTTCGGTAAGAACTTTGAGCCACTTAAAGGACCCAATTCAGAGCCAAACAGCCTTTCAGACATAAATACAGAATCCTAGGAGAATCTATCTGTCGGCCGTAACATTGATCTCACGGCCTCAACATCTTTTCCTCACCCGAGCAACCTGTTGCAACAAACATCTCCCTGAGAGATCCATCCCTCGGCCGTAGGATCATTTCCTCGGCCACTAAATCCATATCTCGGCCGCCAAATTGTCTATTTTCCACACTCTAGAACGTTCTATCGATTGTTTGATCCGATCGCACTACTTCTCCAATGCGTTCGGGCCACGTTCAGAGATCACAACGAGGAGTTTGAATTACATTGCAATTTCAATTGCAATCATGCGATTTGATTGGACCGAGTGAGTCATCCCTTGGCCTATATAAAGGGGACCTTACACAACGAAATTAATAAGATTCAATTCCTCCGTCTCATACCTCCAAACTCTGCAGAAATCATCCCACATACTCCCTCTATAGAAGCCCTAACCCTCTGAAGGCTGCCGCATCCCGAACGATCAAACCCCGAAGTACAAACCCTAACCCTAGGGTTTTCGAGAAGTAAATCAGTCAATCCCCTCTAATCTGAAGCAATCAAGCAACTAAGGGATCAAGGTGGTGAGGCCCAGGGGCCTATGGTTTGATCTCTTTTACGTCTTTATGCATTAGTCATAGTGTTTTGATTATTTGTTAAATATCTGTTCTGGTGTGAGGAAGAACATCGGCTGGGGGATCAATCCTTCGGCTGATATATCAATCCAGTGGGATTCCTCGGCCGTGAAATCCATTCACCGGCCGAGAGATCGATTTTCCTGGGACAGCTTATCTGTTTTGATTATTTCTGATGCATGATTTAATTAACGTACTGGCTCACCAGTAACTGTTTAAAGCTAACAAAGCAGATTACGTGTTTAGAATTAAATAAAGCATGTATTAGTCGTATGTCTAATGATTATGGGCCAGTTTCACGACTGGGCAGAGAGGGGTGCCTAACACCTTCCCCTTATTGTACTTTTGGCTCCCGTACCCGGAATCTCTATCTCTTTTCCTAGTTTTTATAAACTAGGTGGCGACTCTATTTTGATGATAACCGTTATCGTGTGGCGATGTTCCTAGCCATGGGAATATCCACGATCCTGGTTTATGAAGTGGAAAGCAAACAAACGCAATCAATCTGTATGGCGATGCCCCGTTTGGGAGGTGTCTACAACCACCAAGCACCCCGACCAAGTCTAGGGATTTTGAACTAGACCCCCTCCAACTACTACTCGTCATCCGACTCTGGCTCCTCACCTCCAAAATCATCACTATCCTCGGCTTCCTCAATAGGCGGTGGTGCATACGGCTCGCTAGTAGACCCCTCTTTATGATCGATCCTTGCTTGCCTCTTAGCATTCTCCCGAATCTCCTTTTTTAGCTTGCGGTGACTATTCATAGTTTCCACGCCTTGGCAGAAAAACAACTTTTGCCACACCGATTGCTTAACACCCTTAGGCGGCATTGTAGTAAGATAACTACCGCCTGGCACTCCCTCAGCCCCAGCAGCCCTTGTCTGTGAAACACTCTTTGTCAAACTACTGCTATTCAGAATCCCTGGCTCAAATTTGCCTCACTCCTCATATGCATCTCTCGGAACACCCTTTGCCAAACAAATTTTAGTTACCATGCATGGATATGGCATCCTCGTGTAGGTAGGGCCATTTGCCTTGAACTCAACCATCTGACGAAAAATGTATTTTGCCCAATCAATCACATTGCCCGGTTCCATGAACGCATAAAGCATCTCACCCTTACTCTTTGTTGGTTTGTTCTCAGTACCCCTCCGATTCAAATTGTAATGCACAAATTGATTAATCAGGCGGTATTCATCTTTAAACTTTCTCGGGACATGAGGGCGTGTGGCCTCCGCCGGGTTAGTATACAATGCTTGGTTAATTTCATCCCTCGAAGCAAAATTAGCTGTTGGACAATTCACAGCCGATTCAGGAGGTCATTGATAATCCAAAGTCCTAGCAATGATATCAGCGTCTACCACAACGGTAACCTGACCTATCTTAGAAGTAATCCGGGCACCCTTGTCAAACATCTTCCCCAACTCGGGGACTTTCATATTCTTATAAAAATCAGCAACTAAACCCTTAATATAACCAGGATTTGCAATGAAGAAATAAGCCAAACCTTGAGCGGAAATACGCTGGACGCAAATGTGTTCCAGGCCAAGGCTCTGCACATCCACATGCCGCTCGTTCTTAACCCCCGCTTCACAAAACTCTTCTCCCACTTTGCCTGTTTATCCGCCTTAACCTCTTCCGAAGTTCGTTTCTGCCTTGAACCAACCTGGGCTTCCTGTTCCGGATCAGCCATCATTTCCTCTTCCTCCTCAACGTCCCACAAGATTTCATCTCCCTCCTCAACATCAGGTTGACGTGAGGAGGTTGCCACATCGGGTACCGGACCCCTTGGTGGTTTCTTAGCAGCATGCTTAACCCTTGGCATTCTCGACTTTGGAAAAAATTTTCAGGTTTGGATGGGGGGGGGGGGGGTAGTTAGGGTTCGGATTTTGACTAATGGGGTTGAAATTGATGTTAGGAAATGGGTTTAAGATGGATTAGATGGAAGAAAACAAAGGTTTTTGGTGGGTAAATCGAAGGAAAACGAGGAGAGAGAGAGAGAGCCGAAATTACCGTGGGTTGAGTGAATAAGGCTTGAAACCTATGGTTTAATGCTTGAATCTTGAAGAGAAGGTGATTTGGAGTGATTTTGATGGAAGATTTGTGAGATTTGTTGAAGGATTGAAGGTTTTTGGGTGAAAATAAGGCTAGGGTTCAAGAGGGGGGCGGCGGTTATGGAGTAGAGAGAGAAAGGTGTATGGGAAATGAAAACGCCGACACCCCTTCGGTTTTTAAAAACCCAGATTTCCAAACCATATCGATACGCTCATACTGTATCGATACGCTGAAGCCTTGAAAACTCACTGTTAGCCAACCGCATCGATACGCTGAGAACCGTATCGATACGCTGAGAACCGTATCGATACGCTAAAACCAGCCAAACCGTCTATTTTCAATCCGTATCAATACTCCCAAAACCGTATCGATACGGTTCCTCTTCCTCTACACTCCTCAGTTTCCAACCTTTTTAGCTCATTCCAAGGCACACGTGCAACACATTAACACCCGAAACTATGATAAAGCCATGAGGAACCAGTAGTCAAGCCGTTATGAAGCAATCAAGTCCGTCCAACCAAACATCCGGTTTCTTAAAGTTAAAAGTAGGAATGACTCGGACGTGGTCTATTCTGAGGACGATGAGACTCATATGTGGTTTAATCATACAACAATGCCTTTTATCATATCCTAAGTACGCCATAGATTCCAAAATGATTCAACAACGATATCGAATACACTTAGGCATGACATGAGATGATTAACCTAAGCTAAGAATATACGATGAAAAATGATCGGGATATGGGTAAAACTTGCTCAAAACATCCCTAACACCTAATTGTTAATCCTTAATCATTGTAAGTGCAGGGAAACGAATGAGCCTTTGAACAACACAAGATCGTAACGGCTACTTCGGACTCCTCGTCCGAACCCTAAAACACCGCCAGAAGTGAACCTGTAAAATGAACAAAGGGTGAGCGTACCTTTGCCTCTCTTGGCAAAGGCCCTCCGATGCCAAAGTTAGTATCACATACTAGTGGAAAACCCTAATTCTCAGTAGGTATAGAACGTATAGCCAAGAATCGCATACCTCAACCTCTCGGTTTAGCTTATATTTATAGATCCACATATGCTTGCTGTCCAAGCTACCTCGTCACCCTAAGTTTCCTTTCTCGTATAGGAAACCCAGAATATCATGGATTCTCGTTCCCTTAACTATATATTACCTTAGACCATTTAGGAATTCCTCCCATAACTGGCTGTACATCCCATTCTCGTTGGGTATCTTCACCAGATCTTGTTTCCTTACTAAATATTACCACTTCTGGACCCTTCTGGAGCGTGCTCTGCTGCCTCCTCCAGATTGCTGCTCCTGCTCGGCCTTCTCATTACCGAACAGACTGCCTGGACTAGTGACTTCACATGTCACTTGTCCTTCCTTCAGGCGCCTAGTCCAACAACTTCTCACGCTATTTGGACCATGCCCCTGCTCGGGTACCCAGGACCAAAGACTTCTCATGTCATTGGTCCTTATCGCCGTTCACCGTATTGCACGGCGGCTGCTCCAACTACATTTATTCCCGGGCCCCACGCACCACGTGTTCGGGCCTCTTTTGTACCTGTTTGGGATTACCTCCCTACAATGGCTCCCCAGCTTTACTCGTTATTTTCTCTTAATATGACGAGCAAAGCTCTTAAGCACCAAGCAAAGTTTTCCTCTCTTGCTCCTTTACCTAGTCTCTCTTATTTGGTGCAGGCTTCATCATTAGTCTAGGCCAAACGTCTCATCGTTTGGGCTGGGCAGGCTTTTCCAGTTCCTCCCTTTACACGCGGCACTCTTTGTACTGTCCGCATTAAATGTGGGCAGATGTCTTTGGGGACTAGAACGCCTAAACGGCGTCTGGGGTGACGCTTTTCGTACGACACCCCAGCTGTTAGGGTATATTTGGTTTTCTTTGCAAATTCAAAACCACTTTTCCTCTGAAACTCCCCGGTAAAAAAATGAAGGTCTGCTCATACCCACCATTGGAGCACTGTTCACCATCTCGTGGTTCTCCCTTTTCTGCACTAGAGTCTCCGATCGTCACCCCAGTAAGTCATCGTTCCTCTTTTCACTCCATCTCCCTCGTTGATTTTGGGTTCCCTCAGTCGATTTAGGGCTTCTTCATTCTCCCCCTTCTCTTAGAAAACCTACACCCACATTTTCATTATGGGTAGGTTTCATAGGCACTGCAACACCCCACAAACGATGGCCAATTTCAGATGTCGTTATGAGATCCCTGACAACGTGGCCACTGCGCTGGCCGCTGAAGGCGCCATCCATGAGTTTTTGATAACAACACTCTCCATATCCCTATTGTTGTCGTTGTCAAGGGCGGTGTCAGGTTCCCCCTGGCACCATTACTTTGCTAAGTTCTGGCTCATTACAGATTATCCCCCATGCAGGTCTCTGCCAACTTCTTCAGGGTTGTCATGGGTATCAATACCCTAAACCAAATGCTAGGCACATCCCTGGGTTTGCACGACATTCACCACCTCTATAGCATATCCAGAACCAAAGACGCACCTACTATCTGGAGAGTAGGGATTCTAGGAAGCGGCTGGTACTGGAACTACCTGATTCCGCTCGTGGGGATGACGATGACTTCCTCATCATCATAGGGAATTTCAAGCCCAGAGACGAGGACGGTAGAGTCATCGGCTTTCACGCGCCCTACAGATTTGGCACCCCACATCAGTTCCTTCTCCCGTAGAACTTTTCTGCCGAGCAAAATTTCGTATTGCGTCGCCTATTTTTTGCTTTACTGACTGCTAATTTTTCTCGTATTTTGCAGCCACAAACGTTAACCAGGGGTACAACATCATCATCCCCCAAGTTCACGTGGCAGACATCAATCGTGTCCTTGCTTTCAACGGGTAAGGCACATATCTTGCAGGCCGAGCAAGAGCTGCGCAAATCCTCTTGAGCTACTGGCATCATACGGTGGTTTCATTGATTGGCGGATCCGAGCAGCCGATAATCCAATAGTTCCTGACCCTCCTCTCCTGCATCCCAAACAAGAAGAAAGAAGGCGTTCTCAAACACCGCCCCAACCTGACGAACCAATTCTTTTAGCTGAAGAAGCATCGACCTCCACCTCCAGTAGTTACACTCCTTCTCCTCCAGATAACCAAGACATGAACCAACCGCTCAATCTTAGTAACCTGCTCACCATCCCTGGCCGTGGGCGGGGGCGCGGCCGTGGATCATCCCAATCTCGAGATGGGAATCAGACTCTCATCCCATCATGTGGGCGTCGTGCTGCGGCTCAAGCTGACACGCCTCTTGGGTTTTCTCAGCGGGAAATCGAGGAGAGCCACCGTGACAAGCGCCAACGGCTGGAAGCTCTTGAAAGGCCCCCTCCTCAAGCTTCTTCAATGTCATCTCCGATCTGGGCCCCTCAGCTCACCCATGGTGGCCGCCCTGTCACGACCAGAGATAGCGTGGAGTCTGAGCGGACCACCCTCGCCCTTTCCCAAGCATTCATGCTTCCTGGGGACATGCAACAAGAGATCGCCAGCTCCCCAGATAACCTTCTCGGCTCATTCTTGAGCCATAGTGCCAAGGTAAGCCTTCAGTGTTTACACTTGCATGTAAATGGCCCCAAATCGTAACTGTTGTCATCTGTTTAACCATGTGATTGTCCAGGCGATGTAAAAAATGGTGGCCATGGCCCAGAAGCTTGGCCAATCTGAGCCTCAGCGTGCCAAGCTGGCAAGTGAGAACTCCAAACTTCAACTCACTATCCTGAGGCTTGAGCGAGAGAGAAATCAGGCTCGTACTGACGCCGAAGTGCTGAGATCCAAGTTGGAAAGTACGGAAGATAGCCTAAACCAAACCCTGATGGAGCTTGGGGCAAGCAAAGAGGAGAGCAAGGCTACCTATCAAGATGGTTATAACGAAGGGATCCGCGTGGCTATTGAGAGCTACAAGTCTCAGATACCTACCCTTCAAGACCAGATCTGGGACGTGGCCTGGACCACATGCTTGACAAAGATCGAGGCTCCTGAGTCCTGCCCCCTTTGGACCAACAGAGACCTTCCGAGCACCCAAGTTCTTGACGAGGAGCAGGAAGAAGTGGAGGAGGAAAACAACGTGGAGGGAGAGCAAAATGCCCCAGTCGCCGAGCAAACGGGGAATGACGCTGCCGCTGGAAATGGCATCAACCCTGGCCAGAAGGAAGCCAGTGGTAGTGCTCTTGAATCAACCCCGGTGGAGGGAGATACGACTGCTCTAGCCTCTCCTCCAACTAATCCTGCCTCCCCAATCATAGAAGACCTGACAGTTGAAGAGTAAGTTCTGTGATCATGACAATTTGAACTTTTCTGAATCAATTTCTGCTGGCCCTGCGTGGCCATTTGGCATTGCCCTGCGTGGCACTTGATACATTTCGTCATACTTTAACTCTGGTAATTTGGCCCTTTGTGGCATTTTGATTGTCTCTGGTGGCCCTATTTGGCCTGAACCATTTTTGCTTGGCCCTTCGTGGCCTTTCTTCAAAGCAGGTGGCTGTCCCGTGGCCAGTATTTTACGTGCTAAGTGTCTTCATACTTAGCTTTATGCATATTCACGTATGCTCCCCAAGTCTCAGTGGGTCCGCCAAATATTCATCTTTGTGTTTAGATTACATTCTGCGAGTCTGTCATGCCTTAGAACAATGCTAGTTGCATTCGTAGCTTGTCAACCAATACATGTACTCGTATGTATTCAGGGTCTGCTCGTACCCGAGCAAGCTGTTAAGCATATTCATACTAAGATTATGTTGTACGTTCACGTACGTGCTCAAGGTTTGTTCATTCCCGAGCAAACCTTCAGGTTTTTTTTTTTTTTGAACTTAGATACTGCTGCATGCTCACATATGTAGCCCGCATGTTTCGTGCTCGGAAAATTTTCCCCAGTATATTCGTACTTAGGTTACCCAAATGTGCTTGTATTTGGCCATGGTAATCTTGAGTTTATTCGTACCCTAATTATGTTGCATGTTCATGTATGCATACACCCGTGCAAGTTTATTCGTACTTGGAAATATCCCAAACATATTTGTGTTTGAGAACAGTGTGCATAGTCTCGTATGCATTTTGGGTATATTCGTACCCGAGCAAATGGTCAAGTATATTCGTACTTGGAAATATCCCAAACATATTCGTGCTTGGGGACAATATGCATAATCTCGTATGCACTTTGGGTATATTCGTACCCAAGCAAAATGGTCAAGTATATTCGTACTAGTCAAAATTTGAAATATTCGAAATTTCCTATAGTTACCGTATACCTCTGCTCCGCAATACAAAGTGAGGACTAAGGACAAAGCCTGACTTCGTATTTCAAGCATGATAAAAGAAAAAATTGTAAAAAACAGCATTGTGCTATCAAAGTCTGTGAATTTTATTCATAATTCAGAAAACTCAAGGGGGCGTTACGCGTACCCTTTGCAACAAACTAAAGCAAACACAAGGGAATTTTATTCGTAATTCTCACACAATCACAATGTGCATCTAAAACAGAATAAAAACAAAATCGAAGTTCTTTACACGTAGAACTTCCTCAAGTTGTGGACATTCCAGGGCCTTGGCACCGGGTTCTCGTCCAAATGTGTCAATTGATAAGCTCCAATGCCCACAATCTCTGTAACTCGATATGGGCCCTCCCAATTGGCCCCCAACTTGCCCTCGTTGGCCACTTTGGTGTTGCCGAGCACCTTTCGTAGCACAAGGTCACCGACACCAAATTCTCGTGGGTGGACGTTCTTGTTGTAGCTTTTCTTCAGCTATTCCTGGTACGAGGCCAGGTGCACCAGAGCCCGTTCTCTCCTCTCCTTGGCGAGGTCCAGCTCAATTTCTAGGGCTCTGTCGTTGCCCCCACTCTCAACCAATGTGGTCCTGTTGGTTGGCAAACCAACTTCTAACGGAATCACAGCCTCTGTTCCATATGCTAGCGAGTAGAGGGTCTCTCCCGTAGACCTTCTAGGGGTTGTTCGGTGAGCCACAAGACCAGTGGCAGCTCATCGGGCCACTTTCCTTTCGCTTTGTCCAACCTTTTCTTGATCACGTCAAGTATGGTCTTGTTGGACGCTTTTGCTTGCCCATTGCTCTGAGGGTAGGCTGGGGTTGAATAGTAGTTCCTTATCCCATACTGGGCATAGAAGGCCTTGAACTTTTTCTGGAACTGCGACCCATTATCCGTGATCAAAGAATAAGGAACCCCAAATCAAGTAATGATGCTCTTCCACACGAACCTTTCTATCATAGGTTCTGTGATCTTTGCCAGTGGTTCTGCTTCTATCCACTTGGTAAAATAGTCCGTTGCTACCAACAGAAACTTCATGTTCCCAGTTGCTTTGTGGAGTGGACCCACGATGTCCATTCCCCACTGCGCAAACGGCCAAGGGCTTGTCAAGGGCACCAGATCTTCGGCTGGTGTTCGGATCATGGTTGAGAACTTCGGACACTTCCTGCAGATTTTCACATACACCTTTGCATCTTCTTGCATGTGCGGCCACCAGTAACCCTAGGTAATTGCATGGTGAGCAATGGATCTCCCTCCAGCATGACTTCCACATATTCCCTCGTGAATCTCATGGAGGAACTTTTGCACCATCTCAATTCCAGATTCTGCGTTGCATGCGGAACCATCGACAAAATGCTTCCATTCCAAAGGATCCTGCTCGGCAGGTGTCCTTCGTTCCTCGGCTGATGGCTTGACCAACTGCTCCTTTCTTGTAGGAGGCAGTGGAGCCACTGTGGGAGAAAACTCTACCACAAAGTCTGCCAAAACTTGCCCTTTCACTGCCGTGCGCGGCTGGTAATCAATATCGTATTGGCTCAACTCTACCGACCAAGTTGATATTCGTCCCGAGAAATCTGCCTTTCGTAGCAATGATCTCAATGGAAACTCTGTGTAAACCACAACTTTGTGACTTTGAAAGTAGGGGGCCAATTTCCTAGCCGTTGTCCTTAGTGCCAGGACCAACTTTTCAAGGGGCAGATATCTCGTCTCTGCATTCAGTAGCGTCTTGCTCACGTAATAGACGGGGATTTGTTTGGATCCCTTGTTCCTCAGTAAGACTGCACTAACAGCATGTTCAAAAATTGCTAAGTACATGGTTAAAATCTCACCAAGTTCAAGGGTTGATAAGAGTGGGGCTGCCGCCAAGTACTTCTTTAGGTCTTGGAACACTTGCTCACATTCTACTCCCCATTCGTAACCTTCTCTTTTCTTCAGCAATTGAAAAAAGGATCTACACTTGTCGCTAGACCGACTAATGAACCTGTTAAGGGCTACAGCCATCCCTGTCAATCGTTGGACCTCCTTCGTGGTCCTTGGACTCTGGAGCTTTTGCAAAGCCGTTATTTGATCGGGATTCACCTCTATTCCTCTTATGGTCACGAGGTGACCTAGGAACTTCCCAGAACCTACTCCAAATGCACATTTCGAGCCGTTGAGCTTCAGCTTGTACTCCCTCAGTATCTCAAAAGCTTCCTTCAAATCAGCGATGTGGTCCCGTTTCTCCTTGCTCTTGACCACCGTGTCATCTATATATACCTCCATAGTCTTGACGAGCAACTTCTTCAGCATAATCGTTGTTAATCTTTGGTAAGTTGCTCCGGCATTCCTCATACCAAAGGGCATAACACTGTAACAATACAGCCCCCTTGGTGTGAAAAAAGATGTCTTTTCCTGATCGGGTCCGTACATTGCAATCTAGTGGTATCCTCGATAAACGTCGAGAAAGCTCATTCGTCCATACCCAGCTGTTGCATCCACCAATTGATCTATCCTGTGCAGGGGGGAACTGTCTTTTGGGCATGCCTTGTTTAGATCTGTGAAGTCGACGCAAACTTGCCACTTCCCATTCTTTTTTTTAACCACCACTGTGTTGGACAGCCATTCTGGGTAGTACACCTCTCGTATCGCCTTTGCTTTGAGCAAACGGTCAACTTCCTCGATAACAGCATCCACATGCTATACGGCAGATCATCTTTTCTTCCGCATTACGGGTTTGTGTTGTGGATCCACGTTCAAGTGGTGGCAAATCACGTTTGTATCCACTCCAGGCATTTCTTCGGGCACCTAGGCAAACACATCAACTTGCTCTTTGAGAAATTTTACCAACTCTTCCTCCTCTTCTTTGCACATGTTTTCCCCAATCAGAAAGTGCCTTTCAGGATCACTCTCGTTGATCTATGTTTTCTTCAAACCTTCCACCACTTTCTCGGCCGGATTCCCTCCGACGTCCTCGATAGTCGGCTGATTGGTGACCTCGACCGTTTGTACCAACTGGGCCTTCGGCGCCTTCTTGATTATGGAAACCAAGGACTGTTGGGCTATCTTTTGGTTCCCTCTTATTCTCTCAACACCATTGGATCCTGGGAACATGACCATCTGATGGTAGGTGGAGGAGACCACCCTCATCTTGTGCAACCAAGTTCATCCTATAATCGCGTTATAGGAAGATGGCACATCCACTACCAAAAAATCGGTTCCTAGCACCACTGTTCCTACCCGAACAGGAAGGGTGACTTTGCTCAATGGCCAGACTGCCCCTGCACTGAACCCGACCAACAGAGTTACTGATTGTACCAAGTCTGCTTGTGCCAACCCCAATTTCTTAAATGCATCGTAATAGAGCACCTCGATGCAACTTCCTGAATCCACCAGGATCCTCTCCATGTCATATTCCCCAATTCGTAGGGTTATGACCAAAGCATCATTGTGCGACACCTGGACTCCTCCCAGGTCGTCATCCGTGAAGACTATGCCCTCGTCGCATCCTTCTGTTTCACGTCCTCGTTTCTTTCTCAACCGCATCACATGCTGGTCGTGTTTTACCTGCCTTTGGAGCAACCTCACCTTATTTCTCGTATAAGGTGTGGCCAATCCATGTATCATATGGATCACGCCCCTTGGATTCTGCTCGTTATCCAGCTCCATTACTTTCTCGGCACCCTTGTGTTCTTCTTGGATGTACCCCTTCAAATACCCACGTGAGGCCAGGTCATCAAGGTGTTGCTTGAACATCTCGCAATCCTCCGTCATGTGACCCAGTCCTTGTGGTAACTACAGTGCTGACTCGTAGCTCTTCTTGCATCTTTATCACCCTTCAGCCTTGGAGGCCACTTGAAATATGGGCGATTGTTTATCAATACACTTGTAATAAAAGATCCCAGGCTGGTAAGCCATGGCATGGTGTGAATTTACGTTAATACCCTCTGAGCTTTTGCTTTGTGTTCAGCTCCGCAGGTGTTTGTGCATGGGTAGGTTCGGTATTCTACGTGATCGTCGGTCGTCCGTGTTTCACGCGTACAATTGGTACTCTATTCCGTGATTTCGACGATTTCTTCTACGGTCGTTTTCTTGCAGGCGTTCGATCGAGAGAGCAGCGACAGAGATTACGATTGGCGCCGTCTGTGAACGAGAGGCACGCTTTTTGCAATTCCGCCGAATTTGTTGTACTGTGTACGATTGGCGCCGTATGTGAATGAGAGGCATGCTTTTTGGTACTTCGGTTCCGTAATTTATTGAAGTTTTGTACGTGTTCAGCCGATTTGTTTTCCGTAGCTCATAATGGCGACACTGTTGCTCCGGCGGTCCCCGTCTTTAAAGGAGATGTGAGATGAGTTCTTGGTTCACTGGATTGCGATCGTGGTAGAATCGAAGAGGAGGTGTGAGAAGAGGTAAATTATTAATTTGTTCCCAGTTTTGATTCGATTTGGGCTCGATTTGTTCATTTAGGGAAAAGAATTTTTCAGACCCACTTTTAAATTATTGATTTGCTGAGAAGAATTTTTCAGACGAGTTTCAATTATTATTGCACGCATTTCTGGTCTAAGTTCATTGTTGATGAAAATGATCCCGTAGTGTACAGAGCGATATAGTTTAGGTTTGTTTTAGCTGTTTGTGATTTTGTCTATGTGTGGAATTTCCCACCGTTTGGTGGTCTTTAGAGCGTTTGTGTAGGGGTGTTACGTATTTTGCTATCATACTACCAATATATCAGTCGATCTTTATGTGTTCTTTGGAATTGTCTTTAAAGGTTTCTTGCATTTAGTATGGGTGTAAGCTTTCAGGATGCTTTGGCTTCTACTTGCCCGCACTTTGTCGAAGTTTTGCGGGTGCGCAGCTGTAGGCTTGGAATGGAACCTGGAGCAGTGTACTATCTGAGGAGTTCCGATGACACAGTCGTAAGGGTTGGAGCGTCAACGTCACGAAGCACACATAACTTACGATATACCGCTGATGCGCATTTCATAAAGAAATATTCAGTTTTGTTTGAGCTTGGTGAGCAGTTCGAGTGGGAAAAAGCTGGAGACTTTGAAAACTGGTTGGGGTCAATTGTCAATGCAAGGCCAAAGTTCATTCAGCCTTTTTACCGTTCGGCCAATGCTTTACCTGTTCTTCCTAACTCTCCCCGCGGTATTGGTAATTATGAACTTTTGCTTGAAATATATTTCACATTACAGTCATGATTGTAAGTAGCGACAATAAACAACTGAAATTTGTTGAGGCTCATTGTCTTGTAGATCATCACTATTGTTGGTTTGTGGATGTTGTCCAAATCAGAGAGAACATGACAGTGGTAAGAGTTTGAACACCATTTCAATTGCTGATTTTAAAAGTCATTTAAGAGTTAGCTATTGCGGAATTTTCAAGTGCACGTAAACCTCACCTGAATTGTATGTTCGAATGCAGAGTATACCAGAAGAGTTCGTCCCATATATCTTCGCACCACCAGATGCTGTGGTGATAATCCACAGTGGTGCTCGATTCTTCCATGTGAAGCTGAAGAATGATCAATTGACTATAGGCTGGGATCGTGTTGCTCTTACTCACAATCTTGGAAGAAATTATATCCTCATGTTTGGGTTAGTTGGGCACCTACAGTTTGATCTATTTGTGTTTGATGAAGAAGGGTGTGAGGTTAGCTATGATTGGTCTACTACTCTACCAATTCATCAGGCAAATGCTCCGATTGGATGGGATGCAAAGTTGGCTATGTGTAACAGTAATGGCTGTAAGGATGTAGTTGCTATTGCATTTTTTATTTCGATTAATTCAAAACAGTTGCTAATTCTTTGTGTGACTTCGTACAGCTGCAGGTTTAACTGCTTGTCCACCAAGTAGTTTTAGGGCTTCTAGGCATGCATTGCGCTGCAATCTAATACTGTCGTCTTCTGATCTTGAGAGGCTGGTAAGGCTTAATCATGCGATTAACTCTGAAAACCGTATAGGAATATATATCTTAGAATGTATTCCTACGTTAAAAGAGCTTTTGTTTTGCTTCTAGGAAGTGCCTATGCGATTCCAGCTATTTTGCCAAACTCATGGGTGTGAATACTTTAGATTGGTGTCGAGAGGAAGAAGTTGGTTTGTACGATATGTTGCTGGGCACTTTGTTGGCTATGGCTGGAAATTATTTGTCGAAGAACACACTCTTCAGCCCTCTGACATGTTGGTACTGAGTCCTGATATCAAGCTTGAATTGCATACCATGGTTTTCAGTGTGAATGATTGCGAGCGTATCTATTGGTGGTACTAATGTTAATTTCCACCTCTTTTTGCCTGCTGATTTGTGTTTAGATTACGACTGGCCAGTTCAAGGGAATTCTAGGATTAATCATATAGGAAAGCTGAGCCTATATTTTGTTTATTTGCAAGTATAAGTTTGCACTGGAAAGGTCCAGTAGTCTGGTTTAACTTCATTTTGCAAATTCCCTTAGAATGATAATGACTCATAGCTTTTTGAAAAAGCTATTTTGTATTTGCCATATCTGATTGTACAGTGTTCCAAGAACACACAGACTTTGTATATGGCAATGAAGTTGCAGGCTATTGTGTTTAACTTGTGTTAATTAGATTGGAGCCCTTTTCCTACTGTTACGTTGTTGGGATTCTGTTTGTACGATATGTTTCGGGGAAGCTGACTTACTTTCACTTTCCCGTTGTCTTTGATTTCCAGCTTAATGCTCTTTCATAATAGTTGCCTTCTGTTTCATAGACCTTTCCACGAATAGGCCTTCTCTCGGTCTTCTATTTGCAACATTGATTTTCCCCAATATTGGACAGCTTTCTGGACAATTTTTACTGCTTATGTTTGCCACAGTAGGGTCTTGGGGTTCGACTTGAAGATACCTTACGTGTAGAATACATTTACTTGAGCAATATTGGCAGATCATGCAGCATAAATCAACTGAATGACCAGAATCTTTAATGTTCATTTCCAAAGAATCCACCAAGTGTGAATGAGCAGAATCTCTAATGTTCACCTCCAACGAATCCACCAAGTCTTGATCACTACCTCCTGATGGACCAGAGGTCATCCTATCATGTTCTTTATTAGGGCAACGCACCAATGCATAACTTTCATTTGAGATCTGCATGCTGTATTTGATTGATGATGAAGGGAGATCATTTCCATCCAGTGTACTCTGCCATATTGATACAACTCCTTTTTCCGGAAGTTAATAGTTTTTGTATATGTTGGAGTTACTGATTTGAGCTATATTTGAATTATTGTATGTTGGAGTTACTGATTATCTGTTGGAGTTACCAGCTATCCCTTCGTTGTAGGAGTGTTTTTGTTGAACAATGTATGAGAAATATTTTCCAACTCTGCTCAGAAGGAGAAGTACGTCACCTGCCAAAGGTTTTGTTTCAGTTTCTATTCATCCTTGCTTCCAACCCCCTTACGCTTCAAAGCGCAAACGTAACCCCCTTATGGATTGGATTGACATGCGACATTTATGGAACCTGTTCGCTCAACTAAACTGGGTAAGCATAGAAAAAATCTCAGAAGGTAAATTCCATCTTGTTTAAGATAATACTGTACCGTTTCAGGCGAGGTACAACCTGGTTATAAACTGGGTACTTTTGATGAATGTAAGTAGTATGCATGTCTTGGAAAAGGGACATTAATTTTTAGCATTGTGATTGTTTTGCGTAGAGTCTCCAGAGATTTGAATTCATATGAAGAGTATGTATGAGCACGAAGGTAAAAACCGTTTAAAGATCATACGAAGCATTTGTATCTGTGTGCTTGTTGCTCTATACTGGAAGCTGTAATCTATCTAAATCATGGTTCTCTTGAGGAAAAAAAAGAACAGGAACTTCTTCTTTTATACTGTTTTTTGGCCTGTATTAAAATGTGGAAATTATTTGTTAGAAATTCAAGAGCAAACCTTTACAGTTTGTCATCTATTAAGCTAATACGTATGAGTGATTCCAGTTCTCCCTTTCTCTCTTTCGTTATGCTGTATTCAAGTTAGGGAATGCAGGAAAGATTTGTGAATGGCAAGAAAAAGTACTCCATTTGTCCCAACTATGATCCCTTTAAGAAAAATACAGCTAGAAATCCCATGCAACCACACCAATGGTAATTTAGACCACTAACCAAAATTGAGTTTTGAAAACTAAAACGCCAAAAACTATAGTTCAAAATTTACCGGACAAGGCACGAAATCAATATTGATGACTGGCATGCAATGGGGAACTCGTGTCCAAGGCGTTTCCTTTACTCAATTTCTCTGTACATCTCCGCCCATTCGTACTTCCTCAGCCGATTTTATTCTTGATTTTTCGGCGTCTTTTTTGGTTGTTTTCCAATACTTTGTTGACAAAGCTGAAGAAAAAGTACACGCGATTACTATGTTATCATCAAAGCACTATTGTAGGCACTGTTCTAATACATTATTTTTCCCCTTAAAATTACCTTATTTAAAAATAAGCACTTTTTCCCCCGGGAACAGAGCGTACCTATTTAATTGGTGTAAAAGGTTTTCTTAATAAATTTATAATGAGGCAATCAGGCTTCAGTCTAAATTCGCCTTTTAAAAAAGATGTATTTATTTCAATTTTTTTTAATAGGTGATTCTTTTATATTACGTTATCTGTTATAGTCATAATAAATATTTATTCTCAAATTAGTACTTATTATGAGAATTTATAACAAAAAGTTGGTCATTTCTTTAGGATTTTTTTAAATTTTATGGTTTTTTCTTTTTTTTTGTATTTTATGCGTTGAATGTAACTGGAACAAACTTAGTTGAAATGTAAGTGCTAGAAAATTACTCTAACTAAGGACAAAATGGTCAAGACGTTTAGTAACTGTTCCATGAAGTGTGCAACAGGGAATAAAATTTATTGTTTCACTGTGGTAGCAGTTGGCCGACATGAGTACCAGAAATTCTGGTTTTCCAACGGCGCCCGCTATAATTTCCTCCCCTTTTTCCCGCTTACACGATCACCATCTTTCTCTTGGTTGGCACATTTGGTTTTCTCATCAACACACTGCCGTGTACAAACCTCAGAATGCCAAACCGAATTCTTGTGGATGTGTTCAGTTTTTGCTGCTGAAACCGCTATTGTATCGAGTATTTGGAGGTTCAGAACAAACGAAGGTTTTGTGATTCCCAAATCAGTGCCTTCATTAGCTCTATAGGAAAGCAGGTGCGTGATTTGTTTAGCTTACTATTATCAGTTGAAATGATGAATGTAGTGCATTAATCATCTTGCTTTGAGTCCAACAAATCAACAAATTGAACAACATTAAGTATTTTAAGTGAATCAGCAGGTTTACAAAAACTCAAACCCTCCTTTGGGATTGACTTTGTGCTTATTTTCCAGAGAATATAGAATGCACTCTTTATTAATATCTAATGTCCTTCTTTAGGGACTCTTTACCAGGAAATTTTTAAAAAATGAAGGCACATTCATGGCCACTACTATAAAATAATCTTCAACAGCCAGAGGAATCACATGCACCCCCCGTTCCTGCTACGCTGGACAACCAAACAGGCTCGGAATCTTCTGTGAACAATGAAAATACTCAGAATTACGAATGGCTTTGAGATGAAGTGATTGAATTGGTTCGGATTCTAAAATCCACAGCCATTGGCAATAGATTATTGACAGATGCATTAGAACAAAATACTACATTGAGCCTTTTGCGCCAATGCGAACAAATGGTTCAGAGTGAAATTGATGAAGCAAGAGCACGGGATGCAACCAGATTTGAAAGAATTTCACCGGAACATTCAGCAAATAGCGAAACTGGATTTGGAGATAGTGGAAGTGCTTCTACATGATATAATTAGCATTAGTGTTTTGCATGCTGCTTAGTAGATTAGCTGAAGGATATAGACTTAGTATATTTGGATTTCATCTTTTAAGATAACATAGTTCTATTCCACTTAAGAGGAGTATGTGATTACATGTGCTAAACTTTATGTATATTTTCTAGCATCTTCATGAGCTGCAATTAAGGTTATGTGGTTTCATATCATAGGATATGCTTATCTATAATGAAATTGAATGATTTTATTCCTCTCTTATTATTGTCTTATTGATAACTTCAAATTATAATTGCCCCTTATATTCTTGTAAACATTTAAAGGTGCTTTAAGTTCCTTATGGCTATGAGTATCGAAGATCAGTTGGCCTCTACCTGTCACAACTTTGTAAGTATCCTGCGTGTTCGAAATGAATACTTTCTTATCGATGAGAGGAACAAAGGTGTAAAGGTTGGACAAGCAGTGCATGATAATGCTGCCATACGATATTCTGCTCATTGGAACTTCATCAAGAAGTATTCAGCTCTGTTTGAACTTGGAGAAGTATTTCAGTGGAATAACTCTGTGAACTTTTACAACTGGCTGCGATCGATCTTGATTGCTAACCCTAGGTTCATTGAGCCACATCTTCGCTCTTTGAATGCTTTGTTCACTCCTCGAAATGCTGATGTCAATTTAGTTCGTAAGTTTTATACAGCAGAATTTTAAATTTAAAGTTATAGAACTTTGTGTTTGTCATACATTATATTAACAATTGAACTAATGTTCTTCTATTCTCCTATATAGCATACCAACCCTCTTGGTTCGTTTCCTACATGACTCATATCCATACTCACATGGAAGTGGTAAGATTATTCTATTTTCTATAGTGTGATTATGCATATAAAATCCCAAAAATATTGAAAGTTAAATTGCATTATGCAGAAAATACCAAATGATGTGATGCCATTCCTTTGTTCACCACGACAAGCAGTTGCTATTGTTAACAGCGGCAATAGACGGTGGTTTGTCAAGCTTAAAAATGGCAAGTTAAGAGAAGGATGGTATGACATAGTACGAGAACATGACATGCATCAGGATTATGTGCTCTTGTTTGGCTGTGTTGGTCACCTTCAGTTTGATCTTTTTGTGTTTGATCAACACGGTTGTGAAGTCAATTATGAATGGTCTACTATTCTTCCAATTCAACAACCAAATGCTCCAATCGATTGGGATAGTGAGCAAGAACTTTGCGATGCAAATGGATGTAAGATTATTTAGATTAAAATTTAATTGCTTATAGCATATCATTATTTAGAGAAATTAATAATGTCGTTTACATTTGGTGAAGCTATTATGCGTACTGCTTGTCCTTCGCGTAGTTTCCGAGCCTGTAGACATGATCTAAGGTGTTATGTCGTGCTTACAGTTGACGATCTGCAGAAATTGGTAAGAAAGATAAGTTTAATGCATTCTCACGTTTACATAGTTAAACAGTACCTAAAGCATGTAGTTTTTTTGCCCAGAAAATGCCTAAGCACTTCAAAAATTCGTTCCAAGTACGTGGTCGTCAAGAATTTACACCGGTGTGTAAAGACAGAAAATGGACTGTTGAGTATGTAGACGGCTGTATCACCGGTGATGCTTGGACTCTGTTTCTGCAAGCACATCTTATGATTGCTGGTGACATTTTGGTACTTACTCCAGATGTATGTCTGAATCTACACAGCATGATATTTGGGTGGAATGACTGCGAACGTATCTTCAGTTGGTTTTGAAATCTACTTGAAGCAGCTACAAAGGAATGGATTAGCTTGTTTTGGAGGATCTATTAGTCATCTACAAAATCTCTCTAATGTCTGCGAAGCTTTTGAAACTTATTAGCAAATATGAATTCCTAGAGTACTTCTGTATTAGTTAGGTTGTAACTCTGCCAAACTTAACATTCTGTCACCAATCACAGTCAATGTATTTAATCGTAATGTCTGATTCTGTACTTCTTTTCTGCTATGACAAACTCTTGTAGCTCTTGCAAACTTAATATTTTGTGACCAATGATTATCAGTGTGCTCAATTCTAATATCTGATGCTATACTTCGTTTCTGCTATGAGAAGCTTAAAACTTTATACATAAATGTGGCTGTACCTACACAGTACCCGGGGTCTACAATGGTTTCAATAAGAGCTGACCAATTTTTCTATACTCTCATCTCAGATTGAGATAGCTCTATTGTCACCGTGTATGGTCATTACGATTTTGGCTTGAGTATAGTATTGACTATGGGTGAAATAACTGTGACCATATCTGTAATTGCTGTTGGCACACACCTGAAATACATACAGACAAATGCATTGACTTGTTTTGAACGGTTTGTTCGCCATCTATGATATCTTCTGAATGGAAGTTGACACTCCTACCTTCTACATCAGGCAAAGAGGTTATTGGCAATGAAATTGATCATCTCATAAATTTCCCTTCTGATAACATAGGTATGTACAGAATACTGATGGTCTGCAATGATTTGAATGCAAAGCTTACCATTTTTTTCCTATCGTTTCATCTTGGATTCATATCAGATAATCATACTGTCATATTGTATGGTGATTAAGAGTTTGTCTTCAATATCTAGATGGCTCTATTATTGGTAACACAGGTACGCACTTCTTGCAGACAGATGTTATGATTGGTGGTGACATTTTTGTGCTTAGTCCACAATCATCTATACATATACACAACATGGTATTTGGTTGGAATGACTATAATCATATCTGCAATTAATATTAGTACACAGATGATTCACCTATAAAGGAATGGATTAGCTTATTTTGGGGGTTCTATTAACCCTGTTCCTTGTTTAGTGCTCTCAGCAGTAGTGCTTCAAAGTATTTAGGAAGATAGGAATATACTCAATGGCTGAATCCACTTAAATCATGACTAATATGATACACTTCATCAGTAAATCTTCTGAAATCAAAGCTGATGTACTATCCCTAAAATTTAAATATGAGAAAAATAAGTCAACAATGAAGTCAGCTACTTGAATCTTCACATGTGCTCAGGAACAGTGACTGTAGTACATATAAACGGCTGCATTTAATGAAGGCATGGCTGAACTGTAGTTTCTTTGCATGAGCATTAATTGCAGGCTTCAACTATTCAACTTGTTCATCATTTGATTTGCCGCACAGCCAAATACAGCTTACTATTCATTTGCTGGTTCTCTGTAAATGTATAAATAAATAGCAGCATTCAGCTTTCTTCTAAATACCGTGGACAGAGTGTAGAGCTAAAGGTAATGAATAAATACAAGTGGCCAATTGTATAAATACATAATTGAATGAATAGAATCTAATCTATATATTCTCAAAGCATTCATATCTTAAATAGTTTCAATTTTAACAGATACTCAGTTACAGAGGAAATGTGCTCAAGTGTTCCTACAGATTGAGTTATTCTCAAGTTTTCAACAGGTGAGTTTTTCAATAAAACACCATCACAAATTATGCCATATATTCTCCAGCAAAAAAAACATGTGAACTTGATCCGCTGTTATTACGCTTCTTTGTTGTTTCTCATAGCTAATACCTTTTTTGCAAGTTATAAAGACTGAACACTTCTATAACTCATTTTAGTTTGTTTAAGCAAATCATAAAGAAAACTATAGTCTAAAAAGCTAACTTCTAAGTGTTAGGAAACGGGCCAATAATCTATGCCTTTATCTCTATGCTAGGTCTATTTTGCTGGTTTGTATCTCTTGATCGGTTTAGGTGATTTACAACTTATTCAAGCTTTACTGTGACTGTGCAGCACAGCAACATTCTTTGTTTAAATCTACATCTATATGGACAAAGGAAAAAGATCCCGCACACCATACTCTCAATTAAGCCAAGAAGAAAAAGATAACAGGAATTTACAGCGAAAAAAAATAAGATCTACACAACTATCTTATTCTGAGTTCCCGCAAGAAAAAAAAGACCGCCTTAAGGCACGACAAAGAGAATTGCGCAGACTTAAAAAAGAAAAGATAAACATGCCATTGCAAATCAATATTCCGCAATATATCAATACCTTAAATGATGCAGCCACAATAACAGCTTCCAGCCTTCAAAATGACAACTCAATCCACCAATGTGCCACAACACCTTCAACATACGAAATAGGTACCTTCTAACTTCAGAAACATATATATAGTTAACTTATATGCAGCATACCTAAATGTAAAAGTAAATTGAATTAATTTCTTACCGTGTTATTCAGGTGAAACCTCAAATCAAGGTTCTGCAATGACGCAAAGCCACCGTATGAATCTAAAAACTACAGACCGTCTAAATTTCAACAATTTGGATAGAAAGTCATTTGAATTAAGTGTAGTTATTTTGTCGTCTATGTAGGTGACGCACAGAAAAACCAGCGATTACCAAAGGCAAGGCAAACTACACGAAAATCCAATTTCCAGCGGCACGCCATTCCAATAGAACCAAATAGATTGCCTAATGTACCACAATGCAGATTTTGCCTGGCAAAAAGATTTCCAAATGAATCTGACAATTTCTGCTGCTCGAAAGGCAAAATAAAACTTTACTCTATCAATATTCCAGACAATTTATTACAACTTTATAATGGCCAAAGTAAAAAATCCAAGGATTTCTTGCATGATATCCGAGCATATAACAATAACTTTGCGTTCACCTCTCTTAGAGTTAACCTTGATCCAAAATATGCAACGAATAACAAGGGAATCTATACTTTCCGAGCCCAAGGACAAGTTTGCCACTACATAAATAGTCTTTATCCTACAAACCGCATTCCTTCTTTCCTGCAACTTTATTTCCATGATACTGATAAAGAAATTGAAAATAGAATGAACTTCACAAAGACACTAGATAAAGAGAACGTCACCAAGCTTGTAAAAATTCTGGATGAAAATCCATATTCGAAGTTCTTCCGGAGCTTGCATGTAATACCAAACCTTGAAAATCATGAAATAAGAATTCGAGCTAATCCAATATTAGATGTTGGAACTATGAGTGCACCCTCAGCATCTCAAGTAGCTGCAATTTGGTGTGAGAGTGAAGAAAGATCAGATTTCAAAGAGCGAGATATCTTAGTACATACACATGATGGACACAGTCAAAGAATTCGGTATTATTATGGATGCTACGATCCTTTGCAGTATCCATTGTTATTTCCTCTTGGCGAACCTGGATGGCATCAAGGTATAAAGAAAGTATCAGAAAAACAATTAGGGGCATTCTCCCATGGTCAAGGATCTGTTTTACCGAGTCACTCTACAACATCTGAAGATCTAATCACAACAGAATCCCTAGGTACTATATCCACTCCTATATATAAATCTAAATCGATACTTAATTTAGGATGCATCAATTAAAGTACACATATCCTAAATAAATTTTTCTCCAATCAGTATATGAGGAAAATCTCGCCAAGGACAACATGGTCTCAGCTAGGGAGTTCTATGCATACCGATTCCAAATCCGGCCAAGTATAGATTCAATTATTCTTCAGTCAGGCCGTCTATTACAACAATTTGCGGTTGACATGTATGTTAAGATTGAAACTTCAAGATTAGACTATTTCAGAAATAAACAGGATGAGATAAGAGCAGACTTGTACCAAGGCATAATAGACAGCATATCAAAAGGTGAATCGAGAGGAGAAAAAATTGGGAAACGAATTATCTTACCAGGTACATTTATAGGAGGTCCAAGAGATATGCGTAAGAGATTTTTAGATGCAATGGCATTGGTAGAAAAATTTGGGAAACCGGATATTTTCTTAACAATGACTTGTAATCCACAATGGAGTGAAATTATAGATGAACTTCAACCGCATGAAGAGGCACAAAATAGACCAGACCTAATAACAAGAATTTTCAAGAGCAAATTAGAATTACTCAAAAAAGAAGTGATTAAAAAGGCTCTATTTGGACAAGTCGCAGCCTACACGTATGTTATTGAATTTCAAAAAAGAGGTTTGCCTCATGTACATCTACTGCTAATACTTAAAAAAGGATATAAACTCAATACAGCTGAGAAATTTAATGCACTAATTTCAGCAGAATTACCTGATAAAGAGATATACCCACATTTGTATTCAATGGTTCTTAAACATATGATGCATGGACCATGTGGAGATTTAAATCCAAGTAATGTCTGTATGAAAAAAGGAAAATGCAAGAGCCATTACCCTAGAAAATATACGAATGAAACCATTATTGCACTAGATGGATATCCAATCTATAGAAGAAAAGAAACTGGTGAACAAGTAAAGATTCGTGGACAGATGCTCGATAATAGATGGGTCGTTCCATACAATGCGTATTTATTAGCCATGTTTGATTGCCACATTAATGTCGAAGTCTGTTCGACGATCAAAGCTGTCAAATATTTGTATAAATACATATACAAAGGACACGATAAAGTAGCCTTTAAAATTGTGGCATCACAAAATCATGAGGAATATGATGAAATCACCCAATTTCAAACGGCTCGATGGGTGTCACCGCCTGAAGCAATGTGGCGAATTTATAGATTCCCACTGTATGATATGAATCCAGCAGTGATAAGCCTACAATTACATTTAAAAGATTGCCAAATGGTAGCTTTCAACCCTAACCACAAAATAGATTATATTAAAAATAGTGAATATTTCTCTAAAACTATGCTGACCCAATTCTTCTACATGAATAGACACGACAAATTCGCAAAAGAAAACAAGCTCTTATATAAAGAATTTCCCGCTTTTTATGTCTGGAATAAAAAACGAGAACATGGAATAAACGGCAAGCCCAACATGTTGTGGGAAGAATCATTACAGCAAATCCAACAGAAGGTGAGCGTTATTACCTAAGACTATTGTTGAACCATGTACGAGGACCAACCTCATTTGAGGACTTGCGAACAGTAGATGAAACTTTATATAGTACATATTGAGAAACCGCTTTGGCATATGGCCTACTTAAAGATGACCTCAGTAATGAAAAGTGTTTGGAAGAAGCAAGCTTCTATTGTATGCCTCTATCCTTGCGGCAGTTGTTCTGCACCATACTTGTACATTGTAATGCTATGAATCCCAAACAGTTGTTCTTAAAGTTTGAAGATTCTCTCAAAGAAGATTTTACCAAAAGAGAACTCATGTCAAACAATGAGGCCAGGCAATGCCTATTACAGGCTTTAAAATCTGAGCTTGAATCCATGGGTAGGAAACTAACAGATTTTGGACTGCATGATTTAATAGACACGTCTACTGAAACTTCCATAGTTTGTAAGGAAATCCAAGACGAGAAAAACATTAAAATCTCAGAAAAAGACTTGCAAAATTCAGCAAATCTAAACAAAGAACAGATAAAAGCTTTCAATGACATATTAGAAGCAGTTACTTTTGAAAAACCTATGTCATTCTTCATAGATGGTCAAGGTGGAACAGGAAAAACATTCTTGTATCGTTCTTTGCTTGCCGTTGTTAGATCACGAAATTTAATTGCCTTAGCAACTGCCACTTCTGGTGTGGCAGCATCCATATTGCCAAATGGACGAACTGCTCATTCAAGATTCAAAATACCAATAGACGGTGAAGGTAAATTGTCTTGTAATGTAAGCAAACAATCAGGTTTAGCGTCCTTATTAAAATCTGCTTCTTTGATTATATGGGATGAAGCATCAATGGCAAAACGCCAAAGTATAGAAGCACTCGATATCTTGCTACGTGACCTAACAGAGAAAGATTATTTATTTGGTGGCAAAGTGGTAGTCTTGGGGGGAGATTTTAGGCAAGTGCTACCTGTGATTCCCAAAGGCAGTAAGGACGATTGTATTGATGCAAGCTTAGTAAGATCACCTATATGGTCCAGTCTTAAAAAACATACTCTAAAAGAAAATATGCGAGCAAAACAAGATCCAGCTTTTAGCAATTTCCTCCTTAGGATAGGCAATGGTGTGGAACCACAAAACTCAAAGGGTGAAA
This sequence comes from Rhododendron molle, assembly GCA_025413875.1. Lineage (NCBI taxonomy): Eukaryota > Viridiplantae > Streptophyta > Magnoliopsida > Ericales > Ericaceae > Rhododendron > Rhododendron molle. The sequence goes on along the minus strand of CM046398.1, from coordinate 15,024,322 downwards.
TATCCATTCCATCATCAATGATTATTCAACCAGTGCCTGAAAAAACTCCTGTACAACAATTGATGGATTTTGCGTTCCCAGATCTATCTCGATATTCAACTGATGCAATATCCATGACTAATTCAGCAATACTGTCTCCAAGAAATGATACAGTGGATGAAATCAACGAAGAACTGATAGCTAGATTCCCAGGAGAACAGCATGAGTACTTGAGTATTGACCAAACAGTTAACAAAGCAAACCAAGGCCTCTACATAGATTTTATGCATTCGGTTGCTCCGCCAGGTTTGCCACCACACAGACTAATCTTGATAGAAAATTGCCCAGTAATATTACTACGTAATATAAATCCATCAAAAGGTCTGTGTAATGGGACACGATTGATTTGCCGAAATTTTGAAAAACATACTATTATTGCAGAAATAGCAGTTGGGGAAAAAAAAAACAGACATCGTTTTCATACCTCGTATCCCGCTAAAACCATCTGATCCCAAATTATACCCAGTAGAATTCACAAGACACCAATTTCCTATCAGATTATGCTTTGGAATGACAATTAATAAAGCACAAGGACAAACATTAGATACAGTAGGAGTTATCTTAACACAACCTGTTTTTAGCCATGGACAATTATATGTTGCTTTGTCACGTGCAACAACTGCTACCAAAATAAAAATTCTGCTAGATACATCCATCAATGAATTTAGTTCCTGATCACACACAAAGAACATTGTATATCATGAGATCTTGGATGAAGCTCAATCCAATAAAGAAGAAACAAGTGTTGATACATCTCTGGTATGTTTCATTAGTATTAATAATAATAACTTCTAGCTCATAAATTCCTAAAATCCTTAATATCTTAAAAGTTGAACTGTCTGCACATTATGCCTACTGAAATTCAATTTTTCATATTATTACCTCATCGTATCGATTACTTATATTATTTTTCCCAATAATGAACTGTAGTTTACACCTTAGATGGCTTCTAACATGAAGATGCTCAAAGACATGGTTCCTGGTATGTCAAACTGGACGGCAGAGGTGATGGTCGTCGAAAAAAGCTTTCCAAGGCTTACAAGAAACAAAAGGCTCTATCAAAAGCTCGTCTTCATTGATTCTGAGGTTAGTGTACTTCAAACCTGATATCCAAAAAAAAAAAAAACCTGCAGCATGAACTTACATTATTAAATAATTATAATTTGTAATCTCACTACATAAATGCAAACCAGGGTTCAAAAATACAAGCTACCATCTTCCAACAAGACATGAGAGTCCTAAAGCACACATTGAAGATCCACCACACTTACAGGATTAGCAATGCTATCATCAATTATACTCCAGCCCAACACCGAGTAATCGACAATGATCACCAATGGGTGCTCTATGCAAGAACACAAATCAAAGAAGTCGAAGTAAAAGCACTTAGCATCAGAGCTTTGAAGTATAATTTCGTGCCTTTAGCTGATCTAACTAAATATACCAAATCAAGAGAGGGCATAGGTATCAATTTTATGAACCATCAGCTTTCTATATACTTGCTTCAGGATAAAACAATCTAATATAAGTGCAAGGCAAAAAATGCAGATGCAAAATATTTGCTGTTCTCAAGGTTGGCACTCCTAAAATGACGAAAGAAACCTGGGTCCAAAACATTCTTATCATTGATCAAGGGTAATATTTCACAGCACATTGATACTTATTTCTTGTCTTTAAGTATTATCAACTGTTATTGTCATACTTACATTTCTGAAAGCTACATACCAACAGAATGCAGCAGACAGTCTTAACCCTTTGGGATCAATTCGTTCAGTATGAAGGAAGAGCTTTCACACAACTCTGTGGACCATACCCAATCGTCCTTGGTGTCAGGTTCAAAGTAGACACTCACAATGGTAACATTCGTCTTATGCATACACAATATTTCAACTTAATGATTACGCTTTATAGGTTTCTGACAGTTTCATTCAAAACTTATCATTACCTATACCTTGTAACTATTAATCCAACTTCTTCCTTTTGAATGTTTTATGGTCATAAAATGTAGTTACAATTGTAACTTCATACTAATTGGTACTACCACTAATCTGGCTACAGGTATCAAACTTCAAACTAGGGGATCTACTACATTCATTTTTGACCCAATTCTACCAGAAGCAAATGCGCTGAAGACCTGGTAACCTCTATCAGACCACACACAAAATATGCAACAACATATAATAACAGAATACACTACGTACATTTATGAATTTGTTTTAACCCAATATTATAAATAGGTGTATGATGTATTCAGCTACAATCAACAAATTGCCGATCATTGAACTTCAACAAGTGGGACTGATGAAGTCGTTTATACCATGCCAAAGTCAGATCATTACGATTAATCGATTGCCAACAATTGTCAACATGGTAATCACTTGCTAACATATTTAAGAAAGAATAGATAGATTGAGTTATTCATAAAATCCACAAATTTTACTATTACAGCAAGAAATGCACTGAGTTCAAGTTGTATGCAAAGTCACCGATTGGAACCAAAACTTCTACTATATGTCCTGCCCCAAATGTATCAAGGCAACACCCGGCCAAATTGATACTCTTTTCTGGTGCGATTACTGCAAACAAAGAGTCCAAGCAACCCCAAGGTTAGATGTCTCAAACATCGCAAACAGATTTGCACACTTCAGACACAATCCATCACAAAAACACAATAACTCTTAACATCTCATATACTTGCTTTGACAATAGGTGCAGATTTCAGATACAGCTAGCGGATTCCACTGGTTTCATCACTGCTACAGCATTCGGACAGCAAGCTGACTCAATGTTCTCAATCTCAGGAGATTATCTCAAGAACAACATAAAAAAGGTGCGACTTGAAAAAAACATATACTTTGTTTTAATAATGGAAAAAACTTGCCTTAACTATCAAACCACATACAGGACACTCTATCAAGGGCAGCTAGGCGAAAACTTGGAACAGGAATAGAATACGCTGTCCATCTGCGTGCTTACAAATCTGCACCAGGAGATAATGAATTCTGCCTCTTCAGCATCGACACTTTTGTAGCTGTCACCAAAATCATAGAGGATACACAGGAACTGCATCTTGTCCTCCAAGCAACGACAGCTCAAAAAAATCATTATAGCAAGGGAGGTGAAACTCGATCGTCGGCAACAGAACTCAGAGCTTCAAATACTGCCACAGAAGATGCTATAGCTGCTAAAACCTCAAAGATTGCCATAACAGAAGATACAACTGCTGCTCCAAAGAATCACTACACTTATAATGACCAATGAGACTAAGTACAGTCAACCATAATAACTTGGAAAACTTGTTCATCTGTAATAGTTTATTCTACTTGGAACTACTGCGTCTGTGAACAAACCTCTACATCTTTGTCATTTTGTAAATCAGAACACTTCGTGGAGGCAACGTCGCTCTAAAAAGGCTTTTTTTGAATTGCTACTCAAATAAGATTTTCTGAACAAATTCTCTCTTTTGAACAATACTTACAATATTTCCTGAAGGCACCGTGCCTGTAAAAATGCCCCTTTTGCATTGGTACTAAGGTAAAATTTGTGCACACATTCTCCGATTTTAAGAATTACTACTCTAGGTTTTTCTACTCAAACTACATAACCTATTTTATACAAATTGTTATTAAAAATCTTAGTATTCACTCATTGACTGAATGTATAAACTAATATATTCTTAGGTGTAAGATAAATTGACTCGTTTTATGCAACACAAGCACTAAGCACTTCGCTTATGTTAGTACATTTGTAGTTACTCTGGAGCTAATATGCATGGTGTGTATATCAACAAATTTGTTCATATATTTACGAGATTTGTTCGCTTGGCATTTTTATTGCCAATTCATACGTGCAACTTGCAACTTGGTTGGTGTGCGTGCACCTAAAGTAATGTATTTGGAAAAACTTATCACCCATTCTTTTGTAATTATACCACAATAAACATGATTATCCTCTTGCTTAAGAATTGTCCTCTTGCTTGAAAATTTGTAGCGAATAGCATGTTGACTAAAAGGAAAAAATAACGTGGTAATGAAAGAAAGGAATATGAAAACATCAGAAAGCGTTAGATTTTAAGGTTGAACATAGAAATGAACAACATTTCTCTTCTAAGTCATAAGAATAAAAAACATTCCAGGACCAAAGATGTGGACCCAATTAAGTAAGTTGAAGCAGAACACTCAACAATAGAGGCGGTTGAAAAATACAAAGAACCATCATAATTCTATGCATTTCTTACAGCTGAACAGTATAGCAGCTGGAAGAGTTCCTAAAAATGATGCATTGTGGTACAACTGAACGGCTGCCATTGAAGCAGCTATGCCCGAATTTCAGGCTTGACTACCTCAGCATTAACTGCTCTCTGATTTGCATTAACTGCTCTCTGATTTTTCATGATTGCATTAGCCGCACATGAAAATTTTATTTATTATTCAACTATTAACTGATGGTTCTACATAATTCTATAAATAGCAAACTCAGTTTCTCTTTTGTCCCACAGAAAGTAAACAATCACAACAATGCCTAAACCAGCAGTGCAGCTCCTGTATTGATTTTTCCTCTTTGTTTTGGATTCGTGGTTACCATTCCTCAAGGTAACTTCTCAGCTATACACTCTGAGTGATATTAGCAATAATTTACAGTTTTGTTCAAATACTATGTGTTAATCATACTAATAATAAAACTCTACCTAATTTAGGGTACCAGCCAAGCACAGTAACAACACGCCAATATGGCGTCGTTTCCAGATATGTTGGCCTCAACATGTCCATCTTTCATCAGCATCGAAACTGACAAAAGAAAGAACTCACTACAACAAAGAGGTTCAGATTACTATCTTGTATCTGCTTGGGGAAACCGTGTGCTTATCGGTACCTCAATACCACGTGGGACGAAGAACCTGATTTACTTTGCAAATCGAGACTTCATCATTCGGTACTCAAATATCTATCACTTGGGTCATAAATTCAGATGGAGCAAATGTGAAGATTTCAGAAATTGGATCAACACTCTTATAAATACTGTTCCAAAGTTCATCCAACCTCTTGTGCGATCAATCCATCAACTAGCTCCACCAGATGCATCGTTTGGTAATATTCCATATCTTCAAATATTATAGAATGATTCTCATGGAATAACATATTCATTAATATCTAATACATTCACAATTTCAGCTATAGGGAAAAACCAATGCTGGTTGTTGAAAGATATCTACATAGCTGATGGAGGCAAATGCTTGGTAACACTATGACATTTAATACAACTCCTAAAAAGCAAACATTATACTATAACAGCTGATTATCTTTGATATCTCATGCAGAAATTTCCGAAATTTTTTCATCCACTTGTCCTTGCACCAGCTCACGGAGTTGTTGCTATATACAGTGGCATCCTGGTTTACTATATCAGGATTGACAATCACGAACTCACCTTAGGTTGGTATGACATAGTTGCTGACCACAAATTCGGAGACGACTACACTATATTATTGGCCTCGGTAGGTCATCTTCTGTTTGACCTATACATTTTCGATGAGGAAGGATGCCAGGTTAAATACCCATGGACAACCACTGCGGCTATTAATCATCCAAATGCGCCTCCGGATTGGGATCCCATCGAAGCCCAAAATTACGCCACTGGTTGTAAGTTCTCCAATACCAGTACAAGCCAAATTTTCAAAGCACAGACACCCAATACATTTTTATGAAATTTACTTTCCCAATAAACAGGCACTATATTCACTGGATGCATGCCGTCTGCGTTTCGAAGCATGGGACATGAACTGAGATTCCAAAAAAAACTAACCAATGGAGATTTAGTGGCTCTGGTACTAATTTTATTATTACCAAGCACAAAATACCATAGATGAAATGGGAACTGATAAACAAACTCAATCTTACTGTAGGAATTATGCCAATCAATTAAGCAATTTGCAAAAGAACTGAAGATGGATACTTTCATGCTGGTGACAAAGCAAAGAATCTGGGAAATACAACATATTGCTGGATACCTCGTTGGCCACGGTTGGTATGCATATGTAGCTGCACACACTCTCAGATGCCATGACACTCTTATCTTCAGCCTTGATTCACATCTAAGGCTCCGTGTCTTGATCTTCAATGAAGCCGGACGGGAACGCACCTATGATTGGTACTGAAAACCGCAGCTCTCTTTTCACCATAGTAGCTAATGCTCTTCCTAAAGCCTTTTGAACCATTCCCTTACAAAGGAGTTGTACCAGCTTTTGAAAACTCCTCCTTCTGATGTACTAAGGACAAGAGTCCTCTTTTGGATCCACTACCTAATGGCCTTTTGGGTATTACCTAGCAATAGTTTACATTATGATAGATGCAGCTCTCTTTCTCCTGTAATAGTTAATACTCTTGCTAGCGCCTTTTGAATCCTTCACTTAGCAATCAACTGTAATGGCTTTTGGAAAATCCTTCTTTTGCTGTACTAAGCACAAGAGTCCTCTTTTGGATCCACTACCTAATGGCTTTTTTCATATTACCTGGCAATGATTTGCATTATGATACATGCATAACATAAACTAGATTCAATGTTACTAAAAAACAGTGGTTTCTTTCCATTGCAATATGTAAAACATCCATTTGTTCATACTTTCCCACATATCCTTAAACCTTTGTATTGGCTTAGTGTGATTGCGCTTCGAGGATTAAATATCGCATAAAATTTATAAAAGAACGTGAACGATTTTGTCCGTGCTTTACAATAAGTAATAGAGCCATGATCTGCTATCTTTTCTGGTATAAAACTACTGTTACAGAGCATGCTTTCTGAACTGCCTTCATAAATTTCTACTAAAGACCACACATTTCTATTAAGCTATGCAGAAATATTGGTTGATTTGCTCAAGTATTCGTATAAATTCTCATCCACTTGCATAATGGTGCAAGGACTGATTCATATTGTTACATTGGATAAAGTAAGATAAACTCTATAAACAGTAATTTGGCTGCAAAGTTATCTACTTGGATTGATAGTAGACGAGATTACACCTCATTATGTTTGTGAGTTGTAAGCACTGAGTCAAGGTTACAGTACCACATATAGAAATATATGTATGAGACTGACCAGCTCAGACCACCGCATTCTCTCATACAATTTTGATGGAAACTGCAAGGAAAGAACATGGCGGAGCCAGCATTTTTCCCAGGAGGGCAACAATAAGGGAAAGAGTTATGTATACAGATGGTGCTCCTTGAATCTTGGTACTGACTTGGACAATTGTAGGCTATCACCCCATCATCCCTGCCCAATATAGCTCTAGAGATCTGAATCAAACCTAGGCATGAATTGCGTAATTTTTTTGTATACGAAACTAAACATATCATTGATGACTCCACGTCATTCATACATAAAATTCATGTAAAATCGCACACCTCAGGCACTTTCCAGAATTTCGCTACATTTCAGTTGACCCTTTCGAGACTTCATTGTTCGCAAGTCAAACATCTTCCACCTACGTAGTAAATTTAAGCAGAAGAAATGTGCAGAATTCAAAAACTGAATGAACTCTCTTCGAAATCATGAACTCCTTATATGAACTCTCTTTGAAATCATAAACTCTCTGTTGTGATTACCCCAACCCATACCAAACACTATACTATACTATATATTGAACAAAGCACTACATTGTTCAGTACCATAGAAACTTTAAAGCTTTCAAAAGAAGAGATACTTATGACAACGACACTACTTAACAGTGGTAATTTTAATCTTCACTCCACCCTCATTTCTTCATTTTCTGTTCTAATTTCCTATACAAAATACTAAATAAAATTATCAAAGAGCAATAACCCTGAACCAATGTATTAGATTTAGAAACTTCAGCTATCACGACAATCAACACTTCAAAACAAGGATGCCAACATATCTGAATCTCCATTGACTGAATCTTTTCCAATTTAAAATTTTATTATGGCCTTACTTCTAATCAACCCGACGTATCTGATACAGCCCTGAACTCATTCATGTAAGATCATCAACTTCAATAGTGGAATCACTATTGTTTCGTACAGATTATCTTAATAGAACAATGGTTTCAATAAATGCTTGCCAACTTAGAAATACACTTAGCGGCTAGGTTTCCTCAAATCAAAACTCATATAGTACACTAAACGGCTGAATCTCCTTAAATCAAGGATGATACGCTGTTAGAACTGAAAATCACTTGTAACCTTCACATGTGCACTCACATACTGTTAAAACTGAAAATCACTTGTAACCTTCACATGTGCATTCCAACAGTAAGTAGGTACTAGTAAACGACTGCATTAAATACAAAAACGAATAAAGTACTGCTTCATTTCGTCAAATCATAACTAATATGGTACAGTTAACAGCTGAATCTCCTCAAATCAAGGCTCATATACTGTTAAAACTGTCAATCATTTGTACCCTTCGCATGTGCGTTCCAACAATGAGTCCATACCACTAAACGGCTACATTTAATACAAAAACGAATAAGGTACTGCTCTCTCAATCAGCATTAATGGCACACTACAACTATTGGATTCTCTAATCATTTCGTTAGCCTTATACCCAAACAAAACTCACCATTTGTTATTACCTGGTGGTTCTATGAAACTCTATAAAAACCTGCATTGAACTTTCTTTTCCCCATAGTTCTCTGATTGCAATCCTCAAGGTAATGCATCATTCTTTCACTCAACAAACCAATACTTTCTGTTGTACTACTACGCTAATCCGACTCTTCTGCAGGTAACATGGCTTCTAATATGAAGATGCTCAAGGACATGGTTACTGGCGACTCTAACTGGACAGCTGAAGTGATGGTAATTGAAAAGGGCTTACCAAGACTCACTGAAAAAAATAGACTTTACCAAAAACTTGTCTTCATTGATTCTGAGGTAACCTGACTTTCAAACTCGGCACCGACAAAACTTACATTCCATCTTTAGTTCCTTTTCAAAATAATCATACAACATAATCTCGCTAACAAAGTTTAACACAGGGTACCAAAATACAAGGGACCATCTTCCAAGAAGACATGAGTGTACTCAAAGACACATTGAAGATCTATCACACTTACACAATTAGCAACGCTGTCGTCAATGAGACTCCACCAAAACACCGAGTGATTGACAATGATCACCAATGGCTGCTCTACGGAAGGACACCAATCGAAGAGGTCGAAGTTAAATCACTTAGCATTCGAGCTTTGAAGTACAACTTCGTCCCTCTTGCTGCCCTTGCTGACCATACCAACTCAAGAGAAGGCATAGGTACCAATCTTACTCCAAACTTAAACAAAATTCCTTCTACATCCACCAACTTAATACAAATGATTCACCCCAAAAACAGATGCAATATTCGCTGTTCTAAAGGTTGGCACTCCTAAAAAAACGAGGGAGACATGGGTCCAAAACATCCTCATCATTGATCAAGGGTAATATTTACCACCACATTCCCACTTATTTCTTACTTGCATTATTATTATTATTCTTACCCCACATGCATTTATGAAACCTACGTACCAACAGAATGCAGCAAACAGTCTTAACACTATGGGATCAATTTGTTGAGCATGAAGGAAGAGCTTTCGCTCAACTCTCTGGGACATATCCAATCGCCCTTGGTGTCAGACTCAAAGTAGACACACAAAATGGTATCCACCCAAAAACTACCTTATACAAATTCCATTACAGCCTTTCTTTGTGCATCATCTAAACATCCTCACTGCACGTTGCACTCTTATATACAGATTTAAACATTTGAACAATATATTTAAACTGAAAGCAAAACAATGCGATTCACATACAGAAATACACGCACCACTACATAGATCTTTCATTCACTGAATAAGAATAAAAAGATCTCTGAAGTCTGAAAGTTTTTCAAAGTCACTATTACAAAACATGTGCAGGTATCAAAATCCAAACAAGGGGATCTACTACATTCGTCTTTGACCCAGCTCTCCCGGAGGCAAACACACTAAAGAGCTGGTAATCTAAATTGCAAAAAACACAAAAAAAAAACACACACAGTATAATAACACAAAACAATGCACTAAAAGTTCTCTTTACCACAAAATTACAAACAGGTGCATGGCACATTCAGCTGCGCTCAAAAAAATACCACCCATCGAACTATACCAACTGGGACTGGTTAGATCATCCAAGCCACACCGAAGTGAAATAATTGCAGTAAACCGCTTGCCAACAACTGTCAACACGGTAATCGCTCCTTCCCAAACCCAAAAACTTTAGACAAATTTAACGTTACTAAAGCCTATAGCGTTCTTAAATACAGCAACAAACACACTGGGTTAAAGTTGTGTGCAAAGTCACCGATTGGAACCAAAGGTTCTACTATATGTCGTGCTCAAAATGTATAAGGGCAACAACAGCCCAAACTGATGCTCCTTTCTGGTGCAACTACTGCAAGGAAAGAGTTCATCCGACACCAAGGTTAGTGCCTTACACACTCTACATCTATTCTTAAGGGAGGAAAACAACTATGACCTTCATTACAATTGATCCTTTCACTATAATACCAGATGCAGGTTCCAGATACAATTAAGCGATTCCACAGGATACATCATTGCAACAGCATTTGGAGAACAAGCTGACTCAATGTTCTCGATCACTGCAGATTACTTAAAGAATAACATGCAAGAGGTATGACAAAAATAAACCCAACATACTTCCTCCTTTATCAATTTATTACAACACTCACACGTAAACTTTTAAAAAATACAGGGCATTTTGTCAGACGCAGCTAGAGAAAAATTGGCAACAGGAATAGAATACGCTGTCCATTTACGTGCCTACAAATATGCACCAAGAGATGTTGAACTCTGCCTCTTCAGCATCCACACATTTACTGCTGTAACTGAAATCATAGAAGACCAAGATGACTTGCATTTTGAAGAAGCAGAAGCACCATCCCCAAAAAAACAGCGTTTCGATGAAACTGAAGGCCAAACATCTGTGCCAATACCAAAACCTTCACCCACTACCATGGAAAATGCTGAACCAACTGAACCATTTGCACCAGAAATCCAGGCTTCACCCACTACCATGGAAGGCGACGCAACTACCGAGGCTTCAAAGAGCGATACCATGGAAGATGCCATTCCTACATCAAAGAATCTCAAGAAACACCGCACCCTGAAGATCAAAAAAGACTGAATGCAGTCACCCGCAAAACTTTTGGCTAAGCTATTGAATCTACAATAGCTTATTCTACTTACCACTACTATGTATGTTTAATGACTTCTAGGATTTTGTCGTTTTGAAAATTCTGCACTTCTATGCTACAACAAAGCATAAGAATTCAGAATTTTGTATGCCTGCACCGCAGCTTACATCTTCTATAGCTATAAAATAACTTCGGTGCTGTTCCACTTCTGCTTCAAACTACTGCAAATTAAAAACACAATAATTAGCAAATGAATTTGCCTTCGACCCAACTCTCTCAAACATACCAAATTACACTGGCCATACAAAACTACCAATATTATGCTCTAACCTCGCATCTTAGGACACTACAACAACCGAACAAAACTTGCAAACAACAAATCAGCAAATGAGCACGCGAAAACGTGCAACGCACGTGCATTACACTAGTATTCGATAAAGAACCCAATAGATTGGTTCTTTCCAAACCGTTGTTATCGAGAAGAAAGATTTGGGATTCGGGGTGTGCTTCTCCCTGTAGGAATCCTTCTTAGCCTGCCCATGTTCCTTCCTCTCTTTGTATGTTTTGGGCTTTGGCTTATCCGCCTTCTTTGCAGAGCCCTTGACTAGCTCGGCACCCAACTTGCCATCTTCCCATAGTATGTCATCCTCATTCCTGGCGTGCTGCTCAATTCGTTCCATTAGCTTTGCTAGTGTGCTCACTAGACTCATATTCAGGGACTTTCATAGCTCCCCCCGAACAGGCAACCCAGTCTTGAACGTTGCTATAGCATACTCCTCACTGCAAATTTCAATCTCGTTGAAAGTCTCCCAATACTTCTTGGCGTAGTCCCTGATCGGCTCATTCTCTCCTTGTTTCATAACTGAGAGACTCTCAAAAGTTTTGGGTGGTTTTCTGCTCGTCAGGAACCGAGCAGTGAATTCCTCGGCCAATTGCCTCCATCCTCGTAGGCCCAACTTATGGAACCAGGACAGGGCCACCTTTCCCAAACTCGATGGGAACATTTTGCACATGATCGCATCGTCGCCGTCGTGCATAAACATCGCCTGTTGGTAATGTTGTATGTGTGCCACCGGGTCTGTATTGGTCTCGTACAGGATAAACGTCTCGTGCTTCACCCTGCTCGGCAACCTTGCCTCCTACAATCTTTTTGCAAAAGGAGAAGTTGCTATGTTGCTAAGGGCCTTCCGTGCTGTTTCTCGTGCAGACATGGTCCCTTCTTCTGGCCCCTTCGCAGTCATGGCAGCATTCCTTTCCCAATCGGAATCAGGTCTCTCGTACCTGTCCCTGTGGTGCTTCCTGGTCCCTCCTTCCTCGGGGGTGGAACTTTTTCTCCTGCTTCATCTTTTTCGTGAAGAGGCCCCTCAGTCGTTTTGGAGTGAGACTCCTGCTTCTTCTTTTTCGTGAAGAGCTCTCTTGTACTCTACTACAGCCAGCTTTCCTCCTCTGGACTTTCTTCGTGAAAGTCCAGAATCTTCCGGATGTTCTCGTATCCGTTGCAGTTGCTGAATCTCGTATTTTCGTCTCCTAATCAGACGAGTGTATTCCTCTATTTCCAGTCTCTTCTTATCCAGGATATCCTCCTTACTGTGCACGCTTTTCGAACGTGCAACTAATTCTCTCCCACGGCGGGACTTACTCCTCCTTGTGGACTCCGTGGCCTTCCTTCCATCCTTGTTCCTGGAATCGCCATGGATAGTCAAGGGGCGGTACTTGCTCATGGTCCTCTTTGCATGCCCACCATCGGGCTTTCTCGGAGGGCTTGGTGGGGACTTGTCACCTCCCCCACCTAGCTGATTGTTTGGGTCAAGTGGGGTTATTGGATCTTCTTCCACCATGGTCGCTTTTTCAAAGGGATCTATTTCGTTTCCCACAGACGGTGCCAATTGTAAGTGCAGGAAAACGAACGAGCCTTTGAACATCACAAGATTATAACGGCTACTTCGGACTCCTCGTCGGAACCCTAACACACCGCCAGAAGTGAACCTGTAAAACGAACAAAGGGTGAGCGCACCTTTGCCTCTCGTGGCAAAGGCCCTCCGATGCCAAAGTTAGTATCACGTACTAGTGGAAAACCCTAATTCTCAGTAGGTATAGAACGTATAGCCAAGAATTGCATACCTCAACCTCTCGGTTTAGCTTATATTTATAGATCCACATATGCTTGCTGTCCAAGCTACCTCGTCGCCCTAAGTTTCCTTTCTCGTATAGGAAACCCAGAATATCATGGATTCTCGTTCCCTTAACTGTATATTACCTTAGACCATTTAGGAATTCCTCATATAACTGGTCGTACATCCCATTCCCGTTGGGTATCTTCTCCAGATCTTGTTTCCTTACTAAATATTACAACTTCTGGACCCTTCTGGAGCGTGCTCTGCTGCCTCCTCCAGATTGCTGCTTCTGTTCGGCCTTCTCATTACTGAACAGACTGCCTGGACCAGTGACTTCACATGTCACTTGTCCTTCCTCCAGGCGCCTGGTCCAACCACTTCTCACGCTATTTGGACCATGCCCCTGCTCGGGTACCCCGGACCAAAGACTTCTCATGTATTGGTCCTTATCGCCGTTCACCGTATTGCACAGCGACTGCTCCAACTACATTTATTCTCGGACCCCATGCACCACGTGTTCGGGCCTCTTTTGGACCTGTTTGGGATTACCTCCCTACAATCATGCTAACGAGTTGAAATGTACACACTCACGTAACATATTTACAAAGAACTCTTGCCAATTAAGAATCATAAAGCATGTGCTCAGTTATTTTAATCTACTAAAATTTGTAATAACGGAAGGATTATCTACTAATAACGCTAATAACGCAAAAATTGATGCTACAAACGAAAACGAAAAATTGACGCTAAAAACGAAAACGAAAAACATATCTAGCATAGATATATATACCCCTCCCCCCAACTTGAAATATGCTATGCCCTCATAGCATGGAGAACAACAGTATTAAGAGGGAAAGGACAAAAGATGTTACCCACGGGGGAATGTCAACCCCCTTATACCTCGACCAAGTTGGAGGCTTTTTCGTCACCGTCTCCTTTTGTCATCCGAACGGCTTCCAAGGTCGATTCCTTCGGCCCTTCCAACAGAACCACAGCTAGTCACATAGGGACATGGCCAAAGCTTTTTGGACTAACAACCGTGACACGCAGTCGCACCCATGCTTAGGGCTCCTAAATGCCTCAATCACTCCGACTTTAGACCCAAACCACCAAGGCTGGTGTGGTAGCACATTCACCATGCAAAAGACTTAAGCTCGAACTACCTACTAAGAGACAAATGATATTAGAATTGCCCGGCTTGTGTTATCCAGGCTACAACAAACAGAAGTATAAAAACAAAGAACAAAAAGAACACCACCCGATTTTCACGCAATCTAACAAGTCATATTTTTCTTCCCGAGTCTCACCAGAAAGGCAAAACTTAGGTGGCTATACTAGACCGTCAAATTCATTACATCATGCCCGAAGTAAAATTCACCGCTTGACCTCGCCAAGCAATTAGCCTAGCGTTCCCGATGATTGAAACAAAGTGAGTCAAGATAAACGAGGCTCACCCAAAGACCTAAGTTGCCTCCGAGAGGGACAATTTCGGAGAGCATGGATCATTAACGGTAAACTACCATAAAGAGGGCTAATTAAAGCCCGATACACTGATGCATTGGTGATATCTCGTAATGATAAAATTTCGAAACACGGAAAACAAGCAGAAATAACAAAAGCAATATATACAATATTCACACTATGGACAATATGTACAAGATAGAGCCAAGTGCGGTAGTGGAGCACAGGTATACCAAGGCCTAACCTATGATCTATACCGCCCCCGTTGGGGCTAAACTGGTAGACGTGAGTGGTTCCTTGTGAATTACTCCTATCAGAAAGGCTAATAAAAGCCCTATGTCACTGATATTAAAATTGTCCTTCGAACCGGAGCTGGGCACACGATCCTTGTTTTAGTAGTGGCGTGCGAAGCTACATATACCTAAGTCAATGGAGGGTACCCCCTACAATTAAGTCCGGGGGCCGGGTCCGACAAACAGTTAAGTTCAGCGGTTACGCTTTCTCTCCCCGTGCAAATTAAGTTAACAAAAAACTAAACCGACGGGCCATCCGCGTAAACTGGATCGGCCAACACCTCATCAGGCTCCCCAACTTCGAAGCCACACCGGAAAGGCTTAAGCCTTTGACCATTTACTTTAAACGAAGAGCCATTAGACATGCTCTCTACTTCAATCGCCCCATGAGGGAAAATAGTTTTGACAATATAGGGGCCGGCCCAACGTGAACGCAATTTACCAGGATGGAGATGCAAATGGGAGTTATACAATAACACTTTTTGACCGGGCTCAAAGGTTTTAACCACAATGTTTTTATCATGCTTTGCTTGGATTTTAGTCTTATACGCACGAGAGTGGTCGTAAGCATTGTACCTCATCTCCTCTACTTCAGTTAGTTGAAGCTTCCGCCGGGCACCGGCCTTTGCCATATTGAAATTGAGCTTCTTGATGGCCCAATATGCTTTCTGCTCGAGTTCCACCGGCAAATGGCACGCTTTCCCATATACAAGTCGGTAAGGAGACATGCCCAAAATAGTCTTGTAAGCCATACGGTAAGCCCATAAAGCGTCGACCAACCGAGTAGACCAATCCTTATGGTTAGGATTCACCGTTTTTTCCAAAATATTCTTGATTTCCCGATTTGCCCGCTCCACTTGGCCATCGGTTTGCGGGTGGTAGGCCGTTGAAACCATGTGCACAATGGAGTACTACTTCAAAAGTGCAGCAATTGATCGGTTGCAAAAATGAGACCCTTGATCGCTAATGATAGCCCTCGGCATCCCAAATCGTGCCAAAATGTACTCACAGAGAAACTCAACCACAACCACCGCATCATTGGTACGAGTGGGGATGGCTTCCACCCATTTGCTCACATAATCGACCGCCAACAAAATGTAAAGGTACCCGAAGGACGACGAAAATGGCCCCATAAAGTCAATGCCCCAACAGTCAATTACTTCAATAATCAAGATTGGCGTAAGTGGCATCTCATTCCGTTGCGTCACACATCCCAACAGTTGACACCGAGCGCAACCTCGACAGAAGGCAAAGGTATCCTTGTACAAATTCGGCCAATAAAACCCACATTGTAAAATCTTCGCCGCGGTCTTTCGGAATGAGAAATGACCCCACAAGCCTCCGTATGGCAGAATTTTATCACACGTTGTTGTTCGGAGTCAGGCACGCAACGGCGGACAAGTTGGTCGGCACAATACGTAAAGAGATACGGGTCATTAAAAGAAAACCGCTTCACCTCCGCCAAAAACCGACGCTTCTCTTGTACATTCCAATGGGCCGGCATCAACCCAGTAACCAAGTAGTTAACGATGTCGGCATACCAAAGAGCCGTGGAGATTGCAAACAATTGCTCGTCGGGAAAAATGTGAGCCGTGTGGTCCTCAAACTCCGACCGTGACAAATGATCGGCCACCACATTCTCTACACCCTTCTTATCCTTAATTGTAAGCTTGAACTCTGGTAGAAGTAAAATCCACCGGATCAATCTCGCCTTGGCATCTTGCTTGGTAAAACGGTACTTGAGCGCCGAATGATCGGTATAGACGGTGATCGGGGTGCCTACCAAGTAGGAACGAAACTTGTCCAATGCAAAGACTACCGCCAACAATTCCTTCTCGGTTGTAGAATAATTCATTTGGGCTTCGTTGAGCGTCTTGCTCGCATAATATATGACATACGGCTCCTTGCCTTGGCGTTGGCCCAAAACGGCCCCGACAGCATAGTCACTGGCGTTGCACATGAGTTCAAAGGGCAACTCCCAATCTGGAGACCGTACAATAGGCGGGGAGGTGAGACTTGATTTCAGCTTGGCAAAAGCGGCCTCACAGGTAGGTGTCCACTCAAACGGAACATCCTAAACCGGCATGCCCCAAGAAAGAACGGACATCCTTTAGGCATTTTGGAGTTGGCAAGTTACTGATCAAGTCAATTTTTGCCCGATCAACTTCAATGCCTTTTGAAGAAACAGTATGGCCAAGCACGATGCCTTCGGTCACCATAAAGTGACATTTCTCCCAATTGAGTACCAGGTTCTTCTCCTCGCACCGGGCTAACACTAGCCCCAAATTAGTAAGGCACGCCTCAAAGGAATCACCAAAAACAGAGAAGTCGTCCATAAACACCACCATTATCTTCTCAACCATGTCGCTGAACAGACCCATAATACACCTCGAGAAGGTACTGGGGGCATTGCAAAGCCCGAACGGCATACGACTGTAGACACCCCAATTTGGCCTAACGATTATTTCAACTCCCACCTTGGGACCATCCCGATGATGATACGGATTCGATGATTGCTGATTGCTTTTTGATGAAACCCATGGACTTATGGTACGAACTTTGAGCCACTTAGAGGACCCAATCCAGAGCCAAATAGCCTTTCAGACAGAAATATAGTGTGTTAGGAAAATCCATCGACCGGCCGCAACATCGATTTCACGGCCTTAACATCCATTCCTCACCCGAGCAACCTGTTGCACCCAAAATCTCCCTGAGAGATCGAAGCCTCGGCCGCCAGATCAATGGCTCGGCCGCTACATCCATTTCCAGGCCGTGACATCCTTTGCTCGGCCGCCAGATCGGCCTTTTTCCAGACTCTCGATCCTTCTATCGGTTGATCGATCCACCGCCTCTCCGATGCGTTCGGGCTACGTTCAGGGATTACGTTGAAGAGTTCGAGTTACAATGCAAATGCAATTGTAACCCCGTGATTTGATTGGACGAAGTGTGTCATCCCTTTGCCTATATAAAGAGGCCTTTGGCCTCCGAAAAGAGACCACGAGATACAACGAAAATCCTCAGATCTATACACATTCAAGCCACGAAATTCTGGCTATACACTCCCAAAAACCCTCTCTGCAAAAGCCCCAACCTTCCATAGGCGGCCATCAATCAGACGATCCAACCCCGGAGTTCAAACCCTAGCCCTAGGGTTTCATCCAAGAAGCAATCAATCAGTCAATCTCCATCGATCCAAAGCAATCAAGCAACTGAGGGATCAAGGTGGTGAGGCCCAACGGCCTCTGGTTTGGTTTATTTTATGCTTAATTTACTAATCGTAGCCTTCTGATAGTCTGTTAAACTTTCTGTCTGGTGTGAGGAAGAACACCAGCCGGGGCTTCGATGCCTCGGCGGTACATCAAACCAAGAGGATCCCCTGGCCGTGACATCCATTCACCGGCCGAGTAATCGATCTCCTGGGACAGCTTTGATTTGTTTACTGCTTTCTAACGCATGATTTATTTACAGCCTCGGCTCACCTTATTAAACTGCTTAAAGGATAAAAACAGACTACGTGTATGGATAGATAAAGCATCTATATGTCTTATGTTGAATGATTATGGGCTAGCCTCGCGGCTAAGCAGAGAGGGGTGCCTAACACCTTCCCCTTACTGTACTTTTGGCTTCCGTACCCGGAATCTCTACTTATTTCCTAGTTTTAATAAACTCGGTGGCGACTCTGTTTGATGATAATCGCTATCGTGTGTTGATAAATCTAGCCATGGAAGTATCCACGATCTTGGTTTATGAAGCAAGCAACCAATCGAGCAAACAACGTGATGAGCCAAATGAATGGCGATGCCACGTTTGGGCGGTGTCTGGCGACTCTGATGGGATATGAGAGCCATAACTAGAAAGTTCAACATAAGACTAATACATGCCTTATTTAATTCATTTATCATATGCATCGAGCAGGCAAGCCTCGTTGAGTTCATCTAATATCCCGGCATGACACGGGCTATGTTAGGGGTTCCAGCAAACTCCACAGTCACTTGTACCTTTTGGTATATCAAAAAGGGAATCACCCAATTACCGCCTATGATGGGCTGGTGAAAGGATTGGTGCCCTTTGACAACGGAGCACCCTGAGACTACCTAAAACCTTTCATGTGATAGAAAGCCATAGAACTTATCAAACTAAGACAGGAACCTACAGGATAGGAACCTACCTGCATTTTGCTTCCAAGTTCTTCCTCACACCTTGTATATGTTGTTTTAATAGCTCTTTCTGTGCAGAAGGGTTGGGGCATGAACTAAGAGCCCTAACTCTTAAGTCTTTATAACTAAGCACTGAGGCATGCCATTGCCTGCAAGGTATGTTTTTGGCATCTTGAAAGCATCATTGCTTACTTAACATTCCCGCTTTACTTAAAGCACCGCGAAGCATGGATTTCTAGAACGAAATCAAACACTGGCTGTCCCGCCGACAATTGAACTAGGGGTTGCTCTAGCAATCTTTGCCTTGCGAGGCTAAAGGAAAAAGGGGGTGTAAAGTAGTAGAGCAGGTTATGGATGATTATATGCAAAGTCGAGGATATTATGGATAGAACTTGCAATACTTATTTCTCCATGAATGATTCAAGCATGACAAGTGTAGGACTTTAAGTCCTACTTTCAAATCAACCTAGCAACCCATCTTTTAAAATTCAAAATTTTGAGCATCCTTACTGCAACGAGTTGGTAAGATTTAGGAGTTTGTCAATGTGCTGACAGGTAATCATAGGAATCCCAATTACCTCGATCATGTTTTGAGAAAGAAGAAAAAACTTGTTGAATGAGTTTCTCAAAGACCAACCTCAATGTGTTTTGGTGAAAATAAGTTTTGATAAGCACGTACTAAAAAAAAAAAAAAAAATCCAAAGCTGGTAAAAGGTCGTGTTAGCATTATGTGGAATGAAGGAATCTTCCCTAATCAAGAATTGAAAGAACTTTCAAAATTTTTTTGCAAAACATGATCTAATCCTCAAATGACAAGAATTGTGGAACATTCAAATAGCCGTCAGCACTGCGATAAAACTCTAAGTCTACTTTCTGTTGTGGGCATCTGCTCAACTTTTTCGGTCTGTCTTATAGTAGGATCTTCTTAAGTGACATGCAGTATTTGTAAACAACGAGTCTTAAGAATCATCCATATCAAAAATTGCTGGCTATCTATGGTATCCAATAAACTCATGCATAGAAACAAAATGTTGTACATGACTCATCCATAATCTGTGAAAGTAGCTATGGTGCTATATATATCATTTTGTTTGTCTTTCTCTAACCATGCAGGGGACGAAACCAAAAGAGGAGTTCATCACCCTTATTTCTTCTCATAGCACATTGCATGACCCTGTGCTAACATCGAGTATCATTTGGTTAAACCACCCCATCATGCTAGATTTACATTTTAAGGGCAATAAGTGTGTTTAATGTGTGCACTGCATAGACACTTGATTTTAGACATCTCAACCTGAACGTAACTAAGTTCTTGCTTTTCTTAAATTTTGGGTTTTGTCTAAGACGTGACAACAATGGCTGACGAGAAGATTGAAGCTCTGGCTGCTAAGGTTAATGTATTGGTTGAATCAATGGCTGCCCTGACCACCATTGTTCACAGTTTGCGAAGAAGCTCTCCACAAGCTCCACCTCCATCTCCCCCTGCTAGATGGACCGTGAAAACAGTTCAAAAGGAAATTCATTTTGCCAAGAAAAGACAAGGAAGAACAATGACGAACCTGCAGGCTCAACATATGGAACAAGTCGAGGGAGAAATCACCAAATCCAAAAGAAGCCGTCCCAACCATACCATTGTCACCAATACCAACAGTGCTATATTTCCACTAAATTCATCCCAAAGCACCCCTACTCACCAGAACCCCACTTCCAGAAATCCTAAACGTCGTGCACTCCGCCACCGCCAAAATCTTAACTCATCCCCATCTCAAGCCTTGGCTACTCTGGTCGAACAAGGACTCCTTGAACCTTTAAAAACTCAATCACCTCACCCACCATTTGGCCCAAACTATGATCCTACCAAGCACTGTGCCTACCATCAGATTTCTGGGCATGAAACTGATCATTGCATCCAATTGCAACATGATATCCAAGAACTCATTGATCAATGGGTGTTCCAACCAAATTGAATGTTTGAGCGGCAACAGCCAAGTCTGTCACGTCTTAGTCTGAATGTTGAGTCAATGTTTTAGCACAATCTGAGTCTTGGGTTTATTTTCTTTTAGGAGTTTGAGTCTTGAGTTTATTTTCTCTTAAAATTAAAGTCATTTTGTTCATCATGGTTTTTGACTAGCTTTTTGCACTCGATATGAAATGTGAATCTCTTCCAAAATGAGAAATCTCCTTACACTTGAACTACGAATGGCCTGATTCTCTTTTTGGGATACGTAGGCACCTTATGGTCGGCCACAATTTTCAAACTATTTTCCCATGTGCTGAGTTGCTGCTATAGAATGTTCATGATAATGTTAGAAGTTGAAAAACGATTATTAGGGATTTCAAAATGATCTCATGATATCTTTTTGAAACATATTATAAATCACTCAAGTTGTCAAATGCTAAGAACGAGTTTTGAAATCTATGATCCATGTCATTTTTGTTGGGCTAAGAAGGAGTCAAAACGTTTCTGCACCCTCGCGGAATTCATTTGCAAGAAAATCATGCTGTATGAAGAGTAGTAAAAAGGAGGAAGAAGAGGAAGAATGAAAAACAAAGAAAAAAAAAGGGAGTGAGCTCGCTAGATTGAAAACCCGCAAGGGCGGTCTAGGCAAAAGTTAGAGCACAAACAAAGTGAGAAATTCGCCGTGTTTCCATACATCTGCTATGTGTCTCAAAGGATTCGCTTGGTTAAACATCGAAGCTCTTAAATCTCTTGGCTAGGATTCCTGTCACTTTGTCGTATGTTTCAAGATGAAGAAAGGCATTCATTTCTCTATCCCAAACACTTATCCCTTGCTAACCACGTCGAGCCTCTGGATAATCTCTTTGAAAAGCCTGCTAGGCAGCCATCCCCTACACTGGGGCAAATACAAAAAATATATATATATATATGTATATATATATACAAGGAGAGATGAAAGAAAAATCAAATGAAAGAATGAGCACCCCGTCATACAAGGGGCATTTTTAAGGAAACATCTCTTCCAATCCATGCAAAGGCCATTGTTGAAGAAATTAACTCTTTCACACAAAGTGATGGCAAGAGACAGCAAGAGTTGATAAAAATGTTGAAGATGGCTGCTAGCTTTTAAAACCCAAGCATAAGTAGAAATTAGGTTTGAGCCTTTACATCCGCTTCTTTCTCAAGCCAAAACCCAAGCCTACATTATGGTCCATAACAAAGTCCTTTCAGATTGAGAAATATGACTTAGTAGCAAGGTCCTAGACACTAGGGGCATCACCAATGTGGAACTTAGCACAAGAATCCTGAAATTTGCATCATCTTGGCAAATCAAACAACATGGAGAGTTACGTGAGACAAGGGGTATGCCTATGTTTCCCTTTAAGCACCTCTCTCAAAAGTATCCAACCTCTTATATGGGTCTCAGTGGGCGCTTATCAATCCAACTCAAGTCAACCAAGTCAAAGTTCAAAGCAACAAACTCACCTAATTGACTAGGGGCATAGGTTTGCAAAATAGTTCTATATCTTTTGATGATTGAATGACGTAAGTGTGGAGCATGGATGGAATGATATGACCTTGAAGTCCTCGAGGAAAAGCTTTCAAAGTTAATTTTATCCTAAACATTCTTGACACAATGCAATACAAGCACAATTGCTTTTACAAATTTTCGAGGAGATAAAATGAGTTTCTCATTTCATGATGAGTGTAGCTATATGGGCCCTTGGTCAAACAATATTTTCAGCAGTGTCACCAGAGTATTGTAGTCTATCTTGTTGTAGTCACTTAACTAGTTTAAAGTCATTCTTGGTCTCCTTAAATCAAAGAGAAGCATTAGCTTAAATGCTCGAAAGTTGAGATGTCCAGAATACATTGTGGAATTGTTTGCATATCATTATCACCTGTCCTTTGCATCCTAGTATTTCATGCGCATGTCATTATGGCTGCTTAATGGAAGTAGTTGTCTTGGTTGCACGAGCTAACCCCAAGTGTGAGTTGTTCTTATGCTCAAGCAAGGCAGGTTCATCAAGGCATCATGGCCATCATCTCTATACAAGAAATAAAGGGCAACCAAGGGATGCACTGTAACGTCTACCTCCCTGCCAACACACTTAAAGAAAGCTCAGCTTGAGAAGCGTCATATCCTGGGGGAACACCTCAACTCTTTTGTGGAATGCTGTCACACAGCACTGTCAAGGGCATGCCAAGATCTCCGCCAAATAGAAACATTTCACTCACATTCATTGTTATTTACACCGCATGCTAGGGGCAATAAGATCATTGTCATCATGCACGACTGAGCTAGGGTCAAGCATTCATGGCCTAAACAGGGGGCTTGCGTTTCTTTTTAAATACTCCAAATTAACATGCCTATGTGTTGCATTGCAATCTATGTCACCCAAAATCGTTCAAGCTTTTGAACTAGGGTTCTTCAAGTGTAGTGGTCCTGCTCCTAGCAGTCAGCATAAAAGGACTTCGGCCCGTGGTCGACTCCAAGCCTGTTGCATGATATTTTCCTATCCATTGCTGTTTTCTAAACTATTCAAATGTGGATTGCAGGATTCTCTTGGATTTCCGTCCTTGAAGCGATCAAGATCAACCACATCAAGCTGTGTGTCTATGATTGACAAAGCCAAGTCAAAGAAGCTGGAAGATAGCTTCATAACTAGTCCTGAGCCAACTCTACAATTGGCACCATATCAGCAACATTAAAGTGGCTTCGCACTTTGCATCTCCAAAGCTCCTTGCTTCATGCTTTCATCTCCATATCAACAACTCTACACTCAGACAGCCTCGCGCTCAGCAGTTCTAAGCCAACAGCCAACAAGAAAAAGCACATGCATGAAGCTCAACCTAGTACACACTTCAGCTCTTCAGAAGGCATTTGTGTAACCAGCTTCCAGAAAGCATTCAACCTCCGGAAGGTACCCCATTAATGGAGGCGATGGAAATCTCTCAAAACAAGTCGAATTTGCCAAAGGAGGCGATGGAAATCTCCTAGAGCGTATGTGTGAATCACCCCACAGTCAAGGTGATGAAAATCTATGAATGCCATAATAGCCGAAGCATTTCACAAGCCTTATGGCATTTTGGGTCAACAAGTCGACAGAATCGAAGTGGAATAACTCAGATCTAGCCTTGGGGGGAGTCCCGAGCATACTAAGAACTAGCCTTGGGGGGAGTCCCGAGCACACTCAGATCTAGCCTTGGGGGGAGTCCCGAGCATACTCAGAACTAGCCTTGGGGGGAGTCCCGAGCATACTAAGAACTAGGAGTCCCGAGCATACTCAGAACTAGCCTTGGGGGGAGTCCCGAGCATACTCAGAACTAGCCTTGGGGGGGAGTCCCGAGCATACTAAGAACTAGCCTTGGGAGGAGTCCCGAGCATACTCAGATCTAGCCTTGGGGGGAGTCCCGAGCATACTCAGAACTGGCCTTGGAAGCATTCCAAGCAAGAAGAACAAATCAAACCCCGTGGAAGATGGAAGATGGAATATTCAACAACTCAACAGTTCTACAAACTCACTACTCAACAACGCCATATCACCTGCTCTCAAAGCCTGTACTTTGAATGCTTAAGCCTTTACTTGAACGCACAAGCTCTACGTTTGGATGCCCAACCACTGTGTACTGGACGCTCGAACTCGACGTTCGAATGCTTAAGGTTTATACCTTGAATGCACAAGCTCTACGTTTGGATGCCCAACCACTGCGTACTGGACGCTCAAAACCTGTACTTTGAATGCTCGGATTCTGCCGTCCGAATGCTCGAGCTCTAAGCTCCGGGTGCTCAAGTCCGGAACTTGAAAGAAGCTTTATGCTTAAATCAAACACACACGCACGGGCCCGTGCATTAATTGCATCACCATTGTTATCATCGAATTTGCATCATCATGTTTGCTCATATCTAACCACTATCATCATATACGCACTTTGCATCTCTCTCTTATTCATGAAACAGGTCAATCCTGCAAATCAACCGGCTCTAAGCCTCGGTTTTATTGATCGGCCCGGTGCCTCGATCCTTTGGCTCGAAGCCAAAATTTATGACGAGAAAGCTCCAGACCATCAGAATGCAACCGGTTCTACACCTCGGTTCAAATCACGTCAAGCTCTAAGTGCCGACTCCTCAGGCTCTCACTTTACCAGCTCCGCCCTTTAGTTCCATCAAGCTCATTCGTAAGGATAGGCTATTCTACCGAGCTCCCCTTAGTCAAAGTAAGGATGATCAAGAAAAGCAAACGCACCTGCCGTGTATTGATCTACCCCAAAATACTAAAAGAAGCTCTCCGCCGGCATCCAATTCATCCCCAGCAGATGGTTTGGACTCCACCCAATTACATCAGTTCCATCAAGTTAATTCGAAAGGATGAACTACTCTACCAAGCTCCCCTCAGTCAAAGTAAGGATGATCAAGAAGAGCCAACGCACTCGCTGTGTACTGATCTACCCCCAAATACTAAGGGCGCTCTCCGCAACAATTTCCCCGGTAGCCCCGCGCTCCTTCAACTACTCTCTGCCAAAATCCTGGCACTATCCAGGTACGTCGCACTACGGCTTTTAAAGCCCGAAGGTACGTCTTCTGTCTCTAACCCTCCAAACTTTTTCTTTTTATTGCCCCTGAACTACGATTGGTCTGAATTTCCCTTGAGGAATACGTAGGCAGCCTCCCGGCCCGACCATAACAAAACTTTTTTCAAAAACCCTTGGAATAGTGGTTGGACCAAATTGAGCTGCTTTTACAGCTTTGACTTTTACTCAAACATGTCTCGCGATCCGTCTGAGCTCAGTCAAAGAGGGGCATCTGTAGACACCCCAATTTGGCCTAACGATTATTTCAACTCCCACCTTGGGACCATCCCGATGATGATACGGATTCGATGATTGCTGATTGCTTTTTGATGAAACCCATGGACTTATGGTACGAACTTTGAGCCACTTAGAGGACCCAATCCAGAGCCAAATAGCCTTTCAGACAGAAATATAGCGTGTTAGGAAAATCCATCGACCGGCCGCAACATCGATTTCACGGCCTTAACATCCATTCCTCACCCAAGCAACCTGTTGCACCCAAAATCTCCTTGAGAGATCGAAGCCTCGGCCGCCAGATCAATGGCTCAGCCGCTACATCCATTTCCAGGCCGTGACATCCTTTGCTCGGCCGCCAGATCGGCCTTTTTCCAGACTCTCGAACCTTCTGTCGGTTGATCGATCCACCGCCTCTCCGATGCGTTCGGGCTACGTTCAGGGATTACGTTGAAGAGTTCGAGTTACAATGCAAATGCAATTGTAACCCCGTGATTTGATTGGACGAAGTGTGTCATCCCTTTGCCTATATAAAGAGGCCTTTGGCCTCCGAAAATAGACACCACAATACAACGAAAATCCTCAGATCTATACACATTCAAGCCACAAAATTCTGGCTATACACTCCCAAAAACCCTCTCTACAAAAGCCCCAACCTTCCATAGGCGGCCATCAATCAGACGATCCAACCCCGAAGTTCAAACCCTAGCCCTAGGGTTTCGTCCAAGAAGCAATCAATCAGCCAATCTCCATTGATCCAAAGCAATCAAGCAACTGAGGGATCAAGGTGGTGAGGCCCAACGGCCTCTGGTTTGGTTTATTTTATGCTTAATTTACTAATCGTAGCCTTTTGATGATAGTCTGTTAAACTTTCGGTGTGGTGTGAGGAAGAACACCAACCGGCTTCGATGCCTCGGCCGGTACATTAAACCCAATTCCTCGGCCGTGACATCCATTCACCGCCGAGTAATCGATCTGCTTGGCCTGATTTTGATTTGTTCTGCTTTCGATGCATGATTTATTTACGCCTCGGCTCACCTTATTAAGCTGTTTAAAGGATAAAAACAGACTACGTGTATGGATAGATAAAGCATCTATATGTCTTATGTTGAATGATTATGGGCTAGCCTCGCGGCTAGGCAGAGAGGGGTGCCTAACACCTTCCCCTTACTGTACTTTTGGCTTCCGTACCCAGAATCTCTACTTATTTCCTAGTTTTAATAAACTGGGTGGCGACTCTGTTTTGATGATAACCGCTATCGTGTGGTGATACCTCTAGCCATGGAAGTATCCACGATCTTGGTTTATGAAGCAAGCAACCAATCGAGCAAACAACGTGATGAGCCAACTGTATGGCGATGCCCCGTTTGGGAGGTGTCTACAACGACGATACGCAAAAGTCCCGAATGGGCACGTGAATGTTGTCTTCTCTTGGTCCTCCAAAGCCACTTCAATTTGATTATACTCAGAGTATCCGTTGAGGAAATAATAAAACTTGTGGCCGGCCACTCTCTCCAAGATTTGATCAATGAAGGGAAGAGGAAAATGGTCCTTTCTTGTAGTTGCATTAAGCTTCCGATAGTCTATGCACACTCTCCAACCGGTTTGCACACGTGTTGGGATTAGCTCATCCTTCTCGTTTTTCACAACCGTCAAACCTGACTTCTTTGGAACCACTTGTATCGGGCTAACCCACTTTGAATCCGCTATCGGGTAAATGATGCCAACATCCAACAACTTAAGCACTTCCGCCCGCACAACATCCTTCATGATCGGGTTCAATCGCCATTGAGGTTGGCGAGATGGCTTAACATCATCATCCATGTAAATATGGTGCGAGCAAAGTGATGCATCAATACCCTTAATGTCGGCTATGGACCACCCAATGGCTTTGGAATGCTTCCGCAACAAAACAATCAATTCCAACTCTTGAGATTCGCTTAGGCCAGAGGAGATCACCACCGGATAAGTTTGGCCATCGCCAAGATAAACATACTTGAGTGTGTCCGGTAGCGGTTTAAGCTCAAGCGTCGGGGGTTCCACATAAGACGGGACAGCTCGCTTCTCAATAGGAGGCAACTCCTCAAACTTTGGAATCCACGGAACTAGTCCACACACCTCCTCCTCATCCAACAAAGAACACAAGTAGGCAACTTCGGGAGCATCAAGAAAATCAACCTCCGCGGACGTAAGAGCTAATTCCAACTCATCTTTGCAGATGAACTCGTTAACATGGTCTTGAACAAGTGAATCAATCACGCTTACCCCACATACATCCTCTTCATCCCCTATTTGACTTCCAATATGGAACATGTTGACCTACATCTTCATGTTACCAAAACTCATGTTGAGTCGGCCATCCCGACAATGAATCACGGCATCGGACGTTGCTAAGAAAGGCCACCCGAGAATAATAGGAACAGAGGACTAAGCCGTTGGCACTGGGCACGTGTCTAGAACCAGAAAACCAACTGGGTACACAAATTGATCAACTTGAACTAGAACATCTTCAACCATCCCCTTCGGAACCCGGATACTCCGATCCGCCAATTGCAAAGTCACCCTTGTTGGCTTCATCTCTCCCAAACCTAGTTGCTCATAGACCGAGAACGGTAAGAGATTCACGCTTGGCCCCAAATCAAGAAGAGCCTTCTCTACAATCTTACCCCCAATGGTGATAGATATCGTCGGACACCCCGGGTCGTTATACTGGGGGGAAGAGTTGACTCGAAAAGAGAACTCACTTGTTCGGTCAAGAAAACCTTCTTTTGCACTTGGAGCTTGCGTTTGTGAGTGCACAAGTCTTTCAAGAACTTAGCATACGACGCAATTTGCTTGATAGCATCGAGCAAAGGACGATTGGCCGTCACTTGCTTTAATACGTCATAGATATCAGCATTGAGATTCGTCTTGGTCGGCGTTCTCAACCGATTAGGAAATGGGGCGGGAATGGTGAAAGCTGGCGGGACAGCACTTTCCTTAGCTTTTCCTTTCTCCTCTTCCGTAGAAGCTTGCTTGGGAGATTCCCCATTTGACTTTGGCGGCTTTGACGGTGGCGGAATAGGAAACAAAAGTGGCTTCACCGGTGGCTCCACTTGAGCATTGTCCACCGTCTTCCCACTTCTCAAAGAAATAATGACTTTGGCTTGCTCGGGAAAAGGCACCGAAGAGCTACCAATTAAGTGTTGACCTTGTGGATTTGCCAAAGGTTGAGTGGGAAGCTTCCCCCGATCTTGTTGTAGCACACCAATAGCCATTGTCAATTTACCCATTTGATTCCTTATATCATTCATGGCCTGAGCAGTTTGCTCATTAATAGTGATTTGCATCTGGCAAAAAGTATTCATGGTATCCTCCAAAGTTCGACGAGGAGGCGGTGCTTGTTGCTGCTGAAACTGGTTTTGGCCTTGAAACGGGCCCGATGGTATGAATCATGGCGGGCCTTGGATAGCAGGGAAACGTGGCGGTCCTTGAGGTTGAGGTTGCCGCCAATTTTGAGTTTGAGCCGGTGGCGGAGCTTGTGGAGCCAATGATGACCCTGCCTCATTTTGATTGCTCCAACGGAAAGCCGGATTGGACCTTAATCCTGGATTATAAGTGTTAGAATATGGATCCCACCGTTGGTTCATTGCACAAACTTCTTCCGGAGGGAGTTGACTATAATGGAGCCGGAGGGCGGGAATGGTATGACAATTGTCGGTCGCATGTCCCACGGTCTTACAAGTAACACAAGCCTCCTCCACTTGGCGCACCTCATTCACTTCCTTTACTGGTTTCGCTTGGATCACATCCAACTTCATCTTATCCAATTTAGTCGATAGCTCATCTAGCTTTGATTCAAAGATGGTATGCTCGCTCACCGAGAACTTACCGGAGCCTCCGGGTCCTTGGTTTCTCATTGCTTGATCTCCCGCATCTATGAATTCCCAAGTTTGAGCCCTTTCTACCAATGCATCCAAGAATTCCCATGCAGCATCCGGGTCCTTCCCCAAAAAATCACCGCTTCCCATGGTGTCAAGAAGCTGCTTGGCTTGTTGGTTACATCCCACATAAAAATAATTGATCACCAAGTACATTGGATAGTTCTGGTGTGGAACAGCCGCAAGCAAATCCTTGTACCGCTCCCAATACTTGTAAAAAATTTCCCCATCTTTTTGCTTGAAGTTCGCGATTTGGTCCATGAGGAGCTTGGTTCGGCTAACCGAAAAGTACTTTTGGGTAAAAACGTCCTGAACTTCCCTCCAAGTACGCAAAGACTGAGGCTTCAAAAAATGGAACACTGCTTGGCCTTATCCTTAAGTGAGAAAGGAAATAACTTCTACCGAGCTTGGTCTAGCTGCCCCGGAGTTGTCACAAACGTTCTGACAATAGTCTCAAATTCTCGGATGTGAGAATACGGATCCTCAAGTTCACGCCCCCAAAATTCTGGTATAACCCGATGATATTCTGGCTTGAAAGCAAATGCATTAGCGGCGGTGCAAGTTGGAATGGCAATCGGTGACACATACGGACCTCTTTCCTGCGTTAGGTAATCACGCAAAGTCCGAGCTGCGGGTTGTTCATCCATTGGCCTTAACGGAGGTGATAACTCGTGCGGTGGAGAATATGCCTGAATAATATTACGAACCCTTGGTGGAGAAGCAGACCGATGTAGCCGATTTGAGAAAGGGCTACGATAAACGTTAAGCATACACCCTGCACAAAACTAGCCAACCAGACTAGAGGGGCTATGCCGCCGCCTCGTTCTCAAACAGTCTCGTGGGGTTATGCCACCACCATGGCTATAGAATAAAAACAGTAAAAGGCAATTGATGCTCACTTTAGCTTCGTTACACCTCAAGTCGAATTGGTGGCTCAGTTAGAGGTATCCGCTAATTTGAGTTCAAGTTACACAAAATAAAACAAATGGAGTACTTACAGTAGTTTGACGATCCTCTAAATAAGCTATAATTAGAAATCCCCGGCAACGGCGCCAAAAATGCTAACCTCGAAACCTCACCTTCAAATATAAGGTTGATAGAAACCCGAAGCGTAGGGCTAGGTCATTGCACGCATAATATCCAGAAGTCCGGAATCGTTCCCACAGAGAATCAAATATAGGTTGAAATGGATTGTAGGTTGTATGGTTGGTTTTCGGCGTTTAAGCCCTCCAACTAGGTTTTGCTTTAAACGGAAAGACTAAAATGAAGACTAAAAATGCGCTTGATTAACTTAAAGAGGCAAGTCTAGGGATCTTCTAACCCTTGACAAAGGCCGTTACCGGTTCTCGATCATAACTCAGGCAAGAATCACGACCACGTGCTCACGCTCGGAGGATTTCACTTTGAAAGACTGCGTTTAACAAAAGATGTGATATTCCGAAGGCGAGCCATCTTGTTTTTAATATTTATCGAACACATAGGGGGCCACGAGGCCTCTGGATGCTACTTGCCAAGACCGCTTGACTAAATACCATCCTGAGGGGTTAACACCCCTTTGCTTAGGCCGAAAATGCAAGTTAAGCCCTATTCCGAAAATCATGCTTTAAAGCCCGATGGCTCGAGAACCAAATAACCGCCTAAGTCCTCGGGAAAGAGTATCCCAAGACTTAGCCCAACGACTACTCACACATAGCCAAAGCGTAAACAAAAGCATAAAAGCAAGGCATAATTTTTAACCGATAGATTCGAAAACAAACTTGATATTAAGAAGAATCTTGACCGTGGCTACAACATTAATAAACGAGAAATTAACAAACGCCTTAAACTTACTTGAGTTCTATGGAAATTACACTTGAAATGCTTCAAACACCATTAATGGAGAAAACAACTAAAGAAGTAATGAGCTAGATGGTGAAGGAGGATGAGAGAGGTGGGTATTTATACAAAAGGCTCTCTCACTCCTCCAAAATATCAGAAAAATATCCAAAAAAGTGGGAAATTACCACTTTTGGAAAGTTGAAATCGGACAAAAAGTAAGTCGGTAAGCCACCCGTATCGATACTCCATAACCGTATTGATACGGTTCCGTCTTGCCTTAATTCTCAAAATCCCCCGTAGACGACCTGTATCGATACGCACATAACCGTATCTATACACTTAAAACTGTATCGATACACTAAAGCTTGGGGAATCCACTGTTATTGAACCGTATCAATACGCTGAGAACCGTATCGATACGGTGAGGCTTCCTGGCAGAAAAAGTCCCTCATCCCAAGTTTTGACACCCGACGGCCCCTAGCCTGCTCCTGCTTCCACGGCTTACATCCCCATGCCCCGACGGTTGTATTCTCCAAAGCCTCGCCCACTTGCTTCCTCTCAAGGGCAGTTCAAAATACTAAAACAACCGCTTTTATTAGCGATTTACCTAAAATTCTCAACAGAAGATCTTATGTGCAAAATGACTAAAAACAACAATTAAACAGAAAATTACTATCGTAAAGCGGGACTAAGCGCACCAATTATCTACAATAATGGGTGCTTATCATTCCCCTGCTACCAGATGCTAAACCTATCAAGCAGAAACTTAGACAGATGAGGCCGGATTGGGTACAGTAGATCAAGGATGAGGTCACTAAGCAGATCGACGCTGGTTTTCTCATGGTTTCTCAGTATCCTACTTGGGTTGCCAATATTGTTCCTATTCCTAAAAAGAATGGGCAAATACGAGTCTGTGCCGATTTCAGGGACTTGAACAAAGCAAGCCCCAAAGATGATTTTCCCTTGCCACACATCGATGTGCTTGTGGATAATACTGCGGGGCATGTCGTGCTCTCGTTCATGGATGGATTTTCAGGCTATAACCAAATTCTTATGGCACCCGAGGATCGTTAGAAGACAACATTCATCACTAAGTGGGGAATTTACTGCTACTTGGTCATGCCGTTTGGGTTGAAGAATGCTGGACCTACCTATCAAAGGGCTGCTATGACCATCCTGAATGACATGATGCATAAGGAAGTTGAGGTTTATGTTGATGACATGATTGCCAAATCTAAAACTCGGGAGGGACACATTCCTATTCTTAGGAAGTTCTTCTAGAGACTCCGTAAGTTTCGTATCCGGCTCAACCCGCAGAAATGCACTTTTGGGGTCACAACTGGCAAGATGCTTGGCTTTATGATCACTACTCGAGGCATCGAAGTCGATCCGTCAAAGATCAAGGCAGCCCTAGAGATCAAGCCACCGGAATCTAAAAAGGGAGTGCGGAGCTTTCTGGGGAAGGTTCAGTTTATTAGCAGATTCATCGCCAAGTTGACCTTAACTTGCGAGCCGATGTTTCGTCTACTCAAGAAGAACACGCCGTTTGTATGGTCCGACAAATGTCAAGCAGCGTTTGAGTCTATCCCGAACTACCTACAGAATCCTCCGGTTCTGATGCCGCCCGTGCCTGGGAAGCCCTTGATACTTTATCTGTCTGTGAATCCTTTGTCCATGGGATGCTTGTTAGCTCAGGAAGGAGATAAGGGTGTCGAAAAGGCCATTTATTACCTAAGTAAGAAGATGGTAAGGTGTGAGGAACGCTACACCTCTCTTGAAAAGACGTGTTGGGCCCTTGTTTGGGCTTCCAAGAAGTTGAGACACTACATGCCGGCTTATCCAGTGAAGCTGATTTCTCGAATGGATCCTCTCAAGTATCTGTTTGAGAAGCTAGCACTTACCGGTAAGTTAGCGCGTTGGTTGCTCTTGCTGGCAGAATTCGATCTCGAGTATGTCACCAGGAAGTCCGTCAAGGGACGCGCGATGGGCCGGAGGACTCGGACTTTGTCTTCCCTGATGAGGCAGTGCTAACAGTTGGGGAAGATGTATGGACTCTCTTCTTTGACGGGGCAGCTAATCAGAAAGGATATGGAATCGGCGTTTTGTTGATAACGCCCGATGGTTCTCATATTCCACTGGCATTCAAACTCAATTTCGACGTCACGAATAACCAAGCAGAATATGAGGCCTATATTGTTGGCATGGAAGCCACTTTAACACTCGGCGTTGAAAAGCTCGAGGTCATTGGTGATTCTAACCATGTTGTATCTCAAGCCAACGGGGACTGGAAAGTTCGTGAAGAAAAATTGAAGCCTTACCATCAGGACTTGGAAGATCTTATTCCTCGTTTTAACAAGGTGACTTTCACGCACATTCCCCGTTTGAAAAATCAATTTGCGGATGCCCTAGCAACTTTGGCTTCCATGGTTGAACTTCCGTTGGGTGTCAAGCTTCGTCCTATCCTGATTGAACAGCGGGACTGCCCTGCTTATCAGTATGTTAGCACTATCGATAATGTCGATGATGGCCTGCCCTGGTACCATGATATATGGAACTTCGTAGAAAGGGGCAAATATCCGGTCGAGTCCTCTAAAAAGGACCAACTTGCATTGCAAAGGTTGGCGGCCCAATACATCATTTGTGGAGGGAAGCTTTACGGGAGATCCCATTGTCGGATGCACAAGCTCTGTGGTCCACACATGAGTGGTGTCATGCTCGCTAGGAAAATTTTACGGCAAGGTTACTTTTGGTCTACTATTGAATCACAGTGTGTGGATTATGTTCGCCGCTGTCATAGGTGCCAGATTCATGCCAATCTTATGAACGTTCCCCCCTCCAAGCTATTCGGCATGACTTCGCCTTGGCCCTTTGCTGTATGGGGTATTGATGTCATCGGCATGATCAGGCCATCTGCTTCGAATGGTCACCGTTTCATCTTGGTCGCAATTGACTATTTTACCAAGTGGGTGGAGGCGGAATCTTATAAAACCTTGACTGCTGTTCAGGTGGCTTAGTTCATCAGGAAGAACATTATCTATCGATACGGTGTTCCGCAGGCATTCGTCTCTGATAATGGGTCTCATTTTAAAGGTAGGGTTTTGGAGCTTTTCGAAGAGTTCAAAATTCAGATACACCATTCAACGGTCTATCGCTCGCAGGCCAATGGGGCAGTTGAGGCCGCCAACAAGAACATTGAAACAATCATCAAGAAGTCTGCAGAGTCTGCCAGGGACTGGCATGAGCAGCTACCTTTGGCTCTTTGGTGGTATCAAACGCCAATTCGAACATCAACGGGGCAACTCCCTACTCTCTGGTTTATGGGATGGAAGCGGTACTCCCTATTGAGCTTGAGGTACCATCTTTGAGAGTCATGACAGAATGTGAACTCATAGAATCCGAGTGGCTCAGTGGGAGGTTCGTTGAACTCATGCTCTTTGATGAAAGGAGGCTCCGTGCCTTGTATCATGTTTAGGGGTATGAACGTCGGATTGCTTGAACTTTCAACAAGAAGGTGAAATCTCGCAATTTAGCTGAAGGGGATATGGTTACAAAGGAAATTCGGGCTCCCATCTTTGACCTCTGCGGTAAATTCCATCTGAAGCGCTCAGGGCCCTACATCATCAAGACTATCCTCCCGGGTAGAGCAGCTCAACTCATGGATCTGGACGGCAACGAGTTCAACACTCTGGTCAACTTGGATCAACTCACACATCACTATACTTGAGAGAAGCTCATTGGGCCAAAAACCACAAGGGTGGGCGGTTCCAGGCAAAAATTAGAGCACGCCTGCTAGACCAAAAAGCTAAGGAGGCGGTCTAGGCAAAAATCAAGAGCTCACTAGGCCGAAAACCCGAATGGGTGGTCCTAGGCAAAAATTAGAGCGCAAAAGGAGAGCCAAAATACATGAGTGAGCCTTAGCCTGAACTACATTTTGACCTGATTCTTTGAAAAGGATAATTAAGCAATCTCTCAGTGAGATTCGGTCATAATCAATCAACTTGATCCAGGGTTTCTCACTCCGAAGGGTGTTTTCAGTGTGCAGCGCGGTGTTCAACACTTGAGCAAAAGGGGAAAGTTCTTGATCTGTCAATTTTATTTCCAGGAAATTCCTGGCCGGTCCTATTTTTTGTATGGGTTCCATGCAAACCCTCTTTTGTAAGTGTTATTCCATTCAGACCCTTTTTAAATATGCTTTTACTATTTTGCCCTTTTCACTTTTCTGCACCCACAGAATTCACACCCCTTTAAAGAATTCACACCCTCACAAAATTCACACCTCAAAGAATTCACAACCCCAAGAATTCACACCCTCGAGAATTCACACACCTTAGCAGAATTCACACATCTTTGCAAGAATTCACAACCCCCGAATTCACATCCCTCGAGAATTCACACCCCCGAGAATTCACAACCCACAGAATTCACACCTCTCGAGAATTCACACCACCCAGAATTCACACCCTTTAAGAATTCACACTCATTTACAGAATTCACACCCCTTCGCAAGAAGTCACACCCCTCGAATTCACATCCTTTTACATAATTCACATCCTTTTGTAGAATTTACACCCCCAAAATTCACACTCATTCGCACTATTCACACTCCCAGAATTCACTTATTTTAAAAAAATCACAATTCACACCTAAATAAATAATTCACATGTTCGGAAAAGACACAATTCACACCTTAAAAAAGAAAAAATTCACATCTCATCTATACTTTTCACACCCTCGAAAAACAAGAAATCAATTGAGAGGCTTGTGATCTTTACTGAACAAATCAATTGAATTCCAATCATGCACAAATTGAACAAATCAATTCACACCAACTGAAGTACAAACAATCTATAACAATACAAGAATGAAATGATTATGAGAGAAATCAATTGAGAGAC
Organism: Rhododendron molle; assembly: GCA_025413875.1. NCBI lineage: Eukaryota > Viridiplantae > Streptophyta > Magnoliopsida > Ericales > Ericaceae > Rhododendron > Rhododendron molle. Next base: position 14,987,675 of record CM046398.1, on the reverse strand, counting down.
TCATGATCTTTACTGCAACGATCTCGAACGTATCGACGTGCGTAGCTGCAAAATAAAATTAAAAAAATGCAACAATAATCACAATCAGATTAGTTAAGAAAATGAAAAAAATATACGTATATATTTATATCTATTTACGAATAAGAACTTACAGAGGTGGATTTCTCCGAATGATCTGCTACCGGTCTTGCGGCCGAGCTTGTATTTGCCGCCGACTATCCCTGCAAATACAAGTTTTCAGTTGCCGGATTTTCCATTACGAGTTCATCAACCAGATCTACGGATACACGTGGTCAGTTCCTAATGCACAGATCAGGTTTTCAGTTGATTATTCAGATGTTTCCACAGAAATAATAGCTCACTCTAAACAGTGGTGTTCGAAATCGAGGAGAGGGACGAGAACGGCGTCGTTAGTGAAATGGAGACGGTGATCGGCGGCGGCGGGGAAGAGGGTGGGCGGCAGTTGCAGTTTCCGGTGGGGAGTTGTTCGGAGGGTTGGATCGGATTATGGCGACCCGCATTACAGGAGTGGTGGACGCGTATTACAACGACAAGAGTCCCAGCGAGAGGGATATTTTTGGTAGTTTAACAAAAACAAGGGTTAGACGGAATAGGGTTGACAGGGGGTGGGCTCGGACGGGAAGCGGATGACAAAAAGGGGCCGGCCAGTAAGAAGCCCTTTTATTTCAAAACTACTATTTCTATTACATAGCCTGAGTAGTCTTTAAAAGCAGTGAAAGCATAAAAACAAAATAAAATGCTAGAAGTCCTCACGGGCTCACAGTTTATTCTAGATCATCAAGGTCGTGTCAGGAGTCAGTCCGTATTTTGCCTGCTAATAATCTCTCTTCTTAGCCATGCTTTATAACGGTTTGTTAGCTTTGTGCTGAAACCCGGATCTGCTCTGCTGAGCTCCCTCAAACCCCAGTTATGTTCATACCCAATCAGGTTTTGTGCGGTGAAGGTAGGAACATGAAAGGTCTCTACTCCGGCTCAGTGTGATCCTTGACTTATCCCTAACTGCCGAAGGATGCGGCCTGGAATGTAGAATGTGAAACTGGAAAGCCCAGCAATCACTATTCTTTCAAAACCTGCAGATTTTACGGCCATGTCCAGAATGTCCAACACTTCGTGCCTCTAGGTGATTTCTTCAGGTGACAATTCATTCATGAACCTAATCCACTCCTCCGTGGACATCTCCGGATACAACATCTCTCTCAGGTGCATTCGACCGGGTAAACGGGGCCAATTCGCCTCCGGAGCTGCAATCAACCCAAGCTTATCTGACAGCCATAATTGCATGAGCGGAAAGACAAGTAAGAAGCCACATAAAACTTGAGCGGACAAACAAGTAAGGAGCTTTGATATAGCCTTAGCCGAGTGTTGACATAAAAGCAGAATGACTGCAAACTGAAAAACGGTGAGCTGAGTGAGAGTTTACCTGCAATAGGAGTGGACTGCCGCCGAATATCATGGTTTGGCCAGTCGCTATTAAATCCAGCCCTATGAGTGTTTCGGTAAGAACCACTGGTGCTACGTTCCTTCGAGCACCCAGCTGCGCGGCAACACTCACCAGAGAAGGATTAACCAGTCCATTTGGGGATACCAGCAAATATGCAGCGAGCACGCTAATCACCAGGGCAAACCGACGGCGAGCTTGTAGGGTCATATCCCCGGTGTTGCCCTCGGGCCCATACCATTCCATCAAGCACATGACGTTTATCTGCCCACCGGTCAGCATACTTTCTGCTGCAACTGTAGTAATGTTCAGGCTGGTTTTCAGAAGCTTGGACATGCTCTTCCGGTACGGGGGCACAATGATCACATTGGAGGCGAAGTCTTGGAGGTATGCTTGGAATTCCTCCTGTGTCGGGCACAGCTCATTGTCTCCAAACCTAAACATATGGACAGCTGGGTCCCAGAACTGTACAGCTGACTGCAAGATTTCGGGGCAAAGTCTTATGCTTCGGAAGAAACGGAAAGCGGCTAAGCCGTGAGTATAGCCAATCGGTCGAGACAAAGGTTTCTAGCCATGTATCAATTAAGGCTGGTAGGTGATTTGCCATTTGTGTGTGGTTTGTGAGGTGTTCTGTGAAAGAAGTGCCTTCCATTCTCAAAAGAGTTGCTCTTTTATAACCAAAGGGATGGGAAATATCCCTGTGTCCATGCAAAAGTGTCAGGCAAGGTGGCAATGCCCCTTCACTTCAAGAGCACACTTATTGGCATCTCCCAAAGCCTCCAGGACGGCCAAAGTGATGATAGGGCCTGCAACCCCATACTTTTTGAATAAGTCAAGGCTGGCAGCTGTCACTGGACTGCACCATCACGCGATTGTAACATGCTCACGCAATGGTTTGGATTCCTCGCGCGATGGTTTAACCTATTTTGGCCCAAGGAAAACAGGCTACTGACTTCTTGGAGGGTGATTTTTCTCATTCGACCTAGGCCAGTTTTTGAACTTTAAACATTTCCAGCAGGCCATCCTGGATGTATATCACTGTATTGAAGTGATGTTTCCTCAAATCACATTTTTTATGATGGTTTCGAGCTCTGGGGGGGACGGTGTCCACACTTTGTCTTTCAACAAATCGTTATTTCATTTGACGAGCCAGGCTTAAAGGCCATATGGCTTACATAGCAAGTGTTTAAAAGCAAAGCAAGTAGCTCGAACGGTTTGGAGTTTATTTCTAGTACAAACTAGGTTTCAACGGGCTTCAGAAGTATCCCCCTGATCTGGCTTTGACCTCTCTGTGAAGCCACTTCACGTACCTGGCTCTCCAACCATGTGATGGGATTAGGAAGAGGTTCCTCCAATTCTCTGTTGTTCCAACTGTACTCGTAGGCCTGCAGGTTGTGGTCGTCGAATGTATGAAGTCCGAAGTGTTCTCTTCCGAAGCATCTACTCTCTTGGTTCGTGCCCAATTGACGAAGCGTCCACCCTGGGATGTAGAAGGTGAAACTTGTCAGTCCAGCGAGGATCACTCGTTTGAACCCTACAGAATTTACAGTCATCGCTAGCAAATTTAGCCATGGGCACCTCTAAACAATGTCTTCCGACTGCATGTCATTCAGAAAGGCATACCATTCCTCAATCATCAGCTCAGGGTACACCATTGGTCTCTCGACCAATTGCCTTAGGAAGTGTTCGAAGCCGGCTTCTGGTGCTTCGAGTACACCCACTTTGTCTGAAAGCCAAAGCTGAGTGGAAAAACAAGTAAGATGTCAGATATAGCCAGAGTGAAAAGACAAGTAAGGTTTGTCGAGCGATCCTAGCCTGAGGGTCGAGGTAAAATGAGAAAGGTTTAGACACCCCAATTTGGCCTAACGATTATTTCAGGTCCCACCTTGGGGACCATCCCGATGATGAAATGGATACAGTGATTGCTGATTGACTTCTTGAGAACATTAGGACTTTCGGTAAGAACTTTGAGCCACTTAGAGGACCCAATTCAAAGCCAAATAGACTTTCAGACAAAAATACAGAATCCTAGGAGAATCCATCTGCTGGCCGTAACATTGATCTCACGGCTTTAACATCATTTCCTCACCCGAGCAATCTGTTGCCCAAAAATCTACCTGAGAGATCCATCCCACGGCCGCAAGATCCATCCTTTGGCCGCCAAATGCTATCCTCGGCCGCCAGATCCTTTGCCCGGCCGCCAGATTGTCCTTTTTCCAGACTCTGGAACGTTCTGTCGATTGTTTGATCCAACTACACTACCTCTCCGATGCGTTCGGGCCACGTTCAGATATCACAACGAGGAGTTTGCATTGCATTGCAATTGCAATCACGCATTTTGATTGGACCGGGTAAGTCACCAATTGCCTATATAAAAGGGCCTTTGGACTCTGGAAAAAGACACACGAAATTCATCAGATTCATACCCTCTCAAGCTACGAAACTCTGCCAAAATATACTCCCAAACCCTCTCTATAAAAGCCCTAACCTCCTGAAGGCAGCCATCAATTCGATGATCAAACCCCGAAGTCTCAAACCCTAAATTTAGGGTTTCTCAAGAAGCAATCAATCAACCTCGATCAAATCCAAAGCAATCAAGCTACTGAGGGATCAAGGTGGTGAGGCCCAGGGGCCTCTGGTTTGGTTTATTTACTGTTTTAATGTTTAATCGTAGCGTTTTGATAATCTGCTAACCTTTCTATCTGGTGTGAGGAAGAACATCGACCGGGGCTTCGATCCCTTGGCCGTGACATCCATTCACCGGCCGCGGGATCCATCCCCTGGGACAGCTTTGTTGTGTTTCCTGCTTTCTGATGCATGTTTTACTTATCGTCTTGGCTCACCTTATTTACTGTTTAAAGGCATAAAAACAGACTACTTGTTTAGGATTAAATGAAGTATTTATATGTCTTATGTTGAATGATTATAGGCTAGCCTCATGGCTAGGCAGAGAGGGGTGCCTAACACCTTCCCCTTACTGTACCTTTGGCTTCTGTATCCAGAATCTCTATCTATTTTTCCTAGTTTTAATAAACTGGGTGGCGACTCTGTTTTGATGATAACCGCTATCATGTGGCGATGTTCCTAGCCATGGGAATATCCATGATCTTGGTTTATGAAGCAAGCAACCAAACGAGCAAACAAATGATCAAGCTGTATGGCGATGCCCCATTTAGGCGGTGTCTACAGTTTTCTGGCAACTCTTCTGGGGATATGAGAGCCATAACTAGAAAGTTCAACATAAGATTAATACATGCTTTATTTAATTCATTTATCATATGCATCGAGCAGGCAAACCTCGTTGAGTTCACCTAATACCCCGGCATGACACGGGCTATGTTAGGGGTTCCAGCAAACTCCACAGTCACTTGTACCTAGTGGTATATCAAAAAGGAAATCACCCAATCACCGCCTATGATGGGCTGGTGAAAGGACTGGTGCCTTTTGACAACGGAGCACCCTGAGACTACCCAAACCTTACATGTGGTAGAAAGCCATAGAACCTATCAAAATAGGACAGGATCCTGCAAGTTAGGAACTTACTTGAGTTCTTTCTCACACGTTGTATATGTTGTTTTAATATCGCTTTCTGTGCAGAAGGGTTGGGGCATGAACTAAAAGCCCTAACTCTAAGTCTTTATAGCTAAGCACTGAGGCATGCCATTGCCTGCAAGGTATGTTTTTGGCAAGTTGAAAGCATCATTGCTTACTTAACACTCCCGCTTTACTTAAAGCACTGCAAAGCATGAATTTCTAGAATGAAATCAAACACTGGCTGCCCCGCCGCCAATTGAACTAGGGGTTGCTCTAGCAATCTTTGCCTTGCAAGGCTAAAGGAAAGAGGGAGTGTAAAGTAGTAGAGCAGATTATGGATGATTGTATGCAAAGTCAAGGATATTATGGATAGGACTTGCAATACTTATTTCTCCACAGATGATTCAGCACGACAAGTGTAGGACTTTGGTTCCTATTTCGAAATCGGCCTAGCAATCCATCTTTCAAAATTCAAAATTTTAAGCATGCTTACTACAACGAGCCGGTAAGATTTAGGAGTTTATCAATATGCTAGCAAATAATCAAGTGAATTTCAATTACCTCAATCACATTTTGAGAAAGAATCTTCCCTAACCAAAAATTGAAAGAACTTTCGAAACTTTTTGCAATGCCTAGTCTAATCCTCAAATGACAAGTTTTTCTGAAACATTCAAATAGCCGCTGGTACAGCGATGGACTCCGAGTCTATTTTCTGTTGTGGTCATATGCTCAACCTTTTCGGTTTGTCTCATAATATGGATTGGCTTAGAAGTGGGATCTTAAGTGTCAGCAACGAGTCTTAAGAATCATCCATATCAAAACTGGCTGGCTATCTATAGTATCTGATAAACTCATTGCAATGCATGACTCATCCATGATCTGTGTAAGTAGCTGTGGTGCTATATGTATACATATCGTTTTGTTTGCCTCCTTCTAACTAGGCAGGGGCCAAACCAAAAGAGGAGTCCATGCCCCTCATTTCCTTTCTTTGTTCATTGCATGTCATTTGGTTGCACCACCACTAAGGGCAGTTTGCATATTAGAAGATGCGCCGCATGGACAATTAGTTTTGGATATCTCAACTTGAGCGTGATTAGGTTTCTCCCTCTCTTAGATTTGAAGTTTGATTTCAGACATGATGGTAATGGCTGACGAAAAAATTGAAGTTTTAATCCAACCAAGTTTTGAGCAATGGTAGCCATGTCCATCACGTCTTGGCTTAGATTTTAAAACAATCTTTTCGTACCTAGCTAACTTTCGCCACCATTTTGGCCCATGTTTTGCTTCTCCTAAACAAATTGATATCAGTTTGCGCATCATGGTTTCTGGCCAATTGTCACACTCAACATGAAATGTGGGTCTTAAATTCAAGTCTCCTCGAATATGAACTACGAATGGCCTGATTCTCTGTTGGGATACGTAGGCACCTTTTGGTCAGCCATAATTTTGAAAATGTTCCCTCTTGTGCTAGTTTGCTGCTATAGAATGCTCATGATAACATTGACTATTGAAAATAATCCTTAGGGATTTCCAAGTAATCTTATGGCATCTTTTGAAACACATCATAATCACTTGAATTGTCAAAAGCGCAAAACGAGTTTTTCAAAGCTATGACCCGCGTCATTTTTGAGCTAAGAAAAAGTTGACACATCTCTGCACCCTCACAGAGATCACTTGTAAGCCTAACATGCTGTTGAAGATGAAGAAGGAGAAAAAAGAAAAGAGAGGAAAAATACAGAGAAAAAATGATGAGCTCGCTAGATTGAAAACCCGTAAAGGCGGTCTAGGCAAAAGTTAGAGCACGAACAAAGTGAGAAATTAGCCATGTCTCCGCACATCTACTATGTGTCTCAAAGGATTGTCCTCAATCTTAGAAAATTCACTTGGTTAAACATCGAAGCCCTTAATTTCTTGGTAAGGATCCTTGACACTTTGTCGTGTGCTTTAAGATGAAGAAAGGCATTCATTTCTCTATCCCAAACACTTATCCCGTGCTAGCCACGTTGAGCCTCTGGATAATTCCTTTGAAAAGCCTGCTAGGCAGCCATCCCCTACACTGGGGCAAATACAAAAAAATACAAGGAGAGATGAAAGAAAAATCAATGAAAGAATGAGTACACCGTCATACAAGGGGCATTTTGAAGCAAACATTTCTTCCAATGCATACAAAAGCCATTTTTGAAGAAACCAACTCTTTCACACAAAGTGAGGCAATAGACAACAAGAGTTGGTAAAAATATTGAAGATGGCTGCTAGCTTTTAAAACCCAAGCGTGAGTTGAAATTAGGTTTGAGCCTTTACATCCGCTTCTTTCTCAAGCCAAAACCCAAGTCTACATTATGGCCCATAACAAAGTTCTCTCAGATTGGGGAACACGACTTAGTAGCAAGGTCCTAAACACTAGGGGCATCTCCAGTGTGGGACTTAACACGAGGGGCAAGATCCTGAAATTTGCCTCATCTTGGCAAATCACACAACATGGAGAGTTACGTGAGACAAAGGGCATGGCTACGTTCCCCTTTATGCATTTCTCTCAAAAGTATTCAACCTCTTATGTGGGTCTCAGTAGGCGCTTATCAATCCAACTCAAGTCAACCAAATCAAGCTCGAAGCAACAAGCTCACCTAATTGACTAGGGGCATAGGTTTGCAAAATAGTTCTATGTTCTTTGATGATTGAATGACGTGAGTGGGGAACATGGATGGAGTGATATGACTTTGAAATCCTCGAGGAAAAGCTTTCGAAGATGGTTTTATCCTAAGTATTCTTAACACAGCAAATACAAGCCCAGTCACTTTTTGCAAATTTCTGAGGAAATAACATGGGTCTCTTATTTCATGAAGAGTGCAGCAATATGGTTCCTTGACCAAACAATGTTTTTCAGTAGTGCCGCTAGGGCATTGCGATCTTTCAAAACACCTGGCTAGTATAAGCAATAAGCCATTACCAAACACGCCAAAGTTGAGATGTCCAGAATGCATTGCGGATTCACATGCATATCATTATCACCCTGTCTTTTGCATTAACCTCTTGATCCTAGTATTTCATGTGTATGTCATTATGGCTGCTTAATGGAAGTAGTTGTCTTGGTTGCACGAGCTATCCTCAAGTATAAGGTGTTCTTATGCTCAAGTAAGGCAGGTTCATCAAGGCATAATGTCCCTCATCTCTATACAAGGAATAAAGGGCAACAAAAGGGATGCACTGTAAAGTCTACCTTCCTGTCAACACACTTGAAGAAGCATCATATCCTGGGGAACACCTCAACCCTTTTGTGGAATGTTGTCACACAGCACTGTCAAGGGCATGCCAAGATCTCTGCCGAACAGAAATATTGCACTCACATTCATTGCTATTTACATTGCATGTTTCTATGCTAGGGGCAATTAGAGCATTGTCATCATGCACAATTGAGCTAGGGTCAAGCATTGATGGCCTAAACAGGGGGCTTGCGTTTCTTTTTAAATATTCAAATTAACATGCCTATGTGTTGCATTGCAAACCATGTCGTCCAAAATCGTTCAAGCTCTTGAACTAGGGTTCTTTAAGTGTGGTGGTCCTGCCCCTAGCAGTTAGCATAAAAGGACTTCGACCCGTGGTCGATTCCAAGCCTGTTGCATGTTGTTTTCCTATCCATTACTGTTTTCTAAACGATTCAAATGTGGATTACAGGATTCTCCTGGATTTCGGTCCTTGAACCGACCATACCAAGCTTGGTGGCTGTAACCGACAAAGCCAAGTCAAAGAGGTTGAAAGATAGCCTCGTAACTAGTCCTGAGCAAACTCTACAATTGGCACCATGTCAAAGTGGCTTGACACTTCACATCTCCATAGCTTCTTGCTTCGTGCTATCATCAAGCAAAATCCAGCAACTCTCTGGTACTCAACTCAGCGGCTCAAATGCCCATGAAAACACCGTCTCTGCAAGCATCATACCTCTTGAACCATCAGGTCACTCAGGAGCACCATGTGCTCACTTTTTCAAGCCGTTCAGCAGTTTTATGCTCATCCCCGTCATTCAAGAACTCCGAGCAACTCTACACTCAGGCCTTGCCATATGCACAGCCTCGCGCTCAGCAGGTCCCATCTCAACAATGCAGTAGCTGCCCCGCGCTCACATCTTGAAGCTAAGTAGCCTCACCACGTCCAGGCCAACAAAACAATACTGCGGCTTTCACTTAATACTTTGAGTGAACAGCCAACAAGAACAAAAGCACCTGTATAAAGCTTGCAAAACCCTAATGCACACTTCAACCTTTCAGCCCTTCAGAAGGCATCTATGTGGCTAAAATCCTCCAAAAAGGGCATCCGTGTTGCTAAAGCCCTTCAGAAGGCGTTTATCTTGCTAGCTTCCAGAAAGCGTTTGTATGGCCAGCTTCCAGAAAGCGTTCAACCTCCGGAAGGCACCTCGTTAATGGAGGCGATGGAAATCTCCCAAACAAGGTGTATCATCCCATCAGGCGAGGCGATGGAACCTCCCATGGCACCAAGTTGAAGAAGTCAATGAAAATCTCTGAAAGCAATAATGGTCGACAGGTTTCGCCCAAAAGCATTTAACGGGCCTTATGGCATTTTGGGTCAACAAGTTGACAAAGTCAACATGGGATTATGGTCAGATTAGCCTTGGGAGGCATCCCAATCATGTGGAAATTAGCCTTAGGGGCACCCCAAGCACGTGGAATTGATCCTCTGACTCCTGGCATTCCCACGCCCGATAAATCAACCTCTCAGCTGCTGCATCCTTCTGCAAAATCTCCCCTTCCAAAGGTAATTGATGTTAGTCCAGGCACCAACAAAGCATTCACTGTATTCTGGGCCCGTGGCCAATAGAATTTATAAATCCAAATCCAGTTTTGAGAGCATCCCTAAGCGTGCATGATATCGAGCACCAGCGTCAAAAGCCTTGCGTAGGTTGTCAAATATCTGCCAGAAGCACTCAATCTAGCCTCACAATCATTCCAAGCATGAGGAAACTAGCCTTGGGAGCATTTCCAAGCTTGAGAAAGATCAAGTGTCAATCAAAGCCTTGCAAGGGTTACCAAATGCATGCAATCTAGCCTTGGAGATTTTCTCTAGCAAATGAAATGTGGCTGAATCTAGCCTTGGGGGCAATCCCGAGCATATGGAATCTAGCCTTGGAGATGACTCCAAGCATATAGAATATACTAGCCTTGAGGACAATCTCGACCATGTGGAAATTAACCTTTGGAACATGCCCAAGCGCGAGGAATGATCAAACACCGGTATTAAAGTCGCATTAGGACTTTTTCAAAGCTCTCTCCACAAGCTCCAAACTCGGCAGCACCACGTGCTCATTGCCTTAATAGCTCCGCGCTCACCTCAACAGCCTCGGGCATACTATCTCAGTCATTCAGCAGCTCTGCAACCAAGCCCTGAGCTCGTTCTCCCAGCAACCCTACACTTACTATCAACAGCACCATGCTCATTGCTTCAAGCTCCATATACACTATCTCAAATACCTCAACAGCACCGCGTGCTTACTATCGTCAGCAGCTCTATGCTAGCTACCTCAACAGCCCTGTGCCCAAGTCACTCAACGGCCCTACGCCTAAAATCATCCAACGGCTTCTCATTCACTATCTCATCTGCTCCACGGCTCTACACCCACTACTACTCAGCAGCTCTAGGCTTGCTATCAACAGCAACCATAACAATCCCATCGGCCCCAAATCCGCTACCCAGCGGCTTTACGTCCGCTAACTTATCAATTCAGCAGCTCCGAGCTCACCGCTATCAAGCAAACTCAGCAATTCCGAGCTCATCACTACCAAGCAACTCAGCGGCTCCATGCCCATGCTCACCTCAGCGCCCGCACCCAACTATCTCAACAGCTCAACCTCAGCAAATCACTTAGCGGCTCCAAGCCCATTATCTCAGTAGCTCCAAGCCCACACTCTCAACTGGCTCAACGCCGTAACAATTTGGCTCCACACCACCCCAAACAACAAGATATCATCTATTCTCAAGTTCTACACTTGAATGCTCAAGCTCTGCATACTGGATGCTCAAAGCCTGTACTGTGAATGCTCGGATTCTGCCGTCTGAATGCTCGAGCTCTACACTCCAAATGCTCAAGTCCAGAACTTGATAGAAGCTCTAAGCTTAAATCAAACACACACGCACGGGCCCGTGCACATTTGCATCAGTTGCATCACCATTATCACATCGAGTCTGCATCATCATATCTACTCACATCTAACCGCCAGCATCATCGTATACATGTTTTGCATATCTCTCTCATTCATGAAACAGGTCAACCCTGCAATCAACCGGCTCCACGCCTCCATTTTATTGATCGGTCCAGCGCCTCAATCCTTTGGCTCTACGTCAAAACTTATGATGAGAAAGCTCCGTGCACAGATCATCAGAATGCAACCGGCTCTACGCCTCGGTTCAATCAAGCTCCTCAAACCAGCTCGACGCCTTGGTTTTATTGATCGGCCCGGCGCCTCGATCCTTTGGCTCCATGCCAAAATTTATGACGAGAAAGCTCCGTGCACAAACCATCAGAGTGCAACCAGCCCCGCGCTTCGTTCCTTCACAACTTGTGATCAATACTAGCTCCGTGCTTCGGTTCCCTCAAAACTTATCATCAACGCCAACTCCGCGTTTCAGTTCCATCAAGCTCAAAAGCTTCAAAACTTCAAGCTCTCACCTCAAGACTGCAACCGGCTCCGCGCCTCGATTCCCTCATTCCAATGCTCCGTGCTCCAGTTACTGGCTCTGTGCCCCCTATATCTCGAGAAATGGCATCCAACTCGTCTCCGGAAGATGGCTTGGGTTCCACCCCATATCTCAAAACCGGCGTCCAATTCATCCCCAGCAGATGGTTTGGATTCCACCTGAATTACATCAATTCCTTCCAGCTCATTCGCAAGGATAGGCTACTCTACCGAGCTCCCCTAAGTCAAAGTCAGGATGGTCAAGAAAAGCAAACACACCTGCCGTGTACTGATCTACCCCAAAATACTAAGGACGCTCTCCGCAAAAATATCCCCGGCAGCCTCGCGCTCCTTCAACTACCTTTCGCCAAAATCCTGGCTCAGCCTAGGTACGTCACACTACGGCTTTTAAAGCCCGAAGGTACGTCTTCTGTTTCTAACCCTTCAAACTTTTTATTTTTTACTACCCCCCCGAACTACGGTTGGTCTGAATTTCCCCTGTGGAATACGTAGGCAGCCTCCCGGCCCGACCATAACAAAACCTTTTTCGAAAACCCTTGGAATAGTGGTTGGACCAAATTGAGTTGCTTTTACAGCTTTGACTTTTACTCAAACATGTCTCGCGATCCGTCTGAGCTCAGTCAAAGAGGGGCATCTGTAGACACCCAAATTTGGCCAAATGATTATTTCAGGTCCCACCTTAGGGACCATCCCGATGATGGAATGGATACAGTGATTGTTGATTGACTTCTTGAGAACCTTAGGACTTTCGGTAAGAACTTTGAGCCACTTAGAGGACCCAATTTAGAGCCAAATAGCCTTTCAGACAGAAATACAAAATCCTAGGAGAATCCATCTGCTGGTCGTAATCTCACGACCTTAACATCATTTCCTCACCCGAGCAGCCTGTTGCCCAAAAATCTCTCTGAGAGATCCATCCCACGGCCGCAAGATCCATCCTTCGGCTACCAAATGCTTTCCTCGGCCGCCAGATCCTTTGCCCTGCCGCCAGATTGTCCTTTTTCTAGACTCTAGAATGTTCTGTCGATTGTTTGATTCAACTACACTACCTCTCCGATGCGTTCGGGCCACGTTTAGAGATCACAACGAGGAGTTTGCATTGCATTGCAATTGCAACCATGGGTTTTGATTGGACCGAGTAAGTCACCAATTGCCTATATAAAAGGGCCTTTGGACTCCGAAAAAAGACACACGATATTGATCAGATTCATACCCTATTAAGCCACGAAACTCTGCCAAAATATACTCCCAAACCCTCTCTATAAAAGCCCTAACCTCCCGAAGGCAGCCATCAATCCGACGATCAAACCCCGAAGTCTCAAACCCTAAACCTAGGGTTTCTCAAGAAGCAATCAATCTACCCCGATCAAATCTGAAGCAATCAAGCTACTGAGGGATCAATGTGGTGAGGCCCAGGGGCCTCTGGTTTGGTTTATTTACTGTTTTTATGTTTAATCGTAGCGTTTTGATAATTTGCTAACCTTTCTGTCGGTGTGAGGAAGAACATCGACCGGGGCTTCGATCCCTCGGCCCGTACATCGAACCAGGAGGATCCCTCAGCCGTGACATCCATTCACCGGCTGCGGGATCAATCCCCTAGGACAACTTTGTTGTGTTTTCTGCTTTCTGATGCATGTTTTACTTATCGTCTTGGCTCACCTTATTTACTGTTTAAAGGCATAAAAACAGACTACTTGTTTAGGATTAAATGAAGCATTTATATGTCTTATGTTGAACGATTATAGGCTAGCCTCACGGCTAGGCAGATAGGGGTGCCTAACACCTTCCCCTTACAGTACCTTTGGCTTCCGTATCCAGAATCTCTATCTATTTTTCCTAGTTTTAATAAATTGGGTGGCAACTCTATTTTGATGATAACCGCTATCATGTGGCGATGTTCCTAGCCATGGGAATATCCATGATCTTGGTTTATGAAGCAAGCAACCAAACGAGCAAACAAACAATCAAGCTGTATGGCGATGCCCCGTTCGGGAGTTGTCTACAAAAGTGTGCTAATAAGAAAAAGGAGAGTTGAGTGAGAACCTACCTGGAGCAGGAGAGGACACCCGCTGAACCAACTTGCTTGGCCGCTTTTGACCAAGTCCAAGCCTATGAGGGTTTCCGCCAAAACGACGGGCATGATATTCTTTCGAGCATCCATTTACAGGGCCATGCTCACTATGCTAGGGGCTAACTCCTTCGTTAGCAGGGATCAACAAGTAGGCAACCAACACGCAGATTGAGAGTACAAAGCGTCTGTGGGTTTACCCAACGTAATCTCCCAGGGCTCCTTTAGGACCGTACAGTTCAATAAGACAAACAATGTTGAGATTCCCGTTTTGGATTATGCTTGCTGACAGCTCTTCGGGTATGTTGAGTTTTGTCTGCACCAGTTGACTTATGTCCTCTTGGAATGGATGGATGGCAAGAACTTCACAGTTGGTGAATCCGTGGAGGTAGGCTTGAAACTCCTCCACTGTCGGGCACATCTCGTCGTTATGGAAACGAAAAACATGCATGACAGGATCCCAATGTACCATTGCAGCTTGAAGTAGCTCAGGGTGTGGCTCCATGAATCGGAGATCACGGATGGAAGCTAGGCATTGGGAACGAGGGCTTTCCCAATCAATGGTTTCGGGTCGTGTTAGCCATGGATCGAGTATGGCAGCTAGCGGACTTTCCATTGTGAGTAATGTGGGTGTTCCTAAGCTCGTAAAAGAGGGATGTTTCTTACATTGTTGTCCATGCCGTTCTTTTATAGGCAAAGTATCGAAGATATCAATCTCGGTTCTCGTGCCTAAGGATAAAACTTCATGCAAGGTGTCCTAACACCTTGCCATGAAAGGACACCCACCTCTGCAAACTTCAGGATGGCCTGCAAGACGTTTGTGAAGGATGACAAGGCCTCCGGTGCCTTCAAGGGTTGGTCTGGTCAAAAAAGGGCAGCTTAGCAAGGTTATACCATCACGCAAGCATTCAAAACCCTCACGCGAGAGAGAATAGTCGCGCGACCGTTCCAAACCGTTGCGCGACGGCTTGTCTGTAGTTTTGACAGTTTCTAGCAGCTACTGTCCAATTTTGGTCGTCTTTTGCTCCAGAGGGTTTTTGGCACTTTGTTTGGTTCCAGCAAGTCATAATGAGTATATATGACTGTGTGCAAGCATCGGATTTGAAATCTCATGCTTAACGAAGATTTCAGAGCCTCGGCGGCCCGTTTCAAGCGATAATCAAGGTTTCGGGAGGTCAAAATCCGTTCTATGGGTTTTTGCCAAGTTCTTTCATGCTGTACAGGTCATATGGACCTAACGTCACTGTATGGAAGTGTCGGTTTCAGTTCGAGACATAATCGAGTCATGTTTTGCATTTTTTGTCTGTTTTTGCGATATTTTGGGCGTTTTTTGGTATAAATGTCATGCTAGGGTGTTTTTCTTAAATCCGTCAGTTCATGCAAGTCATGTTATACATGTTTGACCTTGCAGAAGTGTCGGTTTGATCAGAGTTGAAGTATTTTGAATTTTGGCCCATTAATGACCAAAATTTCATTATATTTCCCGTATCCTCGTATCCTGGCTGTATCCTGGGTATATTTTCTGTAATCTTTTGAGTTAGTTTCACCTGTACATGCATATGTGTCTGTGTTTGGTCTCAGAATGTTATCAATGCAAGTTTGGTTTTAGCGGTTGGTTTTGTCTTCCATTATTATCCATGATGAGAACTGATAAAACCCTGAAAATGCAAACTTTATAACTATCCATATCCAAATAAAGAAAACTACTGTATCTGTGGCACATATGCCAGTCAAAACCATCAAAAGTAATTCGGGCATATCCGCCCAATCATCCAAAAGGCACGCAGGCCTCCAAAACCCGTGTCAGTATCAGTACTAGGGCACATTTGCCCTCCATCTACCTACTTGGGCACGCAAGCCCCAAAGACAAAAGTAGTATGCAAAAAGGTAAAGAGGCTCCACTGTGAACCTCAATCTTCCTCATCAAGCCAGTTTCCCTAGCCACCGTCATCATCACCACCGTCATCATCGTCGTCGTCGTCAGCTCTCTCCCTGGGATCTTCCTTGTATGCTGGATCATCAACGGAATTGTTAGAATCGCTGCGGGCAGAAGAGTGTCTCTCTTCCTCTTCTCCCTCCTCCTCTTCTCCATCATCTTCCTCTTCCTCCTCGGAGCTCGAAGGCAGGACTAGTCAGGGTTTCTTCTGGGCTCGCCTCTCTTCTGGTGATGGCTTCTCACACATCGCAATCCGGTATCGCTCCTCAGCACGTGCTACGGCTTGTCTGGCTACCTCTTTGTTTGCAGCAACTGGCTGCGAGCTCCTAGTCTGTCGCCGTGATGTGACCGACGGCATGGGCGTCCTGGCTGCTATCTTCTTCTGAGGAGGCGACCGTGTCCTCTTACTCCTAGAAGTCGCCTGTCCCTGTGCCTGCATTAGCATGTTATTTTAAAGCGCATTAGTATATATGGTGCATGTTGTATATATCAAATGTTTGAATGACAGGTACATTTTATTAAAGGCTATCAAAGCATACGTATTGAAAGCAAAAGTACATTGTCGAAAGTAGGAATGTACCTGAGGCCTCTTGGCAGCAGCTCGCTGAGCACGTGGGGGAGACGGTGCTGGATAGAACAGCTCTAATGGCAGGCCGCTTGCTGCTCGCCTAACCACATTCTCCAAAGCTAGCATGCGGCGAATGGCTTCATTAACCCACTCATTGGGCACCTGCAAGGGCAATTCAATATCATCAAAGCTATTCAATAATGGTGCATGTATCGGAATATAAGTAAGATTCATACCGGAACAGTCACGGGCGGTGGCTGGACTCTGGCAGGCACCAAGTGTATCTCTGGATTTCCCTGAGCATCCACTACGGGAATCTTCCATGACATCTCTGGGGGTCCGCCTCTCACACGTCCACTTGCACTCACCCTGATAAGGCCTTCGCCGCCTCTTGACCTCTCTCCAGCAGCTCCACGGGCCTGACTCCGTACATCTCTAAAGGCCCGTATGCCAAGTGGCCCCACCAAGCTGTCCCTCTGGTAAGAAGCATAGTCCATCTCTGGGCGCAGGTAGCGTGTCAGCTCCGTGTCAGGCTGCGTGAATCTCTCCAGCCCGGGTGTAGGTGCTCGTGTGTGAGGCTCGGGGTGGAAGTGGCCCGGGCACCTGGAACGCTGTGTAGCCAAGTGACTGGCGTGTCACCCGGTCTCCAAGATACCACTGCCAGCCAAAGGCCGACTCAAATAGCACCCTAGTAGCGGTAATGGCTCTGCTCCTGGCCAAGTACTCAGGCTCTGCTCCTGCAACACTCCACGGGTTCCAATTGATCTGCGCAATGGGTCAGACAAGCAATAGAAACAATTGATCAGCAACAACATTAAAGCAATTGAAAGAAGTGCATGTTTTGATTATGAGGGTTTTTACGGTATACCTGTGAGGCTCTGAGATCATCCAAGTACAGTCTAAAGGAGTTGAGATCGCCTCTACCTTCCTTCGGCCCCATGTTTTTCTTACTCCATATCAGTGCACGGGGGAGGGTGCTCAAGTTAGGGTGCTTGCATTGTGGCGGATACATCCGCAGGACCTCATAAGCCCAGAGCTGTTCAAATTCAAGCATATATATGCATCAGTTACAGGATATTATGCAGATAACGTATGCAAATAGGCTATAGTAATTGCTAAGCAAGTAATGCAAGTATAATAGAAGTTGTGTTGTGTTATCATACCTCCCAGACTCTCCGGTAGCCAGCAGTGCTCTGCCCTATCCTCGACGAGTCGCCTAGAAAGGCGTAAGCAGTACCAAGCGCTGCTCCACCCCAGTCGAAGCGTGAAGCTGTCCTCAGATCCCTCAGGGCTGGCAAATAGGACAAGTGCACTTTGCTACGCTTGTTTGGATACAGGGTAGCGCTAAAGAGGTACAGTAGGTATGCTCTGGCCATCCGCTCCGCCTCCTGCTCTGTGGACACCTCCTTCTTCCGATACTCTATGAGAGACTCGTATCTCGCCATCCCCTCCTCAATGTTGGGTGCTTCACCCAGAAACCACCCCAGTGCTACTCGGTCATTCTAAATGCCCGAGTTAAAAGGGATGGGTTCTCCTCCAACCCTCAGCCCCGTAATCGCTGTAAAATCTGCGGGTGTCATTGTCATCTCTCCAACTGGCAGATGGAAGGTGTTGGTAGTATCCCTCCATCTCTCTGCAAGTGCCACCAACACGGCATGGTCGTTTCTGCTCCGAGTAAGAGTTCGTATGAACTCCCCGAAACCTGCTACATCCACCAGCTCCCTCACTCTCTAAGGTAAAGCCTCATACAAGGCCAGGGATCTGCACGCGCCTCCAAAGCCGCGGATATCTCTCTGTCCTGCTCTCTCCTGTTTCAAACACACAGACAAGCAATAGGGCAAAATGTTAGCATGCATGGCTTTCATTTTCAAGTTCTCGATAATCAATGCAGCGGTGTAACAACGGTTCTTTGGTTCATACTATTGCATGCATGGCCTATTAGGGTTATGTCATCGTGATTTTGGCTTCAATGCAATCAATATTTAGATGGTTGGTTCAAGTTATTATTCTGCATGGCATGCAATTCAGCGATTCTATTATCATGAACGGGCTCTATTCAAAGGGTTATTTCATGCTTTTCTATACAACCTACTAAACATGCAAGTAAAGTGGAAATTGAAGTACGAAGGGGGTTTTCCAGAAATTACCTCGGACCAAGTATTTGCGATGTGAGTCTGGGGGTCTCCCAGCACCACCTCGTCATCATACTCTGACCGCTATGGTGTGTATGCTGTAAAGCCCGATGGTGCGAATAGGTGTGGTGTAGGGGGCATGTATGTCTCTGCTGCATAGTCAAGGTCGTTTTAGGCCTCCCGCCTTTGCCATTGCTGTCAGTCGTGGTCCCTGTGCCTCCGCTTCGGCCCTCTCCTCGGCCTCTGCATCCCTCAAAAGGTCCTCTCCCTCCTTCTGCTCTCTCTCGGCCCTCTCCGCTGCCTCTGATGCAGCAATGGCATGTGCTCGCTCTTCCTTTGCTCTCAATACCATCTCACCGATCAAGGGGTTCTCCGCCAGAAGCCTCGCTAGCATCTCGTCGGGCAAATGCTCGGCTGTGGGCAACCACAGCCCCGGGTGGAATCGGGGCGGCCCGAAAAAGAAGCGCCACGCCGTTTTTGGATTTTTGAAAAATCTTAAGCCCTTGTTCGGTTGTGGGTTTTGAGTAGTGTTTTTGAATAAAGGTAGAGAGAGAAATGAGAGTAATGATTGTGGAGAGAGGTAAAAAGTAGAGAGAGATAGAGTGAAAAATGAGAGTAATTATTGAAAAGTTAGAGAGAGAAAAAGTAAAAAAGTTATTTTTTTCAAAATTTTAGGTTTGGAGTTCCAAACCGAACAAGGCGTCGCCACCCGGATTTGTGGTTCGCCACCCGAGAAACCGTCTTATTCGAAAAAAAAAGGTTGATTTGAATTGGAAACCAGAGATTTAGGAAAAGGATTCGGGAGCCACGTTTCGAGGGGGGAAGGGTTTTACGGCACCCCCCTCGCCCGATTTGAAATCGGTCTTTACTAGATATTTGTGGGATTTTTCAAAGGATTTTATTTCATTAAACAGTTAGCATGCATTTACAAATACATCGGGTACAGAGGAGTGCATGCATGTGCATGTGTACAGTGAGTAAATGAGGAATGGTAATGAAATGCAAAGACGCTAGAAGCTGGGAGACCCTGTCATTGATTCACTCTCGAGCGCTCGGAAGTACTCCCGAGCGCTTGGGAGTAATGCATGCCCCAACCTGCAAACCTTGTTAGCACAACGGAGTGTAGCAGAATACAATACTGGAAATGTAAACTACAATGATCTCTCAGATGATACAGATTCAACATAGGATTTATTAGACTGAAATCAGGCCCTCTTCTTCCAAGCCACGCATCCTTACTCTCCTCAAAAGTGATTTAACAACTTTAAAGGGAAAAAGAGGTACATGCGTGGACATGCAAAGACAGTATGGTACTTAAACTAGAAGAAAAATGGACTGGGCTTGCATGCAAGCACTCTCGAGCGCTCCAAAGTGATCTCGAGCGCTCGGGAGTGGTTTACATCCCAGAATTGACTTCAACCACTCAATGTAGTATACTGGCACATCATACCTTATACTCTTGAGATGTGAAAGTCTGTCTTTTTAGATCTGGAGTGAAACCGTCTTGTATGTTTTTAAATAAAAATAACTTTCTTTGTTTCTAAAAAAAATGAAGATCTTTTGTACCAACAAACCCCAAGAGGACAGATCTGAATGAAAACACTTTTTTACTACCCATGCATGTCCATTTGAATGCTTAAAAGAAGGAGGCTGGACTGTAACCACTCTCGAGCGCTCCAGAGTATTCCCGAGCGCTCGGGAGTGCTTCCAGTAAGCTGGTACAAACAAAAAAAAATGCATTTGCACCCCTTTGCTCTTGTTTTAACACTGAAGTCACTCAACCCACGCTCAGTATTAAAGACTGAGAGGGCTGAAGGACCTCCCTCAGAGAGGAAAACAGCCCTGTTCTGCTTGATACTAAGATAACAAGCTTCTACCTTTTTAGTTTAAGACCTTGCTCCTTGGAAAAAGCTTCAGAAAGTGGGATAAGAAAGGGAGAACAGGAAGATCAGGACTTGAGCATAGTCTAACCCTCTTGCATGTCTTTGATGCCTTGAGTGTTTGTTGCTTTGTTTTTTGAAAATCAAGTTTTGAAAATCAAGTTTTGAAAGAGATGGAGAACAGCACTGTTTTAACAGTCAAAGAGGTTTTTCCGAGAGAGAGGAAATCCTCCCCTTTGAGCTGAAGAAAATGACCCTTTATATAGGCAATATAGCCTATGGCTTTATTTTGGGAATAAATCAATTTTTTTTTTGAATTAGAAGAGAAAACCTCATGATTTGGTCTTCTGCCAGCTGAAGTAGCGTGTTCAGTTGGGTAAGACTGCAATCATGTTCTCCCCATGCAAAGTGGGAAGCTCTATCATTCATTGGGCAGCACAGTACTCTCGAGCGCTTGGGACTTTACTCTCGAGCGCTCGAGAGCTTGTCAAACCCCAGGTTTTGAAAATGGTTTGGAGCGCTTGGGATTGATCCTGAGCACTTGGGACTGATTTTGACATTTTATCTTCCCTTTAAATTCTTTCAAGGAGCTTGGTTCTAACTGGTCAAAGGCTTGTTTTAATCCAAATTCAACATCGGGGAGCCTCCGGGCCACAAATTAAGGAAATTCGAAATGTTGAAATTGGGGTGTCTACAGTTGCCCCTCTTTGGGCGTCATTTGATATCATGTTTGGATACGAATGACGTCCAAAGATTGAGACAGCCCAATTCGAGTCACGTCAAACCCTTAATTTCAAACACAAATGCAAGATGGCACATCCAATGCATGAGGTCGTGTCCTTTCGGACTGCCTACGTACCCTTTTCTACAGGGATCAGACCAGCGTAGTTCT
This sequence comes from Rhododendron molle, assembly GCA_025413875.1. NCBI lineage: Eukaryota > Viridiplantae > Streptophyta > Magnoliopsida > Ericales > Ericaceae > Rhododendron > Rhododendron molle. Next base: position 14,966,502 of record CM046398.1, on the reverse strand, counting down.
TTGGGGCAGATGCAAGCGCGTGTGATGCATGCACGAGAAAGATTGACAAGACCTTGACAAGATAAACGTGCCAAGGGGGGTCCACCTGTTGCTCTGTTTGATGGACGGAAAAAAAAATGCTAGCACGTGTGATGCATGCACGAGAAACGATCGACACAATTTTGATAAATACATGAAGGGGTCCACCTGTTGCTCTGTTTGGCAGACGGAAAAATGCAAGCACGTGTGATGCATGCATAAGAAAGATTGACAAGACCTTGACAAGATAAACGTGCCAAGGGGGGTCCACCTGTTGCTCTGTTTGACGGACGGAAAAAAAAAATGCAAGCACGTGTGATGCATGCACGAGAAATGATCGACACAATTTTGATAAATACATGAAGGGCCCACCTGTTGCTCTATTTGGTAGACGGAAAAATGCAAGCATGTGTGATGCATGCACGAGAAACGGTCGACACAATTTTGATAAATACATGAAGGGCCCACCTGCTGCTCTGTTTGGCAGACAGAAAAATGCAAGCACGTGTGATGCATGCACGAGAAATGATCGACACAAATTTGATAAATACATGAAGGGCCCACCTGTTGCTCTGTTTGGCGGACAAAACAAGGATAAGATAGCATCTGTAGGGTAGAAATACCTGCAAACCTATTGAAATTAGTATAAATAGACAAATTTTCAATCGACTATCAAGTAAAATACCACGTTGAGGAGCGTGAGCTCAAAATCATAACATCGACTAGAGTCTGCTTCTTGCAGTCTCGTTCGACGCGGCTGAAGTCAGAACCGAGATTGATTTTGTAAGAGGAAGGGGGGGTTAAGGAAGCTTCAGAAGCGAGAAAATGCACGAGACGACGGAGGATTGGCACGGGGGCCGAGGACAGAGCTGAGCGCTCAGAACCACTCCCAAGTGCTCGAGAGTGATCTCGAGCGCTCGAGACCACGGCTGGGGTCCACCGTTCTGTTCACCTTCTTCAACTGATCTGGGGGTTCAAAACCCACTCTCGAGCGCTTAAGAACCAGAGCACTGTGCGTCCTTTGATCCTTGTACGAACTCACCCTCTCTCTCAGGCAATCTCTCTCTCTCTCACTCAGACAACTCTTCTCCCTTACTTAATCAATCTCTCTCTTCACTGCTAATCACGGATCGAGCTCGCGACCTCGAGATTTCTACGATCTTCCGCTGGGCTGTTGTGTGCCAGGAGGTGCAGGTCAAGGGAAGGAAGAAAGGTTGGGGAGGAGAAGGGCAAGCTATGGCCAGAGACGGCGAGGAGACGACGCCCAGCCGCGGGGCGGCGGTGGTGGAGGTTGTGGTGGTGACGGAGGAGGCTAGCAGGGGCAGGAGCGAGGACGTGGCGAGGATGGAGGAGACTGGTGAAGTTCCAGAAGCGAGGGACGACGCTGGCGGAGGTGCGGTGGCAGTGAGGGGTGCTGGCGAGGGGCTGCCCAGCCGCGAGAAGGAGGTGGTTGCGGCAGCAACGGAAGGTGGGGGTGATGATGAGGTCACGCGGGGAGGGGATGGCCAGCTGGCCAGGAACGGCATAGATCACAGAGAGGGAGCGAGGGCTGACAGTAGTGAGACCACAGGTGGTGGAGGAGTTGCTACAGTGGTTGAAAAGGGGGTAGTTGGCGATGGGATCGGGAGAGAGGCGGCGCTAGGAAGGGATGGCGGTCTAGCCACGAGTAGCGGTGATTTGCGGGGGAGTGAGACGGGGGTTTCGGGTAGCGGCAGTGGTGCAATTGGCATTCCCGATACTCCTACGGTGGAGGATCTGCTCTTGGCCGCGGAGCGGGCCGGCGATGAGTTGGTGACAGCCAGGCGCGTCGTTGCGACACCAGTGCTGAGGACGACGGCTGCTGAGCCGAGGGTCGGGGACAGTGGTATTGGTGCTTCGCACCCGGTCCCGTTCTCGGAGGGGGACTTCTTGGACACCGCAAAGCCACAGGATATTCTGGATGCACTTGGTCTCGATGCTGGGGTGAGGGAAGTGTTGAGGGAAGTGTTGAGGGATGTGAGGACGACGGAGGATCAGGCCTCGGCGCTATTGCTAGGAGCGTTGCTCAGTGGTGCGGGGGTGGCGGCGGCGGATACGGGGCCGCCCGAGATGGTTGATTTGGGGGCAGAGGGGCAGGAGGAGGAGGAGGTGATCGAAGAGCGCGTTACAGCGGCCGACGAGGCGAAGGCCTACCTGGCCAGTGTACGTCTTGGGTTTGAGTCGGGGACGTACACTCCATGGTCACACTTCTTTGAGCCGACGGGGATGACCGGCTACGTTCCAGTCCGGGATGACTATCCTGAGGACTTGCTTCTTCGAGATCGAGCCACACACATCTCTTCTGGATGGACCACGGTATGATTTCAATGTTTTACTTCCTGCATTAGACTTGCTTCCTTGAATTATTGCGTTGCTTACTGATGCTATTTCTTTGCTCTGTTGAAACAGCGTACCAAAGATATTTACGGCCACGGAGGTTCAGGCCACTCATTGAAGTATTTCAGAGAGCTGCCTCGGAGGGTGCGCGAGTTGGTGGAGGAGGCTGGTTTCGAGCCATTCATGCAGCTGCTGACGGCGGTGAGGGTGGATCGTGCCGTTATGACAGCACTGGCAAAGTGGTGGTGGGATACCACCAACACGTTCCACTTCCGCTTCGGGGAGATGACAGTGACTCCTCTTGACTTCGCAGCTATTACTGGACTCCGGGTTGGAGGCGAGCCGATTCCTTTCGACCCGAGCATTGACTTGGATGATGCGGCTTTGCGGTGGTTCCTCGGACGGGTCCCGCGTCACAGCGGAGGGGTAGCGGAGTATGGCCAGTTCAGGAAGTACTGGGACCACGAGCCGGCGGACGACACTGAGGCGGCCCAGATGGCCAGGGCCTATCTATTGTACCTGTTCGGGGCTTCTCTGTTCCCACTCAGGCGATCTCGGGTTCATTTGAGCTATTTGGCGGGCCTGGTGGATCTGAGACAGGCCGGACGGTTCGACTGGGGCGGTGCTGCTCTGTGCACGCTCTACTGCTTTCTAGGAGCTGCCTCACGCGGGGTGGGAGACACCATCGGCGGGTACTGGAGGGTGATTGAGGTATGACTCAATGCCACTGCTTTGAATTGCTTTGATTGATTGATTTGAAAATGTACTGAACTGAATTGAATTGACTTCCAAAATATGCAGCTTTGGGCTTACGAGGTCTTGGGCATGTTCCCGCCCGAGAACACTTGCACAAATCAGAACTTGCTTCCGCGTGGACTTGCATGGGGCAAGGAGTACAGGAGAGCAAAAGAGCGACGGGGACAAGTGATGACTTTCCGGCGCTGGCTGGATAACATTATTGGGGTTACGGTACAAACATCGACCTTCCTTTCCTTTATGCTTTGTTGAAAAATGAAATCCCTTTGATCATTGATGCAAGATAACTGAATGCAGGTTCACTGGGACCGATGGGCCAGAGCGGAGGCTGCTTTCCTTTCGAGGAGCCGGGAGGTGACATGGAGCCGGGTCCTGTTGGAGTGCCCGCTGGGCTGGCAGTGGTACCTGGGGGATCGGGTGACACGGCAGTCACTCAGTTTTCCAGAGTTCATCGTGCCGAGGCCACTTCCTCCACGAGTGCAGAGGACTGAGACCTACACTCGAGCCGAGTTGGAGCAGTTCACAGTGCCAGATACTGATTTGGAGAGATACCTGCGGCGCACGCTGGACTACGCGACATACAGGGATAGGTACTTGGCCACGAGCTTGGGTGTGGAGAGGGAGTTGGAAAGGCGGATAGCAGAGTTCGAGGCCAAGAGGGCCAGGGGTGAGGCTGGAGACGAGACAGGAGATAAGGTCGGAGGGCGGGGCCACGGCGGTTGCTTTTCACATGGTAGGGGGTGAGGTGCTAGACCTCCTACTGGTGGGCGAGGTGCTAGGACTTCGGGACGAGGCGAGAGCAGCAAAGGGGCTCCGAAGGCAGCTGAGACGCCTACTCTTCCTGGGTTGCCGACGTTGGACTGGGTGATAGGGGTGAGGGACCCTTCTAGGGCACGGGCGATGTTGGACATTCCACACCTTCCGCAGCCGCGGATGCAGCTTCCTGCGCAGGTATACCACAACTTTGTTTCTTTCTGTGCTTCAAATGTTTCTTGTCCATGCACACATTGTTTTGACCTTTGGACCATTGTGCAGGTGCCGCGAGAATGGGCAGAGCAAGCTATCATGCTAATGGTGGGGATGCGGCAGTTGCTGAAGGACTGCGCCAAGGGGAGGACCCTCCAGACCAGACCTGTTCCTGAGCCTGCTTTACCTGTTGCTTCACAGGTATGAAAATGCATGCATATTCCTTTCATCGAATTTTAAAACGTGTATCAAATGAATAAATGCTCATGATATGCAGGTGCAGCCACGACGCCGGACTAGGACACAGTCTCAGGGCACCACGAGCCTTCCAGCTTCCACTAGCGCGAGAGGCCGGGGTAGGCAGAGAGCAGGGGTTGGGCAGTTCGAGGTGGTCCCTAGGGCAGTGTCTCGGCGGAGACCCACTCCTAAGGAGTCAGAGGAGGAGACGGAAGAGTCGCTCGAGTCACGAGCTTTAGGGTCTACGGACTCGATTACTGCCTCGGACCCTTCCAATGACGACGATGACGATGACGGCGATGACGAGGTTGAGAGCAGCGAGTCTGAGGGACATCAGCGAAAGAGGACTCGTCGGGCCTGAGCTTAGATTTTTGCTTTGCCATCTTTTTCCTTTTGCATGGGCCTACATGCCATCACAGTTGTAGCTTCCAGGCCTGCGTGCCTTGGTTTTGTTTGGGCCTGCGTGCCCCAGTAGGTAGGATCGGGCGTGTATTTGCCCCAGCTTATGTACTTCCTTCTTTACTCATTGTAGATGCCTTATTTATTTATGAAAAATTTGCACTCTTGTCCCTTTTAGCTTTTTCGCACTCCCGTCAAGAATTGTATTTTATGAGATATGTTCGTCTAGCTTTGAAGGAAGGTAAAGAGCACGCGAATTTCGGCCGATACTCTTAAAATGGAATAAAACTTGACACAACTAACTTGACTCATGGAATTTGACTTGGAATGACAGAAACGCCCTTAATGTAGAATTTGTGGTCATTATGGAAAACAGCGTCCGATTTTGACGCGACAATGGGACTTGAGCGTATTTGATCACGGTATATGCCTTTAACGCCACCATGAACGATGAAATAGAGGCGTTTGAGGGTGAAGATTGATTCCGTAAGTTTTGGCGTGCGTTTGACCGCTTCACATAGTCATCAGCACACGTTAAGATTTGCATACACCCTCGGACTCTAACAAACGCTCTTGACACGAATTTTGATACGTCGACGGGAAGGAAACCATGGAGATTTTGAGGTTTTTCAAGGGACACACATGAACACTTGGACAAACGGATAACTGGACCTGCTGTATTCCCTTAAAAAATAGGTTGAAACTTGTTAAACTGGAAGAACAGAGCTTGGGATGCCATCTTGGGACCAAAAACCAAGGAAGAAAACCTGCTGTCAAAACTGCAGAACTCTCGAGCGCTCGAGAGTGTTGTCGAGCGCTTGGGAATTCACTCCCGAGCGCTCGGGGAGTGCTGTGATCTGCAGACTTGTGTTCTTTTCCAAGATCATTTCCCAACTCTACCATGTCGTTTTCTTCTGCATGCACCCTTCCCAGACACCTTGTAAATGCCCTTGGACTGCTTTCCAGAGGTCAGTGGTTTCCCAAGCAAGACTAGTGGATTTCCAATGTTTTCAAGCATTCCAAAGTTTGAATCTTGAAAAGGTTTTGAAAATGTGGAACTTGATGAGTTTCAAGGCTGGTGGGGAAGTGGTGTTGTCTCCCCTAGGCCTCTATAAATACCCAGAGTTGCTTTGGTAAGTCACTCACAACCCATTCCATCATTCTTCTCCCAAAACTTCCTTTTCTCATGGCCTTGTTGAACCAAGCCTTACTTCGCCCTTGGTTGGACAGCCTCGAGGGCATCGATTGGCTGAACTTCCGAGGGCATCACCTTCATGCCTTGAAGTATCTCCGTGAGGTCGCAATTCGCCCTATCTTGCTGCACGCAGTTGTACGCTTTTGGGATCCCGAAGTGCACGTTTTTCGCTTTGGTTCTCAAGAGCTATGTCCCACCGTCGAGGAATTCCATGCCTACCTGGGGAGCCACGACTCCACCGAGCCAATTGTTCCAATGCTTAGGGAGAGCATGAAGAACATCCTAAAAACCAAGCTGGGCGTCAGTGGGATCTGAGTTCTTGACCCGGGGTAGCGCTATCAACATCGTGCAGCTATACGAATTCAGTCCACCTGGAGACTTAACAAACTTCGAGTATCAAGGTCACCGAATGACAGCTTTGTTGTATCTGCCTCTTAGCGGCCTTCCTGCTGGTTCCGCCTGTTGGTCAGCCCAATTCTCTATTGATTGGAGTCACTGTTCAGATTGAGGCTCGCAAGGATGTTGTGCCTTTGGTCCTTGCTGAGACCTTGATGGGGTTGGATGCTGTCCATGCCGGTCGCACAAGGGTTTTTGGTGGCAGCCCGCTGTTGCTGCAGGCTAGGGACCTCACTCAGCTCTCCTTTTTCTATTTCTCACATTCATTTTACCTCGACACTCGGTTTAGGCTTTATCTGGCTCCTTACTTGTTTTCTCTCTTTTTCTGACAGATATGGCTTTGTGACAAGCTGAACTTGCTGACCCCTCCGGCCAATGACTGGTGGTACTGGGCTGGCGGATGGAATCGTCCTTTCCAAGTGATGTACAGGCATGAGGATGACTGGGCTGACTTCTTTGCTTCCCTAAATGATGATGACATTGCTTGGCGTTGTCATTGGCTGAGGCTTCCTGCGATGACCGTGAGCAACATGGGCTCACCACAGGTGTTCGTGGCAGGCTTGGCTGGCTTCACTTTCTATTCACCCTTCCGCATCCTTCGTCAGCTTGGGCTCAGCCAGGACGTGCCGCCGCAAGGATCTGAAGTGCTTCGTCTCCCTCCCTTTACCATTCTGGATCTTCGGAGTTATGTTCGAACTTGGGAGGCTTGCAGAACTGAGCCAAACGACCCACTTTTCTCAATTGCTTCAACCGGAAGGTACCGCAAATGGCTAAGGAGAGATGTGGAAGCAAGGAGGGGTTAAAAGCTTACTTTGCCAGTTTTTGAAATAAAAGTTAGGTCTCGTTGTGTGTTTTTCCTTTTTCATGCTCAGCCTGTAATAAAGAAGTAATCTGAATAAAATCGACTGTTTAAGGGTTTCCCCCTTTCGGTTCGTTAATCGCATGCACCTTGAGAGAAAGCTTTTTGACTTGTCAATTTGGACTTTGATTTTGGAATTTAGGACCGAACCTCAGAGTGAGATTGCCTACGTATCCCTTAAGAAAGGGAATCAGGCCCATATGTAGTTCGGGCTAGGGTTCACTCGGGTATTAACACTCTCCTTTTTGTGCTCTAAATTTTGCCTAGTACCGCCCTTTCGGGTTTTCGGCCTAGCGAGCTCTTTTTTGACTTTTTGCCCTAACTTTTGCCTAGGCCGCCCTTTCGGGTTTTCGACCTAGCGGGCTTGCTCTAATTTTTGCTAGGGACTGTCCGCCTTTGCGATTTTCGGCCCACCGCTTGAGTTGATCCAAATTGACAAGGTTTGAAAATTCGTTGCCGTCGAGGTCGATGATTGATGCCGCTCCTCCGGAAAGGATAGACTTGATGATGTACAGTCCGGCCCATTTCGGTCGGAATTTCCCTCGTAGGTCAAAGATCGGTGCACGGACTTCCTTGACTACCATGTCCCCTTCTTGCAAGTCCCTCGACTTCACTTTCTTGTTGAATGCTCGGGCGATTCTTCGCTGATAGCCCTGAATGTGGTACAATGCTCGCAGCCTCCTTTCGTCAAACAACATGAGCTCTTCGAGCCTTCCACTGATCCATTCGGCCTCATCTATTCCTTGTTCAGCCATGACTCTGAGCGATGGAACTTCCAGCTCGATGGGGAGAACGGCCTCCATACCGTATACCAAGGAATAGGGTGTTGCCCCTGTCGGTGTGCGGATAGATGTCCGGTATCCCCACAAAGCTAGTGGTAGCTGCTCGTGCCAATTCCTGGCTGATTCGACAGTCCTTTCGAGGATCGACTTGATGGTCTTATTGGCTGCTTTGACTGCCCCATTCGTTTGCGGCCGATAAGTGGTCAAGTGATGCACTTGAATCTTGAATTCGTCAAAGAGCTCTAGGACTTTTCCTTTGAAGTGAACGCCATTATCAGATACGAAGGCTTGAGGGACTCCATACCGATAAATGATGTTTTGCCTAATGAAGTGAGCCACTTGAACTGCCGTCAGAGTCTTGTACGAAGCTGCTTCAACCCACTTGGTGAAATAATCGACCGCGACCAAGATGAACCTGTGACCATTAGAAGCCGCGGGCGTGATCCTTCTGATGACATCAATACCCCAGGCAGAGAACGGCCATGGTGTCGCCATCGAGTGTAACTCCGAGGGCGGGACATGTATAAGATTGGCGTGAATCTGGCATTTATGACATCGGCGCACATACTCAATGCAGTCTGTCTCCATAGTCGACCAATAGTAACCCAACCACAGAACTTACTTTGCCAGCATCATTCCACTCATGTGGGGTCCACAAACACCTTCATGAACTTCTTCCATTACAGCTCTCGTGTCGTCACCGTGAATACATAGCTTATGGACTCCGCACGGAGATCGTCGGTACAATTGTTCACCACAGATGATGTATTGAGACGCCAGTCGTTGTAAAGCGATCCGATCCTTCTTGGTTGAATCTGCAGGGAACTCTCCCTTTTCGACGAGATTCCAAATATCGTGAAACCAAGGAAGCCCGTCATCAAGCTCGTCGATGTTCATGACATACTTGTACACGTGTTTCCCTCTCTGCTCAATCATGACAGGCCTCAGCTTTACCCCAATCGGAAGTTCCAGCATATATGCCAAAGTTGCTAGTGCATCGGCGAAGCGATTCTTCATCCTCGGAACATGCGTGAAAGTCACTTTCTGAAAAATTGGGATGAGCTCATCGAGCTGCTGATGATACGATTTCATCTTTTCGTCCCTAACTCTCCATTCTCCGTTTGCTTATGACACAACCAGATTAGAATCCCCAACAACTTCTAGTACTTTGACTCCAATTTCCAGTGCGGCTTCCATTCCCACAATGCATGCTTCGTATTCCGCCTCGTTGTTCGTGACTTTGAAGTTCAGCTTGAAAGCGAGGGGAATATGTGACCCCTCAGGCGAGAGCAGCAGTATGCCAATCCCAAAGCCCTTCTGGTTAGCAGCTCCGTCGAAGTACAACGTCCCTGTTTCATCGACAGCACTCATCACATCTTCGTCGGGAATTGAAACTCCGTGTGTTCTGGCCCCCCGATCGGGCGGTCTGCCAAAAACTCAGCAACTGCTCTTCCTTTCACTGACTTGCGGGTGACGTACTTGATTTCAAATTTGGCCAATAAGAGCAACCAACGTGCTAACTTACCGGTAAGCGTTGGCTTCTCGAACAGATATTTGAGGGGGTCCATCCGAGAAATCAGTATCACCGAATAAGACAGCATGTAGTGTCTCAATTTCTTTGTGGCCGACACCAGCGCCCAGCACGTCTTTTCCAATGAAGTGTATCGCTCTTCGCTCCCCACCATCTTCTTGCTCAGGTAGTAGATTGCCCTTTCAACCCCCATCATCTCATTCTTGCGCGAGCATGCACCCCATTGACGAGGGCGTGACGGACAAGTACAGGATCAAAGGTTTTCCCGGGACGGGCGGCATCAAGATTGGCGGATTCTGGAGATAAGTTCACACTGCTTCGAAAGCCTTTTGACACTTATCATTCCACTCGAAATTCACATCCTTCTTGAGCAGATGAAACAACGGTTCACAGGTCAGAGTCAACTTGGCGATGAATCGACTAATGAATTGAATCTTTCCCAAGAAACACCGGACTTCCTTCTCGGATTGAGGTGGCTTCATCTCAAGAATGGCTTTAATCTTAGAAGGATCCACCTCGATCCCCCTGGTCGTGATCATGAACCCTAGCATTTTGCCAGCGGTGACTCCGAAATTGCACTTTTGTGGGTTGAGTCGCATCTTGTACTTTCGGATCCTTTCAAAGAACTTCCTCAATGCTGGGAGATGTTCTTTCCTTTCCTTTCCCTTCACTATCATGTCATCGACGTAAACCTCGACCTCCTTGTGAATCTTGTCATGCAATAGTGTGGTAGCACCCCTCTGATACGTAGGACCGGCGTTTTTCAATCCGAATGGCATAACCCGATAACAATATGTCCCCCACTCAGTGATGAATGTGGTTTTTTCCCTGTCCTCCAGAGCTAGGAGAATCTGACTGTACCCCGAGAAGCCATCCATGAAGGATAGTAGGGCGTGCCCGACAGTGTTATCAACAAGCATGTCTATATGCGGCAATGGGAAGTCGTCCTTAGGGCTCGCTGTGTTCAGATCTCTGAAATCGACACACACTCTGATTTTTCCGTCCTTCTTGGGGACAGGAACGATGTTGGCTACCCAAGTGGGGTACTCCGTTACGATTAGAAAATCGGCGTCGATTTGTTTTGTGAGCTCTTCTTTTATCTTTAATACCCAATCGGGCCGCATTCTTCTTAGTTTTTGCTTAACGGGCTTCGCGTCAGGGTAGAGAGGGATTCTGTGCTCGACTATTTCTGGGTCGATTCCGGGCATGTCCGCATGGGACCAAGCGAAAACTTCTTTGAATTCTTTTAGCAAATCTGTGAGCTCTTGAAGCTCACTAGGAGACAGTCCGGAACCGACCTGAACCAATCGAGGGTTCTCCTCATCACCCAAGTTCATTGAGATTGTTTCTTTTTTTAAAGGCTGAGCATGCCTTTCATTTTCGCGATCGATGAGGGAACGAACCTCCTTGGGGATGTCCCCATTGAGATCTATTCCTTCAATGTCGGGGTCCAAACAGTTTATTTCAAAAATCGGCAAGTAAGCGAAAACATCATCCATTTCATTAACCAGTTCAGCAGACGGGGGGAATACAGCGGTTGACTCGAATTCAAAGTAAAAGCTACGATGTGGAGGGCCGATGGGCACAAACTCCGACTCTGTGCTAGACGACGAGTCAGTGTCGGACTCGGACTCAGACTCAGACTCAGACTCAGACGTGAGTGCGAGTTACATGTGGTACAAAAGTGCAATTGTCATAAACGCCTACAGCCTCCACAATGAGTTTGGAAGGGTCTTCAACTTCTTCTTCATCTCCGAGCATCAGCACAGCAGGATCTTACATCATACCCCCTGATTCCTCGCCCTCGAACAGGAATTGGAGACGGCCCAAACTAAAAGCCTCCAGCCAGTCAAATGCCTCAGATAGCTCCTCTACCTTTGCAGCCTCTTCATCACTCTCCCATGTATCATTGGCAAAGATCTCGAAGCCAAGATACTTCATTTTTGTTTCGAGGTCCACAAATGGCTCAGGTTCTCCTTGGTACAGCGCCTCCTTCAATTTCATCTCCGTTGCACGGCCCCGGGCGCGATTGCGCCATTTCCTTGCCGAGTCGCTTTTCTTGGCCTCATGTCCTAGACCAAAACGCTCGTTACTTCCAGGGAAGTCAGGGAACTCAGGGACTCCTTGAGCATAAAGTCCCAAGCCCATACCCGGCAGATATTTCATCCGTTTCATAATTTCCAACGCTGCGGAGCTCACCAAGAAACCGTCCTCGGCCCGGATGGTACACACTTTCGAGGTCATAACTGCAAAGCCCCCCATGGCAATATCTTCCTCTCCATGCATAATCTCTAGCAACGGGGAATTGTCCTCGGAGTGCGGACGAATGCCTGAGTCTCCATGGATGATCAGGGTTCCAGAATCCAAACCCAAGATGAGTTTCTGATGCAACGTTGAGGGCACACCCATGACATCCGAGCAATGAAGCCAAGGCCTTCCCAACAGGAGATTGAACGATGCAGGAACTTCCAACACACAGAATTCGACGGTGGTTTTAAACTTGCCAGTCGCGAGTTCCAAGTTGATTGTCCCCAAAACATCACGGCATGTATTATCATAAGCACGGACACCCAAGTCTGACGGCACGAAGTCTTTGTTCTTGAGGCCTAGGCAATAAGCGGTGCAGAGTGGACATACGTTAATGGCTGAACCATTGTCTATAAGAATCGCAGGGATCCATTTTCCGAGACACTTCATCGTCACTTGCAGTGGCTTGTTATGGTCAGTTCCCTCAGGAGGGAGATCCTTTTCTGTGAACGACAGACTGTGCTGGGTGAAGTTCGGGGTTATAAGGGCAATGAAAGCTTCTGGGGCAATGTTAGAGGGAACCTCGAACCTGGAAAGAGTGTTTACGAGCCTGCGACGGTGCTCGCGGGAGGCAGCTAACACTCCCCACATGGACATGCAAGCGGGGTTTCCTGGAGTTGACGGATAATGGGATCGGCGGAGGCTTCGGGTCAGATTTAGGGAATGAGTTGAGGTCGATGGACAGTTTGGGCTGGGTAGGTGGGTTAGGTTTAGTGGAGCTTGAAAGGTCATTTGGTGGAGCTTGAGGGATGGGAGTGTTCGGGTTTGTGGATTTGACAGGGGCATTTTGCTGCGGCGGAGGGGCTCGGGATGAGCTACCCTGCTGGAGGTTGGTAGGTTGGTAGACTCTTCCACTCCTGGTAAGATTGCTAACTGTTTTGGGAATGGGCTCCCACCAAGTACCTTCCCAAAAATTGAAGAAGTCAAAGTCGCAGTCATCCGCTTTACGTTTCCCTTTGTCAAGTGCTGTCTTTTCCAAAGTTTCATTGAGAGTTTCCATTTCCAGGGCGTGCCAGATGTTCTCCTCCTCCAGAGAATTCCAGAAGTTGACATTGTTGCTGCTGTTGTCATTGCTGTTGTTGCCAGCCTGCAGAGATCCTTCATCCAACATGGCCTTATTGATAGTCAGCTCCTCACCGTGAATCCACACATTCACCAATTCAGACTTTCCCCACAGGTCTTCTGGACCCAATACACAGATGTTGGGCTCATCAGGGATTTCGACTACGGGCTTGGGGAAGGACTCCTCGATGATGTATTCCTGTGGGAGGAAGAGATAGTCCATGGCGCGATCCAGAGCATCGGAGTTTCGAGTGAGGTTGACAATGGTCCTGGCGTTGAGCCTTGAGAACATGCGGGGGCTCATCAGATCCATTTCTTCCACCGCTTCCTCTTCTTGGAAAAGGTACGCCAATGATGTCTCATCTAGAGGGTCAGAATCATCCATCCAGTGCCATCCGTTAGGTTCGGGGTCCCATTCCCATTCGTCTTCCTTCTCGACAGGTTCAGGTTCCATGAACAAAGTAAATAGAGAATACCCATCCAACGGGTCAGCCATCATCTCCTCCCAGTCCTGCCTCCATTCTCCATGTTCCAATTCCTCAACATGGTCGGGATTAAGTGCCGCGGGCCAAATTCCAGTGATAAGAGCCCTGTCTTCTACCGCCAAGAAATCTTGCACTAAGTCTTCCCACCTTCTCTGAAAGTCCCATTCCACAGTTTCCAATGCACAGACGGCATCCTCAACTGGCAACTCGACGGTTGGCTTGGGTTGGGTATCAGGAATGATGTAATGGCTAGGGTTAAAGGGTTGGTTTATGGAGATAAGGTTGGTGCGGGCATTGGAGTGCTTTGGGAGTGGGTTTGAGACGGTGTTAGGTTTTTGTGGTGGCAGAGGGAGGGTTTTGTTATCGATCAGATCCTAAATAGCGTGGCGAAGGCTGAAGTAGTTGTCGGTTAGGTGGCCCACGTTCTGATGATAGGCACAATATGCATTAGGGTTGTGGGAAGCAGGGAGTTTTTGAGGTAAGGGAGTAGGGGTAAGTGGTTTGAGGGTGCCGCTTTCGACCAATTTCTCGAGCACGGCGGAAAGAGGTGCTGAGAACTGAGCAAAAGTGCGAGGCTAGGTACGTGGTTGACTGGTTTGGGTGGCCATTTGGTTCACCAGCTCGGCTTGGGTTGTGTTTGTGGAGGTGTTGGGACGGTTGGTGTAGTTTGAGTTACCAAACAGAGCGTTGCTGTTTCCGGAGTAAACCTTCTTGGGCTTGGGAGTAGGCTCGGGCTTGTCGAGGATCCCTAATTGAATTGCTTCTTCGACGGCTAAGCCTGTATCGAAGAATGCTTTAAAGTCTGAGCATGCTTGGGCCATAACCATATGCCTTGCAAGAGTGGGTTGAAGGTTACGGACAATCATCCGGATTGGTCCCTATCGCTCGGCCTATCTTTCATCTGCGCCGCCTTTGCTCTCCACCTTTTCACGAAATCGGCAAAGGCCTCCTTTGTTTCCATCTTCGTTGACTCCAATTCACGAGTGGTCACCTCCAACTAAATGTTATAGTCATACTGCGCCACAAAAGCCGTGCATATATCCTCCCAAGAACGCTTCTTTCTCTCATCCAGTGAAGTGAACCAGTGCAGAGCATGTCCCACGAAAGTCTGCGAGAACATCTGTGCCATAGCATCCTTCTCGACTCCCCACATGGAAAGTGCTCCAATGTATCCCGTCAGGTGTGCCTTTGGATCTCCTGTTCCGTCAAACTTACCGAAGTCGATTGGCCTGAACTTATCTGGAAGCTTTGCGTTAGGAAACAGGCAAAGCTTATTGATGTCAAAACCAGTCGACGCTATCTTCTCATTTCTTGCGACGGATTCTTCTAGTTGGGTGAGTTTTGCCAAAACCGCTGCCATCTCGAGGTTTTGCGGATTTTCCAAATCAAAGACTAGCTGCTCTTGCTCTTGGTTCGGATTCGGGTTAGGGTTAGGATTGAAGTTTAAGTTGGGAATTGGATTTGGGTTTGGAATTGGATTCGGGTTAGGAACTGGAATCGGATTAAGAATTGGGTTGGGGTTTGGGATTGGATTTGGGTTTTGAGGTGGAAGGCGTCTTGCAACTCTAGTAATCATCATCATGACTTGGGCAATTTGGTTATCGGTGCGTTCACCCAGGCATTGGATACCCTCTCTGATCTGTCCCATTTCTTCGTACAGATTTCCCGGGTTTGGGTTAGGATTTGGATGAGGATTGGGAATGGGATTTGGATTCGGATTTGGCTCGCCTCCGCTTGGGTTTGGGTTTGGGTTGCCTCCGTTTGGGTTGACATTTGGGTTAGGATTAAGGTTCGGATTGCCAGCATTCGGGTTTAGGTTACCTCCGTTTGGGTTTAGCGTGGGGTTCGGGTTTGGGTTTAAGCCTCCGATTAATAGATCCATTTCCACCCCCAAATCTGATACACTGACGGAGTCTGCTTGCAGTTGGAGCCGTTCCAATCTCTGTCCCAAGGGTCTGGTCCAGGAGGGTATGATGTTCTTCTTTTTCGGCCCAATTGCTCAGAACTGACAGCAAAGCAAAAACTTGTGCTCAGACGCGGTTCCTGCTTGCATTTTTATGAAATTTGTGCATGATTTTTGGAAAATGAGTGCCTCATCGTCACCGTCATCGACTCCGATTTTTCTGAACAATCGACTTACTGAAGGTTGCCTTGATCCTTAGACTTTTGTGGTGTATCCTCATTTAGAAACGGTCGATTCCCAAAGATGCTAAAATAAGCTAAGCATTTGGCTAATATTCCATCGACAATTTGACCATTGGTTCGGAATGGCTCAGGGTGAACGATGTGATACGATAATCGAAGTGGCGTAAGCGGTACACTTGCTTTTAGCCTGGATGGTGTTGGCATCACAATGTTTTGCTCCCCTATCATTCCTTTCCTTTGGTTAAATCTCGGTTAAACACTAGTCAAGGACTGAGCAAAATTTTAGTTTCCTCTAGGTTTGAGTTCGAGGACTCATGTGATTTAGCAACACGCATTAGGGTGCATGACTCTTCATCGGGTCTTGGCAACCTTCTGAAGACTGCGCGAGCGAGTCCCGAGAATCGTGGCTGACAACATGATGATGATGCAAGATACAACGCAGCACTTAAATAGATTATAACACGTAGTCCTACCCTGCAGGCCCCTGTCCTAGTTTGGGAGGTTCTACGGCTTGCTAAACATGTACAAAGGCCGGGTTTTGGCTTGAAGAAGGTACCCCGGACTAGAGTCAAAGTATACCTCCCGTTATTGAGCGTACACCCAGTAACGGTACAAACGGTAGGGATGTGTAACGCCCCGGATTTTGGGTACGTTAAATAGACATTTTATTGAATAAATTAAGGAGAGTCTAGCTCATTATTACAACATAAGTCTCACAAGAGTATTTTTATTCAAATGAGGGGATAATCTAAGGTTAACTACTGCTCCGCCTCTTCCTCCATCCTTGCAAGCTCCTCGGCTCCAAAGGCTTCCAAGGTGTACTGTTCCTGCTGCTCATCTATAAAATCTGACACATTATACCAGCGTCGCCCCCAGTATAATATGTCAGGGTCACCAAAAGGTAACACCGTGAGCTACAGAAGCTCAATAGAATAATCCAACCCGCTAACCCATAACTTACAACAAAGAGTCATATAAATGATTACACATGCTCATTAAACAACATAATTAACCATGATACATCCACAATCACTATCTTGCTTACGTTGGTGTCATGCCTTTCTTGGTTCTCCTACGCGACTCATCGTATTGTGTCACCATTTTATTTTAAAAATCATTTCTCATTCAACGGGCTACCAAGTCCGGCCACGTTACAAAATCTCGCATTGGCTCCTCTCCGCGGATAACCAAGCCCAATTACCAATGAAGCTACCACGTCCGGCTCCATTAGCAATCTACACAATGGGCTACCAAGTCCGGCCTCATTGTGGTTTTCGCAAGTCCGCACAAAGGGCTACTAAGTCCGCCACCTTGCGGGTTTTCACAACTCACATAAGGCTACCAAGTCCGGCCATTGTGTAGTCTCAAAATCCTTTTTATCCATATCAACCACTCCTTAAGTGTCATGTTTCTACTTTTTGGTTCTCGTGTCTCGTAGTCATGCATAGACTCCGCGGCGGGACAAATCACTTTAAAGAAATCTTGAAACTAAACTAGCAAGATCATCCAACTCTATATTACCTAATTGTACTCAAATTATTTCTTAAAACCACTTATGTTTTATCAGTAACAAGTAGTGCATACATGTTCATAATCATCCTCAAGACAATAATATATTATGAAAAAAATCCATTCTTTCTTCCTTTGTGGGATTTAAAACAACATGTGGTTATTGGCGTAGAGATTCATTATTTGACATGCTCATTCTTCTTTAGTACTGTAGTAAAACAAGTTTTTGCTAACTAGCTTTGATACCTTAACCGTTTAACTCATGTTTAGAAATTTACTATACATACTTAAGGTAAGTATAATCCAAGCAAGTACATAGCATGTCCATAACCATTACTTAAAGCATAACGCCACATGTGCGGACGCCCTTGGGGTGGTAATCCACCATATGCTTTGTTATAATACCACAAGTAATACAAGCAATGGAATATAAGCTTATAGTTAAGTTAAAAGATCAACATGCGATTACTTCTACACGACGTTATATCTTAAGTCGATTCTAATCATGCTTAATCATCCGATATTAAGTTTACTAACTATCATGCATCCAACGTTCTAAAACATAAACTATCATTATCATGCATACTAACTAACATAAGTACCTATACTTTGGAGAAATGGGTACGGAAGATTCTACCTTGATCCGAAACTAGTCGGGGCCGAATTAGCTAGGTTGGAATTTCCTACGGACGGAGTAACGGCTTAGGAGGTGGCCTTCGTTAGCTTCGAAAGAGAAAGGTTTCTCTCGAAACTTGATCTTGACTACTAGACTACTACTTTTGGATCGAAAGGGTGGTCGTAGGCGGTTTAGTGGCGGCACTAGAGGTGTTTCTTGAAGCCTAGGGAAGAACCTCAAGAACACTCAAGAACACTCAAGAACAAAGCTAAACTACAAGAATACTTATGCTTCCTAGAGAGAGAAGTTGGAGGTTGGAATGGTGTGAGTTAAATGAGAAGAATGGAGTCCTATTTATAGGCAAGCAAGGGCTCTCCCTCCCCCTCAATGGCCGGCCTTCTCTCTCTCTCCAAATCCCATGGATTTTGTCATGATCCAAGTGATGTCATGCCTTGAAAGACCATCCAAAGACCTTCCTTGTTCTTCCTTCCAAACAAGGACTTGGTTTAATCTATTCTAATGGGGTTTTGGTCCAATCAAGTCCTTGGAAATTATAGGAAAATGGTTTTGGTTGTCCTTTGGAGTGAAAGCACAAGAAACCCTAGATTTCATGGTACATTGTGATGCAAGAAAGTCTAGATTCGGTTTGTACTTGGATTGCACACATCACTCTCTTTCTCCCTCTCCCATCCGAATTCTCTCTCTCTCTCTCAATCTCTCTCTCGGCCTCTCTCTCCTCCTCTCTCTCTCTCTCTTTGGTACATTGGACTATGTATATTTATATATATATATACAACTATATACATATACAAGGACAAGATGGCCTATGCTAGGTCAATCCACTTGCACACACATATCACACACTCTCTCTCCCTCTCCATCCGAATTCTCTCTCTCTCTCTCTCAATCTCTCTCTCGGCCTCTCTCTCCTCTCTCTCTCTTTGATACATTGTACTATGTATATTTATATATATATAACCACATATATATATAATAAAAGGACAAGATTGGGATGACAAATGAAAGAGTGAGGATTTAGGCTTGGAAGGATTGTACAAGAATTGAAAATGTATTTAGGACATTTAGTACATAGATTTTGTAGGAAAAGATCACTAAGGTACAATGGAAGAGCTAGGTCAATTCAAGGTACCATCTCCCTCCCGCTCTGTCCTTCTCTGTCTCTCTCTCTCTCCCTCTCCCTCTCTCTCGTCTCTCTCTCCTCTCTCGGCACTCTCTCTCCTCTCTCCCTCTCTCTCTCTCTCTCCCACTTGTTTGTACTATAAAAGAGTATACAAATAATAATATATATATATGTACTTTGGGTTATTCATAAAATCACATTTTTAAGTAATATGGGTTTTTCTAATTATTGAATTCTAATACACACATGCACATATACAATATAACATATATGCATATCTATATATATATATATATATATATATATATATATAAGTACATACATATAATATGTAAAGTCTAGTACTTCTCAATCTAGGCTAGGTATGGGAGAATCCCATATCCAATTAAGTATTCTACTTCATCCAAAGTACTATGTACTAACCTAATAATCTAATGAACAAATCTTATTTTATTGGATTTCACACATGCCAAATCTATTAATTAAATCATTCTAGCACATGATTGTCAAGACTAACTATTATCCAAAGGATAATACTTTCCCTAGCGGTTAATAACCAATGGGTAATAATGGCTAGGATTCTAGTCTATCGTCCAATGGTTAATAAAATTCCTAACGGTTATTATCCAACGGTTAATACTAAAAGTGTAATACTTTGTAATTAAGCACTAAACTAATCTAATCTCGCACTTAGGAGATGAATCAAGGTTTACCTATTGACCAATGGGTAAAGGAAACTCTAGGTCAAACGCCAAGGCAAGGCGTGAGCGTGGCCAAGGCGACCGGTGGCAAGGCGGTGGCAGCGGTGGCAAGGCACGGTGGCCAACAAGGCCAAGGCACCGATGGCTAGCCCAGCTGCCGCCAAAGCGACCGGTGGCCAAACAAGGCCAAAGCAGCCCGATGGCTAGCGGCCGCGGCGCCAGCGACCGTGGCAAGTAGTAGCTGCGGCGGCCAAAGCACTGTGGCCAAACAAAGGCTGTTGGCGGCCAGCGACCTGGCTGCAGCGGCGCAAGGCGCATGAGCATGGCAAGGCTGAGCATGGCCAAGGCGGCGTGAGCATGACCAAGGCAGTGTGAGCCAAGGCGGCGTGAGCACGGCCAAGGCGGCGTGAGCATGGCCAAGCGGCGTGAGCATGGCCAAGGTAGCATGATCATGGCAAAGCGGCGTGAGCATGGCCAAGGCGGCCTGGCAAGCGCCAAGGCAAAGCGTGAGCATGGCCAAGGCGAGCAAGCGTGACTCGATGCCAAGCGGCAAAGACTGATGGCGGCGAGGCGAGCAACCCGACAGCGACGCCAGGCGAGGCGCGCACCGACAAACAGCCAACGGCAAGGCAAAGCGGCGTGACATGAGCCAACGGCAAGGCAAGGCAAGGCAGTGACAGCGGGCCGACGCCAAGGCAAGGCGGGCCGATGCCAAGGCGAAAGCAAGCGCGGCAATTGCCCGACGCCAGCTAGCCAAGCCAAAGCAAGGCAGCCAAGTCAACGGTCAAGGCAAAGGCCGAAAATTAACCACTTTGGCATCGATGCAACGCTTTAGTTAGGGAAACGTAACTAAGCCAGACGGTAGTTAGGGTTGGCTAACTAATCGGTTAAAAGCTAACTATGCTTGCTAAGTAGGATTTCCAGCCGAGAAAATAAATTCTAGGATTTTACTACAATTACTAAGTAACTATACCAAGGTCTTAATAGGCATACTCGTCTTTTAGAGAATGACCTTAATGCCCGGGCGATGAATTCCAACCTCCTAATTCATAAACCTAATTATGACGGATTATTAATCGCAAAAAAGGGATTTATAAAATAAAGAATTTTCAAATATAACAATAAAATTTTTATCAGTCAATAACGACCGATTTTTGGATGTTAAAAAAGAAATCCAAGTATTAAAATAAAAATTCAAATTTTTAGCGAAATTTTTATTGGCCAAAAATCAGGGTCGTTACAGGATGACTCATCACGGTCGAGGATTGCTGAGCATTCCGGGATTCCCTATCATCGGCAAGCCGGGTAGGATTGCCGAAACACAACAGCGGGGCTGCACAAGATATATATGCAAAAATGGAAAATGAAATAAAATAATTTTGAAAAATCCCACAAACATTTTTCAAGCTTGGCTTACAAGTTTAATTGATATTCAGGAAAAGCGGGCCGTTTCATCAACAAACCAACTTTTTCTCAAGTATCAATTAAACATCCCCAGCAAAGTCGCCACTGTGGGCTACCACAGCCCCGGGTGGAATCGGGGCGGCCCGAAAAAGAAGCGCCACACCGTTTTTGGATTTTTGAAAAATCTTGAAGAGTCGCCACCCGGATTTGTGGTTCGCCACCCGAGAAACCGTCTTATTCGAAAAAAAAAGGTTGATTTGAATTGGAAACCAGAGATTTAGGAAAAGGGTTCGGGAGCCACGTTACGAGGGGGGAAGGGTTTTACGGCACCCCCCTCGCCCGATTTGAAATCGGTCTTTACTAGATATTTGTGGGATTTTTCAAAGGATTTTATTTCATTAAACAGTTAGCATGCATTTACAAATACATCGGGTACAGAGGAGTGCATGCATGTGCATGTGTACAGTGAGTAAATGAGGAATGGTAATGAAATGCAAAGATGCTAGAAGCTGGGAGACCCTGTCATTGATTCACTCTCGAGCGCTCGGAAGTACTCCCGAGCGCTTGGGAGTAATGCATGCCCCAACCTGCAAACTTTGTTAGCACAACGGAGTGTAGCAGAATACAATACTGGAAATGTAAACTACAATGATCTCTCAGATGATACAGATTCAACATAGGATTTATTAGACTGAAATCAGGCCCTCTTCTTCCAAGCCATGCATCCTTACTCTCCTCAAAAGTGATTTAACAGCTTTAAAGGGAAAAAGAGGTACATGCGTGGACATGCAAAGACAGTATGGTACATAAACTAGAAGAAAAATGGACTGGGCTTGCATGCAAGCACTCTCGAGCGCTCCAAAGTGATCTCGAGCGCTCGGGAGTGGTTTACATCCCAGAATTGACTTCAACCACTCAATATAGTATACTGCACATCATACCTTATACTCTTGAGATGTGAAAGTCTGTCTTTTTAGATCTGGAGTGAAACCCTCTTGTATGTTTTTAAATAAAAATAACTTTCTTTGTTTCTAAAAAAAATGAAGATCTTTTGAACAAACAAACCCCAAGAGGATAGATCTGAATGAAAACACTTTTTTACTACCCATGCATGTCCATTTGAATGCTTAAAAGAAGGAGGCTGGACTGTAACCACTCTCGAGCGCTCTAGAGTATTCCTGAGCGCTCGGGAGTGCTTCCAGTAAGCTGGTACAAAAAAAAAATGCATTTGCACCCCTTTGCTCTTGTTTTAACACTGAAGTCACTCAACCCACGCTCAGTATTAAAGACTGAGAGGGCTGAGGGACCTCCCTCAGAGAGGAAAACAGCCCTGTTCTGCTTGATACTAAGATAACAAGCTTCTACCTTTTTAGTTTAAGACCTTGCTCCTTGGAAAAAGCTTCAGAAAGTGGGATAAGAAAGGGAGATCAGGAAGATCAGGACTTGAGCATAGTCTGACCCTCTTGCATGTCTTTGATGCCTTGAGTGTTTGTTGCTTTGTTTTTTGAAAATCAAGTTTTGAAAGAGATGGAGAACAGCACTGTTTTAACAGTCAAAGAGGTTTTTCAGAGAGAGAGGAAATCCTCCCCTTTGAGCTGAAGAAAAAGACCCTTTATATAGGCAATATAGCCTATGGCTTTATTTTGGGAATAAATCAATTTTTTTTTTTTGAATTAGAAGAGAAAACCTCATGATTTGGTCTTCTGCCAGCTGAAGTAGCGTGTTCAGTTGGGTAAGACTGCAATCATGTTCTCCCCATGCAAAGTGGGAAGCTCTATCATTCATTGGGCAGCACAGTATTCTCGAGCGCTTGGGATCATTCTCGAGCGCTTGGGAGTTTACTCTCGAGCGCTCGAGAGCTTGTCAAACCCCAGGTTTTGAAAATGGTTTGGAGCGCTTGGTATTGATCCGAGCACTTGGGACTGATTTTGACATTTTATCTTCCCTTTAAATTCTTTCAAGGAGCTTGGTTCTAACTGGTCAAAGGCTTGTTTTAATCCAAATTCATCATCGGGGAGCCTTCGGGCCACAAATTAAGGAAATTCGAAATGTTCAAATTCGGGTGTCTACATCGGCGATATCATACTTTGTGATCGGTACATGGCTTGACGATGTGGCTGCTGTCGCCGCTGGTCGGAACGCGACATTCTCCTCCCTATACTCAACAGGAACCTCTGTGGCCTTTTCTTCTGCAATAACAGCCCATTTGCCTCTCGTCGAGTCCCTCGGCGGAGACCCAGTAGGTCCAAGGTCATCACCCATGGCTCCACTGCCGCCGGGATTCCCAGAACTATCACCAGTCACTGTTGCGCCCCCTACGGCCATGCCCAGGTCCGATGGTTCGACCCTGGGTCCCACAGCTCCGGCCAGCTCCATCGCGCGAGGATCCACCTCCATCGCGTGATGCTTTTCCTCATCACAAGCCTCCTGCTGCTGGTCTCTGCCGCCACCGCCGCTCTCAGTCACCACTGCATTGGTACACTCAGTACCCTCCGCTAGCTGTTGATCTTCTGTTTGGGTTTCCATTGGGCCACCACGGTCCTCTGGCCGATCAACTACATCCCCGTCACCGCTGTTGTCACCGTGGTCTGCCATGGGTGAATGCTTGGGTTTGGTTTTATTGATTTTCGGAGCGAGATCAAGGGTTTGTGGTTTGATTTGGGAGTGGTGTGAGAGTTGGGAGAGTTTCAAAAGTTTTAGGAACCGCCTGTTGTGTTTCTGTAACGTCCTGCGGAAGAATAAGGCGTGGAATAGGCGTGGGCCGGGTCTGGGTCGGTTCCAGATCCAAGCCCTGAGACGCGACCCTCGCGCGACAGTTCAGGTTCCTCGCGCGATGGTTTCTTTGGGCCAGGCCCAGTTCCCCAGCAAGTGCAGGCCGAATCATGAATATCCCCTTGCTTTGGCCCATCATGTGTTATTATGACCTTACGACATTGTGGGGAATCATTTTGGTTTGATTTTTCCAAAGTTCGAGTTATTCTATATCCCCAGCTGTGGCCCGCCTGCACACGCCTGAGGACAATTTCAATTCAGTGACGATCCATCCGTCCAATTTCAAATCAGTGACGATCTATTCGTCCAATTTCAAATCAGTGACGATCTATCCGTCCAATTTCAAATCAGCGACGATCCATCTGTCCAATTTCAAATCAGCGACGATCTATCCATCCAAATTCAATTCAGCGACGATCCATCTGTCCAATTTCAATTCAGGGACGATCCATCCGTCCCTTTCAATTCAGCGATGATCCATCTATCCAATTGGTGCACGGTATTTTTACATACTCGTCTGCATCTTTCTTTTAATCAGCTTTCGGATGGATTTGATGGGTGTCTAGAAATCTTTGACGTTACCCGTACCAGTCAATGGTGCTCCCCGTGCCGTCAAAGAGGGACTGCTGTAGACTCCCCAATCAGGATCTCCTGATCATTTTACAGTTTCTTGTTTCCCCGATGATGAATTAGGTCGAAACAGACTTGCGTTAGCAATGGTTTGAGCTTGGAGTGTTCGAAACCCTTTTTGAACCTTTTTGTTTACCTCAGAACCCTAGGTCAAAACCCTAAACTAAGGTTTGACTGTCACGCGGGTCTTTGGAACACTCGCATGAGGGTTGTATTGCCAGGTGTGGATCAAAGTCAAACTGTTGACTGTTGACCCTCGCGCGACAGTTTGAACACTCGCGCGGCCGTTTAGAACCCTCGCGCGATGGTTCTTGCATGTCCCCATCACCTTTTTCCAGTTGGATTTTGTGATCATCAGGGGGTCTATGAGGCTGTAGAACCCCGTTTTCCTTCCAGAACAGCTGTTGGCGGCTGCATGTTTGGCACCTCCCAATGTAACCATCCCCCCACCGTGTTGGCAACCTTCTCCACCAAGCTTGGCTGGCTAGCCATGTTGGCTGGTGTTTGGGCCTAGTTTCTCACCACCCCTTGGCTTCCCATTTAGCCTATAAATACCCCCCATGCTTCCAAAGCTAAAGGGTTACCAAAAATCAAGCAAAAAGGCTTACAAACCCTCAACCACACTTATTATTCTCTCACTCTTGTGCTCAACATACACTCATTCTCCAAGCTACACCACCTCGTTCAAACTATTTCAAAAACAACTTAAGCAAAGGTATAAACATTTACCTACTTTCTGTTTTGATCCCTGAGGGGGGTTGGCAGGGCCAAGGCTGGTAATCAATACCAGTCCTGGCCCTAAAGTCAGCAGGGTTACAAGAAACTGTGGACTACAAACTCTCGTGCGATGGTTCACAACACTCGCGCGACACTTCTGTTAGTGTGAGAAAGAACCAAGTGGGGAAGGGGATGTTGGTCTTTGAGTTTCAAGCATAGATCTTACTACTTTAAGGCGTGTTTTAGTCTTAACTCACTGTGTTGCATGATAAAAATACATAGTTTAGCTCGGCTTGCTGTATTACTTTGTTTGGAATGCCATTGGGATGTTTCTGAGTATGTTTCAGAACCCCAAACATGCAAAGCAATTCCTGGAAGTCCAATCAGAACCCTCGTGCGACGGTTCACAAGTCTCACGCGATGGTTCTCTGACTTCCAGTGGCTGCCCTTGCATGTCAACTATGGCCTAGCCCCCTGTTTATTCACCCCCACTGTTTAGGGGTTGTATTACTAGTTTAATTCATTCTGTTTGTACTATTATTTACATTCCAGTACATATAGAACTGCTTGGTTTGCCCCCTGGGTGAGCAGTGGTCCTTCTAGAGCCCAGAAGGGGATAAAATTAAACCTGTGGTGGTGTGGGCAGCATGCCCTTGGAAAAGAGGATTCCGTTCCTCGTTTTGCCAAAGCGGCCCGAAAATCGAGGGAGCGCGAGCGGAGAAGCAAGCGCTCGGAATACAGAGTCGCCACTTGGGTTTGAAGGTTCGACACCCAAGGAACCGTATTTTGAAGCACCTGTTGTGCTATTTGATTTGAAAAAGTGAAAGTACCAGTCCGTCATAACCATATCTGGGTTCGGGAGCCAGGTTACGAGAGGGGAAGGGTTTTAAGGCACCCCTCTCGCCCAATCTTGAGATCGGTCTCTACTTAGGCAATTAGGGTGAGGGAACAGTTAATCGGGGATTAAAACTGTAACACTTTGCAAGATGTGATAGATGACATGGATGAGCAGTTAGAATAGGATGAAAACAGATTGCTGTGGAATTTTAAACAGACTGGAAGGCCCCTGTTTTGGAGTGTCATGCGCAGGAAGAAACCAGTATGCACTGATCAAGTCAATGCATGCTGACCAAACCTGCGTGCGCTATTACAAGACCTGCGTGCCCCAGTAAGCCTAAACCCACAGCTCTTATTCTCAAACCCTCTAGGCTCTGGAAGGACTAGTGCACACCCAGGACAAACCAAGCAGTTTACACTACACAGTTTAAAGGCTGAAAAACCCTACAAATTAACAAAACACCCCATAAACAGTGTGGGGACAAAATAGAGGCCTGAAACCAAGTTAACCATGCAAAGCTAGCCACTGGTCCGGGACAAACAGTTGCGCGAGGGAGTCAAACCGTCGTGCGATGGTGCGCCTTGGCGCGTGATGGTCGCGCTCTGGCGCACGACGATTGCGCCCTGGCGCGATGGTCAACGCACCATATGACCATCGCGCGCAGGTTTGGGTGCAGCGCGCGAGGGTTTGGGTCAGCCTTCCAGTGTTTGGTTTTGCTCATCTTGGGTTCTAGGACAGGTCCAGAATGATCCCAGGGATGCTCCAACTGAACAGAAATGTATTTTGACATTTTGAACTTACAATTTAAGCTAAGAAAAGCAGTAAATTGGTTTTAACATGCATCAACAATGATCTATATACAAGGTAAGACATAAACAGTAGGACACTAATCCCCACGGGATCCGGTGCATGCAACCACAAAGTGTCGCGCGCTAGTATAGGACCGTCGCTCGCTGGTTCCTACCTTGACGGTTTTTAAAACCTTGCTAGCTTTAAGGCCAGGACTGGTATTGATTACCAACCTTGACCCTACCAACCCCCCTCAGGGATCAGAACAGAGAGCAGAACAAAGGTAAGCTATACCTTTGGTTCTTGAGGTTTGAAATGTGTTTGAGCTTTGAATTGAGGTTGAGGTTGTTTGAGATATTTGAGTGGAAGAAGAAGAACAAGCTATGTTCTTAGGGTGTTTAGAGTGTAACCCTTTTGAAAAGACATGGAACCTTTTTAAAAGACTTGAAATTTAGAACCCTTTGAATCTCTTTTTTTGGAACCCTTGATAATGAAGCACCATGGGGGCTGTATACAGAAGAAGGGGTGGGAATGGTGTGTGGAAGAAAGAACAACCAACCAAACAAGGGTTGGTTAGGCTTGGTGGCCAACTTTCCTCCTTTAGAAAGATTGGTGGAAGGTATGGAGCTACAAGGAGAGAAGCCCAACCAGTCCACGAGGTCTAGATTTGGGTTAGTTGGTGATTACGATGCCCAGCTGAAAAGGGTGATAGGACAGGCTTGGAACCATCGCGCGATGGTTTCAAACTGTCGCGCGAGGGTGCGCCATGGTGCGCGATGGTCAACGGTCAAGCTTTGACTGTTGACCACACCTGGCAGCTTGACCCTCCCGCGATGGTTCTAAACCTTCGCGCAACAGTTGGATTTTGGCTTTTTGATGTGGCTTAGGCTTGGTTAGGTTCAAGGCTTTTGCAAACACTTAAAGCTCAAACACCAGACATTTCCGAGGTGTTCTTGATCCATTTCATTATCGGGGAATCAAAAAGTGAAAATAAACTAATCTGGAAGCCCAGATTGGGGTGTCTACATGTGGGAACAAACACTCGCGCGAGGGTTTAGGAGTGTCGCGCTATGGTTCTTTGCTTGTACGTAGATCCATGCATGCAAAGTTGGCCATTGTGCACGGCATGCTTATGCCTTGTGCAATTTTGATGTTCTGATCAGAAGGTTAAGTTTTATCCCATTTTTCATAGTATTCCATCCATCCATGCTCAATACAAATACATCTTGCAAATTGTGTTACAGTTTTAATCCCCGATTAATTGCTCCCCTGCCCTAATTGGCTAAAAATTGATTACGTAAAAGAAGAATCACAAAAGTTTTCACAAAATGCCTAAGTAGAGACCAATCTCCGGATTGGGCGAGAGGAGTGCCTTAAAACCCTTCCCCTCTCGTAACCTGGCTCCCGAACCCAGATATGGTTATGACGAACTGGTTCCTTCACTTTTTTTCAAATCAAACAGCGCGGCAGGTGCTTCAAAGTAAGGTTCCTTGGGTATCGGACCTTCAAACCCAAGTGGCGACTCTGTATTTTCTAGCGCTTGCACTCCCTCGATTTCCAGGCTACTTTGGCAAACGAGGAACGGAATCCTCTTTCCAAGGGCATGCTACCCACAGTTCTCAACCCTCACGCGTTCCAGTTGGGTTTTTGGCTTTTTGAAGTGGTTTTGGCCAGGTTAGGTTCAAGGGTTTTGCAAATACTCAAAGCTTAAACACTTGACATTCCCGAGATGTTCTTGATCCGATTCATCATCGGGGAATCAGAAACCGTAAGTAAACTAATCTGGAAGCCCAGATTGGGGTGTCTACAGTATACCTTTCAAAAGATTTGGTCAAATATGCACAACATGCTCGCCTTGTCAACTCCTACGATTTGTACCTGAAAATGATAGGGTGAGCTACACTAGCCCAGTGAAGAAATCTTTACCCAATCTATATGCAGATGCGATGAGTCATGCACCAAGAGTGAATGAATACAATAGGATATCACAAGAAACAAGGGTCTTTCACTACAAACGAGCATTCCACAACAAAAAAGGGGATCAAGATTCAATAAAAGTGTTCTTAATAACTCACACATCACTAGAGGTAAAAACCAACGCGAATCAATTTGATTGAAACACAACTTGCCCTCAACCGTCGCATATTCATCACCACGCAAATTCAAAACTCATTGCCCCTCGTACAAATACTTCATTCAGTCTCAATTTCACATTATCGATTATCAAAATCCTTTTTACACAACACCTTCCTTTTATATTTCAAAATAACGTAGAGGAATAAAAACCTAGTATAAATCAAGCTCTATTATTTTGAGCTTGAATATCGGTGTGGGCTGCCAGAGCCCGAGAGACCCTTTCTGGAGGGCTCCTTGCGCACTGCCCATTTTGTTGGAAATTTTTGAGAGAGTGGCCACCCGGGTTTTTGTAAAATGGTTTGTCACCCGAGAAACCTGGAACTTGAAAATGATATTTGGGCTCGAAAATAAACCAAAGATTTAGGATTCAGAAGCCAAATTACGAGAAGGGAAGGCTTCTGTTCGGCACCCTTCTCGCCTGATACGAGGACCGGTCTCTACTGAATATTTGTGGGATTACAAGAAAAATGCTTATGTTTCAACCTTTAAAACAAATAGAAAGTTGGATGTGAGGTGTAGGCATGTGCTGGACTGTACAATATGCATAAGAATAAAACAAAATAGAAAATGGCATGTCATAAGTGAAATGGATGCAGATTGTCAAAAAATTTTGGAAGATGGAGATCACTCCTTTGCGCTCGCGAGTTAATACCTGGTGTAAAGCACATGCTGAAGCATCTCCTTTGCGCTGGAGTCTCACTGCCCAATGCAAAGTAGCCGTCTATATCAGTCTCTGAAAATATATTATGTATCTATCCAAACAGTGAATTAATTAGTACAATGCATGAATGATGGCCCTTTGATAATGCTTTAAGGGCTCGCTTGGATGAGGTATTAGGTTTGAGGTATTATGTAAGAAGGGGGAATTGGATAGTAGGGGGTATTATGTAAGAAAGGTAGGTCCACATTGATGTGACGGGGGGATTAAATAATAGTTGGTTTGGATGAGGTATAAAATGAGGGATAAGGTTGTTTTGTAGTTGAATGGAAGAGGGACGGGGTATTATAAGGGGGGATTACACATAGCCGGCTCCCACCCTAGCCATGTGTAATCCCCCCTTAGGGGGTATTAGGGGGGATTAAGCAAGGACCGTGTAAAGATATACACCCTCGTTTTGGACTTGCCAAACCACACCATAGCCTTGGCCCCACGTATTAGGAGGGGGATATCCTAATCCCCCTTCATACTACTACTTCCAAACAGGCCCTAAGGTATTTCTAGGCGCAGCAACAAGAAAGCAATATTAAGAAGAAGTAAAAATAATAATAAATGCTAAAAATGAACATAAAAAGCCTTTGGACTCTACTGATATTGAGACAATCAATAAGCACAGGAGAAATGGCTTTGAACTGGGGAATGAATACCCAGCACAAGGCAATTAGCCAACCACAGGAGCATGTGATATGCGCTAGGGAGCGAATACCCAACGCAAGGCACATGCAATCACATTTTTTTGTAACAGACACCCATGATCGTATTAGCTAGCTAACACTTTAGCTTTGGACCCTTGGTTTCCTCAAATGAACAGAAATTAGGAGTTCCAATAAATTACTACCTTTTGAATGCTTGATCGAGACTTCGAGGCTTGTTTTGGATGGCTTGATGGGTGTTTCGAAGTGGGCAATGACTGGAAAGAATGATTGTGGTGAGGTGTTGGAGGAATGTAAGCTTTCTGAACAGAAAATGTAATGCCCCAGAAAATTTAACCTTAACAAGTGCCGAAAATGTATAAATATTGCGTTGAAAAGTCAAGTCTTCAACAAACATTGGAAGCATTGACCAAAAATAAAAGACTTCTTTTTTTTTTTTAAACCATGAATCAATTTATCCTTTTTTTTAAATGGATTATCGTAACGAATGTATTTTTCACAAAAGCTTAAGAAGTTTCCTGTACTTGGAAGGATATCTCACCAATCTTAAACTCTATAGAATCAAACTATCTAGCTTTATTCCCATAAGTCCCAAGAAAAATATATAATTCTTTCCGTAAAAATAAGTTTTACTAGCCATAGGGTTGGCTTCAAAAATATGATTACATAACCCATAGTTTTACCGTTCCAAAATAATAAAATAAGGTTTCGATTCCACAATCATACTACAAAAGACATAATTGTAAATATGGTCTTATGGTCTTACATGTTTTATTACATATGATAAACAAACAACAACACAAAAGGAACTCCACATAACTATACTTCACTAAGTACTCGGCACCTCTTTGCCACCTGAAATGGTTAAACAACATGAGCTAGAGCCCATAGGAAACAAGACTAAACCAAATAATATGTTCAAGTTTAACATAAATACCGTGAAACAAACGTAAATTAAAAATCCACACATAATTCTCAAGTGTCGATAAATTTACCATAATAATGACCACATACATTCCCTAACTAATTAACCTAGCCCAACATTCCTAGGTTCAATTCAAATTTATAACCATATGCTACTCTAATATCTAACTGAGGGTAGCCAGGTACATGTACCACCCCATGAACTGGGGTAATCGGGTACAAGCACCACCCTAACAAACCAAGGGTAGATGGGTACAAGTACCACCCCATGAATGGGGGTAATCAGGTAGAAGCACCACCCTTGCACCGGAGTAATCGGGTATAGTGTACCACCCCAACAATTTCCAATCTTTCACCGAGGAGTTCGCTAAGCCCAGCTTGCTTTTCCTAAGTGCACCACCTAGATCTAGACCAACATAATCCGAGCTCAAACATCCCTACCTATCTCACCAATCAAGATAATTTTTATCCCAACATCAGCCACATAATTCCCTACCGAGTATCCAAGCACTAAGCGTCCAATAAACTTCAAACCCACATAAACTCTTTCATTAACACAAATAGCCTTCAAAAGTCCTATAAAATAAATCACAAGCTGCAAGAGTCACAATTTTTGCATCTCAAATAAACTTCGTATATTTCCAACATTAAACGACTCTATACTTCAATAACGCATAAATTTCAAGAATTTAACAAGTATCAACAAGAACCCATACTTTTTTTGTGTGAGATCTTAAAACCCTAACGGAATCTTTCACATAATCTAAAGAATATTCATGTTCTACAGCAAATTCACAACATTTACACTAAAAATAAACATATTAAGAGGGTTAGTCATGTATCCTACCTCAAAAGAGCCAAATTTTGAAAAAGCTAAGATCTCCAAAGTTGGCCGATCGAGATTTTGTTCAGAACGATGCATAGCCCTCTGTCTGTAGATCACGTTTACTTCTTACCTTTTTGTGAGATTCTCAAATCTTGGTCTCCGATTTTGGGTTTGAAGCATAAGGGTTTGTATGAAGTTGTGGAGAGAGAGAGAGAGAGAGAGAGAGAGACGCAGGGAAAAAAGAAAAAGGGCTGTGGAATAATGAGAATGGGGTTCTCTAATTTTTCTTTACTTTTTTAGTACAAAAATTACACTAGGGCCCTTCCAAGTATCTAGCTATTGCACCATCTTTCACAAGTATAACCATTACACTAAGGACCTTGTTACCACCAATTAATTACACAACTAACTTTAAAGGTAAGCTACACACACACGGTTCACGGCCCACGAACTTGAAGAGAATCAATCGAGTATGCTTACACATGTATATGCACAAATATACATAAAACAAATACCCATGGTTCACAAAATTATTAATACTTACTCATAACTACATTATTAAATAAATTAAATTAAAATTAGGGACGGTCTTTACATTCTCCCCACCTTGAGGAATTTTGTCCTCAAAATTCACCACACCCCTCAAGAAGAAAACAAGGTTAGATAGCTCAAACGGAAGATTCTAACTCTCACATCGCTTCTTTGACTCTACGACAATGCCACAAAGCTTGAACAAATGAACTTTGCTGCTGGCAAGACTTGCTCTCTTGAACGTCAAGTTCAGCCCAATCAATTACTCAGTGAAGGACTCGATTCATAATATCAAAACATAGGTGGATGTAACATCGTGAACTTTTGTTTACCAAAAAAAAACATCCGTGAACTTTCGACAACATGATAGTAATGCAAGACGAACTTTACCTTCTCAATCCTCTCAAGTATCTTAAACAACCTAACAAAACACAATACTAACTTCCAATCCAGCCAAACATTATCAAGTCACTTCATGGTGTGACCTTCAACAAAACACAATCTTTAGCCTCAAATGTCAAGTGTTCCTTCAATCTGCATAGTTCATTAGGCAACCTTGGCGGTCATTAGTCATTGCCGAACATACCAATCTTCTCAGCGGTCTCTCACACTAAGTTTGGCCCTTAACCGTTGTCTTCTCAATCGGCCCAATAAACCAGAATTCTCCGTAGAAGCTCTCACCTGGTGCCATCCCGATACTCAATTGATAACCATTATCACAGGCGAACCCTACTAATGGCGAGTAATCCTCAAAACTCTCAAAACAAATCTAACACTGTAGTTCATAGCACATAAGAAATATAACAAACACCATAATTCTAACTCAAGGCTCAACACAATTGACTGTATGACGTTCAAATAATGTGCAAATTTCAAATCAAAGGAGATTCAAAGGTGAGGTTGGGCCAGTAGAATCATACAATCAAACCAAGGAAATAACGGAGGTCGGGGCTTAGCTAGATATTGAATTTGAACTCGCGCCGGCCGAACGCACTTCAAATCAAATATCCAAGTTCAATAGCTCAACAAGACTGATCGAGAACTCAAAGACAGACTACAATAAGCCACTAGAATGAACAACTCAAGTCCAAAGAAAGTTAAACAATGAATTCAAGGTACCAGTTATTAAAAATTCAATAGCAATCCAAAGTATTAGAATATTAATGACTAGCCATGGCCTTCCTATGGCTGCACAAGTCAAGGAATTAAAGACCCCCCTTTTTTTCTTTTTCTTTTTCTTTTTTGGGCAAAGAAATGCTTCAATATGGGAGATGAGTACAAGGTAAATGAAATGTTTGAGCCAACGAGAGATATCACAATGAGATAGAACCAAAGCAAGCAAAAGATACAAGGCCAAAATTAGCCGAGTACAAGAAATGGCCAAGACTCCTCCAAGTTGTATATGACCATAGGATACACAATTTGCCTCAAAAGTAGAGGAACAACATTAGATTTTTGACACCGAGAAACACACCAATGCAACAAGATCTGAATAGAATAGCACCAACAAATTAAAATCACTGAATATGACACCATCAAATTTGACTCCAATTATAAGCAGCAGCAATACCATAACTCGAGCAAAATAGGAATGGGAGCAGTAAACACCAACAACAGCTACAGAGAAACCAATTGACCAACAAATTTGTATTAAATGTAGCAGTGTCGGCAACAAAACTGGAGTAAGGGATCAAGAATCATAAGCCAAAAGAATGGCCATAAATAGCAATAGCAAATACACCATAAGACATTTAAAAGAAAGGATCTGAATATTTCAAGATAATCCAAGAAATAGCAATGTGACGTCCAATTCAAAAAGCCAAAACCAAGACAAGATACGAGACACAAAAGGCCTTAACCAACGGAAGCAGGTTAAGACACAAA
The DNA here is from genome assembly GCA_025413875.1 of Rhododendron molle. Taxonomy (NCBI): domain Eukaryota; kingdom Viridiplantae; phylum Streptophyta; class Magnoliopsida; order Ericales; family Ericaceae; genus Rhododendron; species Rhododendron molle. The sequence goes on along the minus strand of CM046398.1, from coordinate 14,932,220 downwards.
GCTAAGACAAGAACCAAGTAAACCAAAGAACATGATTACTTCAATAGCTATGTCGGTAAATGTAACGACCCTGATTTTTGGTAAATAAAATTTTCGTTAAATATTTGAATTTTCTTTTAATTACTTGGATTGCTTTAAAAATTTCTTTTAAATTCTAATAATCCGTCATTAGATTTGAAACTTGTAAAATTGAATTCTTTTACTCCGGACAATCTAGTCCTTCTCCCATGACTAGTATACTTGTAAACGTACCCATATATTTTTCCTAGTAAGTAAATAATATCTTTAAATTATATTTCTTGGCTGGAAATCCTACTTAGCAAGCATAGTTAGCTTTTAACCGATTAGTTAGCAAACCCTAACTACCGTTTGGCTTAGTTACATTTCCCTAACCTGGAGTGATGCATCGATGCCGAAGTGGTTAGTAGAAAATTTTTGGTCTTTGCCTTGACCGTTGACTTGACTGCCTTGCTTTGGCTTGGCTAGGCTGCCTTGGCGTCGGGTCGCTGTTGAGCTTGCCTCGCTTAGGCGTCGGGTCGCTGTCGGGCCTGCCTCGCTTTGCCACCAGGCTGCCTTGGCCACTGCTTGGCCACCGCTTTGCTAGCAGGCTGCCTTGGCCACCGCTTGGTCACCGCTTTGCTAGCGGGCTGCCTTGGCCACGCTCATGCCTTGCCTTGACGTTGGCACCGTCGGGCTTTAATATTCCGTTATTAGGCGATTTCCTACCAAATAAAACCAAAATACCACTCGAGCAATGAAAGCCTAGATTTGACTAAAACAAGTCATTAAGAAACTTTTGAACCGTAGGAACCCATCATTCATGCTTCCAAAAGAAGCAACCTTAGCCGTGCATGCAAGCAACCCTAGATTGTATAGCCTTAGAACCTAGTTATGTTATGTTCCTAGATTATCCTAGCCCTTGTATGCTTTCTAGGAAAGTATTAGCCAATACTTTTTCATTGACTAGTCACTTGAAAACCCTTGGTACTTGATTCTTCCTAGACTTTCTTTTGTACTTATGTGCATTTATAGACAAGTATACTTGGGACAAGAGAGAGAGAGAGAGAGAGAGAAAGAGAGCCGAATTGGAGAGGGGGAGAGAGAGAGTGATGTGTGCATGTGTACTCTCCATCCTAGTCCAAGATCTTTGACACTATTTGACCTAGTTACAACTTGGTTGAGGTGACTATTGGATGACAAGGCATGACATACTTGACATGACCATTCAATGGATCAACAAAGGAGAGAGAAAGAGAGAGAAAGGGCTGGCCGGATGATGAAGGAGAAAGGTGGAGTGTGTGATTGTGTTTTGTTCATCCAAACAAGCAACCTCCTTTTTACTTCTTTACACTCAACCAAAGTACAACCTTTACAACCCATTCTTGACTAGATTTTTGTTCTTTCTTCCAACCAATCTCTTCCAAAACTAAAAACCCTTCATCATGACCTAAGTCATGGCCTAAAATGGAAGTGACAAGGCATGCCATGCTTATGGATGTGATTTGACAAGTCCATGGATCAAATCCATGGGAGGAGAGAGAGAGATGGGATTCGACCAAGAGAGGAGAGAGAGAGAGCTCAATGTTCAGCTATAAATAGCCTCCTCACTTCTCATTCAACTCACACCTCAAGCAGTGCTCCAACTTCTCTCTAAAAATCATTCTGTTATTTCCAGACAGCCTACTGTCCATTCGTAAAACCTCATTTTGCCCCTGCTTAAATTAGTTTTTAGGACCGATTCTCTTCAGAAAAGTCGTAGAGCACTTCGAAACCTTGAAGTTAGACCCAAGAACCACCCCAATTGGTCAAGAAATGACCAAGATATCAACCTCCAAAGTTCAGTGAAATTCTCGGATTCCAGATTCCAGACAGCTTACTGTCACCCCCTTTATCACCATTTTTCTCCGAGTGAAAGTCGTTTCTAGGAACAACGTCCTCCACAAAAGTTGTAGAAAACTTCGAGATATTCGATTTAGACTCAAGAACGATCCTATTCGGCCAAATATTGACCGAGTTACAGTCATCCAAAGTTTTGGTCTAGATTTGGAAGTTTCAACGCCCGTAGAATTTTTCAACTAAGCTTATTCGGCCCCGACTAGTTTCGGATCAAGGTAGATTTTCCCTATCTACTTTCCCTAAGTATATCGTACGTTATGTGCATGAAGTAGATTCTCCCTTACTTGTTAATCCTAAGTATAACTAGAAGTTCGTATATTATGTTTAAATGCATGTTAAGTTAAGATACCAAGGATTTGGCATCGGCTCGCTGACGGGCCTGCCTTGCCTTGGCGTCGGCTCGCTGTCACGCCCGCCTCGCCTAGGCGTCGGGTCGCTGTCGGGTCTGCCTCGCCTAGGCGTCGGGTCACTGTCGGGTTGCTCTACCCTGGCTACCATCGGGTTCTGCCTTGGCGTCGGGTCGCGCCTTGCTTTTGCCTTGGCGTTGCTGGGCTGCCTTGCTCTGCCTTGGCTGCCATTGGGTTCTGCCTTGGCATCGGGTCACGCCTCGCTTTTGCCTTGGCGTTCTTTGGCTGTAGCCTCTGCAGCTCTAAGGGCAGCCTTGGCCTCTGGCAGCTACTGGTCGCCTTGGCCATTTGTTTGGCCACTGGTCATGGCCATACCGCTGGCTTGTGGCCATCGGTCGCAGGCTACCGCTGGCCTCGCAGCTCTGCCTTGGCCACTGTTTGGCCACCGGGCTGCTTTGGCCACCGCTTGGCCACTGTTTGGCCACCAGGCTGCCTTGGCCACCGCTTGGCCACCGCTTTGCCACCGGGCTGCTTTGGCCACCGCTTTGCCACCAGGCTGCCTTGGCCACGCTCACGCCTCGCCTTGGCGTTTGGCACCATCAGGCTTTAATATTCCGTTATTAGGCGATTTCCTACTAAATAAAACCAAAATACCACTCGAGCAACGAAAGCCTAGATTAAGTATCATTAGTCTTTAACCGATTAGTTAGAACAGCCTAATGCCCATTTCGCCTAATCACTTCTCCCTAACCCTAGATGGACCATTTTACCCTTTTTGTCTTTACCCATTGGACGAGAAATTTTAGGGAAACCCTTATTCATTGGTCGATAATTGTTAGGGTGAGCATTACCCATTGGTCAATAAGCAAACCTTGGTTAATCTTCCTAAGTACGAGATTAGAACAGTTTAGTGATTAATTGCAAGTATAAGACTTTCTAGTATTAACCGTTGGATAATAACCGTTAGGAGTTTTATTAACCATTGGACGATAGACTAGAATCCTAGCCATTATTACCCATTGGTTATTAACCATTAGAGAAACTATTATCCATTGGATAATAGTTAGTCTTGGCAATCATGTACTTGTTTGATTTAAATATTAGATTTGGGCCATGTGTGATAATCCATTAAAATTTAGTACATTAGGTTAGTATTATTATACATGGTACTTTGAAAGTAGTAGAATACTATATTAGATATTAGTCCTAGGTCATATCTAGTATAGATATAGTGTAGTACATGTATATATATATATATATATGTATGTACTTGTTGTATATATATATGTTATTGTATATAGCATGTGTGTATTACATTTTTTAATTGGAAAATCCTTTTGCTTGTAAATCTATTAGATATTCTAGTACACTAATACATTATTATATATGTTTGCTTTTTAGTATGTATATATATATATATAGTACATGAGAGAGAAAGAGAGAGAGAAAGCCGAGAGAAGGGAGAGAGAGATTGGGCTGAGAGAGAGAGAGAGAGAAAGAAAGGAGGAGAGAGAGATAGTACCTTGGATTGACTTCTTGTGCTTCCATTGTACTTTGAAAGCATTAGGTTTGTTTATTAGACTATGGAACCCTAGACTAGATTGTGTAAGTACTAGCTTGTATATTATGTATATGTACTTGTATATATATATATATAGATATATATATTATAATGAAAGTACCTATGTGTGTATATAGAATTTTATAATAAGAAAAATCTATATTTAGTTTTAAATGCAAGATTTTGAAAGACCCATAGTACATATATATATATTAGTATATATGTAGTCTTTCATAGTACAAACAAGTGGGAGAGAGAGAGGAGAGAGAGGCCGAGAGGGAGAGATTGAGAGAGATTTGGATGGAGAGAGAGAGGGAGAATGTGATGTATGTGCAAGTTGTTTGACCTTGCTTGGTCATCCTTGTCCTAGTTTGTGTATACTTCAAGTGAAAGCATGACCAATGCCATCCAATCTTGTCCTTCCTTGTACAAACCCCATTAGAATACTTGAATCAAATCCACCTTCCTTGATCAATCTTCCAAAATCCAATCCAAAGGACACATCCATAGCCTTGCATGCCTAGTTCTAGGGTTAAACTTGCAAGCAAACAAGATTTGCTTGAATAAAAAAATGAGATATAGGAGAGAGAGAGAGAGAGGCCGGCTAGGGAGAGAGAGAGGGTGCCTTGCCTATAAATACCAAGCTCTTGGTGCTTTGAACTCACACCTTCACCTCATTCTCCAAACTTCTCTCTAAAACCCATTCTGTTTTGCCCAGGCAGCCTACTGTCCTCTGAAAAACTCCATTTTTTCTCCGGGCGAAAGTCGTTTCTAGGAACAACGACCTCCACAAAAGTCGTAGAACACTTCGAGAGCTTCAGTTTAGACCCAAGAACCACCCCAAACGGTCAAGAGATGACCAAGATATCGACCTCCAAAGTTCAGTGAAAAATCTGGAAATTCCGTTCCAGACAGCTCACTGTCCACTTTCTTATCCCCATTTTTCTCCGGGCGAAAGTCGTTTCTAGGAACAACGACCTCCATGAAAGTCGTAGAAAACTTCGAGAGCTTCAGTTTAGACCCAAGAACCACCCCAAACGGTCAAGAGATGACCAAGATATCGACCTCCAAAGTTCTGTGAAAAATCTGGAAATTCCATTCCAGACAGCTCACTGTCCACTTTCTTATCCCCATTTTTCTCCGGGCGAAAGTCGTTTCTAGGAATAACATCCTTCACGGAAGTTGTAGAAAATTTCGAGATCTTCGTTTTAGACTCAAGAACGATCCTATTCGGCCCAGTTTTGACCGAGTTACTGCCATCCAAAGTTCGGTCCAGATTTGAGAGTTTCACCGCCCGTAGAATTTTTCAACTAGCTTATTCGGCCCCTACTAGCTTCGGATTAAGGTAGACTACTCCAACCCCGCTATCTCTAAGTATATGTAGCATACTTTCTTCGTAAGACTAGTTGGTTGCATGATCTTGTAGAGTTCTTCGAACCTACTATTCGAAGTATAATAGAAGTTATAAGCATGATTTCCTAAGTATCGAAGGCTATGTGTTAGTAGGATTGCTTTACGTAGTTTACTTTGATCTTGTGAATATTTGATAGCAGGACCTTGAGAATGAAAGATCACACGACTTTATGAACTTGTCAATAAACATATGTTGTTTTGAACTTCCAAAAAGAAGGTTATACATTTTCATTTTTAAAGATAAAGTATTGTTTTAAAACGAAGTATTCGTATTTTGACCTTTTCAAAGATTGTAAGCTTGATAGCATATTGCTTGCCTTACTTGTGGTAATATAGAATTGGATGATCTTGCTAGTTGGTTTCAAGATTTCTTCAAAGTGATTTGTCCCGCCGCGGAGTCTATGCATGATTACGGGACAAGACAACCGAGAAGTAGAAACATGACACTTAGGGAGTGGTTGATATGGATAAAAAGGATTTTTGAAGCTACATTGTGGCCGGACTTGGTAGCCCAATGGTAGTATGAAAACCCGCAAGGTGGCCGGACTTGGTAGCCCTTTGTGTGGACTTACGAAAACCGCAATGAGGCCGGACTTGGTAGCCCATTGTGTAGATTGCTAACGGAGCCGGACGTGGTAGCTTCGTTGGTAATTGGGCTTGGTTATCCGCGGAGAGGAGCCAATGCAAGATTAGATAACGTGGCCGGACTTGGTAGCCCGTTGTGTAGATTGTTAATAGATTTTCGAAATGAAATGGTGACACAGTTTACGATGAGTCGCGTAGGAGAAACACACGGAAACATGACACCAACGATAGATAGCGAATGCGGATGTGTCATTGTTGTTGATATTGTTATATTAATGCATGTGCTGTTATGACTCTTTATGATATATGCATGACTTGCTATTTGTAAGTTAAGGGTTAGTGGATTTTTGGATTATTCTATTGAGCTTTCAAGCTCATGGTGTTGCTTTATGTGACCCTGACATATTATACTGGTGGCGACGCTGGTATAATGTGTCATACTTGTTAGATGAACAAGGGGAGTTGTACACCTTGGAGGCTTTTGGAGCTGAGGAACTTGCTAGGATGGAAGAAGAGAAGGAGCTGTAGATAACCTTAGATATCCATCCCTTTTGTGTAATAAAAGAACCCCTTGGGAGTTTATGATGGAATAAAGAGCCAGACTCTCTTTTGTTGTTCAATAAAATGTTTATTTAACGTACCCAAAATTCGGGGCGTTACAGAACATGTTGAACAAACGATTTCTACGTCAATAAACATATGTTGTTTTGAACTTCCCACAAAGAAAGAAAGAACGGTTTTTGAAAAGTACTAACTTGATTAGAAGTATTAGTATTTTGATCTTTTAGAGGGTTATGAACTTTCTTACATGTTTGCATTACTTGTGGTTGTATAAGGATGGTGATGAGCTTGTTTATAAGATTGCTTGCATGAACTTGCTAGTGTAGATTACAATGAATGATTTATGAGAAGAAAAGTCCTACCGCAGAGTCATTGCATGTAACGAGACACGGAAATTGAGAAAGTAGAAACATGACACCTAGGGTGTGTTAATGACGTGTGTTTTGAAAAGGAGAAAAGGTTTTGGAAAACGCAATGTGGCCGGACTTGCCTATTGTGGGAATGTGGTTGATATGGATAAAAAGGATTTTTGAAACCACAAAATGACCAAATGTGGGGTGCAATATATGAGTATGAGTGTGTGTGTGTTGTGTGCCAATGGGAACCCGGCGCGGCGGAACCATTGTGAGGATACTCGGGAACCCAGCGCGGCGGAACCGAGGTTGGGTGTGTAGCTTGGTTATCCGCAGAGCGGAGCCAATGCAAACGTGTGCCAATGGTAACCCGGCACGGCGGAACCATTGTGAGGATACTCGGTAACCCGGCGCGGCGGAACCGAGGTTGGGTGTGTTAAAAAAATGATTTTGTGAAATGAATGTTTTGTGTGACAATGGGAACCCGGCGCGGCGGAACCATTGTGAGGATACTCGGGAACCCGGCGCGGCGGAACCGAGGTTGGGTGTGTTAAACGTGATTTTCAAAATGTTGATTTGGATAATGAAAAGGATTTCGGAAATGTTGATGAATATGGTGACACGGTCTACGACGAGTCGCGTAGGAGAAACTTAGACATCACCAACACCAACGATAGAATAGTGTATGTGGATGTATCATTGTTAACGCCTTGTTAAATATGTATGTGTTATTCCGCTGCTTGTGCCTGAGTCGGTATGCTGCTCTTTTACTCTGATATTGGTAAGTTATGGGTAAGTGGGTATAGGATTATTCTGCTGATCTCTTGTATCTCATGGTGTTACCTTTGGTGACCCTGACATATTATATCGGTGGCGACGCTGGTATACTGTGTCAGATTTTGTAGATGATCAAGATGAACAGTACACCTTGGAGGCTTTTGGAGCTAAGGAGCTGGCTAGGATGAAGCTGCAGGCGGAGCTGTAGTTAGGAACCCTAGAACCCCTTCATTTGTATAAATATTGAACCCTAGTGGGAGTTATGATGTAATAATGAGCCAGACTCCATTTGATTTTATCAATGAATTGTTTATTTAACGTACCCAAAAATCAGGGGCGTTACAGAGTGGTATTAGAGCTCTAGGCTCAACACTCGGCCATGGGTAGAATGGGTAGCCTATAAGATAAGTTTGACCATTGCACAAACGAGACTTGAGTTTAAGTTTACCGTCCCAAATTGGGTGGAATTCTTACAAAACAATCTTCGGATTGAAGCAAGGTGTGGAAATTGGTAGTACCACGAAGCTGGGAATTCCTGAACAATTGGATGATGACTTAAATCAAGAATTGGATGTGGAACTTAGAAGAATTTAAAGCTTCTTTAGTGATATGCAAAACCCTAGCTCAAAACGTTACTAATTGAGGTTTAAACTCTGTCTTTCCTTGTAGATGGACCACTTGGACCACCTAGTCGACCTGTTGGCTGGAGCTCGTCAGCTCAAGGTTGCCCTAGAAGCCCTGACAACTCAACTAGTGGAAAATCCTGACTTCATTGCTGCCATGGTCGCAGAAAAATGAGATTTCATAAGGGTGCAGCAAAATACCCCTATTCCCATGGAGGAGGACTCTTGGTTTCCTGTAATGTTCCCTATCCTGTATGCCTTCCGCGAATTCTTTGGAGCCCTGCCCCTAATGGAGAAAATTGAGGTTGGAGTTAAAGAAGAAGTCGATGGCGATAAGGATGCCAATGAGGTGACTAAGGAGGAATACCTGTTAAGTGAGGAGAACCCTGAGGAGAAAGAGACCCCAGAAGCAGAGGATACCAACTAGGTGTACCCAAGATGAGTCTAGTAATAAATGTAATCCTTCGGGATATAGGAAGTTAAAAAAATTAGGATCGCCGTTGTCCATCTATGTTGTATGCATTCCGGTTCCAGTAAAAGACTTGCAGGATTATCTATGTGTACTTGTTCCATTTAATGAAAGACTTGTACTTTCCTATCAATACATGATCACTGTTGTGGGCTACCACAGCCCCGGGTTTTGAATATCGGGGCGGCCCGTAAAAGAAGCGCCTCGCCTTTTTGAAAATTGATTCGAAAAATTTTGAAGAGTCGCCACCCGGATTTGTGGTTCACCACCCGAGAAACCGTTTTGATTGAAAATGATTGATTTGAATTGAAAACCAGAGATTGTTTTGGGTTCGGAAGCCACGTTACGAGGGGGGAAGGGTTTTACGGCACCCCCCTCGCCCGACGCGAGATCGGTCTCTACTGAATATTTGTGGGATTTTTGAAAATGGTTTTGCTTCAAAGGACAAATAGCAAGTATTTACAGTTATATCAAGTACAGAAAAGTGCATGCATGTGCATGTAAACAGTGAATAAATGAGGGAAATGGAAATGGAGTGCAAAGTGCTGGAGACTGGAAAATCCTGCCATTAAAATTACTCTCGAGCGCTCGGGAGCATTCCCGAGCACTTGGGAATGTTGCATGTCCCAACCTGCAAATAATGTTAATACAACATAATACAGTAGGATATGGTACTGGAAATGTAAACTGAAATAACTTTAAACATGACACAGGCTCGACAGAAGGCCTGGTAGATCATAGTCAGGCCTTCAACCCACCAAATCATGTATCCCATCCTTCCAAGAGCAATGGTTTTCCAGTTCGAAAGACCAGAAGGTCACATGCATGGCATGCAAGAGCAGTACAAGAGATAAGAAAGAAGGAGATTTGGATAGAATGACATGCAGACAACTCCCGAGCGCTCTGGAGTAGACTCGAGCGCTCGAGAGTGATCCACACTCCCAGACCAATTTCAACCAACAAAAGCCGTTACTTGAGTGTTTTGATGTAACAGATCTTACCCTTTTATCTTGCATTCAAGAGGTTTCTCTCTTAGGTCTACTAAGGAAAATGCTTTTGCATTTCTTTCATATGAAAACGATTCTTATTCTCCTTCAAAAACCAGATCAACTACATCAAAACACTTAAGAAGGCTCTCTTTGCTTGATACCTGTCCCTATCTCCCCTGCATGTTAGTCTAAATGCTACAGAAATGGAAAATGAGGATGGCACCACTCTCGAGCGCTTCAGAGAAGTCTCGAGCGCTCGGGAGTGTTCCCAGTACTGCATGCATGGAAAGCATTCATGGCCCTTTGCTCTTGTTTTGATACTAAGGTCTTCCCTTCACACTCTCAGTATTGAGGACTGGAGTGAGCTGGGAAGCCTCCCTCAGAAGGGAAAACAGCCCCACTTTTGTTTGAAATCAAGGTATGAGACTTATACCTTTTGCTTGGAACTTTGATCCTTGAGGAAAAACTTGGAAAGATGGAAGAGGAGTGAAGATTTCAGAGGATCAGAGGTTTGTGATGAACTGAACTCCTTTCCTCTTCTTGAAATTTCTTGGTTATTTTGCTTTTGAAAAGGGGGGTTTTTGCTTGAGAGAGAATGAAACTTGTTTTCTGCTTTTAAAAATCAGAGAGAGGGGTTCTAGAGAGAGGATTTCGTGCTCTCAAATGAAGACCAAGCCTCCTTTTATAGCCAAAACATAACCTATGGTTTAAAATGGGAAAAATGAAATTGGGAATCCAGCTGAGATCTTCTGCCCTGACTCACCTCTGACTGAGATAGAGTGTATTTGAAGGCAAAGACCAGCCAAGAACGGCTGAAATGATGATTGCATGGATAATGGAGAGGCTCCCCCATCCATTGGGCAGTACAAAAGTCTCGAGCGCTTGGGAGTGGTCTCGAGCGCTTGGGACTTCACTCTCGAGCGCTCGAGAGTTGACTAGTCAATGATTTTGAAAATGATCTGGAGCGCTTGGGACTGATCCATAGTGTTTGAAAATGATTTTTGACATTTTATTTCCTTTTGAAGTCCTTCAAGAAGCATTGTTCCATTGGTCTAAGGCTTGTTCGATCCCATATTCATCATCGGAGAGCCTCCGGGCCACGAATCAAGGAAATCCAAATTGTCCAAATTGGGGTGTCTACAACTGTTTACATGCATACTTGTATTTTATACCTATTCGTATACGATTTTCTCTTTACACCCGACAGCAGAGTAGTAGTATCGTAGTAGGAGTAGCTAGAATCGTTTCACCTATACTGGGAAAATCCTATCCTAGGGACCTACTTGCCTTTGTAGTAGAACTCTATGCTTATGTTCGTAATCCCTTGCCTATCTATGGAAAACTTGTTTCCTTTAAGAATACTGTTGCGTGGTGTTCAATATTTTGCCTTAGTAAATGAAACCTTGACTACAAGGACAATTATTTTAGTTGACGTGAGTTGCTAAATGGTTGTGATTTTCTGCGTAACTATGAAAATTTTTGTTGTTACGGGTATTGTAGCACACTACCATTAGACATTTTATTTTTAGTTCGATGAGAGCGCCAAGTGTCAGCGATAAGCCCAAAAAGAGGGGGGCCCAGTAAACCGCCAACCTCAACCTTTCCCCCCAAAATTCAATTTAAATTTTTCCCTCCTCCACACACCCCTCACCAGACCCTATATATACCCCATTCCTCTTCCCATTTTCTTCATCCCTCTCACCATCTTAACCCCTCCAAACCACTATCCAATCAAACCGAGCCATGGTGATCTACCGACGAGGATTCCCGGAGGACGCCCAGTTCTGAGAGATCGAGCGAATCGAGCTCACCTCGACGATCCGAGCACTACAGTTGCTGCCCTTTACCTTCGTCTTGTTCTGTGCCGTGCTTACTTTAGGCATGTCACGGTGGTTCGATAGGAACAACCGCCTCACCACCTTCTGGTACTGGGTTCCCGTCGTGGCTGTTGCACTCGTGGTGTTCGCAACGGAATACGATTGCCGTGCGCTCCAAGCTTTCAACGATCGATGGCGGCTCGAGGCGTAGCAATGGCACCATAGCCAGTATTATCTTCTTTTACTTTCATTTTCTTGTATCTAATGGTGCCGTTAGGCGTATAATATAATGATCTTATTTCTATCTCAAAGTTATTTGCTTGTTTGCAACAATCTGTCGTGTTCATTTTACACTTGCACCCGAAACAAAACCCCTAGGTTCGAGTAATAGAGTAACATCACCATTTCGGGAAATTATAGCCGTTAGTCTAAATGTGTAGTGAATGCGGACTAGAAATAGCCAACCTACGCCTAACCGCAACCTTAAAGTGATCAACGTGGTAGGTTTCGACGAAATCCGAAAAGGGACTGACTATCAGCACATCGAGCGGTCATAGACTGTCATCGGACGATGGTAACGGCAACTCGTCTCCAATTTAAGGGGGATAGGCAAACGACAAGTTCGACGATAAATGTTTGGTAACCGATAGAATAGAAGTAGGATTACCACACATCAAGTGCGAGTACGTCGATGTTTTCCGGAAGAACTTCCTGGCTTACCACCCCAAAGAGATACCATATAGCCACCGTAGAGCTAAAGGGGCTCAAGTCCCAATCGAAGGAGCAGTTGGACAAAGGGTTTATCAGACCAAGTACGGAGAGTACTGCATTATTCGTAAGGAATATAGAAGGGACACATCGACTATTCTTCGACTATGGGACACTGACACTGCCAACGATTATTTTTCCCGGATAGTATAGGTTCTTTTAGTGCCTTTGCTCAATCATTCGAGTTTCGAGTTTCCCGGATAAGGATAGAGTACTTGCGCTCTACGATTAAGAAGTAGTTGTGCTTGAGTTGATCCGTTGTTACCTAGTTTTGAAAATGAGCTTAAGTCGCTAGGTAGGAAAGCATGCTGATTCAATAAGGACGTGTTAAGAAAACGTCTACAGGTTACGGGCCCGCATGAGGATTTGATGGAAGTTTTGCATTTGGCGTTGGTGTTTACGATGGAACCTTTATCAGAGGTCAACAACGAGGCAAGTTGTTCTACAGCTGAAGCAACTTTAACCCCGTCTTGTTAAGCAATGATGAGGCTTAATTCGATTAACAAAACATGTAGAGGATTGAGATGGATGCCTGAAACGCTGACGTACTACATCGAAATACTTCTAGGATCTGCCGGAGCCTTAGAACTGAGGTCGAGTGGTACCAAACCGATTGGTTGGTTGCCAAGTATTGCATCCTGTGTAGGCCACTAGTAATTGAGGGTGACCTATCTCTATGTTTAAGGGGGATAGACGATGATTCCGAGGCCAGTATAGCGACGAAGCCTAAGCCGTAGTCACCCACCAATTTCGAGGATGAAATTATTATTAAGGGGGATAGATTGTAACGACCCTGATTTTTGGTAAATAAAATTTTCGTAAAATATTTGAATTTTCTTTTAATTACTTGGATTGCTTTAAAAATTTCTTTTAAATTCTAATCATCTGTCATAATTAGATTTTAAACTTGTAAAATTGAATTCTTTTACTCCGAACAATCTAGTCCTTCTCTCATGACTAGTATACTTGTAAACGTACCCGTATATTTTTCCTAGTAAGTAAATAATATCTTTAAATTATATTTCTTAGTTGGAAATCCTACTTAGCAAGCATAGTTAGCTTTTAACCGATTAGTTAGCAAACCCTAACTACCGTTTGGCTTAGTTACATTTTCCTAACCTGGAGTGATGCATCGATGCCGAAGTGGTTAGTAGAAAATTTTTGGTCTTTGCCTTGACCGTTGACTTGACTGCCTTGCCTTGGCGTCGGGTCGCTGTCGGGCATGCCTCGCCTAGGCGTCGGGTCGCTGTCGCGCCTTGCTTTTGCCTTGGCGTCGGGTCGCACCTTGCTCTGCCTTGGCGTTGCTGGACTGCCTTGTTCTGGCCTTGCCTTGGCTACGCCTTGGCCACCGATTGGCCACCGCTTTGCTAGTGGGCTGCCTTGGCCACGCTCACGCCTTGCCATGGCGTTTGGCACCATCGGGCTTTAATATTCCGTTATTAGGCGATTTCCTACCGAATAAAACCAAAATACCACTCGAGCAATGAAAGCCTAGATTTGACTAAAACAAGTCATTGAGAAACTTTTGAAACATAGGAACCCATCATTCTTGCTTCCAAAAGAAGCAACCTTAGCCATGCATGCATGCAACCCTAGATTGTATAGCCTTAAAACCTAATTATGTTATTTTCCTAGATTATCCTAACCCTTGTATGCTTTCTAGGAAAGTATTAGCCACTACTTTTTCATTGACTAGTCACTTGAAAACCCTTGGTACTTGATTCTTCCTAGACTTTCTTTTGTACTTATGTGCATTTATAGATAAGTATACTTGGGACAAGAGAGAGAGAGAGAGAGAGCCGAATTGGAGAGGGGGAGAGAGAGAGTGATGTGTGCATGTGTACTCACCATCCTAGTCCAAGATCTTTGACACTATTTGACTTAGTTACAACTTGGTTGAGGTGACTATTGGATGACAAGGCATGACATACTTGACATGACCATTCAATGGATCAACAAAGGAGAGAGAAAGAGAGAGAAAGGGCTGGCCGGATGATGAAGGTGAAAGGTGGAGTTTGTGATTGTGTTTTGTTCATCCAAACAAGCAACCTCATTTTTACTTCTTTACACTCAACCAAAGTACAACCTTTACAACCCATTCTTGACTAGATTTTTGTTCTTTCTTCCAAGACTAAAAACCCTTCATCATTACCTAAGTCATGGCCTAAAATGGAAGTGACAAGGCATGCCATGCTTATGGATGTGTTTGGACAAGTCCATGGATCAAATCCATGGGAGGAGAGAGAGAGATGGGATTCGGCCAAGAGAGGAGAGAGAGAGAGAGATCAATGTTTGGCTGTAAATAGCCTCCTCACTTCTCATTCAACTCACACCTCAAGCATTGCTCCATCCTCTCTCTAAAAATCATTCTGTTATTTCCAAACAGCCTACTGTCCATTCGTAAAACCTCATTTTGCCCCTGCTTAAATTAGTTTTTAGGACCGACTCTCTTCAGAAAAGCCGTAGAGCACTTCGAAACCTTAAAGTTAGACCCAAGAACCACCCCAATCGGTCAAGAAATGACCAAGATATCAACCTCCAAAGTTCAGTGAAATTCTCGGATTCCAGATTCCAGACAGCTTACTGTCACCCCCTTTATCACCATTTTTCTCCGAGCGAAAGTCGTTTCAAGGAACAACGTCCTCCACGAAAGCTGTAGAAAACTTCGAGATCTTCGATTTAGACTCAAGAACGATCCTATTCGGCCAAATATTGACCGAGTTACAGTCATCCAAAGTTTGGTCCAGATTTGGAAGTTTCAACGCCCGTAGAATTTTTCAACTAAGCTTATTCGGCCCCGACTAGTTTCGGATCAAGGTAGATTTTCCCTATCTACTTTCCCTAAGTATATCGTACGTTATGTGCATGAAGTAGATTCTCCCTTACTTGTTAATCCTAAGTATAACTAGAAGTTCGTATATTATGTTTAAATGCATGTTAAGTTAAGATACCAAGGATATGTTAGCAAACTTGTTTCGCTAAAACTTCGAAGAAAGTATGAACATGTTGAACAAATGATTTCTACGTCAATAAACATATGTTGTTTTGAACTTCCCAAAAAGAAAGAAAGAACGGTTTTCGAAAAGTACTAACTTGATTAGAAGTATTAGTATTTTGATCTTTTAGAGGGTTATGAACTTGTTTACATGTTGTTTGCATTACTTGTGGTTGTATAAGGATGGTGATGAGCTTGTTTATAAGACTGCTTGCATGAACTTGCTAGTGTAGATTACAATGAATGACTTATGAGAAGAAAAGTCTTACCGTAGAGTCATTGCATGTAACGAGACACGGAAATCGAGAAAGTAGAAACATGACACCTAGGGTGTGTTAATGACAAGGTGTGTTTTGAAAAGGAGAAAAGGTTTTGGAAAACGCAATGTGGCCGGACTTGCCTATTGTGGGAATGTGGTTGATATGGATAAAAAGGATTTTTGAAACTACAAAATGACCAAATGTGGGGTGCAATATATGAGTATGAGTGTGTGTGTGTTGTGTGCCAATGGGAACCCGGCGCGGCGGAACCGTTGTGAGGATACTCGGGAACCCAGCGCGGCAGAACCGAGGTTGGGTGTGTAGCTTGGTTATCCGCGGAGAGGAGCCAATGCAAACGTGTGCCAATGGTAACCTGGCGCGGCGGAACCATTGTGAGGTACTCGGGAACCCGGCGCGGCGGAACCGGGGTTAGGTGTGTTAAAAAAATGATTTTGTGAAATGAATGTTTTGTGTGCCAATGGGAACCCGGCGCGGCGGAACCATTGTGAGGATACTCGGGAACCCTGCGTGGCGGAACTGAGGTTGGGTGTGTTAAACGTGATTTTCAAAATGTTTATTTGGATAATGAAAAGGATTTCAGAAATGTTGATGAATATGGTGACACGGTCTACGACGAGTCGCGTCGGAGAAACTTAGACATCACCCACACCAACGATAGAATTGTGTATGTGGATGTTTCATTGTTAACGCCTTGTTAAATATGTATGTGTTATTCCGCTGCTTGTGCCTGAGTCGATATGCTGCTCTTTTACTCTGATATTGGTAAGTTATGGGTAAGTGGGTATAGGATTATTCTGCTGATCTCTTGTATCTCATGGTGTTACCTTTGGTGACCCTGACATATTATATCGGTGGCGACGCTAGTATACTGTGTCACATTTTGTAGATGATCAAGATGAACAGTACACCTTGGAGGCTTTTGGAGCTAAGGAGCTGGCTAGGATGAAGCTGCAGGCGGAGTTGTAGTTAGGAACCCCAGAACCCCTTCATTTGTATAAATATTGAACCCTAGTGGGAGTTATGATGTAATAATGAGCCAGACTCCATTTGATTTTATCAATGAATTGTTTATTTAACGTACCCAAAAATCAGGGGCGTTACGAAGTGGTATTAAAGCTCTAGGCTCAACACTCGGCCATGGGTAGAATGGGTAGCCTATAAGGTAAGTTTGACCGTTGCACAAACGAGACTTGAGTTTAAGTTTACCGTCCAAAATTGGGTGGAATTCTGACGAAATAATCTTCGGATTGAAGCAAGGTGTGGAAATTGGCAGTACCACCGAGCTGGGAATTCCCGAACAATTGGATGATGACTTAAATCAAGAATCGGATGTGGAACTTAGAAGAATTTAAAGCTTCTTTAGTGATATGCAAAACCCTAGCTCAAAACGTTACTAATTGAGGTTTAAACTCTGTCTTTCCTTGTAGATGAACCACTTGGACCACCTAGTCGACCTGTTGGCTGGAGCTCGTCAGCTCAAGGTTGCCCTAGAATCCATGACAACTCAACTAGTGGAAAATCCCGACTTCATTGCTGCCATGGTCGCAGAAAAATGAGATTTCATAAGGGTGCAGCATAATACCCCTATTCCCGTGGAGGAGGACCCTTGGTTTCCTGTAATGTTCCCTATCTTGTATGCCTTCCGCGAATTCTTTAGAGCCCTGCCCCTAATGGAGAACCTTGAGGTTGGAGTTAAAGAAGAAGTCGATGGCGATAAGGATGCCAATGAGGTGACAAAGGAGGAATACCTGTTAAGTGAGGAGAACCCTGAGGAGAAAAAGACCCCAGAAGCAGAGGATACCAACTAGGTGTACCCAAGATGAGTCTAGTAATAAATGTAATCCTTAGGGATATAGGAAGTTAAAAAAATTAGGATCGCCGTTGTCCATCTATGTTGTATGCATTCCGGTTCCAGTAAAAGACTTGCAGGATTATCTATGTGTACTTGTTCCATTTAATGAAAGACTTGTATTTTCCTATCAATACATGATCACTGTTTAAATGCATACTTGTATTTTATACCTATTCGTATACAATTTTCTCTTTACACCCGACAGCATAGTAGTAGTATCGTAGTAGGAGTAGCTAGAATCGTTTCACCTATACTAGGAAAATCCTATCCTAGGGACCTACTTGCCTTTGTAGTAGAACTCTATGCTTATGTTCGTAATCCCTTGCCTATCTATGGAAAACTTGTTTCCTTTAAGAATACTGTAGCGTGGTGTTCAATATTTTGCCTAAGTAAATGAAACCTTGAATACAAGGACAATTATTTTAGTTGACGCGAGTTGCTAAATGGTTGTGATTTTCTGCGTAACTATGAAAATTTTTGTTGTTACGGGTATTGTAGCACACTACCATTAGACATTTTATTTTTAGTTCGATGAGAGCGCCAATTGTCGGCCATAACCCCAAAAAGAGGGGGGCTTGATAAACCGCCACCCTCAACCTTTCCCCCCAAAATTCAATTTAAATTTTTCCCTCCTCCACACACCCCTCACCCGACCCTATATATACCCCATTCCTCTTCCCATTTTCTTCATCCCTCTCACCATCTTAACCCGTCCAAACCACTATCCAATCAAACCGAGCCATGGTGATCTACCGACAAGGATTCACGGAGGACGCCCAGTTCCGAGAGATCGAGCGAATCGAGCTCACCTCGACTATCCGAGTACTACAGTTGCTGCCCTTCACCTTCGTCCTGTTCTGTGTCGTGCTTACTTTAGGCATGTCACGGTGGTTCGATAGGAACAACCGCCTCACCACCTTCTGGTACTGGGTTCCCGTCGTGGCCGTCGCACTCGCGGCGTTCGCAATGGAAAACGAACGCCGTGCGCTCTAAGCTTTCGACGATCGATGGCGGCTTGAGGCGTAGCAATGGCACCATAGCCATTATTATCTTCTTTTACTTTCATTTTCTTGTATCTAATGGTGCCGTTAGGCGTATAATATAATGATCTTATTTCTATCTCAAAGTTATTTGCTTGTTTGCAACAATCTGTCGTGTTCATTTTACACTTGCACCTGAAGCAAAACCCCTAGGTTCGAGTAATAGAGTAACATCACCATTTCGGGAAAGTATAGCCGTTAGCCTAAATGTGTAGTGAATGCGGACTAGAAATAGCCAACCTACGCCAAACCGCAACCTTAAAGTGATCAACGTGGTAGGTTTCGACGAAATCCGAAAAGGGACTGACTATCAGCACATCGAGCGGTCATAGACTGTCATCGGACGATGGTAACGGCAACTCGTCTCCAATTTAAGGGGGATAGGCAAACGACAAGTTCGACGATAAATCTTTGGTAACCGATAGAATAGAAGTAGGATTACCACACATCAAGTACGAGTACGTCGATGTTTTCCGGAAGAACTTCCTGGCTTACCACCCCAAAGAGATACCATATAGCCACCATAGAGCTAAAGGGGCTCAAGTCCCAATTGAAGGAGCAGTTGGACAAAGGGTTTATCAGACCAAGTACGGAGAGTACCGCATTATTCGTAAGGAATATAGAAGGGACACATCGACTATGGGACACTGACACTGCCAACGATTATGTTTCCCGGATAGTATAGGTTCTTTTAGTGCCTTTGCTCAATCATTCGAGTTTCGAGTTTCCCGGATAAGGATAGAGTACTTGCGCTCTACGATTAAGAAGTAGTTCTGCTTGAGTTGATCCGTTGTTACCTAGTTGTGAAAATGAGCTTAAGTCGCTAGGTAGGAAAGCATGCTGATTCAATAAGGACGTGTTAAGAAAACGTCTACAGGTTACGGGCCTGCATGAGGATTTGATGGAAGTTTTGCATTTGGCGTTGGTGTTTACGATGGAACCTTTATCAGAGGTCAACTACGAGGCAAGCCGTTCTATAGCTGAAGCAACTTTAACCCCGTCTTGTTAAGCAATGATGAGGCTTAATTCGATTAACAAAACATGTAGAGGATTGAGATGGATGCCTGAAACGCCGACGTACTACATCGAAATACTTCTAGGGTCTGCCGGAGCCTTAGACCTGAGGTCGAGTGGTACCAAACCGATTGGTTGGTTGCCAAGTATTGCATCCTATGTAGGCCACTAGTAATTGAGGGTGACCTATCTCTATGTTTAAGGGGGATAGACGATGATTCCGAGGCCAGTATAGCGACGAAGCCTAAGCCGTAGTCACCCACCAATTTCGAGGACGAAATTATTATTGAGGGGGATAGATTGTAACGACCCTGATTTTTGGTAAATAAAATTTTCGTTAAATATTTGAATTTTCTTTTAATTACTTGGATTGCTTTAAAAATTTCTTTTAAATTCTAATAATCCGTCATAATTAGATTTTAAACTTGTAAAATTGAATTCTTTTTTACTTCGGACAATCTAGTCCTTCCCCCATGACAAGTATACTTGTAAACGTACCCGTATATTTTTCCTAGTAAGTAAATAATATCTTTAAATTATATTTCTTAGCTGGAAATCCTACCTAGCAAGCATAGTTAGCTTTTAACCGATTAGTTAGCAAACCCTAACTACCGTTTGGCTTAGTTACATTTCCCTAACCTAGAGTGATGCATCGATGCCGAAGTGGTTAGTAGAAAATTTTTGGTCTTTGCCTTGACCGTTGACTTGACTGCCTTGCTTTGGCGTCGGGTCACTGTCGGGCCTGCCTTGCCTTGGCGTCGGGTCACTGTCGGGCCTGCCTCGCCTTGGCGTCGGGTCGCTGTCGCGCCTTGCTTTTGCCTTGGCGTCGGATCGCACCTTGCTCTGCCTTGGCGGTGCTGGGCTGCCTTGTTCTGGCCTTGCCTTGGCTACGCCTTGGCCACCGCTTTGCTAGTGGGCTGCCTTGGCCACGCTCACGCCTTGCCGTGGCGTTTGGCACCGTCGGGCTTTAATATTCCGTTATTAGGCGATTTCCTACCAAATAAAACCAAAATAGCACTCGAGCAATGAAAGCCTAGATTTGACTAAAACAAGTCATTAAGAAACTTTTGAAACATAGGAACCCATCATTCTTGCTTCCAAAAGAAGCAACCTTAGCCATGCATGCATGCAACCCTAGATTGTATAGCCTTAAAACCTAATTATGTTATTTTCCTAGATTATCCTAGCCCGTGTATGCTTTCTAGGAAAGTATTAGCCACTACTTTTTCATTGACTAGTCACTTGAAAACCCTTGGTACTTGATTCTTCCTAGACTTTCTTTTGTACTTATGTGCATTTATAGATAAGTATACTTGGGACAAGAGAGAGAGAGAGAGAGAGAGAGAGCCGAATTGGAGAGGGGGAGAGAGAGAGTGATGTGTGCATGTGTACTCACCATCCTAGTCCAAGATCTTTGACACTATTTGACCTAGTTACAACTTGGTTGAGGTGACTATTGGATGACAAGGCATGACATACTTGACATGACCATTCAATGGATCAACAAAGGAGAGAGAAAGAGAGAGAAAGGGCTGGCCGGATGATGAAGGAGAAAGGTGGAGTGTGTGATTGTGTTTTGTTCATCCAAACAAGCAACCTCATTTTTACTTCTTTACACTCAACCAAAGTACAACCTTTACAACCCATTCTTGACTAGATTTTTGTTCTTTCTTCCAAGCAATCTCTTCCAAGACTAAAAACCCTTCATCATGACCTAAGTCATGGCCTAAAATGGAAGTGACAAGGCATGCCATGCTTATGGATGTGATTTGACAAGTCCATGGATCAAATCCACGGGAGGAGAGAGAGAGATGGGATTTGGCCAAGAGAGGAGAGAGAGAGAGCTCAATGTTTGGCTATAAATAGCCTCCTCACCTTTCATTCAACTCACACCTCAAGCATTGCTCCATCTTCTCTCTAAAAAGCATTCTGTTATTTCCAGACACCCTACTGTCCATTCGTAAAACCTCATTTTGCCCCTGCTTAAATTAGTTTTTAGGACCGACTCTCTTCAGAAAAGTCGTAGAGCACTACGAAACCTTGAAGTTAGACCCAAGAACCACCCCAATCGGTCAAGAAATGACCAAGATATCAACCTCTAAAGTTCAGTGAAATTCTCGGATTCCAGATTCCAGACAGCTTACTGTCACCCCCTTTATGACCATTTTTCTCCGAGCGAAAGTCTTTTCTAGGAACAACGTCCTCCATAAAAGTTGTAGAAAACTTCGAGATCTTCGATTTAGACTCAAGAACGATCCTATTCGGCCAAATATTGACCGAGTTACAGTCATCCAAAGTTTGGTCCAAATTTGGAAGTTTCAACGCCCGTAGAATTTTTCAACTAAGCTTATTCGGCCCCGACTAGTTTTGGATCAAGGTAGATTTTCCCTATCTACTTTCCCTAAGTATATCGTACGTTATGTGCATGAAGTAGATTCTCCCTTACTTGTTAATCCTAAGTATAACTAGAAGTTCGTATATTATGTTTAAATGCATGTTAAGTTAAGATACCAAGGATATGTTAGCAAACTTGTTTCACTAAAACTTCGAAGAAAGTATGAACATGTTGAACAAACAATTTCTACGTCAATAAACATATGTTGTTTTGAACTTCCCACAAAGAAAGAAAGAACGGTTTTCGAAAAGTACTAACCTGATTAGAAGTATTAGTATTTTGATCTTTTAGAGGGTTTTGAACTTGTTTACATGTTGTTTGCATTACTTGTGGTTGTGTAAGGATGGTGATGAGCTTGTTTATAAGATTGCTTGCATGAACTTGCTAGTGTAGATTACAATGAATGATTTATGAGAAGAAAAGTCCTACCGCAGAGTCATTGCATGTAACGAGACACGGAAATCGAGAAAGTAGAAACATGACACCTAGGGTGTGTTAATGACAACGTGTGTTTTGAAAAGGAGAAAAGGTTTTGGAAAACGCAATGTGGTTGATATGGATAAAAAGGATTTTTGAAACTACAAAATGACCAAATGTGGGGTGCATTATGTGAGTGTGTGTGTGTGTGTTGTGTGGCAATGGGAACCCGGCGCGGCGGAACCATTGTGAGGATACTCGGGAACCCGGTGCGGTGGAACCGAGATTGGGTGTGTAGCTTGGTTATCCACGGAGACGAGCCAATGCAAATGTGTGCCAATGGGAACCCGGCGCGGCGGAACCATTGTGAGGATACTCGGGAACTCGGCACGGCGGAACCGAGGTTGGGTGTGTTAAAAAAATGATTTTGTGAAATGAATGTTTTGTCTGCCAATGGGAACTCGGCGCGGCGGAACCATTGTGAGGATACTCAGGAGCCCGGCGCAACGAAACCGAGGTTGGGTGTGTTAAACGTGATTTTCAAAATGTTGATTTGGATAATGAAAAGGATTTCGGAAATGTTGATGAATATGGTGACACGGTCTACGACGAGTCGCGTAGGAGAAACTCAGACATCACCGACACCAACGATAGAATAATGTATGTGGATGTATCATTGTTAACGCCTTGTTAAATATGTATGTGTTATTCCGCTGCTTGTGCCTGAGTAGGTATGCTGCTCTTTTACTCTTATATTGGTAAGTTATGGGTAAGTGGGTATAGAATTATTCTACTGAGCTCTTTTAGCTCACGGTGTTACCTTTGGTGACCCTGACATATTATATCGGTGGCGACGCTGGTATAATGTGTCAGATTTTGTAGATGATCAAGATGAACAGTACACCTTGGAGGCTTTTGGAGCTGAGGAGCTGGCTAGGATGAAGCTGCAGGCGGAGCTGTAGTTAGGAACCCTAGAACCCCTTCATTTGTATAAATATTGAACCCTAGTGGGAGTTATGATGTAATAATGAGCCAGACTCCATTTGATTTTATCAATGAATTGTTTATTTACCGTACCCAAAAATCAGGGGCGTTACAGTAAACCTACTAAACATGTCACTTAGCATGTAAATACATAGCATCCAAACATGAAATTTCATTCAACGTATAGTTAACATACACATGTCATTCTCTTAGCAGTGATTTTACTCATGTTATTGACTTGCACATAAACACACAATCACAAAAATATTTTTATGTAGCAAGCAACGCTTCAATCCAAATAAAGCCTCTACCCACAGTCCTTGTAGAGACCCGTATTTATTTTTTCAAATGTTAATATTTTATAAGTACATGATTATTGAAAGGAAAATGTGGAATGATAGTGTTTATGTGATTTGGGGCTAAAGTGATAGAATTAATTGTGAAAGAGTGCAAGTGGAATTTGTGGATTAGTGTGTATATATAGAAGGGTGTGAGAGTATCACACACACACCCCTCCCTCTTTCTCACCGTCCCTCTCTCTCTCTCTCTCTCTCCTATGCCTCTCTTTCTCTCTCGCTCACTCTCAAAATTTCACCAAAAAACCTACCAAAACTACCTTCAATCCTTCATCTCCGCACGTGTTAGAGCTCGTATCTTACGGGATTGAGCTCGATGAGGGGTATTTTGCTCAGTGTGGACTTTGGAGGCTAGGGTTCAGTCTCTTTTCTTGGAAATCATGCTTCGACTTTGAGGTAGGGATTCTACCTCTTAATATATGTAAAGAATGTGCTTTCATCCTTGAATCCATGCCTATTGTTGCTGTTGTTGTTGATGTCATTGAAACCCAGAAAATATGGTAAAAATTCGCTTGAAATGTCCCTATATTGATACGGGATTTTTGCCGTATCCATACTATTTCAAAATCGTAGCTTCTCTTTCTGATTTGCTTGATGTATCGATATGGTCATTTTGGCTATATTGATACCAGGAGCTTATGGACAGATTTCACTGCTTTGTTCCAAACTTTATTATTTTGACCCCTGATCACTTCCAGCTTGTTCTAAACACTTCAAAATTACCCCATACCATGATTAATTGTATTCGTCGAGTTCATGGGGTAGTGTTGCATTACTTGCCCTTGTTCGGTAGAGTTTGACGTTAATATTTACATGAGTCATGAATGGAATGAAATGACACATGACAAGGATTATGTGATTCTTGGACACTTATTGACACAACGAGAATATTCAGGACCCATCGACGGGTGGGTGCCTGGCAAGGGGTATCGGGATCCCTTCACTGGCCCGGCAAGAGCAAAAGCTCATATTGGTTATACTCAGGACCTACTCAAGGGTATGGTGCCTGGCAGGGGGTATCGGGATCCCTTAATTGGCCCGGCGGGAGCTTCAGCTCATGACACATAACGTGAAGTGACTTTGGACACATGAAAAGTCGAAACGGTTAAGGGTTGTGGTGCATACCAAATTTCCTATCGAGTTTGTTGGATTGTCAAGCCTTTGTTATTGCCTATTGTACAGTCTACACCCCATTCATGCCTTATGATTGTTCCCGCATTTTCTTGCATATAATGTTAGTGTAGAATTACCTACTGGGCTAGTGTAGCTCAAGCCTTATATCATTTTCAGGTACTGACCCGGGACAATAGCTTGCATGCTTGGAGTGCTTGGACATGACCATTGTTTTAAGATCTAACATTGAGGAGTTACTTAGTCATCTTTGTAAATTTCTTTTGGAAGATGTGTTTGTAACTCTAAATTGTAAATCTTTTGACTATGGAACGATGTAACTCCTAACTCTCTTACAAATACTCTGTACTTATGTTAATTTAGGCCTCGGAGCCAAAGATGTAATATTTTTTGGAATTATTTTGAAGATTGTACGGATTATGGCAAGGTTTTATTTATGGAAATCAATCATATTTATGTTAAAATTCGAAGGCATGATAGTCCTAAGGCCATCTAACCTATAGCTCCAAGCACATAGCCTCAAAAACAAAAGTTAACAAATAGTACATGCCTTATTTAACATAATGAAAGGAAGGTACCCAAATGAGACTAAGTCTCCTCCTACGGTTCCTAGGTATTCAAACCTATAGCTCTGATACCATTCTATAACGCGCTAGAATATTTAACCTTAACAAGTGCCAAAAATGCATAAATATCACATTGAAAAGTGATGCAGTAGCCAAAGAGGAAGAATACCATTTTAAGCATTCTAAGGATTTCTACTAGTCGGTTTTTTCGTAATTAATTGACCGTGGATTTAGGCGACGGGCCCACCTGGGTTCGATCCGAAACAGGCCAATGGCCAGAACACATGCCTTTGGCCATGTGCCGTGTGGATTTTAGCCTTCTGAGGCCGTTTAGGCCCCCAAACGAGCCTTCGTTCCGTTTTTGGGCCATTTTTCACACTCCTATAACTTTTCATAGGAATTTCTGTTTCAGCTTGTTCTTTTTTCTGAAGTCTTGTTTTTATATGTATTTTATGGGCCTGTAATAATTTCGGTATTGTTTCTTTATGTTTTCTAGGGTTAGGATTGCTACCTATATATTCGGTTTTTCGTCTTAGGGTTGGGCAGTTGATTATTGATAAAGAAAAGAGTCAGAGAGAGTTTCTCTAAATTACTGCGTTTGTGATTGTCCTTGTTCCTTCGATCATCATTTTTATTTGCTTCCCTACATCAAAAAGTCAAATCTTCGTCAAACATTGGAAGAGTTGGCCAAAAATAAAAGACTTTTCTTTTCTTTTTTAAAACCTTGAAGCAATTTATCCTTTTTTTTTAACTGGATTATCGTAACGAATATATTTTTCACAAAAGCTTAAGAAGTTTCTTGTACTTGGAAGGATATCTCACCAATCTTAAACTCCATAGAATCAAACTATCTAGCTTTATTCCCATAAGTCCCAAGAACAACATATAATTCTTTCCATAAAAATAAATTCCACAAGCCATAGGGTGGGCTTCAAAAATATGATTACAGAACCCATAGTTTTACAGTTCCAAAACAATAAAATAAGGTTTCGATTCCACAATCATACTACAAAAGACATAATTATAAATCTGCCTTATGGACTTACATGTTTCATTACATATGTTAAACAAACAATAGCACAAAAGGAACTCCAAATAGCTATACTTCACTATGTTCTCGGCGCCTCTTTGCCACCTGAAATGGTTAAACAACATGAGCCGGAGCCCCTGGGAAACAAGACTAAACCAAATAATATGTTCAAGTATAACATAAATGCCGTGAAACAAGCATAAATTAAAAATCCACACATAATTCTCAAGTGTCAATAAATTTACCATAATAATGACCTCATACATTCCCCAACTAATCAACCTAGCCCAACATTCCTAGGTTCAACTCAAATTCATAACCAAATGCTACTTTAATATCTAATTAAGGGTATGTGGGCTCCCGCGCGAGAAGCGCTACTCGAAGAGTCGCCACCCGAATTTTTGAGATGGATGATCCGAGAAACTGAGGACTCATTTGTAAAAGGCTTTTGGTTTAGCGAAAACGTCAAGATCTTGGGTTCGGGAGCCACATTACAAATGGGGAAGGTTTTTCTTTAAAAACCGGTCTCTATTTGGTGTTTTCAAAAAAAGGGGAGGGGGGGTGGATCTTGAATATCGCTTGGAAGATTAAGTTCTTTAACAATATCAGATAACGGGGAAAGGACATGGGAAACATATCACATTGGCGTGCGTGTGGTGCTATCTGTACAGGAATGATAAGGGTGACGCAAGCGAATGAAATGATAATTATTTAACAAGCTGTCTGGACCGTGACCATTTCATACACGGCACACCGTAATGCCGCATGCGGCCTTTCAGTAAGCCGTGCGTGATACCTCAGGCTGTCAAACTATCAATAGCATTCAAAACAGTGCCCGGCACATTGTTTTCATCGTGCGTCTTTTTAAAGATTCATAAGAAGTTATGTGGCAGCCAGATCGTCCCGAAAACACTACCATTTCTTCAAACCATGACCACAAAATAGTTTTGATGTATTTGATCATTCGAGTTGATCGAGAAAACCTTGCTTAATAGATAGGACATGGCTTGTAGATATGGTCTTGTTCTAAAAATGATGAAAACAGTAAGCAGCTGACACAAGCAATACTACCAAGTAATAACCCAGATCCAGATAGCCTGACCAAGAAAATAGCAGTGAATGTGTTACGCCCCCAATTTCGGGTATGTTAAATAAACATTTTATTGAATAAGCTAAGTAGAGTCTGGCTCATTATTACATCACAAACTCCCAAGGGAGTGCTTATATTACACAAAAGGAAGGGACAGCTAAGGTTATCTACTGCTCCGCCTGCTCCTCCATCCTAGCCAGCTCCAAAGGCCTCCAAGGTGAACAGCTCTCCTTGGTCATCTACAAAGTCTGACATATTATACCAGCGTCGCCACCAGTATAATATGTCAAGGTCACCAAAAGTAACACCATGAGCTACAAGAGCTCAGCAGAATAATCCTAAACCCACTAACCCATAGCTTACACATAGCAAGTCAATAAGCCATGATACAAGATAGTAACCAAACTAACACATGCGCATTTGATAACTTCACATTTAGAGATGTACAACAACACATGCACATTCATTACTTAACTAGCGTAAGTGTCCGTGTCATCAGAGTTTCTCCTACGCAGCGTTTCTTAAACAATGTCACCATTTCACTTTTCATTTCCAAATCAACATTTCAAAAATCACATTTAACACACCCAACCTCGGTTCTGCCGCTCCGGGTTCCCATTGGCACACAATTTGCATCGGCTCCTCTCCACGGATAACCAAGCCATACCTCACCATGGTTCCGCCGCTCTGGTTTCCCATGGGAACACACACAACCTTATAATGGTTCCGCTGCTTCGGATTCCCATTGGAACACACACAACCTCACAATGGTTCCGCTGCTCCGAATTCCCATTAGAACACACACACCCTCATAATGGTTCCGCTGCTCCAGGTTCCCATTGGAACACACACATACCTCACAATGGTTCCGCTGCTCCGGATTCCCATTGGAACACACACACCGACCACATAATGATTATCACAGTCGATCATTATGTAGTTTCAAAAATATTTTATTCTTTGCAAACACAACCCCACAATAGGCAAGTCCGGCCACATTGCAATTTCAAAACACACTTTGTCATTAATACACCCTAGATGTCATGTTTCTACTTTCTCGATTTCCGTGTCTCATTTTCATGCATAGACTCCGCGGTAGGACTTTTCACGTAAGTAATCATAAATCATTCATTGTAATCTTGAAACTAATCTAGCAAGATCATCCAACTCTATTTATCATGCTCATTTAACACTTAATCACAACCACAAGTAATGCAAGCAATATGTAAACAAACTTTCAACTATCTTGAAGATCAAAATATGAATACTTCAATTCAAGCGCTACGTTTATCTTTTAACATACACGTTCTAAACATACCTAGGTATACTTAGAGTAAGCGAGTAAAGGATTATCTATTATACGTCAAGATAGGGGTACGAGTATTCTACAAGATCATACAATTAACTATACTTAGGATAGTGGGGACGGAGAATTCTACCGTTCTTCTTGGCAGTAGGGCGGTTACGGCAAGAAAGTCGGCTATCAGATGGAGTAACGTCTTACAACAAGCTTCTGGTAGCTTCGAAAGAGAAAGGTTTCTCTCAAAACTAAATCTTGACTAACGCTACTAAACTTTTTGGATCGAGAGGGTGGTGGAGTGGCGGCTTAGGTTGAGTTTCTTGAAGAACTTGGGAAGAACTTTCAAGAACAAGCAAGAACACTAACTTTCTAGAGAGAAGTTAGAGCAAGGAGAGGTGTGGGTTGAATGCTTGGAATGGCTTGCTATTTATAGGCCAAAGCTTGGCTTATTGTCCAATGGATAAATTTTCCCATAACATTTATGGTCCAATGGATAAAAGTGTTGCTTGGACAATCTATACCTAGTTTTAGGCATGCAAGTCTAGGTTTGATTTGATTATGGAAGATTTTGGTGAAGAAAGGAGGATTATACAAGGTTAAATATTGGCAAATGTACAAATGAGGACAATTGTACAAGATTTTGCTTGAAAGAAGTAGATCATCTTGGATTCAAAGTACAATGAAAGATCAAGGAGGATCAAGGCCAAATCTTTCTCCTTCTTTCTCTCTCTCTCTCTCTCTCTCTCTCTCCTATGTACTATGGAAGTATATATATAAGTACATAAGGTACTAGGTAATCTAATAAACTTTTAAGTAAATAAGATTTTCTAATAAATAATTTAATTAGCACATGTGTACTTCTAGGATAATATATATATATATATATATATATATATAATCAAGTACACACACACACACACACACATATATATATATATAAGTATGTACCATGAAATCTAAGTAGATTTCCAAATCAAATTTCCCATTTAAAATAGTCTTAAAGTATCACATGTCAAATAATAATTCTAGATTATGTACTTATAGATTCCTAGGGTAATTGTGGGCTCCCGCGCCCTAGGTTCGAATAGTCGCCACCCGAATTTTTGAAATGGATCATCCGAGGAACCGAGAACTCGTTTGTAAAAGGCTTTTAGTCTAGCGAAAACATTGAGATTTTGGGTTCGGGAGCCACATTACGAATGGGGAAGGTTTTTCTTTAAAAAGCACCCCACTCGGTCGATAAAACCGGTCTCTACTTAAGTTTTCAAAAGGGGAAATCTCGAATATCGTTTGGAATATCAATCTCTTCATTAAAAGCAAATAGCGGGGAAGGGACATGGGAAATACATCACGTTAGCGTGCACGTGGTGCTGTCTGTACAGTAGTGATAAAATGATGTGAACAGATAGAATAAATAGCATTCAGCAAACTGTCTGGACCCCAGTCATACTGTACACGGCACGCTGAGGTGCCGTGCGCAGCACCTCAACCTACCGTGCGGGGCGCCTACCCTGCTGTCAGACCGTCACAGACTATCAAAACGTCATCTAGCTCCTTATTTTCTTCGTACATCTTTTTGAAAAGCTCGTTAGGAACCTCATGACAGTCAGATCATCCTAACGATGTCGTTATATCCTCAAAACATTGGCCCAAAGCAACTTTTAACACACTTGATCATTTGGGATGATCTAGAAAACCTTTTTAAAGAGCCAAAACATGGCTTGTAGATATGGTCTTTTTTTGAAAGAAACAGAAACAATAAACAGCAGATGCAGACAGCCACAACAGAAGATAACTCAGATCCAGACAGCCTGCCTACGATGATATCAACACATACGATGCCGTGCGCTGCAGATCAAGGTGCCGCGCGCCTAGTGATCCAGCCGCGCGATGCCTCAACCTCAGCACAGTACTGGCCTTATTTTATGAAAATGGGTTTTAAGTCAGGATCTAACCAAAAGGGATTAGACCTTCTAACAGAAAAGGTCCCCTCAAGACCAGAACTGAGTCTAGTCCAAGGAAACTTATTTTTACCTTTGGTGTTGAGCTTGATCAAGGATGGTTGATGCAAAAATGAGGGTGGATCGTGCCGGATGTAGATGGAGGAGGTTGAATGAGACAAAGGGAGTATCGGTGTGAGGGAAGGTTAGGTATTTTGGGGGGGTGAGACTTTGGAGTTAATGAGAAATCAACTTCAATAATGAGAAGGGAGTGAGTGAAAGTGCTTAAAGAATGTCTTTTGGGAATGGCATTCTTTAAGAGTTGAAAATAGAAATGGAAATGGGAAAGTGGGTATGAAAACTAGAGAGAGAAAGCTTATGGAGTAAGAATGCCCAAAAGCAAAGAGAAGAGCCAAAAGAAGAGCCCCCTTTCCCTTGAGTGGAAGGGTTAATTTATAGGCAAATGGCCAAGGATTTTGAATTTCAAATAGTGGAGGTACTTTTTAGGTAGGCCAGAAGTGCATTTTCGGCTGAGCCACTCATCAGCTGTGGCTCAAACTGGCGTGGCCAACAGCTTTCTGAGCCAGTCAGACTTTTGCTCGAGGTGCCGTGCGGTGCAGTTTGGCCGCGCACAGCCTCTTGAATTTTAACTTGCTGTGCGCTACTGTGTCGTTCCGTACGGTACCTCCTCTTTCGGTCCAGGGGTTTTTGGGCTTTATCTCGGCTTTTGGGTTTCTTGGTTTACATAAGCTTAGGGGAATCTTTTTTCAAGCTCACAAAGGTATCGTTTCCTTTATTTCATCATTGGGGTGGACAAAGACTCTCCGAGGTCCGGATTGAGGTGTCTACAGTAGTCCCTCTTTAACGTAACTCAGATACCATTGGTTGGTACGAGTGACGCTTAAAGAATAGGCATCCAAATCCGTTGCTCTAGAGCCTTTGAACAGAGACAAAATGAAAATGCACATAAATAACAATGGTGGTCGCGCTCGAGGAGCTACCTACGTACCCCATTGTAGGGATCAGACTAGCGTAGTTCGATTGGGACAGCGAAATGCGAGAAAACAAGACGCGGAGGACAAAAATTGTGCCAAGAAAACAATTGAGTGCTTGCAGTGCCATGTGTCGTGTGAAAACTTCGAAACGTGCCCTCGGAAGGCAAAGAATCGAGACGGGCCTACGGAGAGGCAATTTTTGAAATTGAGACGAGCCTACGGAGAGGCAATTTTGAAGTTGAGACGAGCCTACAGAGAGGCAAAATTGAGACGAGCCTACGGAGAGGCGATTTTGAAATCGAAAAGAGCCTACGGAGAGGCGATTTTGAGATTTAGACGAGCCTACGAAGAGGCGATTTTGAAATTCAGACGAGCCTACGGAGAGGCAATTTTGAAGTTGAGATGAGCCTACAAAGAGGCAAAATTGAGACGAGCCTACGAAGAGGCGATTTTGAAATCGAAAAGAGCCTACGGAGAGGCGATTTTGAGATTGAGACGAGCCTACGAAGAGGCAATTTTGAAATTTAGACGAGCCTACGAAGAGGAGATTTTGAAATCGAAACGAGCCTACGGAGAGGCGATTTTGAAGTTGAGATGAGCCTACGAAGAGGCAAAATTGAGACGAGCCTACGGAGAGGCAATTTTGAAATCTATGGAGAGGCAATTTTGAAATTGAGATGAGCCTACGGAGAGGCGATTTTGAAATTGAGATGAACCTACGGATAGGCAAAATTGAGACGAGCCTACAAAGAGGCAATTTTGAAATCGAAACGAGCCTACGGAGAGGCGATTTTGAAATCGAAACAAGCCTACGGAGAGGCAAAATTGAAATTGAGACGAGCCTACGGAGAGGCAATTTTGAAATTGAGATGAGCCTACGGAGAGGCAAAATTGAGACGAGCCTATGGAGAGGCGATTTTTGAAATTGAGACGAGCCTACGGAGAGGCCGAACTAGGAGGGTGAATTGAGTTGAGCCTCGGAGGATGATTTTTTTTTTGCAAATTACGGCGGATTTTTGGGGTACGCGAAATCCCATGAGTCCCGAGGGATAAAAATCAAATGGTGCAATAATCAATGCACAACATTCTAAGAGATCTTGCTGCAAAACAGCTGGAAAAATTGAGTTTTCAAGAAGATTTTGGTGGCTGAGTGGATCAATTTTTGAGATTAAGCATTTAATCTTCTGGCTTCGACATGTTGCGTGGGCACTGACGGTGGCGCACGGCACATCTTTTCCCCAGGCACCCCTTCGATTTTCGAGAACAGTTGACAGTTTTTAAGGGCACCATTACTTCGGGCGTGCCCCTTTGATGGCTGGAATGGCTTTATAAGCATGGTGGTGCCTCATTCTATGCACCACCACCAAACTTCTCAAGTCTTCCTACATTCTCCTCCCTTTACTCAAGAAAAACAGGTCATTTTTGAAACTCCGGAATGGACAACAATAGCCTGGCAGCCCGCGTTGAGGCTTTGGAGGCCGAGATGGCCTACTACCGAGGGCAGATTGAAGAGTTGAATACCCAAATTGCAGGGGCTCATCACGACCATCCGCTCCCTCCGCTGCGCGGTGTCCAACCTCCAGGATTTCTGCTTGGGTCAGTTGGACAACAAGGACGACCCGGAGCACACGTCGAGGGATGACTCGGAGGAGACGGCGGAGAACTCTGAGGGCAACCCGAATGAGTCGGATGGCCGCTCGGACGGGGCGAACGACGCGTCGGATGGCGGGAGCGATTGAGGAGGAGAGAGGAGTAGAAGGAGAAGAAGAAGAAAGGGCAGTAGGCCCGTTTTCTGTTTTGTTGTCCCTTCTTTTTTTGAATGTAATGAAAAGATCCCCGGGGGAAACCCCGGGTTTTTTATTAATGAAAAGTCCCTTTCTTCTTCCACTTGCTTGCATCTAACTTATTATCTCATGCAAACTTAGACGAATCGGACATAGTCTGCCACGAACTGTTTTCAGAAATCAGAGCTGTCGAAATAACACAATGTGCCATGCGTAGCTAATTTAGAGTCGCACGGTACCTCGGACCAAAAGTTCTACAAGCACGTTCACCATGTCGTGCGCCTCCTCTGAGATGCCGTGCGGCTTATAAGCTGTGAACCCAGTCCAGAGTTGATTCCCAGGTGAACCGGTTCAGGGGATTTATATATATAAATGCGAGGTGTATACAGTACACCTCGCACGTTCGAATTTCCCTCTCTCTCTCTCGATCTCTGCTATCTCTCTCTCCCAACATATCTCTCTCTCTCTTGATCACTCTCTCTCTCGTCTGCTCTCTCTCTCACCGCTCACTCTCTCCCTCGACTGCTCTCTCTCGTCATCTGCTTTCTCCTCTATTACGATCATGGAGCCGAGTGATATACCCGATGATGATACATCACTCCGGGTCGAGGTTACGCTATCCCCCATTCCTCCATGGGATGATACGACAGTTAGGGACGTACCGAAGGTCTCGGTTCAGCCGTCATTGGCCGAGGGGACCATGACCGAGGCTGCTGCGGTGGACGGCAGTGGTGGTGGCGGCGATGGTGACAGTGCGATATTGGCTAGGTACGGCCAGGGGACGGAGACTCCGGGTGCAGTGGAGTCGAGGGGTGACGTCGAGGCCTTGGGCCAATCGGAGGCAACGACGGGTTTAGAGGAGAGGACCACGGAGGGTCCCGGTGGTGGTGATTTAGACCAGGCGGTAGAAGAGGCAAAGACCTCTCATGTGAGAGAGCCCCGGGCTGACTTGGGGAAGGCCCCCATCGTTGAGGACGAGCCGGTGGTGGAGGATACACCGCCTATGTTCATGGGTAGCGGCGCAAGTGCGGGATCGTCACGCCACATAGGCATGGGCGACTACTTAGCGACGGCATCCATGGAGGACGTACTTGAGGTTGTGCGGGGGTTCCCTGGGTTGGCAAAGGCTCTACTTGCGTCCCGCGAGGCGGAGCTACAGGCCAAGCTCGGGACTGGGGGTGCTAGGGAGCCGGAGGCTGCGGAGGAGCGAGTTGACGAGGAGGCCGGAGAGATGATGGCCCCTCGCAGCAGTGTGGTTGACGAGGCAACGCTAGCCTTACAAAGGCGGGTAGCCTATGACGAGGCGACCTACGTGCCCTTCCAGCATGTGGTGGTGCCTTCGCTTCTAGACCCTTACGCACCGAGGAGGCCTACGTACGACGAGGCTTTGGTTTTGAGGGACCCTCACCAGCACCTTTCCTTGCACCGAGACGAGGTATACTTTAAATATTCATATTTCAAATTCTAATGCATTGCATTTCCATTTCCTTGCCCCTAAGTATACCATTCGTATCGCGTGTTATGCCTGTGTATTAAATATTGCTAAATTGTTGCAACAGGCGATCTCGCTTTCGTGCTACGGCGCTTCGGCGGACGTGCCCACTTTCTGGGAAAGGTTGCTCGAGGCGGCGCTGGAGATAGTGAGGCAGGTAGGTTTTGGTGAGTTTGTTGGGGTGTTGACGAGGGGCATGTGCAATGACCGCCCAGTGGTGCGGGCCCTGGATGAGAGGTGGTGGGACACGACGAATACCCTCCACTTCTCCTTTGGCGAGCTGACCATGACGCCATTGGACTTCGCGGCGATCACTGGTCTCAGGGTCGGAGGTGACCATATCCCTTTTGACGCTGCCACAGGGAGCCAGGCGGCGTTCCAGCGGGCGATGCTGGGGTATGAGCTAAGGGCGGAGGCTGACGATGCTAAGTAAGCTCAGCTACTTGGGTTTTGGACGGAGAGGCTTCCGACTGACAGGGTGGAGGAGTAGCAGATGGCAAGGTGCTTTCTGTTGTACTTACTTGGTGCGTCCCTATTTCCCAACAGGCGCAACCGAGTACACCTTTCGCTCCTCCCGGCCTTGAGGGACGTCGGGGAGATTGCCCATTTTGATTAGGGAAGTGCAGCACTGGGGACGTGCTACGCCTTCATGGGGTCTCTTTCTCGTGGGGCAGGAGTGAGCCTCGGAGGCTACTGGAGGGTTTGAGGGGTATACCTTACTTCCTTTCTTATGAATAGTTAGCTTTCTGTTTGTATTTATTCAATGTATATCTTGTGCTAACTTTCAATGTCTTGAATTGCAGCTTTGGACGTATGAGGTGATAGGGATGTACCCTCCCAAGACCACGTGTCCCAGCGACACGATACTCCCTCGGGCCTTGCGCTGGTCAAAGGAGTACAAGGGGGTGAAGAAGGGAAGGGGCAAACTGGATGCCTTCCGCCTTTACTTAGACGAGCTGCGTCCCGACCAGGTACTAATGCACTTCCATATTCGTTTCATAGCTTTCCTGTTTATTTCCATTTAAACAGCCCTAGAAATCGCTTATCCATGATGACAGGTCCACTGGCAGATCCAGGACCGCTTCGAGATCCCCTACGTTGCGCAGAGTAGGGAGGTTGCCAGGGGGAGGGTGCTTCTCGAGTCCCCTTACGGCTGGCAGTGGTACTTGGGTGATCGAGTGTCACGCCAGTCGCTGAGGCTGGATGCTTTTCGAGTCCCTGAGCCGCTTCCTACTCTGGTGCAGAGGACAGGCCAGGACACGCGAAGGGAGGTCAAGTAGTTCACACAGCCAGACCTTGAGTTGGAGCCGTTCTTCGAGGCGGGTGCCAGTCTCGCTGCTGACTACGCGGAGTACCGTGGTCGGTACTTGATGCCGAGTCTAGCGACACGCGCTGCTTGGGAAGCGGCGCAGGCAGCGCGAGGCGGCGTTGGAGGAAGAAGGAAGCGAGATAGAGGTGATGGAGGTAGAAGAGGTGGACGCCCTGCCTTTTCTTGGACAGTGGACGTGACAACTCCTCAGGGAGCCCCCGACCTGGTCGCAGTGCCACGCCCATCAGCTGAGGATCCAGCGTTCCTTGCTCGGGTATAACATGCTTCCATTCTTTCGTAAATTCGTCCCCTTTGCATGTTCTGATCTACTTTTTCATTGCAGGCGCCTCCAGAGTACGTGAAGGAGATGGCGGAGGCCATGATGGGCCTGGAGCAGCTGGTGAGGTAGTACGCCATGGGCCACCCACCCTCCGGAGGTGTTGCTTCGCGCTGGCGGGACTATGGTAAACTCTCGAACCCTAGTCATTTGCTCTACTGTTATTGCTTATATCATGATTATGATGCAAATGCTATATGGTTGTTACACCATTGCAGGCTAGAGGAGGGGCTTCACGAGGGCTACAACGGAAGTCTGTCCGCTTTCCAGTGCGACAGGTCTCCTCTGTCGACTCACGGGAAGAGCCACCGTTGAAGAGGGCACGACATTCGGCGGGGACCGAGGACGAGCCTATTGATGTCTCTGAGGATGAGACTGATGAGCACACGGACGTTGACCTGGAGGCCACTTCAGGGGGCACCGTGCCCAGAGCGACTGGCACTCGGGAGGTGAGCAGCTCTCAGGCAGACGAGGTCTCTAAGGAGGACGAGGAGGAGGGCAAGGACGGGGACGACGATGAGAGCTAAGCTCCTTTTGTTTTGTTCTTTTGATGAAGCCTGCGTGCTTCTTTTGTAGGGCGCTTGTTTGCCCTTGGTTGATAGGGTCTTGATCATTGGGCCATTATGCCCCTTTTGTACTTCGACTCATGGATGCCTTTGGGATTTATATACAGAGATCTATTCTTTCATTGTTTATGTCATTCAATCTTCTTCCGTTTGCATGAAGAAAGCTGAATAACTAAAACATTGACTGGAACGTGCAACTAGCCGTTGAGTCAAGAGATTGAGCTGAGGTTCACGATGAGTGGCACGTTAACAAATCAAAGCATATTGACAATGGAATAGCAATCAAAGAAAGTAATTAGATAAACCTTTGTAAGATTGACTTTGCATACGAGAACTTACACAGACACCTTCGTAACCAACTTCAGACACAGCTATGAGACAATAATGACCTTTAAACTCCGATACAAGACTTGGAAACTCAACCTTGCTTTCAAAATGTACTCGAAAAGTAAGAAAATGTTGATTTTAACATGTGACACTCTCGAGTTTTGACTTTGGATACGCACCAGAACTTAGACTAAGTCACTTTTGACCATTATGACCTGTGGGACTCAGAAGATCAACTTGGAACGACTCGAAACGAGTTTTGACACCCTGAAGTAGCTTAAGAAACGGATTTTTATCGAGTTTCCATATCACGACAGCGAATCCCGGGAGTTGTCCTGAAACGAGACGTCTCTGAAGTCTCAAATACCCGTTAGAGTGTGTTCTGGTGGTTGTTGGTGCTTTATAATGCCCCAATTTCATTTTGGTCTCCCGCTGCCAAAAATTGCAGAAATGCAGGCTTAACATGCCGCGCGGATGCCTCTAGGTGCCACGCGGGTCTTGATGCAGCACACGGTACCTCAATCACCTTGCCGTGGGGTTTCTCTAGTCTCACCATGCCGCGCAACTTTGTCAAGGTGCCGCGCGTGGTTCCTTTACTGACAGATTCCAGTTTTGCTATTTTCCAAGGCAGGTTGCTCGGGGTTGAGGTTTGACCCCTGCAATGGCATTTCTGAACCAGTGCATGTCTGTTTCGGACCTTTTAGGACTTGACCAAGCTTTTCCCCATATAGGACTCATGGAAAACATGCATTTTTGGAAGCCCAAGGCTTTTTGAAAGTTGAAGTTGTCCTCTCCACCCCTCCTATAAATTCAAGCTCCCTTATACCACATTCTCCTCATCTCATTCAACTCCTATCTTCTTTCCTTACTCCTTGAAATGGCTCTTTCTCTTACCGGTTCACTCCGTCCATGGTTGGCTTCCATGGAAGGTGTTGATTGGCTCAACTTTCAATCCCACGGTCTCTATTTTATGCGGTACCTCCGCAACATTCGTCTTTGTCCCGAGCTTTTGAGGGCAGCTGTGAGTTTCTGGGATCCGAAGGTCCATGTGTTCCGTTTTGGCGATCAGGAGCTTTGTCCTACTATCGAGTAGTTTCGTGCATACCTTGGGGGTTTTGGCTCAGGGGAGGTCATCATTCCTCCTGTGCGTGAGAGCGCTTACAGAGTCCTGGCCGCGGCCCTCAGATTGGGTGATGGTGCTGCTCGCTACTTGGTTAGGAATGGTCATCTCAATGTTATGCGCCTTATCAAGCTATTTTCTCCTTTTGGTGATCTTGCGGATATGACTTATCAGACTCGACGCATGACCGCCCTCTGCATGTGATTGCTTGCAGCCTACCTCTTGGTCCCTTCTACCGGCCATGTTAGCTCGGCATTGGTTAGCGTTGCTGCTCTGGTTGAGGCCCGAAAGGATGTGATCCCGATGGTTTTGGCCGAGACGTTGATAGGTTTGGACAAGGTTCGTTCTGGAGAGGCCGGGGCTTTTGGAGGTAGTCCTCTCCTCTTACAGGTTGGCTTCTCACTCAGCTCTCCTTTTTCGGGTTTCTCTCACGTTCTCATTTTACCTCAACACTCGGCTGGGCTTTCTATGGTTTCTTACTTGTTTTCTCTCTCTTCTTCATAGATTTGACTCTGCGACAAGGTGAATGTGCTGACCATTCCCCCCAGCAATTGGTCGTATGAGGCGAGGTTACTTTCTCAGCGATGTTTCAAGTTTGTTGATAGGAGCAGGGTTGAGTGGGTTGACTTCTTCAGGCGCCAGCGAGCTGAGACCATTTCTTGGAGGTGCTGATGGCTGGACCTCTCGCCTATGACAGTACACTACATAGGCCCTCAGTGGGTCGTTCTTGCTGGTCTGGGGGCCTTCACCTTCTATATCCCTTACCGTATCCAACGCCAGCTAAGTCTGAGGCAGGAGGCCCCTGCGGAGGTTCTCGTGGACGTGGTTCTGCCTCTTTTTAGCCATTCAGTTCTTTGCCATTACCAACGCTTCTGGAGGACGAGCGAGGTGACCGATGCACATCCCTACCCCTCTTTAGCGGTACGTGGGAGTTATCGGAAGTGGCTTAGGAGGGACATTGTTGCAAGGACTGGAGCTCAAGGAAACTGACTCGACCATACTACCCTGACCGTTGAATAAATTGTGGACCCATTTTCATTGTGTCGTACTTCTTTTCATTATTGAAAGCTTTGCTCAACCTTATGTAGTAGAAGTAATCGTATTAATAAAAATGGGTTTTAGAGGGTTTCCCCTTCCTCAACTCCGTTCTTCAAGCCTTCTCAACCTGGATTTCTATTTTTATAGATTGTGACCGGATCTCGGTGTGAGACTGCCTACGTATCCTCCTGGTGAAGCAATCAGGTCATGACGTAATTCAGGGTAGGGTTCGCTCGGGTTTTTACACTTTCCTTTTGCGCTCTAACTTTTGCCTAGAACCGCCCTTTCGGGTTTTCGGTCTAACGAGCTCATTTATTGTATGCCTTAACTTTTGCCTAGGATGCCTTGACGGGTTTTCATCCTAGTAGGGTTTTGTGCTAATTTTTGCCTGGGACTGCCCGCCCTTGCGGTTTTCAGCCCAGCGAGCTTCTCTCAGGGGTAATAACGCTTGAGTTGATCCAAGTTAACCAAGGTTTTGAATTCGTTTCCGTCCAAGTCGATGAGCTGTGTAGCTCCTCCAAATAGGATAGTTTTGATAATGTATGGCCCGGACCACTTTGGTCGAAACTTTCCTCGTGGGTTGTAAACCGGAGCCCGAATTTCCTTCAAAACCATGTCACCCTCTGCCAAATTCCTGGGTTTCACTTTCTTGTTAAATGCCCGCGCGATCCTTCGTTGATACCCTTGAATGTGGTAAAGGGCCCTTAACCGGCGTTTATCGAACAGCATAAGTTCTTCGAATCGATTACTCAACCATTCTGCCTCTTGGACCTCACACTCAATCATAGTCCGAAGAGATGGGACTTCCAACTCGATGGGAAGCACTGCTTCCATTCCATAAACCAAAGAGTAGGGGGTTGCTCCCATTGGTGTTCGCACAGATGTGCGATACCCCCACAAAGCTAGGGGTAGTTGTTCATGCCAGTCCCTTGCAGATTGAATAGTCTTCTCCAGCATGGCTTTGATCGTTTGGTTTGCCACTTCCACAGCCCCATTGGTTTGCTGTCGGTAAGTTGTTGACTTGTGCACTTGGATTTGGAATTCATCCAATACTTCTCGAGCTCGCCCTTTAAAATGAACCCCATTATCAGATACAAAAGCCTGAGGGACCCCGTACCAGTAAATGACATTTTGCTTGATAAAGTGCGCAACTTGAACTGCGGTCAAAGTGGTGTAGAAAGCAGCTTCTACCCATTTCGTAAAGTAATCGATGGCTATTAAAATGAACTTGTGACCGTTGGAAGCTGTCGGCACTATTCTTCCGATGACATCGATTCCCATGTCGAGAAAGGCCATGGCGTGGTCATTTGTTGTAATTCGTGTGGCGGAACATGCATGAGGTTGGCATGAATTTGACACTTTCAGCACCTCCGCACGTATTCCACACATTCTGTTTCCATGGTGGACCAGAAGTATCCTTGCCTGAGGATTTTCTTGGCAAGCATTATGCCATTCATGTGAGGGCCACATACTCCTTCGTGAACTTCTTCCATTACCTTTTTTGCATTTTCTCCATGAATGCACAATTTGTGT
The DNA here is from genome assembly GCA_025413875.1 of Rhododendron molle. Taxonomy (NCBI): domain Eukaryota; kingdom Viridiplantae; phylum Streptophyta; class Magnoliopsida; order Ericales; family Ericaceae; genus Rhododendron; species Rhododendron molle. The sequence goes on along the minus strand of CM046398.1, from coordinate 14,891,169 downwards.
GTGCCACAGTGTGATCTTTGGTATAGGTTTCCTCCGCAGATAATGTATTGAGCCGCCATCCTTTGAAGAGCGATTTGGTCCTTCTTACTTGCTCCCATGGGGTGCTCTCCTTCTTCCACATATCTCCAAATGTCATAGTACCATGGGAGGCCATCGTCGGGCTCGTCAACCATCATGACATGCTGGTGTTGCTAAAGCGTCTGCAAATTGATTTTTAACCCTCAGGACATGAGTGAATGTCACCTTGCTGAAGTGAGGGATAATGTCTTTGAGGTCCTAATGATACGGTTTCAGCTTTTCTTCCTTGACCTGCCAGTCACCATTCGCTTGGGATACAACCATGTTCGAGTCCCCCACAACTTCCAGCTTTTCTATGCCAATCTCGATGGCTGCCTCCATGCCCACGATGCAAGCTTCGTATTCTGCCTGATTATTGGTGACTTCAAAGTTAAGCTTGAAGGCCAACGGGATGTGCGATCCATCGGGCGAAATTAGCAACACACCGATTCCGAACCCTTTCTGGTTGGCTGCTCCATCAAACTACAACCGCTAAACATCTTCGGCCACTGCCATTATGTCTTCGTCAGGGAAATTGAATTCGGCATCTTCTCCTTCCTCGATTGGACAATCGCCTAGGAATTCTGCAACTGCTCTTCCTTTTACTGACTTTCGGGTGACATACTTTAACTCAAATTCGGCCAGCATTAGCAACCATCGCGCCATTCTACCTGTGAGAGCCGGTTTCTCGAATAGGTATTTTAGAGGATCCATTCGAGAGATCAGCTTTACCGAGTAGGCCAGCATATAATGCCTCAACTTCCTGGAAGCCCATACAAGTGCCCAACATGTCTTTTCTAAAGGGGTATAACGTTCTTCGGGTCTAACCATCTTTTTACTGAGGTAGTAAACTGCCCTTTAGAAAAGACATGTAAACTGCCCTTTAGTAAACTGCCCTTTAGTAAACTGCCCTTTCAACCCCATCATCTCCTTCCTACGCTAACATACACCCCATCGAAGACGGAGTGACTGACAGGTATAGGATCAAAGGTTTTCCTGTTGCGGGCGGTGTCAATACTGGCGGCTTGTACAGGTAGGCTTTAATGGCTTCGAAAGCTTCTTGGCACCTATCATCCCAAGTGAACGGCACTCCTTTCTTGAGCAAGCGGAATAGGGGTTCGCAAGTCAAAGTCAGCTTTGCAATGAATCTACTAATGAACTGTACCTTGCCAAGGAAACTCCTTACATCCTTCTCAGATCGCGACGGCTCCATTTCTAGGATGGCTTTTATCTTTGATGGGTCGACTTCGATGCCGTGGGTGGTGATCATGAACCCAAGCATTTTCCCTGCAGTGACTCCAAACGTGCATTTGACTGGATTGAGGCGCATTTTGTACTTTCTGATCTTTTCGAAGAATTTCCTGAGGGCGGGCAAATGTCCTTCTCGCTCTTTGGCTTTCACAATCATATCATCAACGTAGACTTCTACGTCTTTGTGCATCATGTCGTGTAGCAATGTCGTGGCGGCCCGCTGGTAAGTAGATCCTACGTTCTTCAATCCAAAGGGCATGACTCGATAACAGTATGTCCCCCATTCAGTGACGAACGTAGTCTTTTCCCGATCTTTCGGAGCCATGAGGATTTGGTTGTACCCCGAAAAGCCATCCATGAAAGAGAGCAGGGCGTGACCGGTGGTATTATCAACCAGCACATCAATGTGCGGTAACAGGAAGTCATCTTTAGGGCTAGCTTTGTTAAGATCCCTGAAATCAACACAGACTCTTATTTTACCATCCTTCTTGGGCACAGGGACGATGTTTGCGACCCACTGAGGGTACTCGATTACCATTAAGAACCCAGCGTTGATCTGTTTGGTGACTTCTTCCTTTATCTTAAGCACCCAGTCAGGTCTCATGCATCTTAATTTCTATTTCACTGGTTTTGCATCGGGATAAAGGGGGATCCGGTGTTCCACGATTTCGGGATCGATTCCGGGCATATCTGCGTGTGACCATGCAAACACATCTTCGAACTCCTTGAGCAAGTTTACAAGGGCTTCGTGTTCTTCAGCAGATAGCGCGGAACCGATCTGGGTCATTCGGGGATCCCCTCCATCTCTCAAATTTATTAAAACGATTTCTTCTTTTACAGGTTGAGCATGCCTTTCATCTTCCCTGTCGATTAGGGATTGAATTTCTTTGGGGATGTCCCCGTCGAAATCAATCTCTTCATCATCAGGGTCGACGCAATTTAATTCAAAGTCAGGGAAGTAAGCATAATCAGATTCATTCATTTCATTGCTAACGGAGGCCTCAGGGGCACCATACACCGGGGTGGACTCGAACTCGAAATACAGACTCTGAGAGTTTGGGCCGAGAGGCACCAACTTGGACTTGACGGACTCAGAAGACTCAGAGGACTCAACAGATTCTGACTCAGATCCATGGTGAGTTGCACTCGGTATGAAGGTCCAGTTCTTGTACTCCCCAGTGGCATCCATGATGAGCAAAGTTGGATCCTCAGGAGTATCTTGTTCCATCATCAGCACTTCAGCTTCCACAGCTGTACCCATTGGTTCGTCCTCCCTAAACAGAGGTGCGAGACTACCCATAGCAAAAACCTCAATCCAGTCGGCGGGCTCTTTCTGTTCTTTCACAACTTCGACTTCCTCATCACTATCCGGCCAGACATCGTTTGCGAATATCTCAAATCCTGGTAAAAAGGTGTTGGTTTCTTCATCTCAAAACGGCTCTGGCTGGCCTTGGTAAACCTGCTTTGCTTTCTCCCTCACAAAGTAGTTTTCTAGCCTGTTTCCCTTTTCCATATTGTTGTCGCTTGAGGGTGAATAACCTAGGCCAGTTGTGCGCATCAGAGTGCCTTGGGCTTCAAACTTTGCAGGGCCTTGGAGATTCTTTCCCAGTCCCAATCCTGGCATGTAAGACATCTTCTTCATTATCTTGATGGCAATATTACTGACAATAAAGTCGTCATCAATTCTAACCGAGTAGACAGATCGGGAGGTATCCAGAGAGAAACCTCCCAAGGCGATATCTTCTTCTCCGTGTTGAATTTTCAGGAGTGGGGCATTGTCTTCAATAGAGGCATGGATCCCAGAGTCCCCGTGGATAGTGAGCATTCCCGTTTTCAGTCCCAACCGAATTTTCTGATGGAGTGTAGAGGGCACAGCCATGATGTCTGGTCGGTGCAGCTAGGGTCTTCCCAATAACAGGTTGAAAGAGGCGTGAATGTTCACCACATGAAATTCCAGCTCTGTCTGATACGACCCGAAAGTCATAGGAAGCATAAGGGTCCCAACCACATCTCTCCGAGTGTTGTCATATGCTCGGACTTTGACTTCTGATGGAGAGAAGTCCTTATTTTTTGTACCCCAAACAGTAAGCAACGCGGAGTGGACAGACACTAATTGCTGAACCATTGTCAACCAGGATCAATGGAACCAAATTGCCATGGCATTTCAAGGTGATGTGCAACGGTCGATTATGGTCAATTCCTTCGGCAGGTAAGTCTCGATCAGTAAAGGTGATGGCATGCTTGATAGGTATGGTTTTGATCAGTGCTACAAGCTCATCGGGGGTTATGGCGGAGGGAACATTCAGTTGAGAGAGTGCTTGAATGAGCCCTTCACAATGGCGTGTGGAATGAACCAGCACATCCCAAACGGATATCTTGGCCTGAGTTTGCTCAAGTTGGCGCTTAACCATTCCTTCGGGGTTCTTCTCTTGTCGGGAAGGCTCCTTGGCCCGTGGGTCAAAGGGCCAGAAGGTATTTTTAACTGGGGTGGTAAAAGGATCAGAGGGCCCCGGGGCTGTAGGGTTGGAAGATTCTCCGACTTGAAGGTTCGGAGGTTGGTAAACACTGCCGCTTCTGGTCAGGTGGTCAATCTGGCGGTACTTTGATTCCTTGCTCCATAAGTCAGCTAGGGCTTTATGCTTGTTTCCGATGGTCGTATCCTGCAGATTGGCAGCTAGATCGGCAATGACTAAGTCATCCCACAGATCTTTGGGTTTCCATCTTTCAGCCTCCATCACTGTCTTGTTGACGGTCCATTCCTTGTTTCCCACCTTTATGTTGACCACCTCGGTGTTCACCCACAAGTTTGTTCCAGCTCCTAGTTCATCTTCCCACAAGTTCGTCATGGCAACATCAGCGTCCTTTGGAAAAGTGACTGATGGTTCAGATTCAGTTTCGTCGATAAGGTAATCCATCGGATCACACCCATTACTAGCGACTTCTTCTTCGAATCCAGGAAGGTTTGGGTACGGGGTGAGGTTCACGTTGCTATACAAGTTATTGACGACAAGATCATTAAAATGAGAGAAATCCGGGCAGAGCGGAGCGAGCTCTGGCCAATCGTACGTCATCATCTCAGGTTGATACCCTGGCTAATATTCTTCAGCGAACAGTGCCGGCAAGGAGAAGGTGTCCAAAGGGTCATTCCAAGCCAAAAGCTGGTACTCATCCGGCACTGGGTCCCATCCCCACTCAGGCATGTCTTGGAAAACTAGGTATTCTTCCCCATGGTTTTCAAACAGCACATACAAAGAGAATCCATCAAGAGGATCTGCATGGATGTTTTGCCAGTCAACCTCCCATCCGGCCTCGAATAAGGGTTCGTCATTTCTTTGGAAATTGGCGGCTTCAAACTCTTTCCAATCAGCAATCAATTCTCCCCACGTGTCTTCCCATTCCCATATAGAACGAAGGGCAGTCTCTTCGGGAATTTCACCAACAGGTCTCGGTTCAGTATTAGGGACAATGAACAGGGTGGGGTCAAACTCCGGGAGGTTTTGATTTTCGGCTAGGGTGATTTGGTTAATACGGAAGGGAGCGTTGTGCTGCGGTAGAGGGTTTGAAACAGTGTTTGGTTTATCTGAGGGTGGAGCGTCGACAACCTTGTTGTTGATGAGGTTTTGGATTTCATGACAGAGGCGGATGCAGGTGTCGGTGGCATGGCCAGGCATTTGGTGGAAATCGCAGTAGACATTTTGGTTTAGGTTTGGTGGAATGGTCTGTGGTGGCGGAAGAGGTTTCAACACTCCGATTTCTGTGAGTTTCTTAAGAAGAGTGGATCTGGGAGTGCTAAATTGGGTGAAGGTTCGGCTCTGGGACTTTGGTTTTTCGGAAATCTGGTTCACTTCTATGGGTTTGGTGGATGAGGTTCCCGCCTGATTAGCATTTCCGAAGAGAACATTGTTATTTCCTGAGTATGCCCTTTTGGATTTTGATCCCGATCCTGATTCTTTCTTCTCCAAAGTTCCATCTCGCAAAGCCTCCTCTACAGCCAGTCCAGAATCATAAAAGGTTTCGAAATTTGGGGCAGCCTGAGAAAGAACCATGTAAGGAGCGAAGGAGCTTGGAAAGTTCTTGGTGATTATCCATATCCGTTCTTTCAAATCAGGCTTATTCTGCATCTGGGCAGCCTTAGCCCTCCAGTGCTTCACAAAGTCGGCGAAGTTTTCCTTCTCACTCATCTTAGTGCTTTCCAATTTCCTCGTGGTCATTTTCAGGTCAACATTAAAGTCATACTGGGCCACGAAAGATGTCCCGATGTTTTCCCAAGTCCTTTTCTTGGATGGTTCGAGAGTGAGGAACCATTGCAGGGCTGGACCAGACAAGGACTCGTGGAACAATTGGGCCATAACTTCCTTTTCGATGCCACGCATAGTGAGGGAACCAACGTATCCTTGGAGATGGGCCCTTGGATCGCTGGTACCATCGAACTTCGCAAAATCCACTCCCTTGAACTTTTTCGGCACCTTGGCGTTTGGAAAAAGGCACAGCTTGCTCATATCGATTTCTCCTTTCCCAAGTCGCTTAGTCTCTTGGACAGATTCCTCCAATCTGCCAATCTTAGCAATAAGGGCAGCCAGGTTGGGATCAGCTGTTCGTGTTTCTTCTTTGGGTTGTTCGAGCTGCGGGAGAATCTTAGCCAAGAATTTGTCACTGATTTCTTACATACTTTCCATTATCATGTTCATGTCGTTTTTCATAGAGACTACGGCAGCCTTGAGTTGCGCATCGACACCGGCGAGGGATTGTTTAAACTGAATATCCAGGTTGGCCATGTTTTGCCTGAGCTCTTCCATTCCGTCCCCTTGGTCAGACATGGGTGAAGGATTTTCGGGATGGACTACGACTATGGGCTCTTCCACCACAGGTTCTTCTAACAATGATCGTTCCCCTTGCTCGACTTGGACTTCGAACAGTGGGGTTTCTTCCAGGGCGTCTACGCGAACTAGTCTTTGAGATGGATGGAGCCAATTGGGTACAAACTCTTTTCTTCGCAAACGATCAATGTTGGCAGCACTGGCAACAATTCAAAAGGGAGCAGGTCATAACTAATCCAAACGCTCGCCCTACCTCCTACGCATCTCCTAGAAACAAGTTCTAGAACCTACTGTGACTTGAATCTCACTTAAGACGTTTGTACAGAAGATTTTCAATAATCCGGGTAGGTGCTGTCAGGCAGGTTGAATTCCGAATGGTTAGGAACCAGAGTTAATCTCCTTACCGTGACCATCCGAGACAGAGCAATGTGACCATTGGAATCCAGATACGCACGTACTTAAGGCTAGATTCAAATCATGGGAGCCGTTCAAGCACGGCAAACACCGGAGGTATCGCAAACTCCATGGATTTAAGGTCTCCTAGACTGATCGGAGGGCCCTAAAGAATTCTAAGGGAGCCTAATCCTCTAGCCTGCGGGATGCAATGATGCATGAATGATGTGTGTGTATAGGAATAAAAGGCACGTAAACAGGATATAACACATAAGTCCTAGCCATGGGTTCCTGCCCTAGTTGGGAAGATTCTATGGTTATGTACAAGTGCAAAGACTGGTTTTGGTCTCAGAAGGGTTCCTTGGACTAGAACCAAGATGTACTACCCCATGTCAAGTGTATTGCAAGACAATGGTCGAACAGCACGATGGCTCATCATAGTCGAGGGTTGCTAGGCATCCCGGGAGAGCTTGTCACCGGTAAACCGAGCAAGGTAGCCGAAACACACTAGCGAGGTTTGTGCGGTGCACAGTGTACAGGATAAAAGATCTTAATCTTCCGAAAAATATTTGAAAATTCCCCTTTTTAAAGACACCTTTCAAGCTTTGCCCTCTTGATCATTCAATACTTTTGTAGATTTTTAAAAAATAATAATAATAAAGGATTGAACGAAATTTGAAGTCCCCAGCAGAGTCGCCACTGTGGGCTCCCGCGCCCATGGTTCGAAGAGTCGCCACCCGGATTTTTGAAATGGATCATCCGACGAACCGAAAACTCGTTTGTAAAAGGCTTTTAGTCTAGCGAAAACGTTGAGATTTTGGGTTCGGGAGCCACATTACGAATGGGAAAGGATTTTCTTTAAAAAGCACCCCACTCACCCGGTAAAACCAGTCTCTACTTATGTTTTCAAAAGGGGAAATCTCGAACATCGTTTGGAATATCAAGCTCTTCATTAAAAGCAAATAGCGGGGAAGGGACATGGGAAATACATCACGTTAGCGTGCACGTGGTGCTGTCTATACAGTAGTGATAAAATGATGTGAACAGAAAAAATGAATAGCATTAGCAAACTGTCTCGACCCCAGTCATACTGTACACGGCACGCTGGGCATTTACCCTGCTGTCAGACCGTCACAGACTATCAAAACGCCATCTAGCTCCTTATTTTCTTCGTACATCTTTTTGAAAAGCTCGTCAAAAACCTCATGACAGTCAGATCATCCCAACGATGTCGTTATTTTCTCAAAACATTGGCCCAAAGCAACTTTTAACACACTTGATCATTTGGGATGATCTAGAAAACCTTTTTAAAGAGCCAAAACATGGCTTGTAGATATGGTCTTTTTTTGAAAGAAACAGAAACAATAAACAGCAGATGCAGACAGCCACAACAGAAGATAACTCAGATCCAGACAGCCTGCCTATGATGATATCAACACATACGATGCTGTGCGCTGCAGATCAAGGTGCCGCGCGCCTGGTGATCCAGCCGCGCGGTGCCTCAACCTCAGCACAGTACTGGCCTTATTTTATGAAAATGGGTTTTAAGTCAGGATCTAACCAAAAGGGATTAGACCTTCTGACAGAAAGGTCCCCTCAGGACCAGAACTGAGTCTAGTCCAAGGAAACTTATTTTTACCTTTGGTGTTGAGCTTGATCAAGGATAGTTGATGCAAAAACGAAGATGGATCGTGCCGGATGTAGATGGAGGAGGTTGAATGAGACAAAGGGAGTATCGGTGTGAGGGAAGGTCAGGTATTTTGGGGGGATGAGACTTTGGAGTTAATGAGAAATCAACCTCAATAATGAGAAGGGAGTGAGTGAAAGTGCTTAAAGAATGTCTTTTGGGAATGGCATTCTTTAAGACTTGGAAATGCGAAAGTGGGTATGAAAACTAGAGAGAGAAAGCTTATGGAGTAAGAGTGCCCTAAAGCAAAGAGAAGAGCCAAAAGAAGAGCCCCCTTTCCCTTGAGTGGAAGGGTTACCTTATAGGCAAATGGCCAAGGATTTTGAATTTCAAATAGTGGAGGTATTTTCTAGGCGGGCCAGATGTGCATTTTCGGCTGAGCCACTCATCAGCTGTGGCTCAAACTGTCGTGGCCGACAGCTTTCTGAGCCAGTCAGACTTTTGCTCAAGGTGCCGTGCGGTGCAGTCGGCCTCTTGAATTTTAACTTGCCGTGCGCTACTTTGCTGTTTCGTACGGTACCTCCTCTTTCGGTCCAGGGTTTTTGGGCTTTATCTGGGCTTTTGGGTTTCTTGGTTTCCATAAGCTTAGGGGAATCCTTTTTCAAGCTCACAAAGGTATCGTTTCTTTTATTTCATCATTGGGGTGGACAAAGACTCTCCGAGGTCCGGATTGGGGTGTCTACAGTAATATATTATATGGTACATATCTATTTCTTTAAGCTTTCAAGCATATGGGAAATCTAATGAATGACTAAATTAATAGATCTTAATACTTGTTGGCTAGGTTGAGCTTTTATCAATTGGATAAAAATTCTCCTAACATTTATTGACCAATGGTCCAAGATGGAAAATACAACATATATATATATATATATATATATATAAGTACATTAACACATGGTGAATCTATAAAATGACTAAACTAATAGATCTTTGTACTTGGTAGCAAGACTAATCCTATTGACCAATGGGTGATAATTCTCCTAACCATCATCGTCCAATGAGTAAAGGAGTAAAGTAATACATACTTGAATAATATTTATATATGTACTTTCAAGCATGTGTATATAACCATATTTAACTATATATATGTACCTTTAACAAACTCCGCCTGATTTATGCTTAGAGCCATATCTTTAGTTATCAGCCGGTCCCAAGCCCGGATAAAGGAGGAGGGTTGTGCGTTAGGTAGCTGACAGCCAGCACATAAAAAACCCGTCAGATCTTTATGACATGAATCCAAATATGAAAACGCGACATGCTAGGGCGTTCCCTTTAAGCGACGCGTTGTGCCTGCCTTCGGGTGCTTCGAAAAACGAGCAAGGGGCGCCACACCGGCGCCCGGGTGTGGTGATAAGTGAGCAAGGGTTCTCGCGCGTGCCTGGACGAGCGCGGGTAAAGAAGCTAGCCCAGGACTATAGGATTCGTTTAGCAACTTGGAATATAGGGACATTAACGGGAAAGACTAGGGAGCTAGTTGACACCATGCTTAGGAGGAGGATTAGTATAGCTTGCCTTCAGGAGACTAAATGGGTAGGGGAGAAAGCTAGGGAGATAGATGACACAGGTTTTAAGCTTTACTATACGGGTAAGGATAGATATAGAAATGGGGTAGGTATTGTAGTAGATAAACACCTGAAAGACTCGGTAGTTACAGTCACGAGGAAAGGAGATCGGATTATTTTAGTTAAGCTTGTGATTGGAGGGAGCATAGTTAATATTATTAGTGCCTACGCACCCCAAGTAGGCTTGGATGATCTTGCTAAAGAGCAATTCTGGGAGCAGATGGATGACGTGGTTCGAGAGATACCTTTTGGGGAGAAGCTTTTTATAGGAGGTGATTTCAATGGTCATGTGGGAGGGCATAAGCAAGGGTATGAGAAGGTGCATGGGGGCTTTGGATTTGGTGACCTCAACGAAGGTGGTCGGAGGATTTTAGATTTTGCAGTAGCTTTTGACCTTATAGTGGGGAATACTCTATAGGAAACGAGAAAAGCATTTAATTCCTTTAAGAGCGGAGCCAATAGAAGCCAAATCGACTATTTTCTTGCTAGAGGTGTAGACGCTTGACATGTAAGGATTGTAAGGTTATTCCCGGAGAGAGTCTAGTGACACAGCATAGACTTCTAGTATTAGATATCTGTTTTAAGGGGAATATTAGAAGGAGAAAAGAAACCAGTTGCCCACGGACTAAATGGTGGGGCCTAAGAGGGGATAAATTAAAGGTATTCAAGGAAAGAACGTCTCAAGAAGTTCGGTGGGAAGTGGAAGGCGATAGTGACAGCATGTGGAATACCATAGCCGACGGTATTAGAAGAATATCGAAAGAAGTTCTTGGGGAGTCGAAGGGAAAAGGTCCAATTTCTAAGGAGACATGGTGGTGGTGTGACGAGGTTCAAACCATGGTAAAAGCTAAGAAGGAGTCCTTTAAAAAGTGGCAAAAGGATCGGAAGGAGGAAAATTTTCAGGGTTATAAGCAAGCTAGCAAGGAGGCTAAAAAAGCCGTTAGGGAGGCTAAGTTGAAAGCCTATGAGAATTTCTACAATAGACTCGATAGTAAAGATGGAGAAAAGATTATTTATAAACTTGCTGTAAGTGCAGAAAATGAAAAAGGCCTTCGAACAGTACAGAACTGTAACGGCTACTTCTCACACCGCCGGAGTTAAACCTGTAAAACAAACAAAAGGTGAGCGCACCTCTGCCTTCTCGTGGCAAAGGCCCTCCGATGCCAAAGTTAGTATCTCGTCCTAGTCAAAACCCTAATTCTCATTAATCAAGTCTAACGATAACCCAGAATTGCGTACCTTTACCTCAGGCTTTACCTCCTATATATAGACCCATGTCTGCTTGCTGTCCAAGCCACCTCGTCGCCCTAAGTTCCCTTTCTCGTAAAGGGAACTAACATCGTGACTCTCATTCCCATAATTGCATATTTCCTTTTAAACCTTTCAGGAACTCTTTCCAAAGCTGTCCGTCATTCATCCCATTCTCGTTGGGTGTCCCCTCCAGGTTTCCTTACTGGGCACTGCCATATCTGGAACCTTCTGAAGCGCCGCCTGGCACCACCTCCAGATTGCTGCCCCTGTTCGGCCTTCTCGTTGCCGAACAGTCCTCTGTTCGATGATTTCTCATATTATTGGACCCTCTATCATGCGCCAGCCCAACGACTACCCTTGCTCTTGGACTACACACCTGCCGGGTATTTCGCACCTAGGACCTTTGTTACCAGCCACTTCATGCCGTTCACCGTCTGCATGGCGGATATTCGATTCTAATTGATTCTCGGCCCCACGTGCCACGGTTCGCCACTCTTTGTATCTTGCTCGGGATTACCTCCCTACAATGGCTCCCGAGCAACTTTACTCGTTATTTTCTCTTCAATATGACGAGCAAAGCTCCAAACTCCGAGCAAGGTTCTCGCCCTTTGCTCCTGCACCCATGTTTCTTGTACTTGGTGCAAACTCATCATTAGCCCAACCCAAACGTCTCGTCGTTTGGCCTGGACAGGCTTTTCCAGCTAATACCTTTACACGCGGCATGCTCTGTGCCGCCCGTATTAAATGCGAGCCAGACGTTTCGGGGAACGGAGCGCCCAAACGGCGTCTGGGGTGACGTTTCTCATACGTCACCCCCTTTTGCTGGGGTATACTTGGATTTTCGTCCCCAATTTCAAACCCACTTCTTCTCTAAGTTCCTTCTGCAGACAACACGCCCAAGCGTTCCCGCCATTGAAGCTTACCGTTCACACCTCGGGTCTCATTTTTCTCCGTTCAGGGTTCTACTTGTTTAAGTTTTATTCCCCCTTCTCATTCTCGCTCGTCGTCAATTTAGGATTGCTACAGTTTCTTTTTAGGGTTTTTTCCTTCTCTCAGAAAACCCATACCCACAGTCTCGTTATGGGTCGATTCCATAGGCACTGTGACCCCCAACGGATGACTGAGTTTAGATCTCGTTATGAGATTCCAGATAACGGGCCACTTCGTTGGCCGCGGAAAACACCATTCGTGAGTGTTTTGACAATGACACTCTGCACATTCCAATCGTCGCCGTCGTTGAGGGCGGCGTTAGGTTTCCCCTGGCACGCTTTCTCCGCCAGGTTCGCCCATTATAGATTATCCCCATGCAGGGTATGCTAATTTCTTTAGGGTTGTCATGGGCATCAATGCCGAATCAAATGCTAGGTACGTCCCTAGGCCTTCATGATATACACCACCTATACAGATTTCCAGAACTAAGGACGCCTTAACCTCTACCTCAAGAGTAGGGATTCCGAGAAAAGGTTGGTGCTCGAATCGCCCGACTCTGCCCGAGGAGACGATGACGATTTCCTCATCGTCACGGGGAACTTCGAGCCCAGGGACGAGGACGGCAGAGTCATCGGCTTTCACGCACCCCACAGATTTGGCACACCACGTTAGTTTCTTTTCTCGTAGAACTCTTTTGCCGAGCAATTTCTCGCATTGCACTTTTCATTCACTTGTTTTCCTGACCGCCAATTTTCCTCGTATTTGCAGCCACAAATGTCAACCAAGGGCACGCCATCATCACCCCCAAGTCCACGTCACCGACATCAACAGTGCACTTGCCTTCAACGGTCAGGGCACGTGTCTGGCCGAGCAAAGGCGGCACAGATTCTTCTCAGCTACCGGGCATCATACGGCGGATTCATCGACCGATGAATCCGAGCAGCAGACAATCCCATTATCCTTGATCCTCCAGCCAGCGAGAAGAGAAGCGTTCTCGGACCCCTCCTCCGCCCAACGAACCAATCCAGCTAGCGCCGAAGAAGCCTCAACCTCCTCTAGCCTCTCCGTCTCCCCCTCCTCACGAGATGCAACAACCGATCGACCTCAGCAGCCTCCTTTGGAGCCGACCGTGGAAGAGGCCGTTGCACATCTCGTGGCCGCGGATGCTCCAGAGCCCAGCGCCTTCTCATGGTCGCCGTGGCCCAGCTCAATGACGCCTCCGAGGCTTCTCCGAGGAAATTGAGGCGCCACAGGACAAGCGTCCCACGGTTGGAAGCCTCTCTGCTGGACAGCCCAACTCCCACTGCAGCACCTCAACACCTCTGGACTCCAGCTCATGGCGGCCGGCCGGGCCACGGTCCGTGATGGGGCCAGCGTGGAGTCCGAGGTACAGCCCTTGCATTGTCCTGCGTTCATGCTTCACAGGGATATGCAAAAGGAAGATTCGGACAACCTTCTCGGCTCTTTTATGAGCCTCCAAGCCAAGGTAAAGCCATCATACCCATTTCTTCATGCTAATGGCTTCAAATTGCTTATTCCTGCCATTTGTCTAATCATGTGTCTGACCAGGCGATACAAAAAATGGTGGCCATGGCCCAGAAACTGGGACATTCCGAGCCCCAGCGTGCCAAGCTTGCCAGTGAGAACGCAAAGCTGCAGAACACAATTGTCAGGCTAGAAAGGGAGAGAAATCAAGCTCGGGGGGTGGCGGACGAGCTGAGAGGTAAGCTCGAGGGTGCCGAAGACAGACTCTTACAGAGCCGAGGCGAGCAAGAACGAGGCCGAGGCAGCTTACCAGCAAGAACGAGGGAATCCGTGTGGCCACCGAGAGCTACACGGACCGATGCCTGGGGATCCAGGACTGTATTTGAAGTGGCCGGCCGGGCTTGCCTCGAAAATCTGGTGCCCCAGTCTACCCTGTGGACTGAGATCGACCTCCCGAGCACCCAAGCGGCCACCGAGGAGCTGGAAGAGGTTGTGGAGGAGGAGGACAGCCTGGACAGGGAGCTCAACAACATCCCCGAGCAGCAGGGTGCTGAAGCTGATCAAACTGGAGAAGTGACCAACACTGGCCAGAAGGAAGCCAGTGGCGGTCCGTCTGCACCCGGCACCGCCGTGGATGATGCAACAATCTCTACTGCTCCAACCTCTGCAAATGCTCCAGCCTCTACCCCTGTCATTGAGGATCTGACGATCGAAGAGTAAGTGGGACTCTTCGTAGTAAAAACATTTGAAATTTTCTTTGAATTAGTTTTTGACCGGCCCTGCGTGGCCATTGGTATTGCCCTGCGTGGCACCTGATACACTTTCAAATACTTTACTTCCCGTGTTTTTGCCCTTCGTGGCTTTTTATGCTTCGGCCCTTCATGGCCTAAACTCCAGTTTTGCATGGCCCTTCGTGGCCTTTACCAACGCAGGTGGCCATCTCTTGGCCAAATTTCTATGTGCTAAGTGTCTTACGTATGCTCCCCAAGCCTTAACTGGTCTGCTGATGTTTTAGCTGCACTCTCATTTATACTGCTGCAGGTTTCTCGTACCCTAATGTAGGTGTTAAGTGTATTCGCAGCTTGTCTATCAACACATTTACTCATATGTATCCAGGCAGTCTCTAAAATTTTTCGAACTTGGGTATTGCTGCATGTTCATGTATGCAGCCCAAAATGTGCTCGTATTTGTACTTAGTAACCTTGGGTATATTCATCCCCAGATTGTGTGTAAATTCGTGAGGGCATGCAACCGTACAAGCTAACAAGTCTATTCGTACTTGAATTTACTCCAAACATATTAGGTAATTCAAAAGCAGTGTGCATAATCTCTGTATGCCTTCCCGGGCGTATTCAGTATCCGAGCAACCGTCAAGTATATTCTGTGGCAAATTGCAGGTGTGTATTCGTGCACTGGCGAGCAATCAGTATATTCCTTGGCAAATTCTGGTGTATTCGTGCAGAGCAATTCACAAGTATATTCGCATTTGGCTCAACTCTGGGTGTATTCGCACCCGAGCAACTGTCAAGTGTATTCGTGCTTGGCAAAATTTGAGATTCGTAACCGAGCAAATAAACAAGTATATTCGTATGGCTCAATTTTGAAATATTCAAATTCCATTAGTTATCCTATACCTCTGCTCCCCAATACGGAGGACTAAGGTCATAGCTTGACTTATTTCAAGCATAACAAAAGAAAAACTAAGTAAAACACACCTTGTTTACCAAAAATCCGGGAACTTTTATTCATAATTTCAAAAACTCAAGGGGCGTTACTTGCAACTAGTAAAAGAAAACACAAGGGAATTTTATTCGTAATTCCCACACAATCACGATGTGTACCTAAAACAGAATAAAAATAAAATCGAAGTTCTTTACACGTAGAACTTCCTCAAATTGTGAACATTCGAGGGCCTCGGTACCGGGTTCCCGTCCAGGTCTGCCAATCGATATGCCCCAATGCCCACAACCTCCGTTACTCGATACGGTCCCTCCCAATTGGCCCCCAACTTTCCCTCGTTGGCCACCTTGGTGTTGCCGAGCACCTTTCTTAACACAAGGTCTCCAACACCAAATTCTCGTGGGTGGACATGCTTGTTGTAGCTTTTCATCAGCTGCTCTTGGTACGAAGCCAGGTGTACCAGAGCTCGTTCTCTCCTTTCCTCGGCCAGGTCCAGCTCGATTTCCAGGGCTCTGTCATTGCCCCCACTTTCCACCAATGCGGTCCTGTTGGTCGGCAAACCAACCTCCAATGGAATAACGGCCTCTGTTCCATACGCTAGCGAATAGGGGGTCTCTCCGTAGACCTCCTAGGAGTTGTTCGTTGTGCCCACAGGACAATTCATCGAGCCACTTGCCTTTTGCTTTGTCCAACCGTTTCTTGATCCCGTCAAGTATCTTGTTGGACGCCTCTGCCCGCCCATTGCTCTGAGGGTAGGCTATCTGAGGGTAAGCAGTTCTTATTCCATATTGGGCACAAAAGCCTTGAACTTTTTAAGGCGTGACCCATTATCAGTGATCATGGAATAAGGAACTCCAAATCGAGTGATGATGTTCTTCCACACGATTTTCTATCATGGGTTCTGTGATTTTTGCCAATGGTTCTGCTTCAATCCACTTGGTAAAATAGTCCGTTGCTACCAACAGGAACTTCCTGTTACCAGCAGCCTTGTGGAGTGGACCCACGATGTCCATTCCCCACTGCGCAAACGGCCAAGGACTTGTCAAGGGCACCAGATCTTCGGCAGGTGTTCGGATCATTGGTGAGAACTTCTGACACTTCTCACAGATTTTCACATACACCTTCGCATCTTCTTGCATGTGTGGCCACCAATAACCCTGTGTGATTGCACGGTGAGCGATGGATCTCCCACCTGCATGACTCCCACACGTTCCCTCATGTATCTCGTGGAGAAATTTCTGCACCATCTCGGGATGCACACAAAGCAGGTACGGTCCAGTGAAGGACTTCCTGTACAACTTCCCCTCTGGTGATAGCCAAAATCTTGCAGATTTCGTCTTTATCTTGTGAGCCTCTTTTTTGTCTGTGGGGAGTATCCCATCTCGTAGGAACTCCACTATTGGATCCATCCAACTTGGTCCTGGGTTCAGGCCCAGGACCAATTCCACACTTCTCCCAATACTCGGCTCAGTAAGATAGTCCACCGCCACCTTCCTCTTGAACTCATGTTGTTGGCCGCCAACCAAGCTGAGTCGGCGTGGGCGTTCCAGCTTATCTCGCTCGATGTGTACATTCTCAAAGGTATCAAGCAAATCCTTGGTCGCTCACGTAGGTCGCCATCTTCTCATTCCGGCCTCGTACTCCCGACATGATTCACCACGAAGTTGTGAATCACGAATACTCGAATTCTTTTTTACCTTCAAGGCTTTTGCGCTCCGTAGAACCCGGGAGTGCCTCAGACTCCGCCATTGTTTGATGCGCTGAAACCCAGGCGTAGGGACAGCTCGATCATAACTCCTTCTGGGGAGGGAAGAGTACCACTCCAATTCCAGATCCGGTATTGCATGCGGACCCATCAACAAAAGCTTCCATTCCAAAGGTTCCTTCGGCGGATGCCTTTTTCTTCTCGGTGATTGCTCAACCAAGCTTCCTTTCGTAGGAGGCAAAGGTGGAGCAACTGAGGAGAAAACTGCCAAAAATCGCCAAAACTTGCCCTTTAGCTGCCGTGGCGCGCTGATAGTCAATATCATCGGCTTAATTCCTGGCCCCAGGTCGATGTGCGAAATCGCCTTTGAGCTTGAACGCGACTTCGGGAACTCGTGTAAACCACCACTTTGTGACTTTGGAAGTAATGGGGCAACTTCTTAGCCGCCGTCCTTAACGCCAGGACCAATTCTCAAGTGGCAGATATCTCGTCTCTGCGTCCGGTAGCGTCTTGCTCACGTAATAGGCACAGAGATTTGCTCGGATCCCTTGTTCCTTAGTAAGACCGCACTTACGCATGTTCTGTACCGCTAAGTACAAGGTCAAGATCTCACCGGGCTCGGGAGTGGACAGAAGTGGAGCTGCTGCCAAGTACTTCTTCATGTCTTGGAATGCTTGCTCACATTATGCTCCCATTCGTAACCTTCTCTTTTTCTTAACAACGAAAGAAAGGCCTGCATTTGTCACTCGACGCATCGATGAACCTGTTAAGAGCCACCGCCATCCCTCAACCGGACCTCCTTCGTGGTTCTGGCTCTGCAGGCTTCGCAGAGCTGTGATTTGATCGGGATTCGCCTATATCTCTAATGGTCACTAAGTGGCCCGGGAACTTCCTAACTTACTCCAAAGGCACATTTCGAGGCGTTGAGCTTCAGCTTATACTCTCTCGGTATCTAAAGGCTTCCTTCAGATCAGCTATGTGGTCCCGTTTCTTCTTGCTTTTAACCACCATGTCGTCTATGTACACCTCCATGGTCTTGCCGAGCAGATTCTTTAGCATAATCGTTGCTAATCTCTGATAAGTTGCTCCAAATTCCTCAGACCAAAGGGCATGACACTGTAACAGTACAGCCCCCGTGGTGTGATAAAGGACGTCTTCTCCTGATCGGGGCCATACATAGCTATCTGGTGATATCCTCGATAAGCGTCGAGAAAACTCATACGCACATACCCAGCTTTGCATCCACCAGTTGATCTATCCTGGGCAGGGGAAAACTGTCTTTTGGACAGGCCTTGTTTAGATCTGTGAAGTCGACGCAAACTCGCCACTTCCCATTCTTCTTTTTCACCACCACCGTGTTAGACAACCACTCCGGGTAATACACTTCTCGGATCGCCTTTGCCTCGAGCAAGCGGTCCACCTCTTCGATAACAGCATCAACATGTTGCACGGCTGATCTCCTTTTCTTGCATCACCGGTTTGTGTCGTGGATCCACATTCAAGTGGTGGCAAATCACGCTTGCATCCACCCCAGGCATCTCCTCGTGCACCCAAGCAAACACATCAACGTATTTTTGAGGAACTTCACCAATTCTTCCTCCTCTTTTGTGCACAGGGTTCTCCCCAATCAAGAAATACCTTTCTCGGATCATTCTCGTTGATCTCGATTTTCTTCAATCCTTCCACCACCTTCTCGGCCGGATTCCCTCCGACATCCTCGATGGTCGGTTGGTTGTTAACTTCGACGGTTGTGCCTTGGGCGCCTTCTTAATTATGGAAACCAAGCACTGCTGGGCTGTCTTCCGGTTCCCCCTTATTCTCTCGATCCCATTGGATCCTGGAAACTTCACCATCCGATGGTAGGTGGAGACCGCCTTCATCTTATGCAGCCATGTCCTTCCTATAATCGCGTTATAGGAAGACGGCACATCCACCACCAAAAATCGATTCTGAGCACCACTGTTCTGCCCGAGCGGGGAAGGTTACCTTACCAATGGCCAAATCGCTTCCCGCACTACACCCGACTAACGGGTTCGTATGCAAGTCCGCTGTGTCAATCCCACTTTTTGAATGCGTCGTAGTAAAGCACCTCGGTGCAACTTCCTGAATCCACCAGGATTCTCTCCATGTCATATTCCCCAATTGTAGGGTTATGACAAGGCGTCGTTGCGGCACCTGGACTCCTCCCAAGTCCTCATCCGTGAAGACTATGCCTTCGCGTTGCACCCTTCCGCTTCACGCCCCCGTTTCTTTCCCAACCGCATCACATGTTGGTCGTGTTCACCTGCCTCTGGAGTAATCTCACCTCATTTCTGTATAAGGTGTGGCCAACCCATGTATCATATGGATTCGCCCTTGATTTTGCTCGTAGTCCGGGTTCCATCGCTTTCGGCGCCTCAGGCTCTCTTGGATAAATTCTTTCAGGTACCCACGAGAGACCAGGTCATCAAGATGTTGTTTAAACATCTCGCAATCCTCAGTCATGTGACCCCAGTCCTGGTAACTGCAGTGCTGACTTGTAGCCCTTCTTGCATCTTTGTCACCCTCCAGCCGTGGGGGCCATTTAAAGTATGGGCGGTTCTTTATTCGATAAAGAACCCGATAAATCGGTTCTTTCCAAACCGTTGTCACCGAGAAGAACGACTTCGGATCAGGGACGTGTTTTTCCCGGTACGACTCTCTCTTAGTCTGCCCGTGCTCCTTTCTTTCTTTGTAAGTCTTGGGTTCGGGTTTATCCGCCTTCTTTGCGGGTCCCTTGACTTGCTCGGCACTTAGCTTGCCGTCTTCCCGTAGTATGTCATCCTCGTTCCTGGCGTGCTGCTCAATCCGCTCCATCAGCTTTGCCAGTGTGCTCACTGGACTCATGTTTAGGGACTTTCGCAGCTCTCCCCGAACAGGTAGCCCAGTTTTGAACGTTGCTATTGCATACTCTTCACTGCAACTTTCAATCTCGTTGAAAGTCTCCCAATACTTCTTGGCGTAATCCCTGATTGGCTCATTCTCTCCTTGCTTCATAGCCAAGAGACTCTCAAAAGTTTTGGGTGGTTTTCACGCCGTCAAGAACCGAGCAAAGGAACTCCTCGGCCAATCTGTCTCCACTCAGATGGTGTTAAGCCCAACTTATGGAACCATGATAGGGCCACTTTTCCCCAAACTAGATGGGAACATCTTGCACATGATTGCGTCATCACCGTCATGCATAACATCGCCTGTTGGTAATGTTGTATGTGCGCCACCGGGTCTGCATTGGTCTCATACAGGATAAACGTCCGTGCTTAACCCTGCTCGGCAACCTTGCCTTGCAATCTCTTTGCAAAAGGGGAAGTTGCTATGTTGCTAAGGACTCTCCGCGCGCTTCTCGTGCAGACATGGTCCCTCCTCCGATACCTTCGCACCGGCATTATTTCTTTCCTGGCCGAATCAGTCTCTCGTACTGCCCTCGTGGTGCTTCCTCCCACCTCCTTCCTCGGGAGGAGCCCACCCATCTGCTTCTCCTTTTCGTGGAAGAAGCCCTCAGTCGCTCTCGGAGTGAGGCTCCGCTTCTTCTTCTTCGTGAAGAAGCTCTCTTGTACTCACTATGTCCAACCTTTCTTTTTGACTTCCTTCGTGAAAGCCCGAGAATCCTCTGGATGTTCTCGTATCCTCTGCAACTGTATCTCATACTCGCCTTTTAATCAAGCGAGCGTACTGCTCTATTTCCTGTCTCTTTTGTCCAGGATATCCTCCCGCTATGCACGCTTCTGAACGTGCACCGAGCTCCTGTCACGCGGGACTTACTCCTTCGTGGATCCCGTTGCCCGTCTGTCCTTTTTCCGAATCGCCATGGACTGCGCGGCGGTCCTACTGTGGTCCTTCCCCGCCGCCCGCCATCGGCTTTCTTGGAAGGATCCGTGGGGACTTGTCACCTCCCACCCAGCCAGATTATTCGGGTCAAGCCAGGGTCTTTGGATCTTCCTCCACCATGGTCGCCTTTTCAAAGCGTTTCCCACAGACGGGCGCCAATTGTAAGTGCAGAAACACAAATGGGCCTTCGAACTGCACCAAACTACTTCTCACATCACCAGAGTCAAACCTATGAAACAAACAAAAGGTGAGCGCACCTCCGCTTCTCGTGGCAAAGGCCCTCCGATGCCAAAGTTAGTATCTCGTCCTAGTCAAAACCCTAATTCTCATTAATCAAGTCTAACGATTACCGAGGAATTGCGCACTTTACCTCTAGCTTTACCTCCTATATATAGACCCATGTCTGCTTGCTGTCCAACCACCTCGTCGCCCTAAGTTCCCTTTCTCGTAAAGGGAACCAAGAATATCAGGGATCATTCCCATAATTGCATATTTCCTTTTAGACCACTTAGGAACTCTTTTCCAAAGCTGGCCGCTCATCCCATTCTCGTTAGGTGTCCTCCTCGAGTTTCATTCGGGCACTTGCCATATCGGAACCTTCAAGCGCCTCACAGCACCACCTCCAGATTACGCTGCCCCCTGTTCGGCCTTCGTTGCGGTCAGATCCTCTCGTCCAATGATTTCTCATATTGTGGACCTCTATCATCGACCAGCCAATGACTGCCCTTGCTCTTTGGACTACACCCTTGCTCGGGTATTTCAGACCTAGGACCTTTCGTGCCCCCCGCCCTTACTGCCGTTCACCGTACTGCACGGCGGATATTCCAAAAAATCGATTCTCGGCCCCACGTACCACGTGTTCGGCCACTCTTTGTACTGTTCGGGATTACCTCCCTACACTTGCTAAGTCGCGAGAAAGGAGAACTAGAGACGTTTCTCAAGTTAAGTGTATAAAAGATAGTGATTCGGTGGTGTTGGTAAAAGACGAGGCGATCAGGGATAGATGGAAGTCGTATTTTGAGAAGTTGTTGAATGAGAAACATGAAGGAGGCTTTGATGGAGAGGAAGTGGATGCACTAGGCGAGAACATAGAATATGAATTCTATCGGAGAATACAAAAGTTCGAAGTGGTTAAAGTTTTGAAAAAGATGAAACCGAGTAAGGCCTTAGGACCAGATGGTATACCTATTGAAGTGTGGAAAAGTCTAGGTGACCTGGGGGTGACTTGGTTGTGAAATTGTTTAAAAAGATCATTATGACTAGGAAGATGCCCAGATGAATGGAGAAGAAGCACGCTAGTACCTATCTATAAGAATAAAGGGATATTCAAAGCTGCAACAACTATAGATTATTAAATTGATGAGTCACACGATGAAGTTGTGGGAGAGAGTTATTGAGCATCGGCTTGAGAATGGTGACTCACGGGAAACAGTTTGGGTTCATGCCTGGCAGATCAACCATGGAAGCTATCTACCTATTAAGGAGAATGGTAGAAAAGTACAGCAAAAAAGAATGATCTTCATATGGTTTTCATAGACTTAGAAAAGGCATATGATAGGGTGCCTAGGGACATCATTTGGTGGGTTCTGGAGAGAAAGGGAGTGACCAAAGGGTATATCGAGGTGATTAGAGACATGTATGATGGTGCCGTCACTACCATTCGATCACCAGTAGGGGAAACGAGTGAATTTCCAATCACTGTCAGATTGCATCAAGGGTCAGCATTGAGCCCGTATCTCTTTGCCTTAGTTATGGATGAATTGACCAAACAATTTCAGGAGGATATCCCTTGGTGTATGATGTTTGCAGATGACATTGTCCTCGTAGATGAAACCGCTAGAGGTGTTAATACAAAACTAGAACTTTGGAGGGAAGCATTGGAGTCAAAGGGTTTTCGAATAAGTAGGAACAAAACTGAGTATATGGTGTGCAAGTTTAGTGGCACCAACAGTGCGCTTGAAGAAAGAGTGATGATTCAAGACCAAGAGATAGCGAAGAGTGATCATTTTAGGTACTTAGGCTCAATTATTAGTAGTGATGGAGAGATTTCCGATGATGTGACCCATAGGATCCAAGTGGGGTGGCTCAAGTGGAGGACCACTACTGGTGTACTTTGCGACAAGAGGGTACCCACAAAATTGAAGGGAAAATTCTATAGAACTGCCATCAGACCAGCGATGCTTTATGGGACAGAGTGTTGGCCTATTAAGAAACAACAGGTGAACAAGATGTGTGTAGCGGAAATGAGAATGTTGAGGTGGATGTGTGGTAAGACTAGGCGAGACCGGGTTAGAAATGAAACGGTTCGTGAGATAGTAGGTGTAGCACCTATAGAAGAAAAGTTGAGGGAGAATAGGTTAAGGTGGTTTTGGGCATGTCTACCAGTAGACCAGAGATGCAACTATGAAATACAAGTTACTGCTCTTATTGATACAGGAGTAGACCTAAATTGACATTAGATGCTGTGGTGCGCAAAGATTTGAGTCTAATAGGTTTGTGCGAACAAGGGGCCCTCGACAGAGCTCAATGGAGAAAACGGATTCATGTAGCCGACCCCAAGTGATTGGGACATAAGGCTCGGATTGGTTTGGTTTGGTATATGTACCTTTAACAAATCTAGTAATGTACTTTTGGTAAATAAAATCTAGATTTCCTATTGTCCAATGGGTAAAAATTACCCTAACATTTATCGACCAATGGTTAAAAGCTAAAAGGTTCAAAAGGTTTGAAAGATTCGTCTAGGGTTGAGAGGTTCATAAGGTTCAAAGGGTTCAATAAGCTTACCAAGAGCAAGGAGGCAATGACTAGATTAAATGGCAGTTAAGTTATTCTAATTGGTTGGTTAAAAACTAACTATACTAACCTGGTAGGATTTCCAGCCAAGAATCATCATTACAGGGTTTTAACCTAACCATGACAGATAATAAGCAATTAGAAGGATTTATAACCAACCAAGACTTCAAACAAGATTTTTATAAGTCAATAATGACAGATTTATGGTTATGAAAATAAAATTATAATAAAATTCAAATTTTTAACGAAATTTTTATTTACCAAAAATCAGGGTCGTTACAGAATGAAAGGTCGCGCGCTAAAGATCACTATGCCGCGCGACTTAATGAACAGCCGTGCGGCATGGTAACCTTAGCACAGCAGTTGTTTTGTTGTCAGAAAATGATTTTTAAGCCAAGACCTAACCAAAAGGGGGTTAGATTTGACAACAGAAAAGTCCCCCTCAGAGCTAGGACCGAGTCTAGCCCAAGGAAACTCGATTTTACCTTTGGTCTTGAGCTTGATCGAGGATGGTTGATGCAAAATGAGGACAGACGGTGAAGGATGTGGAGGGGAGAGCTTGGGTGAGGAAAAAAAGGTGTGAGTGTGAGGGGTTAAGTGTTTTTGGGGGATGAGATCTCAAAGTTAGTAAGAGACTAACTTCAATGATGATGGGGAAAGTGGGTTAAAATGCTCAAATAATGTCTTTTAGGAATGACATCTTCAAGACTTGGAAATGAAAATGAATGTGGAGGTAAGAGAGAGAAAGCTTATGGAGCAAGAGTGCCAAAAGCTAAAAGGGGAGGCCCTTTCTCTTGAGTAGAGGGGTATATTTATAGGCAAAAAGCCAAGGATTTTGAATTCAAATAGTGGAGGTATTTTCTGGACGGGCCAGAAGTGTGTTTTTAGCTGATCCAGCAGCTGTGGCTGAAATTGGCATGGCCGACAGCTTTCTGAGCCAATCAGAACTTTACCTGAAATGTCGTGCGGTTAATCTCATGATCGC
Source organism: Rhododendron molle (assembly GCA_025413875.1). Lineage (NCBI taxonomy): Eukaryota > Viridiplantae > Streptophyta > Magnoliopsida > Ericales > Ericaceae > Rhododendron > Rhododendron molle. The sequence goes on along the minus strand of CM046398.1, from coordinate 14,866,727 downwards.
GCGCGGCGTAGTGAATTTCGATATGCCGCGCGACGTAGAATTATCCTGTGCGGCATTTGTAGGTCCAGTCCAGGGGCTTTTGGGCTTGTTTGGTTTATATGGGCTTTTTAGGTTGAGGGGAATCTCTTATTCAAGCTCACAAAGGTACCGTTTCCTTTATTTCATCATCAGGGTGGACAAAGACTCTCCGAGGTCAGGATTGGGGTGTCTACAGTAGTCCATCTTTAACGTAACTCGGCTACCATTGATTGGTATGAGTGACGCTTAAAGAATAGGCATCCCAATCCGTTGCTCTAAAGTCTTTGAACGGAGGCTGAAAAGCAAGTAAATAAACAATGGTGGTCGTGCTCAGGGAGCTGCCTACGTACCCCGTTGTAGGGATCAGACCAACGTAGTTCAATCGGGACAATGCAAGCAAAACGAGTCCCAAATGGACAAATTATAAAATTATGCACTGAACTTGAGAAGGTTGACTGCCTGTGGTGTCAAGTGTCATGCAATCATTGTGATAAAATCAAGATGAGCCCTTGGGAGGCGAAAATTAAGATGAGCCCTCGGGAGGCGAGAATCGAGACGAGCCCTCGTGGGGCAAAAATCAAGACCAGCCCTCGGGAGGCGAAAATTGAGACGAGCCCTCGGGAGGCGAAAAATTGAGACGAGCCCTCGGGAGGCAAAAATTTGAGACTCTTGTGAATCGGGATGGTGAATCTCGGGGTTAAAAATTACGTCGAGTCTTGGCGGACGAATTCTGCGAAAAATGTGAATTACAGCGAATCTTTAGAGAACGCGAAATCCCATGAGTCCCGGGGGACAAGGATCAAATGATCCCACAACATTCTAAGAGATTTTTGCTGTAAAACTGCTGGAATTATTTGATTTCCAAGACGACTTTGGTGGGTGGGTGGATCAATTTCCGAGGAAATGAATTTAATCTGTTGAAGCCGACATGCCGTGCGGGCTACCGCGGCATTTCAACTTCCCATGCAACTTTTCGATTTCCGAGAATAGCAGGTTGGCTTAAGGGTGCCCATTAATGCAGGCGTGCCCTTTCGACGGCTGGGTCTTCTTTATAAGTATGGTGGTGCCTCATTCTATGCACCACCAACAAAAATCATTCAAATCTCTCTGTTTTCCCTCTACATTTCTCGAAACAGGCTGTTTTCAAGACTCAGGTATGGCGGACAGCGATTTGGTGGCATGTGTGACTTCTTTGGAAGTCGAGATGGGTTTTTATCGGGGAGAGATCGAGCAGTTGAACATGCAGATCGCGAGGCTTATTTCTACCATCCGGACTCTTCGTCGTGCCGTCTCCAACCTTTAGGACTTTGCTTTCGACCAACTGGACGACAAGCACGATCCCGAGTACGCGCCGGAGAGCGGGTCTGAAGACACTGTGGAGGATTCTGAGGGGAATCCAAATGGCTCGGATGACAGCTCGGACAGTGCAAACGACGCCTCTGACGGGGAAGCAACTGAGGCGGAGGGTGGAGAAGGAAAGGGAAAAAAAGGGGCAGTAGTTGTTTAATTTTTTTTTCTTTTGTTTTCCTTTTTTCTTTCTCTCTTTTTTTTTTTTAAAGAATGTAATGAAAAATTCCTACGGGGAACCCTGGGTTTTAATCAATGAAAAAAAAAAAAGAAGTCCCTTTCCCTTATACCTATCTATCTGCTTTCTGATTTCGGACAAATTCGAACAAAATCAATCATAGTCCCGTGGATGCCACAAACTGTTCTTAGAATTTGAAGCTGTTGAAATAACCCAGTATGCCGCGCGTGACTAGTGAAGGCTCGCGCGTCATACCAAGTCAGAGGATTCTGCATGTTCGTTCATTATGCCGCGCGCTTGTTTCAATACGTCGTGCGTCGCTATGGGTTTTGAACCCGGTCTGGAATTATTTCCAGACGAACCAATTTATGGGGGATATATATTTATACAGGTGAGCCGTACACAGTACACCCCACCATTTTGAATTCTCTCTCTCTCATGCCCTCTCTCTCAACTCTCTCCCGACTCTCTCTCTTTCTCTCGATCACTCTCCCTCGTCTCTCTCTGCTTTCTCTCTCTCCCTACTTTTTTCTCTCACTCGACTCTCTCTCTCTCTCATGGATGATATTGATACACCCGGTGGTGATCAACCACCAAGGGTCGAGATTATACAGTCTCCCGTTCCTCCAGAGGGTGGTGCGGCGACCGAGGACATCTCGGAGACTGTGGGAGTCTTGGTTCGGTCGTCATTGACCAAGGAGGCCATGGCCTCGGCTGCCGTGGTGGCCGGCAGAAATGGTGATGATGGTGGCAACGGGGTGCTGGCCGGCTATGGTCAAGGGACGGAGACTCCGGGTGCAATGGAGTTGAAGGGAGAGGACGAGGCCCCGGGTCGATCGGAGGCTGCGATCAGCTTAGAGGAGAGGGCCGCGGAGGCCCACGGTTGTGGCGGGTTGGAGAAAGTGAAGGTAAAGACGAAGGCTGTAGACACCCCAATTTGGGTTTCCGAATAATCTTTAAGTTTCCCCGATGATGAAATAAGGAAAAATATACCTTCGAGACTTGGATTGTTGCTCCTTTGCTACTCCTTCTCTAACCTCAAGAAAACCGCTTTCTAACCATGTAGGGTGGCCCCAGGTTCAATTGCAAAGAGAAAAATGCGTTTTCTTAGTCAAAAATAACTTTTTCCATGACACACTGATGGTAAAATGGGCACACATTTCAATGTATAAAATGGCTTTGAGTGAAACTAATTGGGTTAGAAAGAGGACTCAACAAGCTTTCCAACACTTCGAACCACGTCCAAATCCGAGTTCGGGAGTGTCCGGGGCGCCCTCGCGAGTTTGATGTGTTGTGTTGACTCACATACCACGCGGCACTTCAAAAGGGCACACGGCACCTTAGAAAATTCAAAAAATCACTCTGCCGCACGGGACTTCAATATGGCGCACGACACTTTGAGAAAAAGTTCTGACAGTCGCAGAAAGCTGTCGGCCACGCCTGCAGGAGGAGCGTCTGTGCCCGAAAATGAGTTTTATTCGGCCCAGAAGCCACCTCTCCTCTTTTAGTGATCATCCTTGACTCTTTTGCCTATAAATACCCCCCCCCCCCCCCCCCCCCCTCGCCTCTAGTTGAGAAGCACCCCTTCAACGCCAAGTAAAGTTACTATGCCATTTTTTTGGCTCTCACTCTCACTCTCTAAAAATACTCCGTTTTGATTCTCTCTCTACAACTTCTTACACCCATCACCACTATACACATCTCTCTCTCTACACCTATTTACTCTTAAGTCTCTCAAGCTCAATCCAAATCAACTTTCATTCCTCCACTTTCAAGCACATCCAAGTTTCGATCTAAAGGTATAAATCCATTTCCTTGGGCTAAACCCCGTTTTGGCCTTGAGGGGAGTCGATCGAGGCCCTTCTCAGTCTTTCTATATCGAGTTTGGGCCTCAAACGAGTTTTACATTCAAAGTCTTTCTTGTCTTTTTTTTTTTTCTTTTTTGCTTTTCTTTTCATATTTCAACTAATATTGCTTAAAGATCGTACAAGTACATTCTATATTCAAGTTTCATATTAAAAGTCTTTTTTTTTTACATCATGAGATCTTTCAACATTCCAAAAGGCTTTTAACATTATTTTACATGATAAGATGAACAAAAGCGTCCGGTAAATCATATTTTTTTCAGATATTCGGAAAATATAAAAGGCTATTTTGCAAACCTATGGTTTGTTCTATCATGTAAAAGCAAACTGATTCTGGAATGTACAGACAGGTGTACCGCACGGTACTTTGGTTGTACCGTGCGATGCATCCGGTGTATCGCGCGGCACCTCATGTGATATTGGCAGCCTACTGTAATGTTGTTATTTCACTTTCTGTATATTGCTCATCCATTTCATACTGTACAGTTCACACCACAAGCACGTCAATGTGTTATATTAATCCCGTGTCCCTTTCCTGTACATATTTTAAAGTTAAGTTTTTCAAATGGTATTAAATCCCCCATTTAAAATGTTTAGTAGAGACCGGTTTTTACCGGGCGAGCGGGGTACTTTTCAACAAAACCTTCTCCGTTCGTAACGTGGCTCCCGGATCCAAAATCTCAACGTTTTCGCTAAACCAAAAGTCTTTCTTTTTCAAATCAAGCTCTCGGTTTCTCGGATTATCCATCTCAAAAATTCGGGTGGCGACTCTTCGAGTTAGCGCTTTTGGGCGTGGGAGCCCACAGTAGCGACTCTGCTGGGGACTTTTATTCAATACTTGTGTTTTTCTTTAAAAAAAAAATAGAATAAAAAGTATTGAATAACCAAGAGGGCCAAACTTGAAAGATATTTTTCTTGAGGGATTTAAATCATTTGAAAATCTTAACTTTTTTTTTTACACTTTGCACAGCACAAGTCTCGCTAGTGTGTTTCGGCTATCTTGTTCGGTTTACCGGTGACAAACTCTCTCGGAACGCCTAGCAACCCTCGACTATGATGAGCCATGGTGCTGTTCGACTATTGTCTTGTAACACACTTGACATGAGGTAGTACATCTTGGCTAGCCCGTGGAACCCTTTTGAGACCAAGACCAACCTTCTGCACTTGTACATAACTGTAGAACATTTTCAACTAGGACAGGAACCCGTTGTTAGAACTTATGTGATATATCTTGTTTATATGCATTTTTTTTTGTACATGCATATCATTTATACATCATTGCATTCATACATTCTAGAGGTCAGGTCCCCGCAAACCGATAGGTTAATCCACCTTTTAGAATAATTTTAGGTTTCACGGTCTTTACGAAGTTGCTAACACCCGATGAAAAGTCATGCCCCATCGGACTCACGTTGCTTAATACTAATTAGTCCTTAAAATAACGCGTTTGAGGGAAATCAATTCTTACTAAGTTTTCGATACATTTTTCAATCAAATGTTCAAATACCAAAAAAATGGAATGACTAAAGTATTAATGATGTGATACTTACACCATTTAGGCTAATAGCGCCATGTCGCTCACGCCACCTGGTTATAGTACCGTGTTATTTTTACCACGTCATTTCAAAAACAGAAATTGAACCTTAAAAAAAAAAAAGAGAAGACTTAGTTTGTTTTGACATCTCTTAAGCTTCGTTGTTTATAAAGGATACATTGTCAAAAGAAACTCTGAGGATCGAGGCACTTTTTGAAGTCGTTTTCTGTGAGTCTAAGAGACTTAAAATCTATGGAGTTTGAGATACCTCCGGTGTTCGCCGTGCCCGAACGACCCCTCCGGTCTGGATCTAGCCTTAGGATGTGCTTGTATATAGGTTTCGGCAGCCTTATTGCTTTGTTTCGGATGGTCAAGATCAGGAGATTGGCTCTGATTCCGAGGCATTCAGAATTTAACCTGCCTGACACGACTTACCCGTGGCTGCTGAAACCCTTGGTGCAATCATATCCTAAGTGAGATTTGGAGTTGAGGTAGGTCTTAGGATGTAGACGACACCGACGACATTGCATGGGCATGATTCTTGGGCAGAATCTGAGTTGCCTTTTTGCTTTACTGTTAGTTTTGAAACATTTGTCAAAGGACTTCACCCAGTTGGAACCATTCGCAAAGAGAGGCTCAGTCACTGGTTATGATATCCGAAATGGTGGGTCAAATGAATGAAATAGGGGAAATCAAGTAGGCTATGGTTGACCTAGAAGATCAACTCAAGCAGTCAATTACGAACATAGATGGCCAGATCAAGTCAGTCGTCGCCGATGTCCAAAAGAACATGATCATGATGTTCGAATCAATACAAGAAATCAGTGACCGCCTACCAGCCAAATCTACTCCGAATCTAGAATCATCGCTCACCAGGGATACACCCATTGCTGATCCCCAAGTGGCAGCATTGATTGCCAAAATCAACAAACTCGAGGAATCTATCCTCGAAACAGAAAGGATGGGGAGGGGTGAAATAGACATGAATCGTTTAAATCTGTTTCCCAATGCAAAACTGCCTGAGAAGTTCAAAGGGATGGACTTTGCCAAATTCGATGGGACTACTGATCCAAAAGCCCACCTGCTAGGGTATGTTGGGTCCCTTTCCATGCGAGGGGTCGAAAAAGAAGCCATGGCTCAACTGTTCCACGAGTCACTTACTGGCCCGGCACTACAATGGTTCCTTTCCTTGGCACCCTCAAAGAAAAAGACGTGGGAGGACATTGGAATGGCTTTTGTGTCCCAATACGACTTCAACGTTGAACTGAAAATGACCACCCGAGAACTTGAAAACACCAAAATGGACGAAAATGAGAGTTTCGCTGCCTATGTAAAAAGGTGGAGAGCCAAAGCTGTCCAAATGCACAATAAGTCAGACCTAAAAGAGCAGATGCGTATCATCACTAAAAACTTGCCCAGTGCCTTTGCCCCTACATGGTTTTGTCGCAATCGTCTCCTGATTTTGAGACATTCTACGATTCTGGATTGGCTATTGAAGAAGCCCTTAGGGATGGTACCCTCAAAAAGAAAGAACCCACCTTAAAAGGTAAGGGGCTCCATCTCGACAATGGCGAAGTCCTTTTTGGAAACAGCAATACCTTCCACGTTGAGAACTCCTCAAATGCCAAACCCCTCGAAATAAACCAGATAGCTAATAAACCAACTCGCACCTTCACCCAATTCAGCACACCCATATCCACAATCTATGAACAACTCCTCAAAGCCGGTCTCATCAAGCCGCTTCTTCCAACTCCTCTACCCCAAAAGCTTCCAGTCTACCACGACCCAAATGCCTTCTGCTCCTTTCACCAAATGCCCGGCCATGTTACCGATAAGTGTCACCATCTCCGTCACAAAATCCAAGACCTCATCGACAACAAGGTCGTTGAGGCACCTCTTCAACCAAAGCCAGACTCCGTGTCCAAGCGCAATCCTTGCATCAATGCCGCCTTCTTCAGCAAAGAAGGGTAAACCATCAAGAGCCATGCAACGGTTCGATCTTCCACGAGTCTTAGAGTTTTCAAGCTTCGAGTCCCTGTCCTCTAAATAACCATCTTTGTGTTTGAGTCAGTTTGTACCTCGAGTCTTTCATGCTTTCACTGTTGTGTCTGTGTGTTCTCAATTTTAACTTTGTAAGAGTCAAAAAAAAAAAAAAAAAGTGCGTCAGTTTCGTGGGCATGAACTATGTTATGACCTGATTCCTTTACAGGATACGTAGGCAGCCTCATCTTGACGCCCGGTCATGAGCATTCAAGTCAATCCCAAGGTTCAATCATGGTCTTTTGAGTCAACCTCTAGTCGTTTGGTCGCTGTCTTTGAAAAGTCACATCTCTATAATAAACTCAAGATTTCGAAATTGTTTTCTACCATCGGTTGAAAATCATGATGATCACCTCAAAACATGAGATGATTTTTTATTGAACTCTCGCCTCAGGAAAGAAGAAGAGTTCCAAGGGACCACTCCCCGATGCCATATCCATTCTAAGAAGCAATGTCTTGACTCTAAAAAGGCTCGCTAGGTCAAAATCTCAAAATTCGACCTAGGTAAAAGTTAGAGCATGCAAACAAAAGCCTCTCAATGGAGTATCTAGGATTCAGCTGTTAGGTTGCGCAATCCAAAATGAAGAAAGGCCATCGTTTCTTTCATCCTACGCATAAAAATATATCTTTTGATAGCCCCTTTTGAGCCCCAATCAAATTTTTGAACCCCAGCTAGCCAGCTATCCCCCGCATCGGGGTGAAATGAAAGATAAAAGTGCCAGAAGAAATATTGAAATTCAAAGTATCAAAAGGGTGAAAGTGCCAAACAAATCAAGATTCAAACCATCAACATGATGAAAAGTGCCGAACACACTGAAAGGCATTAAAGGCACGAGAAAGCAAATGAAAAATGAAAAAAAGGCACCTACAATTCAAAGATAGCTACTAGCTTTGAAAACCCAAAAGAAAGTGAAATTTTTTTAGCCAATTGTCATTTCTTTGTTAAGCCCAAACCATGGCCCACATTACAACACAAAAAGTCCTTTCAGATTGGAAAGTGCAACTTGATAACAAGAACCCTAGGCGTTAAGAGGCATGACCGAAAATCAATACATGGGGAAAAGTCAAAGCATTACTCAAAGCAAAAATTCAAACTGGGGTCATCATCAGCAACCGGGGGCACGGTTCATGATAAAAACTCTCGTGTTTTGACAAAACAAAATCAAAAGATTTGAATGAAAATCAATTGATGGAGTAAAATAATTTTGAAATTCATCTGGGCATGCTACCATTATAAGAAGTCAAACTCTTCGCCCAATCAAGGGCACTGTCCGAAAGTCGCTTCGTCTTTCTCCCCTTCATTTGCATCAATGTAGTCTTGTCCAAATCCACCCACTTTGTCAAAAGTCAAAAGAGTCATCTCGGTTTGGTCAATTCTCGACTTGTAGAAGTCATTTCAACGCATGGAAGAATACACCCCTGAGAGAAGCTCGTTGGGCTAAAAACTGCAAGGGCGGACAGACCCAAGCAAAAATTAGAGCAAAGGCCTACTAGGTCGAAAACCCGCAAGGGCGGCCTAGGCAAAAGTTAAGGCAGATAATCAAAAGAGCTCGCTAGACCGAAAACCCGAAAGGGCGGTACTAGGCAAAATTTAGAGCACAAAAGGAGAGTGTTAATACTAGAGCGAAACCATAGCCTCGATTGCGCTTGGACAACTGCTTGTCAAAACTGTCAGGACTGGGGGTTGTTACCCACTGGGGCACATCGGCGCAATGCCGTCTACTGGGAAAAGCAAATTCAAGATTCAAACCCTGACCAAAGGCAAACACCAGCTCAAATCCAGCACGGAATCCAACCCAAATTCAAAGTTCTTGAGACTACCGGTCCATTGGCCAAAGACAGTAAAGCAAATAGGGTGCTCAGACACTATAGACACCTCCCAGACGGGGCATCGCCAGACAGTTGTATCATCACTGTGTTTGCTCGATTGGTTGCTCGCTTCATAAACCAAGATCGTGGATACCTCCATGGCGAGAGGTATCGCCACACGATAGCGGTTATCATCAAAATAGAGTTGCCACCTCGTTTGTTAAAGCTAGGAAAACAGATAGAGATTCTAGATACGGAAGCCAAAAGTACAGTAAAGGGGAAGGAGTTAGGCACCCCTTTTTGCCTAGCCGTGAAGCTAGCCCATAATCATTCAACATAAGACATGTAGATGCTTTATCTAACTCATACACGAAGTCTGTTTTTACGCCTTAAACAGTTAATAAGATGAGCCAGGATCAGAAAGAAACATGCATCCAAAGTAATAAACAAAACAAAGCGTGCGGCTAGATCGATCACTCGGCCGGCGAATGGATGTCGCGGCCGAGGAACACTGATTCAATGTACCGGCCGAGGCATCGAAGCCCCGGCTGGTGTTCTTCCTCACACCAGACAGAAAACTAACAGACGATCAAAAAGCTACGATTAACGACATAAACATTAAATAAACCAAACCAGAGGCCGTTGGGCCTCACCACCTTGATCCCTCAGTGGCTTGATTGCTTCGGATCGATCGGGATGGATTGATTGATTGCTTTTTGAACGAAACCCTAGGGTTAGGGTTTGAACTCGGGGGTTGGATCGTCGGATTGATGGCCGCCTTTGGGAGGTTAGGGCTTTTGTAGAGAGGGTTTTTGTGAGTATAGGGGCAGAGTATCGTGACTGATTTGAGGGTGTAGGTTTATCAATTTCTGTGTGTTTCTTTTCGGATCCGAGGGTCTCTTTATATAGGCAAAGGGGTGACTCACTCGGTCCAATCAAATCACGGGGATGCAATTGCAATTGCATTGCAATACAAACTCTTCGTTGCAATCCCTGAACGTGGCCCGAACGCATCGGAGAGGCGGTGGGATTGGATCAGACGACCGACAGAAGGTTCGAGAGTTTGGAAAAAGGCCGATCTGGTGGTCGAGCAAAGGATGTGGCGGCCGAAGAATGGATGTGGCGGCCGAGCCATTGATCTGGCGGCCGAGGTTTCGATCTCTCAGGGAGATTTTGCTAGCAACAGGTTGCTCGGGTGAGGAATGGATGTTAAGGCCGTGGAATCAATGTTGCGGCCGATCGATGGATTTTCCTAACACACTATGTTTCTGTCTGAAAGGCTATTTGGCTCTGGATTGGGTCCTCTAAGTGGCTCAGAGTTCGTACCATAAGTCCATGGGTTTCACAAGAAAGCAATCAGCAATCATCAAATCCGTATCATCATCGGGATGGTCCCAAGGTGGGAGTTGAAATAATCGTTAGGCCAAATTGGGGTGTCTACAGATGCCCCTCTTTGACCGAGCTCAGACGGATCGCGAGACATGTTTGAGTAAAAGTCAAAGTTGTAAAAGCAGCTCAATTTGGTCCAACCACTATTCCAAGGGTTTTTTTTTTTTCGAAAAGGTTTTGTTATGGTCCGGCCGGGAGGCTGCCTACGTATTCAGACCAATCGTAGTTCGGAGGGGCAATAAAAAAGCAAAAGTTTGGAGGATTAGAGACAGAAGACGTACCTTCGGGCTTAAAAAGCCGTAGTGCAACGTACCTGGGTAGAGCCAGGGTTTTGGCGGAAAGTAGTTGAAAGAGCTGCTGAGGATGAATTGGATGCTTGCGGAGAGCTTCCTTAGTATTTTGGGGTAGATCAATACACGGCCAGTGTGTTTGCTTTTCTTGATCATCCTTACTTTGACTAAGGGGAGCTCGGTAGAATAGCCTATCCTTACGAATGAGCTTGGTGGAACTGATGTAATTGGGTGGAATCCAAGCCATCTGCAGGGATGAATTGGATGCCAGTTTTGAGAAAAGGGGTGGAACCCAAGTCATCTTCTGGAGACGAGTTGGATGCCATTGCAGGAGGCGTAAGGGCCAGTAACCGGGGCCTAGAGTGCTGAGATGAAGGTACCGAGGCACGGAGCCGGTTGTGATCATGAGGTGAGAGCCTGAGGTTTTGGAGCTTTGAGCTTTGATCGGGCCAAAGCGTGGAGCTGGTTTTGATCATAAGGTGAGCGCTTAGGAGGTGGAACCGAAGCACGGAGCTGGTGTTGATAGTTCAAAAATCTTTGCCTTCCGGAGGTAAGAACTTGAAAGGTCAGAGCTTCGAGCTTTGACATGGTTGAAGTAAAGCGAGAGTCTAAGGTGTTGGAGCTTTGAACCGAAGCGCGGAGCTGGCATTGATCAACAGTCTCGAGTGGTCAGGGAGGTTGAAGCTTTGAGCTTGATGTGATTGAACCGAGGCATAGAGCCGGTTGTGTTCTGATGATTTGTGCATGGAGCTTTCTCATCATAAGATTTTGGCTTCGAGCCAGAGGATCGAGGCACCGGGCCGATCAATAAAAACCGAGGCATGGAGCCGGTTGATTGCAAGATTGACCTGCGAGTGAATGAGATATGCAAAACATAGCATGTATATATGATGAGTGTTTGTTAGATGTGAGCAAATATGATGATGGGGATGGTTATGCAGACTCGATGTGTTTGATGCAATATGTGCACGGGCCTGTGCGTGTGTGTTTGATATAAGCTTAGAGCTTCTTTCAAGTTCTGGACTTGAGCAATCAGAGCGTAGAGCTCGAGCATTCGGACGGCAGAATCCAAGCGTTCAAAGTACAGGCTTTGAGCATCCAGTACGCAGTGGTTGGGCATTCAAGCGTAGAGCTTGTGCATTCAAGTGTAGAACTTGAGCATCCAGTACACAGTGGTTGGGCTTGATAATTGTTGCTGACGGCGTAGAGCCTGTTTGAGAGTTATTACGGCTTTGAGCCAGTTGAATTGGTTACGGCTTTGAGCCAGCTGAATGGTAGGCTTCGAGCCGCTGAGTCGATAACAGGCGTAGAGCCGTTGAGTAATAGGCTTCGAGCCGCATGAGTGGTGCTATGGCGTAGAGCCAGTTGAAGCAGTTACGGCTTCGAGCCAGTTGATTACGGCCTAGAGCCAGATAGTTACGGCTTTGAGCCAGTTGAGATGATAACGGGCGTAGAGCCGTTGAAGTGATAATAGGCGTGGAGCCGTTGAGTCATGGACTTAGAGCCGCTAAGTTGATAACGGTTACGGCTTTGAGCCAGTTGAGATGATTACGGCTTCGAGCTAGTTGAGAGGTGGAGTCATTTAAAACAACAATCATGGCTTTGAGCCATTGAGTAGTGGGCTTGGAGCCGTTGAAGAGGCATGCAGTTGCTGATGCGGGTGTGGGGCCGTTGAGTAATGGGCTTCGAGCCGTCGGATGAGTTGAACACGGGCTTTGGGCCGCTCGATTGGCGAATACGGGCGTTGAGCCTGCTGAAATGATTGACTTGGTTGGGGTGGCGTAGAGCCTGCTGGGATACTGGGTAAGGAATTGTTAAAGCGGGCGTAGAGCCGTGGAGTTTGATAGTAAGCTTTTGAGCTGCTGAATTGGTAGATATGGGCATGGAGCCATTGAGCTGATGTTGATTTTGTCCATCAGTGATAAGCTTTGGTCGGCAGTTTGCGGAGAGAGAGCTTTCTTGTGCTTGGGCGTGCCCCCCAAGGCTAGTTTTGATCACTTTGTATTTGCTTGGAGGTGCCCCCAAGGCTGACTCTGTCATTGGTTTTGTTGGTCATGGACCCAAAACGTCATATTGGCTTGAGTTGGTGCACTGAACAAAATCCACTGGGGTTAAAGAAAATTGATTGGAGGGCCAGGAGATCGATCCAGCGGCCGAAGTATTGATGTCTCGGCCGAGGAATCAATGTCGCGGCCGTGGGAACGTTAAGAGTCAAAAAATCGATTTAAGTTTCGTTTAATTGATCTCGCGGTTCATTTTTCTCTTCCCCTTCTTCCTCTCCTGTTCTCCGTTCTTCTCATCCTCCGACGATCACCGCCGTTCCTCCGACCACCGTTTGGCCGCCGTCATCACTGTTCACCGCCGGCTGCCATTGTCTCCGGCCGTTTGGTTGTTGCTACTTCCCCTCTTTCTTTTTCTCGTGATGGCTACGCCACCTTCTACAGACGCGGCGGGTTCTTCCTCGCACCCTCCACACAGGTGCGAGTATCCTTCGTCGGACGAGAGGCGATCGAGGAGCCAGGTTCGTTCGACGCGGCTATTTACGTTTTTCCTTCGCGTAGACTGGGTTACGGCGGTTTCTTGCACTACCGTCCTCCCGTTGGTGGCCCAGGGACCAAGGTAGTTCGCCGAGAGCCTGAGCGGCATTTGAGCATCCTCAATGTTACGGTAAGTTTCCTGAAAAGTAAAAGTTTTACTTTTAGTTCAATATTCAATCTTGCATTATTTGAAGACAAGTCTGATTCTCGGGATAAAATCCCTTTAAGCCAGGGCGTAGATGATAAGGACTCGTGATTGAGTCGAAATGGTTTTAAAGAAATTAAAATAACTGTGCCCCCTGTTTTTAGGCAATGCATGCTTTAAGATTGTTTTAGTTTGATGCCCCCTAGCTTTCATTAGTTTATGTGATTATGCAGTTAACTCCCTTTTTATCTTTGGCAGAGAAATAGGAGGCTCGAGGCTAGTGGTGGAGGTAAGGAGGCGCACAAATGGCTCCTAGTGTTGCCTGAGCAGGCTCGAGAGATAGTGCGTGCTATTGGCTTTGAGGCATTCATCTTAGGCCTCGACCTTCCGAAGGTTGATTGGTCGTTGATGACCTCGCTGGTTGAGAGGTGGTGGGATACCACCAATACATTCCACTTCCCTTCTATTGGCGAGATGACTATCACTCCGGGTGATTTTTCTTTGTTGACCGGTTTGCGAGTAGGCGGGATTCCTCTTCAGGTTGATCCCCGGATCTGGGAGCGGACAGGGGCTTTGGAGTGGTTCTTGGGCAAGGTGCCCCCTCTTCATTCTCGAGGCCACATTGATCTCTCTTGGCTGATCAAGACATACATGAAGGCTGACATTCTGACCCAGGTGAGTGCGGAGCAGCTGACACGGGCCTTTCTTCTCTATGTCCTTGGGCAAACGTTGTTTGCCAACAAGGACAGCTCAGTGCACACGCAGTTTTTAGTCCTTTTATAGCATTTGGGGGATATTCGGGGGTTCGATTGGGGAGCAGCTGCCTTGGCTACTTTGTATGGCAATCTCGGAGCTTGTTCTCGGGACAAAAGTCCCATCCTTGGAGGTCACTACCGGGTGCTCGAGGTACATACATTTCTCTTTTACCTCCTTTCTTGTTTTGCTTTTTTGCTAGTACTGAACTTGTTTGCTAATTTGTCTTTTCCTTTTCAGCTCTGGGCTTTTGAGTATCTCCTCCCATTTCCTACCGGTACCAGGCATGGGAATATGAACACCATTCCTCGCTATGGGCTGTGGTTGGCGGGACAGCGGAAGCCGCGGTCACCAGTTTTGAGCCTTCCTGAGTGGCGGCGAGTCTTGGACCGGTTGACGGTCGATCAGGTACTTCTCATCTCCTTTCCTTATTATTAGATTTCCATATCCTTGGGCTATAGCTGATTTGACCTTGTTTTGCAGGTACGGTTTAATCCTTGGGGGTGTGTTCCTGGGGATGCCTTTCTCACGCGTTCTAGAGTCTTGGACCATACTCGCAGCTTGCTTGAGGGTCCATTTTGCCGAGCTTGGTACCTGGGTGATCGGGTGGCCAGCCAGTGGCGCCCGCGTGCTGAGGCACTTCAGTTCTTTCTCCCCCTCCGCCAGCATCGATGAGGTCCACCTCTTTGATGTCTAAAGCTGATTTGAAGAACGCTTGGATCAGAGACTGGGCAGGCTTGCTCCTCTTGGCGGGTGACTACATGGAGTACTGCCGCCTTTTCTTGGCTCCTGTTACTGCAGCTCCTCCTGTTGCAGCTCCTCCTGCTGTTCCCGTTTGGCCACGAGCCCCTTCTTTTGTCTCTTTCCATTCTGATGATGGAGAGGAGGAGCGTCTGGCGCTTACTTCTTGCGCGACCCAGCTTTATACGTTGCCGGCTGGGGTTTCACAGGTATCATCCTTCTTTTGCACTTGCTTATTTGATATCTGCTTTTTCAATGCTTTGAAATATTTGATTTGCCTTTGCAGGTGCCTGCGGAGGTGGTGCAGGAGTGGCTGCATACCTATCAAAGTGCGGAGGCGTTGGTCCAGAAACAGCGCCGTAGGATCCTTGACGTATGACTGTCCCACGTTTTCCGTTTGTTTTGCATATCTTCTTGATTCTGAGTGCTTGTATCCTCTTTTGGGTGCAGCTTGAGGCTGAGCGAGCACCAGTTGCTGATAGAGGGGACGTGGAGGCTAGCGGATAGTCCTTGCCTTCTTCCCAGAGATCGCCTAGCTTTTAGGGCTTCTTTTTCTTTTTCCTGTTCATAGTTAGTGGAAGATAGATAGAAACTATATTTGTATAGTGAAGGCAACCACAGCAATGGTTTTGATTTAATGGTTTTATGAAATGCTTTTTGTCTCCCTGAATGCATGTGATAGCCAAAGCAAGGCTTTGAACAAGTGTTTACTGATAGACAGTAGTTTGTGAAAAGGAAATGCTGGCCGAATAATCGATTACTCGGCTGAAAAATTGTTGTTGCGGCCGTATTGATTATTCGGCCGCTACTTCTATTTTCCCAAGGAAGCTAGATTTTGCTTTAGCCAAGTGGCATTCTTGTTCCACATTCCTTTGTATGCTTAGTTTTTGATTTCTTGTCTTTTGCTTTTGCCATGTTCTATAGTTCGTTTGCCAAAGTCGAAAGTTTTCGAAGTTTCTTGCTCATTATATCGATGACCTTTAAGTTAGAAGGGATGAACAGCAATTCTCGTGTTCTTTAGTCGTTGCCAATTCCTTGAAAACAACATACTTATCTTTTGCGATCTCAATACGCAGGGTTAGCTATACCTATCATTGAGTACAAACACATTGATGTTTTCCTTCTTTCCAAATGTTTGGGCCGTATCTCATGGAGAGATTGCCTACGTATCCCGATCAGGGAATCAGGCCATAAACGTAGTTCCTAGATAACGACCTTTGAGGTTGGGTTTCCACTCGGGGTCTTTTTCCTCACATCCTCTAAGTTTTGCCTAGGTTACCTGATGGAGGTTGAGTCCCTAGCGAGCTTTTGAATGCCTTAACTTTTGCCTAGGCTGCATTTTGCGTTTTCTTGCCCTAGCAGGCTTTGCTCTTACTTTTGCTTGGGCTACTTGGTCACCCAACGAGCACTTCCCTCACAAAAATGTTCTTGTATTTGATTTGGAGATGTTTTCATGAATCTCCCTTGTATTTGTACCTTCGTAATGGGCAAGCTAACCTTAAGTGTTCTCCCGAAGATAGCATCTTCTTTCCAAGTTTTGACAAAAACCTAGTTTCTTAAGTAACTAAAGTTCATCCCTTCTTCCTTTTTGACATCGATACAGGGAACTTGATTCCTTGAAATTTCCCTTGCTTGGCAAAGAGATTATAGCATTCCAGCAATTGCAATTTAAAATTTCAAACCATTGAATAAGCATAGTTTTAGAAAATAAAATAGAAATTCACTTAGCAGAAATGAAATGCCCAAACAGGGGCCCAAAAACATATCCTAGCTTGATTTAATAAAAGCAGTGTTTTAATGTTCTTTGCCATGTTGTGACTGCAGCATTCAGGGGTCGCCTTCCTTTGCTTTGATTTCCTCAATTTTATACTCTTGTCCACCCTCTTCTTTGCCAAACAGAGCCTTTGAACTGGGTCCATTCATGATGCTTGCGCAGGGGCTACTTCTTTGGGACATAAGTAGTCCCCAAAGGGAAATGTCAACTTGGACTTTCTCTTCTTCTTCCTCTTTGTCGATTGTGTAGTTATGGAGAAAATTATTTACCCCCCTTGGCTGAATAGCGATACTAAGGAGATTCCATCGAGTGGATCATCGCATTCTCCTTCCAATTCATTAAAGCCCCCCTCCCCTGTTTGATACGGGTCTACGCATGTGAAATCTAGGTCCTCTTCTTCCTCTATCCACTGGCTGTAGTTGCATTCATCATAAGGATTGACCCATGGCTGCATTTGAAATTCTTCCACCTTTTCTACGAGATTGATTGTTTCCCAGACAATGGGAGGCGTCGGAATTCTAGGGCGGTTAATAGGTACCACTATTTGGGCAGGCTCGAAGCGGGCATGCCTTCTCATCATAATGACCCTTTCTTTCTCCTTCTTTCTATTCTCAAACCAGATACGTAGCCATTCATCATTTTCCACAAACGGGATATCAGGATCCTTTAAATTGTGTTTTGCCCAGGAGTGCTCCCTCCACTTCCTTAGTTCTTCCTCCTTTGCTCGTTCTTCCTCGTCACTCACGTCGGGATCAATGACTTCTGATTGATCGGACTCAACATCTTCTTCCTCTTCCATCATGAAACACTCATCCTCCTCTGGGAAGGTTAGGGTTGGTTTGGCTTGGTTGTTTTGGACAATGTACTGGCCAAGATTATACGCGGGGTTGTGGGATAGGTTGATGAGATTGATAGCTCGGGGTGGCTCAGTGTTGGGTGCTTCGGTTTGTGCATCAGGTTGTGGGGGTTTTATGGTGCGGCTATCAATGAGATTTTGGATGTCATGACGAAGCCATATGCAATTGTCTGTTTCGTGCCCAGCATGTTGATGGTAAGCACATTGCTTGTTTGGATCATGGTTTGGGCCATAGGGTGGCGGAGGAAGTGGTTTGTTCAAGGGTTTGAGATGCCCTTGATGACTTAGAATGGTTAAGGCTTGGGAGGGAGTCATATAGAGAGGACTAAAATTACGGCGGGGCCGGTTCGAGCTTCGGGATGGGCTAGCTTGGAAAGGATCTTGCAGTGAGGCTGAGTTAAGGGCGTTGACAAAGGCGTGAGATGTATGAGTTGAAAAGGTTTTCTTAGGTGGAGGAGTTTCTTCTTTCCCAATGAGCCCTAGTTTGAGTCCTTCTTCAATCTGCAGCCCAGTAGCATGCAAGCGCTTGAAATCGGTGATAGACTGCGTGTAAATGTGCTTGAGATACTTGGGTTGCAGATTCTTGACAACTATCCTCACTTGATCCTCCTCAGAGGGGCGACTCTTCATTTTGGCAGCCTTTTCCCTCCACCTTGCCACGAAGGTGACAAAGTCTTCGTTTGACTCTTGTTTGGTCATTTCTAAATCTCGGGTGGTTAGCTCAACTTGGACATTGTATGCATACTGCTTGATGAAAGCATTGGCGATCTCAGGCCAAGTGTGGTAGTGTTAGAACTCCAAGGTGAGGAACCAGTCGAGAGCACTCCCAGTGAGAGTTCTTTGGAATAGTTGAGCGATGAGCTCATCATTCAGTCCCATCGGCTTCAGGGTGTTGATGACATGACGGACATGGCTGGTAGGGTTGCCAGTTCCATTGAACTTCTCGATGTTTGGCATTTTGAACTTTTCAGGAAGTTGGGAATCAGGGAAGAGACAGAGTCCTTCAAAGTCCAAAATTTGGTCTCCTTGGGAACGGGCCAAGGCGTGCTTGATTTCTTTGACTTGCTTGGCTAACTCAGGGTTTTCGGGCCTATTCTCGTTTGCCATTGATCTCTCTTCATCTTCAGCATCTCTTGCTGCCTTTTCCGCTAGCAAAGTAGCGATTTGAGCCTGAAGTTCAGCGATAGTGGCGTCGTTGTCTGCCATGGGAATAGGAGGATTGCTTGACGAAGCTTGGGGTTGGTGTTGCCGAGAAGATGACCGCGAAGTCCCAGGAAGTGATTGGGACCGTTGCGGTGAGGGTGTTCGGACTGGTGAAGACGACAGGCAAGATGGCTGCAACGGCTTTTGTTTAGCGTGGCTTCGGGTGTTGTAAGAGTATAAAATTGGTTGTGGTTGCTTTCTTGATTTACCTATTGTGCCTGCTTGAAAAGTAGAGTACTTGTAAGTCAGTAGTACTTGGCTTGTATAGGGCTACGATTTGGGCTAAAAATCCCAGCCCTTCTGCACATAGAGAGTTAATACAATATGATACAGGGTGTGAGGAAGAACTTGGAAGCAAGATGCAAGTAGGTTCCTAACCTGTAGGTTCCTGCCTTAGTTTGATAAGTTCTATGGCTTTCTAATACATGTAAGGATTTTGGTAGTCTCAGGGTGCTCCGTTGTCAAAGGGCACCAATCCTTTCACCAGCCCATCATAGGCGGCAAGTGGGTGATTCCCTTTTTGATATACCAGAAGGTACAAGTGACTGTGGAGTTTGCTGGAACCCCTAACATAGCCCATGTCATGCCGGGATATTAGGTGAACTCAACGAGGCTTGCCTGCTCAATGCATATGATAAATGAATTAAATAAGGCACGTATTAGTCTTATGTTGAACTTTTTGGTTATGGCTCTCATGTCCCCAGCAGAGTCGCCAGAAAACTGTAGACACCTCCCAAACAGGGCATCGCCATACAGTTGTATCATCACTGTGTTTGCTCGATTGGTTGCTCGCTTCATAAACCAAGATCGTAGATTCCTCCATGGCTAGAGGTATCGCCACACGATAGCGGTTATCATCAAAATAGAGTCGCCACCTAGTTTCTTAAAGCTAGGAAAACAGATAGAGATTCTAGATACGGAAGCCAAAAGTACAGTAAAGGGGAAGGTGTTAGGCACCCCTTTCTGCCTAGCCGTGAAGCTAGCCCATAATCATTCAACATAAGATATGTAGATGCTTTTTCTAACTCATACACGTAGTTTGTTTTTACGCCTTAAACAGTTAATAAGATGAGCCAGGACTGTAAAGAAACATGCATCTGAAAGCAATAAACAAAATAAAACTGTGCCAGCAGATCGATCACTCGGCCGGCGAATGGATGTCGCGGCCGAGGGATCACGCTGATATCAATGTACCGGCCGAGGCATCGAAGCCCCGGCTGGTGTTCTTCCTCACACCGCATGCAAAGTTTACGGACGATCGAAAAAGCTACGATTACGATTATAGGCAAAAATTAAAACAAACCAGAGGCCGTTGGGCCTCACCACCTTGATCCCTCAGTTGCTTGATTGCTTCGGATCGATCGGGATTGACTGATTGATTGCTTTTTGGACGAAACCCTAGGGTTAGGGTTTGAACTCCGGGGTTGGATCGTCGGATTGATGGCCGCCTATGGAAGGTTGGGGCTTTTGTAGAGAGGGTTTTTGTGAGTATAGGGGCAGAGTATCGTGACTGATTTGAGGGTGTAGGTCTATCAATTTCTGTGTGTATTTTCGGATCCGAGGGTCTCTTTATATAGGCAAAGGGCTGACTCACTCGGTCCAATCAAATCACGGGGATGCAATTGCAATTGCATTGCAACACAAACTCTTCGTTGCAATCCCTGAACGTGGCCCGAACGCATCGGAGAGGCGGTGGGATTGGATCGGACGACCGACAGAAGGTTTGAGAGTCTGGAAAAAGGCCGATCTGGCGGCCGAGCAAAGGATGTCGCGCCGAAGAATGGATGTGGCGGCCGAGCCATTGATCTGGCGGCCGAGGTTTCGATCTCTCAGGGAGATTTTGCTAGCAACAGGTTGCTCGGGTGAGGAATGGATGTTAAGGCCGTGGAATCAATGTTGCGGCCGATCGATGGATTTTCCTAACACACTATGTTTCTGTCTGAAAGGCTATTTGGCTCTGGATTGGGTCCTCTAAGTGGCTCAGAGTTCGTACCATAAGTCCATGGGTTTCACAAGAAAGCAATCAGCAATCATCAAATCCGTATCATCATCGGGATGGTCCCAAGGTGGGAGTTGAAATAATCGTTAGGCCAAATTGGGGTGTCTACAGACACGTCCCCTATTTTTCAAGAAATATCACCATCAATGTCGTTCGCTGTCATGGGCGAATCTCGTTGTTCAAAAGTCAATTCCAAGATCAATCCATGGTCTTTTAAGCCTGTAGTTTCTCCCAAGCTATGGTATAACCGACCTAGAAGCCTTTTAGTATCCGAGTAGTCGTTCGTGCACTGGGACTCGCACTCTATCTGCACTTCGTCCTCTGCGACTGCACTTTGTCTAGCACTCATCCTCCGGGACTTACTTTTGTCATACTTGTATTGATTTTGCATGCTTACGTGACATTCATTAACTTATCAATTTGCATCATTAGTCATGTATTGTCTCAATCGAACGTCAAGCTCTTCAAGTTCAAACCACTTTCACAGAATCAAGTTCTTCAAAATTCAATTTCCGGTCTCTTCAAAAATTCAATTTTCTTTCAAAATTCAAGTTATTCAAATTCAAGTCTTCCAAAATTCAAGTTTTTCCAAGCTCAATTCTCTTTCAAAATTCAAGTTTTTCAAAATTTAAGTTTCTATTCAAATTCAAGCTTTTCAAATTCAAGTCCCTTTCAAAATTCAAGCTATTCAAACTCAAGGTCTCTTTCAAAGTTCAAGTATCTTTCAAAATTCAAGCCATTCAAACTCAAGTCTCTATTCAAATTCAAGCTTTTCAAATTCAAGCCCCTTTCAAAATTCAAGCTATTTAAACTCAAGGTCTCTTTCAAAATACAAGCTATTCAAATTCAAGTTTCTTTCAAAATTCAAAATTTGCAAAACTCAAGTTTTTCAAATTCAAGTCTCTTTCAAAATTTAAGCTATTCAAATTCAAGCTAAAGTTACTTCCAAAACTCAAAATTCAAGCTTTTCAAAAAAATCAAGAAAGCCGTGCCTAGATTAAAAAGCTCATTTTAGTCCTCCGGGACTCGTAGCATTTTAGTCCTCCCGGACCGGTCTCGATTTAGTCCTTCAGGGACTTGTCTCATTTTAGTCCTTCAGGACCTGTCTTGCTTTAGTCCTTCAGGGACTCGTCTCAAGGAATTTCACAACACTCGGCATTTCAAGCACTCAATCTTCTCAAGTTTACTTTTGCAATTTGTCCTCCGGGACTCGCTTTACTTGCATTGTCCCGATTGAACTACGTTGGTCTGATCCCTACAACGGGGTACGTAGGTAGCTCCATGAGCGCGACCACCTTTATTGCATTCTTACATTTAACTTAAAGACTTTAGAGAGATGGATTGGGATGTCTAATCTTTAACGTCACTTATACCAAGCAATGGTACCTAAGTTCCGTTAAAGAGGGACTACTGTAAACACCCCAATCTGGGTTTTCGAATAATCTTTAAGTTTCCCCGATGATGAAATAAGGAAAAATATACCTTCGAGGCTTGAATTGTTGCTCCTTTGCTACTCCTTCTCTAACCTCAAGAAAACCCCTTTCTAACCATGTAGGGTGGCCCCAGGTTCAATTGCAAAGAGAAAAATGCGTTTGCTTAGTCAAAAACAACTTTTTTCATAACACACTGATGGTAAAATGGGCACACATTTCAATGTATAAAATGCCTTTGAGTGAAACCAATTGGGTTAGAAAGAGGACTCAACAAGCTTTCCAACGCTTTGAACCACGTCCAAATCCGAGTTCGGGAGTGTTCAGGGCGCCCTCGCGAAGTTTGATGTGTTGTGCTGACTCACATACCGCGCGGCACTTCAAAAGGGCGCACAGCACCTTAGAAAATTCAAAAAATCACTCTGCCGCACGGCACTTTGAGAAAAAGTTCTGACAGTCGCAGAAAGCTGTCGGCCACATCTGCAGGAGGAGCGTCTGTGCCCGAAAATGAGTTTTATTCGGCCCAGAAGCCACCTCTCCTCTTTTAGTGATCATCTTTGGCTCTTTTGCCTATAAATACACCCCCCCCCCCCTCTAGTTGAGAAGCACCCCTTCAACCCCAAGTAAAGTTACTATGCCATTTTTTTGGCTCTCACTCTCTCTTTCTAAAAATACTCCCTTTTGATTCTCCCTCTACAACTTCTTACACCCATCACCACTATACACATCTCTCTCTCTCTACACCTATTTGCTCTCAAGTCTCTCAAGCTCAATCCAAATCAACTTTCATTCCTCCACCTTCAAGCACGTCCAAGTTTCGACCAAAAGGTATAAATCCATTTACTTGGGCTAAACCCCGTTTTGGCCTTGAGGGGAGCCGATCGAGTCCCTTCTCGGTCTTTCTATACCGAGTTTGGGCCTCAAACGAGTTTTACATTCAAAGTCTTTCTTTTCTTTTCTTTTCTTTTTTTTTTCTTTTTTTGCTTTTCTTTTCATATTTCGACTAATATTGCTTAAAGATCGTACGGATACATTCTAGATTCAAGTTTCATGTTAAAAGTCTTTTTTTTTTTTTACATCATGAGATCTTTCAACATTCCAAAAAGCTTTTAACATTATTTTACATGATAAGATGAACAAAAGGGTCCGGTAAATCATTTTTTTTCAGATATTCGAAAAGTATAAAAGGCTATTTTGCAAACCTATGGTTTGTTCTATCATGTAAAAGCAAACTGATTCTGGAATGTGCAGACAGGTGTACCGCATGGTACTTTGGTTGTACCGTACGATGCATCCGGTGTATCGCACGGCACCTCATGTGATATTGGCAGCCTGCTGTAATGTTGTTATTTCACTTTTTGTATATTGCTCATCCATTTCATACTGTACAGTTCGCACCACAAGCACGTCAATGTGTTATATTAATCCCGTGTCCCTTTCCCGTACATGTTTTAAAGTTAAGTTTTTCAAATGGTATTAAATCCCCCATTTAAAATGTTTAGTAGAGACCGGTTTTTACCGGGCGAGCGGGGTGCTTTTCAACAAAATCTTCCCCGTTCGTAACGTGGCTCCCGGATCCAAAATCTCAACGTTTTCGCTAGACCAAAAGCCTTTCTTTTTCAAATCAAGCTCTCGGTTTCTCAGATCATCCATCTCAAAAATCCGGGTGGCGACTCTTCGAGTTAGCACTTTTGGGCACGGAGCCCACAGAGGCCCCTCCTGTGAGAGAGCCTCAAGCTGACTTGAGGAAGGCCCCCATTGTCGAGGAGGAGCAAGTGGAGGAGCGGGGTACACCGCCCATGTTCGTGGGTAGTGGTGTAGGCGCAGGGTCGTCACACCATATAGGCTCGGGCGACTACCTCAAGGCAGCGTCCATGGAGGACTTGGTCAACCCTACCGGGAATTCCTTGGTTGGCGGAGGCTTTGCTTGAGTCCCGTGAGTCAGAGCTACGGGCTGAGCTTGAGACCGGGGCTACTAGGGAGACACAGGCTGAGGAGGACCAGACTGAGGAGACTGAGGGCGAGGCAGTCCCCCGCAGGAGTGTGGTTGACGAGGCAACTGAGGCCTTACGGGGGAGAAAAGCTTACGACGAGGCGACCTACGTGCCCTTTCAGCACGTAGTGGTGCCTTCTCTTCTAGACGCCTATAGGCCGAAGAGGCCCACGTACAACGAGGCCCTAGTTCTGAGGGACCCACAGCAACACCTTTCCTTACTCCGAGATGAGGTATACCTTTAAACATTCGCACTTCAAATTCTAATGCATCATATCTCCATTTCCTCGCTTTGCATATTGTATTAGCATTGTATGTTATGCCTGTCTGCTGATGATTGTCATTTTATTGTAACAAGCGATCCCAATCTCATGCTACGGTGGTGCGGCGGACGTACCCACGTTTTGGGAGACACTCCCCGAGGGGGTGAGGGAGATAGTGAGACTGGCAGGCTTCGGGGAGTTTGTTAGGGTACTGACAAAGGCAAGCAACGATTGCCAGGTGGTGAGGGCACTTGTCGAGAGGTGGTGGGACACGACAAATTTGTTCCACTTCTCTTTTGGTGAGCTGACAGTGACGCCGTTAGACTTTGCGGGGATCACCGATCTCAGGGTCGGAGGTGACCCCATCCCTTTTGACACCACGACAGGGAGGAGTGAGGAATTCCAGCGGTTGATGCTGGGGGACGTTTTGAGGGCAGAGACGGATGATGCTCAGTACGCACAGCTTTTGGGGTTTTGGACAGAGGAGCTTCCGACGACCAGGGTACAAGAGGAGCAGATGGCGAGATGCTTTTTGCTGTAGATGCTCGGTGTGTCCCTGTTTCCCAACAGGCACAATCGGGTACACCTTTCGCTCCTACCGACTTTGAGGGATGTCGGGGAGATTGCCCACTTCGACTGAAGAGGTGCAGCACTGGGGACGTGCTACGCCTTCATGGGGTCTCTCTTCTGTGGGGCAGGAGTGAGCCTCGGTGGTTACTGGAGAGTCTGGGAGGTACAATTCGATTCCTTTTTCTTGGATAGTTAGCTTTCCATTCGTATTTATTCAATATATATCTTGTGCTAACTTTCAATGTCTTGACTTGTAGCTTTGGACGTACGAGGTGATAGGGATGTACCCTCCCGAGACTACATGCCCTAACAACACGATACTCCCCCGGGCCTTACGCTGGTCGAAGGAGTATCGAGGAGTGAAGAAGGGGAAGGGCAATCTGAATGCCTTCGGTCTCTTTCTGGACGAATTGTGTCCTGACCAAGTATCAACACACCTTCGCATTTATTCCTTGACTTGCGTACCTATTTCAATTCAATCAGCACGCTGATACTCTTGATGGCAGATCTACTGGCAGGTCTGGGATAGTTTCGAGATCCCTTACGTTGCGCAGAGTAGGGAGGTTGCTAGGGGAAGGGTACATCTCGAGTCCCCTTACGGCTGGCAGTAGTACTTGGGTGACCAAGTGTCACGTCAGTCGCTGAGGCTGGACACTTTCCGAGTCTCTAGGCCACTCCCTGCTCTAGTACAGAGGACAGGTCAGTAAACACGGAGGGACGTTGAGCAGTTCACACGACTAGACCCTGAGTTGGAGCCATTCTTTCAGGCGGGCGCTGGCTGCGCTGCTGACTATACCGAGTACCAAGCCCGGTACTTGATGCAGAGTCTTGGGATACGTGCTGCTTGGGGGATGGCGCAGCCGATACGAGGCAACAGAGGTGGTGCTGGAGGAAGAAGGGGAATGAGAGGAGGAAGAAGTCATGACGGAGGTAGAGGAGGTGGAGGCCGCGGTGACGGAGGTCCCGGCCATAGCGCGGGTCTGAGTGGGACTAGCTTCCCTGCCCTCTCTTGGACAGGGGACGTGACGACCGCTCAGGGAGCTCCCGACTCGGTGGTGGTGCCACGTCCCACAGTCGAGGTTCAAGAGTTCCTTGCTCAGGTATAATATGCTCTTATTCTTTCACAAGCTCGCCTTTTGCATGTTCTAATTAATCTTTTCAATGTAGGCACCTCCAGAGTATGTGAGGGAGAGGGCGGAGGCCATGATGGGCCTAGAGCAGTTGGTGAGGCAGTTCGACATGGGCCACCCTCCAAAGGTGTTGCCTCGCGCTGGCGGGACGATGGTAAACTCTTGAACCTTGGCTATCTATTTTACATCTATCGCCTCTATCGTGATTATGATGCAAATATTATATGGATGTTATACCATTGCAGACCAGAGGAGGGGCTTCACGAGGACTACAGCGAAAGTCCGTCTGTATGGTAGCGCCTTTGGTTTCTTCTGCTGGCTCTCGTGAGGAGCCACCATCGAATAGGGCACGACACTCGGCGGAGACTGAGGAGGAGCCTATCGCCTTCTCTGACAAGGAGGCCTTGGTGGGTGCTAATAAGAAGAAAAACAAGAAAAAGAAGAAAAAGAAGAAACTGGCAAGCAAGAATAAGAAAAGTAGAGAAGTTGATGATGTGGATGTGGATGAGGACAGGGATGATGATGAGAGCTGAGTTCCTTCTTTTGCTTCTTACTTTTTGTCTTTTGTCTTTTGTGGAGCCTGCGTCCTTCCTTTTGTAGGGCGCCTGTTTGCCCTTGGTAGATAGGACTTTGAGCATTGGGCCGTCATACCTCATTTTGTACTTCGACTCATGGATGCTTTTTGGGTTTATATACAAAAATCTGTTCTTTCTATGTTTATGCCATTCAATCTTCTTCTTCTTTTTGTATCTGTATGAAGAGAATTGAATAACTAATACATTAACCGGAGCATACAACCAGCCATTGATCGAAAAATTGATTCGAACGCGAGATTTACAATGAGTAATATGTTGACAAGCGGACATATTGACAGGGGAATAGAAATCAAAGAGAGTAATCAGATAAACTTTTGAAAGAATTGACTCTATATTCAAGAATTTACTCTATATTCAAGAATTTATGCAAATGCCCTCGTCACTGTCTTTAACTACGACTATGTACGATAGCAACATCCTCCAAAGCTTGATACAGGACTTGGAAACTCGACCTTGTGCTTGAAAGACATTCAAAAAGTAAGAAAATGTTGATTTTAACAAGTGACATTCTCAAATCTTGACCTTGGACTCGAACCGAGACTTGGACTAAGTCACTTTTGACCATTATGACCTGCGTGATTCAAAGAAATAGCTTGAAATGAATTTTGATACCTCGACACGGCTTAAGGAATGAACTTTTATCAACTTTTTGTGTCACGACTGCAAATCCCGAGGGTTGTCTTGAAACGAAACATCCCTGAAGTCCCAAATTCCCGTTAGAGTGTGTTACAGTGATTGGTAATGCCTCATCGCACTTTGAATTCATTTCAGACCTCTGCTATCAAAAACTGCAGTAATACAGACTTGATATGCCGCGCGCAGCTTTGAAATGCTGCGCTTGGCTTAATCCATGGCACAGCGTATCACTGTCGTGCCGCGGAGTTTCCCCAGATTCAATATGCCGATCACTGTCGTGCCGCGGAGTTTCCCCAGATTCAATATGCCGCGCGATGCTATGGTATGCCGCGCGTGGCTATTTTCCTGATAGCTCTCAGTTTTGCTGCTTTCCAAGGTAGAGTGCACGATGATTGAGGTTTGACCTATGCAATGGTATCTCCAAACCAATGCATGTCTGCATTGAGCCTTTTAAGGTATGACCAAGCCTTTTTCCTATGTAGGACTCATAGAAAACTTGCACTTTTGGAAGCCCGAGGCTCTTTGAAAGTTGAAGTTGTTCTCTCCCCTCTTTCTTATAAATTCAAGCTCCCCATTTCACATTCTTCTCACCTCCCTCAATTCTCATCTTTCTCCTCGCTCCTCATAATGGCTCTTTCCCTTACCGGCTCGCTCCGCCCGTGGTTGGCTTGTATGGATGGCGTTGATTGGCTCAACCCCCGAGCTCACGGTCTCTACTTCATGAGGTACCTTTGCAACATCCGCCTCAGTCCCGAGCTCTTGAGGGCAGCCGTGAGCTTCTGGGATCTAAAGGTCCATGTGTTCCGTTTTAGTGATCAAGAACTTTGTCCCACCGTAGAAGAGTTCCGTGCATACCTTGGCGGTTTCAGCTCGGGGGAGGTCATCGTTCAACCTGTGCGTGAGAGCATCTCAAGGGTCTTGGCTGCGGCCCTTGGATTGAGTGGCGGCACTGCTCGTTACTTGGTTAGTAACGGTCATCTCAACGTGACGCGTCTCATTGAGATGTTCTCTCCTCCTGGCGATCTTACGAACATAACCTATCAAACCCGACGCATGACTGCCCTCTGCATGTGCCTACTTGCAGCATACCTCTTGGTCCCTTCCGCTGGCCATGCTAGCTCGGCATTGGTCAGCGTCGTTGTTCAGATTGAGGCTCGAAAGGATGTGATTCCAATCGACCATATTCAGGATGCCCTCGCTGAGTTTCAAATGTTGTCATGACTATCCCCTAGCCCTTAGTACCATTAGAATGAGCATTCTGAATGTACTAGGGTTTAAGGAGGGCACACTTCCATTAAGGTATTTGGGAGTGCCCCTGCTCTCAACTAGACTCAAAGCCACGGATTGTCAGCGTTTAGTGGAAAGTATGATTGCCAGAACTAAGACTTGGACCAATAGAGACCTAACCTACGCTGGTAGGGTTCAATTAATAAACAATGTTTTTTTCTCCATCCAAACCTATTGGTCCTCCTTGTTTATCATTCCTAGAAAGATAATTAAGGAAGTTGAGTCAATCCTTAGAGCATTTCTTTGGTCTGGTCCTGATCTAAAGAAATCTGGTGCTAAGGTCTCTTGGGATCATTTATGCTCTCCAAGAGAGGAAGGAGGACTTGGTTTCAAATCAATGCAAGTATGGAACATGGCTGCCGTTGCGAAGCATGTTTGGTTTCTTATCTCTGGGGGCGAACAGTCTATGTGGTGCCAATGGGTCAAATCATATTTAATCAAAGGGAGAAGTTTTTGGAATTTAAAAACTCAGGGTGATTGCACTTGGGTTTGGAGGAAAATTTTGAAACTTAGACCTCTGGTACGACCTTATATCCTTAGTATTTTGGGAAATGGGAACACCACATTCTTGTGGTATGACAATTGGCACCCACTTGGCCCTTTAGTGGCTAAATATGGCCCTAGAATTGCATATGACTCTGGTATCCCAAAAGATGCTTTTGTGTCACACATCATTCATGACTCAAATTGGGCTTTCCCCATTACCCAAACCTTTGAGCTTAATGAGGTGAGAAATACTCTTCCCCCACTAGTCCAGTCCAGACTGCATGAGGATGACCAAAAGAGATGGACTCTAACCTCTAATGGACAGTTCACAGTTGCCTCTCTCTGGGACAAGTTGAGAACTTAATGACGTGAACTTACTTCTGATCCAAACGCCTCATTCCTCTCCCAACACCAACCTCCCTTCCTCCACAAACAACCATCAAATCCAACCACAATGGGCGGTGATCTCACGAACGCAGCCATCTCTGGGGCCAAGGACGCCAGTGGAAACATCATCCTTCCACCCCCGGAGAGACACATGTCAATCGATCCCACTTCGACTCAGGGCTATCACCCTGACGCGGAGGAGAAGTCGCAGCGTCCTACATCCCACTTTGCTATACAACGCTCCGAGAGGCGGCGAGCGAGATAATGAGTTGGCAGCGTTGAGGGGCGGAGTAGCCCTTATGAATGGCGGCATTATCTGCTGCCAGCAATCCACGCCACCCTCGGGAATGCGGTGGAAAGCCAGAGGCGGCGGGGACAACGCCACCTTCCACTGCCGTACCTCTGTCGGGAGCAACAAGAGTTGGGCCAACGCGGATCTGTGGAAGGGCGATGACTTGCTTCACCCTCGCGCTCGATGACGCCACGAGATCTGTCCTCTGAGACGATGGCAGCAGGCATCGCTTCTGAAGCCACCAAACACCGGTGGTTACTAACGCATCAGGACAGTCAGTTGCGCCATGTGCAATGCTGTTTGCAGTCGTGCGTATGAATTCTCTTCTCCACGATGCCTCGCATGACCGTAGCCGGGAATTGGTACAAACCCGGGCGCCCGATGTCTGACATCTCGGCCCATCCCACCGAGAACCAGGATGAGTGAGATCCGGCCAGATACGAGATTCGGCGGGACGAGGATTACATTGTGAAGGACCCAGTGATAACAAAACTCAAGTCGTGAGCGAAAAAGTCCATCGGCTGACCCACTGGCCGAACAAACAAGCAGACTGAGGGATAAACTCAAGCACGGGGAACGATGGGAGAGACAACCACTTTAGGACCCCAGGTGAAGGGACCCCGAGCAGAGCGAGAGACGGATGAGTTCGTGATACGCCCATGCACAGGTTCGGTGATAGGCGATTGAAGGACCTCGGCGTTCTTCACCCTTCAACTTCATATCATCAACACTTCACCAGAATCCACATTCCTCACTTGCCTAAGTTCACCAAATTCGACCCATCAACATGTGAAGCCTACACCCATCTCATCCACTTCCGCTTAAAACAATAGAGCTCTGTACGAGACTCCAAGGATGAGATCATGCAAAGTCTGGCGTTCCCTCGACTCGGCCTCCGCTTGGACTCCAAAGGTGGTTCAACAAGCTGTCTGGCCGTTGGATCCATTCGGAGATCTGTCGGAGCCTCGAAGCGAAGCATTCAATACCCGGCTTCATCACCTTGTAAAGGCGCCAAGGAGCCTCGAGTGCTGGCCCGGATGAGAAGCTCCTAACCGAGACCTCGAGTTTTCGAACTATCGCCGAGCGTTCACTGCAACTCTTCGCTTAGAAATACACCTGGATCGGCTGACATGATTTCTTGTACATTCAAGAATGGCCTCGAAATGGAGCAGCAGAAGATCCGCCGGCGAATTTCCGGCCATCCATCGCCCACGGCATGGCGAACTAATCGCGTGGTCGTCAGTGATTCGCGCCATGAATTTACGTCCTACGACGAAGGCGGCGCGAATGCCGAGCGCCAAATACAACAACCCTGAAATGCTACTCAACCCAGCGATTTGCCCTTTTGCTTCGCCAGCCAAATGAACATTGAAGATTCGAACATGTAGACATATTATCAAGGGCGGCAAGAAGCGTCGGCCGAAGGTACATAACTACGCCACGTTAGACTAGGCTACGCGCTTCACCGAGGAGCCCATTTGGTCATTTACGAAGAGATCATGGCGGTAGTGGTTCGAATGGCCAAGCCCCGGTAAGCTCGGCCGCAGACAGCGATCCGATCGGGATCCATGAATCGGAAAATGCTCCCTACCACAACGAGCCTGGCCATTACACCTGACTGCGCTTCCAGTACAAAGCAACTCGCGAGAAGCTTGCAGCCCCAGGGCCATCTACCGATCGATGCATCGGCGAGCAAAATACACCGACACGGCGACCAGCCGGCAATCCCGTAATCCCAACGAACCAAGGCCGGGTAATTACGCTATTATCGGTCCGGTAACAAGGGAACTGAAGGTAGTCTCCAGGAGCCGACATCATTCAAGCTCTCGAATCCTCCGGCAGGTACTCGTACATTTGTGGGATTCAAAGCGCCCGTATCCGCGGGATGTTCCCTAAATGGGACGACATGTACTTTTCGATGGCGTGACCTTTGGTATGTACAAACTCCCCCTCGCGATGCACTTTGTTGTCATCGCGTTCAAATTAGGCGTCCATGACGCTGAAGCGTGTCCCTCATCGGCCGTAAGTGTACTTCGGCGAGAAGTGATGTAATTATGACCTTTTCAAAAAGCAGTCTCCAAGTCGGCACTGACAGAACCACATGAGGTTCCTCTCTCATCCGGATTCAACGGAGCTTCCGTCCCGGCCAATTGGCAAAATCCGTCTTCTGTCATCGTCGGCTCGAGGACCGACAGTCTCCGTCGAGTTCATCGTCGTCGATGCTCCAAGCCCGTACAACGCCATCCTCCATACTCGGCCGAACCTGGTTGCACGACATGCAGGCCATTGCCTCCACCACCACCAGTGTAAATGCGCTTCATTAGCAGCGGCCGACAAGAGGATCTGAGAGGTGACCAGGTTGCCTCCAAAAAATGCTACGTCTCAGTTGTACACACGTCCTCCAAAAGCAAAACAAGTCCAATGGGTTGAAGTCCCGGACATGGTCAAGTCATCGAAGGCGTCGACCACAAGCGCCGAAGATAAAGTAGAAGAAGAATTGATTCCAAATGCCCATAAATGAGGGGCGGATCTCGGTTCTTCTTGGCAGCTCTTCCCTGGCGAAATGACGCCCGAGCGTGAAAATGTTCCAATTTACGAAAAGAAAACATGGAAGGTTCTTGTTTGGACGCCTTGACGAAATGCACAAAGTGTCGACCACTAACTTCATCCGCCACTCAGCTCAACATCAAGAAAGGACTCCAAGTTTCGGTAGTCCGGAAGGTTCGCGACATTCGACTCCGAGAACATGCTGGCCTTGCGTCATTGAGAAGTCAATAAACACTCGAAGCCAATGCAATCGAGAGTGCAGTACCCCAACGGCTTTAACAGGTTGTAGTCAAAAGAAAAAGCGGCAGAGTGGCGAGTGCGTCGACTACACCAACCTCAACGATGCTTGTCCTAAAGATTGGTTCCCATTGGCAAAATGCGATCAGTTATTCGACGGCCTTAATCGCGGTCATGCTCGATTCGTGGCTTCCTCGACGCTCAGTAGTTATTTCATCGACAGATAATATGGACCACAGGTGACATGGAAAAAACCCGCCTTTCATCACTCCATTACCGGCGCTTTGCTCAGGAGTCATGCCATTTTCGGGCTCAAAAGCTTCAGCGCCGCTCAATCGTTGATCGAGCAATCTACAAAATAAACTGTTCCATGAATGATCAGTTAGCCATATTTTGAGGTGGCGTATATTGACGCGACCTCGTCGTCGAGAGCCGAAGGGGAGGTAACCATCTCGGCCGAAGCTGAAAGAGGTATTCGGCGTCTCGAGCTCCACAAGCTCGCCTTTAACCCGGAAAAGTGCGCATTCGGCGTCAGTGCGGGGAAATTTCTCGGCCATTTGGTCACAAAGCGCGGCATCGAGGCCGACCCCACCCAAATCAAGGCAGTGGCACACCACGCACAATCAGGGAAGTTCAGAAGCTCATAGGCATGGCATCTGCTCTCGACCGCTTCATCAGCAAGTCTTCTGACAAGTGCCACGCCTTCTTCAACGCCTTGAAGGGAAAAAGCTAGCGCAAGTTCGAATGGACACCAGACTGCGATACAACACTGGCCGAACTTAAAGCATACTTGAGCTCGGCACCACTGATGATGAAACCTAAGGAATTTGAGACCCTGTACTTGTATCTTGCCGTCTCCGCCCACGCAGTCAGTTCCGCCCTAGTCTGGCGAGTTGGAGTAGATGACATGCCCATCTACTTTACCAGTAAAACACTCCTCCCCGCACAAACACGCTATCTTCCTCTCGAGAAGTTAGCACTTGCTCTCGTTTCGGCTGCAAGGAAACTACTACCCTACTTCCAATCCCACACAATCACGGTCTTGACGGAATACCCCCTCAAAGCCCTCTTTCGGAAAGGCCCGACCTCTCCAGTCGAGTTTCAAGTGGGCCAGTCGAACCTTGCCAATTTAGGCATCCACTTTGAGCCTGTGCGACAATCAGAGGCCAGGATTCTGCTTGACTTCATTGCCAGAACTCACCCCTGAAGATGTCCTTGAGTTCAATACGCCTCCTTTTACCCGGCTATGGCCGAACCAATGGATGCTAAGAAACCCTGGCTACTTTTTCAGGGCGACTCCTGGAGACTGCACGCGTCGTGGCGCCTACCAAACAAGATATGAGGAGCAGGTGCGGGTGTAGTCCTGGTCTCCCCATGTGGGACAATGCATGAAAGTTCTATCATCATTGACTTCCCGCTTCACTTAGCTGTGGCGAGTGCATGAAAGCCTCTAGTAGGTCTACGTTCGGCTTCAGCAATGCAAGCCAATAACCTTATTGTTTCTTCGCGATTCTCAAGCGATTGTGAATCAAGCAGCCAGACTACGCCTGTGGGGACGATGAAGTATCGTGACGACCAGGGATCAGAGAATGATGTTCAAAAGTATCAAAATCGAGCAGAGCAAGCTGGGGTGAAATACAACGCTTCATCACGCAAGTTGCAAAAGGTTTCGTCGGCACAAGCTGGTATGGTTCTCTGGCCACATTCCAAAATGCAGTTTCATCACTTGGCTAGCTATACAGCATAGGCTATCTACTGCTGATAGGCTTGTCTTATTTGGACTGCATGCTAATCCTCAATGTAGTCTGTGTCAGGGGAGTGAAACCCATGATCATCTTTTCTTTAATTGCCCTTTCACTAAGCAAGTGTGGAATGCTATTCAGACCAAACTTCGTGTGTCATGGTCTGTTAGAACTTGGTCTGACTGGATAACATTGCTATCAAATGTAAAAGGAAAAGGTCTTAAAAATCTTATCATTAGGCTGGGCTTCACAGTAGCAGTGTACAATATCTGGATCGAGAGAAATGTGAGAAGGTTTCAAAGTCACTGCTGTTCTTGGGAGATAATTGTTCACAAAATCTGCACCATGGTGAGAGCAAGGATTTTATCTCTTACTAATTTGCCTCAATCACAAGCACACTGGATTGTAAATGAGTGGAATGGTGTTGCATATTGAATTTTTGTTGTTGTCTGCTTGTTTTACAAAAGTGATCCATGGCTGCATTTGTTGAGGCAATCACTCCAGATTTTATTATTCCTAATGTATCAGGTATAAATCATAATCTTTAGTGAGGCTAGACTTTGTGTGAACCTACCTCAAATTGTGTGCTACCTGGTGAGATGTGTGCTAGAGCCTCATCCTTTCTTGGAGAGAGGAGGTAATATGTAGTGGGGGCATATTGTGAGATAAAGGGAGGGAGTTACTGGAGCCGTGCCCTAGCACATGAGTGAAAAGAAGAGTGGGTGATGTGAGTTTTCCGAGGGAGTTGCATGAGAGGACATAGTGCTCAGGGCATCATCTGTTTTGGGTTGTTTTGGCTGCCATTTGCTAATGTCATGTAGTGTTCATATGTATTGCAATGGTATATATCTATTTTGGGATGTAATTGGAATGATGAGTGGCAGTACTCCACTGCTTGCTACTGTCCAGTTGCTTAGGCCAGTTAACAAACCTGTAATTGCATGATAGTATACTTATTTTGCTACTGTTTCTGCTGCTGTTTTGATGCTATATGTATGCTCCTAGCTGCTGTTAGGGCCAGTTTTGCTACGGCTTTGCTGTTGTACCTGCTATGGTTATGTCTGCTACGACTGCCTGTCCATTTTGTGCCCAATTTGTGTTGTCCAGTTGCCGCACATTCTTTGCTGTTGTTGATGCTGTCAGTCCCAACTGCTACTGTTTTACTGCTCAGTTATGTTATGTTCGAGAGGCTGCATTGCATAGTTGATCATCGGAAGTTTCAAGGGGTTGTATAGGCCTAACCAACTGGGGCTGTCGTTGGGATCTCCCTTCGCAGAGGGGGACGTCCTCTGCATAGTAATAGCATAGTATCACTGGTGTATAGTTGATGTGTGTTTTGTTATCCATGACTGCTGGTACTGTTCAGTTGTTACCTGCCATGGCTGTTGTTGATACTTCCAAGCTGTTTAGCTACTGCTACTGTCCAAGTGTTCACAAGTGCCCAAGCTACTGTTTTTTGTGCTTTTGTGCTTTTGTGCTCTCAAGATCCAAGTGTTCTCAAGTGCTTTTGTGCTACTGCTACTGCTCAAACGGGCTTTCAAGTTGGAATTTGGAGGCTTTCAAAACTACCAAAGCAGTTGAAGTGATTTCCCATGTGCTGCCATTTCTGTTCTGCTGCTTCTGTTTAGCAGACTGGTTCCTAATTAGATGTATCAAGGTGTCTCCTACCTATTTTGTTGGTCCCATCAAGGCGATGTTTTCCCTCCCTCTTTCTAGATGGACGGAAAACACCGCATATTTTTTTTTTTAGTCCATGTAGCCTTTTAGCGTAAGCAATTTTAATTAATCTTTTTTTTGTTTTGTTTTCTTCTTCTTTTCCTCCTGGGGTATGCCCCTTGTAGGCTGTATATTTGGTTAGCCTCTTTTTCAATTTCAAGCTGATTTAACCAAAAAAAGGATGTGATTCCAATGGTTTTGGCTGAGACACTGATGGGCTTGGACAAGGTTCGCTCCGGGGAGACTGAGACTTTCTGGGGTAGTCCTCTCCTCTTACAGGTTGGCTTCTCACTCAGCTTTCCCTTTTCGGGTTTCTCTCACGGTTTCATTTTACCACGACACTCGGCTTGGCTTGCTACGGTTTTTTACTTGTTTTCTTTCCTCTTACAGATTTGGCTTTGTGATAAGATAAATGTGTTAACCATTCCTCCTGGCAATTGAGCATATGAGGCTAGGTTGTTGTCTCAACGATGCTTCAAATTTGCAGACAAACGTATGTCCGAGTGGGTCGATTTCTTCAGGCACCTGCGGGCTGAGACCATTTCTTGGAGGTGCCCATGGCTGGACCTCCCACCTATGATAGTGCACTTCATGGGCCCCCAGTGGGTTGTTCTTGCTGGCTTGGAGGCCTTTACCTTCTACATCCCCTATTGGATTCAGCGTCAGCTCGGTCTGAGACAGGAGGTTCCCGCAGAGGTTCTGGTGGATGTGGTTCTGCCTCTCTTCCGTCATTTCGTACTTTGCAATTATCAGCGCTTCTAGAGGGCGCGCGAGGTGACCGATGCGCATCCTTATCCATTCGTGGCGGTACGTGGGAGCTACCGGAAGTGGCTCAAGAGGGACATCACTTCAAGAGCTGGGGCTCAAGAAAACTGACTCAATCTTACCACCCTAACTAATGAATATATTGCGGACCCGCTTTTGTTATGTCGCACTTCTCTTTCTCTCTTTTTTTTTTGAAAAAATCTTGTTCAACCTTATGTAGTAGAAGGAATTGCATCAATAAAATGAGTTGTGGAGGGTTTCCCCCTTCTTGATTCCGTGCTTCGAGTCCTTTCAACTTGGATTTTTATTTTGATAGATCGTGACCGGGCCTCGGAGTGAGACTGCCTACGTATCCTTCTGGTGAAGGAATCAGGTCATGACGTAGTTCAAGGTAGGGTTCCCTCTAGTTTTAACACTCTCCTTTTGCGCTCTAACTTTTGCCTAGCACCGCCCCTTTCGGGTTTTTGGCCTAGCGAGCTCATTTATTGTACGCCTTAACTTTTGCCTAGGACGCCCTGACGGGTTTTCATCCTAGTAGGCTTTTGCTCTAATTTTTGCCTGGGACTGCCCGCCCTTGCGGTTTTCAGCCAAGCGAGCCTCTCTCAAGGGTAGTAGTGCTTGAGTTAATCCAGATTGACCAAAGTTGAGAATTCATTTCCATCCAAGTCAATGAGCTACATAGCTCCTCTGGACATGATGGTTTTAATGATGTACGGTCCAGACCACTTTGTACGGAACTTTCCGCGCGGGTCGTAGACTGGTGCCCGGATTTCCTTCAAAACCATGTCACCTTCCACCAAGTCCCTAGGTTTCACTTTCTTGTTAAATGCACGTGAAATCCTCCGTTGGTACCCTTGAATATGATAAAGGGCCCTTAGCCGGCGTTCATCGAATAGCATGAGTTCCTCAAATCGATTGCTCAACCATTCCGCCTCTTGGACTTCATACTCGACCAAAGTCCGAAGAGATGGAATCTCCAGCTCGATGGGGAGCACTGCTTCCATGCCGTAAACTAAAGAGTTGGGATTTGCTCCTGTCGGCGCACGTACAGACGTGCGATACCCCTATAAAGCTAGGAGCAGTCCTTCATGCCAGTCCCTTGCAGATTGAGTGGTCTTTCCCAGAATGGCCTTGATTTGTTTTGTTAGCTGCTTCCACAGCCCCATTGGTTTATGGGCGGTAAGTTGTTGACTTGTGCACTTGGATTTGGAATTCATCCAATACTTCCCGAGCTCGCCCCTTGAAATGAACCCCATTGTCGGATACAAACGCCTGAGGAACCCCGTACCGATAAATGACATTTTGCTTAATAAAGTGCGCAACTTGAACTGCAATCAAAGTGGCATAAGAAGCGGCTTCTACCCACTTTGTGAAGTAATTGATAGCTACCAAGATGAACTTGTGACCATTAGAAGCTGCCGGCACTATTCTTCTGATGACATTGATTCCCCATGTTGAGAAACGCCATGGCGAGGTCATTTGTTGTAACTCATGTGGCGGCACATGCGTGAGGTTGGCA
The DNA here is from genome assembly GCA_025413875.1 of Rhododendron molle. Taxonomy (NCBI): domain Eukaryota; kingdom Viridiplantae; phylum Streptophyta; class Magnoliopsida; order Ericales; family Ericaceae; genus Rhododendron; species Rhododendron molle. The sequence continues at coordinate 14,828,653 of CM046398.1, read as the reverse complement.
TGAATTTGGCATTTTCGACACCTTCGTACATACTCTACACATTCCGTTTCCATGGTGGACCAAAAGTATCCTTGCCTGAGGATTTTCTTGGCGAGCATTATGCCATTCATGTGTGGGCCGCATACACCTCCATGGATTTCTTCCATTACTCTTTTCGCTTCCTCCCCATGGATGCATAGCTTGTGCATACCATAGTGCGATCTTTGATACAGATTTCCTCCACAGATAACGTATTGAGCCGCCATCCATTGAAGAGCAACTCGATCCTTCTTGCTTGCTCCGACGGGGTATTCTCCTCTTTCGACATATCTCCAAATGTCATAGTACCATGGGTGACCATCGTCGGGCTCATCAATTATCATGACATGCTGGTACACCGGTGCATCCCTTTGCTCTATTACAATCGGCCTTGACTTTACGCCAACAGGGATCTCAACCATAGATGCCAATGTTGCCAAAGCATCTGCAAATTGATTTCTAAGTCTCGGGACGTGAGTGAATGTCACCTGCTGAAGTGGGGGATAAGGTCTTTGAGATCCTAATGATACGGCTTCAGTTTTTCTTCCTTGACCTTCCAATCACCATTCGCTTGGGATACAACCAAATTTGATTCTCCCACGACTTCCAGCCTCTCTATGCCAATTTCAATGGCTGCCTCCATGCCCACGATACAAGCTTCGTATTCTGCCTGATTGTTGGTGACTTCGAAATTGAGCTTGAATGCCAGCGGGATGTACGATCCATCAGGCGAAATGAGCAACACACCAATCCCAAACCCTTTCTGGTTAGCCGCTCCATCAAAGTATAACAACCTAACATCATCAGCCACTGTCATTATGTCTTCATCAGGGAAATTGAATTCGGCATCTTCCCCTGCCTCGACTAGGCAATCGGCTACGAATTCAGCGACAGCCCGTCCTTTTACTGACTTTCGGGTAACATATCTTAACTCAAATTCGGCTAACATCAGCAGCCATCGTGCCATCCTTCCTGTGAGAGCCGGTTTCTCAAATAGGTACTTTAGAGGATCCATTCGAGATATTAGCCTCACCGGGTAGGCTAGCATGTAATGTCTCAATTTCTTGGAAGCCCATACAAGTGCCTAGCATGTCTTTTCTAGAGGAGTATAACATTCCTCGGGTCCAACCATCTTTTTACTGAGATAGTAAACAGCCCTTTCAACCACATCATCTCCTTCTTGTGCCAACATACACCCCATCGAAGATGGAGTGACTGACAGGTATAGGATCAAAGGTTTTCCTGCTACGGGCGGCGTCAATACTGGTGGATTATGCAGATAGGCTTTGATGGCTTTGAAAGCTCTCTGGCATCTATCATCCCATGCAAATGGCACTCCCTTCTTAAGTAGGCGGAATAGGGGCTCGCAAGTTGAAGTTAGCTTTGCAATGAATCTACTGATGAACGACACCTTGCCAAGAAAACTCCTTACATCCTTTTCGGACTGCAGTGGCTCCATTTCTAGGATGGCCTTGATCTTTGATGGATCGACTTCGATGCCGCGGGTAGTGATCATGAATCCAAGCATTTTCCCTGCAGTGACTCCAAACGTACACTTGGCCGGATTAATGCGCATCCTGTACTTTCTGATTCTCTCAAAAAACTTCCTAAGTGCGGGTAAATGTCCTTCTTGCTCTTTCGCCTTAACAATCATGTCATCAACGTAAACTTCTACTTCCTTGTGGATCATATCATGTAATAATGTTGTAGCAACCCGTTGATAAGTAGACCTAGCATTCTTTAGTCCGGAAGGCATGACTCGATATCAATAAGTCCCCCATTCTGTGACGAACGTAGTCTTTTCCCAATCTTCTAGAGCCATGAGGATTTGGTTGTATCCTGAAAAGCCGTCCATGAAAGAAAGCAGGGTGTGCCCGGCAATATTGTCGACCAGCACATCAATATGTGGTAGTGGAAAGTCATCTTTTGGGCTAGTTTTGTTAAAATCTCTGAAATCAACATAGACCCTTATTTTGCCATCCTTTTAGGGATGGGAACGATATTTGCGACCCATTGGGGGTACTCAGTTACCATTAGGAATCCGGCGTTGCTCAGTTTGGTGACCTCTTCTTTTATCTTAAGCACCCAATCGGGCCTCATGCGCCTTAATTTCTGCTTTACTGGTTTCGCATCGGGATAAAGGGGAATCTGGTGTTCTACAATTTCAGGATCAATTCCGAGCATATCAGCATGCGACCATGCAAAGACGTCTTCAAATTCTTTTAGCAAATTTATAAGAGCTTGACGCTCTTCTGTGGATAGCGCAGAACCAATCTGGGTCGTTCGGGGATTCCCTTCGTCCCTCAAATTTATTGAAACAACTTCTTCCTTTACAGGCTGAGCATGCCTTTCGTCTTCCCTTTCGATTAGGGATCGAATTTCTTTGGGGATGTCCCCACCGAAATCGATCTCTTCATCATCAGGGTCGACGCAATTTATTTCAAAGTCAGGGAAGTAAGCAGAACCAGATTCATTTATCTCATCGTTAATAGAGGCCTCAGGGGCGCCATACATACAGGTAGACTCAAACTCAAAGTATAGACTTTGAGGAGCTGCGCCAAGAGGCACCAACTTAGACTCAACAGACTCGAAAGACTCAGAAGACTTAGACTTAGACTCGGACTCGGACTCAGACTCAGATCCATGACAGGTTGCATTCGGTATGAAAGTCCAGTTCTCGTAATTTCCAGCAGCATCCATGATGAGCGAAGTCGGGTCTTCGGGGGCCTCCTGCCCCAGCATAAGCACTTCTGCTTCCATGGCTATACCCATTAGTTCATATTCCTTAAACAAGGTCACTAGACTACCCATGGCGAAGACCTCAATCCAATCAGTTGCTTCCTTCCGCTTCTCTATGACTTCGAACTCCTCCTCACTTTCTGGCCATACATCATTGGCGAATATCTCAAACCCTGGTAGGTACGTGTTGGTTTCCTTATCCCAGAATGGCTCCGGCTGGCCTTGATAAACTTGTTTCGCTTTCTCTTTGACAAAGTAATCTTCCAGCCTCTCCCCCTTTTTCACTTTGCTATCACCGGAGGGTGAATAACAAAGGCCAGTCGTACGCACCAAGGTTCCCTAGGCTTCAAACTTTGCAGGCCCCTGTAAATTCTTTCCCAATCCTAGCCCAGGCATATAAGACATCTTCTTCATTATCTTGATGGCTACATTGCTAATGACAAAGTCATCACCAATTCTGACCGAAAAAATGGACTTGGAGGTATCCAACGAAAAACCTCCTAGGGCGATATCTTCCTCCCCATGTTGAATCTCCAAGAGTGGGGCATTATCTTCGACAGGGGCGCGAATTCCAGAGTCCCCGTGAATGGTAAGCATTCCAGTTTCAAGTCCCAGCCGAATTTTCTGATGAAGTGTGGAAGGTACAACCATTATGTCTAGCCGATGCAGCCAAGGCCTTCCCAATAACAAATTAAAAGAAGCAGGAATGTTCACCACATGAAATTCTACCTCAGTTTTATATGGCCCAAAAGTCATTAGGAGCGTAAAAGTCCTAACTACATCCCGGCGAGTGTTGTCATATGCTCGAACCTTGACCTTTGATGGAGAGAAGTCCTTATTTTTGTACCCCAAGTAGTAAGCAACGCGAAGTGGGGAAACATTGATTGCCGAACCGTTATCAATTAGGATTACGGGGACCCATTTACCATGACATTTCAAAGTGACATGAAATGGCCTATTGTGGTCAGTTCATTCGGCAGGCAGGTCTCGGTCGGTGAAGGTTATGGCATGTTTAATGGGTATGGTTTTGATGAGTGTTACAAGTTCATCAGAGGTTATGGCAGAAGGAATTTTCAGGTGAGAGAGAGCTTGAATGAGTCCTTTGCGATGGCGAGTGGAATGGACAAGCACATCCCAAACAGACATTTTAGCATTAGTCTGTTCGAGCTGTTGCTTGATCATTCCTTCAGGGTTTTTCTCAGGGCAAGAAGGCTCTTTAGCTGGTGTGGCAAAGGGTTGAAAGGTGTCTTTGACCGGGGTAACAAAGGGGTTAGAAGGTTCTTTGGTCGGTGGAGCTAAAGGGCTAGAAGATTCTCCGTTTTGGAGATTAGGGGGTTGGTAAATACGGCCACTTCTAGTCAAATGGCTAATCTGCCGGTACTTTGGTTATTCATTCCACAAATCGGCAAGGGCCTTGCGCTTACTCCTAATAGTGGTGTCCTGAAGATTGGCGGCTAGGTCACTAATAACGAGATCTTCCCACAAATCTTCGGGCTTCCACTTCTCAGCTTCTGCCACTACTTTATTTACAGTCCATTCTTCATTCCCTACCCTTATGTCAATGATATCCGTATTTGCCCATGGGTCCGCTTTGGCTCCTGGTTCGTCTTCCCATAGGTTCATCATAGCAACATCAGCGTCTTTCAGAAAAGTAACCGACGACTCGGATTTAGCTTCATCCGCAAGGTAGTCCATTGGGTCACACTCATTACTTGCCACCTCTTCTTCAGATTCTGGTGGTTTTGGATACGGGGCAAGGCCTGTGTTGCTGTATGGATCATGAATGACGAAGCTATTGAGAGGAAAGAAATCTGGACAAGGTGAGATAATCTCTGGCCAGCTGCCAACCAATGTTTCGGGTTGGTAGTATTTAGCAAACATTGCAGGCAGGGAGAAAGTATCCAGTGGGTCATTCCAGGCCAAAAGCTGGTACTCGTCTGGAGTCGGGTCCCATTCCTATTTAGGCATTTCCTGAGGGATTTGGTTCTCAAACATCATGTTCAAAGAAAACCCATCGAGTGGATCAGTGTGAACATTCTGCCAGTCAACTTCCCATCCCGGCTCAAACTGTGGTTCGACGTCTCTTTGAAAATTGGCTACCTCAAATTCCTCCCAATTAGCGATTAGATCACCCCAAGTATCTTCACATTCCCACAGAAAGCAAAGGGCAGTTTCTTCGGGTATTGCTACGACAGGCTTTGGTTCTGTATCTGGGGTGATGAAAAGAGTTGGGTCAAATTCTTGAGAATGTGGGTCATGGACTAAGATGATTTGGTTAATGCGGAATGGAGCATTGTGCTGCGGTAAAGGGTTTGAAACGGTGTTTGGTTTATCTGGTGGTGGGGCATCAATGACTTTACTGTCAATGAGATTTTGGATTTCATGGCGGAGACGAATGCAATTGTCGGTGGTATGATCGGGCATCTGATGGAAATCACAGTAGACACTTTGGTTTGGTTTGGTGGGAAAGGATTCAGTTCCCGATTTCTGTGAGTTTCTGGATTAGGGCAGACCAGGGGGTGCTGAACTGGGTAAAGACTCGGCGTTGGGATTTTGGTTTTTCGGAGATTTGATTGACCTCCACAGGTTTGGTAGACGAGGTCCCTGCCTGATTAGCATTCCCGAAGAGGACATTGCTATTTCCTGAATACACCCTTTTTGATTTTGATCCTGATTCCTTCTTTTCTAAAGTCCCATCTCATAAAGCTTCTTCTATGGCTAAACCAGAGTCATAGAATGTTTCGAAATTTGGGGCAGCTTGGGAAAGAACCATGTATGGGGCAAAAGAACTCGGCAAATTCTTGGTTATGATTCGTATTTGTTCTTTCAAATCTAGCTTGTTCTGCATCTGAGCGGCCTTAGCCCTCCAACGCTTCACAAAATCGGCGAAACTCTCCTTTTAACCCATTTTAGTGCTTTCCAATTCTCTCGGGGTCATTTTCAGGTCGACATTGAAATCATATTGGGCTACGAAAGTTGTCCCAATATCCTCCCAAGTTCTTTTCTTGGATGGTTCGAGTGTAAGGAACCATTGTAAAGCTGGTCCGGACAGAGATTCATGGAACAATTGGGCCATTGCTTCCTTTTCGATTCCGCGCATGGTTAGTGAACCCACGTACCCCCTAGAGGTGAGCCTTTGGATCGCCGGTACCGTCAAACTTTGCAAAGTCTACACCTTTGAAGTTTTCTGGCAACTTGGCATTGGGAAACAAGCATAACTTGTTCATGTCGATTTCTCCCCTTTCTAGTCGCTTGGTTTCTTGGACGGACTCTTCTAACTTGCCAATCTTGGCCATGAGAACGGCCAGGTTGGAGTCGGTTACTGGGGTTTCTTTGGGTTGGTCGGATTGTGGGGAATGGTTGGCCTAAAACTTATCGCAAATTTCTTGCATTGTTTCCATTATCATGTTCATGTCATTTGTCATGGAAGTAACAATGGCTTTGAGTTGTGCATCAACACCAGCAAGAGATTGTCTGAATTGGGTGTCCATGGCGGCCATGTTTTGCCTGAGTTCCTCTACTCCGTTTCTTTGACCAGCCATGGGTAAAGGATTTTCGGGTGGTATCACAATTATGGGCTCTTCTACTACGGGTTCTTCAAACAACGGTTGTTCTTCTTGCTCTATTTGAACTTCGAAAAGTTGGGTTTCTTCTAGGGTGTTCGTGTGAACTAGTCTTCAGAGCAGACGAAACCAATTGGGTATAGCCTCTTTTCCTCGTGAATGACCAATGTTTTTGGCACTGGCAACAAATCAAAAGGGAGCAACTCATAACTGATCCGAATGCTCACCCTACCTTCTACGTACCTCCTAGAAACTAGGCCTAGGACCTACCGTGATTTGAATCTCACTTAAAGCATTTGTACAGAAGATTTTTGATAGTCCGGGTAGGTACTGTCAGGGAGGTTAAATTCCGAAAAATTCGAAACCAGAGCCAATCTCCTTACCTTGACCATCTGAGGCAGGGCAATGTGACTACCGGAATCCAGATACGCACGTGCTCAAGGCTAGACTCAGACCAAGAGAGCTGTTCGGGCACGGCAAACACCGGAGGTATCGCGAACTCCATGGATTTAAGGTCTCCTAGACCGACCGGTAAGTCCTAAAAGATCTTAAGGGAGCCCTATCCTTTAACCTGCAAGATGCAATGATGCATGAATGATATGTATGTACAGAAAGGAAATGCACGTAAACAGAATGTAGCACAAAAGTCCTAGCCATGGGTTCCTGCCTTAGTTGGGATGGTTCTATGGCTATATACAAGTGCAGAAGGCCGATTTTGGTCTCAAAAGGGTTCCCCAGACTAGAGCCAAGATGTACTACCCCATGTCAAGTGTATTGCAAGACAATGGTCGAACAGCGCGATGGCCCATCATTGTCGAGGGTTGCTAGGCATCCTGGGAGAGCTTGTCACCGGTAAACCGAGCAAGATAGCCGAAACACACTAGCGAGGCTTGTGCAGTGCAAAGTGTACAGGATAAAAGAACATAACCTTCAAAGAGATACTGAAAATTTCCATTTTTGAAACATCTTTCAAGCTTGGCCCTCTTGATTATTCAATACTTTTTATTTATTTTATTTTTCTTTTCTTTAAAAAAAAGGAGGATTGAATAACAAATCCCCAGCAGAGTCGCCACTGTAGGCTCCCGCACCCGAAGCACTACTCAAAAAGTCACCACCCAGATTTTTAAGATGGATGATCCGAGAAACAGAGGACTCGTTTGTAAAACGCTTTTGGTCTAGTGAAAACGTCGAGATCGTGGGTTCGGGAGCCACATTACGAATGGGAAAGTTTTTTCTTTAAAAAGCACCCCATTCGCCCAGTGAAACTGGTCTGTAGACACCCTATTTTGGACTGTCCGGATTAGTTTACTTACGGTCTTTGATTCCCCGATGATGATTAAAGGTCGAGAACATCCAAAGTTGATGATGTGTTTGAGCTCTGAGCGTTCCGAACCTCGTTCAAACCCTTTCAAAGCCCTTTTTAAACCCTTCGAGCCAGAACCAAATGGCCTCAGCAAAACCCTGCTCCAGCACGCTGATGATCAACTGACGCACGTTGGTGCAGTGCCACATGTCAGTCATCAAGCATGGAACCAATTTCCAGTGGCGCACGCCAGTCCCTCCATGGCGCACACCAATCAAACCCAGTCAAATCACCTTTTCTGCAGCCACTTGCCCGAGACTTTTGTGCCACCCTGACGTGTGCTACAGCCCTCCTGATGATTACTTCGTCCAAAGCTGTTCCCTGCTCTCCCACAATATCTCTCAAGGCAAGTCCCATGCATTTAATGCATGGGAGGCTCCCCTCTTCTTGGAAACCAAACAAGGCCTTAGGCCTCAACTGATCAGCTGGCCAGCCTCTCTCTCCCTCTCCTATATATACCCCCCTTGCATTTATTTGCAAGGGGTTACACTCATAAAGAACTCCCAAGCCTTCTTCCACCTTCTCTCTCTAGCCTTTCCTTGTCTTTCTTTCATCCATTGAAGGAAGAGGCAAGGAAGATCAGTTCCTGGCCCTACATTGCCACTCTCATCCTCCATCCATTCCTCCATTCCAAGTTCAAAGCTCAAACCATCCATCAACTCAATCCAAAGGTATACCACCTTTTGTTCTGGAAGTCATTTCGACCCCTGAGGGGAGCTAGCAGAGCCCAGGCTGGTAATCAATACCAAGCCTGGTCTCATAGCTAGCAAATAAACAAAGTCGTAGGAAGATTAGTGGCGCACGCCGATCCCTCTAGCCGTCATGATCATGGCTGCATGGCAGATCGGTGTGGGGACCACCGATCATCCTCATTATGCTTTATTTTGATCTGATCATCTTGTAGCATGATAAAAATCGGTTTCTGACTTTCATATTTTAGAACTGTGTAGTTAGTCGTCTTTTATAAGCTGCGTAGTAAGGCCCCTGGGATCTTTCTGGTCATAAAGCTCGAATGAAGCAAAGCCAAGCACTGGGTGAAAGAGCAAGCGCGACGGTGTACTTGACCAGCGTGCGCCAGTTGTCCTGTGTTCCAGTGGCTGGCCCTTGCTTCTCAGCTTAGTTCTGGCCTCTGTTTAATCCCCCACTCTGTTTATGGGGTTTTCAGTCCATTTATCTCTGTTTGATTTGTTGCTGTATTCTGAAACTGTACATATGCTGCTATATCAACTGCGTGGTTTGTCCTGGGTGTGCACTGGTCCATTCCAGAGCCCAGAGGGTTGAGTTCAGAAGCTGTGAGCTTGGGCCCACCGGCGCACGCATGTCCTATGGTGGCGCATGCAGGTGATCTTTGTATACAGTGGCATGGCCATTGGATACAAGTTTACTCCTGCGTGCATCATTCAGGGTCAGCGTGTCCTAGTCCGTTCAAAATGTTCATAGAAGCGCTTGTTCTCAATCTATTATCGTTGCTCATAGCTCATACATCACATTTTGCCATGTAAATACACCTTGCCATTTGTTAATCCCTATTAACTGTTCGCCCGCCCTAACCTGCTGAAAATGATTAAAAGAGAGAAAAATGCAAATGTTTTACTAAAATGCCTAAGTAGAGACCGATCTCCGGATTGGACGAGAGGGGTGCCATAAAACCCTTCCCCTCTCGTAACCTGGCTCCCGAACCTCAGATATCGAAGGTGACGACGGTCCAGTCTACAAGCCTTTTCAAATCAAACAAACGTGAACAAAAACGTTTTCAAATCGGTTTTGTTGGGTGTTTTCCGCAAACCCGGGTGGCGACTCTCTCAAAACAGCATTTCGTCATGCTTTCAAACAAAAGGGCGCAAAATCGAACTTTTCGCAAACCAAAAATGCGGCATTCGCCCGGTGAAACAGGTCTCTATTTGATTTTTTTTTTATTAAAAAAAGGGAGATCTTGAATATCGCTTGGAAGATTAAGTTCTTTAACAAAAGCAGATATCGAGGAAGGGACATGGGAAATATATCACATTGGCGTGCGTGTGGTGCTATCTGTACAGGAATGATAAGGGTGACGCAAGCGAATGAAATGATAATTATTTAACAAGCTGTCTAGACTATGACCATTTCATACACGGCACACTGTAATGCAGCGTGCGGCCTTTCAATAAGCCGTGCGTGATACCTATCAGGCTGTCAGACTGTCAATAGCATTCAGAACAGCGCCTAGCACATTGTTTTCGTCGTGCGTCTTTTTAAAGATTCATCAGAAGTTATGTGACAGCCAGATCGTCCCAAAAACACCACCATTTCTTCAAACCATGACCACAAAACAGTTTTGATGTGTTTGATCATTCGAGATAATGGAGAAAACCTTGCTTAATATATAGGACATGACTTGTAGATATGGTCTTATTCTAAAAATGATGAAAACAGTAAGCAGCTGACACAAGCAGTACCAATAAGTAATAACCCGGATCCAGACAGCTTGACCAAGAAAATAGCAGTGAATGAAAGGCCGCGTGCTAAAGATCACTATGCCGCGTGACTTAATGAACAGCAGCGCGGCATGGTAACCTTAGCACAACAGTTGTTTTGTTGTTAGAAAATGATTTTTAAGCCAAGACCTAACCGAAAGGGGGTTAGATCTGACAACAGAAAAGTCCCCCTCAGGGCTAGGACCGAGCCTAGCCCAAGGAAACTCGATTTTACCTTTGGTCTTGAGCTTGATCGAGGATGGTTGATGCAAAATGAGGACGGAGGGTGAAGGATGTGGAGGGGAGAGCTTGGGTGAGGAAAGAAAGGTGTGAATGTGAGGGGTTAAGTGTTTTCGAGGGATGAGATCTCAAAGTTAGTAAGAGACTAACTTCAATGATGATGGGAAAAGTGGGTTAAAGTGCTCAAAGAATGTCTTTTGGGAATGACATCTTCAAGACTTGGAAATGAAAATGAATGTGGAGGTAAGAGAGAGAAAGCTTATGGAGTAAGAGTGCCAAAAGCTAAAAGGGGATCCCCTTTCTCTTGAGTGGAGGGGTGTATTTATAGGCAAAAAGCCAAGAATTTTGAATTCAAATAGTGGAGGTGGGCGGACCAGAAGTGTGTTTTCAGTTGAGCCATTCAGCAATTGTGGCTCAAATTGGTGTGGCCGACAGCTTTCTGAGCCAGTCAGAACTTTACCTGAAATGCCGTGCGGTTAATCTCATGATCACGCGCGGCGTAGTGAATTTCGATATGCCGCGCGATGTAGAAGTGTCCCGTGCGGCGTTTGTAGGTCCAGTCCAAGGGCTTTTGGGCTTGTTTGGTTTATCTGGGCTTTTTGGGTTGTGGGGAATCCCTTATTCAAGCTCACAAAGGTACCGTTTCCTTTATTTCATCATCGGGGTGGACAAAGACTCTCCGAGGTCCAGATTGGGGTGTCTACAGGGTAGCCGGGTACAAGTACCACCCCATGAACTGGGGTAATCGAGTAGAAGCACCACCCTCACAAACCAAGGGTAGACGGGTACAAGTACCACCCCATGAACCGGGGTAATCGGGTATAAGCACCACCCTTGCACTGGAGTAATCGGGTACGATGTACGACCCCACCAATTTTCGGTCTTTCACCGAGGAGCTCGCCAAGCCCAGCTTGCTTTTCCTAGGTGCACCACCTAGATTTAGATCAACATAATCCGAGCTCAAATATCTTTACCTATCTCACCAATTGGGATAATTTTTATCCAAACATTATCCACATAATTTCCTACCGAGTATCCAAGCACTAAGCGTTCAATAAACTTAAAACCCACATAAACTCTTTCATTAACACAAATAACATTCACAAGTCATAAAAATAAATCACAAGGTGCAAGAGTCACAATTTTTGCATCTCAAATTAAACTTAATTGCTCGAAGTAAGTATTTTCCTTTTTCTCTCGATGTTAAACACGTAGCATGGATACAACGTCTCAAATAATTTTCGTATATTTCAAACATTAAACGACTCTACACTTCAATAACTCATAAATTTCAAGAATTTAACAAGTATCAACAAGAACCCATACTTTTTTTGTGTGAGATCTTAAAACCCTAACACAATCTTTCACATAATCTAAAGAATATTCATGTTCTACAATAAATTCACAACATTAATACTAAAAATAAACATATCAAGAGGGTTAGTCATCATGTATTGTAACGCCCCTGATTTTTGGGTACGTTAAATAAACATTTCATTGATAAAATCAAATGGAGTCTGGCTCATTATTACAACATAACTCCCACTAGGGTTCAATATTCATACAAATGAAGGGTTCTAGGGTTTCTAACTACAGCTCCGCCTGCTGCTCTGTCCTAGCCAGCTCCTCAGCTCCAAAAGCCTCCAAGGTGTACTGTTCATCTTGATCATCTACAAAATCTGACACATTATACCAGCGTCGCCACCGATATAATATGTCAGGGTCACCAAAGGTAACAGCATGAGCCACAAGAGCTCAGCAGAATAATTCTATACCCGCTAACCCATAAATTACCAATATCAGAGTAAAAGAGCAGCATACCAACTCTGGCACAAGCAGCGGAATAACACATACATATTTATCAAGGCATTAACAATGATACATCCACATACACTATTCTATCGTTGGTGTCGGTGATATCTGAATTTCTCTTATGCGACTCGTCGTAGACCGTGTCACCATATTCATCAACGTTTCCGAAATCCTTTTCATTATCCCAATCAACATTTTGAAAATCACATTTAACACACCCAACCTCGGTTCCGCCGCGCCGGGTTCCCGAGTATCCTCACAATGGTTCCGCTACGCCGGGTTTCCATTGGCACACATTTGCATTTCAAAAATCATTTTTTAACACACCCAACCTCGGTTCCGCCGCGCCGGGTTCCCGAGTATCCTCACAATGATTCCGCCGGGCCGGGTTCCCATTGGCACACAACACACACACACTCACATAATGCACCCCACATTTGGTCATTATGTAGTTTCGAAAATATTTCATCATTTGTAACACGCATTCCCACAATGGGCAAGTCTGGCCACATTGCGTTTTCAAAACACACATTGTCTTAAACCCTTTTTATCCATATCAACCACACCCTAGGTGTCATGTTTCTATTTCTCGATTTTCGTGTCTCGTTCTCATGCATAGACTCCGCGGTTGGACTCTTCACTTGAATCATTCATTGTAATCTAACTAGCAAGATCATGGAAGCAATCTTATAAACAAGCTCATCACCATCCTTATACAACCACAAGTAATGCAACAATATGTAAACAAACTCATAATCCTCTAAAAGATCAAAATACGAATACTTCGAATAAAGCTTCTGATTTCTCTTATTTTGAAATCTGTTCTTTCTTTCTTTGTGGAAAGTTCAAAAAGACCACATATGTTTATTGACGCAGAAATCATTTGTTCAACATGTTCATACTTTCAGTAGCAAGAAAGGTTTACTTCCAACATTCATTCGACGTCAAGCTTCATATTTTTAAAGTTCAAGACAATCTACGTTTAGTTTAACAACATAACTAGGGAAAATGAGTTGAGATTAATCTACATATACTTAGGATTAACAAGTAAAGGAGAATCTACCTTGATTCGAAACTAGTCAGGGCCGAATAAGCTAATTGAAAAATTCTACGGGCGGTAAAACTTCCAAATGTGGACCGAACTTTGGATGGCAGTAACTCGGTCAATACTTGACCGAATAGGATCGTTCTTGAGTCTAAATCGAAGATCCCGAAGTTTTCTACAACTTTTGTGGAGGACGTTGTTCCTAGAAACGACTTTCGCCCGGAGAAAAATGGTGATAAAGGGGGTGACAGTAAGCTGTCTGGACTGGAAATCCAAGAATTTTACTGAACTTCGGAGGTCGATATCTTTGTCGTTTCTTAACCAATTGGGGTGGTTCTTGGGTCTAACTTGAAGGTTTCGAAGTGCTCTACAACTTTCTCCAGAGAAGTTAGTCCTAAAAACTACCTTAAGCGGGAGAAAAATGGGGATTTACGAAGGGCAGTAAGCTGCCAGGAAAACAGAAAATGGTTTCTAGAGAGAAGTTGGAGCAATGCTTTGAGGTGTGAGTTGAATGAGAGCTGGGTGCTATTTATAGGCAAAACCTGACCTCTTCCTCCTCCCTACAAGGCCGCCCCCCCCCCCCCCTCCCTCTTCTTCTCCCATGGATTTGCTCCATGACTTGTCATTTTCATGCTTGAAAGCATGCCAAGCTTCCATGACTTGTCTTGTTCAACCTTTTTAAGCTTAATGCTATGTAATCAGAGGGTTTTTGGTCTTGTCTAGTCTAGGAAAGTCTTCTTGCAAGAAAGAAGAATATAATTAGCTAGGATCATGCTTAAAGTTGGCTAGAATGGGTTGGCATGGTCATAAATAGGCTTAAGGCTATATGGTGACTTGTGTAAGTGGACAAAACACATGTATACACTCCATCTCTCTCCCTCCCCCAACCGGCCAACCCTCTCTCTCTCCTTCCTCATGGATTTTACTCCTTTGTATTGTCCAATCATACCTTTAAACAAGCTAAAGACTTGTCAATCCATCCTAGGTGTGATCATGGAGATTTTCTAAGGCTTGAAAGGCAATTCTAGGTGATCAAGGGCTAGGATTCTATGCTTGAGAAAGACTAGAAATGGGTTGTCCTCATGTGGAAGAATAATGATGAAAGAACACATGATTAGTCTTGTCATCCTATTTGGCAAGACTTAACATTTATTGACCAAGGGGCAAAGATTTCCCTAGCATCTATCGTCCAATGGATAAAGATTTCCCTAGCACTTATTGTCCAATGGATAATGACAAAAAGGTTTCAGTGGTCCAGCTAGGGTTAGGAAGAAGTGATTAGGCTAAATGGGCATTAGGCTATTCTAACTAATTGGTTAAGACTAACAATATTTAATCTAGGCTTTCATTGCTCGAGTGGTATTTTGGTTTTATTAAGTAGGAAATCGCCTAATAACGGAATATTAAAGCCCGACGGTACCAAACGCCAAGGCAAGGCGTGAGCGTGGCCAAGGCAGCCCGCTAGCAAAGTGGTGGCCAAGGCGTAGCCAAGGCGAGGCGTGAGCATGGCCAAGGCAGCCCGCTAGCAAAGCGGTGGCCAAGGCGTAGCCAAGGCAGGCCGCTAGCAAAGCGGTGGCCAAGGCATAGCCAAGGCGAGGCGCGAGCGTGGCCAAGGCAGCCCGCTAGCAAAGCGGTGGCCAAGGCGTATCCAAGGCAAGGCGTGAGCATGGCCAAGGCAGCCCGCTAGCAAAGCGGTGGCCAAGGCGAGGCCAGAGCAAGGCAGCCCAGCAACGCCAAGGCAAAAGCAAGGCGCGACCCGACACCAAGGCAGAACCCGATGGCAGCCAAGGCAGAGCAAGGAAGGCGCGACAGCGTGCCGAGGCAGGCCCGACAGCGACCCGACGCCAAGGCAGCCTAGCCAAGCCAAAGCAAGGCAATCAAGTCAATGGTCAAGGTAAAGACCAAAAATTTTGTACTAACCACTTCGGCATCGATGCATCACTCCAGGTTAGGGAAATGTACTAAGCTAGACGGTAGTTAGGGTTTGCTAACTAATCGGTTAAAACTAACTATACTTGCCATATAGGATTTCTAGCCGAGAAATATAATTTAAAGATATTATTCACTCCCTGGGAAAATATACTTGTCTTGGAAAAGGACTAACTTGTCCAATGTTGAAAAGATAAAATTTTTAAAAGTCTCAAATCTAATTATGACGGATTATTAGAATTTAAAAGAAATTTTTAAAGCAGTCCAAGTAATTAAAATAAAATTCAAATATTTAACGAAATTTTTATTTACCAAAAATCAAGGTCATTACATGTATCCTACCTCAAAAGAGCCAAATTTCAAAAAAGCTAGGATCTCCAAAGTTGGCTGATTGAGATTTTGTTTGGATCGATGCGTTGCCCTCTGTCCGTAGATCACGTTTGCTTCTTACCTTTTTGCGAGATTCTCGAATCTTGGTCTCCAATTTCGGGTTTGAAGCATAAGAGTTTGTATGGAGTTGTAGAGAGAGAGAAAGACACGCAGAAAAGAAAGAAAATGGGTTGCTGGAATAATGAGAATGGGGTTCTCTGATTTTTCTTTGCTTTTTAAGTACAAAAATTACACTAGGGCCCTTCCAAGTATCTAGCTATTGCACCATCTTTCACAAGTTGTATAACCATTACACTAAGGACTTTGTTACCACCAATTAATTACACAACCAACTTCAAAGGTAAGCCACACTCGGCCCACAAACTTGAACAGAATCAATCGAGTATGCTTACACATGTATATGCACCCATATACATAAAACAAATACCCATGGTTCACAAAATTATTAATACTTACTCATAACCACATTATTAAATAAAATCAAACTAAATTAAGGACGGGTCTTTACAGAAGATGTGCTTTTTCTCTTCAAATATAAGACATTTCAGAATTTTCCTTGAGGAAAACCCAGAAAAATATATATATCTTTTGAGAGAGAAAGTGCTCTGAAGTAGAGAGAGAGTATACGAGTATATGTAGGTATCTATGTGTATTGGAGAATGTTAGGGGTGTTCAGGTGTGTGTTGAAATGGCTCTAAGCAACTCTATTTATAGAAAAAAATGGAGGAGGAGCATCTGTAGTGCAGGCTTAGAGTCGGCTAGATGATTTATACTCATGATGAGATTTCTGTAGCAGTCAGAGTTGTCAGTAACAGAATTTGATTCCCAGCGTTGGAGAATGAGTCTTTAGCGCTAGAGAGTGTGCTTTACTCTTTTGCACTGGATAATTGATGCTTTGCGTTGGGCACATGGTGTTTTGTGCTGCATAGTTGATGAGTTCAAGTTATGGGAAGCCCAAAAGTCGTTGATCAAGCCCTAAAATTCATGGTTTTGTCTTGTATCATCATAGGTGATCTAAGGTAATTCTATGAGTATCAATTTGGAGTGTCTACAATTGTAACGACCCGGATTTTTGACCTAATTTTTTTAATAAAAATTTATATTGTTAAATTCCTAATTCAATAATTAATTAGATTGAATAATTAAAATATATTATTATGTGTATAATTGATATTATTTACACTAGTCTTGTATAAGATATGAATTTATACTTTAGATATATAGGAATTCATATTCATCTCTTGTCATTCCTATCTAAACTCTAACTAGAACTCTATTTGAACTAACTCTCCACTTCCCTCCCACACTCTACCACCTCCATCTTTATCCTTCAAACTACACCCCACATTTAAAGGATTTTGTTCCCCTATTTCTCTCTCATCCTTTACATACACGCGTCCACATACATTCTCACCTTATATATACACGCGTCCACACACATTAGAATTAAAGAAAATCCCACCAAATGTGGCACTTGTCCCCTATTCATCTTATCAGTATCAGTATCCATCTCTTTCACTCTCCTTTCCCATTCCACCATTTCAACACTTATCCTCTCACCTTCTCAGTACCTTATTCTCTCATTATACATACCCACATAAATCCGAAAATTGAACACCAGTATATTATTTCACTCCAAATTCTACTGTTTAGTCTAGAAAAGAGAGAGCGAGAGAAAAAGCTTGAATTCTTTCAATGGAATTTGAGAGAGAGAGAGAGAGAGAGAGAGAGAGAAAATGGGTTTCTACATAACACCACTCCATATATCAAATTCGGGTTCCCACTCAACCAATACATCATCAAGCATCCACAAACCAGTTTCCATTCAGTTCGACACAGCCCCGGAGTTCTCCGATCCCATCATCTTCTTCATTTTATCGAAATCATTCGAAACCCATGTCTTTTTGCTTTTTGACCGGATTTAAGGTAGACAAATCCTTCTCCTACTTCTCCCTAAGTATATTCGTACGTAGTTTGTTCATTACAAAATTCAATTGTTGTGTATAACTTTTCTTTTCCATTGGAATAAATAGCGTGGAGCGAAGCATGTTGCGATCGAGTATATTATGAACTAATTCGTGAAGTATAATTGCTAACTAGAGATTGGTTTAATGGGAACTCTACTGTGATAGTGAACTAATTATGAACTCTACTATATAATTAGTGAAGTATATTATGCATTATAAACTTTGATAATATATTGGCACATAAATGGTGTCACCCTGTCCACTAACTAGTAATAGGATAATTTGGTAACTATTAATAGGGTGCTAATTTTCCTAAAGTAAAAAGGTTACCTAAGAAGCTTATAGTTAATAATAAGAATTTAACATAAGCTAGTTGAAAATGATGAAATCCCTAAATTGTTGGTTTAGGTTAAAACTTCCTTAGAGTTATCAAATTATTCTAAGGTGTATAAAATTTCTATTGAACAATCTAAATTAATAAAATGTCAATTGAACTGAATTGTTGGATGGAAATTATAAGTAACCCCAAAAGGCATTGGCCCAATCCACTATGTGTTTAATTATTTCCACCTATCAATTGTTGTCTCACTGAAATGTATCATGTTTGAGCTATTGATTGATTGTATCATGTTGTACATGCTAGAATGGACTTACGTTCACGAGGTGGTTATGAGTAGTGAATCATGTAGACGATGATAAGTAAATGGAAAATGATAAAGTGTTGAAAGTGTGAGTATTGTGTGGATTGTGAATTGTGCCATGGCGATGGGAAGGGTAACCATTGGGGCCTTGTGTTGAAATGGATTACCTGCGGGACCCGGTGATGAGATATGTTGTGACACTAACATATGATACATCATGGGAAGTTTTCCTTCGAGGAAGGGAATGGGTCCCATGAGACGGTTGTAGTTAGTGAAACGTTAATGTATGATACGTCATGGGAAGTTTCTCTTTGGGAAAGAGAATGGGTCCCATGAGACGGTTATAGTTAGCGTGGGGTAGTGGATGTCTGACCCTAATGTACGATACGTCATGGGATGACTCGATCTTTTTGTTATGGTTTTAAGTGAGAACATACTAGGTACACAACTTAGGTGCGCTCACCTAAGACCCTGGTACAAGATAAGCAAGAGGAAGGGTGGACCCATGAGACGGTTGTAGTTAGTGGATGTGGGAGGAAAGGATCTCGTGGAGATGATCCTTAGATTTCATGTAAGATGATGGATAGTAAAGAAAATGACGATGTGTTATTATTCTGTACCTCTCATGTATTATCAATTGGGATATTATTGTTATTATTGAATGCTAATTGTAGAGTAAGGAGTTGGTAGAATTGGGATTATTCTACTGGGTGAATTATCACTCACGGATCCGTTTGTACCCTGGTAAATCGGTTGCTTCGGCGATCAATTTGGCAGAGGGTGCTGAGTTCAATGGTGGAGTTGTTTGACACAGGAGGAATACTAAGGGCGGAGACCGAGTATGCTTGGGATCTGTATCAAGACTAGAGTCGCTCTGAAGAAGTTCAAATAAAATGTTAGATTTTTTGTATTTATTTTTAATGTAATTTTGTATAACGACAAATAGGGGCCTAGAAGTTTATAAAATTCAATGTATTTTAGGGTTAATGCTTCTGAAATTTCTTGAAAAATTGGGGCGTTACAACAATCGAAATCCGTTGATTTGTGCCCAAATATCAGAGACCGTTGATTCGCCCATGGATACCAGAGGATTTTTATTAAAATCCTTTTTCCAAAACCAAAATCCTTTCCTTTCAAAACATTGATAGAATCAATCATTTGTCCTTTCTTCATATCATACATCAATCCTTACACTGTCATTCACTGGTTCGATTAGTTTCGCACACTTTTTTATCATCTCTCCGAATGGTGATACCCGTTCGTATACACGCAACTTAACAATCACTAAAGTTCTCCATTTCCATTATGTCTCATGTTTCAATTTCACTTCCAAGCATTAAGGATCTCGTGCATCCCATATTCATTCAGGCATAACACCTTATGGTGGATCCATGGTTTTTTTGTGCACTTCCGAGCATTAGGGACCCCGTGCATCCCATTCCAGCATCACACCTTAAGGTGGATCTGCGGCTTTCTTCGTATCGTTCTATCATTCTCAATTATGTTCTCTATTTCACATACCTCAATATCATAGTGCTCGACATATAACAAATCCATATCGTTCATATAAACATGTCACAATGCTCCACATAATCAACCAAATGCACCAATAACGAGTGCGGGTCATATAATCCTAATTCAACAATTTACTTCTCTACAACGAGAGCCAAGAATGGAGATAATCAATGAATCATAGGGGCACGATTAACCATGTTTGGAAGTGGTTCAGAGGTGTTTAGAATATATTAGAAGTGATCGAGAGTCAAAACAATCGAAGTGGAAAAGTTTCAAGAATTTTTAGATTGGTACCGGAACTGCCCAAAATGGGGGTTCCAGTACTCAACCTCCGGTGGCCAACTATTTGTGTGGGGGTATCGGAATAGGCAAAAAGGGGGTTCAGGTACCCATCTACGTTTTTAGCGATTTTTTACAGCAAATGACAGATTTCTTTAGGCAACCAAGGGACACTCAATCACGACTATGGGGCACAAAATCAACTCAACAACATATAGAGAAGGCAAGAGAACCCTACCTCAAAGATCAAAGTCGAACCCGAGTGTTCCAAGTAAGCCCTAGCTCTCCAAGACTTGAAATCAACCAAAGCTCCTCTCCTAGTTCAACCCGATGAAATACAAGCCTAAGATCGCTTATACAAGGTGAAATGGAGGTTGATCTACATGGATTTCAAGTTTTTGGGTGTGGTTTTGAGAGAGAGTGAGAGAGGGGCGTGAGATAGAGAGAGAGTGAGATGGGATATTTTAATCTCCTACACACACACCTTTTATACTAGCATATACACAAATCACACTTACACTCCCTCAATTAACAAGCCTAACACAATCAACCCAATTCATATAAACTTAACAATTTATTTTTACATTTTCCTCAATGCCTCACATTTATAAAATCTAGAAATAATTTTCAAAAGTATGGGTCTCTAAAGCCATAAGGTGGTTTGGGCATGTCTACCATAGACCAAGAGATGCAGTAATAAAGAGAGCGGATAGGATAGCTTTGGGTAGCAATGCTACGGGGAGGGGTAGACCTAAATTAACATTAAATGCTGTGGTGTGCAAAAATTTGAGTATAGTAGATTTGTGTGAACAAGTGGCCCTCAACAGAGCTCAATGGAGAAAAATGATTCATGTAGCCGACCCCAAGTGATTGGGACATAAGGCTTGGATTGGTTTAGTTTGGTATGGGACTCTACAGTATTCTTGGTATGCCGCACGACATGATAGTTAAATCGTGCGGTATATTGTCCTGCTGCGTACCCCTTTCTGTTGCACCGTTCATCACTTATCCTCTGACACTTTAATGTTGTTATTGTCTAGAAGGTGTGCAGGTGCATTCCAGAACAGTTTTTCACGTTAGAAGTCATCGTGGAGCTTTGACTAACCTTTTAAAATGCCATAAAATAATTTCTAACATGACACTTGCAACACAAAATGGACCAAGGGTTTTTCTGAACCATTTTCCATAAATCTTAAATACTTGCATATTCACTTTTAAGGCCTGAAGTTCATTTTGTGATTACAAGTTAAAACTAATCTGGAATGCATAGTAGAAATACCATGCGGCATATTATATATACCGTGTGGTATATTTACATCATCGCGCAACATCTTTTTTTATAGTAGCAGATTCTCAGTTGTACCATTATTTCATTTTTGTATATATCATTCATCCATTTTAATCTGTACAGTGCACCACCGATCACATTTATGTGTTAGATTATTCCTGCTTATTTGACTTGTTCCCTTTCCTGTACTTGTTTTTGAAAGTAAAATTTTTTAAACGATATTAAATCCCCCATTTAAAATGCTTAGTAGAGACCAATTTTTATCGGGTGAAAGGGGTGGTTTTTTTTTTTTCAACAAAACCTTCCCCTCTCATAAATTGGCTCCCAAACCTAAGATTTTCGCTGGACCAAAAGCCTTATCACTTTTCTCTAAAACAAAATCTCGATTTCTTAGATTTCAATCGAGGAGCCTACAAGAGGCACCTTACCCAAGAACCACTCTAAAACTCCCTGTCATCTCCAAAGCTAAGGGTCAATCCGGAGGGGAGCCCCGCTTACTTGAAGGCTGGCAAGCAAAGAAAAGTCTCCCGGCATGATCGTCATCTCGTCGACAAAGGGGAAGTAGAAGGTGTTGGTGGTGTCCCACCACCTCTCCACCGGTAAGGTCATCAAAAACTAGTCAACCTTTGGTAAATTGAGACCTCGAGCAAAAGCATCAAAACCAGCAGTCCGCACTAGCTCTCGAGCCTGCTCTAGCAATGTCAAGTACCATTTGTGTACTTCCTTGCCTCCGCCACGAGTCTCCAACCTACTGTTCCACTGCAAAATACCACAGAAGAAAAACGGAGTTAATCTCAAGACTGCATAAATGAATGTAATGAAAAGGTAGGGGCATCAAGATAAGCTGACATCTAAGAGCATCCGCACCAGTCTCTCTACATTTTGGACCAATTTACACCTTCATAAGTCACTTTATTACTTTAGCTACACACTTTTAAAATGTCTACTGCATCAGACTCTCTATATTAAAATTATCCCATTAAAAAAATTATATTTTATTCTAAAAAAAAGCACCCAAACCAAGTATTGTGCAGGGATAAAAGCCTTTGGATGACAGGTGTACTACATAAGTTAGCAAATATTATTTTTTATTGCTAAACCAGTGAATAGTGGCTCGTGCTTTGTCGCGAGGTACTGTATCACTCTGGTATTTTAACAGCCTTTAACGAGGCTGGTGCAGGCGTGTTTTTTGGTTTTTACTTGCTAAAGTAATCTACCGGATGATATAACGAGGCTACTACAGATGCTCTAACAAGCATGCATTGCCTAAATAAGGGGCATATTTATTCAAACCTTCTCAATACAATTCTGACCCTACCGCGGATCATCTCATTACTGCCCCTAGTTGAAGATTGAAAAAATTTCAGCTTGTGGATGACATTTCATATTGAATGTGCATTTAGGCAATTTGAATTATAAACTAAATGGTGAAACTTTTGTTGTCTAGGGGATTTACGAAACTTACTAAAATATTAAGGACGCTCAAGTGTTGCTCGGGCATGCGACGAACCACCTCGGCCTCCGGGCCACAAACGGGAGCGTGGTACTATAGGAAAGCACCAAGGCCTAAATGTGCGAAGGAAAAATGTAGGAATCAAGATCAAATGGACCTAGCTCCTGGTCCCTGAGACTTGCCTCCTCATCTGAAGAAGAATCTGAGGGGTGATTGTATCCTCATGGATCTTCGAGGAACTTGTAATGGACTGTGGTACTGTGGTGTAGTGGTAACAGAGGGTGGCATGGTGGTGGCGGTTTCGAATGAAGGTGGTGTGGCCATAGTGCTAAGAAAGAAGAGCAAGAAAACGGAAGAAGGAGGAAGAAAGGAGAAAGAAAGGGGACGCCGGTGGAGATGGAGGGGACAATGGCGCATGACGATGGTCAGAAGGAGGAGATGAGGAGAAGATAATCTATCAAAGAGGACGGAGGAAGAAGTGAAAGAATTGGTCGCCGAATTGATTAAACCTATCTTAAATCGATTTTCTAACTTTTGATGTTCCCATAGCGGGTCTTTCGATCCCTTGGCCACTGAATCGATCTGTTGACCAGCGGATCTATTTCCCGCAGAAACAACAGTTGCACTACTTGAGAACGTGGAGGCAAGTCACAATTCATGTTCAAGGCAAAGAATGTGGCAACCAATGGTTGAGGATGATTAAAATAGCCTTGGGGGCATCCCCGAGCATGAGAAATCTCAAACACCGGTGTTGAGCCCACTCTGGGTCTTTTGAGCTCTCTTTGAAGTAGCAAATTCACAAATGCCCATCTCTCGATCCTCAAGGATTATGAACTTCGAGCTCTTGCTCACAAAACCCAAGGATCCTTGGTACCTCAAATTTAGGCTTCGGGCCCCAATTATTATACTCAGGAAGTACGACAGCTGTCACAGCCCCATTTTGCAATAAAATCACATGTGCTTTAAACCCCGCGCTCATTTTCTCAAGCCTTGTGCTTGAATGCTCAAAGTTCAATGCTTTGAATGCTCGAAGCTCTGCTCTTCGAATGCCTAACCACTGTGTACTAGATGCTCAAGCTCCGTGCTTGAATGCTTAACGCTTCATACATTAAATGCTCGGACTCTGCGCCCTGAATGCCCAACCACCATGTACTGAATGGTCAAAGCCTGTACTTTGAATGATCGGGCCCCGTGCTCCAAATTGCTCGAGTTTCACGCTCTGAATGCTCAGGTCCAGAACTTGAAAGAAGCTTTGCGCTTATACACACACATGGACACATAAGCACTCACATCTAGGATTCATCTAATTGCATATTGTCATCATCATATACACATCATATTCTGCATCTCTTTCATGAAATAGGTCATTCCTGCTGTAGACACCCCAATTTGAACCTCTTGGAATTCCTTAATTTGCAACTTTATGGCCTCCCGATGATGAAATTGGAACGATACATGCCTTGGTTATGGTGAATCTTGCTTTTAGGAATTTTTCAAAAAAAAACCAACTTCAATTCAAATATTTGGGTCCAAAGCGCTTAGAACTAGTCCCAAGCGCTTTGAACCATTCCCGAGCGCTCAAGACTAACTTTCAAAAATTCCAAGATTTTGGCTCATTTCTGAGCACTCTGGAGTTGCACTCCCGAGCGCTCGGATCCTCTCCGGAGCGCTCAGGTCAACAGCTTT
The DNA here is from genome assembly GCA_025413875.1 of Rhododendron molle. Lineage (NCBI taxonomy): Eukaryota > Viridiplantae > Streptophyta > Magnoliopsida > Ericales > Ericaceae > Rhododendron > Rhododendron molle. Next base: position 14,804,272 of record CM046398.1, on the reverse strand, counting down.
TCTGTGGTAGTTTGAATTTCCAGCTTTTTCAGTCATCACATGGCTATGTTTTTCAGCACGTTGGTCATTGCTACAATGTTTTTGACCTGAATTAATCAGAGAGATCAAATCATGTCTTTTTAAATATTTTATATTTTATTTCACATTTCAAATTTCTTGGCCTATAAATAGCAGTCCCTAAGCTGGATTTGGAAGACCAGAAAATTGGCCACGAAATCCTGCCCTCCCCTTTCTCACTTTCAAAAGAAAACTTCCTCTTGCAACAAAAATCAATTTTCCAAAGTTTTGTCAAAAATCAAAAGTCATTTCAAAATAATTCAGAAAACTTCAAGGAGTTTGGGAACTATATTCAATCTAAGTTCCAGAGGTTTTCTCATCTCATTCCACTTTAGAGTCCATCCAAGAAGCAAGTTCTCCTCAAAAGGTAGAATTTCTTTCACCTTTAAATCAAAAACAGGCTGTCATTCTTCTGAGGGATACGGTTCAGCCTAATCCAGTTTTCTATGCTGGATCTACGGTTGAATGGCTTTAGTGCAAAACAAGGCCAAAAAGATATCGTGAAGATTTTCAAATAATGTTCTGCACCACTCCCGAGCGCTCGGGAGTGATCCTAAGTGCTCAGGAGTGTTTTTGTTCATATTCTGTATTTTTCTGCTGAGTATTCAAGGAAAATGAGGGTTTTCATGAGTCCAATACCTGTCATTTCTAAATGATCCAGTTTCCCAACTGTTTTCCAACGGCCTTTCATTTTCAGAAAACATGATGGAAACAGCGGTTAATCTTAAGTACCATGAACCCACATTTCCCGTCAAAACTCCTTCAAAGCACTCTGGCATTGTCAGGACTTGACCAGTCACTAAACTCAAATACGACGCTTGGATGGCCAAGTCCAGTTCTTAGTGGTTTAAATTACTTGTTGTGCATTAGTTTATAATACCATTACCTCTGATATTTCAAGCATTGCAGTATGTTCGTCTAATCAAAATTTGCAGGGTGGTGAAGCAGTACTCTTGAGCGCTCAGGAGTGCAGTCCCGAGCGCTCGGGAGTGACCTCAAAAGCTGATTTCATTTTTTCATGCTTCGATCTGCATTTTACTCCATTTCAATAAATACATACTGTACACCTGCACAAGCAAGCACGACTTTACTTGATACATTTGTCAGTATGTGCTAACTGTTCATTAGATAGGCAATGCAACAAAAAGTATTTTCAAAAATTTCCGCAAATGTTTAGAAGAGACCGATCTCGTATCGGGCGAGGGGGTGCCGTAAAACCCTTCCCCCTCGTAATATGGCTTCCGAACCCTCAAACGAATCTTTGGTTTTCAAATTCAATCAATCATTTTCAATGAAACGGTTTCTCAGGTGGCAAACCTCAAATCTGGGTGGTGACTCTTCAAATTTTTTCAATTCAAAACTTTTATTTTTCAGGCCGCCCCGATCCACCTGGGGCTGTGGTAGCCCACACCTGCATACAGGCAGCTCCGCGCTTTGGTTTATTAATCGGCTATGTGCCTTGATCCACAATTCTGTAACCAACTTCGCGCTTCGGTTTATTGATCAGCTCCGTACCTCGATCCTTAGTTTCACAGCCAGCTCTGTGCTTCAGCTCCTATTATCCAACCCTGTGCTTCTGTTCTTATCATTAAATACATGCCTTGGAAACCAGCTCCGCGCTTTGGTTCCCATTAATTTATCGGCCTTGCACCTCGATCATTGGTTCTAATTACCAACTCTGCCCTTCGATTATTCATCAGTCCTACCACTAGCTCCGCGTTTCGGTCCATGTCAAGTGCTCTAACCCCTGGCTCTTTGCCCTCTGACTACAACCAGCTCTACGCTTTGGTTTCTATTAAATTAAGCTCCGCGCTTCAATCACTGGCTCCCTACCGACATCTCACAAAACTGGCGTTCGCAAGGATAAGCCACCCAATCGAACTTCCCTCAGTCAAAGTAAGGATGGTCATGAAAAGCAATCGACTAACCCGTTGCGTATTGACCTACCCCAAAATACTGAAGATATTCTTCGCAAATATTTCCCCAACAGCTCCGCGCTCCATCAACTACCCTTTGTAGAAATCCTGGCATAGCTTAGGTACATTGCACTACGGTTTTTTAAGCCCAAAGGTACGTTTTCTTTACGAAAACCTCTGCACTTCTTATTTGCCTCGAACTATGATTGATCTAAATTTCCCTTGTGGAATATGTAAGCAGCCACTCGGCTCGACCATAACTAAAAACATTTTCGAAAACCCTTGAGATAGTTGTTTGACCAAATTGAGTTACTTTTTGGCTTTGACTTTGACTTAATACGCCTCGCGGCCGGAGTCAAAGAGGGGCATCTGTAGACACCCCAACCCTAATTTGGCCTAATGAGTATTTCAAGTCCCACCATGGGGACCATCCCGATGATGAACATGATAAAGTGATTATTGATTGTCTTCTCTTAAACCCAAGGGACTTTGTGAGTACTTTTAGCCTCTTAGAGGACCCAATCTAGAGCCAACTAGCCTTTTTAGATAGAAATGCAATTTCCAAGTAAAATCCATCTGTTGGTTGCTAGATTGATGTGCTGGCTGTTACTTCTTTTTTTCACCCGTGGAATATTGTGTTTGAAAATCTCTCAGAGAGATCGTTTCCTTGCCCGCGAGATGCATTCCTCAGTTGCCAGCCAAATCTGGCATGTTCTACCTAGAATTCTGGAATGTTCTGTCTTTGTTTGATCCGAGCTCAAACCCTAACAGCCAAATCGCGAGACTTTGCGGCTACAAAAAACACTTCCATGCAGAGTTTTGGTAACCCTATACTTCCTTATTGATTCCATTTGATTGGTCAGAGTGAGTCACCAATTGCTTATATAAAAAGGCCTTAGGGTTCCAAAATTAATGAGAATTCTTCCATCATCTACCTCAAAACTCTGCAGAAATCATCCCCATTATATTCTCAACAAAAGCCCTAATTCCCTGTGAGCGGCCGCAATCCAAGTGATCAAACCCCGAAGTACCCAACTTAGTTCTTAGGGTTTCAAGATTCAATTCAATCAATCACCCTTAATCTGAAGCAATCGAGCACCGAGGGGATCAAGGTGATGAGGCCCAGGGGCTTATGGTTTAGTTTAGTTTTCTGTTTTACGATTAATCGTAGCTTTTTTTTTGTTAATTATTCGTATTCTGGTGTGAGGAAGAACACCGACTGGGACTCCGTTCCCACGACCGGTATATCGATCCAGTGGGATTTGTCACACCCCACCCCGGGTCAGCACTCCAAGGAGTCCAAACCGATGTGAGGGTGCAACTACAACCACCAACCCAATCCTATTACTCAAGTTCTAGCAACCAAATTAAGTTAATCAGAAGTCATTTTATTGATAACGCAAAACATAACGTTCTTACAAACACAACGGAAGTTTTAAGAAAGCGTTAAACTATACAGACATTAACATAGGCTGCAACTACATCTCTATCTACAATATCTCGCCAAAAATTCGTCAAGCCTCCTCGACATGCTACCCTAAGCGAGGGTATAGCCACAAGACGATCAGCAGTGGATATCTACAATGCCTGCAAAACTGGATTCCAGAATGGAATCCGGGAGTGTTTATGAGACATGGATGCAATTCCATATTAAAAGTACAGCTAAAGGATAATCTCAACTTGCCAATAGTTATCAATAAAACTTAAAAGTAACATCGGGCACACAGCCAATAATTTAAGGCATACGCCTTTGGCATTAAGCCAATCAGCGGGCACACTGCCAATAACTTAAGGCATAAAAGCCTTTTAGCATAAAGCCAATCACCGGGCACACAGCCAATAACTTAAGGCATAAAGCCAATCACCGGGCACACAGCCAACAGTTCAAATTCAATTCAACATAGAACAACATCTATGAATCAAACACTCACCTCGTACTCCAAAAGAAAGTACTACTATGGTTTCGGTGCTCCTTGATTCACCGACTCGTCACCTATCCACAAGCCAAACATTTTAGTATGGAAATACTTGAAAGGTTTGACAAATGCATTAACAATATCATGCATTAACTCAACTACATAACAAATGCCGAACAAAAGTACATTCACCAATTCATATTCCAAGGCCAAAGATCTCATAAACTCACTATCTAGCAGAAACATTGCTCGTATTTTGGCCATACTTCTCTATGGATTCAAAAGAATACTACAAGACCACCAAACCACCACCAATAGAAAGAAGACTTCTAGCACATCAATGTAGATATAAAATTTGCCCAAATTGGACTCCAAATGACTAAGATATGCTCAATTGAAATTACACATCTAAAACAGAAAATATAGTTCCAGCAGAACAGTCCGCGATCGAATGCTCATTAAAAATCACATACTCAATCTTTTCCAATAATTCCAACACCAAAACATCACCATCTGATTAATGTTTAAGACTCATAAGAACCCATGTCCACCCAACATGGCTAAACTTGAGGAATCTCATGAAGAACACAAGCCAAAAGCTGTCCAGAATTTCAGAATTACCAAACTAATAACTTCGGAACCAAAACTGAATTTTCTCAGACCAAACTAAGGCACAATCCTTAGAAAATCAGAAAGATATACAAGTCTAGTTTCAGAATCAAGAAAGGGTTTGCAAAATAGACACCCGAGCAAGAAGTTATGCCCGTTTTTCCAACACGTGTCTGTGCTGCCAGCACAGACGCGAACCAGACACCAGCTCGGTTTGTGATTTTTATCTTTTTCCATACTACTCGAAAAATTCTGAAATTTTTACAGCATAAACTACACTCACAGAGACATCTACAGTAAAATTATCAGAAAATAACATGATCGGATCATCGATGAGAAAAATTCGTCAAAACAGGACAGTTTATCATTATGCATAGCAGATTCTAAAAATCCGTAGCAAGTCGAGTTCTCGATGGTTTCTAACGATTCCAAAATAGTTCCAGCATGTAGCATGTGTTTCCTACACGTTTCAGCAATTTCCAGTAACCTTAAACAGATTCTGCAACTTAATTCAAATACAAGAACCTGTAAATTAACTACCGTTCGAAGGAATTAGAAGTTAATTACCAAAATTAGTGTCTCAATCTACCACTCCTTTTTCCTCTCCTCTCTCTCTCTCTCCCTCTACGCTCCTGATGGGTTTTCTTTCTTTTGTTTTCTTTTTTTTTTTTTATTAAGTACACACACCTCATAGCACACACGGCACACATGCACACTCTTAGAAAAAAAAATTGGCATCTTAGCCCTTTAAGTTTAAAGTATCACATAAAAGTACCTCTTATATTAAGGGTGTTACAGGATTCTTTGGCCGCAACATCTATTTGTTGGCAGAAGAATCCATCCGCTGGAAAAGTTTTCTATACTTCGTGATGCTACTGTATGTGATTTCTTTACTGTCTTGATTTACCTTATTGACTGTTGAAAGGCATAATAATTAGTTTACTTGTAGGATCAAATGAAGCGAATAGTAATTGTATGTTGAATGACTATGGGCCGGTCTCGCGACCGGGTGAAGAGGGGTGCTTAACACCTTCCCCTTATTGTAATTTTTGGCTTCCGTACCTGAAATCTCTACTTATTTTCTTAGTTTTAATAAACTAAGTGGTGACTCTGTTTAGTTGTAATCATGATCGTTTGGAGATGTTCCGAGCCATGGGAATATTCACGATTTTGGTTTATAAAGAGGAAACAAGTATAGAGGATATTTGTGTGGCGATGTCCCTTTGGGGAGGTGTCTACAGTGTCCCAAAAGCTGGTCCAAGCAAAATGATGTAAATACCCAAACATTAACAACTAACCATCCTCATTAGAAGGGTTTAATTGGAAAAAAAATAAGCAAAAATTGTCAAATCTTTTAATTGGACTACCCACTCCTTATACATTAGGGGCTTGTTTGTTGGGAGAATAAGGGAGGGAGGAGGAGAAGGAAGAAAGGTGTTTGTTGGCGAGAGAAGGAAAGGGGAGAAGGGAGGAGGGGGAGAGCTTATCCCCTCCAAGGGTGTTAGCTTTTCCCACCCCCATACTAGGATTAGCTTATCCAGGTGGCAAAAAGGACTTTTTTTACCCCTCAAGCCTTTTGTTTTCACAATTCAATGATTAAATGAGAGTAATCAAGTAATTTTCACTTTATTCACTCTTATCATATCAACTACTATTCAAACCAAGTTTAAACTAATCCCCCTCCTTAATTGATCCCCCTATAATATAACCACCTCTTATCTGCCTTTCTTTTTTATCCACCCAAAACCTTATTCGTCCGACTAACGGGCCATACGTGTTTGGATAATACATTCTTTCTGCTTAAAAGTTGCGGCTTGGAGAAAGGACTTAGCTGCAAGCCGTGAGACTTTTTCAAGTAGAAGTGAAATGTTGGTATTGACATAACATCTATTTATTTATTTATCTATATTCTATGCAAATGTAGTTGAAGTCAAAAGTCCTTAACCCTCAATCCTAAATTCCTAGAATTTTGAGTTTTTTTTGGTTAAATGGGGAGGGCGGCTAGGGATTGATTTTAAGGAGCGGAGTTGAGATATAAGTATTAGATAATGATAAATAGAAATAACACTTTTTAGTTTTTGTCTTGTTGAAGACCTATATGGATATTTTATTTCTAAATTATATTTTATATTAATAAGAGCTGTGTTCATCCAATGCATGAGACAAACCCATATCGATGAGTTTTTTAAATTATATTTTCTTTCAATAAGAGTTGCTTCCGTTCGACGCACGAGACAATAAAAAATTCATACTGACGTTTTTTTTCCCTAGCAACTAGCGGTATACCCGTTTGATACACAGAAACAAAAAAAAAAAATGCGATTTTTTTTTGTCCCGTGCATCGAATGTGTAGAGCCCCGTATTTATTTTATCGAATGTTAATATTTTTTTTAAAATGCATGATTATTGAAAAAGGAGATGAAAGGTTTTATGTGGTTTGGGGTTAAAGTGATGGAATTGATAGTAGAGGGGTGTGTGTGTGATATGTTTGTTAGTTGGTATAAATAGGAGGGTGAGGGAGTAGGAGATCATTTTCCCCTCCACTCCCCCACCGGCTAACTCTCTCCCTCACGTCTCTCTCTTGGCTCACTCTCCCTCTCTCCAAAAATCCACCCAAATAACTCAAAACCTCTACCAATCAACCTCCATTCCGCTTTCTATTCAAAGTTTTGAGCTTGTTCTTCATCGATTAAAGCTCGGTGTGGTATTTCTCCATTCGAATCAAGGTTTCTCGGATGCTAGGGCTCGTAGTTCTTGGGAATCGTGCTTCGACTTTGAGGTAGGGATTCTACCTCTCAATATATGTAAAAGACGTGCTTTCTATCCTTGAATCTATGCATGTTGTTGTTGTTGTTGAAACCCAGAAGATCTGCTGAAAATCTGCTCGAAACCACTCCGTATCGATACGGGCTTTTTGCTGTATCGATACCATAAGAATACAGAAGCTTCAGAATTTCTGATAAGCATCCTGTATCGATACAGCCATTTTGGTTGTATCGATACCAGTTGCTGGTTGTATCGATACCAGTTGCTTGTGGACAGTTTTCATTGTTTTGTTCCAAACTTCATTGTTTTCACCCGCGTTCACTTCTAACTCGTTCTAAACACTTCCAAATCATCCCATAACATGATTAATCGTATTCATAGAGTTTATGGAGTATCCTTGCAAATTCCTACCCTTGTTTGGTCGAAATTGTCATTGATATCCAATGGACCGAGGTTGAATCGAAATGACACTGGACGAGAAAAAAAGTGATTTCTTAGACACTCATTGACACAACGAAAACATTCAAGACCCATCGACGGGTGGGTGCCTGGCAGGGGGTATTGAGATCCCTTAATTGGCCCGGCAGGAGCAAAAGCTCATATTGATTCATTCAGGACCTATCGAAGAGTATGGTGCCTGGCAGGGGGTATCGGGATCCCTTAATTGGCTCGGCAAGAGCTTCGGCTCATGACACATACGGTAAATGGATAATGGACATGTGAAAGATGAGAATGGTTCTAAGTTTGAGATGCCTTATGATCGTTAAATCGTCATTGAGTTCATTGGCTTATGATTCGTTGATTGTTCGGAGATTGTTGTTTAAATCCCTATCTTGAACTCATCCTTGCGTTTTATTTGCATATAATGTTAGTGTAGGATTTCCTACTGGGCTAGTGTAGCTCAAGCCTTATATCATTTCAGGTACTAACTCAGGACCGTAGCTTGCATGCTCGGAGTGCTTGGACTTGATCATTCTTTTGAAAGCTGACATAGAGAGTTACTTATCCATCTTTGTAAATCTCTTTTGAAGGTGTGTTTGTAACTTTAATTTGTAAATCTTTTGATTATGGAACTTTGTAACCCTTAACTCTTTCGATACTCAAGATTTTTGTTATATTTGGGCCTCGGAGCCAAAGTTGTATTATTTTGGGAACTATTGGATGTTAGAAACATGATTATGGTAATGAAATTGCTATATTATTTTGGGGCATGGTATGGATATTTGTGAGGTTTTATTGTGCAAACCAATTATATTTATGTTCACAATCGAGGGTGTGACAACTTGGTATCAGAGCATAGGTTTAGAATACCTAGAGACCATGGGGAGATGTTTCGACTCATGGGTTCAAAACGTCACGCCTTCTAACATGACTTGTGCATGCTTGTGTGACTAACATTCATGTGATTACTTAGCATTGCATTTCCGATATCGTAGAGTGGTGTAGAGTTGTCATTGACCCGTGTTGGGAAGTTGGGGGCTCTGACCTCATAGTTATACTGTTGTGGTTAATAGTTTTCCTTTCTTATATCATGTAGTATGCCTCCGAGGATGCGTGTTAGACAAGGTGGGGTTGGAAACCGGGGTGGTCGTGGCCGTGGCCGTGGGGTGCCGTCGGAGGATGAGGTTAGTCAGCATGGGGAGAACCCAGGTGGGAATTCGGGGGCAGGGATCGGCCGAGGTGCAGGCGTACTTCCTAATCAGACCCAGTTTGCTAGGGACCTCATCGCGGCACTTACAGCTGCAAACCTTTTGAACCTAGCTCTTAGAGAGAATGTCGAGGACCGAGCCATGGTGGCGATGTGAGAGTTCAGTCGTAGGAACCCTCCGGTATTTGATGGGACCAGTAGTGACCCTTTGGTAGCTGACCACTGGCTAGCTCAAATCCGTAAACTTTTTAGAGCTCTCAACATCACCGAGGACAACATCAGAGTAGGCATTGTGGCCGTTCAACTAGTCGGGGAAGCCGGCGAGTGGTGGGAATCTGTGTTGGAAAGTAGGAAGGATGCGAGAAGAGCGGCAAGAACTGCGGCTCAAGCGGATGAACCGGATGTTGAGAATTTGACGTGGGCTAAGTTTAAGGCGCTTTTTGAGGATCAGTATTTTCCAGAAACTTCACGTGAAAATTTGAGGGATCAATTTGAGAAGCTGGAGTAGGGTAATATGACCGTTTCAGAGTACGTGCAGAAGTTTCAGTCTTTGTCTCGTTTCGCTCCGGAGTAAGTGGCAACGAAAGAAAGGAAGTGTCGACGGTTTGAGAAGGGATTGCTGTGGGCACACGCCCCTAAAAATCCCGCATTTTTTAGTTTGCGAAAAGTTTGGGTTTGCACCCCTTTTGTTTGAAGGCATGACGAAATGCTGTTTTGAGAGAGTCGCCACCCGAGTTTTGCGGAAGACACCCAAGAAACCGATTTGAAAACATTTTTGGTCACATTTGTTTGATTTGAAAAAGGCTTGTAGACTGGACCGTCGTCACCTTCGATATCTGAGGTTTGGGAGCCAGGTTACGAGAGGGGAAGGGTTTTATGGCACCCCCTTTCGCCCAATCCGAAGATCGGTCTCTACTCAGGCATTTTGTAAAACTTTTGCATTTTTCTCTCTTTGATCATTTTTTTAGCCAGTTAGGGCGGGGGAATAGTTAATGGGAATTAACATAGTGATAAATTGCATTTATATGGCAAAATGAGATGTATGGTCTATGAGCAATGCATAATAGATTGAGAACAAGCACTTCTGTGAGTGTTTTGAACAAACTGGAACACACTGACCCAGAATGATGCACGCAGGAGTAAACCTGTATGCACTGGCCATGCCACTGCATAAAAGGATCACCTGCGTGCGCCACCTCAGGACAGGCGTGCACCGGTAGGCCCAAGCTCACAGCTTCTGAACTCAACCCTCTGGGCTCTGGAATGGACCAGTGCACACCTAGGACAAACCACACAGTCAATCTTACAGGCTATATACAGTTACAGATTACAGCATTAAATCAAACAGGAATAAATGGACTAAAAACCCCATAAATAGAGTGGGGGATCAAGCAAAGGCCAGAACTAAGCTGAGAAGCAAGGGCCAGCCACTGGATCTTAGTATAGGTGGCGCACGCTAGTAGATGAGTGTCGTGCGCCACTTGTTCTGTTTGTCCAGTGCTTGGCTTTGCTTCATCTAGGTTCTGGAACACGACCAGAAGGATCCCAGAGGCCTTACTAAACAGTTAAAATGGATAACTAACTACACAGTTCTAAAATATGAAAAACAATAAACTGGTTATTAGCATGCTATCAGGATGATCAGATCATAGACAAAGCAGAAAAATAGTGATCTGTGATCCCCATGCCAGTTTGGCCATGCAGCCATGACTGGCGCACGGCACTGAACGACTGGCGCGCGCCACATATCACCGAGCATGATCATTGAATCTTTGCCAGCTTTGGGCCAGGACTGGTATTGATTACCAGCCTTGACCCAGCCAGCGCCCCTCAGGGGTCAGAATAGTTTACAGAAACAAAGGTGGTATACCTTTGGGTTGAGGTTGATGGATGGTTTGAGCTTGAACTTGAGATAGAGAGATGAATGAAGGATGGAGATGGCAATGCAGGGGGTGTGATTGATCTTTCTCCCTTTGTCTTTCAATGAATGAAAGAAAGACAAGGAACTAGAGAGACAAGGAAAGAAGGCTTGGGAGCTATTAATGTTGTTAACCCCTTGTAAATAAATGCAAGGGGGATATATATAGGCTAGGGGCTGGCTGATCAGCTGAGCCCTTAAGGCTTGTTTGGGTTGCAAGGAAGGGAACAAGCCTTCCATGCATTAAATGCATGGGACAAAGTGATAGATCTTGTAGGAGAGAGAAGGGAACGGCCCTGGACGAAATAATCATCAGGAGAGCTATACACGACGTTAGGGTGGCACAAAAGTCCCGGGCAAGTGGTTGCAAAAAAGGGTGATTTGACTGGGATTCATTGGCGTGCGCCAGTGAGGGACTAGCGTGCGCCACTGGAAACTGGTCCCTCGCTCGATGACTGACACGTGGCAATGCACCAGCGTGCATCAGTTGGTCACCAGCGTGCAGAAGCAGGGTTTTGCTGAGGCCATTTGGTTCTGGCTCGAAAGGTTTGAAAAGGGCTTTGAAAGGGTTTGAACGAGGTTCGGGATGCTCAAAGCTCAAACACACCATCCATCTCGGATGTTCTCGACCTTTAATCATCATTGGGGGATCAAAGACCGTATATAAACTAATCTGGACAGTCCAAAATAAGGTGTCTACAATTGCATAACACATCGAGGAGACTGGTGGTAGTCCAACGTAAGATGAAGTTTTCTGAAGTTGTGGAGTGTGCGAGGAGCATTGAACCTCCAAAGGAAGCTTAACAGAATGCAAGGGTTTGGGAGCCAAGGCAATCGGTGGGAAGTTTGAGTTCTTCTTCGGGTAGTTTCGGGAGTCAAAGACGGAAGAGGCAGAGGGAACCGTCTCAGCAACCTTCTAACCAACCTAACTTTAAGATGCCTACTTCTTCGGGGACTCGGCGTGCCTTGTCTAGACCTCCACCTGTATGCTATAAGTGTAATCAACCTGGACATGTCCGTGCTCAATGTCCACACCTCGAGAAGGCTTGTTATGTTTGTGGAAAAATGGATCATCTCGCGAGGAATTGTCCTCAGGGTTTTGGAGTGCGCAGTGAGTCGGGTTCCGTGCAGCAGCCGAGAACTGGGCGTAATATGGGTCAGCAGTTTAGGGGCACTCAGAGGCAACAACAGCCTCACTTCCATCAGACTACCTCAGCTCAGAGTTCCGGGGTTGAAAGGGGGGCGAGTTCTTCCACTCCTGCTCAGAGTTCTGGTCCGAGGGGAGGTTTCGTGCAGGGTCAGGGTAACCAGGGGCGAGTTTACAACATCACTTCTGCCATTCCATCTACCACTTCTCAGGCTCCAGAGACTCCTGTTGTGAGGGGTACATTTCTTTTATTCAACTCCTTTGCTAAAGTCCTCTTTGATTCTGGAGCATCGCATTCATTCATTGCTGCATCATTTGTGTGTGCCTTGGAATTGGAAACGGAGAGTCTTAGTCCTCCTTTATTTGTTGAGACACCTCTAGGGGTAGAACACCTCTTGATCGTATTTGTCGAGATTGTGACTTGATTATTCATGATCATCGCTTTGTCTTTGACTTCATCGTTTTGGGGATGACGGGATTTGATCTTATCTTAGGAATGGATTGGTTATCCACGTTTCATGCTACTATCAATTGTTTTAAGCGTCGAGTTTGAATTTGTCCACCCGAGGGTCCTTATTTCAAATTCTTCGGGGAGCGTCGGGAACCATTGGAACCGTATCTGTGTGGGCCTCGAGAGCATGAGTCATTTTATTCCCTATTGGCGAGTTTGACATTAGATGAGGATGCCTCCGTGTGTGGGGAGTTGCCCTTAGTGGTCTGTGATTTTCCGGATGTGTTCCCAGAAAAGTTACCTGGCTTGCCTCCCGAGAGAGAGATTGAGTTCACCATTGATTTGCTTCCCGGTACCGCTCCTATCTCCGTACCTTCGTATCGTTTCGCGCCCGCCAAATTGAGAGAGTTAAAGACACAGTTGCAGGAATTGGAGAACTTAGGGTTCATTCGTCCGAGTACGTGACAGTGGGGAGCACCGACTCTTTTTGCGCAAAAGAAGGATGGTTCACTCCGTTTGTGTATTGACTATCGTAAGCTAAATCGAGTCACCATTAAGAACAAGTATCACATGCCTAGAATCGATGATTTGTTTGATCAACTTCGGGGTGCGACTTGGTTTTCTAAAATTGACTTAAGGTCCGGTTATCATTAGTTGAGAGTTCGGAGGGAAGATGTTCCAAAAACCGCATTTCGTATTATGAGTTTATTGTTATGCCTTTCGGATTGACAAATGCCCCAGCTACTTTCATGGATTTGATGAATCATATCTTTCGTGCGTATCTTGATCGTTTTGTGGTCGTATTCATCGATGACATCCTTTTCTATTCGCCGACAGAGGAAGAACACCAATCTCATTTAACCATTGTCCTTGAACTCTTGAGAGAGCACCAATTGTATTCCAAACTTAGTAAGTGTGAGTTTTGGCTGTCTGAAGTCAAATTCTTGGGCCACGTGGTTTCAAAGGGTGGCGTGTCCGTCGATTCGGTCCACCAATCTCATTATGAACTGGCAGCGACCGAAGAACGTGTTTGAGATTCGAAGCTTTTTGGGTTTGGCCGGTTACTACCATTGTTTCGTTCTTGATTTTTCTCGTTTAGCGGCACCAATGACTCAATTAACGCATAAGGGGACTCGTTTCGTATGGAGTGACTCGTGTGAGATGGCTTTTGAGGAATTGAAGAAACGATTGACTACCGCACCAGTTTTGATTGTGCCCGAACGTGGAGTTGGCTACGCCGTGTATTGTGATTCGTCTAAAGAGGGGTTAGGGTGCGTCTTGATGCAAACAGGGCGAGTGGTAGCGTATGGTTCACGACAATTGAAAACTCATGAACGGAATTACCCTACTCATGATTTAGAACTTGCGACCGTTGTTTTGCTTTGAAAAGTTGGCGCCATTATTTGTACGGTGAAAAATTTGAAGTCTTTTCCGACCATATAAGTTTGAAATATTTGTTTTCTCAAAAAGAACTTAACCTTCGACAACGCCGTTGGATGGAGCATTTGGAGGATTACGATTTCGAGTTGCAATATCACCCAGGAAAAGCGAACGTCGTGGCGGATGCGTTGAGTAGAAAATCGACACACCTTGCGAATCTAGCTCTCTACGAGTGGAAAATGATGAATGATTTGGGTTTTTATGCTTTGCACTTTGAGGAAGTTCGAGAAGGGGTCACGCTATGTAACTTGACCGTGCAATCAACGTTATCAACTCGAGTGATCGAAGCTCAACAACACGATGAGGAAGCAGAAGGACTTCGCATCAAATTCCTTAGTGGTAACGCTCAAGAGGGGTGGATGATACACGCCGATCAAAGTTTGTGCTATCAAGGAAAGTTATTCGTATCCGTTTCGTGTCGGGAAGAAATCTTGAGAGAGTTTCACCATTCACCGCTAGCTGTTCATCCGGGAGGAAGGAAAATGTATCATGATTTATGTAGGCAATTTTGGTGGTCCGGAATGAAGAGGGACGTAGTGGTTTTCGTGTCCAAGTGTCTTACGTGTCAGCAAGTGAAAGCCGAACATCAACGACCCGCGGGGGAGTTACAACCATTACCTGTGGCCGAGTGGAAATGGGAGAATGTGACCATGGATTTCGTTACGGGTTTACCGAGGTCGCCGAGGGGGCATGATGCTATTTGGGTAATCGTGGATCATTTGACCAAAACCGCTCACTTCTTGCCTATTCATGTACCGATTCTGTGGATGCGCTTAGCCGTTTGTATATTCGGGAGATTATCCGCCTTCATGGGATTCCCGTATCCATCGTGTTCGATCGAGATCCGAGATTCACTGCACGTTTTTGGCAAAGTTTGCAAGCCGCTTTGGGCACGAATCTTTTGTTTAGTACCGCGTATCATCCTCAAACTGATGGGCAATCCGAGAGAACGATTTAGATTTTAGAAGACATGCTTCGGGCTTGTGTGATGGACTTCCGGGGTAGTTGGGAGGACCATTTGTCGTTGGTAGAATTCGCATACAACAATAGTTATCAATCTAGTATTGAAATGGCACCGTATGAGGCATTATATGGGAGACCGTGTAGATCGCCTGTGTGTTGGATCGAATTGGGAGAGGCTACATTAGTGGGGCTGGATATGATCAAGGAAACCTTCGAGAGTGTGAGAGCAATTCGTCAATGCCTTAAAGAAGCTCAAAAGAGAACGATCGAACAAGTTAAACTGATTCGCCAAAGATTATTAACCGCGCAAAGTAGGCAAAAGAATTATGCTGATCGTCGTTGTCGTCCGTTGTCATTTGAAGAAGGGGATCACGTATTCCTTAAAGTATCACCTCGTAAGGGTTTATCTCGTTTTGGGAAGAAGGGAAAGCTATCGCCGCGTTATATCGGGCCGTTTGATATCATCGAGAAGATTGGGGAGGTTGCGTATCGCTTGGCTTTGCCACCAAAGCTATCGGGTGTACATGACGTATTCCACGTGTCAATGTTGAGAAAGTACGAACCGGATCCTTCGCACGTGCTAGAATGGTCCGAACTTGAGTTAGAGGCTGACGTCTTATGGGGAGGAACCGATACATATCCTAGATTCGCGTGATCAGATTTTAAGGGTAAGACTATACCATTAGTGCGAGTCTTGTGGAAAAATCAAGGTAGCGAGGAATCGACGTGGGAAAGAGAGGACGAAGTTAGAGAAAAGTACCCGCATCTATTTCCGGAATGAACCAATGTGAGTGTTTGAGATTTAAGTATCATGGGAATTGACATGTTGCATGACATTAATGATTATAAGTGTTGCTTGCATGGGTGATATATGTGTTAACTAGTGTTGGCATGGAAAATTTCGAGGACGAAATTTCTTTAAGGAGGGTAGAATGTAGAGCCCCGTATTTATTTTATCGAATGTTAATATTTTTTTTAAAATGCATGATTATTGAAAAAGGAGATGAAATATTGGTTTTATGTGGTTTGGGGTTAAAGTGATGGAATTGATAGTAGAGGGGTGTGTGTGTGATATGTTGGTTAGTTGATATAAATAGGAGGGTGAGGGAGTAGGATATCATTTTCCCCTCCACTCCCCCACCAGCTCACTCTCTCCCTCACCTCTCTCTCTCGGCTCACTCTCTCGGCTCACTCTCTCTCTCTCCAAAAATCCACCCAAATAACTCAAAACCTCTACCAATCAACCTTCATTCCGCTTTCTATTCAAAGTTTTGAGCTTGTTCTTCATCGATTAAAGCTCGGTGTGGTATTTCTCCATTCGAATCAAGGTTTCTCGGAAGCTAGGGCTCGTAGTTCTTGGGAATCGTGCTTCGACTTCGAGTAGGGATTCTACCTCTCAATATATGTAAAAGACGTGCTTTCTATCCTTGAATCTATGCTTGTTGTTGTTGTTGTTGATGTTGTTGAAACCCAGAAGATCTGCTGAAAATCTGCTCGAAACCACTCCGTATCGATACGGGCTTTTTGCCGTATCGATACCATAAGAATACAGAAGCTTCAGAATTTCTGATAAGCATCCTGTATCGATACAGCCATTTTGGTTGTATCGATACCAGTTGCTGGTTGTGTAACGACCCTGATTTTTGGTAAATAAAAATTTTGTTAAATATTTGAATTTTTTTTTATTTGCTTGGATTGCTTTAAAATTTTCTTTTAAATTCTAATAATCCGTCATAATTGGATTTGAGACTTTTAAAATTTAATTCTTTTACCCCGGACAATCTAGTCCTTCTCCCATGATTAGTATACTTGTAAACGTACTCGTATATTTTTCCTAGTAAGTAAATAATATCTTTAAATTATATTTCTCGGCTGGAAATCCTACTTGGCAACTATAGTTAGTTTTAAACGATTAGTAGCAAACCCTAACTACCGTTGGCTTAGTTACATTTCCCTAACCTAGAGCGTTGCATCGACGCCAAAGTGGTTAATTTTTAGTCCTTACCTTGACCGTTGACTTGACTGCCTTGCCTTGCCTTGGCTAGGCGGCCTTGGCATCGGGTCGCTGTTAGGCCTGCCTCGCCTAGGCATCGGGTCACTGACGGGCCTGCCTTGCCTTGAAGTCGGCTCGCTGTCGAGCCTGCCTCGCCTAGGCGTCGGGTCGCTGTCGGGTGGCTCTGCCTTGGCTGCCATCGGGTTCTGCCTTGGCGATGCTCACGCCTCGCCTTGGCCACCGCTTTGCTAGCGGGCTGCCTTGGCCATGCTCACGCCTCGCCTTGGCTATGCCTTGGCCACTGCTTTGCTAGCGGGCCACCTTGGCCACTGCTTTGCTAGCGGGCTGCCTTGGCCACCGCTTTGCTAGAGGGCTACCTTGGCCACGCTCATGCCTTGCCTTGGCTACGCTCACGCCTTGCCTTGGCTACGCTCACGCCTTGCCTTGGCTACGCCTTGGCCACCGCTTTGCTAGCGGGCTGCCTTGGCCACGCTCACGCCTTGCCTTGGCTACGCCTTGGCCACTGCTTGGCCACCGGGCTGCCTTGGCCACCGCTTTGCTAGCAGGCTGCCTTGGCCACGCTCACGCCTTGCCTTGGCGTTTGGCACCGTCGGGCTTTAATATTCCGTTATTAGGCGATTTCCTACTAAATAAAACCAAAATACCACTCGAGCAATGAAAGCCTAGATTAAGTATCGTTAGTCTTAACCAATTAGTTAGAATACCCTAATGCCCATTTAGCCTAATCACTTCTTCCTAACCCTAGTTGGACCACTTGAACCTTTTTGTCTTTGTCCATTGGACAATAAGTGCTAGGGTAATCTTTATCCATTGGTTATTACATGCTAGGGAAATTCTTATCCATTGGTTAATGGATATAAGACTTGCCAAATAGGATGACAAGACAAGTCCAAAAACACTTCATAATGGCCTAATTCAATAGCCTTAAGCCTAAAGAGTGAAAGTGACATTACTTGGCATGCCACCAAGCATGATTTGACAACACAAGGAGAGAGAAAGAGAGAGAGAGAGAGGGCTGGCCGGTTGGGAGAGGGAGAAAGATGGAGTGTATATATGCCACCATATAGCCTTAAGCCTATTTATGACCATGCCAACCCATCCTAGTCTTCCAAAGTACTACCTAGCCTATGATTCTTGTGCTTTCATCCAAGCAAAACCCTTTCTAGGATGAGACCAGCCATGAAACCCTTCATGATGACCTAGGTTGTTAGCCTTAAAGCCTAAGAAGATGGATTGACAAGTGAAGGAAAGCTATGCCATGCTTTCAAGCATGAAATGACAACACAATGGAGCTAATCAATGAGAGAGATGGAGGGAGAGGGGGGGCCGGCCATGGAGGGAGAGGAGAGGCCAGATTTTTGCCTATAAATAGCACCCAAAGCTTGTCATTCAACTCACACCTCAAAGCATTGCTCCAACTTCTCTCTAAAAACCCTTCCTGTTTTTCCAGACAGCCCACTGTCCAGTCAAAAAACATCATTTTTCTCCTGCTTAAGCCAGTTTTTAGCACCAACTTCCTTCGATAATGTTGTAGAGCACTTCGAGAGCTTCACTTTAGACCCAAGAATCACCCCAAACGGTCAAGAGATGACCAAGATATCGACCTCCAAAGTTCAGTGAAAAATCTGGAAATTCCATTCCAGACAGCTCACTGTCCACTTTCTTATCCCCATTTTTCTCCGAGCGAAAGTCGTTTCTAGGAATAACGTCCTCCACGAAAGTTGTAGAAAATTTCGAGATCTTCGGTTTAGACTCAAGAACGATCATATTCGGCCAAATATTGACCGAGTTACGGCCATCCGAAGTCCGGTCCAGATTTGCGAGTTTCAACGCCGTAGAACTTTCCAACTAGCTTATTCGGCCCCGACTAGTTTCGGATCAAGGTAGATTAATCTATACTCATCTTCCCTAGTATAACTTTAAGTTATGTTTGCTATGATAAGGCAAGTTAAATTATTAGAAAGCTTGTTTTACAAAAATCTTGAAATGAAGATACAATCTTGTAGACTTTTCCTATACTTCTTAATCCTAAGTATATTTCCTTCCTTAAGTATATCTCAAGTTGGTATGTGCTTGTACGTCGATATGCTTGTTAGTTAATAAACTTGTCTTGCTAATGGGAATGCAACTTGTTGAATAAACGATTTCCACGTCAATAAACATATGTGGTCTTTTTGAACTTTCCACAAAGGAAGAAAGAACGGATTTCAAAACAAGAGAAATCAAAAGCTTTATTCGAAGTATTCGTATTTTGATCTTTTGGAAAGTTATGAGTTTGTTTACATGTTGTTGCATTACTTGTGGTTGTATAAGGATGGTGATGAGCTTGTTTATAAGATTACTTGCATGATCTTGCTAGTTTAGATTACAATGAATGATTTATATGATTTGTGATGAGAAAAGTCCTACCGCGGAGTCTATGCATGAGAACGAGACACGGAAATCGAGAAAAAGAAACATGACACCTAGGGTGTGGTTGATATGGATAAAAAGGGTTTAAGACAAGGTGTGTTTTGGAAATGCAATGTGGCTGGAC
This sequence comes from Rhododendron molle, assembly GCA_025413875.1. Taxonomy (NCBI): domain Eukaryota; kingdom Viridiplantae; phylum Streptophyta; class Magnoliopsida; order Ericales; family Ericaceae; genus Rhododendron; species Rhododendron molle. The sequence continues at coordinate 14,784,891 of CM046398.1, read as the reverse complement.
TTGCCCATTGTGGGAATGCGTGTTACAAATGATAAAATATTTTTGAAACTACATAATGACCAAATGTGGGGTGCATTATGTGAGTGTGTGTGTGTTGTGTGCCAATGGGAACCCGGCGCGGCGGAACCATTGTGTGGATACTCGGGAACCCGGCGCGGCGGAACCGAGGTTGGGTGTGTGGCTTGGTTATCCGCGGAGAGGAGCCAACGCAAATGTGTGCCAATGGGAACCCGGCGCGGCGGAACCATTGTGAGGATACTCGGGAACCCGGTGCGGCCGAACCGAGGTTGGGTGTATTAAATGTGATTTTCAAAATGTTGATTTGGATAATGAAAAGGATTTCGGAAACGTTGATGAATATGGTGACACGGTCTACGACGAGTCGCGTAGGAGAAATTTAGATATCACCGACACCAACGATTGAATAGTGTATGTGGATGTATCATTGTTAATACCTTGTTAAATATGTATGTGTTATTCCGCTGCTTGTGCCAGAGTTGGTATGCTGCTCTTTTACTCTGATATTGGAAATTATGGGTTAGCGGGTATAGGATTATTCTGCTGAGCTCTTGTGGCTCATGGTGTTACCTTTGGTGACCCTGACATATTATATCGGTGACGACGCTGGTATAATGTGTCAGATTTTGTAGATGATCAAGATGAACAGTACACCTTGGAGGCTTTTGGAGCTAAGGAGCTGGCTAGGATGAAGCCGCAGGCGGAGCTATAGTTAGGAACCCTAGAACCCTTCATTTGTATAAATATGGAACCGTAGTGGGAGTTATGATGTAATAATGATCCAGACTCCATTTGATTTTATTAATGAAATGTTTATTTAACGTACCCAAAAATCAGGGACGTTACAGGTTGTATCGATACTAGTTGCTTGTGGACAGTTTTCATTGTTTTGTTCCAAACTTCATCGTTTTCACCCCCGTTCACTTCTAACTCGTTCTAAACACTTCCAAATCATCCCATAACATGATTAATCGTATTCGTAGAGTTTATGGAGTATCCTTGCAAATTCCTACCCTTATTTGGTCGAAATTGTCATTGATATCAAATGGACCGAGGTTGAATCGAAATGACATTGGACGAGAAAAAAAGTGATTTCTTGGACACTCATTGACACAACGAAAACATTCAGGACCCATCGACGGGTGGGTGTCTGGCAGGGGGTATTGGGATCTCTTAATTGGCCCGGTAGGAGCAAAAGCTCATATTGATTCATTCAGGACCTACCGAAGAGTATGGTGCCTGGCAGGGGGTATCGGGATCCCTTAATTGGCCCGGCAGGAGCTTCGGCTCATGACACATACGGTAAATGGATAATGGACATGTGAAAGATGAGAATGGTTCTAAGTTTGAGATGCCTTGTGATCGTTAAATCGTCATTGAGTTCATTGGCTTACGATTCGTTGATTATTCGGAGATTGTTGTTTAAATCCCTATCTTGAACTCATCCTTGCATTTCATTTGCATATAATGTTAATGTAGGATTTCCTACTGGGCTAGTGTAGCTCAAGCCTTATATCATTTCAGGTACTAACTCAGGACCGTAGCTTGCATGCTCGGAGTGCCTGGACTTTATCATTCTTTTGAAAGCTGACATAGAGTTACTTATCCATCTTTGTAAATCTCTTTTGAAGATGTGTTTGTAACTTTAATTTGTAAATCTTTTGATTATGGAACTTTGTAACCCTTAACTCTTTCGATACTCAAGATTTTTGTTATATTTGGGCCTCGGAGCCAAAGTTGTATTATTTTGGGAACTGTTGGATGTTAGAAACATGATTATGGTAATGAAATTGCTATATTATTTTGGGGCATGGTATGGATATTCGTGAGGTTTTATTGTGCGAACCAATTATATTTACGTTAAAAATCGAGGGTGTGACAGAATGGACACACCACTTACATACTCTATGCAAATGTATTTGTGTGCCTCTCAAGACTCCAAACCCCCATTCTTATTTTTTAAGATTTTTCTTCTTCTTTTTTAAAATTTGGAAAGAGAGAGGGAGAGAGAGAGATTGATAGCCTAAAATCAATTGGCTATAGGTGGAATAACTTTTAGCTTTTATTAACCAAACTTGGGTGGTTTAGATAAGCGATATGAGATAGGTCTAAAACTCTTCCTCACATGCACTCTGGATGCACGTGGATGTGACAGACCAGAAGACTAAAATAATTGAGGGGAGGGGGCGAGGGAGGAAAGAGATTTTAGGAGAATGGAGGAAAAATTATTCAATGCCCTAGTGATATTTTCATGTGGGGGCCTAACTCATCTCTTTCACCACACATTTGCATGGTTTCTATGACAAAGTTAAGTTCAAACAAATTATTTACTGTATTTGGTTCCGTGCATCGAACGGGTACGGGGTAGAAATGCTTGTTCTCTCTAACCGCACGCGCTTTGTAAGCCCAATATTCCAGTTTATCATTTTGTGTGCTGAGAAAACTGGGTGCACTGAGAAGAATTCAACGTGCTTTAAGAAGCTCCCGCGTGATGACCTTTTTAACGAAGCTAGAGACCCGTCCGATCCGGTTGGACGGTAGAAGCCTCAATCCTTCGTACATTTCGATTAAACGTTTGCCTCAGGCGAGTCAATACATCAACCCCAATAATTACCTTTTCAGGACTTCAAAACCCCATATCTGTTTTCCTCTCTTTATAAAGCTAGTATCTGGATTTTGATCAGTACGATCTGTTAAATCCGTTTACCCTATTCTTCTGTTTCAATAGATTGATCAGTTGCAGAACAAAAGGGAATCTGGAGATTGAATCGCCATGTCAATGTCTGATTCTGATACGTCGTCTCAGGGCAGCGAGTACAGGAACTTCAGGCAACTTACTCGTGACCGTCAGTCTCCCTACCTCTCTTTACCCTTATTCTAGTGGTCTGTATTTTCCAATTGTGACAAGGAAAAAATTTTCAAATTCAATTGCCTAGTAGAAAAAGTTGTATTGGTCTACCCCAAATTCGATTGTCTCTTCTAGCCATCTTTTACTTGTAATTCACTTCCAAGCCTTAATATCATATTTTTATTACCTATCAGCACCCGTAAGTTCATTTGCTGCCAACTGATTTATTCCGTTAATTGTGTGTGATATCTTCATATCCCTATAAATTGTTCATGGTACCTTACTTATCTAACTATTGGCTCTATTGGAATGTATATTTGTAGGACTATTGTATGAAATGCTTCGATCAACCAAATCTGGGGACTCGAAATCAACATGGAAGGTATCAGCAACTTGTACTAAAATGTCACTTTCAATTTAAAGACTATTCTTTTGCTGATTATATCTATAATATGTTGGGGGTTATTTTCTGTGTATATTCCTTTCTGAGTAGTAGAACTGCCGTTGTAGTTATTTATGTGGGAAAAACAACTCGTCTCAAGCCATACTATATTGAGGTTTATATGAAGAACTGTGTCATGAGGTTATGAAATAAAAGCATTGGACTAAGGACTTCTGTCGGTTCACATTCTGTACTCAAGTTCCCCGATCAAGATGGTTGCTAGGAAGCAGAGATAGTCCATTCAGGGCCCATAAGCATAACCAATTTTATTTTTGTCGAACAAGCTAGGGACAACCAATGGGACATTTTATATACTTTTTGCAAGTTTATCTTCTTCTAAAGTTACTTGTCAACAAAATCTTCTGTTAAAGTCACAGCATGCCCTTATAAACTTTGATTCACTCTTCCACTGTCTCTTTTGTTCGTATATTATTTTAAAACCGGAATTTTTCCATTCGGTAAGCTTCACCATTGATCACTCATCAATCCTCAGGTTCGTCGGTCAATAACCTTTTTCAATCTACCTATAGAAATGTAAGTTGATAAAAATGTTATGGTGGCTGTTATAAGACTCTACACTATTCTTTGTGTGGGGAATAAAGTGAACAATGAACATCAATGTCTATCCTTTTATGTGGGAAGTTTTTGGAAACTAAGGATGAATTGTGCATTTTTATGTACAAATTTTAAATCTAGAATAAGCACTTGAAGGATGGGAAATTAAGCTTACCCTGATACGACGGATGTGAGGCAACGCTTGGACAACATTACTGGTGAAGGAGACTTATGTCATTTTTCTATTGTAATTTGTTCTTCCTAGACATCACCTTCTTGCTATTATAATTCTTCTTGGTCAATATATTTTTTGTATGATCCTATTTTTCAACATCCCCTTTTTGCTTGAAGCTTACATAGTTCAGATTCAGTTATAGCTGATACTCTTACCTCTAGGTACTTGTCATGGACAGAGTGACTGTCAAAATAATGTCTTATGCATGCAAGATGGCTGATATAACAGAGGAAGGAGTTTCATGTAAGACAAGAAGGCTAGTCTCGACAAATTTAATTACCAATAATCTTCTTTGTATGATTGTTAGATGTTTTTGCCAAATGCATGCATGTCATTGGCGTTATGCAAAATAATATTTCCTTGCGAATATGCTCTAGGCTGTTTTAAGCCTTGTTTGTGTGTTTGCACACGCATGCACAAACACACGCTCACACACACAAACACATGTATATGTATACTGTATATATACATATTTACTAATTTTGTTTACACTAATGTTGTAGTATGAAATAATACATCCTAATATGCCATGTTAAAAGCATGCAAGGATTGCTGACCGCGTCGTTCCGTGTCAAAAATAAATTTATAAAATCGAGAATTAACTACTACTCCGTAGAATAGCGGTCAAGACCGAGTATCGTTCCGACGGAGACAGTATGGCTGAGTTACGACAAATTCGATTAATTTTTAGATTAATTCGGGCAAAGGAAGTTTGCTTGTTTGAATTTGGAGAGTTTATTAAACTAAGAGAATAACTTAAATGGAAAGTTTGTAACGATTGGAGAGAAAATCTAGGGTTCGAATCTACCTCAACCTCGTAACTCCAACATGCATAGGTAAGATTAATTATTCGAATCAGAAGGGATTATTGTGAGGGCTTGTAAACCCTAGCAATAATCATCAAGAAAATTATTGAGTTGTTAAAAGGTATAGATTATCCCATAGCACGGACCGTCTCAGAAGTACGGTCTGGCCGCCTAATGGCACGGCCCATCTTACGAGCATAATCTATCTCATAACTCCAACTACAATCAATGAAAATCATTGTATAACTCGTATTTGAAAGCATGCATACAAATACTCAATAGATTAAAACTATCAAAATCATTCCATTCAATTGAAATGGAAAGGGTTCTTAGTTATACAATCGATCCGAATAGTAAACCTAAAACCCATACATAAAATAGAGTTACTTGGTGCGAGATTTTATCTTCCCCCTAGACAAGGGGTTTAGCCGGCCATGGAGAAAGAAGATCCGCTTGAAGTTGAAGAACGAATGAAGAACATGGAAAAAAACTATCCTTCAACCTTGTATTCTTGCCGTAGACCTTACAATAGCTGCTGGAAAAATATATCGTACCCTAATTAATAAAGTAAGGCCTCCCTTATATAGTCTTGGCCCAAAATACACTTAAAATAGACCAAACACAAAATTGACTGCCCGCTGGTCTGGACCAGCAGGTCCATTGTCCGGACCAGAATAACAGATCGCTCAATTTTTGTTCCAAACTTGGTTGTCCGGACAAGCAAGTCTTTGGTCCGGACCAGATTATTAGCCTATGCCGTTTCGCTCCTCTTCTCACCATGGAATCCAGCGGAACATCCTTAACTCACGATTCTTACTCCAAATCCTTTCCGAATATTCCGAAACCTCTGAAACACCACAATTCAATTAAATCTCGTTAAATAACATTAGAAAGAATCGACAAAGCCTAAGTTAATGGGAATAAAGGGGTGCTTTTCAGCACCTATCAATTGCTTTCTATTTGTTTGATATCTTCAAGTCTCTCCACTTGGTTGCAATCTCATTGGTGTTTCACCCTCCCCAAGGCTACCACTCTCAAGTCTACCCATCAGTGTGCCTGCCAATGTATTTTTTGCTGCCAAGGCATAGTGCTGATATGATCACAATCGTCTTGAGAGTGGTAGCCTTGGGGAGGGGGAAAAAGATAAAAATGATAACCATGTGATCTCTATCTAATGTTCAATTGGCTCCCACCAACGTTGTGGCCTTAGCTTTTTTTTTTTGATGTGTTGATGTTCAAGATTCTAGCTTTTATGGAGTTGCAACAATTGGATTTTCCACAAGGAGTTTTTCCTTGGGATTTTATAGAGTTTGCATGTTGGAGCTTCTCAGGCATTTTAATACACCGCCTCCAAAACTGGTATATGAGCTGGACATCTTCTCCGCTCATTGTATGTTTGAGTCAGCTGATCTAGAGCTAGACTTTTGGAAACTTCTGAACATAAGTCAATTTCATTGTTAATTGATTCTCCCATTGTGTGTGCCATAAATGCTCATTATTTTGTTGTGATTTGTATGATGTGGATTCTTCGTGACATATCCACGTGCTCGTCTGGTGTTGCACGTTTGAGGGGGTGTTAGAGCTTATCGTACATGGGTTAATTATCACCCCCAAAACTAGTATACGAGATTGGGGGACCTCTCCGCTTATTGCCTATTGGTTGAGTTAGGTGTTGGGTACATTAGTAGTATTCTCTTTGTTTGGTGTCTATGTTAACATGTGTATGTGTATGTTTTTTTGGCTTTCTTTAGTTAGCAGCTAAATCATTTTTAATGTTGTTTTTGTACTTTTTTTTTCAAGAGTGGAATTTTCTTTTGAAGTGGCCGTGCTTCTCAATTACCAAAATTTGTATTGACACATCAGATTGTTCATCCTAATGGACCCCAGTTTCTTGAAACTCTTGGACTTAATTTTGCACCAAAATAAGCCTATACTCCAAACAATTAACCTTTACAAATTTACATCCTTAAGATCCCCAAAGCAAAAGCATAGATTAATGTAATGTGATTGTAGACACTACGCACGTTAATCTGTATATCATTGGATAGTAGTTTATTCTTTCCTAAACTACCATTTCATTTCATAACAGGTTGTCGGCTTTCAACTCGAGAATTAGATTGTAATAGAAATAACCTTTTGAGTTGTGAATCAAACCAAATTGTGAATCCTAATGATTTAGTCATACTTTTCTAAAATAGATAACAAAACATATTTATAGTAACGAAATGTATATTATATAAATACGAAGAGGTTGTGGGTTCAATCCCTCAATTGATATGTGACATTTTATTACATGATTGATTATGATATGAGTTTTTAATCTAGTTATGGAAATAAGAATCTACAATACCTCAAATGAGAAGATACAATAAATTTTTTTTAAGCCACCTAATTGAGAGAATTTGGAAATCCTCCCTCTTTTTTTTGAGTGGCGAAGAAAAAGTTCAGTAATCATAAAGATCAAAAGATGAAATCAGTATAATAGGAAAAGAAATGCATCGAGAGAGGTATGAAGAGTGCAATGACTTTTCTCCGGCTGCAACTCACAAAAAAACCCTACCTCCTGGCCACTCATTTTTTCAAAAGAAAACAATGAAGGAAAATAAACACGACATTGTTTAGAATGTGCCAACCAAAAATGATGTTACAAATTCCACTTGAAATTTGTGGGTTGCTCGAGAAAATAGTTGTGTCCACAAATAAGTCACTTCAAAAGTAAATAGGTGCGCCAACCAAAACACACCAAACCCCAGTAATATGACAGAAGGTGGTTGCCGGGAAAACCCATTGCTGACCACAACTATCCAACACCAAAACCCCTCCAATCGCCAGCCAGACTGGCTACGTCCCTTGAAAACAATTGCTGCTGCCTCTACTCCTCAAAAACCCTCAAACACCAGCTGTAAAACCCCTTAATCGAACCCTCCAAATGCCGGCCCCAAACCTCAACACCCAAACCACCGCCACCACTACAACCCCTCAAAATGCAACCACCCCTATTGCCCAAATGTGCCTTAAATCAAGGCCCTGAACGTTTCAAATCAAACACCCAAAACTGCCCTCAAATGAACCTCAAAACGTAGTTCCCAAATTGCTACAACCCCTAGACCACCGCTGCCGCTATGACCCCTCCAAATCCCACCATCGCTGCTGCCCACGAACGCCTCAAATTAAACCCCCAAATACCGACCCCAGAACCCCTCAACTGAAGCTCAAATCACCGGACCCAAACTGCCCACGACTCCTAAATCACTGCCGCCGCTACGACCCCTCAAAATTGCACCATTGCTGGTCAATGTTCTAAATATCGCTAGGCGCTAGTTGAGCAGTAAAGGGGAGCCTAGTGCCTAGTTGACGACTAGTCGGCTGCCTAGTGCCTAGGTGGAGAGTGGGACATGACGCCCACTAGTCGGCTGCTTAATCTAAGCGTCAGACAACCACGTAGTGCCTAGGAGGCGACTAGTCAACCGAGGCGGTTGACTTTTAGGACACTACCGCTGGTGCCCACAAACGTCTTAGTCAAACCCCCAAACGCCGGCCTCATTATGATAGTCTTTTATGAAGAGTCATGACACACTTTTTGGATACGAAAACGCACTTCTGCACATAATTTTTGAAAATTTTTCTTACCCATTTCAATATCCCAATAATTTCTTTCAATTGGTGTGACAATATTTCAAAAATTATGCCCAAAAGTGTTTAGGAAAATGACACGATTTTTCTCAATAGACTATTTGGGAAGTACCAACACACCAATGACTTGCCATATCTGTGTCGGACATGCTGGGGACATACGACACAGCTAGGACACGCTAAAATACGTGTGGGACATGCCACATGTTTTTGCATGAAATTTTAATACTGTGAATGGTGAGACATGCGAGACACGCTTGAGACACGGGGAGACATGTTATGGACCATATGTAGACACAGAGGGGTAGCTTTTATAAATCTTCAAATCTTTTTCGAGAATAAAGATTTATAACTAAGTATTGAGCCAAAAGTGTGATATGGAACATGTGTATGTACATAGGTAATGCATTCAGTTAGAGTCCTAGCTTAAATCTTTTGCTTTTCTAATGTGCTTATCCGAAACTAAGAAGGTTATAATAAAAATTATTAGCTTAAGTTGTTAAGAGAGTGGCAACTTTATTGTAAATGTTAGAATATTGTCAGACTTATGTTAGTCCCACTTTGGCTAGTTGAGTCATTGTAATAAGTATCTCACTATATAAATAAAGTCTATGTGTGTTAGGGTTAATTAACACCCTATACTCTTATTCTCTTTCCTTCCAAACAACATGGTATTAGAGCTAGGATTTCGGAAAATTTGTTCCCTTTGTTTGTGCCATAAGTGCACCGTTGTTTGTTGTGATCCAAGTGTTATGGATCCTTTGTTTACCTCTCCACGTGTGAGTTAGGGGTCACACATGCGGGAGAGTGTTGGGATTTGTTGGTTGTTAAAGCATCCAACTCCAAACCAATTGGCAAAGAGTGGAGAGGCCGCCCAAGCTCGTATACTAGTTTTGGAGGATATAATTATCCAATGTGGGACAAATCCCAACAGTAAATATTCTTACCAATAACAATTGTAATTTATGCCCAAATTGAAGTCTATCAATACTTATGTGAAAAGGACCATTCAAAGACGGAAGTTATTGAGAAAATAACGAATATAATCCCTAGAATAATGTGTTTCAATATTTATTCTTCATTAAATTGTCGAATCCGAAATTTTTTAGAACTCATCTAATCTTAGTACCAATGTTCTAAAAGTCACTAGGCGCTAGTCGGGCGGTTGGCCACGTTCGAGCGATTAATCAGTGCATATTAATTAGTATTCGGCAATTAATGGTTAGTCAGACCTAATTGGATAGGCCCCGCTAGCGATTAATCGCCAATTAATTTCTTATTTTAGAATACTGAGTAGTGCTCACCTGAAAAGGGTTTGCATACCCAAATTGCCACATTTTTCCAAACATCTCATTTTATGACTTCACATTTTTTCCTTTTCAATTGATATTTATAGATATAGTGAGTTGAATCGTATCATACACATAGTGAATGTTCTGCTTACACCATGATTCATGCTTCTAGGACTAGCCTTTAACCCTACAGATACAAATTGATAGCTTAATGTATCGAATAGAATCATGCAATAAGTCTCGTGAGTTGTACAGATCTGATAAAGAAATCGAGAAGAGATGAGCTAGCTGCTTTAGGATGAAGGCGGGGGTGAACTCTCTCAATATTAGTGAGTGCAAAACTAAGCGGGTACTACATCGGCGGAGTAAGCTTCATGTGAAGGGTCAATTTCTGTTGGATTTGGGGTTAGAAAGGTTGTTAAATTTTAAGTTTTTCAATGCTTTTTCCCAGTATCAAACATGCAAGGCTTTGGGAATGAGAAAAATGATATTAGAGATTGTTATGAGTGGTCGGGCTGTTGATAGTTGAAGAATATGGAGAGTTTTGGATTTCTTTTGATGGTAATGTTGTATGGTTGGATGAGGAATATATTTATCTTAATCACTGGAAGGTTAAGGGTAAAAGGGAGGTTATCCATACATGGTTTTGGGCTTTCAGTTTCAGACCAGAAGAGAGAGGGAAAGATAGTTGGAGGCATCACATCACACCTCGAATTTCTTGGTATCCATCATAAACCTTGAATTCGTAGGCGTAACACCTCGGGTTAGGACAACGTCACTCAATCCCAAGAGGAGATTCGATGTTCTGCAATTGTAGATTCTGCTAAATTAGAAGCCTTCTAGCTTTGTTTTGTTGACGAATTTCTAAACTTCTGAATGTACTAGGACTTGGACTTCTATGTTTAAAAGTTGGACTTTCATTTCTAAAACCTTCTAAAATGCATGGAACTAAATATACGAGGATTTGGACTTCCTATATTGGAAATTAGGACTTTGACTTGTAAAACCTTCTAAAATGATGAAACATAATTTTGACACATGACTTAATACTTATGGGCGACCCTCTGGCTGACTTCTACCAAATTTACCACCAAAATACTCCTACGTCGTAAATTCTATCCTATATATCTTACACAGTTAAATCTAAAGCTAGTTATAGTACCACTTGGGAATACTAAAGCTTAGTTGTGGAATGTCTCAGTGGGCTTTTCATTTTTGACACTTATAGACGATTTTGTTGTTGTTGAGCTTTGTATTGGTCTGCATCACCAGGGATTTAGGAACAACCTGGGCTCTACCTCCTTTGACAAACTTATCAATCCTGTTTTTTCTGATCACCATATGCTTGATTACGTTTCACATTTTGCCCCTACGGTTTAGATAAATGCCTCCACTTAAGAGATTTTGAGATGAAAATAAGGAAATGCTTACTTACCCACTGTATTTTGAGCCATTTTAACTTGCACCCATCAACTTCTTTTTTGGATGCTTGCACCCTTGTACTTCCAAGTGAAATGAAAACATCAATTTCATTAACTACAGGTGTAACAAGATCAAATGTCTCATTCAATATACCCAATTTTGAAAACAAAAAGAGTCTCTATCTCTATACCACTCTCTACAAGCCTATCGTTCTTATAGTTCAATGTGGGTGATGAACGTAGAAGTGTAAATTGCAGCCTCGTATAGTAAAAATCGTGTTCCACTAACAATAAGAAAGAAAATTTATCTTGTTTTCATTCTCTTGTCAAGATCGAGTGATCATGCTGTGATTGGTAGACTTGAAGCTTTGGTGCAAATAACCTATTGGAAACTTCAGTAACAAGGAAAATTTGATTTTGTTTTATATTTTTTTCCTGTAAAAAACTATCTTAGGAGGCTCCAAATAGGTTTGTATGATTAAATAGCACCCATGAAAGTCATGTGGGATGACATACTCGGTTTGGTTATTTGGCTTGATCTGGAACCAAACTAAACCGGGCCTTAAGTCCCAATTAGTTGGGGTTGGCTGCATGAATTTGTTTATCCAGTTGAGCTCTATCGAGGACATTGTGTTCCGTGACATTCAAAAGTCTTTGTTCTTTCAAACCATTGCTTTATGTTGAATGATTAGATTCATCACTCTTTATGTTACATAAGGCAGACATAGTATAAATTTTTTTGGGACAGTTTCTTTCATAGGGGCCGATAGAAAAAAAAAAGTTTCTTTTACAGGGAACTAGCCCAAAGAATCAAGGATACAACAACAAAATACAAACCACCTATCTGTACAAGGAAAGCCAAAACAAGACCAAAAGAGATCACATCTCAGAAACTATATTAGCCAAAACAAAACACACAAAACACAAAACAAAGCCAAAACATCTGTAAGTCATCGAGATACTGATTCTGCTGCAAAACAAATAAAGGGACTCCCCAAGCCAGGCAGTACCTCTGTTTTTCTGCAGACATTGGCAAATTCTTCCAAGAGCGCAAGCTCTAACTTCCTCCTGAATACTTCTCATCACAGCAGCAGATTCCACACCTTTCTGTTGGAAAATTCGACTATTTGTCTCCTTCCACATATAATAAACAGTCAAGACACAATCCATACACTGAAGTTCTCAAAGATTGCCCTTTACAATGCTGGGTACCCGATTGAAGTTCAGAAATATGGTTCCTACCAGTATGCTCAAAGCCACCCATTGAATAGCTACCCATTGAATAAAAGTCCATCTAGAGACCTGTCTCTTTTGCCAAACGACAGAAAACCAATCAATCAACCATAGGGGCCCTAGTTCTAAGAGCCTACCAAGCAGATTGTGCACTATGGATTTCAATAGGGGTTAGGGTCCAAACCACTCTGTCCTCTCTGTCAGGCTGAGATCGTTGAGGCAATAAATTAGCAGCAGTGTTAGCATGATTACATCAGTTAATGGTAGTATCCGTTCCTCTTGGCCACCTCCCTTCCCCATCAACAATAATTGAAGAAACTTTAGCTCTAAGAGATCTGCCCATATTTAACACCACTGTCCCCAAACTTCTTAAAAAGGACGTAACTTATGCCAATTATCCAGCCACAAAAAAGTGGACTGGCCATCACCAATGATAGATTTCATAAATGACTGCCCATCCTTCCTCAAGCCAGAAGGGAGATTCATATGCCATAAAAATTGATTTGTAATCGTACGGGAGTGAATCCACTTCACCCAAAGGATATCTTCTTTTTTGCACAAGACCCTGAAGTGCCTGATCATGGATGCTTTATTTCCACTCCTTAGCCTTAAACCTTCGAAATCCCAACACACCCTCTTTCCTTGGGACGCACACAGAGGACCATGAGACTTTAACCCCTGTAGATCTCAACTCAACCCCAGAGAATAGCAGTGAGAATACCCTCTATTTCCTTCAGCATCTTATGAGGAAGAATGAAAATAGAGACAGTAGACTTGGATACTGAAAAGCACAAAACTTATCAACTGTAACCTACTTCCGTAGGATGAAAGCTTGTTTTACCATAACTGAACTCTCTTCAACATTCTGTCTTTGAAGGCCAAGCAATCAGAATATTGCAACTTTGTGGAGATGAAAGGCATACCAAGATATTTTACTGGAAGACTTGTGGAATATTCAAAATGGACCTCAAAACCTGTTTTCTGTCAAGGAAAACTTCAGCAAGCCGGCAGTCTTGCTGAGATTAGGCTGCAAACCTAGCATTGGCCCCAAAAGTCTGCTCATCACTCTTTGGCTCCGTTCCAGAAACCTTAAAAAATAAACAGCGTATTTCATATTTTCAAACTAAAAAATAATGTAAACGAAAAATAATTTTTTTATTTTTTTTGCACCGTATTAAAGATCTTGATGAGATCTATCAAACAAGATCCATAGTGGTAGGAAAATTATTTGCGTAAACACATTATTTTTGAGCTTGAAATTGCCTTCTTAAAAAATAAGCAGCTTATTCCCGTTCTAGAATGGAGCCTTTGTCATGCTTGTTTGGTTTTACACGTCCCTTGATTACATTGCAAATCTATGTCAAGTCTAATTTTGGACGTGGTTTTTATGCAGAGTTGAGTTATTGGTTTCAATGGATTGTTCTCAAAAATAAAATACTCTCTTCGAAAATTGTTTCCAAAAATAATTCAATTCGAGCATTGGTTTCCATTTTCCAATTTCTTTCTTTAATTGAAAAATAATTGCTTAAGTTGTTATCTTATTGGATATTTGTGGATATAGAGTGGCACAGCTTATGTTATGTCTAACGGTGATTTGGTCATATACTGATGCAGTCTATAGGGGTTGAGTGAGTTTGATTGTGGTCAATTGTGCCTTGGGTGGGTTCGATTTTGGTAAAAAATGGGCTGGGTGGGTTCGTTTTTGGTTGAAAATGATGGATTGAGTGCACAAACAGTTAGGGTTTCGAAGGGGTTTGATCTGGTAGTGGTAAAGGCTTGGTTTGGGGTTTCAAAGGTAAATGATGGCTGGAAAAGAGTTCGATTAAGGGTTTCAAAAGTTTGGGTCTTCGATTTTGGGGATTTTGGTCGGTTGGCGATGTACGGCAACGTTAAATTATCTTACTATTACACGGCCAGATATCTCATTTGCCGTTAGTATTGTGAGCCATCTCTTCTCCTCGTCTTTAACATTGAGAAGCTGCTGTTAGAATTGTGAAGTATCTTAAGGACTTGGTGTGTTCTACCGAGCTAGTGGACATTTACTGTTGAGGCATTTACCGATTCCGATTGGGCAGGAGGGCCATCGAACAGGATATTGTGTCTTCCTTGGTGGAAATCTTGTCAATTGGAAGAGTGAGAAGTGGTTGCACGGTCAAGTGTGTAAGCTGAGTATAGAGCAATGACTCACATGACATGTATGGGTGCGCTCTTTTCTCGAGGAGATAGGATTTGGTGTGCAAACTATGAATTTGTACTGTGATAATCAAGTAGCAATTCACATTGCCTCTAATCCAATATTCCATCAAAGAACTAAGTATATTGAAGTAGATTGTCATTTGGTGTGTGAAAAGTTTGCTGGAGGTGTGATTGCTACTCTGTTTGTGTCTACAGGAGCGTAAATATGTTTACTAATTCGTTGTTCAAGCCACAGTTAGAGCCGTGTAACAAGCATGGATTTTATGATATCTATTCTCTAGCTTGAGGGAGAATGTTAGAATACTGGTAGTGTTAGAATACTTTATGTAACGCCCTAGGAAACCACTGGCCCAGTACCTTGATTTTGATCCCCAAGCCACACCACATGGCCCAAAAGCTTAAGCCCAAGGTACTAGTAGTAGCTCACATGGTTTGTTATAAGCCATTGATCACCCATGTAGACTTACGATGTGGGACTAAGAACTCACTTCCCCCAAATCTTGGGGTATTTCAATACCTTGAATGCCCCAAGCAGACCTTTGGCCCAGTACCTTCATTTTGATCCACAAGCCACACCACATGGCCCAAAATGCTTAATCTCAAGGTACTAGTAGCGGCCCACAAGGTTTGCTATATACCCAAGATCATCCATACAGACTTCCGATGTGGGACAGAGTGTTACAATCTCCCCACCTTTATAGCTCGAGGGGTTGAATACTAAAATCACCAAACCAAACTAAATCAAACCAAACCATATCCAAAGTACCTTGATTTTGATCCACAAGCCACACCACATGGCCCAAAAGCTTAAGCCCAATGTACCAGTAGTAGCCCACATGGTTTGTTATATGCCCAAGATCACCCATGTAGACTTCCAATGTCAAACGGGGTGTTATAATCTCCCCACCTTTATAGCCTCGCGCCCTCGTGAGGGGTTGAGTACTAAAATCACCAAACCAAACTAAATCAAACCAAACCAAATCCAAAGTCCAAGGCCCACATGGTCGTCTACACAGATTGTTCTGATGCCACCTTTAATACCCCGAGCAGAGCACTGGCCCAGTACCTTGGTTTTGATACACAAGCTACATCAGGTGGCCCAAAATGCTTGAGCCTGAGGTACTAGTAGTAGCCCATGAGTTTTACTATGTACCCAAAGATCATCCATTTAGTTCCGATATGTTATGAAAATTCGTGTGTGTATTGGCCTTTATGGCCATTACGTATCACGTAATGGCTGTTACACCCCGTTTCAAGACCTTTACGGGACTATTACGCCTACAGAATACCGAGAATAACTTTTCTTCTATTTTTTTTTTTCCCTTTCTCAGACCTTCATGGTTGGTTGGTTGGTTTCTCAGACCTTCACGTGATCCTACAATGTATTCTTTGTAATTTTTTGAGATGCCTGCATGTGCTGAAACAATATTTTGAGAACCAAACTCTCGTTAGAATGAGAAAAAAAACTTCAATTTTGTTCTTAAAACGCAACATTTGATCACATCTTACTTAGAACTACTTGTAAAAGAAAAATATTGGTTCAAAACATTTAATTTAGTCATAAATAAGGTTAGAGCATGTGTATCAATAAAGTTTTCAGCACTTGCTAGTGCTTGAAAAAAATTCATGAGTGTGGTGTCCGATTCCCGTTACACATTGCCCGATACTCCTGATATCCGTTACTCGCAACTGCGACTGTTACGCCGACCAATACCGCGATTGAAAACCATGGTCTCTCATATTATAAAGAATAGATAGTAGTTATTTGTGTTAGGGTTAATTAACACCCTATACACATTCTCTCTTCTCCCTTACAACAGGTTTTATGTGATTAAATTTTTGGTTTGCCTTCTGGTTTCTGCTAATGATCGTTCTGTGCTGAAGTTCATAGACTCATGTAAAGTTGACTACATTAACAACAGATGAAAAATTGGATCGTGAGGTGTTAAGCATGAGCTACAGTGATATATTTGTTTTGAAATGTACATGTTCTTTGAAGTTGTGATTTCTACCTTTTCCTGCAGTGGTGGAAGACATATACAGGAGAAGGCAGCCATTGCCCACCATGGATGCCATTTACTTCATGCAGCCAACAAAAGAGAAGTAATGGTTTCTTCTGCACTTTCTTGCATATGTTATATATATTTACTTTATCTTGCTGATAGTTATGCATTTATATTTAACCTTTCAACCAAATACTGGTTAGTTGGACGTCTTTAGAATTCCATTTACTGATTTAGTTTCCAGTTATGAATCTGATGATTGTTGAATTTTTCCCTGTGATTTTGTCAATTGGCATTTCTTAGTATTTTGGTTTGCGAATTTGGCGATCAACTACTTCTACTGTGCTCTTTTATTTAAATTACATGTTCCTTTTTGTGTTTGCTAAAGTTTGTATGTTGGTGATGTTTTTGTTTGTTTCTTCGCCTTACATTATGTCATGGTTTATATGGCTGGTAACCCCCACCCACTATCTCTCTCATGTTTTGGTTTTGTTGTCATGCAGTGTTATTATGTTTCTGTCCGACATGACTGGAAGAGCACCTCTGTATAAAAAGTACATGATGGATCTTTTTCATTCGATATTGTTTGTTTAATTTACCCTTTTGGAAGTTAGGAGTAGTTTTGTTGAGGAAAATTCACTCACTCTTATCTTGTCCTTCACCATGTTCTGTTTCTAGGGCATTCGTTTTTTTCAGTTCACCTGTTCCACGTGAATTGGTTAGTCATATCAAGAAAGATGGAAGTGTTTTAGCTCGCATAGGTGCCTTGAGAGAGGTTATGTTTTTTTCCCTTGCAAGATTTCCCTTGTTTCTGTGATTTCATGGAAACACTTTGCATGTGCTGGCTGTTTAAATTTTTAGCATAGTTTCTTTTGCTTTTGTGACATGCTACTAATAGTCTGATATGGTGAGAAATTGCAGATGAACCTGGAGTACTTTGCCATTGATAGTCAGGTACATCGTGCTCCTGTAATTAAAAATATTGTGAATTGTTATTATTCTGATTTCACTTCAGCAAGACTTCCTGGTGTCTTTGCTTCCTAAATACATTACTAGGAAAATAGAGAAACCTGGCAGAACTTGAGGATCATAAAAATCTCTATGCAGTGGGTCAGTGGGTAATCAAACCCAACCCAACCATGCCATGTGTCCCATTCAATTGGGGTTGGCGCCATAAATGCTTGTTTCCATTCTGTTATATCAACAATCCAGTTAAGTGCATTAAGGGTTTGTTTGGAACCTATGGAAAAGAGAAAAAAGGAAGGGAAAATAATTTCAGCCCAAACGGCGTCCTGAACATCACCCCACCTTTTTTGGGGTTTTAATCATTTCAAACCCATTTTCAACCTTTGCTTTCTCTCTCTCTATCCAGAACGAAAAAAACTCTCCCGCCATTGTTACTGTTCATCTTTCTTCCAAGCAACTGCTGCCAACCGTACCTGAGCCCGATTGTTCCGTTTCTCGTCAGAAACACCTCACCAGCCCCCACTCTTCTTGTGTAAGTCCTTTTGTTTTTTTCCTCTCCGTCTTTTCGAGTTTTTAGCCCTACCCATTACAATGGTGATCAGGACAGGCCGTTTTAGGAGATTATGTGACACTCCTGAAAGAATGAGGTCCTTTAGGGAACGCTACGGTGTTCCCGATGACATCTACATGGAACTCACCCCGTTGAGGTCGACAGGGATGGTCACGATGACCAGGTCCTTCGTATTTCCGTCATGTCCATAGTTGAAGGAGGTGTTCGCCTTCACCTTCACCCTTTGCTTTTTCAAATCCTAAACACATATCGCCTCACCCCCCTCTAGTGTACAATTAATTTTTTTCGTTTGGTCATGGGCATCGATGCCCTAAACGGGGTTTTGGACACCAACCTAGGGTTTTGGGACATTCACATATGTATAGTGTTGTCTCAACCCGAGACGAGGGCTCATACTACCTTAAAGCTTGTAGCAAAAATAGGAAGCTCGTTATCCACTCCCCCAATTATGCTCGGGGTGATAATGACGATTTCCTTGTCGTTACCGGCAACTGGGAGGAGAGGGACGAGGAAGGCAGGCCTTTTGGGCTGCACGTACCCCACGCCTTTGGCCGTCCAGGTGAGTCCTGTTTCGCTGTTCCCCGAGTAGATTTTCCTTTTCCTTTTTCTTTTTCTTTTTTTTTTTTTTTTGGTTTTGCCAAAGCCGATATACATCAGTTTGTTAGTGGGGTAAAGGGGAAGGGGAGCCACCACATAAGTGGGGCGCACGGCATGGGAATTGAACCCAACCAAACGAAAGGGGCTTCTGTATTACTGCCTCCGTCCCAAATTGGATGACAATTTTTGAAATTTGTGTCATTTTTCATTGCTTATATCTTTCAATCTATAATGTTTTTTACGAATTTGAAAACTTTGTATAATAGAACTAATCAAGAACTATCAAACAAGATCCATATTGGATATTTTTTTAGATTCATATTGAAAGATATAAGGAATTGAAATTGGCACATATATCAAAAATTGTCATCCAATTTGGGACGGAGGGAGTACATTTTGTTCAGTTTTGCTTATGTTCTTTTACCCTGCTTTTTCGTGCAGCCTCCCAACATAAACGACAATCACCGCACTATCAGCTCTTTGGTCCACCAGTTGGATATCCGCCGTGCACTCAATTACGACGGTATCCCTGGCGTGACCGGCACTGGTCTTGGCCAAGCTGCCCGCGTTCTACTCGACTATCATCCTACGTAAACAGGGGGCATCAGCCTTCTCCCCGAGGCCCGAACTGAGCACCCCTTTTTAGCCCTTGAACTATAGACCCAAGAGTTGGCCGACCGCTCTCGTCCCAACAATCGTCGCCGCAACCGTCGTTATTGCGCCATCACGGTTGCTGCACAGGACGGGAAATCCAACCTTCCCACTGGTATCCCCCAAGTCCGGATCAAGGATAGTGGTGCCTCCTCCTCAGGTCAGGTTACTCACATCTCTCCCTCCGACTATTCTGCTTAACAAGACATGTCTTGCCGCCTAAACCTCACGGCCATGGTTGCTCGTTTCGGTTCCCATCCTCCGCTTCTCATTGTTCCACGCTTGCCGGCCGAGCTACTACCTCGGGCTCCCCTTCCATAGGCCTTCTCGTCGATGCTCGTCGCAAGCGGTCTCATCAAGACGCTTTTGGTGGAGAGGACAACGAGGATAAGTTGTCCCTTTGCAAATTTCAAGAACTTAATGTTGCTTTTGCTCGGACTCCTGCCCCTCTACCAGCTTCCCAATTAGCCCTGAGTAGTTCTTCTTCCTCGCCGTTGGGCCCCGGCATTCCTCTGAGGTGATCGCCCGGTCTCGGTTGAAGATTCTGCTGGCTCTCTCGAGATTGCCATTGCCCGAGCCTAGGGCCTCTTGCTTCCTCCTGACATGATAAAAGAGAAGGAATCATCTCTTGATAGGCTTGAGAGGACCGCTGTCTTGCACGGCATCAGGGGAGGATACTTTCCTCGTTCGTTTATTTTTTCATCCTTTGCTTTTTCTAGATTTTCTAACCTCTACACCCCCTTTCTCAGTCTATTCAAAAGATGGTGGAAGTATGTGCGAGGGCCCGTCAGGGGGATGCGGAGGTGACCAGGCTCATTGCTGAGAATGCCCGGCTGTTGGGGGAGAATAACAGACTGGGTGAGGATAACTTCAAGCTCAGGGATACAGCCGTGCAGCTTGGCCGGTAATTGGAGTTGGAGCAGGACAAGAGGAAGGTGGCTGATGCTAACTTTACGAAGGCGAAAGAGGAACTCGGAAAGGCAGAGGAAAACATGTCGGAGGCTTTCAACAATGGGTTTGACGACGCATCTAGGCAGTTCGAGGATCAGGTACCGGGCATCATCAGAAAGATTTTGGGCCAAGTGCTAGGCGTAGTGCCTGGGTCAAGCTGGTGTGCAAGAGGACTTGCCGCTTTGGGCTCAGGATCGGGTCCCGGAGGGTCTAGACCTAACCATCACTAAAACCGAGATAAGTGATGGTGAGGCTGGCCCTCTGGCTTCTGTTGTGCTTCCTTCGACAAGTGTCATTCCTGAAGTTGGCAGCACTCCTGCTGCTGCCGCGGCCGCTGACCGTTCGGGCCCAACGCACCCTCCTACACCAATTGATCCAGTTGTCCAGGCCAACCCTGCAGCACTTACCAATCCTGTTGTTCATATTATTGACGTTGACCAAGAGATGTTGCCCCAGCTGCCTAACTCGGTAAGTATTTAACCCATTTCCCTCTCATTCCTACCCTGCGTGGTAGATGAAACAAGTTCCTAGCCCTGCGTGGTTGTTTCAAAACTTTTATTAATTCGGTGCCCTTCGTGGTGTTTGAACATACATTACTCTACTTGTGGACCCTTCGGGGTGTTGGTGATTTTTGGTGGCCCCCTTCGTTTTATGGCCGTAAGACTTGAGTGGTACCTCGCACTTATCTTTTGAGCCCTTCGTGGCTATACTCTGGTGGCTCTTCATGGCCCTTTCTTAGTGCTATATTCGTTGTTTTAACTGTTAGCTTATATTATGCTTCGGGCATTTCTTTGTAGCTCTGAGCCTAAGTATTTTTCAAATTTAGTCAATATTTGTTGGCAATGTTCGCTGCTAATCCCTAAGTCTGTTCGTACTTAGGCTTACCCAGAGCAATGTTCACTGCTTTGGTACTATCTAAGTTCCTTCGTACTTAGTTATGATCTGTTCTTATTTGTTACCCTAACCTAAGTTTATTCGCGCTTAATCTTATTCTTGGTATAATCTTCCTCGTGTTTAGACTATTTATCCGAGTATTCTTCGTTGCTCAGGCCTAAGCTCCTTCGCGCTCCGCCCTATGTCTATTTTGAGCATTGTTCGTTCCTCGGGCCCAAGCTTCTTCGTGCTTGGTCTTCATTTACTGTGAGCATTCTTCGTTGCTTGGGTCCAAGCTTCTTCGTGCTTGGCTTTTATTTGGCTTTATTTGTAGCCTAGCATTATTCGTTGCCATTATCTAGGTCTTTTTCGTACCTATCCCATCCGGGGACCAAGTCTGGTTTGTGGCACTCATCGTTGCCTATACTACTCGAATAGTAATTCATTCAGAATTTTCGATTTTTTGTTCGATTGTTCGATTTTCAATTTTTTGTTTGATTTTCGATTTTTTTATACATTCTCCACACTCACTGTTCCCCAGGATGGAGTTAAATAAAGAATTTGGGTCCATACTTAAGCGTTTTCATGTTCAGACCAACACAAGAATTCAATCAATCCAACAATCAGTAAAAAATGTAAGTTTTATTCGTAACTTAACGAGAACATAATGATTGCAACGAAGTAAAAACCCATTAAACATAAATGGTTATTATTCATGACTATACTGAGGCACAATGCCAAACTTTATTCGAAAGTAAAAGACATACGATCCTATCATGTGGCACACTGCCAAACTTATTCAAAAAATAAATCCTAAACAAAAATTTCAAAAAAACAAGCTACTTAGCTTCGCTCAGACCCATAATTTCTTCAGACTCTGCGCGTTCCATGGCCTAGGGACTGGATATCCATCCAGATCTGCCAGACAATAGGCTCCCACTCCAGCCACTTCCGTTACTTTGTATGGCCCTTCCTAGTTTTTCTGAGCTTCCCTTCGGTCTTGATCTTGGTGTTCCCGAGCACCTTCCTCAAGACCAGATCCCCTACGCCAAACTCCCCGGGAGTCACCCTCTTGTTATAGCTTTTCATAAGCTGCTCTTGGTACGATGCCAGTTTGACCAATGCCCACTCTCTCTTTCCCTTGGTGAAATCGAGCTCACGTGCTAGGGCATTGTCATTACCCCCGGACTCAACTAGGATCGTACGATTGGTTGGCAACCCTACTTCGAGAGGGATTACGCCTAAGTCCCATATGCAAGGGAGTATGACGTCTTACCAGTGGAACTCCTCGGCATAGTTCGGTATGCCCAAAGGACCAAGGGCACTTCATCGGGCCACTTGCCTTTCTTTTTCTCAAGCCTCTTCTTGATCGCTACATGGATCGTTTTGTTTGAAGCCTCTACTTGCCCGTTGCTCGGTGGGTAAGCCGGCGTGGAATGGTAGTTCCAGATCTTATACTGGGCATAGAAAGCCCTAAATTTCTTTTGGAATTGAGACCCATTATCCGATATATAATAGAGAACGGGAGACCAAACCTTGTGATGATGTTCTTCCACACGAACTTTTCCACCATCGGCTTAGTAATTCTCGCAAGAGGCTCTACCTATATCCACTTCGTGAAGTAGTCAGTGTCCATTCCCCATTGGGCAAACGGACATGGACTCGTAAGTGGCATCAGGTCCTCGGCTTCGGCTGGTGACCGTATTATCAGAGCAAACCTCTGGCACTTCTCGCATGCTTTCACATAAGCCCTTGCATCCTCTTGCATGTGTGGCCACCAATAACCCTGAGAAATTACTCGGTGGGCAATGGACCGGCCACCAGCATGTCCTCTACACGTTCCCTCGTGGATTTCGTATAGGACCTTATCCACCATTGTGGGGTGCACACATAGCGAGTACGACCAAGTAAAGGTTTTTTTTTGCAATTTCCCCTCCGGTGAAATCTGGATCTTGGAAGATTTGGCCTTGATCTTATGAGCTTCCCTCTTATCGGTCGGGAGCGTTTCGTCCCGTAGGTAACTCACTTTTGGGTCCATCGAGCTCGGGCCCAACTCGAGTTCTAATACCACCTCCTCGGTCTGTTTTATGCTTGACCTACTCGAATTTTCGACAGTCACTGTCCTTCTATACTCCGTTGGAACTGCCAAAGCTAGGTAGGCAAGCGAATCTGCATGCACGTTCTGTCCGGAGCTAATCTGCTGCACATGAACCTGCTCAAACCTCTTGAGTAGGTTTTTGGCCGCCTCTACGTGGGCCTCAATCCTTTCGTTCCACGCCTCATATTCCTCAGAAAGTTGGTTTACAACCAACTGCGAATCACAATGCACCCTTAACCTGTGTACGTTTAACACCTCGGCACTACGTAGTCCAACGAGTAGGGCCTCATACTCCGCCACGTTATTCGACGCGCTGAGCCCAAGCTGAATAGCTTGTTCAAGGACAAGTCCCTCGGGGGAAAAGATCACCACCCCTGCACCAGATCCTTTATTGCATGCTGACCCGTCCACGTACATCTTCCACTCTTTAGGATCCTCCTCTGGGTAGGAACTCTTTGCTCGGCTAATACTTTCTCCACCCCTGTTCCTTTGCGCTCCAGCCTTGGCTTGTCCAAAGATGGCAGGGGTAAAAGCTGATGGCGAAAACTCTGCCACAAAATTTGCCAATACTTGGCCCTTAATCGCCGTCCTGGGCTGGTAGTTAATCTTGTACTGGCTTAATTCCATTGACCAAGTTGAGATCCTCCCCGAGAAGTCTGCTTTTCGAAGCAAGGATTTCAACGGGAATTTCGTATACATGATGATCGGGTGGCTCTTGAAGTAATGAGGCAGTTTCCTCGATGCCGTCAGCAGGGCCAGGACCAGCTTTTCCAACAGGAGGCATCTTGTCTCCGCACTTAACAATGTCTTGCTCACGTAGTAGATTGGGACTTGCTCAGCGTCCCTTACCCGTAGGAGCACCACGCTCACAGCGCAATCCGACGCCACCAAGTATAGCGTCAGTAGTTCCCTAGACTCGGGGGTTGACAACAACAGGGGAGAGGCCAAGTACTGCCTCAACTCCTGGAACGCCTGTTCGCAGTTTGCTCCCCATTCATACCCTCTCTCTTTTTTAACAATTGAAAGAATGGCCTGCATTTATCAGAGGACCGGCTTATAAATCGATTAAGTGCAGCCGCCATTCCCGTTAACTTCTAGACCTCTTTCGTAGTCCGAGGACTTGCCATATTCTGAATCGCAGAAATTTGATCTGGGTTCCCCTCAATGCCCCTTCTTGTCACCAAGTGCCCAAGGAACTTTCACGAGCTAACTCCAAACGTGCATTTTGATGCGTTGTTGCTTCAGCCTATACCTTCTTAGCACCTCAAAGGTTTCCTTCAGGTCCCTCACATGGTCCCCTTTCTCTTTACTTTTCACTACCGTATCATTGCTATAGACTTCCATGGTCTTGCCGAGCTGCTTTTTAAACATCTTAGTTGCGAGCCTCTGGTACATTGCCCCTACGTTCCTCAGACCAAATGGCATCACTTTATAATAGAACAGCCCTCGCGGCGTTATAAATGATGTCTTGTCTTGGTCGAGGCCGTACATAGCTATCTGATGGTATCCTCGGTATGCGTCGAGGAAACTCATCCTCTTGAATCCGGCGGTCGCATCTACCAGCGGTCAATCCTTGGCAGAGGGAAGCTATCCTTCGGGCATGCCTTGTTCAAACTCGTGAAGTCCACACAGACCCTCCACTTTTCGTTTTTTTTTTCCTTCACCATGACGGTGTCGGATAACCAATCCGGATAGTACACCTCCCAAATTGCGTTAGCCTCGAGGAGTCTCTCAACCTTCTCTATCACAGCCTTCGTATGCTGTATCGCGGACCTCCTTTTCTTTTGGACGACAGGAAAGGGATCCACGTTCAAGTGGTGACAGATTACTTCGGGGTCTACTCCTGGCATTTCTTGGGCCGTCCATGCAAACACATCTATGTGCTGCCTCAAGAACTCAACCAGCTCTTTTTCCTCCTGCGTGGCTGGGGTTTCACTGATAAGGAAGTACCTCTCTGGGTCATCCCCAAGTTGGACCTTCTTCAATCCCTCAACCACTACCACATTCTTGGTTGGATCTCCCTCAACATCTTCGAGTGTTGGCTAGTCCGAGACCTCTACCGATTTTACCAAATGCGCCTTTGGGGTTTTCTTCATGATCTGGACCAAGCATTGCTAGGCGGCCTTTTGGTTTCCTCGGATGCATTTGATGCCATCCGCTCTTAGATACTTTATCATCTGGTGGTAGGTTGAAGATATCGCCTTCATTCTGTGCAACCACGTCCTCCCAATGATTGCATTGTAAGAGGATGGCACATCTACCACTAGAAAATCTGTGGGCAGGATTATGGATCCTGCCCGCACATTCAAGGTTACCCTTCTGAGGGGCCATACCGCATCTGCGCTGAACCTAATTAGTGGCGTTATGAACTCCACGATCTTGGCTTGATCCAGCCCCATCTGCTTGAAAGCCTTGTAGTACAATAGTTCGGTGCAACTTCCCTGATCCACGAGGATCTTCTTGATGTCGTAGTGTCCCACACGTAGGGTAACGACCAACGCATCATTATGGGGGAGTTGTACTCCTTTCAAATCTTCATCTGTGAAGCTAATCACATCCTCTGGCCCTTCGTCCGACCGTGCTCTCTCTTTGCCGAGCTTCATCACATGACTATCATGCTCTGCTTGCATTCTCAAGATCCTAACTTCTTTTTGAGTGTAGGGAGTAGCTAGGCCATGTATCATCTGGATCACCCACTCCATGGCTGAACATAATCCAACTCCATGGCTGCCCCCCGGTTACCCGGAGCTTTCTCGATATATTCATCGTGGAGGCCCTCTGCGGCCTTTTCCTCCAAGAACCTCTTGTAAGACTCACAGTTCTCGGTCATGTGACTCCAGTCCTTGTGGTAATTGCACCACTCGCTAGTCTCCCTTCTGGATTTGAAGTCCCTGGTGTTTTATCTGTTGGCCACCTGAACCATGGGCGGTTTTGAAAAAGAATCCTATAAAGAGGGTCTTTAAAGACCGTATTTACAGTGAAGAATGATCTTGGATCTGGAGCAGGCTTGTTCTCCTTCTTCCGCTGGCCATAGTCTTTTTTCTTCTCATAAGGCTTCTGCTCAGGCTGGGTGGCCTTTTTCGTGCCCCCCTTTGTCTGCTCAGTTGGGCGCTTATCTTCTTCTCGTAAGATATCGTCCTTGGTGGCCCGAGTGTGCTACTCTATTTTTTCCATTAGCTTGGCCAGCGTATAAACCGGATACATCTTCAGGTGCTCTCGTAGTTTTCCTCCCAAGATCAAACTGGTCTTGAAAGTAGCCAGCGCGTACTCGCTGCAATTCTCGATCTCGTTAAATGCCTCCCAAAACGTCTTGGCATAAATTCTTAGTGACTCATTGGGCCCCAGTTTCATGGAGGATAGCACCTCAAAAGTTTTCAGGGTTGCTCAGTTTGTTAGAAATTGTCCAGTGAACCCCTCGGAAAGTTGTTTCCAACTTCTGATTGAGTTCGGTGCCAATTTGTGGAACCATTCCAAGGCCACCTTTCCCAAACTCGATGGGAACATCTTGCACATGATAGCATCATGTCTGTCGTGCATGAACATAGCCTTTCGGTGTTTGTAGTGCTGAATGTGAGCCACCGGGTTTGTTTCGTCTTGTATGGTACGAGCATACTGTGCTTCACCTTACTTGGGGGCCGTGCATCCTGCAGTCTCTTTGAGAGAGGAGAGGCCGTAAGTTTGCAAAAGGCTTTTCGTGCGGCGTCTCGAGCAGTTGCATCCCCCTCCTTGTGCCGCCCTGACCTGCGCTTCTCTTCTCTCTCCCAATTTGAGTCAGATCTTTCATATCTATCTCGATGATGCCTCCTCGATTGTTTTTCCTCCGAGGTTAGACTCCTTCCCCTCCTCTCGTGGGGAGAGTCCCTTCTACGCTTCCCTGGAGTTTGGTCCCTGCTCTTGTACTCCCTGACCTCTCCATGTTGGACCCTCGTTTCTTAAGTTTTCTGTATTTCTCGTTCACATCATCGTTGTCCCACACACTCAAGGAATGCTTGTCGAATTTCTCACACCTTTCTTCTTGAAAAGACGGAGATTTGTCTTTCTTGCTATCACCTGTTTTCTGGCTCCCCTCCCCTCTTCACCGGCCGGAAGCTCTAATGGGGGCTTTCTTGGATTATCCGTCTCTTTATCCTTCCCCTGCGTGAGCTTTTTCGGAGCTGGTGGCGGGATTTTATCCCCGCTTCCACCCAGGTTCAACTGCGGGGTCTTAGGATCCTGTTTCGTCATGGTCATGACCTCAAAGAGTTACTTCGTTTCCCACATACGGCACCAATTGTAAAGGGAAAAATACACTTTATATTGAACTACACTCTTTGAGATCTCAACGCACGTGACAGCCTCATCGAAACCCTTAAACTTGCAGCACAAAGACGGTGAGCGCACCTCTGCCTCTCGTCGGCAAAGGCCCTTTGATGCCAAATTCTATATTCGTACTAAACCCTAATTCGTAAGGAAGACGGTAAGTAAAATTATAGCTCAAAGCGTGCCTTTTCTCATTAGGTTTACCT
Source organism: Rhododendron molle (assembly GCA_025413875.1). Lineage (NCBI taxonomy): Eukaryota > Viridiplantae > Streptophyta > Magnoliopsida > Ericales > Ericaceae > Rhododendron > Rhododendron molle. The sequence goes on along the minus strand of CM046398.1, from coordinate 14,756,997 downwards.
CATACTTATAGATTTCGTATGACTTGCTCTCCAACTAGCCTCGTTGCCCTAGGTTTCCTATCCCGTATAGGAAACCCTAGTCCTTCCGGGACTCTTTCCTCCTATGAGCCAAAGTCCTACTTTCGTTAGGAAACTCCACCAATATGGAATTTGTTCCATATAGTAACTCTATCTCTGCCCTTCATGGCAGAATATATTATTCCCTTTATTCGCGGGACCCATCCTTATCATGCAAGGAACTCATTCCAGAACATTCTGGACCAATCCAGCCGCCCATCTCGTTGGTCGGCTTAGCTCAGCCATTACTACGTGCTCGTGCCCTTTGCTTGGCAATCATGTTGAGCACCTTTGCTCATTATCGTCCATTAATAACCTTGCTCAGCCTTACGCACCCTCATGTGGTGTTGCCGTGCTGCTACGTACACTATCTCGGATGCTCCTTCCGTGGTGCTCCCGTGCTTACCATGTGGTCGGCTTCTATCCTCTGTGGTGCTCCCCTACGTGGTATCCTGCTCTACACGTGCTCTAGTGTATTTTTCCTAGTCCGGGGAAAACCCTACTACAGGTGCTTTGGCTTAAAGGACAAAATCCAGGACCTTTGTGATCAGGGCCTTCTGGAATTCATAGGGGAAGCTGATATGAGCCCAACGTAACTCAGAATCCTCCCCCCATGCATGGGAGAGCCAACAATGCAGTTCCATCCACCAATTGGATCAACAACAAAAGCAGAAAGTTTGATCCGTCCTTGTTAATTACTCTGCCTGGAACCAGGGTCTTCGGAAAAGAGAATGATGCTATGCCTGTCTGCATGACATCTCTGCATCCCGGGTAGTCTCGTCTCACTTTCACGCCTTTCCCTCTTTTCGCCAGGGCTTCATTATCAATCAGTAGCAAGTTGACTTCATCCCCGGCCTTCTAACTTTCTAACCGATTAGATTGAGCTAGCCTTATTGTTTTCTTTTCTGACTATCTACCTGGAATTGAAGACGAAGATGATATGTCTGCATTTTAGAACTACTTCAACTAACGCATTCTCCAAAGGGGGCTTCCGTTAGCAGTGGCCTGCTTTCTTTAGATTGCTGGCAGACCATTCCTCTCCTTAGCCTACTGATTAGGGCTGGCCTCCTCAAATGTTAAGTTGAGTTTGCTCTCGCATCCTTCAGAACCTAATGGTTTCATCACTTTAGTCAAAATAGCAACCCAATAGACAAGACCGAAACTATTTCTCTTCGCTTTTCGTTCCAAAAACTTATGGTCATTTGCCTCAGAACCAGATTGCCTTTTCTAGACATGCTTCACTCCTCTCTTTTCTTCAATTTGGTAGCTGCGCGAACGAGTAACTGACACCCCTGTGCCACCTATCAGTTATTGATCCCGATCCCTTCTGACAGAGTGTATTGACCGATTCCCTTACTGAATGGGAAATTGCATTCTCTTTCTTCTTTGATCCTGCCCTTCAAAAGCTTCTTTTATCCAAGTAGCTTGACTCTCTTTCATTAAATAGTTTGATTCCCCTTTATGTCTGCCATGCCTTTTCTTTCCCAGCAATCAATGAAATTCTGATGAATCTCATAGAGAGAGGAATAATGGTCGTGAAAAAAAAAAAATTGATCGAAAATTGCCATATTGCTTCCGATGCAAGGTGTAACATGACATGTGAGGTTCCCATGTAACACCTATGAGTGCAATAATGCAATTGCTCAAATTGTTTCCTTCTTTACAGACATTTATCGATGAGCTCAATGAGTGTTGAAATATTCTTCTCAGTGTTATTTTTAATGTTCTGCATTTTAAACTATGCTTCCTACCTTCTCATCTCATACTTTTTACGCACAACCCTGGTAATTGGGGGGAAAAAAATTTCAATATTTTTATTGTACTTCACAGCATTTCTTATGTTTGGTTTCATTGGTGTAGGGATTTGTCACTGATAATGAGAGGGCTTTAGAGGAACTTTTTGGGGATGAGGAGAGTACTCGCAAAGGTCATGCATGTTTGAATGAAATGGCCACTCGGATTTCTACAGTTTTTGCTTCGTTACGGGTATGTAATGCAAGATGCTTAACTTTATACCCATGTTGTATTGTACATTTTGTAAGTGTGCATGAGCCTGGTGTTTTTCAGGAATTTCCTTTCGTACGCTATCGTGCAGCCAAATCCCTTGATATGAACACAATGACAACATTTCGTGATCTAATCCCCACAAAGCTTGCTGCTGGTGTTTGGAATTGTCTTGCGAGATACAAAGCTAACCTCCCTAACTTCCCCCAGACAGAGACGTGCGAATTGCTTATTGTTGATAGATCTATAGATCAGGTTCTTGGATGCATGTTTTGGTTCAGATGTGCTTATTATCTTGTCTACTCTTATCGGCTTACCATGCTTATTTTTCTTACTTAGATTGCTCCTGTGATACATGAATGGACATATGATGCCATGTGCCATGATTTATTAAATATGGAGGGAAATAAATATGTGCATGAGGTAAGTACTTTTCTTAATCCCTTTTGCTTTCATGTTGCGTCCCCTTCGTTGTATGATGTATCACAGCAAGGCAATTGTACTTCTTAGGCCCCAGGCAAAGTTGCTGGTGTACCCGAGAAAAAAGACGTCCTTTTGGAGGACCATGATCCTATCTGGCTAGAGCTTCGGCATGCACATATTGCAGATGTATGTGTAACTTAATTTATTTGTTCCATCTGAGTATATATATCAGGGATGTTCTTTGAACATTGTCTGCCTTGCCAGGCTAGTGAACGGCTACACGAGAAGATGACAAGCTTCGTATCGAAGAATAAAGCTGCGCAAGTTCACCATGGTTCTAGGTGAGTTTATACTTTGTTATGTTGAGATCGTATTATTCGCCAGATAGTATATTATTTTATGTTTATTACAAACTACTTCGCCGAAAACCAAGTTTTGAGAAAAATGAGCAAGCATAAAGCCATTTTATGCCTCATAACTTTAAGTCTCAAATATGTGGCAATCAATCACAATAAAGATACTCTCTCCTTCCCTTTTTTAGAGTCCTCCAGTATTCTATTTTAGGCTATCCCTTAATAAGTGTTCATTTTCTAAAGTTAGTCGGTAAAAGTTGGTACATTTTCTATTTTGCCCCTAAAAGTAGATTGCATTTGGAAAAATTAGTGAGTAAAAGTGTATTTATGATGTCTCCATAGAGGGTAAGTAGGGAAAGTGGAGGTAAAAGTTGATGTGAAAGGTGTAATGATAATGTCTCCATAATAAGTTAGAATTACGAAGCTCGACACTTAAAAATGGACGGAGGGAGTAACATAATAAACCTACCAAAAAAAAAACATCAAAGTTGCTAAATTGAAGCGAGGTTTATAATGCAGCCCCTGGACTTAAGGGGTGTGTCTGGACTCTAGTGGGGGTGTTGGGGTTGGGTAGGGTAATTGGTTAAGATTTTTAGAACAAGTTTGAAAATGAATTAGACTTTATTCTGAGGATAATTATCTAATGTCAGAATTTCATTACTATTTCCATGGTAGTAATATAGGGTTTAGCCTCGGGGAAAAAGAATAAAAATTTTGTGGTTAGCCTATAAACACTAGGCTTTTTGTTATTGATAGGTACCTTTTATATGGAGAATAAAATTGAGTTCAGAACTGATTGCCTTCGAAGTTGTTGTTTTCCTTTTGTTACTTCTTTTCTCTATAATTGCTTTGATACAACCTTGCCCAGTGTCCATTGTTGGGGGTCTCCATATCAGGTTAATAAGGTTGAAGCAGAGCAAGAAGAGAACTTGCTAAAAGAAAAATATGTCTGGTTTAAATATTTCTTAAATGATTAAGAGAGGCGGTGGCACATACAAGTAAGTTATTTAGATGAATACCCTAACCTCCCAAATTTCGCCAGCAGGCCCAACACCTGCATACAACTGTTACCACCGTATCAAGTCCACATGAGCTTTGAACACCCTGCAATAGCCTTTGGTTCTATAGTGAGACCACCTACATATTGAATACCTAGCCATAGACTTTTGGTTCAAATGGGAGCCTCTGGCACATGATATTTCCTTCTTCTTAGTCTCTCTCTTTGTACACTTGTCTTCAATGTTGTGAAAACTGGACCGGTGAGCGAACCGGAGATGAGTCCGGGTTGATGGGTCACCAGTTCAACCCGTTGGGTCAATCAAACCCTGACGTCATTATTACGTAAATTTGTAAATTTTTATAATTAACTAGAAAATTTTTACAGCTGGCAATTTAAAATGAAAAATATATGTAAATTGACCAGTTTGAATCATCAATCCCGGTCTGGTTTGATGATTCAATCACTGGGTTTGGCCGATTTTTGCAAAATAGACCAGTTCAGTGGCTAATACAATTTTGGGTGGTTGACCCAGAACATGCATCTGTCTACGGTTTAATCGGTCTGTCCCGTCCTGTTTTTAAAACATTGCTTATATTATTTACCATCACCTTCTCATTATTTTTGCTTTGTATTCACTTGTTTTCATTTTTTTCTCCCAACGCGTCTTCTTATCCATGTTCGAGAGTCTCAATTGGGTGCTTATTCTGAAGAACTCGACTATGGGTACCGACCTATAGTATACAGATTGTGTACACGTGAGTGAGTGGGCCCACTTAGAACCCCACACAATTGATCTGAGCCATTAATTAGTTCTAAAATATATTTTTTTAGTTGCCCTTGAAAAAATCACCTCAATCGAACAAAGGTAGTACGTGATCCAACCTTCCTATTTTTTATTCATAATTCAGGATCTTGAATTCTGAATGGATTTTGAAGAAAAGTTAAGACGATTGGATCAAGCACTTACAGTTGTCTAATTACGCTGATTTTTTCAAGGATCCTGAATTCTGAATGAATTTTGAAGAAAAGTTAGACAATTAGATCAAGCACTTATAGGTATCTGATTATGCTGATTTTTCGTAGGGCGAATCGAAAAATTATTTTGAGAGTAATGAATAGTTCGGATAATTTGTGTGGGGCCCTAGAGTGGGCTCCTCACACCAATCTATACACAATCACTACACTCTGGGTTGGTATCCATAGTATTTTTGCATTCTAAATATTTTTCTAACTTTTGGGCCAACTTTTACTTCTTAATAGTCTTTTTCGTACTCGCTCTATCTCAGATTGTCTGCTCGTTTTTTATGAATTTTCAGATGTTAACTTTTAGTTTTTTTATTTTTTGTTCTCCAATTTCTCTCTTGCTCGCACTGAGTATTCTCAAAAATAGGTTCTTTTGTTTTGTATAAAAACTTTTAAATATTTTAGAATGAAATATTTAAATTTTGCTATGCAATTATATATATTATTTCATTAAATGAACATACGCTATGGGGCGAAAGGGAAGGAAGAACCTTTGTGGAGTCGCCACTGATGATTATTGTGGATGATGGAGATAATTTGTTGCAGTATTCAGCAAGTTGAAATGAAGAAAATGAATTTTGTGGCATTTCTTATCTTTAGTATAGTGGCACAACATATCTAACGTCGAGTGTCTTTTGTCTAGAGATGGTGGTGAATTATCCACTCGTGATCTGCAAAAGATGGTTCAAGCATTGCCACAATACAGTGAACAAATTGACAAACTCTCTCTCCATGTAGATGTGAGTCCTTATAAGCATCACTTTTTGCCCTCTTGTTTCAGTTTTGGAAGAAATCAACTTTTTCCCTTTAAGTGCTCTAAATATATGACATGTTTGATAGCTAGTGACTTATTCCTCTCATGTTCATATAATGTACCATTGGAAATTAAGACGACGTTGGATTTGATTTTTCTGATCCATATATCTATATTCCCATACAAGTCACGTTACATTTGTCCTTTTAGGCTTAATGAATACAAAGCATTATTACTCATGGTTCAGCTCTTCATCTTTTCTTTAACATTAATAAGCATGGATATGACTTGTGAGACTGCTGATTTCTGCAATGCAAATTCACTCTCAATTTTACCAGCAGCTATTATGTATTTAGGTTGCTTGTAGTCATGCTGCTACCCCTAATAGTGGGGTTGCAGGTTTTTAGTCTCGGCTGGGACACTAGCCACGAGTAAGTCATGACTTCCTGAACTTTTATTGTCATCAAGGTGGCAGCCACTATCCTTCAGTCTTCCTTTCCGTCAGGTGATAATCTGGTTTTTGTAGTTTTACTTGTACATGTCCCAGAGCCTGCAACTTTACTAATTTCTTCATTTGCTGCATACGCTCCAGCATTTATGCAGAAAATACATTTTACTTAAGCTTCATTGAACAACAACATTTAACTTAAGCTTTATAGAACACTCAAGTGTCGCCCCTTATCTATTCCTTTCTACTCCCAGAAATAACGTTATGGAAAACCCACCGCTTTTTGAGAAAGTGCTGCTCCCATCAGCTTTCGAGTAGATAAAGAAGTTCAGGCTAATGACATCAGCTATTGGCTAGGGTTGGTTATCTTTCGTATAAGGCTCCTGCTGATAGATTAAAACAGGACCTCTTGCAATAATAAATTAAGACAGTGTTGCCCATAAACCATGTAAAATTGGTTCAGGGCTAACATCAGCTTTCCCATTTACTTCTCATTTCCCTTTCGTATCATTTCATCTGAAAATTAGAATCTTTTCCTGTATTTTTATGCTAATAACCCATGGAGATTGAGGTAGACTTGGCATCAAATTATTTGACGATTGTCAATAACGTATTTCATTTTTAGAGGTTCCTGTTTTAGGAGATGCTTTGTGCTTTGTGCCTACAAGGGGATACCCCAGGAGGAACAATAAGAACAAATGACATAAAATTGGCCAAATGGCTACAATATGAGTCTAGTACCAAGCTATCCTATTGTTTCCTAGCCATCTAGCAAGAGGAGAAGACAACAAAAGGAAATTGACGGAATTTTACATAGATAAGAGCCTCTCCATTCATAGTTGCACAGCACGGCTTTGATAGAATGAATTCAGAGTCCAACTGATTAGGCCGTTTGATAACAGTGCTTGAACCGTGGGCTTGAAAGGCCTATTGAATGGATTGGGGTTGGCAAGTGTGGGCCCCAATAAACATGGGACAACACCAAATGATAATGTTTGCAGCCCAGTTCCATAATGTACCTGTGTGTATTGGCAACCAATTGAATACTAGCAGTCCATGGAGTCAACTGGCCACATTTAGGATGAAACTAGAATTACAGCTAGGCACTTGACCCAATACCAACACCAGAAGTAAGTGGGTCCATACAAAACCAACAGCCACATGGCCTCCCAATAGCTCAGCAAAGCGGAATAACGGGAAACCAAACATACAAATATATTCCTAGGGACATCCCCCCCAAGGATAGGCAATAAAGATAATAAAGATAATTAAGTATGAGTACAACTCATTGGAAACAGCCCATTGTGCGAATAAAACAAGAATATTACACCAATTTAACAACAGAATAAATGATGTTCATCCACCATCCCTTACGTGATCTTTTGTTTAGTTTTTTTGTCGAACTTTTTTTGATCAATCATTTGTCTTGACGAAAGGAATGAGAAAAGTAAAAAATATCAACCGAATGTACAAAAAAAAAGTTAAAATAAGAAGACACTAAAGTTTTGTTTAGTTTTTCATCAAATTTTTTGAGACCAATCACTTGTTTCGACAAGAAGACTGAGATAAGTACAAAAATGTGGACAAAACATGGGAAAAAAAAAATCAGATAAGACCAGACTAAAGACCATAAAGATATTTGTATCAATCTTTTTTTTGGCTTTAGCGAATTTTTTTTTTCTTTAGTCATGATTTTTAATTTTTAGACTACTCTCGTCCATGCCAATGAAACTTGCAAGTACTACCAATTAACCAGGGGAAGATGTGCACTTAAAAATGGGAGGAAAAGAAAAATTGCTCAAGAAAAACAAATAGCCAACCTCATGAAGCATCGCAGCCCAGCGATCAAAATCTTTAATACCAATTAAGGAGCGATTTCTGATGGAGACCAGCACATTCCTCAGTTCAGAGATGGAGGACAAACCCGTAAGATCCAAATAATAGATGTCAAATTCAAGACGGTTCGCCATGGCAGCGATTAAGCTCGATCCATCAGTACCAGGAGAGTCGTACAACAAGTAAACCCTCTTCCAATCCTTGCCTGCCTTCTTGTAAAAATCTTCTTTATCCCTCAAAAATCTCAACAAGTCAGAAATTATGCCCTTATTATTGTCCGGGTCCATTCCCAACTCCCTGAACGTCGTGGGCTGTTCGAGTTCCATTGAATGTAAACAACCCCTTTCCCGTGGGGTGTAGACCGAATTTTGTGTCGTTGAATCATCTAAACTAACTGCACTCTTAGTTAAGCACTTTCCGTTCAATTCTTAGTTAAGCACGTTCCGTTCAATCCCTCTCCCATATCTTTCTTTTTTCTCCAAATTAGACTCCCCCACAGTCTCTTTATCGTCGCCGGCTGCAAGGGGTTTCTGTGAAGGGTTCCTAACGTCCACGCCTTTCCAATAGTTCCCTGTGATCTTCTCTTACGCTCATGCGACACCAATGCAATCTCAAGGCTCTTCACTCCTTCAGCCATTGCAGGCCTTTCCTTTGGTTGATAATGTAAACACTTGTTGGCAAGTTTGGCAAAGTACTTAAGACTGTCGGGTGTTGTGTCTCCCTTCAGAGAGGAATCAATGATTCCGTCAAGCTTTCCCTTTTTGATGCGCCCCGGCTCATATACTAGTTTTGGAGGTTATATTTAACCAATGTGGGACAAGCTCTAACATTCTTCTATGCCTCGCAAGAGCTTGTTGTTTTCACTTTTTCCATTCCAAACTCTGCTGTTGATTATTTACAGATTTGTTCTCAATTTTGGCCTTTACGTACTATAAACAATAATACCCAATTGTTCTTAATCATCAGCACTGAAATTGTCCTTAATCATCTGCTCTGATGCTTCAATTTCTGTTTACTCAGAAGAAAGGTAGAATGCTTTCTCTTTTTTTTTTTTTTTTTATCTGCTTAATTAAATGCATGACTCTTGAATGTATATTATAATGAAAATATATTCTTTTGTTGGAAGAAATTCTGGGCGTCATGGCTTCCGGCTAATATCACTTATGGGTGTAGATTGCTGGAAAAATCAATAGAATTATCAAGGATATGGGACTCAAAGAACTTGGGCAGCTAGAGCAGGACCTCGTTTTCGGAGATGCCGGAACTAAGGATGTAATCAACTTTTTGAGAACGAAACTGGTTAGAACTTGTAGTTACTAATAACATATTCCTTGGAAGCTTGTATATAGGTGTTTAAATGGGTTACCTCTATGAATGCAGGATGTAACACGTGAAAATAAGTTGCGCCTGTTGATGATTTATGCAGCATGTTATCCTGAAAAGTTCGAGAGCGACAAAATCACAAAATTAATGGAGGTAGGCTCCTTTGTCGTTTTCCTGTTCCTTTGACGTAATCTACTTGTAATTTCCCTTCTTGATTGCCGTTAATCTAAGTGTCTTACTAAAATGACTTTGGGTCGAATACATAAACACAACTCAGCCATAACACCCAATTTGGAGTAGATAACAATATTTCTCTTCTTTCTGTCTCTCTCCCCTTTTTTTGGGGGAAAGCCCATGTACCATGTATTTTTCCACAGATTTACCATCCCTTTTAATCATCTCTTGCTGAATTATATGTTTTTTCTCTTCTTAGCATCAGGAACCGTTGAAACTGTGGTTTTGAGAGTTTGATACACCTTCGCAAAGCACAATAAATGCATGTTGACAATATTTTTGTTTCCATTGTAGAATGAGATAGGGTTCTGCACAATAAGGATTAAGAGATGCCAAGAATAGGTCTTTTTAGCATATGGGATTGCTGCAGCATATGTATGAAAATAGTGCTGTTCTGATCAAACTTCTCAAGACATTATATCATTAGAGTTGGTCTATATTTTGCTAAAACACATTTGTTCCTGCATGTGAAATTTTATTGTATTGGGGTCTCTCTGATGGTCCAAAAAGAAAAAAACTAAAGTAGTTGTCGCTCTATATGGCAATGTAATTGTCGAAAGTAAATATTTGCCCATGTAAGTGCCAAAACTTTCCAATAATTGTCGAAAGTAAATATTTGCCCATGTAAGTGCCAAAACTTTCCAATTTGAAGGTGTGAATCTCTGCTGCGAATTTTACATGAAGTAAGAATAGTTAAGTACCCTTTTGTGCATTTTTACTTTTTCTGCAGCTTTTGAAAACTGTGAACCTCTTCTATACATTAATAGAAGTTTAATTAACAGGATAGCTATTGTATATATTTTGGCTTCTCGCTGCGCTGCTTACTATCAGTTTCCAAAAGGCAACTCATTGCAAAATTCTGTTTTTTGGACAGAACAAGAAACCAATTATTTTCGATTGTGCTACTTTGTGAGTCTTTTCAGTGGGAATGTGCATAGAGCAGAATATCAAGACAATCTCAGCTTGAATTCTTTATTATAAAGGGCAGGTAAAGCCCGAAGGCTGCTATCCCAATAGGCCAGCGGGCGGAACGAGGAGAGGGTCTCCTTTGGAAGCATTCACCGTTAACCAAAGCGTCACTCCTTCCTTTTGATTATGTCGTGACGCTGACTGAATCCAATTTTTCTTTCAGTTAGCAAGATTACCCCCTGAGGATATGAATGCTGTGAATAATATGAGATTGCTTGAGGGATCATCAGATACCAAGAAAAACTCAATTGGAGCTTTTTCTCTGAAATTTGATGTTCATAAGGTAAATGTGATATTTTTCTTCAATTCTTTCCTTGCCCAATACATACTACTTATATTATCATACTTATCCTCCCCTTCTTTTCCTTTTTGACTTAAGAAGAAGCATGCTGCTAGAAAAGATCGTACTGGTGAAGAAGTGATGTGGCAGCTTTCGCGATTTTACCCAATGATAGAGGTACGATTCCAGGTTAAATTTTTTCCATTTTTATATTGCACAGAAGCTTCTAGAGAAGAGCCACATCCATAGCTGATGTCTTTTATTTCTAGGATATCTTTATGTTACTCAAGAAATAAGCATGGTCGTGCCCTGGTTTTTTTGTTCTGGAACGCTTCCAATATTTCTCAGATAGTCTGGGTACATATCGAATGCTCATTTGATGTTCAGGTGGTGCCTTGCTGATACCAGGGGTTCAGGATGAACACAAGAAATACCAGTGGTTGTATCTACTAGCTGTACTTGTACAGAGACAAAGTAATGCAATGATAATAAGTTGAACTAGTGGGGGTTCTGGTTGGATGCAATATAACATCATCACAGTTTCCTAGGGGTTTTATCATCTCAACGTTTATACAAGAGGAACTGGTTGTTGGACTAAAGTTCCTGTCATCTTTCAGGAACTTGTTGAAAAACTTAGCAAGGGTGAGCTACCGAAGAATGACTACCCATGTATGAATGACCCAAGTCCAACTTTCCATGGATCTTCTGGGGCTGCATCAAATCCCACTAATCCAACTTCTGCTCCCCATTCAATGAGACAAAGACGGGCAACATGGGCCCGGCCTCGGGCCTCTGACGATGGATACTCGAGGTATGCTTGTGACTGTTCCTGCATTTGGTTTCATTAGTTTTTCAAATTCAGAAATTGCATTCATAGGGGATGTGAAACTCCCTTGTTTTTTTAATTTGTAAGCACCGCAAAAGGTAAACATCATTTGTTTGTCAAGATCTGGGGAGGCGGACCGTATTTTGGTATGAACTGGGCAGGCGAACTCTTTTTCTTTTTCTTTTTTTCCCCCTGTAAGCTCTGAGTAGACGAAACGAACAATATGACTGGCTTGTTTATTTGCGATCAATATCTCGCATATTCATCTCAACGTCTTTCCTAATGTTTCCCCCATTTCTGCAGCATCTCTCTTTTTCTCTTGCGGCAGAAAAAGAGAAAATTATGAGCAGACTGACTAATCACAAGGAGGTGGGTCCCACAGTGCTCACCCCTTGTGAGCCTAGTGTCCTATTCTGTGACATAGGAGGGCTCCCAGAAAAGAGCTGTCATTGGTTTCTCCTTTTGGTATCACTCTTCCTATTCCAATTTCATTGCGGAATCTCATTTTTTTTACTTGCCTGTTTGTAGTGATTCAATTCTGAGGCATGCATCTAGCGATTTCAAGAAGCTGGGCCAACGAATTTTTGTATTTATTGTTGGCGGAGCTACTCGATCTGAGGTACATATAATTTTGTCCCTAAAGATCAAGACTGCTGCTACTTCTGGCATCCATTTTTGACATTGTTCTCATAAAGTTTACTTCTTTTCAGCTACGGATTTGTCACAAGCTTACAGCAAAACTCAAGAGGGAAATTGTGTTAGGGTCATCTAGTCTTGATGATCCTCCACAGTTTATTACGGTATATTGCTTCTTTGTTTATTTAGATGGCCTTGAGCGCTATTTGACTTGTTTGGTACTTCGTCATGAGAGGTTCACAAATAGATTAACAAAGGCTCCGTCTTTTAATTTTCAAGTCGATTGATGGGTACTATTAATACAGATATCTTTTTTTCTAAACTTGCTGAACAAGAGGTCAACTTGACGAGTGTTTCAAGGGTTAAAAGGTGTCAGATGGGTCGTACCATGCTAGCTTGACCCATTTATTAATCGTGTCGTGCCTTGTTAGAATACTAAGGCCTAGCCGGGGCTATGGGCACCCCACAATCCCTGTCCGTGTCATGCCGTATTGTGGCAATTTTTGGGCATTGCCATGCTTGTGTGTGTGCCCGTGCCCATGGACATGCCTCATGGGACCTTGTAAAGTAAACAATGATTTTTGGTATATTTCTCGAGAGTTTAAAACCAAGAATTATCAACTTGTACTTGAAATGACACAATTTACTTGGAATATCATTTTCTTTATTTAGAATATTATGCTTGTCGAATGAATTCCCATTGATTTATTCTTCTCCCATTGGAGGACAATTCATAATACAAGCTACCTATCAACTAAGGAAACAAAATATTGAAATAGGAAAATACACATAAATCAAATATATAGATTCCTAAACTACCTACCTAAATATATTCTCCTTCCCAATTTAAAGGTATACAGCCAACACTCCCCCTCAAGCTGGAGAGTATATATCATGTACACCCAGCTTGCAACAAATACAATCAATGGTAGCTTTGGGAAGAGCTTTGGTGAAAACCCTGCGAGGTGAGACCTCAAAGGAACGAACGGAGTAATAATCTCCTTAGACTCCACTTTTGACCAAATGAAGTGAGTCAACCTCGATGTGTTTGGTTCGCTCATGAATTAACTGGCCACACTAACTGTATAGGAGATATCAGGTCGAGTAATAGTGAGGTAGATAAGTCTACCTATAAGTCTCCGATAAGCTTCAGGGTCGACAATCAACTCACCATCGTCGGTAATTAACTTTAAATTAGTATCCGTAGGAGTGGCGACAGGCTTAGAACCAAGATAACCTGTATCTTTCAAAAGATAAAGAGTATACTTCCTTTTGAGACAGGCTGATGCCTGCTTTGGATCGAGCAACGTCAATACCAAGAAGTTACCCAAGTTTGCCCAGATCTTTAGTAAGGAAACTAGAGCAGAGGTGATGAATCAAGCTTTGAATTCCAATATTATCACTGCCAGTGATGACAATATCTTCCATATAAACAACGAGAATCACAATCCCACCATGAGTCCTCTTAAAAAACATTGAGTGATCAGCTTTACTCCAAATCATGTCATGAGAAACAACAGAATTGCTGAACTTATCAAACCAAGCACGAGGAGACTGTTTGAGTCCATTTAAACAGCCTCAGACACTCTCCCCCTTGGACTCAAACCTAGGTGGTTTGAGCCATGTAAACAGCCTCAGACAAGTCCCCATGCAAAAATGCATTCTTGACATCAAGTTGATGGAGTGGCCAATCAAGATTAGCATCAAGTTGATGCATTCTCGAGAGTTTAAAATGAAAAATTATCAACTTGTCCTTGAAATAACACAATTTACTTGGAATACCATTTACTTAGAATATTATGCTTGTCAAACAAATTCTCATTGATTTATTCTTCTCCCGTTGGAGGACAATTTGTAATACAAGCTACCTATCAACTAAGGAAACAAAATAGGGAAATACACATAAATCAAATTTACTGATTCCTAAACTAGCTACCTAAATATATTCTCCTTCCTGATTTAATTTTTTTTACAGCCAACAATGCTTTTGAACTTTTGCTTTACCACTTTATGAATTACGGAAGTTGAATCATACGCATTTGATTATAAAAGATTAAAGAGAGTTAACAGTCCGATGCTATCCCAATTATTAAATTGATTTTGTAGAAAAAGTATCGTTTTCAAAATTATTTTACAAGAAAACATTTGACATCGTGAAATATTTTACGTTGAAACAAACAGAGCCTTAAATTCAATGAATTGAATCTCATTTGTACATAAATGAAAAAGTATGTCCATGCTTAGCTTTATCGTGCTGCGTGCCCAAAACGATGGCTCAGCCCAGCCAACTTGTAGCGTCTATGTTATGCCGTGCTGCCCATACCATGTTTGTGGTACTTGTTCTGGCACCTCTTAAGGGGTTTTGTGACATGCTTATTATGTAATTTTGCAAAACAATTTCTGAAGGACCCCATCTAGTTTCTTTTATGTTTTTATTATGTTGCTATTTTCATTCTTTCAGCTTTGCTTTGTCATTATTTAATAGAACCGATTCGCAGAAGCAGAGGGATGAAAATGGAGAAAAATAGTAGGAATACCGCTAGTTCTCATACTTGAAGTAATGGCTTTCTAGCCTTATGTTACAACAAAATTGTACGAGGAAAGGGTTTGTTAGTTCTGTATAAATGCACCATCCCCAAAAAGGAAAATTATAGAGTTGGTGTCGTTGGATAGGGGGATGTTCTTTATAGTTGTAGGAAGACAATCATTCTGAAGATTGCATTTTGGCTGCGATGTAAACAGAACCTCTGTGAGTGCAACTGTACATCAATTTGTTCAGCCAAGAGTATAATTTACTATTGATAACCGAAGGGAAAGTAGTAATTAAGTGAAGTCCCAAGCTTCGGATCCGTGTGAGCGACTTTAATGTTAGACAAATGTTATTTTGATAGACACATAATTTACAGATACTGCTTCATGGTAATATCCTAGTAAATATATTTTCAGGTGCTATGTATTGCAATTTACATTCAAATGATTTTGAACTTGCAGAAATTGAAGTTAATGACGGCGGATGAATTGTCACTGGATGATCTTCAGATTTAACGACATTGGTGTAGAACTCAAAGCTGGATACAGCATTTTCTCTCTTGATTCCATTTTTAGCTGTGAATCGAATATCATGTACTTTAGTATGTATGATACGAACATTAAATTATTATTATTATTTTTTCTCTTTATCCCCATTTTTCTTGATTTTGCTGATTGGCTCATGCCTTCTGTCCTCTATTGTAATTGTTTAGTATGGCATTGCTTATTCTTGTTTTCTGTATTCCTGGTTGTTCTGACAAGCTCTATGGCGTGTATACTTCCTGAATTTAAGCAAAAGGCTGGTTGAAAATACAAATTACCCATTATTCTCTTGGGATATAACTGGTAATAATGCAGCTTAGTATTTGTCATAATTTACCATCTGTAGGGTTGGTAGATATACCAACACAGGCATTTTTCTATAGTTTACTTTCTGACAAACAAAAAGTTTACTTCCAACACCTTTTGAAATCTATAAGGGCTTTGAAACAGTTCGAGTTGCCATATCGCAAAAGTTAAAGAAAATGTAAATTGCGTCGCTCCCCTGGTATCGAAACATAGTGACTCCAGCCAACACCTGATTTTACAGATCGTATTTCAGGTGCATATAATAGGCTTAATGTAACGTTCTAGGTGTAGCAGAGTAGGAAGGACGCTTAAGAGCTTCACTCTCCAAAGAGAACTCTCCTTTTTCTTTCATTTTCTCCTCAGCAGCTGCCCTTTCTGATTTTCCCCTCCTCCCAATCGACTTCCCCCATCTCTTTCCTCCCATGTTCTCTCCTACGCTTCTACCTCAATGAATGTGAGATGGTTAAGATTCTCTCCTTAGGGAGAGTAGATCTCCCATTTTCTCCTCCATTTTTGAACTCAAAAGCTAGATCTATGGAGGAACTGGATCTGGGCCATGAGTGGTTCGGCAGCGATGGAGGTGGCGGGTTCAGCCCTTCAGTCTGCGGCGGCCCGAGCTCAAGTTGGTGCGGTGGGTCATCTCAAGAGTTGCTATTCCCATACCTTGCCTCTCCCTTTGGTCGCTCCACCCACCTTCACGAGTGTGATGACTTTTGATTCCATGCGACTTCTTGTTTTTTTTGTTTTGTTTTATTTTGTTGCTTTAGTTTGTTGTTTCTTATATTTCCAGATGAATAGTGTTCGTTTTTATTGTACTGTTTTCTTAAATATATACTCCCTCCGTTCCAAATTGGATGACAATTTTTGAAATTTGTGTCATTTTTCATTGCTTATATCTTTCAATCTATAATGTTTTTTACGAATTTGAAAACTTTGTATAATAGAACTAATTAAGAACTATCAAACAAGATCCATATTGAATATTTTTTTAGATTCATATTGAAAGATATAAGGAATTGAAATTGGCACATATATCAAAAATTGTCATCCAATTTGGGACGGAGGGAGTATATACTAGTAAGTGTGCACGTGCCTTGCACGTGAAATTCTTCAAATTCAAATCTCAAATGACATCGGCAAGTATGCAACTATCATTTCTATGATTTAGAGAATGAGAATTTGACAGCTAATTGTCATTTAATATCATTCCAAAGCTGCTAAGTGATTGGACTACTATTGCTATAGGACAGTTTTTTGCAAAGCTTTGCTATCCACAATCATATGCCTATTTCTAAACAAAGATGTTTCCAACATAGCATCTGAGCCTATTAGTACTTGTATGTGGTCAAGGATTATGTTTGAATGAACAAATGTAAGTAAAATCCAGCTTATGTTTTCACATGGTAGTAGAACCTAAAATTTCACAACAAATGCTAAATATGGTAATCTATTTTTCGCAACAAGTGCTAAATATAGGAAAGACCTAAAGGAAAAATAAACCAAAGCAAATAAATGAATAACACAATCTTGCATGATCAATCATTTTCAACTACCTTGACAAGGAACATCATCTTCTTATCAACCCAAAAAAGAAGAAGAAAGAAACTTCTTCTGCATGTTACAAGGAAACTGAGGACTTGTTACAGTTGCACCAATAGCTTGTCTAAGAGTGAAGACTATGGACCAACTTCACTGAGAATTCAAAATTGATTTAACATCTTATAGATAAGCAACGATCAATTGTGAGTGGACTAAACACCGCCCAAGTAGATTTGTTTAACAGTTGAGCATCAACCTAAAATTTAAAACATTCCAAGATGTTACTTCCATCCAAAGTCATGATTCTAGCTGGTTCAGCTTCATCAGCAGGGGAAACAGAGTATCCAATGTATGCTTTAGCCCAATCACTTGCCCTAGAATGATCCATCCACAAAACATCAGAAGCAATATAGTTAGAAAAGACAGCATTCAAGCTAAGAAACACAACCATTACCAACTGGTGACATTATGTGAGATTTAAACCTTAACAATTAGAATCGCCACCTTTAGGAAGTAATACAATAAATTTCCAGCAAAAACAGATGCCTGAAATTGATCGACTAACAAAATTTGTAGAATTAGTAAGTCCTTGTTCTTGATTGAAGCATTTCAAAGATTGTTATCTTTAAACTTTATAACAGAATATTTTGTTTAATAAATTTTGTTATTGCACCCGTTGGAAGAAAGTACACTCAAAGTGATCAAATGTAGCTATGTAGCACGAACTCTTCGTCAGAGTCCATGACCCAGTGTTAGACACTTTCCGCAGTATCCTTATTTTTCTTTACGTTTTTGTTTGGGCACTCTGGGGACAATCAAAAAAATGCTCCGAACACTCTCACGACAATCACAAAAATTGTATTATTGTTCGCAGTAGTGTTAAGAGGCAATAGTTAAGGCCTAAGGGGGACATATGCAGACCTTTGGAGTAATGGAATGTGTTCTCAAATCCCTCAAGCTGCTGACATTTTGAATATGACTTTTCAAAAGGACCAGACGCTGCAAATGCCTTTTAAAAGGGATGGGTAGGGGTTGTAAGTGGCAGTTGATAAATGATTAACCAAAGCTGACATTCTCTTTTGTTCCTCAACGACAATATTGTCTTTGAAATTGATGACCTACATAGTTAGGTGCAATATCTTTTTGGGTGAAGTTAACATTGTATTATACCTTTGTATAATATCCCTTTTTTGCCGTTCAAAAAAAAAAAAAAATTATACCTTTGTATGTTAGAAAACTTGATCACCTAATAAAACCGTAAGATCAAATGCCAAAACTTCATATAGGTCAAGATTATTTCTTTCACATAGGTCATATAAAAGGAAGATCAAATGCCACAACTTCAAACTTATGGAGGTATGTAAATATTTGGAGCTCTAACTTGCTAACGTTTTTGTATCCTAGCAATTAGGGGGAAAAAAAGACCTGATCTACGACCAACCTTTTCCTTTTTTACCTGGAAGTAGGAAAATGCCTCGAATCAACATGAAGGTGGGACTGAACAAGCACTGGTTGAAGTACAAACTCCAACTGTTGTTTCTTATACTTCAGTTATGGCCTACAACTAATGACCAATCTAGTACTCCTTTGATCTAGTCTAATAATTTTTCCGGTAGCCGGTAGAGTCTAATGTACTATAGCCGAAAGGCATTAAGCTAGTCGAGGTGTTCACCACTTTAAACACAAAAACAGGAAGGAACGAAAAAAGGATGCATTTTTTTTATCGTACATGCCGGTAAACACTTGGAAATGACAAGTTCCACTTTATGGTATTCGAATATTACCTGCATACACATTTGGGCTTCAGTTCCAATGAATTTCTACCTTCAGTCTCTTTTCATTCCTGACTTCAATTTTGATGGACAAATATATAGAATATCTACCAAAAACAGTAGGTCAACAGATGATATCCAATGTGACAAAAGCTAAACATAAGAATTACGCACAATTTAATATTTCCTTTGGACAATTGTTAAGTTACGAAACACCTGTTGGGAAACGATTCCCAGAACTCAGTAATGACGCGTACAGATTAGACAACAAGAAAATCGCAAAACCCTACGAGGCGGAATTAGGGTTTTACCTCAACTCCCTGCGAACACGAATGCTGGTTGAACTTGTTATAGCACGTCTTGCTATAAGCCACGTATACTGCTCGACTGCACCTTACGATCTTCTATCGTATTCCCTGCACGTCTGGAACACGAACCGAGTGTGGACTCTTTCGTGATCTGTTTGCTCTCTTTAAATCTGCCTCTATCTTGTGAATAGTAAAAATGAGTAACCTGACCTAGAGAGCATAACGTGTATATATAGGGTTACGATAGAGACCTAAGGAGTAATAAGTCAGGGCTTTCAGTGTAAATAAGAAATCCTAATCCCACCAGGATTCTATTTCTTATTTCACTAATTATAATTCACCCCACTACATAATTATAATTGCACTCCCGTCCTTATCTCAATTATATTACGAGCTCCATGATATTAAATACTTATTAATCTCCACACGTTAAGATTACAGATACCCGTTGATTAAAATAAATTACTAAGAATCTCCCACTTAATCAACATCTTAACTTGAGACTAACCGCTTAACTTATTCGATATGTCGGATACAAATATCCACCTGCAGGGTTTGACATAATCGAAACTTATAAGCTTACTCAAGGGCTATCATCAATCCCTTTCGGGACGTGGATTCCATTAATAATTAATAGTTGTCATATACATAATGTTGCGACCCAACTCACCGAGACTATTGACCGTATAAAGATCTCACTCTTTAATGAATCAAAGTCAACAACATTAAATATATACCTCTAATAATTATCTTTGGATTAAGAGCATAAACATTCTCAATAACCATGAGGTTCCAATTGCCTTATAAAGTTAGTACAAAGACAATTACCTCAATGCGGTCCCGTTCAATACACACAAAGTGTACTAGCACAATGAGTTAGAACTAGACCGTTCCCTGTAGTCAAGACAGAGCTACTAAACATTGTACTACAGTCCTACCGATGGTGTGTCCAGTTCCATCTAAGACTGTGAACTATATCTTATATTTTACAAGAACCGATGATCCAATCTTCTGTGTGTAAGCCGTACTCTACACACTGGATTATCTACTATGTAGAATAAAAGACACACATGCACAACATACAAAAATATCATGCAAACATTGCCCATAAAAGATTCTCATCAAAAAGGGATAAAACTGATTAATACATAACAATATTAATCCATCATATAAAATCATAACTTTTACATAATATCCTAACAAACTTGTAACGCCCCGCTATTTTCTTAGAATAATCTCCAAAATACATTGCATTTCAAACACTTCTAGGCCCTTATTCTCTCCATAAATGAATTACACCACCAAAATAAATTAAGCCGTCAGCTAAATAATCTTCTAGATCCTCCAAAAATTATCAACTCTTCTAAGACCTCTCCAAATTAATCCTTATGCTCCACTTCAATTTCTACTAATCCAGCTTCTTACCTGAAAAAGAAATTATCCGGGAAGTATACGATACAACAGAATAACAAAGCTCATAAGTGGAATCAATAAACGATAATCGACCACCAAGTCGAAGCAATAATCACAAAGGACCTCATACCATGTCCCCCTCAGTACATGACCAGTGACCCTCCCCCAATACCTTCCTCACCGAGTCATCCTTGACCCATTCTGGCTATTGGATAGGCTATTGGTGAGTTTTCCATGTACTAAACAGTTCTATAGTACTCAGCCAACAATATCATATTTGATACCAATTATTCCACTCTTCAACAATATTCCACAGGATTGAACAAAGATCATGAGATAATTAAAGGAGTACAAAGATGAGAATGAAGAAAGGATTCCGGAAGTAGGAAGCATATCGTATACAACCCGGATTACCTCAAATAAATCGCCACCGTTGAACCTCATGCATAGTCGAGTACTACTACTCCACATCAATTGAATTGGGTCTATCGTAAAACACCTCGGCTCCTTCCTTTTTCTCTTCTTTCTCTCTTTCCTCTATCTTACTTGGAGTGTGTGTGTGTGATGTGTGAAGGGGACGAGAAACCTATTTATAGGCGTAGGAAGCTCACAAAATCTAACAAAATCATTATCAAATCTTATCCAACTAAATCTAATCAAATCTAATAATATCTAATAAAATCTAATATAATCTAATAAAATCTATATCAAATCTTAGAGATTCTAAGAAAATCTTATCCATATATGGAATAATTCTAAGAATATTCTTTTATGCCTAAGCATATTCCTAGAATAATAAAAATCTAAGGATTTGATGCCGAGAATATTCTTACCGTAATAAAATCTAGGATTTGATGCCAAGAATATTCTTAGAATTATTCCATATATGGATAAGATTTTCTTAGAATCTCTAAGATTTGATATAGATTATATTAGATTTTATTAGATTTTATTAGATTTGATTAGATTTAGTTGGATAAGATTTGATAATGATTTCGTTAGATTTTGTGAGCTTCCTACGCCTATAAATAGGTTTCTCCTCCCCTTCACACATCACACACACACACACACTCCAAGTAAGATAGAGGAAAGAGAGAGAAAGAAGAGAAAAAGGAAGGAGCCGAGGTTATTTACGATAGACCCAATTCAATTGGTGTGGAGTAGTAGTACTCGACTATGCATGAGGTTCAACGGTGGCGATTTATTTGAGGTAATCCGAGTTGTATACGATATGCTTCCTACTTTCGGAATCCTTTCTTCATTCTCATCTTTGTACTCCTTTAAGTATCTCATGATCTTTGTTCAATCCTGTGGAATATTGTTGAAGAGTGGAATAATTGGTATCGAATATGATATTGTTGGCTAAACACTATAGAACTGTTTAGTACATGGATCAAACTCACCAATAGGCTATCCAATAGCCAGAATGGGTCAAGGATGACTCGGTGAGGAATGTATTGGGGGAGGGTCACTGGTCATGTACTGAGGGGGACATGATATGAGGTCCTTTGTGATTATTGCTTCGACTTGGTGGTCGATTATCGTTTATTGATTCCACTTATGAGCTTTGTTATTCTGTTGTATCGTATACTTCCCGGATAATTTCTTTTTCAGGTAAGAAGCTGGATTAGTAGAAATTGAAGTGGAGCATAAGGATTAATTTGGAGAGGTCTTAGAAGAGTTGATAATTTTTGGAGGATCTAGAAGATTATTTAGCTGACGGCTTAATTTATTTTGGTGGTGTAATTCATTTATGGAGAGAATAAGGGCCTAGAAGTGTTTGAAATGCAATGTATTTTGGAGATTATTCTAAGAAAATAGCGGAGCGTTACAAAACTCCCACTAAGAAAATCAAACTCATACTGCCATGCATCTCACTCCCATTCCCTCTACATGACTATCAAAAGTCTTAGCCGGTAAGCTCTTTGTAAAAGGATCTGCTAGGTTGCTCGCCGATGCAATCTTGGTCACAGCAATATCACCTCTCTGTACGATCTCTCGAATCAGATGATACTTACACTCGATGTGTTTACCCTTCTTGTGAGTCCTTGGCTCCTTCGAATTAGCAACTGCACCACTATTATAACTATAGAGTGTAATGGCTGATTGCATTGAAGGAATCACTTCCATATCCAACAAGAAGTTTCTGAGCCAAACAGCCTCCTTGGCTGCTTCAGAAGCTGCCACATACTCAGCCTCCATGGTAGAATCAGCAATACAAGATTGCTTGATGCTCCTCCAACTTATGGCTCCACCTCCCAAAGTAAACACATATCCCGAGGTAGATTTTCTGGAATCCCTATCTGACATAAAGTGTGAGTCTGTGTACCCATGAGGTACCAGACTATCTGACTGAAACACCAACATATGATCTCTAGTTCTTTTAAGATACTTGAGTATATGTTTTACTGCCGTCCAATGTTCTTGCCTTGGATTACACTAAAATCTGCTAACCATGCCAACGGCAAAGCAAATATCAGGTCTAGTACACAACATAGCATACATAAGACTTCCTACTGCCGAGGCATAAGGAACTGCCTTCATTTTGTCCATCTCCTCAGATGTTTTAGGACACTGATCTTTGGATAGGTTTATTCCATGTCTAAAAGGGAGGAACCCTTTCTTGGAATCTTGCATGCTAAAACGGGCAAGAATGACATCGATATAAGTAGCTTGTGATAAGCTCAACATCCTATTCTTGCGATCTCGTATAAGCTTAATCCCTAGGATGTGACCGGCTTCTCCTAAGTCCTTCATTTCGAATTGGCTGGATAACCACGATTTCACTGAAGACAACACTCCCACATCGTTTCCGATGAGCAGGATGTCATCGACATATAGTACTAGAAGCACCACAACTTTTTTGTTGCACTTCTTGTATACACATGACTCATCCGAGCATTGATCAAAACCAAAAGACTTGATTACTTGATCAAAACGGATGTTCCAAGATCTAGATGCCTGCTTAAGCCCATAAATAGACTTCTTGAGCTGGCATAACATGTGCTCTTGACCTTTTGCTATGAATCCATCTGGTTGAATCATATAAATACACTCATCCAGGTTTCCATTAAGGAACGCGGTCTTGACATTCATTTGCCAAATCTCGTAATCGAGATGAGCCGCAATGGATAAGAGAATCCGGATGGACTTAAGCATGGCTACCGGCGACAAAATTTCCTCATAGTCGATCCCTTCTTTCTGAGTATACCCTTTCACAACAAGCCTAGCTTTGAAGGTATGCACCTTCCCTTCTGCTCCTCTCTCCTTCTTGTAGATCCACTTGCATCCAATGGGTTTAATCCCTTCAGGTGGTTCTACAAGATCCCTGATTAGAGTACATAGACTCCATCTCTGATTTCATAGCCTTTTGCCAAAGTTCCACATCTTTATCTTGAAGTGCCTCATTGTAGTTACAGGGTTCGGCATGTTGATCATTAGGGATCATTTCAAAAGATTCTCCCAACAACGTATACCGACTGGGTGGAACAATAACCCTCCTACTACGACGAGATACCGGTGTGTCAATAGGTGCCTCTACAGATGTCTCTTGTGGCGTTTCCTCCTGCACTACTGGTGGTAAAGAAGTTTGTGCCGGTGTGTCTCCTCTCAATTCCTCTAGAACAATTTTACTTCTGGGCTTATGGTCTATCACATAGTCTTCTTCTAAGAACTGGGCATTAGTGCTAACAATGACCTTCTTATCCGTAGGACTATAAAACAGTCCACCTTTCGTTCCTCTAGGGTATCCCACAAACAAGCAAACTTCTGTCCTCGATTCCAATTTATCTGCGTTCCCATTCAGCACATATGCTGGACTACCCCAAACCCGAACATGCTGTAGACTAGGTTTGCGCCCAGTCCATAGTTCTGTGGGTGTAGATGGTACTGACTTAGATGGTACCAAGTTAAGAATGTATGCTGCTGTTTCTAGTGCATGTCCCCAGAATGAAATTGGTAAATCAGAATAACTCATCATTGATCTTACCATATCCATAAGAGTCCTATTCCTTCTCTCTGCTACACCATTTTGTTGTGGCATACCTGGAGCTGACAACTGGGATGTAATCCCTTCAGCTGACAAGTAGATCCTAAACTCTCCCAAGAGGTATTCGCCACCACGATCAGATCGTAGTGTCTTGAGACATTTACCTAGACGCTTTTCCGTTTCTGCCTTATACTCCCTGAATTTCTCAAAGCATTCGGACTTACGACGCATCAAATAAATGTATCCATACCTTGAGTAATCGTCAACAAAAGTTACAAAGTACTCAAAATCACCTCTAGCTTGGACATTCATAGGCCCACACAAATCAGAGTGAACCAATTCCAACAGCTCTTTGGCTCTATGTCTTTTTGCTGAAAAAGGTCTTTTGGTCATCTTACCTTCCAAACAAGATTCACAGACTAGAAGTGCCTTAACTTCTAATGAACCTAAAGGTCCATCTTTAACCAGTCTAGAAATCCTATTTAGATTAATATGACGAAGGCGTAAGTGCCAAAGATACGTTTGGTTCAATTTAGAAGGCTCTTTTCTCTTACATGGTAAATTATTAGTGTTATTCAATTCATGCAATAGCACTGTAGGAAACATAGGATTAATAATGTAGAGATCATCCACCAATGAACCAGAATAGATAAAACATTTATTTAACTTAATAACCACAGAGTTACTAAAATAAACCAAATTTCCATCTTTAATCAACTTAGAAACTGAAACCAAGTTTCTTCTAATAGTAGGAACATAAAGACAATCTCTTAAAATTAAACTCCTATTACTACTAAAATTTAAAAAGACATTTCCTACTGCAACTGCTGCCACTCTCGTGGCATTTCCCATATGTAGATAAATCTCCCCATCACTGAGTCTTCTGGTTTCTTGGAGCCCCTGCAATGAATTGCAAACATGATTAGTGGCTCCCGTATCTACACACCAGGTGCTGGTAGATAACACCGCTAAACATGATTCAACAACTAGTGAAAAAGATTTACCTTGTTTGTTCACTTTATTGAGAAAAAGAGAACATTCCTTCTTCCAGTGTCCTTTCTGCTGCAGTGAAAACACTTGCCCTTAGGCTTTTTCACTCCACCTTGAGGCGCATGAACTGCCTCCACAACCTTTTTCTGAGATTTGTTCTGCTTCTTCTTGCCTTTCGACTTAGAAGTAGAAGCCTTCTCAACCACTAACACTGAAGGTGATTTCTTTACAACCACAAGACCCTCAGCTGCTTGGAGTTCCTTAAGAAGTTCTGCCAAAGATAAATGCATTCTATTCATAGTATAGTTTAGGCAAAAATTCTTAAAACTCTCAGACTGCAGTGAGTTAAGGACGAAATCAATTTGGGTTTCTGTATCGATTTCAGCCCCAAGGATCTCTAGTTCATTCAGAAGAGCCATCATCTTCAGAACATGATCCCTAATTGGGGTCCCTTCAACATGGGTTATGCTCACCAATTCTTTCATAACAACTAGCCTTGCTACACGATTTTGATCCCCAAACATGTCTTTGAGGTTCAACATCATATCGTAAGCAGTTTCCATAGCATGATGCTGATGTTGCAATATATTCGACATAGAAGCCAGAATATAACACCGCGCCATCTCATCTGCCTTAACCCAATCCTTATAAGGCTTTGCTTCATGTTCTGTGGCATTCTCATCAGGTTTTAGAGGACAATCCTCAGACAGCACAT
Organism: Rhododendron molle; assembly: GCA_025413875.1. Classification (NCBI taxonomy): domain Eukaryota; kingdom Viridiplantae; phylum Streptophyta; class Magnoliopsida; order Ericales; family Ericaceae; genus Rhododendron; species Rhododendron molle. The sequence goes on along the minus strand of CM046398.1, from coordinate 14,730,728 downwards.
ATTTGTGCCCCTCAGCAGTTAACACAATATCCAAGTTTCTTTTCCAGTCAACATAGTTTGGTTCAGTAAGTTTATTTTCTTTGAGAATAACAACAAGTGGATTGAAAGAGCCCATTTTTGAATATGAGAATCAAATAACATAACAATCAATTACAAAGGGCAATAAAAACGTTGAATTTCATTTTAATATTGGTTCCCTCTACCACATGTTAAAAGAAAAACATTGACAACCCTACACACCGTGGAGAGCATGCCACGATGGGAAGGTCGTCTACTCTTCATCATTCGCGTAGATAGGCACAACCTTTTAATTTTACTATCTAGACACTATACCATGCCAAGCAAAATTAAATAGCCAATATAGTTTCGGTCCTATAAATAATAATAGTGACTCAGATGGTGAGGATACTATTATTTACAGCTAAGTGTATACCATTACCTAGTCCCATGACCCATTGTTCCGTTATGAATTACCTCAGATGGAGAAGTAATTCACACAACAATTATCATAGACCTATCCATTTAAGGAAGTTTGTACCGATGATACCATAATTAATTTTGCCTGATGGGGAGGAAGGTTCTAAAACCATCACACATAATTAATTACATCATCTACATACTAGTAATGGAGACCGTGGAATTTATAAAAACAAACTCCCTCTCCCACTTAGTTATTTAAAAAAAAAAATTGTGAGGGTTATCAAAATTTTCGAGTTTGCAAAACCGTGATCTAGGTCAAAGCCAAATATCACCATGTTGTCCAAATATGGTAAACTATCACATATGCAAATAATATGGAAACACAAATAATAAGGAAACACAAGATAGAGAATCCAGCTATTATGGTCAAAGATGCAATCCTTGAGCAACAAAGAACCCTTCCAAACTTGAAATCCTTAGGCAATAAGGAGTCCTTCCAAATTTGAAATCCTTGAGCAATCCTTCCAAACTTGAAATCCTTTAGCAATACTTGTGTGGAAGGCTTAGATAGTTTGAATCAATCAAGGAAACCAATATCCAACCGTGCTTAGGTAAGAAAATTCGGATTTGATAATTCACGCGTAAACTGCACAACCTTCAGTATTTTGGCTATATCTTCCTCATCCAACCTCCCATTGAAGTGATTCAAATTGGGTTGGATTCGAAATTCAATTATCTACAAGTTTTGTGAAGAACAGATTTTCTAATTCCAACGTTTACTGGGTCGAAACAGCCCTGCAATCAGACCCTACGAATTTGGAAATAAGCTGTTGTGAGCCAAACAACTTTTATCTTCTGTATCTCCCATCTTCGATCTCCGAATAACCATCGAATGCTTATTACAATCAAAGAAACATACATACATCGATCTTATGCCTCCATTGGAGTTCACATGCTACGTTAATTATTACAACCACAAAAAATAATCGTGGCACCCAATAAATAACACATGCTACGTTAATTATTACAACCACGAAAAATAATCGTGGTACCCAATAAATAACAGTAACCACGATCGTGGGATCCAATCACACAAAGTCAACCAAAAATCATGTGACCATAATAGCTGGGTAAGAACGCTGCAAAACAAGGGTTAGCACAGTTCTATGTTCGACCCTCTATAACCTACGGACAACATGGCCTGTTTAATCCATAAGTGTGATTACAGCCTGCTCTGATACCACTGTTGGGAAATGATTCCCAGAACCTAGTAATGACGTGTACAGATTAGACAACAAGAAAATCGCAAAACCCTACGAGGCGGAATTAAGGTTTTACCTCAACTCCCTGCGAACACGAATGCTGGTTGAACTTGTTATAGCACGTCTTGCTATAATCCACGTATACTGCTCGACTGCACCCTACGATCTTCGATCGTATTCCCTGCACGTCTGGAACACAAATCGAGCGTGGACTCTTTCGCGATCTGTTTGCTCTCTCTAAATCTGTCTCTATCTTGTGAATAGTAGAAACGAGTAACCTGACCTAGAGAGCATAACGTGTATAAATAGGGTTACGATAGGGACCTAAGGAGTAATAAGTCAGGGCTTCCAGTGTAAATAAGAAATCCTAATCCCACCAGGATTCTATTTCTTATTTCACTAATTATAATTCACCCCACTACAGAATTATAATTGCACTCCCGTTCTTATCTCAATTATATTACGAGCTCCATGATATTAAATACTTATTAATCTCCCCACGTTAAGATTACAGATACCCATTGATTAAAATAAATTACTAACAACACCGACTTCAAGAAAGTACAGAAAAGTAACATAAAGCACGATAATGACCACAATAGGCACTTATCTGGAATTACACAGTCAAGTAAGGATTTGGTTGTCGGCCCAAAACAAACTGGAGTTCACCACCCGTAGCATCTAATGTTAGGTCCTCTTTTGTCTTTCGTCAGTTTCTCATTGCAGTGAGATCTTCAATGTGGATTTACCAACAGAGACAGAAAAAGAAAATAAGTGACATGTCAAACATGTTTGGATTATACACATTGCCAATTGAAGCAATTCATCAAACATCTTAAGTGCAACAATTTTTCGTTATGACCAATTACGTTCTGATTTGGAACTCGACGTCACATTAATACATTTGGGAATTCTTACCGTGCGAAATCGTAGAGGTCTAGTTGGAGGGTATTCTAGGCGACGGGCAATGGCGGGCGCAAAACTTGTCTGTCACAAGGGGATAATGGAGAAGTCGATGAAATTGTTAGGCGTTGGCGTGGGAGAGGTGTGTACTGCTTCGGTTTGGAGACGCGTGAATTGGGATTTTGTTATGGTTTCGGATTCCATTTAAGGAGCAGTGGAGTATATTGAAGGTTTCTTGGGGACTATCGTTAGGGTGGGATGGGGAATGGTGCAGGAGGGAAGTGTCCTACGGAACTTTGAAGGGGTACTTGGGGAAGGAAAAGTGTAGGAAACACTTTGGCACTTCCGATTCTTTTGCTTTGGCAGTTTTTTTTTCTTTTACCGAAGAGATGCCATTGGTTTAGGCAATGGCAAGGCAAATACGCAGTAATGTTTTAATTTGGTAAAAGGCATATACTGGTTGGGAGGGGTGGGTAAGGAACATGGGATAGGGTTGGAATTCATAGGAACTTGTGGGGGCATTTTTGGAAAGCAAAAAGTAGGAAACATCTTCGTGCTTTTAAAAGAAGTAGTATATATATATATGTATGTATATAGATATACAGTTGGCTTCAGGTCAGGAGGTGTGGACCGGAGCTCCGGTCTGCACCTCCCCATTTCTCACATTTTTTGATCAAATTTCGATGATCCGAGCCGCTCAAAGTGATCAGAACGTGATTTTAAGGGTACCTGCGAGAAATCAGCCAAAAAAAATACCGGGAAGGGCTTCATCCGAGCAGTTTTTACCGAACCGTTCGTTAAATTACAAACAAAAACTGCTCGGAGGAAGCCTTTTCCGGTATTTTTGTGGGCTGATTTCTCGTTTAAAATCACGTTCTGAACACATTGAACGATTCGGATCATAGAAATTTGATCGAAATGAAGTCCCGCAGTAGTGGGGCATGTATGGTCCGGATTTGTATATATATATATATATATATATATATATATATATATATATATAATGTATTGTTTTTTATTATTACTTGCTATGGTTGGCTCAGCCACCTAATTTATGTTTTGATTATTATTCATGGTCGGCCCAGCCGCCTTACTAACTGTTTAAATTTACTGTTAATGGTCGGCTCAGCCGCCTGAATTACTCTGATTATGTCTTGTTCACTTGCTATGTCTTCCTTCCGCCCTGATGAGTTGATCCTCTCTGATCTCTATCAATGCTAAACTGATGTATTGTTTTTGATTATTACTTGCTATGGTTGGCTCAGCCACCTAATTGTTTATTTTCTGTTCATGGTCGGCCCTGCCGCCTTACTAACTGTTTAATTTACTGTTAATGGTCGGCTCAGCCGCCTGATTTACTCTGATTATGTCTTGTTCACTGGAAGCATTATTCCGGCCCAACACATTATGCACATCTCAGTCAACTGGCCATTCAGTAGGGTCCATCTTCCTATTGGGTAGTTTATTCCTGTTTGTAAAAGAAAATGGAAATGTTTCTTATATCTTCATTAATCTATTTATTTTCTGAGTTTTGAGAAACAAATGGAACGACTGTAGATGATCTAGGTTTTAAGCTAAAGCCTGACTTTCACCAATTTGATGTTGGTAGTATGCCATCTGTAGATGATCTAGGTTTACAAACTAAAGCCTGATTTTTGTTATCAAACTGCTGTTTTGAAAGTACGATCCTAATGGTCAGATCCAGCCATGGTAAGTCCCGCTTTAGCCAGGGAGGCGTCTAGGGCAGAAGAGTGTTGGAAGCAGCCAAAACGGGCAGTAAAATAGAAACAGCAGCAAGGTAGTGAAGATTTCAGGATCCGTTTGTTTAAACGTGTTATAGGTCTATACAGGTGACAGATGAACAACATTTAAGAAGTGGATTTAAAAGGATCCGTTTTTAACATGTTATAGGTCTACACAGAAGTGAAAAATGAATTTCAAAATTAAGTTTAAATAGAAAGATTAATTTATATATAAGTCTCGGATCAGTTTCTTTTAGGAAAAGGAATAGACTATCCAGGTATCATTCATCCACCGGTCTCTCTCTTATTCAGGTATAAGTTCGTCCACCAGTCCCTCGATTCACTCCAGGCTCTAATTATTGAATCATGGATTATTATTATCATGATGTTTCTTATGATGAATTTAATTATGATACTCAACCTGCTTATGATAATTATGATAATAATTATGAGTCATTTGAGAATTCTGACATAGTAAATTTTGATGAACAAGATCATGAATTTGATCATAATAATGATAATACTAAGTCTATTTTTGAAAGTAGTAAATATAGATATTTTTATGATAATCATGCTGAAAGTTCCTATTCTTATAATAAATATAATAATTACTCACTCCCTCCCCTAAAGGAAATAGGATCTGTAAAATCACCTAGTAAACAAATTGATAAACAAACTTTGTTAAAAAATTTAATAATAGAGGTCAGAAATATTAATAGAAAAAATAATATTATTAAAGACATTAAACCACTTTCTTCTATTAAAAAAGATCTCTCAGAAGAAGAGTTGATTATTAAATGGAAACAGTTTATGAAAGAAAAAGATGTTGAACTTCCCTTCTCTAGCTATTTAAAGTTTCATAAACCTAGTAAAAAGACTGATAAAACTGAATTAAAAGTTATTACTAAATCTAAATGGAAAAAATCTGATAATACTGTTGTAAATTCTAGTCATCCACCCCTAGAACCAATTATTCTTGATTATAAAGGATCAAGTATAACTGCTTCTCCTTTTAAATTACCTAGTGATAGATCTGATTGCAAACAAATTATTGAGCAAGTTAATTATACTAATCAGTGTTTGAAAGTCATTGGTGAATAATTAGATAAAATTGAAACTAAGATCGATGAAGGTGAGACCAATTGTACACCATCATCTAGTAAAATTATTGAAAAACCTTTGATATTGTTGCCTGAAAAACGGTCACAAATTAAATTAAATCCTGATAAAAATATTCAAAAAATTGAAGATATGTTGCAAAAATTAATTGTTAAGTCTGAACCTGTTAAAACTCAAGTAGCTGTATTAACCCAAGCAGATGATGATTCCAGTCAACCCTCGTCCACTGATGATGAGATCTCTAACCTCCAAGCACAATTTACTAGTCAACCAGGTAATCCAGGTAACATTAAACGCTTGGTCTACCCAACTACTAATCCAACTAGTCTTACCAAAAATTGGTATTCTAGACCTACTCCTCCTGATTTACAGTTTGAAGAAAATAATCTTGCTAATCAAATTTCTGTTTCTTCTAGTAAATTGTATGAATGGAATATTGATGGTCTAAGTGAACATCAAATTTTAGAAAAATTAAATCATATGTCTATGGCTGCTAATAGTTACCTTAGTAATACTGATCTTGATCAAGCACAAATTGTTGATTTGTTAACTTCTGGTTTTACCGGAATGCTAAAGGCCTGGTGGGACAAGTACCTCACTAGTACTAACAGGCAAGAAATTAAACATGCTGTTCAAACTGATAATAATGGAATGCCCATTTTCGATCATGAAATGGGAACTGTAGAAAGGGTTATCTTAGATGGGGTCAATACCCTGATTTACACAATTATTAAACATTTCGTTGGTCAGCCTAGTAATATTACCTCTAGGATTCATGACCAGTTAAGCAATTTACATTGCCCAACACTGAGTGACTTTAGATGGTACAAGGATGTATTCATCTCTAGAGTCATGATAAGAGATGATTGTACTAAACCTTTTTGGAAAGAAAAATTTATTAATGGTTTACCCAGCTTATTTGCTCACAAAATTAGAGATGTCCTTAGTCAACCTACTGGAACTATGGAATATGATAAATTAACTTATGGTGATATAGTTAGTACTATTCAAAAAGAAGGATTAAGAATGTGTATAGATATGAAAATTGCTAAACAGAGTCAAAAGGATAAAGATAAAGCTAAATATGAGCTTGGTAACTTCTGTGAACAATATGGTCTACCCCCTGTAGCACCATCTCGCAGAAAGAAGAAAATTGAAAAGAAAAAGAATAATCAAAAGGTTAAACCTGAACCTTCTAAAGATAAGTTTTATGATAAACCAAAATCCTCTAATAAAAAGACTAATTTTCCTGATAAAAAGAAAACTGATTCTCCTGATAAAAAGAAAACTGGTCCAACCAATGTAACCTGTTTTAACTGTGGTAAAAAGGGACATTATAAATCCCAATGCAAGGTTAAGGAGAAAATTAGTCAACTATTCATATCTGATGATGATAAACAAAAAATTTTAGATATTTTCAAAATGTCAAATTTAAATGATTCAGAAGATAGTGAAATTACTAAATCTTCAGACTATCATTCTATTAGTGATAATTCTGATAGTGATCAAATTAAGATAGGATGTACTGATAATTGTTGTAGGAAAATAAACGTGCTTACTAAAGAATTATCTGAAGAAGAATTGCTCATTGATCTCATTAGTAAAGTTGATGATATTGTATTAAAGCAACAATATATTAAAAAGCTAAAACAAGTTTTACAAAGTCAAAAACCTGTTTATAATAAACCTATTGTAAATCTGCATACAACATTGGAAAGGTTTGAAAAAACTACTAAAGAAATTACTTTGCAGGATTTGCAACTAGATATTGAAATATTAAAAAATGAAGTCAATTTGTTAAAATCACAGTTTCCAAAATGGAAACAAAGAAATAAAAAATATGTTAGAATAAGCAGTCAATCCTCTGATGAATCTGTTGACAAAGGTAATCCTGAGTTACCATCTCTTGATACCCAGGATGATCTTCGGTTAAATTTAGTTAACCAGATTTTTTTTCAAAAATGGCATGCACAAGTCAAATTGTTAATTAATGATTTTGTGTTAAATATTACTGCTTTGATTGATACTGGAGCAGATCTAAATTGTATTCAAGAAGAATTAATACCTAGTCAATATTATCAGAAATCAACTGAAAAGTTGAGTTCTGCAAATGGTAGTAAAATGATAATTAGTCACAGATTACCTACGGTTAATATTTATCAAAATGAAGTTTGTTTTAAAACATCATTTGTTTTAGTCAAAAATTTAACTGATAAAGTCATTTTAGGAATGCCTTTTATTTATCTACTCTACCCATTTACAGTTAATTTTGATAAAATCACTTCTACCTTCTCTGGTCAACAAATAAATTTTGAATTACTTTCTGCACCTAATCAAAATGATTTGTTGCAATTACAAAATTACTCTATTAACCATTCTGCTTTACCTACAGATGACGTACAACAGCCTGGCTCAACCAGTTTGCCAGTTCTCCCTGAAGGATCCAGCCTTCGATTTAATAAATTAAACAATTTGCAAAATATAGACGAAACCCAACAGTGTCTCCTAGATGCTCTATGGAACTTGTGTGGGGAAAATCGTCATAGTAAACAATTTATTGAAAGCCTGAATTGCTTGAATTATTATTTTTGTGAACAAAATTCACTGCTAAAAAAATAATGATAATGCTTATGCCTCCATGGCCTCTGAGTTACATCATTTATCTGTTAAATATTCAAAACTACTTGAAGAAAATATTAAAACTCAGGCTAAATTGCACATCATGCATCATGATTTCAAAAATGCTAAAAAGGAGTGTTTCTCATTGAGAGAACAGAAAAGTGAGCATGGACCCGCGAGTGATCGTGAGCTTCTTGAGATTAACCCCAGAGACCCTAGACGTAGGGATCATGCTAAGCATATTGCCTCTATGAGGAACTATTTCTCTAATCTCTTCCAGGGTCTTCCTAAGATCCCTGTCTCATTAAAAAATCAAATTGTTTTCCCACAGGATTTTCCTGTTGATTTAGTCAAAGATATTCAAAATATGGCTAAAAGGGACGGCCACTATTTTCAGGAATTTTTATTCCAATTACTTACTGATTTATCTACTAAATCTACTCCTGGTTTGGAAATATCTTGGGAAACTCTTTACAATAAAGACCAAGATAGGGTTATCTGCCCAAAAACTAATCCTATTTGCTCAAACTATCCATTGCACAGATTTGATTGTCCCTGCAATTTAATATATAGTATTCCACGTGCCTGCATAGATATGCAGCATTTCAAAAATATTAATGTTGAATATAATAAAAAATTAATTGAAATCACTCCAATGACCCTATTGGATCATGGACTATTAAGACAAGTTATTTTCTCTGATCCGGAGCAGACTGATAATTTTGGTAGAAAACTTTCTGTCTCCATTTTAAACCTATTTGCTAAATATGGAGATTTGCGATGCCAAGTTCTGATCAAAAGTAAAATGCCTGAATGGACTTGGACTGGGAACATTATTCCAGCCCAACACATCATGCATATCTCAGTCAACTGGCCATTCAGTAGGGTCCATCTTCCTATTCACCTTGTTGGAGATGAGGAACCCTGACCCTGTTCAAAATCAATCCGCAGTCAAATACGCCATTACAGGGCTTACTCAATTGCTACTAAACTTGGAGAGATTGATCTCAGTGATGATCTCCATGTTTATACAGACCCCAAATTAAACTATTTGATTTGTGAAGATTCAATCCAGAAGATTCGCTCTGTTGAACCTATTCAAGAAGTTCCATTTATCTATCATACTCAAAATAAAATATTAGTGAAGGCATATCAAGATCGACTTGCCGATGCTCAACAAGATTCACCTGCTGTCACTCCAGATATTGATGATGATGATTATTGGAATAACTTGTCCTCTGAAGAATTACATAACCTCGATAATATGATGGAATACTAACCGTCTTGGTTAAACTACTGATGCATCTCAACAACTGGCCACCTCAACGCCAGTCCCAGTCACAAACCTGCTCAACAGCTGGCACATCTTTTACCAGCCTATTAAAAGGATGAATAGTAAAACCACTGTTCACTTTTTTACTGTTCATCCAACCGACAACGGTACTATTCATCCACATGCTGACACTGTTCATTCACCTGCTGTTTTACTTTTCCACCGAAAGTAGAAGGTCCAAAAGGTTCACAATGAACCCCTGATAATTGTATTGCCTCTCATCCTTCATCTATAAAAGGATAGAGTTGGCTCTGGTTAAGACACCCCGAATTAGACCAGGATCTAATTCTCTCTCTTCTCTCTCTCTTCTCTCTAAATGTTAAACTTCTGAATTGAAGTTCTCTCTCTCTCTCTCTCTCCCCTTAGTCACGGAGGTTCTCCTCCTCCCCCTGTTAAACCAGTAAGTATGTTACTGGTAATGTTCACTGATGAGTTGATCCTCTCTGATCTCTATCAATGCTAAACTGATGTATTGTTTTTGATTATTACTTGCTATGGTTGGCTCAGCCACCTAATTTATGTATATATATATATATATAGTGGACCGAAATATCCGAAGAGGGTCATAAGGTCCAAAGGGTCGCACTGGGGGTCCATTGTTCAGTTGTCTCAGTTCGTTGAGGGTCCAGTTAGTCCGGTGACACGTCATCCATCTTTCACCGAACGTAAGGAGGGTCAGGGATTGCTTGCCGAATGTCGACACTCAAGGGTTTGTTCGGCGAATAAGTCCTGTGTTCGCCATGACATACTCCCCGTTCCTGACCGCCGTTTGTTCGGCCAGTAATCTTTCCTTCGGGACCGGTTTGTTCGGAGACCGCTGGTACAGAACATTCCAAAACCTTCCACATGATACGTGGGTTGCCTTCTCTTCTCTATGACGTGACATCTCTGCATGATGTGACATGTCTGACATGAGCCCATGTGCATCTGCACATCTGGGAAGGCGGCCTTCATTAAATGTTCCTGACACATGACGTCAGCCGAGCGTAGGAATGCGCGTGAGTCCTACGCTCGGCTTGCTTAGCATGGAAGATTCCTCTGCCTATAAATACAGAGGTCCCTCTTTACTCATTGAGATATACTTCTCCCTCTCACACAAGCAGCTCCTCTTTTCGTAGCATACGCTGCTGCACTTACTTTTCTTTCCTGTGCTAATTAGATCGTCGGAGCTTCTACCCAGAGGAACACTCCCCTCCGGTTTGCAGGTACCCGGCGTGCCACGTCAAGCTTCCACGGCCCCATAGCGGAGGAGAAGAGGGTTTCAGAGGTCCAGGTTGAAAACAGCCCCCGACAATTGGCGACTCTGCTGGGGGGAACATATCCTAGCAGGACGTGGATCTGTGTTCAACCCTAAATCTCCCCCTTTCACTCCATCCCTCACCACCATCAGAAATGACACAACACCTCCCTCCACCTGGCCCAGAAAACTTCACCCTCGATTTGGCTGGGTACAGCTCTTTGAACGTCGAACCTAGCCACACCACCGGAGCAACGCAACCAGTTGCTCGTCCACTTAGCTATCCACCTACCGAACTCGACATCGCCTTGGCGGAGCAAAAGCGTCAAACAGCTGTCATAGCCCTCCTACAGCAACGCCTCGAAGCACGGGATAGAGGTGCGAGCGTGACTCCTGTCCGTGGCCACCAGGCCGAACCAAGCCAACCGAAGAAACCTCAAAAACGAAGACGAAAGACACAATAGGCGCAGACGACTGAGGGGGCTCCATCCGAACGTCGCACCGTCTTTGACAGGCTTGATCGCACCCCCAGGGATCACCCAGCGTCTTCTCGTCCACGAGTGGCAAGTGTCGTTCGGGCCGAGAGTTCACGTTCTTCAGCAACAAACTCTACGGCCGGTACTCTGAGAACGGGAGTTTCGGGGCGGACCCATCGTATTACCCGACGGCAGCAAGAGAGGGCGGACGGGAAAAGGCCTATAAATCTCAATGATCCACCTGTACGGCAACGAACAAGAGAACTACCCAAGCGATCCGAGCAATGCAGGTCATGCGCTGAACGCAACATCGGAGGACGAGCTGCAGGTTCGCGGGGTGAGCGAACGATGAGTAGGGGGACACGGTCCGAATGTACCAACACCATTGTTCTCTATGATCAATATACGGGGAAGCCGGTGGTGTACCAAGCGGTGGATGACGGTGTGGACATGCCACTTGTTCGGCACGGAGGACCGATGGTAGAACATCCGGAGCCTTCAGCAGAAGCTCGGCATAACCATCACGTTCGGCGAGAACATAGGCATCACCACAGGGAGCCAAGGGCAACTCATGAGGCTCGGCAAGGGGACCTAGCGCTAGTCGTTGCACCCGCACCTGCACCTGTGGATGATTCCGAGCTCGGAAAGGCAAAGGCATCTCCCTTCATCGACGCCATTCAACAAGAGCGGCCTCCAGACCGTTTTGTCATGCCGAAGCTAAAATGCTACGAGGCAAAAGTGGATGCTGTCGCATTCGTTTGTTGATTTCGTCAGACAATGAGCCTCCATAACTTCATCGATGCACTAATGTGTAAGATCTTTCCCCTTACGTTAAGTGAGCCAATCATGTTGTGGTACAATCAGCTCAAACCGAAGTCCATCAAGAGTTTCAACGAACTGGAGTTGGAATTCACAAAACGGTTTGTAACGAGCAACATTCAGCCGAAGACGCTTTCCATGCTGGTAAACATGCGGAGAGCACCAGGGGAAACTCTTCGGGCTTATACCGAATGTTACTGGGAGGTGTACAACCTGATTCCTGATTGTGACAAAAGTGTTGCGGCGGAATCCTTCATGAACGGGTTGGACCCAGCCTCGGCGATGTTCCGAGACTTATCCAGAAATCCACTGAAGACAATGGGCGATCTTATGGTCATTATAGACAAGGATTGCGTCCACGAGGAGGCCGTTGCTGAACGAAATGCACCGAGGAACACAGACGCACCGAAGCCTGCTACGGCAAAGAAGCATGTTGCGAACGTTCGGCAGGGGCAAACAGGTCAGGCCAGTTCTGGCTCAGGAGCGAATAAACCGAACAACAAGAACAAACCGCCCCAGGTTCCACAACAGCAGCCTTGGTAGCAGACACGGCGCGAGCCGAGGCCTGACGAATATGTTGCCGAACGAACTGCCTTCACCGAGCCAATCTACAAACTTCTGAATATAATTGGCCAACTTCCGTTCTTTGTTTGGCCAACGGGGTTCCTCGGTACGGTGGGCAACGGACCAGGGATGTGTACCTTCCACAAGGAGCGTGGTCATTACACCACCGAATGTCAGCCCTTCAAACGATACTTGGAGGAACTAGCCGTAGCTGGGCATCTAAACCAATGGATCGACCTTCGGCAGAATCCACTTCCACCTCCCCCTCCCGCAGTTGGAAATCTCGTTGGCGTGATCTAGGGATTGGTGTCTGAAGGAAAGGCTGCCGAGCTTCGTACGAAAATTGATAAAGCTGTTGCTGCCTTGTCCGTCTGCAATGTTGGAATAACACAAAAACGTAAGTGGGAAGATCCTAACCTCGGAGGCCAAATAACCTTCTCAGCCGAAGACATGCGAGGAGTACAGACGCCACATGCCGATGCTCTGGTTGTTACAGTCACAGTGGATTCTTCCAGAGTCCAACGGGTGTTGATCAACCAAGGAAGTTCGGCCGAAGTTATGTTCCAATCAACGTACAAGAGTTTGGGGCTTTCATCGGATAGGCTTCGGCTAGCAACCACTCCGCTCGTCAGCTTCACAGGGGCTCCAGTTTGGCCCCTCGGGCTGATAACCCTTCCCGTGCGTGCCGGTTCTCAAGTGGTTAACGTCGAATTTGTAGTGGTTAGTTCCCCTAGCCCCAACAACGTTATCCTCGGTCGAGAATGGTTACACGAGATGAAGGCAGTCCCATCAACCCTACACCAGGTGATGAAGTTCGTCGGATGGAATGGGCGACAGGAGAGTCTTCGGGGAGACTAGGTCCAGTCGAAGAAATGTTACATCAGCACGGTGACTAATAAACCGAGCTACTTGGAGGTACAGTGCGTTGACACGACAAACATACCCGTTCTCGAAGATGTGGGATTACCTGCCGAGCAAAGGTCAACCGAGGAACTCATAAGGATCCAGCTTTTGCCGCCCATCATCTAAACATTGATCCGAACAGACGTCCTGTTATTCAAAAGGTTCGTCGTTCGGCACCGTTGAATGTGGACGCGGTAATGTCCGAAGTAGACCAGTTACTAAAGGCTGGGGCTATACGAGAGATTCTGTACCCGACGTGACTGGTAAATCCAGTCGTTGTTCCGAAGAAGAATGGAAAGCTCCAAGTCTGCGTTGATTACACCAACCTTAATGATGCTTGCCCGATGGATCGCTTCCCCCTTCCTCGGATCGAGCAGATGGTGGATGCAACGGCAGGACACGAGCGGCTCAGCTTCATGGACGCTTACCGAGGATATCACCAAATCGCTTTGGCGAAGGAAGATCAAGAAAAGACAGCGTTCATTTCTCCTCGAGGGATTTACTGTTACAATGTCGTGCCGTTCGGATTGAAGAACGCCGGAGCGAGTTTTCAACGAGCAATCACCAAAATGTTCCTTCTAAAGCTCGGCAAAACATTAGAAGCTTACATTGATGATCTAGTGTGTAAAAGCAAACTCAGTTGCGATCACCTTCGAGATCTAGGCGAGATCTTTGCTATCCTCAAGGAATACAAGCTCCGTTTGAACGCTGAGAAGTGTGCGTTTGGAGTTGGCTCGGGAAAGTTCCTCGGCTACTTGGTGAGTTGCCGAGGCATCGAAGCTGATCCTACCCAACTAACGGCCGTGCAGAACCTCCGAGCTCCAACTACCATTAAAGAGGTTCAACGGCTCACGGGCATGATCGCTGCATTGATTCGTTTCTGTAACGCCCCGAATTTTGGGTACGTTAAATAAACATTTTTTATTGAATAAACCAAGGAGAGTCTAGCTCATATTACAACATAATTCTCACAAGAGTACTTTTATTCAACAAAGGAGGTGATAATCTAAGGTTAACTACTGCTCCACCTCTTCTTCCCTCTTAGCAAGCTCCTCAGCATCAAAAGTCTCCAAGGTGTACTGTTCATCTTGATCATCTACAAAATCTGACACATTATACCAGCGTCGCCACCGATATAATATGTCAGGGTCACCAAAGGTAACACCGTGAGCTACAAGAGCTCAGCAGAATAATCCTATACCCACTAACCCTTAACTTACAAATAGCAAGTCATGCATATATCATAAAGAGTCATAACAGCTCATGCATTAATATAACAATAACAACAACAATGACACATCCGCATTCACTATCTATCGTTGGTGTCATGTTTCCGTGTGTTTCTCCTACGTGACTCATCGTTTTGTATCTCATCTTTCAACATCATTTCCAAAAAAATCACACGCACACACCAATGAGCTACCCAGTCCGGCTCATTGGCCACAATGGCTACCAAGTCCGGCCACGTTATCAAATCTTGCCTTGGCTCCTCTCCGCGGATAACCAAGCCCAATCAATCAATGAAGCTACCACGTCCGGCTCCATTAACAATCTACACAATGGGCTACCAAGTCTGGCACATTGTGAACGCACATGAAGCTACCACGTCCGGCTCTATTAACAATCTACACAATGGGCTACCAAGTCCGGCCACGTTATCAAATCTTGCATTGGCTCCTCTCCGCGGATAACCAAGCCCAATCAATCAATGAAGCTACCACGTCTGGCTCCGTTAACAATCTACACAATGGGCTACCAAGTCCGGCACATTGTGAACGCACATAACCAATAAGCTACCAAGTCCAGCTTATAGGCCACAATGGCTACCAAGTCCGGCACATTGTGTCACATCTTGGCTCCTCTCCTCGGATAACCAAGTCACACACCTCCAACGAAGCTACCAAGTCCGGCTCCGTTGGCATCACACACCAACATAAGGCTACCAAGTCCGGCCATTATGTAGTTTCGAAAGTATTTTACCAAGTCCAATTATTTCCTTTATCCACACCCTAGGTGACATGTTTCTACTTTCTCGATTTTCGTGTCTCGTAATCATGCATAGACTCCGCGGCGGGACAAATCACTTTAAAGTAATCTTGAAACTAAACTAGCAAGATCATCCAACTCTATATTACCTAATCGTACTCAAATTATTACTTAAAGCCACTTATGTTTTATCAGCAACAAGTAATGCAAACAAATATACATACATGTTCATAATCATCCTCAAGACAATAATATATTACGAAAAATCCGTTCTCTCTTCCTTTGTGGGATTTTCAAAACAACATATGGTTATTGACATAGAAATTCATTATTTGGCATGCTCATTCTTCTTTAGTACTTTAGTAAACAAGTTTTGCTAACTAGCTTTGATACCTTAACCGTTTAACTCATGTTTGCATACTTAAGGTAAGTATAATCCAAGCAAGTACATAGCATGTCCATAACCATTACTTAAAGCATAACGCCACATGTGCGGACGCCCTTGGGGTGGTAATCCACCATATGCTTTGTTATAATACCACAAGCAATGGAATATAAGCTTATAGTTAAGTTAAAAGATCAACATGCGATTACTTCTACATGAAGTTATATCTTAAGTTGATTCTAATCATGCTTAATCATCCAATAGCAATATTAAGTTCACTAAGTATCATGCATCCAACGTTTTAAGAAAATAAACTATCATTATCATGCTTTCATTATAACGACTTAGCTAGGGTTAAAACTAAGACAAGGAGTAGTGTCTAACATATATTTAGGATTATGGGTTGATTACACTACCTTTCTTCTTGGCGGTAGAAAAGGACTACGAAAAGATCGACGGAAAGAAAGTCGGCGGACGGACGGAGTAACGGTTTACGATGGACTTCCGGTAGCTTCGAAAGAGAAAGGTTTCTCTCGAAACTAAATCTTGACTATACTACTAAACTCTTATGGATCGAAGGGTGGTGAAGTGGTGGTTTAGTGGCGGCTTAGGATGAGTTTCTTGAAGAACAAGAGAAGAACTTCAAGAACACTCAAGAACAAAGCAAGAACAAGCAAGAACACTAAGCTTTCTAGAGAGAGAAGTTGAATGGTGAAGGTGTGAGTTGAAAGGCATGGAATGGATGCTATTTATAGGCAAAATGAAGCTCCCCCCTCACTCCACTTGGCCGGCCATATCTCTCTCTCTCTCTCCTATAGATTTGCTCCTATTGTCTAGTCTTGTCATGCAATAGTATGCCAACTAAGTGCCACTTGGTAAATAGTGTTCAAAGTACAGCCACATGCCAAGGTTCAATGCACATACACCTCACTCTCCCCTTCTCTCTCATTCAGCCATATCTCTCTCTCTCTCTTCCATGGATTTGCTCCATTGTCTAGTCTTGTCAAGCCAAATCCCAACAACAAGTGCAACTTGGTCAAATAGTGTTCAAGTACTACAACTTGTCAAAGTATGACACACATACATCTTACCTTCCCTCTCCCTCTCATTCGGCCATCTCTCTCTTTCTTGGTCAAAGTACATATATGTATATACATATATGCACATTTATGGAAAGAACTAGGAAGAAAAGGACAAGACCACTTAAATGCTCACATGGCTTATGATTATTATTTTTGTAGGAGAAAGTACTATCATATCTTTCACCAAGAATCCCATGGGAATATTGGACAATGCTATTATCCAAGGGATAATAATTTCCCTAATGGTTATTGTCCACGGGTCTAACATTTCCCTAGCGGTTATTAACCAATGGGCGAAAGAAGTAATGATGAGGAAGCACATGACTTGTCTTGTCATCCTATTTGGCAAATCCTAACATCTATTATCCAATGGGTAAAGTTTTCCCTAGCGGTTATTAACCAATGGGCGAAAGAAGTAATGATGAGGAAGCACATGACTTGTCTTGTCATCCTATTTGGCAAATCCTAACATCTATTATCCAATGGGTAAAGTTTTCCCTAGCGGTTATTAACCAATGGTCCAAGGAAAGTCATCATGGAGTATACTATTTGCTTTTGACTAGACTATTCCAACTACTAGTCAAACTTGGTCTTCCCCCTAACAACTATTGTCCAATGGTCAAAAGATCTTTCTAGCATGTAATAACCAATGGGTAAAGACTAGTCATCATGAAGTACACTATTTGCTTTTGACTAGACTATTCCAACTACTAGTCAAACTTGGTCTTCTCCCTAACAACTATTGTCCAATGGTCAAAGGTCTTCCTAGCATGTAATAACCAATGGATAAATACTACCCTAGTATCTATTGTCCAATGGATAAAGATTAAAAGGAAAGGGTAAAATAGTCCTTCTACGGTTAGGGAAAAGTAATTAGGCTAAATGGGCATTAGGCTAACGATACTTAATCTAGGCTTCCATTGCTCGAGTGGTATTTTGGTTTTATTTAGGAACTCGCCTAATAACGGAATATTAAAGCCCGACGGTGCCAAACGCCAAGGTAAAGCGTGAGCGTGGCCAAGGCAGCCCGCTACTAGTGCGGTGGCCAAGTGGTGGCCAGGCGGTGGCCAGGCAGTGGCCAAAGCGGTGGACGGCGGCCAAAGCAACGGCCGCGCCAGCGACCGCGGCTGCAGCGATGGCCAAGCGACCGGTACAGCGGCCACGCGGTGGCCCAAGCCGCCCTCTAGCAAAGCGGTGGCAAGCGGGGGCCAAGGCAGCCCGGTGGCCAGCGGTGGCCCGTTAGCTGCTGATGGCCAACCGGTGGCCAAGGTGGCCCGTTAGCTAAAGTGGTGGCCAAGGTGTAGCCAAGGCAAGGCCAGAGCAAGGCAGCCAAGGAACGCCAAGGCAAAAGCAAGGCGCAACCCGACGCCAAGGCGAAAGCAAGGCGCGGCAGCGCGAGCAACCCGACAAATGACCCGACGCCTAGGCAAGGCAGCCCAACGAGCCGATGCCAAGGCAAGGCAGCGCGACAATGAGCCGACGCCGAGTCGAGGCTGGCCCTATGCCAAGGCTAAAGCAAGGCGCGACAGCGACCCGATGCCAAGGCAGCCTAGCTAAGCCAAAGCAAAAGCAGTCAAGTCAATGGTCAAGGCAAAGACCAAAATTTTTCTACTAACCACTCCGGCATCGATGCATCACTAAGCCAAACGGTAGTTAGGATTTGCTAACTAATCGGTTAAAAGCTAACTATGCTTGCCAAGTAGGATTTCCAGCCGAGAAATATAATTTAAAGATATTATTTACTTATTAGGAAAAATATACGAGTACTTTTACAAGTATACTAGTCATGGGAGAAGGACTAAATTGTCCGGAGTAAAATGATTCAATTTTACAAGTTTCAAATCTAATTATGACGGATTATTAGATTTTAAAAGAAAATTTTAAAGCAATCCAAGCAATTAAAATAAAATTTAAATATTTATCAAAATTTTCATGAGTCAATAACGACCGATTTTTGGATGTTAAAAATGAAATCCAAGTATTAAAAAAAATTCAAATTTTTAACGAAATTTTTATTTATCAAAAATCAGGGTCGTTACAGTTTCATCCGTCGTTCGGGAGATCTTTGCAGGCCTTTCTTCCAAGCAATAAAGACTAGTCGGCGTAGGTTTGTGTGGACTGAGGAATGTGATGTGGCTTTGCAATCCTTAAAAGACTATGTAGCACAAGCTCCACTCCTCGTCACACCCTTGCCCGAAGAGGACCTTTATCTGTACCTGGCGGTCTCGGATCATGCCACAAGTTTTGTTCTTGTTCGGAAGGAAGGGATGGAGCACTTACCCGTATTCTTTTCCAGCAAAACGATGACGGACTCTCAGACGAGGTATCTGCCTATGGAAAAGTTGGCTTTAGCACTCGTCTTCGCTAAAACGAGCCTACTGCCCTACTTTCAATGCCATAGGATCGTGGTCCTCACTGAGTTTCCTCTCAAGGCTTTTCTTCGGAGAACAGATTCCTCCAGCAGGATTTTAAAATTCTCTCAAGACTTGGCCAACTATGACATCCAGTTTGAGCCGAGGACAGCTATCAAAGGACAAGCATTAGCAGATTTCTTTGCCGAGCTTACTCCTGGGCTTAAAGACGAGGAAAACGCACTGGCAACGGCCGCCGAAGAAGTACGAATAGCCGAAGCAGAAGAGCATGTCGAGTGGAATAAGCAGAAGAGCACTGGCAACGGCCGCCGAAGAAGTACGGATAGCGAGTCTCTTCGGTCGAAGTTCGTCTTAGGCACGCGAAAGCCGAAGAAGGAGTGGAAGCTCTTCTCCGGTGACGCATGGAAAATGACAGTGGATGGTGCTTCAAACGTCAACGGGGCTGGAGCTGGCATCAAGCTCGTCTCTCCAGCTGGCACGATCCATGAGCATGTCGTATCCATTGGCTACCCTGCCACCAACAACGAAGCCGAGTATGAAGCTCTCATTGCTGGGCTGCAGCTCGCTCTTCAGTTGGGGGCTGGTTCGGTTCACGTCTTCTGTGACTCTCAGTTGGTTGTGGGCCATCTCAACGACGACTATCAAGCCAAGGATGCACGGATGAATGCTTACGTCAGCCACATCTTTGCCCTCCTGAAGCAATTTAGCGGGGCTTGCTTCGGTGTACAAGGCCGCCGGGGCTCGCACCATTGTTTTTGATGAAGTTGTCAGTCCGAGCTTCGAGCTTGCAGTTTGCTCGATCAGCACCATTCCCCTCGGCCCCAGTCAACTGGACCCCGTCATTGCTTTCCTGAGGGACCAGACCCTACCACCGAACAGGAAGGAGGCCCACAAAGTTCAATGCTGAGCGGCAAATTACTTCTTAGATTCACAAGGCCAACTATACCGCCAAACGTTCACCGGGCCAGATCTACGCGTGGTGCATGAGGATCAAGTGCAGAGCGTTTTGGATGAGTTGCACATGGGAAGCTGTGGCGGACACTCAGGTGGCCGAACGATGGCACACCGAGCGCTAACACAGGGGTACTGGTGGCCGAAGATGGTCAAGCAGTCCGAAGATTATGTGAAGCGTTGTGTTCGGTGCCAGAAACACGCCTACATACCTCACCAACCTGCCTTTCCCCTCAAAATGATCACCAGTCCTTGGCCGTTTGCAGTATGGGGCTTCGACATTGTGGGCAAGCTACCGAAGGCCCCAGGTGGGTTTGAGTACCTGCTTACTGCTACGGACCTGTTCACCAAATGGGTGGAAGCCGCTCCATTGGTCAAGACAACGGCTTCGGATGTGGAGCGCTTCATTCGGAAGCACATCATTTCCAGGTTCGGTGTACCTTATGCCATTCTCTCGGACAATGGCACGCAGTTTGTGGCAGCAGCGATCCAATCCTTCTACAAGCGCCATCATATTATGATCCACACCTCGTCGGTTGCCTACCCCCAGGGAAATGGACAGGCCGAAGTATCCAACAAAGCCATCACTCGGGGGCTTAAGCGTCGTTTGGATCGCAAGCTCGGCAAATGGGTTGACGAGCTTCCTCACGTGTTGTGGAGTTATCGTACGACCCCACGACGTTCCACCGGCCGAACCCCGTTCTCCATGGCGTACGGCATGGAAGCTGTCCTGCCCCTTTCTTCGCTCATCCCCACTGTTCGGGTCGAAAATTTCAATCCTGTGGACAATAATGTTCTAGTTGGTGCTGAGCTTGAATTTGCCGAAGAACTCCGCGACAACGCCAACTTACATCATACTGCTTATCAACAGGATGTTGCTCGGGGCTACAATAAGAACGTCCGCGCTCGGCCGTTTCAAGTTGGGGACCTTGTTCTTCGGATGGTTGTGGAAGCCAAGAAGTTGACTAAGCTCAAAGACCCCTACGAAGGCCCTTATAGGGTAGTCCAGAAGATCGGCCACAGCGTTTATAAGCTTGCTGAAATGGATGGAACGCCGATCGCTAACCCTTGGAATGCCCAAAAACTTCGGAAGTTCCATGGCTAGCCTCGGCATCCTCTGTTTCGCACTTTGTTCGTTTTTGTTTTTACTTTTGTTCGGATTGTAAGCCTACGAGCGTTTTGGTGGTAATCTACGTTCGGTACGTTCACTCGTTCGGTTTTCACATCTGATTGTTGGGTATACTATCTCGCCCGTGATACCGCCTTCGGGCTCTGGCACTTTCACCTCGGTTCTCCTGTACTTTTACCGAGCGTGTAACCTTCGTTTTTCAGTACCCATTTTTCTGCCTTCGTGTTGTTTTTCTTCCTAAAAACAGCCCGACGGCAGGGGGCTACTATGTGGGTACTGGTAAGCAAGTTAAGAATGGTACTTTTACTTCGGGCTTACAGGTTATCCGCAAATCCAACCGAGCTTCATTGATTTGTATAAATTCCAAGTAATAGTAAATTCATAGGGATATCATCCGAACGAAAATACTTGGCAAATTCATGGCATTCAAAACAGATTCTGTATCCGAACAGCTATATTCAAGAAGGAATATCAAAACGAGGAAATATCAAAACATATTTTCCGAACACACATACTTCAATTGCAATTATCAAACCAAGCAAAACCAGTTAAAAGCAAGGTATGGCCGTGGTAGATCGTTCTTGGCCACCCTCAAACATGTGTTACTTACAAATTACTGTTCGAAAAACTCCTAAATGTTTGGAGCCGAACATCCCAAATCAAAGTTCGAAAACAAACAAAAGAAAACTGAAACAAATTCTAAGACTGAGCCTCGGGGGTAATCGTGGCCGAGGGAGTATCAACCGGTGGGGCTGGGGTGATGTCTGGCTGGGGTGCATCAACTGCAGCCGCGTCAGGAGCTGGAGGCTCGGCATGAACTTCGGCGGCTTCAAGGGGCGGCACTTCAACAAGGGATCTTCGTTCGTCATCTGGTTCGACGCCAGCTTCGTCAAAACCCGCGTTGAAGCCGAGCATGAAACTCTTCTTGTGTTGAGCCTCACGAAGTTCAGTCTGCAAGGCCATCAGCTCTTCGGCAGCATCTTCTTTAGCCTGGAAGTAGCCTTTGTCGTATTAGGCCTACACCTCCTTCTTCATCTCTTCCTCCATCTCCTTCCTACCGAGAGCTCTCCCCTCGGCCAGTCCCTCATCTTTCCCTTCGGCCCGAGCCTGCTCGACTCCATCTTGCAGCCCCTTGATCACATCGTTCAAGTTGGCGATGGTGATCTCTTGGCTTCGGCGGGCATCCTCCGATTGCTCGAGGCACTTCTTGTAGTCCTCGGCAGAAGTTTGGTGCAGCTCCACCTTCTGCTGCAGGAGCTTCGCCTGCTTGTCATGCTCGATGAGATGATGTTGGGCGCTCATAATGGACTGAGTAGCCTGCAAATAGATTCGAATATAAGAATCCGAAGGAAAATAGTTGGCAGAAATTGTTCATACTTTACAATACAATGAAAAACTTACCCTGCCAGCGAAGTAATAGTAGTCGCTCAAAGCTGTCTTCAGGGACCCTTGAGCGGCGATGTCCCTCGGCAGCTTAAGCTCGGCGTGAAGGGTGAAGGCCAGCGAGGGATCCTCGATCAAACTGTCCGAACGTAGGATCTGTTTGTTCCGAGGGGTGATGAAGTTGGGAGCCCAGGGAACGTCGGCGTCCCGGGTTTCGCCTACGGCGCCCTTCCCTTTTAGCTGTTCTCCCCCTTCCTGCCTTTCGGCGCTGGGAGTCTTGTCAGCAGCGGCCGAAGCTTTCTGGGCTGCCATTTTATACCTCTTGGCCAGCTTGTCCGAAGAGGTAGGGGGAAGGTGGACGCTTCTGAGAGACAGCGTCAGGAGATGTCTTTTTGATTGGAGCGACGGGCTTCGGTGCCGAGCCTGAAGCCCCAGGCGCCCCTGTCTTTTTCTGCTCAGCCTCTTCCTTGGCCTTTTTCTCCAGCTTCTCCTGGAGAATGGCTCTCATGCTACGTGGAGGCATGTCTTCTTCCTCGGCGAAGGGTGTACCTTCGGTTGGTTGGCGCACAGCTCCTCGGAGTGGCTTGTCCGGGTTAGGGAGTTGCTCCTCGGGAAGGTCGGTGAGGTCAATGATCGGGCTCTTCGTCTTCTCACTTCCCTCGGCGCCCTTTCCTCGGATTCTTCCTCCGTATGTTGTGTCGTACTGGAGGATGGTTGGTGCGTCTCTCTCCGCCCTCGGAATTGTCAGCAACAAGTCTGCAAGGCCACAGTCTTTGGCAAGCCTTAACAGGTTCTTATTGATCTTCGTCGTATCTGTCGAACACAAGACAAAAAGAAAAGTATTCAGTACAAAACACAATGAGCGAGCATTCTAAATAAATTGAATCGAGCAAGGAATATCAACATTAAATATAATGAAGTCCATCTTAGCTTACTTGGGTTACCCTTCTCCTTGGCCACATAAAACTGGTCCTCTTCGCCGGGGGGAAATTCACAGTTTCCCTGAACTTTGACGTAATCCGAAGCCCACTTCTCCGAGTCATACATGCCCTCGGGAATGATCTTCGTCATATTCCTTCGGGAGTACAGGTAGAAGCGGGAATATCTCACATTCTGAGACATCATGTAGTTCTCGAAGAAGTGGTGTGCTTGAAGGTTGAACATCTTTACCTCGGCCAGTTTTATGATCGAATGGATAATTCGGTAGGAATTCACACTCAGCTGGCACGGGGTGAGGTCAAAAAAGTGAAGGATTTGCCTTAGGATTCTGTGCATTGGAAATCTGAGGCCTCCTTCGGTGATGGCCTTAGGGGCACTGTGATATGCTCATCAGTGAATCGTATCTGAGGCCCGGGAATTGTTGAGATTACGACGTCGTTGGGGATATGGTAGGTCATTCGGAAGATATCTATCCCCTCCTGGTCAGTAAAACAATCCCAATAGGGACATGGATCCCGTCCCGTTCGGGCAGGGATTTCGTCAGGGTCAAGAGCAACTATTTTTTCTCTTCTTCCTCGGCGGATTGGAGGAAGACGCCTCACCGACGTTCCCTGTGCCCACCGCGGCTTGACTGGAGGAAGCAGCAGGAGTAGCCTTGTCTTTGGCCTCCTCCTCGGTCGCTACTTCATCTTCTCCCTCGGCATCAGCTTCCTCGTCCGGATCTTCAGCCGCCTTGTCCGAAGGTTCATCGTCGACGTTTATTATATCATGGTCAGGGCCTATTGACCGAAACAGAGTCGCCTTGGCTGGAATAAATACTCCTTCGAATGCTTCGGGTAGGGGTCTACCACCCTGCACTCGGTAATCCCGAGCCGCGACTCTGATTGCTTCTGTAATCCGTGGGTCTATCTCTCCAAAGGTTGGTGAGTTCGGATCAACAGAGTGATACGATTCCGCCGAGGATGCTGATGAAGACTCCATACCTAAAAACACAAGTGCAGGGATAAGACCGTTAGCGAAATGCAAGGTCGAGATTCCTAAAGGTGCCTATGTTCAGTGTAACGAGCTACTCTCGCCGAGCGTGTCTCAGAATTCCCGAGCAACACTTTTTCGAGTAAAAGTACCGAACGATACGGAACAATACTGTTTGTCCGAACGTGAGCGAGCTTTAAAGTGGGTTTTGTGTTCGGAAGAACACTGGTTGAAGATGAACGTGCGCTCGGAAGAACACATGAACATCTTCAACTTGTTCTTCATTACTCAGAAAGCAGTTTCAGGCGGGGTGAAGAAAAAACCCAGTTTTGGGCCAAAACACGCTCAAAAAACAACCAAAAACCACACAAAAGACTGGAAAAATAAGAATTCCTGGAAAATAGGGATGATTTGCGATCGAAATGCAACAAGATCTGGGTTTTGGAGGAGTTTTGGCGATGAATGGCGTCTGGGCAGAGGAAACAATCGACTGGAGAGAGAAAAAGTGATTTTCTCTCTCCCCGCTCCACCTTTTATACCCAGCGAAGCATTTGAACCGGTGCCGAACCCCCAGCCATTGGATCTGGGCGGGAGACTGATGTGCCGTTGGATGCATGACGTGTGGAGGCTTCTGCATGCGTATTGTCTTACTCCAATGAGTCAACAACGTGTGGCAGGTTTGAAGACGACGGTTACAGAAGCATTTAATGCAATCCCAGCTTTTGTGCCTCGAAGCTTGGAGCATACCTTTACTCGGCAATGTATTTCGTTCGAATGGATCTACGTTCGGAAGTCTCACTTTTCCCAATATGCTCCATTTGTTCGGCCACACAGGGTCAACTCCTCCCTCTTTTCCGAGTAAAAGAAGCAGAAGTTGAGGGGCTATTGTAGTGGGCCGAAATATCCGAAGAGGGTCATAAGGTCCATAGGGTCGCACTGGGGGTCCATCGTTCAGTTGTCTTAGTTCGTTGAGGGTCGAGTTAGTCCGGTGACACGTCATCCATCTTTCACCGAACGTAAGGAGGGTCAGGGACTGCTTGCCGAACGTCGACACTCAAGGGTTTGTTCGGCGGATAAGTCTTGTGTTCGGCATGACATACTCCCCGTTCCTGACCGCCGTTTGTTCGGCCAGTAATCTTTCCTTCGGGACCGGTTTGTTCGGAGACCACTGGTACAGAACATTCCAAAACCTTCCACATGATACGTGGGTTGCCTTCTCTTCTCTATGACGTGACATCTCTGCATGATGTGACAAGTCTGACATGAGCCCATGTGTGTCTGCACATCTGGGAAGGCGGCCTTCATTAAATGTTCCTGACACATGACGTCAGCCGAGTGTAGGAATGCGCGTGAGTCCTACGCTTGGCTTGCTTAGTACCTAGGATATATGAATGTATATATGTGTGTGTTGTTTTAGGGCCCATTTTTTACACTTAAGGCCCAATGGCCTAGTAAAAAAATGGAACAGTGGAATGGATGAAAAAACAAAACGCGGGAATAAAGTTGGATCACGAGATCGTTGCATTGATCTCTGGGACCCTTCAAATTATTCAGTGAGGTGGGTGCATCATTAACATGGATGCATCTTTTCCCCTTACATAAACACTAATTCCCATTGCAAATAAACGTATTAATTGAAGAAGGAACAGGACCAGTGTAGATACCCCAATTTGGCTAAACAAATATTTTGGGTCCCACCTTGGGAACCATCCCAAAGATGAACAGGATAAGTGATTGTTGATTGACTTCTCATAAGCCCGAGGAACTTGGTGAGTACTTTTAGCCACTTAGAGGACCCAATCCAGAGCCAAAATGCCTTTTAATACAGAAATACAGTGTTTAGGTAGAATTGATTTGCTGGACGCTAGATCGTTCTCACGGTCTGTACTTCTTTCATTCACCGGTGAAATCATTGTGTTTGAAATATCTCCGTGAGATCATTTTCTTGGCCGCCAGATCCTTCTGGCGGTCGGCAGATCGTTTTGCCCAGAATTCTGGAATGTTGAACATTGCTTCAGGGCTACGAAAATACTTCTGCGTAAGTGGTCTTATTGCCCTACACTTCCTATTTGATTCATGCGTTATGATTGGCCGTGTGTTGTGATTGGCCGGAGTGAGTCACCCATTGCCTATATAAAGAGAGCCTTAGGGTTCCGAAATTAAGGTTGAAGACACCCTCGCCTACCACAGAACTTTGCAAAAATCATCTCTCGTTCTCCCTCTACAAAAGCCCTAACACCCTGTGAGTAGCTGCAATCTGAGCGATCAAACCCCAAAGTACCCATCCTAGTTTTTAGGTTTTTGAGAGAATAATCGATCAATCACCCTCAATCCAAAGCATCCAAGCTACTGAGGGATCAAGGTGGTGAGGTCCAGGGGTCTATGGTTTAATTTAATTCATGTTTTTACACTTAAATCGTACGTTTTGTTATTTGTTTGTGTTCTGGTTTGAGGAAGAACACAAGTTGGGACTTTGTTTAGCCGGTCGGTATATCAAACTAGTAGGATTCCTCGGTCGCGTAATCCATTCGCTGACCGAGGAATCCATCTACTAGGACAGATTCTGTGTTTTGTGTATGTCATTGTATGTGGTTTATTTACTTGTTCGGATCACCTATTTAATTGTTTAAAGGCTTAAATAATTAGTTTAATTGTGTAAAATTAAATAAAGCAAATATTAGCTTTGTGTTGAATGATTATGGGTCAATCTCATGACGGGGCGAAGAGAGGTGTTTAACACCTTCCACTCATCGAACTTTTGGCTCCCGTACCCGGAATCCCTACTTGTGTACTTAGTTTTAATAAACTAAGTGGCGACTCTATTTAGGGGTAATCATTATAATGTGAAGATGTTCCTAGCCATGAGAATATCCATGATTTTGGTTTACGAAGAGGAAACATGTAGCGAGGATATCTATGTGGCAATGTCCTTTCGGGGAGGTGTCCACAGTTTTGGCGACTCTGCTAGGGACTTGAGGGTCATAACCAAAAAGTTCAACATAGAATTAGTACTGGCTTTATTGGCTTATTTAATTCTTTTTCAAATGCATCAAGCGGGCAACCTCTTTGAGTTCACCTATTATCCTGGCATGTCACGGGCTATGTTAGGAGTTTGCAAACTCCATAGTCACTATAGTATATAAAAAAGAAGGCTGCCCATCTGCTGCCTGTGATGGGCTAGAAAAAGGATTGGCATTCTTTGACAACAGAGCACCTTTGAGACTACCCGAACCCTACATGTGTTAGAAAGCCATAGAATCTATCCAAATAGGAAAAGATCCCACAGGTTAGAAACCACACTTTCAAACTGTCACCAGTTGTGCATCACGTGGGCCATTCGATACCACTGCTCACATGGGGACGGTCTTTGACCCATCTGTTTATATCACCCCTGCAAGTCAACCAAGGCTGGAGATGATCGCCTCTAGGGAGAATCAAATCATGTTCACAAAGCTGGTCAATCAAGAAGAATTAGAAGAAATAATTGAGGAGGGGGCTTTGCGCCAGGTACCAATCTATTTCTATGATCCCTCAACACCCATTGATGACTATTGGTCGATAAGCGAGGGTGAGGAATTGTGTGATTACGAAGAAATTACTGAAGAAGACCCACTAGATGTCATATCACTGAGTCTACTCTTTGATGAAGGGGTTGCTTACATCGAAATAAGGGTAATCCATTTCATGAGGGATAGACTTGGTAATTGGCGGGGATTTGTCAGTACCCGGAAACTTGACAATAGTGACGAAGTCGACGTAGAAAGACTGGTGGCAGAAATGACAATGAGGGTGAATCAAATGGATCTCAAAAAGTGACAAAGATGAAAGTGTGGATTGGGATGATGAGGTGGTGATGATCAACCTTGATGATGAAAAAGATTGCTCTGAACTGATTGTGGATGCTGTGGAAGGGGCTTACCCGAATTGGACTTTGGAACACACTTTGAAATGCAAGATAAAAATGTTGACTCTAGTTGAAGTTTCGTTTCTGATTCTGAGTCCACTACCTCGTATTTTCAATCCATTGAGTCTAGTAGTGAGGGTGGCCCGGTCAGGTCACCGAGTCATAACACCTATTTTGAGTTTCATTCTGCAGTGTCTTTTGAAATTTTTAGAATTGAGGAAGAGAATTTAGAGTATTACACTTTGCCTATATTTAATTATGTGGAATCTGATAACCTTGTTCATTGAGAGAGGAAGAAGAGAAGCACGCTAAATCTTTTTTTGAGGAAAGAGTCACAGTAAACATAGGCTTTGAAAATGATCCTGAAATGGTCAAAATTGGTGCAAGACTATCTTCTCCAGAAAGTGAAAAATTGACCTTTTTGCTGAAAGAGGACAAAGATATTTTTGATTGGTCTTATGAGGACATGCCTGGAATAGACCCCGAAATTATTCCAGATAAAATCCCTCTTTATCTTGATCCAAAGCCTGTTAAACAAAACCTAAGATGCATGCGCCCTAATTGGGTCTTAAAAATAAAAGAAGAGGTCACTAAGCAAATTGACACTGATTTTCTTATAGTCATCGAGACCCGTAATGGGTAGCAAATATCGTCCCAATACCAAACAAGAATGAGAGGATTAGAGTTTGGGTGGATTTTCGAGATCTCAAGAAGGCAAGCCTAAAGGACGACTTCCCATTGCCACACATAGACGAATTGGTAGACAACACTGCTGGACACGCATTGTTGTCTTTTATGGATGTGTTTTCTGGGTATAACCAAATCTTGATGTCACCCGAGGACAGAGAGAAGACCATTTTCACCACACCATGGCTTATTGCTATTGAGTGATGGCATTTGGATTGAAAAATGCAGGAGCCACTTATCAACGCATGGCTATGATGCTCCTGCGTGACATGATGCACAATGAGATGGAAGTAAATGTGGATGACATGATAGTAAAGTCAAAAGAAAGAAGAGGACATCATGAAGCACTTCAGAAGTTCTTTGAGACGATTCAGAAATACAAGTTACGTTTAAATCCTCAAAAATGTACTTTTGGTGTGACTGCTAGAAAAATGCTAGAATTTCTCATCACTCAAAGAGGAATCGAAGTGGACCCTTCCAAAATACAAGCTATTATGGAGATACCAATGCCAAAGGCAGAAAAGGAAGGAAGAAGTTTTCTGGGAAAGATACAGTTCATCAGCAGGTTCATCTCTAAGCTCCCCACCACTTGTGAGCCACTTTTCAAGCTCTTAAAGAAAGGAACGAGCTTTTAATGGGAAGAAAGGAATGAGCTTTTAATGGGATCAAGACTGTTAAAAAGCGTTTGAGGCAATCAAGGAATATCTTGAGAATCCACTAGTACTATCACCGCTCATCCTTGGAAAATCATTGATTCCGTATCTCTCAGTAACTGACACTTCCATGGGATGCTTGCTGGCACAAGAAAACGATGCCAAAGTAGAGTGCGCCATATACTACCTTAGCAAAAAGATGACGGCCGGACTATGAAACAAGATACACTCCTTTGGAGAAAACTTCCTAGGGGCTAGTATGGGCCACGAAGAAACAAAGGCACTATCTATTAGCAAATCCAGTTCTCCTGGTTTCTCAATTAGACCCAATCAAATATCTTTTTATGTCACGTCCATGATTTTCAACATAATAATAATAATATATGTAAATGAAAAACCCATCGCAAAGTACATATTAATACCCCAAAAGATTTCCCATATTGTTTTCTAATAATGCGGCAATTTATGGCACATCGGCCCCGAATTTTTTGTAAATGTCAAAAGAAGTAGAGTTGAAAGCTTACATGATTTCCAAAGTCAAAAAGGATACAAATTTGAAGTTACAATTACATCTTTCTGAACTACGATTTACATGAGATGCTCAAGTAACTCCCCCGAAGTTAGCTTTCAAAAGAATGAAGTCAAATATGCACTTCAAGCACGCCTTATCATCATCCTTGAGGTGTACCTGAAAATGATGATAGGGTAAGCTGCACTAGCCCAGTAGAGAAATCTATGCTTATGCTATATGCCAATGAAATGATCAATGCATCGGAAAGAACACAAATGACGACAGGATGTCTCAGATAAACAAAAAGCTAGGTAAGAACGACCACATTCCATACTAAGTAACTTAAGCAATCACTAAGTTCTCCATGCTCAAAGTTGTGTCAAACTTGTCATTTTCATTATTCCAAGTGTATCAATCTCCTTTTTGGGTATTTGGGACCCCATACATCCCCTGCCGGCAACTCACAGATTGGAGGTTTTGTTCTTTTCGGGTATTTGGGACACCGTACGTCCCTTGGCGGTCATCGCACTAGTTGGTGAACTTGTTTGTGTTGATTATGTCAATTCATCATTTATCTTGGAAGTTCTTATACCGCAATGTATCATGTCAAAACTTATGTCATTCATCTAGTCCTAATTATCCAAATAAAGCGCCACAATGTTCCACACAACAAGCCAAAAGCATACATAGCACATATGTTTCGAATCCATCTAACTTAACACTTTAATACCCCACAACGAGCCACAGAAGAATGAGGATGATCAATGAGTCATTGGAGGGCAAGTAATCAAGTTTGAAGGTGGTTTCAAGATGTTTAGGAGGTGTTAGAAGTGATCGAGAGTCAAGACAATCGATGTGGGAACAACATGAGCAACATTGTCCCCTAATTAGTATTGATGCCTGTTTGCACAGGTATCGATACCTTCAGGTCTGTCTTGCCAGATAACGAATTGGTACCGATACCTGTGCAAAATAGTATTGATACCCTGCAGTTACGAGTAGTAAATTTCTAGATTTTTCAGAAAGCGAACACCCAACTTTAACAACACCACAAAGCACGATCCAAACATGAAATCAACTCATAAACACATAGAAGAAGCAAGAAATGCCTACTCAAAAGTTATAAGCTCAAGCACGAGATCAACATGCAAGCCTAGCTCCAAAGGCTCGAACCAACCAAAATATGCCTCACCTAGCTCAAACCACCGAGACATGAGTTCAATAACGTGAGTATAAGGTGGATT
Source organism: Rhododendron molle (assembly GCA_025413875.1). Lineage (NCBI taxonomy): Eukaryota > Viridiplantae > Streptophyta > Magnoliopsida > Ericales > Ericaceae > Rhododendron > Rhododendron molle. The sequence goes on along the minus strand of CM046398.1, from coordinate 14,699,133 downwards.
GGAGGTTGATATTCAAGGGTTTCGGGTTTGGGGTTGGAATTTCGGTGGAGTGAGAGAGAGGAGAGAGTCATGAGAGAGAGATGAGAGAGTCAGAAGAGTAGAGAGAGAAAGGAGTTGGGTTTTTACTCCTCTACACACACACACACACACACACACACACCCCTAATTATACTAGTATAAGCACAAATTGCATTTGCACCCTTACGTTAACAATTGTATCACATAAACCCCAAATCACATAAACACATCTTTCACTTTTAAATCCACATTTTGCATTGATATAATATTCGGATAATTGGGATTTAATATGAGTCTCTACATTTTGAGAATCTAGCACTTATTGGAAAGCTGGCTAGGTGGTTGCTACTACTGGCAGAGTTTGATCTCAAGTACATGACAAGGAAATAAGTAAAGAAAAGGGCTATGGCAGAATTGTTGGCGGACCATCCAGTAACAGAGGCTGAGGTTGAAGATTTTATGTTCCCAGATGAGGGTATCCTACTTCTTCTCAACAATACTTGGCAGCTTTACTTCGATGGAGCATAAAATCAAGTTGGGTGTGGCATAGGGATATTGTTGGTTTCTCCTAATGACTCACATGTCCCTGTAGACACCCCAATTTGGATGCTTCGATATCTTTTAAGTCCCCGATGATGATAAAAGGATTTTGTATTAAACTAATACCATTTTGGAATGGATCTTTCAAAAGTCAACTTAAAGTCAAATCTACCGTACGACACACACTCCACCGTAGTTACACATACGTCATCCAAACCAACTTGCAGTTTGGGCGGTTACCATTTCTACCGCACGGTGGAAATACTCCACCGTACGGTAGATATTTCTACCGTACGGTACATCGAAACTTGCACCACCTTTTAGAAATTAACGGCCAAGGCATCTCAAGCCATCATAACCTGGTTCTTAGCCCCATGGCCGTCGTAGGCCTGCAACAGGTAGGTTTAAGCTTGAAGACCAAGCTAATTTGTTTAAAAATCCTTCTATAAATACCCTAGGGTGTTTTGGAGGAAACACACGACAAAAAATAGACTGAAAAACTTGTAGAAAATGATGAAAAAACACTGAAAAATATTCTGAATATTCTCTATTTGTCTCCTTTCACTTCAAAAACACCAAAAGCATTTTTTTTAAGATAAGTCTCAAATCTTTGTTCAAAAAGCGGCCCACGTTCGAAAGAAGGTTTCACATCCTACCTTAGGAGTTGGTCAGGCCAAGAATTCGCTCAAAGTTCACACCAAAAGTCCTTGAAATCAGCATCATTTTCCAAAGAAGGTTTCATTCCAATCAAAGGTATAACTTTTCTATCCTTACATTCTGAGGGGAACTTATAGATTCAGGTTGATTCCTAATACCACCCCTGGGCCTAAATAGTTCAAGCACTGCATGAAATCAAAGTTGGAATCCCATAGACATTTACCACACGGTACACATTACTGCCGTATGACAGATGTGTTCAGGGGAACAGTCTCTCGTTCGCTGCTTATCTTCTTTCCTCTAATTCAATATGACATGTCATGCCTGATATAAGATACCATGCGGATTCATGTCTTCTTTTAAGCAAATACGTTCCATGCTAGTTAGATTTATGAAATTTGCATCAATTATATAGCATGATTTGACATAAAAATTGTTTATTTGATACATGAGCATGTATGCCTATTGGAACATTGGATGTCAGATAGCATTGTTTTGAAACTGGCTGGAAACCATAGAACATGTACCGTACGGTACAAGGTTCCACCGTACGGTTGAGTTCACGTGGGACCGTTTGCTTTGTTGTTTTCTATAATTAAAATGTTTACATTCCTACCTCTTAGCCATTTTCAGCAAATAATGGGATATATGCAGCATGCCTATTAGCATTCTATTATTAACTGGCTAAATGTTTAAATTCAAAAGCATGCTTGTTTGTGTTTATAAAATTGTTCATGTGATATTACTGTTTATGTGACATTAAAAGTTAAAGCAATAAGATGATTTTTAAAATCCCACAGATATTAGTAAAGACCGATTGTATCGGGTGAGGGGGGTGCTTTTCTAAACAAAACCTTCCCCTCTTGTAACTTGACTCTCGAACCCAGAATCTCTGTGATGAATCAGCTTCGTATCTGGCCCCGACCTGTTCCTGCAAAGACAACGTGAGAGCCTAAGTCATCGGTGTGGTGGCGTGCCGACCACCCTCCGATGCCTAAGTCAGTAGAGAATACGATCTTATTGAGAGAATAGAGATTCTCCGGGGTTAATTGGTCGTACCTTATTTGAAGCTCTACCGTTACTATTATAGGCATTTCGTAGGAGGTTGAGTCCTAGTAGGACTGTGTCCGGAGATCTGTTGGTTATCCGAATGGTGATCGTGGAGTCGTGCCTTAGCTAGGACTCCATACTCACCTAATATAGGCCGAGATTCATCATCCCTTTCTGGCCGTGATTTCCCTTGGGATTATCATGTACATCTTATCTATATTTTCACATTTATCCTATGTGGGATATCTTCTGTAGGGATAAGTATGCTACGTGAGCGTTACAAGTCCAGTTCTAGTTGGACTTTTGAGCTAGTCCGTAGACCGTGGTCCAGCTCCGATTGCTGGAGGTGGACTTCAGTTTAGCTCCATCTTGGGGACCAAGCTGGCTTGCTTGCTGTTCCTCCCGAAGGTGGTGGGCGAAGCTGATGGTTCCAGCTTCGCTTCTTTCTCCTGGCTGGGCTCTTTAGGTTTTCCTTACTTATCAGGTACTCCCCTGTTCCCAAGCTACAGCTTTGGTTTGGAGGTTGGGAACATTCGCTAGTGCTGCATGGCGGTTGCCGCTTTTTACTTTTATGGGCAGTTTTAAATGCACGGGTCACGTCATGGGCCAGGTGTCAAGATCTTTGAATCCCTGACGTAAGGAGGTGGACAACGATGATCGAGGAGCGGTTCTCGGGATTAATGCCCATCTGTTAGGCTCCCCATTCCTGATTAAACTCTACCAGAAGGGTATTTGGATCATCCTTGCTGATTTTCGTGTGACTCCTTTCATCTCCGACTCCCCTTCGCCGTTGCATTAGAGCCCGTTTCTTCTAGGTACGTTCCCTTCACTCTGCTGTTCTTCGTCTGTTGTTCACGCTGGATTCTTCTTCTGATATAGAGTTTTCAGACCCCTCGTGGAGTGTTCCAGGCGAGTTCATTTTATCTCGACTGATAGGGTTTTCTTGCATCAATCTCTGTTCCCCGATTATAGAGGACTTTGCCCCCTACTCTCTTACTCTCCAAAACAGGGTTTTCCGAGATTTGTTTTACTTGTCCGTTCGTCTTTACCCTAGGTTTTTGGTAGGAACCCTAATGTCCGAGGGCTTCGTAAATTTTGCTTCGATTCTCCAAGCCGAAGAGTCGATGGTGGAGGAGGGGAGTTCCCTGCGTCGGAGTAGTATTATTAGGGCCTCGCCTGACAAGGGTCAGTCGAGCAACGTTAAGCCCTCATCGCCCCCGGCGCCTTCATCGAGGGGTCCCCATAGGGTCCCCACTTTTACGGCCTCTAATATTCCTTCCAACATTACCAACGAAGAGCTAGCTGTTCTCAGGGTTAGATATTCTATCCCATCGTCCGTTTCTCTTCGGAAACCTTCTGGGACCGAACGAGCATGTTCTTTTTCCGAGTACGAGACTTGCCTTTACGTTGGAGCTTTGGAGGGAGGTTTAAGGATTCCTTTCCCAACCGTAGCTAGGGACGTTCTGAGCTTTCTTGGTTTGGCCCCTGGCCAAATTGTTCCCAATTCGTGGCGTCTCTTGATCGGTTGTGCGGCATTGTGGGGGGCGATGTCGGATGGTCGAACTTCTTTGACAAAGGGACCCTTCCTCAACCAGTTTTCCGTTAAAGAGGCCCCTGGTGGTGTTGGGTGGTACTATTTTGCAAAGAGAGCGGGTGAGGGGGAGCTAGTTACGGAGCTCCCTCCTGCAAGTAAGAACTGGAAAGACAAGTTCTTTTTCGTTGGGGGTGCCGGTTGGGAACTCCCAAATTGGGAGATTGGATCATACGTTCATCGGATCCCAAATGGATGGGAGGTCCCCATCTCAAATTGTAAGCTGTTTGCCTTTCTTTTATCCCATAGCTTTATAAATTTATTCATATGCTAATGAATTCTTTCTTTTCTTTGCAGCGAGAGGACCATTCCCGTTGACCCCTGCCTTGGAAGAGGAGCTGCAGCAAGCCCGGAGCTACTCAGTTCACACTTGGGATTTACTTGTGACCCCAGAGTCGCTGGCTGCGTATCTCCTGGGCCCAGAAACCACTCGTGAGGCCTTAGCACTTCTGAGAGGTAGTTCCCTTTCTTGTTTGGTTCCATATTTTAGCTGACTTTTTATTGCTTCTTTCTTTCTTTTCCAGAGGGAGAAGGTGAAGACGAAGTCATGACGCCAAAGATGGACAAAGCACTGCTGGCCCAACTGAAGGCTGAGAGGGCCAAGCAAACACCTGGGGCCGCAGCCACGAAGAGGAAGAGCTCCCGTCTTCAGAAGGAGCTATGTGTGGAAAGCTTTCTGGAGGCTGATCTTTCGATCATCCCTTCTATTGACTTAGTGGTTGAGCCGTCGGTTGAGGGGGAACAGGAGAGGTCTAAGAGAAAAGGAAAGGGTAGCACTGTGGTGGGCACCCCTCCGGCCAAAAAGGCGAAAGTTTCTGGTGACCTTTCTACTCTGGGTAACTTCTAGTATGCCCTGGAGCGTGCCTCCGGATTGTTGTGCGCAGCTGACGAGGATTCAATGGCGGAGATGTCTCTTCAGTCAGTGGGGGAGCACATGCTGGTTGAGTTGGCCATGGTATTCCCCTTCTTCTTACTGCTATTAACTTAAATATTTGTTGTTTTCTTATTGATCCCCTTCTTTCTCTTCTTCAGGCTACGGCTCGTGGCCGTTATCTCGCTTCCCAAAGCCATAGCCTGGGGAAGCAGGTGGTTACCCTTTCTGAGGCCAACCTCAAACTCACGAAGCAGGGTGCTTCTATGGCTATGGAGCTGCGGAAGGTGACAGATGAGAGGGACACAATTCTTAAGTCGAAAAGGGGCTTGGAGGAGGAGAGGGACACGGCCATGGCTACTGCTCAAAGTTTGGAGCAGAGAATTGCTGAAATGAGTAAAGAGGTAGAGAAGCAGAAGGCTATGGGCATGGGGATGCTGGAAAAGGTGAAGAATGCTCGTAAGGAAGCTGTCAAACTCTTCCTTCAGTCTCCAGCATACCGTCAAGATGTCACCCAGCAATACTTTGATGGGTTTGAAGCCATGAGGAGTCAAGCGGCTGCAGCTTTCCCAAATTTGGATTTTTCCAAATTTGAGGTTGATGATGAAGAAGGGCCCTCATGCTTTGACGGGGGACAGAAAGGGGAGGATGAAGCTGATGACGTTGTATCTAAGGACACATCCGTCCCGAGGTCTTCCCTTGCATCCCTTCTCCAGACTCCAAAGAAGGTTTCTCTTGACACTCCAATCCTTGCTGCAACACCTCCTGGCCCGTCATCTGGTGACGGGCAGACAATTGATAACACCCTCCGGGGTCTTTGAGTGGCCTGAAAAACATTTGATTTGCTGGGTTTGTAACTAATACTTTTCGGAATACTTTCGTACTCTTGTACTTTTATGCTGACCTAGGAGTGGCCTTGACCCTTGTTTGGATGATTTTTGAAACTTTGTTCCACTGATGGATGAGGGTGATCTCTTTTTGAGATCATATTTTGGGAGCCCCATTGGGGCTGTTGGTTTTAATGGTATAGCAGGTGCTGGATTTTAACCGAAAGCGTGCTTTCAGTTTTGGGCCAGATTTTATGGCACTTTTTATGCACATATATTGACTGTATGCTAATTCCTGCTTTTACCATAGTTTTAACCAAATACTTGTACTTGGTCTGTTTTGAACCTTTCATTGCATAGCTGTGCTACGTCTGTTTTGAAAAGTTGCTGGCTTGGAGTTTTTCTTTCATTGCATAGCTGTGCTACGTCTGTTTTGAAAAGTTGCTGGCTTGGAGTTTTTCCTTAACCTCTTCTTTTGTGTGTAGCTGTACTACATCTTCAAGTATGTCTGTTACTCCCCTAAGTGTGTTAATTGCTTGCGTCCAAGCGAATTGGACACTTATTGATGTTTCCCATGGGATATTTGATGGGTGAGTTGTGAAGCCATAGATAGTGTAACTGTTCTACACCTGCTGAGCTTGAAATCGTGTTCTAAGCTTTTTGATTTGCATAGCCTTGCTACGTCTTTTGAGCTGGGATATTTATCCTGAGCTGTTTAGTGTGCATAGCCTTGCTACGTCTTTGAGGAAGTGATGTTCCCATTCCCCTAAGTATATAATTGATTTGATTTTCAAAGAATTGATATACTTAATTGAATTCCCGTAGGTGATTCCTTTTGGTCTACAAACAACATTGTAAAATAATACAGCTGAGTAAGACGTGTAAGGTTTATTTTGGGACAAGAACCCTGTATGTGCAGATGGCGTTCGTTTCGACTGCTCGAGGTGGCTGGGTTTATAACTTCCCATTATTCTAAGCGGTTGAGGCGGCCGTTTTAAGTGCGGTTTTAATGGTGATCATGCTGATTGGTGTAGCGAACGGTTAATGAACCGTCTCATTATGCTATAAATACCAATAGTTCGTGTTTAACCACTCCCCATTCCACACTCTACTTCATAATGGCAAACAGCGAAGAAATCTACAAGTTATGTCAAGAATTGCAGAGTTTGAAGGTCGCCGTGGCTGGCCTTACGGCCAAAATGGAGGCCATGACGGAGTCAGTCTCCGTCATGGAGAAGACGGTCCGCATGGTGCTGATAGCCAACTGGGAGCAGTTGGCGGCTTTCCAAGGGCAGCCACCGCCGCAAGTCCCTTCCCCTCCAAGGGAGGGTGGTAGTAATTAGGTTGCAACTTCGTGGGTTTTGTCCACGAAGTTTTTTATGTACTGGCTATCCACATCTCCTTAGAGATGTGGATTTAATAAATAAAATTTAAAAATTTTATTATTGTTGTTGCGTCTTTTCCTTATCATGCATACAGGAAACGTAAACCTTATCATGCTTTAACAGGCAATAAATTAAAACGACTGTCCCTCATGGGGAGTTTATTGGCCTCTGGGGCTAGATAGGAGAACACATAGTCCTAAAACGAATTTATTGCTAGAGCTTTATTCAGACGAAGAGTTCTCTAAAAACAACTTCGATTTCCTAAAAACAGAAACAAACGAATATTGACAAGCACCTACTTTTAATTTTTTTTGTGATGCTCCGCATTCCTTTATTTTGGCTGCTCCTTTCCTCTTAGGGTTGCAAGCTTATAAGCTCCAGCTTTGATGTGATGTAGGACTTGATAGGGTCCTTCCCAGTTTGGGCCAAGCTTGCCCACCTTTTTCCCCATAGGGTCAACCTTCCTTAGAACTAAATCACCAGCCTGAAAATCCCTGGGTCTAACCTGCGCCTTGTGATACTTGATCATTCTTTGTTGGTAGACTGCTACATTGCTGTTTCCCTTTTTTCTTCCAAGAGATCCAGCTCGGCTCTGAGATCTTCTTGGTTTTCCTGCTGGTCCATGCTGGCTGTTCTGTAGTTGAGGAGTTCAACCTCAATTGGAACTACTGCCTCAGCCCCAAATGCAAGAGAGTATGGGGTTTCTCCTGTTGCAGTCCGGGGCGTTGTACGATATGCCCATAGCACATTGTAGAGCTCCTCTGGCCATGCACCTTTGGCTTCTCGCAGTCTCTTCTTAATTCCTTTTTTGATAGTTCGATTGGTCACCTCCACTTGGCCATTAGCCTTTGGGTGAGCTTTGGACGCAAAGTGCACGTGTATTCCCTTGGAAACACAGTATTCTTTGAACTGAGCATTATCGAATTGCTTTCCCCTGTCTGTGACTATCACCCGTGGCAAACCAAAACGGCTAATAATGAATTTCCATAAGAAATCAATTGTTACCTCCGCTGTTATTGTGGCCAGTGCCTTGGCTTCGACCCATTTTGTAAAGTAGTCTACAGCTACGATGGCGTGTTGGACCTGCCCTGCTGCCATGGGAAGTGGGCCAATCAGATCTACTCCCCATTGGGCGAATGGCCATGGCCCTTTCATTGGGGTTAAGATCGTAGGTGGCCTATGAATGATGTCTGCAAAGAGTTGGCACTTCTCACACTTCTGAACCATCAGGTTGCAATCCTTCTGCATGCTTGGCCAATAATATCCCAACCTGAGAAGCTTATAAGCTAGCATGCGGCCTCCTTGGTGGTCTCCACATACGCCTTGGTGGACTTCCTCCATAGCTCGTGTGGATTCTGCCACTGTCAGGCATCTCAGGTATGGCAGCGAGAAACTTCTTCTGTATAGCACGTCTCCCATCATTAGGTACTTTGCAGCCCTTATCCTGAGCTGCCTAGCTTCGACTTTGTCATCCGGTAACGTCCCATTCGTTATGTAATCGACTATAGGAGCCGTCCATGAGCTGCTGTAGTCAATGGCTTGTACCTGTGAATTTGGGGCGAAGATGCTGGGGAGCTCTAAATAACGGATTGGGGCATTCCGTGGGATAGCCTCTTCCCTGGCCGTGGCCAGCTTTGACAAGTAATCTGCTTCAACATTATCGTCCCTTGGGATTCTGACAATGTTAAAGCTTTGAAATGTAGCAACCAGGGACTTTACTTTGTCCAGATACTTCTGCATCACTTTTTCTTTCACAGTGTACTCCCCCAGGACTTGTCCCACGACTAACTGCGAATCAGTCTTGGCCAGCACATGGTTAACACCTACGGCTTTGGCCAATTCCAGCCCCACGACGAGAGCTTCATATTCCGCCTCGTTATTGGTTGTTTTAAATTCAAACCTAAGTGCGTAGCTCAGGCGTTGCCCCTTTGGTGATGTTAGGATCAGACCAGCTCCGCTTGCTTCCTTGGTTGTTGATCCATCAACCTGAAGAATCCAAGGCTTGGGATCTTCTTTGGCGAGCTCTTCTGGTCCCGGATACGTGTATTCTGCTAGGAAATCTGCCAGCACCTGTGCTTTGATGGCAGTCCGAGGCTTGTACTCTATGTCAAACTCACCAAGCTCTATTGACCATTGGATTAACCGGCCTGATGTCTCTGGGCAATGGAGAACCCTTCGAAGTGGCTGATCCGTTAGCACCTTGATGGGGTGAGCTTGGAAATAGGGCCGTAGCCTTCTGGCCGCTATCACCATTGCAAAAGCTATCTTCTCAGCTCTGGGGTACCTCAGCTCAGCTCCTCGTAACGCCCTGCTGGTGTAGTATACTGGGAGCTGCGTCCCCTGTTCTTCTCGTATCAGGACCGCGCTGACGGCATGGGGTGAGACGGCAAGGTATAGAAGGAGATCCTCCCCATCTTGCGTTCTGCTTAACAGCGGAGGCGAGGCAAGGTATTCCTCAATTGATTGAAGGCTGCCTCTTCGACCGCAGTCCATTCAAAGGCTTTTTTCAAAACCTTGAAGAATACTTGGCACTTATCAGTAGATCGTGAGATGAACCTACTCAGGGCTGCAACACGTCCTGTCAGCTTCTGGACTTCCTTAATATTCTGGGGTGAGCGCATAGTGAGGATAGCCTGGATTTTCTCAGGATTGGCCTCAATACCTCTTTGAGACACCATGAAGCCCAAGAATTTTCCTGAGGATATTCCAAATGCACACTTGGTTGAGTTGAGCTTCATTTGATATTTCCTGAGGACTTGAAAAGTTTCCTCCAGGTCTGCCACATGGTTTAGTGCCTTGGCACTTTTGACCAGCATGTCATCCACATACACCTCTACGTTGCGCCCAATTTGGTGCTTAAACATTTTGTTGACCAGCCTCTGATATGTCGCCCCTGCGTTCTTAAGGCCGAATGGCATCACTTTATAACAGTAGAGCCCCCTGTCGGTGATAAACGACGTTTTCTCTTGATCGTGGCTGAGCATTTGGATCTGGTTGTAGCCTGAGAATGCGTCCATGAAGCTTAAGAGTTCATGCCCTGCTGTAGAGTCTACCAAGGAATCAATTCTTGGCAGTGGAAAGCTATCCTTTGGACATGCTTTATTGAGATCAGTGAAGTCGACGCACATTCTCCATTTGCCATTGGCTTTCTTTACCATAACTACATTTGCCAACCAGTCGGGGTAGAGAACTTCTCGGATGGATCCTGCTTGGATAAGCTTGTCTACCTCCTTGGCTGCAGCTTCATTGCGCTCCGGGGCAAAGACTCTCTTCTTCTGCTTAACTGGACGAACCGTGGGATCCACGTTTAGTTTGTGGGTTATGACCCTTGGGTCAATTCCCGGTATGTCCTCGTGGGACCACGCAAACACATCCTTGTTGTCCCTTAGAAGCTGCAATAGCTCCGTCTTTGCTACTGAGCTCAGCCCTGCACCAATCCTCACTGTTTTGCCAGGTTGGCCCGGCTCCAGGAGCTCTTCTATAAGCTCTTCCACAGGCTCTCCTTGTTGAAGCTTTTCTTCATCTCGAGTATCGAGGCTTTCTATGGTCATGGTAACATTAGCACCTCTGAGTGAAGTGACATAACATTCTCGTGCTGCCTTCTGGTCTCCTTTTACGCATACTATCCCTGTTGGTGTTGGGAACTTTATCATCAAGTGATGTGTGGAGATAATTGCCCCGATTTTATTCAGGGTTGTTCTCCCCAATATTGCATTGTACGCGGAAGGACAGCTCACCACGATGAAGTCTATCATTCGTGTAATCTGGCTTCCTTCCTCTCCCATGGTGACCGGTAAGGCTATTTGGCCAACAGGATAGACAGGCGTACCTGCGAACCCAACCAGGGGTGAGGTCATAGGTTTTAGCCTTTCTCTTCCAACCTTGAGTTGGTCGTAAGCATGGAGATACAGGATGTCAGCAGAGCTTCCGCTGTCTATCAGCACCCTTCGTGTGAGGTAATTGGCCACTACAACGGTGATTACCAGGGGGTCGTCGTGAGGAGCCTGAACTCCCTTAGCGTCTTCTTCCGAGAAGATTATAGGTATTTCCTCCGTTTTTTGGAACTTACTTGGACGGCCCACTGCGTTAACTTCCAAATACTCCTCCGTCCTTAGTTTCCTCAGGTGAGCCTTTCTGGCATTACTGGATTCTCCGCCTCCAGCAAATCCTCCATGAATGACCTTGATCTCTCCAATGGGACCCGATCGAGGTGCAGCATTATCTCTTCCGTCTTTAGCTGTATCATCTCGCCTTGGCTGTTTCTGGTACTTCTTCGATACAAAACGCTGGAGTCTTCCTCTCTGGATCAACTCCTCGATTTGCTGTTTTAGATCTATGCAATCATCCGTGTTGTGACCGTGGTCCCTATGGAATCTGTAGTATTTATCCTTAGCTCTTTTGCTTGGATCAGACCTCAACTTTCCAGGCCACTTGAGGTCCGGATCGTCTTGGAGGTTGCTGAGGATTTGCTCTGCCGTGGCTATGAGCGGAGTGAACTGCTTGTACCGGCTTTGTGGCGGTCCTCCTCCCCTCTTAGGGGAAGTTCTTGAATCTACCTTCTTGCTCTTTGGTTCCCCTCCCGTCTTACGGGTGGAGTCTTTTCTCTTTCTATCTGGTGGTTGGAATTCTCCAACCTGTGATGGCCCTGCTTGGGGGTCAAAGCCATCACGGTTACGTCTTGCGTAAACGGCTTCTTCGGCGTTCATGTGCTTCTGTGCTCTGAGCATGAGCTCCGCCAGGGTCTTGGGTGGTTCTTGAGATAGGAGGTATAGGAACTGTCCTGAGTACAGTCCAGCTATGTACGCAGTTATACTCACGCTGTCGTCGACTTCGTCTAAATGGACCACCTCCTTGTTGAACCTGGTGGTGAAGTCCCTTAACGATTCCCATCGTCCTTGTTTCACCGTCAAAAGATGTGTTGCTGGTTTGCCGTAGCGTTGGCCAGCAATGAAGTAACTTACAAAGCTCGTGCTAAGCTCTTTGAAACTACGTATACTTGGGAGCTTATTGAACCATGCTCGGGCGCTTCCTTTGAGGGTAACAGGAAAAGCCCGACACATGACTTCATCAGGAACTGCTTGCAGGTGCATCAGGGATTTGTATGTTTCCAAGTGATCCAACGGGTCCGTGGAGCCATTGAATGTTTCCAAGTGAGGCATCTTGAACTTCCTTGGAAGAGGCGCCCCATGACTTCGGCGGTGAAGGGTGAATCGGTATTTTGTACCAGCTCTTCCACCGTGGCGAGTCTGAGCCTTGACTTGCTTCATTAGCCCTTCAATCTGTTCTGCATCTTGAGAATCGCCGCTAGTTCATGGGACGACTTCTCCAGGGCTTGCTATTCCTCTTTTGGTTTTGGCTTTCCTCCTCACTGGACTCGCTTTCTCTCTGTGATTCCCTTCCTCATGTTGGTGTTGTAAGTTCGGGATCTCGGAGATCTGTAGACGCAAAGCTGCGTTCTCCTGCATCGCGTTCTGCAACCCTTGGGTTAACGTTTTGATCTGCTCCTGCATTTGAGCGAATGCCTCTGGAGTAATCTGGTCGCCCCCTGTCTTACTCGCCCCGGCGGCGATAGCCGCTTCTGCTGCTTTGGCTGCTTCTGCTGCCTTAGTAGCCTTTTCTGCTGCGGCAGCGGCCTTGGCTGCTCTTGCAGCCTTGGCCGTTTCAGCGGCCTTGGCGGCTTTAACTGCAGCGGCGGTCTTGGTGGCGTCGTCGACGCCCGTTTGCGGGGGGTCTGAAACCATCGTTGCTCTGCTAGATCGGGTATCCACCATGCAAAACTATTCACCGTAAAGGAGAAAGTCGTTTCCCACAGACGGCGCCAGCTGATGAATCAGCTTCGTATCTGGCCCCGACCTGTTCCTGCAAAGACAACGTGAAAGCCTAAGTCACCGGTGTGGTGGCGTGCCGACCACCCTCCGATGCCTAAGTCAGTAGAGAATACGATCTTATTGAGAGAATAGAGATTCACCGGGGTTAATTGGTCGTACCTTATTTGAAGCTCTACCGTTACTATTATAGGCATTTCGTAGGAGGTTGAGTCCTAGTAGGACTGTGTCCGGAGATCTGTTGGTTATCCGAATGGTGATCGTGGAGTCCTGCCTTAGCTAGGACTCCATACTCACCTAATATAGGCCGAGATTCATCATCCCTTTCTGGCCGTGATTTCCCTTGGGATTATCATGTACATCTTATCTATATTTTCACATTTATCCTATGTGGGATATCTTCTGTAGGGATAAGTATGCTACGTGAGCGTTACAAGTCCAGTTCTAGCTGGACTTTTGAGCTGGTCCGTAGACCGTGGTCCAGCTCCGATTGCCGGAGCTGGACTCTGGAGTTTAGTCCAGCTTCGTCGCATAGTCCGAGCTGGTCGACTTGGTGCTCCTCCTGAAGGTGGTGGGCGAAGCTGATGGCTTTACTCCCCAGCTTCGCTTCTTTCTCCTAGCTGGGCTCTTTAGGTTTTCCTTACTTATCACTCTGGTTTGTTTTCAAATTCAAATATCATTTTCAAGTTCTAGGTTTTCCTGGATAGCAAACCATTTTACAATAACCCGGGTGGCGACTCTTCAATTTTTCAAATGAGCGCACGACAAGGGATGGCCTCCAGAAAGGCTCATCTCGGGCTCTGGTAGCCTACAGTGGCAACTCTGCTGGGGATCTTTATTAATTTATATTTTTAAGAATTAATACACTTGTGAAAATAACCATTATCAAAAGTCTGTCAAAAAGATAAGCTTCGCGCTATCTAAGAAAGGTGTGGTGATTCTAACAGGGCTCCGCCCGACCACCCCGCCTGGGACTTTTTGGTTATTTCATTTGTGTAATATTTCTTAAAAATATGATTTAATTCGAGAGCCAAGCTTGAAAATGTTTGTGGGATATTTCATATTATTGCTTAATTTTTGCATTGCACGTGCATCGATGTTGGATAAGCCCCGCCGCTACATTTTGGTTACCCTACTCGGTTTGCTGGTGCTAGGACATCCCGAAATGCTTGGCAACCTTGAACGATGATGAGACAGCCTGCCGTTTTATCGTTGCCATGTAGTACACTTGGCAATAGGGAGGCAAATTATTGGCTTTAGTCTGGGGAACCCCTCTAAACCAAAGCCGGCCTTTTGCATATAAGAAGACATAGAACTCCTGCCAAAACTAGGGCAGGGCCCTAACGTTAGGATTATGTGATATATCCTGCTTACCTGTTTACCATCTTCCTTATAACCTTGCCTACGTGTTTAAATGCTCTCTTTACTAGCTGTTATGTTGCATGCACGTGTTAGCTTGACCCTAGGTTATGATCCTTTCGCGTGAACGTAAAAGAATGGCCTCAACCAATGAAGAGTCCATGATGGAAAATGCATGTTTTAATTCCTTAAGAGCAATAAAACCTTAGGGGAAAAATCAAAATCAAGCCATAAACATCATCTTATTTTCCAAATTAAACTAGCTTGCTGAGAATCTAACCCTCAATGACTAGCTTTTTCAAGCTAGAATTAGCATGTTAAGACCTTGTTCTTAATAACTAATTTTGCTTCAAAATTTTGAAGTTTAATTATTGGAACTCCATTTTCGATAATTAGTTTCTCTTCAAATCATAATGGCTTTTTCAACCACAAGTTAGTTCATTAAGACCTAACTCTTAAGGACTAACTTTTTCAAAATTAACCCACTAGGATCTAACTCCTAGTGATCAGTTTTTCAAATCTATCCAAAGTTATTGGCTTGAGAAAGTTTTCCCCGTTGTCTTAATGCTCCCCTTCCCATAAAGGATACATTACTAAACAACTGAGGATTGAGGCAATTCTGCTAAGCTTGCGAGCATAACGATATCACATTTCTCATTTAAAGAAATTAGGTAAAACCACGGAATACTAAAATTCGTCCTTTTGTTTTTACTAGAAGTTCTAAGCAATTGGTCCAAGAGGAAGGAAGCATCACGTACTTGGTTGGACTCGACCCGAAAACCGATTGACAAGGTTGGAATCTTTGCCAGTTCAGTCAGAAATGTCAAAGGGACCAGAAATGGAAGGCAAATCATTGGGAGGTAAAAGACCGAACTTGAAATCCTTAAGGAGGAGATGGAGGAGCAAAAGGAACGATATGACAACTAAATTGCTCAATTAATGATCATGATTCAAGATCTCTCTATTCCTAGCAAACCCACTACAACAGATGCAATAATGGACAAGCTCACCAAGTTGGAGGAGTCCGTCAAAAAGCAAGAGAAAATGGGTGCCACTAGGGTAGATATGGAGAAGTTATGTTTGTTCCCAAATGCTAAGCGGCCCGACCGTTTCAAACCTATTGATTGGGAGAAGTTTGATGGCTTTGGGGATCCAAAGGCTCATTTACAAACATACGTGGGCACTCTATCCATGTACGGAATTGAAAAAGATGCAATGGCACAAATGTTCCAGCAAACACTTAAAGGGCCCGCACTCCGATGGTTTCTTACTTTGGATGATTCAAGGAAGAAGAGTTGGGATGATATCGGGGCAGCCTTCGCACTCTGTCCATGTACGGAATTGAAAAAGATGCAATGGCACAAATGTTCCAGCAAACACTTAAGGGGCCCGCACTTCGATGGTTTCTTACTTTGGATGATTCAAAGAAGAAGAGTTGGGATGATATCGGGGCAGCCTTCGTTGCTCATTACAATTACAACATTCAACTGGAGATGACTGTGAGGGAATTAGAGTCTATCAAAATGGAGGCAAATGAATCTTTTGCTGATTTTGTTAAAGGGTGGAGAGGAAAGGCCTCTCAAATAATCGATCGTCCATTTGATAAAGAGCAAATGAGAATTATCACTAGAAACTTGGCTCCTGACTTTGCCAGGCATCTAGTGGTGTTTCAAACCACCGCTGATTTTAAGACTTTCTACGAGGTTGGACTTGCAGTCGAGGACGCACTTCGCGTAGGTATCTTTGAAAAATCTGAAAAAACCGAAACAAAAAACAAAAGGGTGTACTCTGGCAACAGTAGTACCCTATTTGGAAACAACAACCAAAACCCTTCCAATTCCAACTCCAATAACCAGAAACCAAATGAAACCAAGCCAATCAACCAAATAAATAACCAACCAAATAAGCCTAGAAGACAACTCCACCAATTTGCCAATCCTTTATCTTCTGTCTACCAAAAGCTCCTTGAAAAGAAACTTATCAAATCCCTTGAACCTCGTGAACTACCCAAAGAACTCCCTGCTAACCACAACCCAAAAGCCTTTTGTGACTACCATCAAATGCCGAGTCACTATACCAACAATTGCTTCCGCCTCCGACATCAAATCCAAGACCTCATTGACAATGAAACCCTCCCAATTCCACCGAAACCCAACACTGTTGCCAACCCGATGCTCGAACATAAACCCGACAACCAAAACAGCCACATCACCTTTTGCCCCACTCAAAATGGCCTCGACCCCACAAAATTCAATCCCAACCATTACATTTTTCCCGAACTGACCCAAAACCTGTCGTGCCAATACCTAATGATAGCAAAGTCAATTTTCTCGAAGATATAGAGTATGAATGGATAATCAAATGGGGTGATCTTGCAGATGGATGGCTGGAAAGGGAGGCTGCAGAACTCCATGCTCGAAATCAACTCGAGCCCGGGAATGAGATCATGGGTGCCCTGCAATCAACGATGAATGGTTAATGGCCTATGTTGACCACGGGAGTGATAACAATCAGGATGAATAGGAATTGATTCCAACACCTAATGAATGGCAGATGTTGGAAGAAGTAGACTCGTTGGATTATGTCACATTGCCTCTCCTTTTTACCAATTATGAATATGAGATTGCCTATGACCAGGCTGGCCAACGGCTATTTGGCAACCACTCGAAAACTTAGAAGATTTCTTTAGAAATGTTCAATTTTGGGAACAGGAATTGTTGAAGTTAAGCATGAATGGGATGTTGAGCCAACGGAATACTAATTGATGAAGAAGGATGATCCCCTAGACACATTCTCTTTAACGCACCTCTTCGGACATGAAACACGACTGTCTCTCGATGAAAATTGAGCCGCGAATATGTTTGGAAAAGAGTACAACTCAAATCCAAGCAAATTTATTGTGCCCGATACCGAGCCTAAGCCGATTGTTTATGTATCTGAAGAGCTTGAAGTGCTTTTCTTTGAAATGGAAAATGGGCATTTGATGGAAGGCTGGACTGAGAGAGAAACTGTGGCGTTTTTGATGGAAGGAGAACCAATTGTAGACAATGAGAATTGGGGAGATTTCATGCGAAACTGGGAATCAATTCAAGCCGACCCGTTGGATGGATACTCACTTTATAGTTTGTTTGAAGAACCAGAACTAGTGACGGAAGAAGAAGAAATGGTGGAGGGATGGCATAGCTTCATGGCCTTCGACGAGTCCAGCTGTGGACCCTTTGAAGATTCTTATCACACGGGCCATAGGGAGTATGTTGCATTCGACAAACAAGAAGGTGGAATGGAGGACGTGAGCCCTCTTGATGGAATTACGCTCCGTTTGCTTTGGAAAGATAACCCTGCGCAACCTATGGTTGAAACAGTTTCTGAGAATGCTGATTGGTTCCCACAGGCATACATCATTGGAGAATCTATTCCCCGACCTGCTGCACCTTTTTCTCCGTAGCCCGAGCCATGCTGGAGCGTACACTTTTTGACAACTTTTGGGATGAAGACGAGGTGATGGATACACTACAAGAAAGTACACTTTTTGTGACCAAGAATTTAGTCACGGGAAGTCCATATCTAGTCACCAAAAGTCTTCGGTGGCTAACTTTTATCTGGTCACATCTAGTCACGGAACCCTGGTCACTGAAAGTCTTTTGTGACTAATTACTAATCTGGTCACTGAAACGTATGTTCGGTGACTAAACATTAGTCTCTGTTGGTATCCAACAGCGACCAATTAAGTTTGCCACGGAAAACGTTTGGTCACTGAAGACTATTTTTAGTCACCAGTTACTGGTCACCGATAGATTTTTTTTTTAATTTTTAATCGCCTACAATTTGGTCACCAAACGTTGTTTTCCGTGACCAAATTAGTCGGTCACCAATGGGGATCCTTTTCCTACCAGGAGGTTGGTCAGTAAAAGGTTTTCTTAATGACCAATTTTTTGCTCTAATTTGGTAATGAAATGTGCACTTCCTTTTTCATTCATTCATTTTAATTTATACAATGCTCAATAATTTTTTCTAATATAAAATCCCCTGTGACCTGTGCATTTACTGTAACTACTTGTTCCCCCAAATAGCACCTCCAAAATGCCCAACCATTGAAGGATGAAAATTACAATCTATGCTTTAACCATCATATACATAAAATCCAAAATCATAACCATTGCCATAATACGCAATATTCAACTATGCCTAACCATCATGCAATAACCATCACAGTGTTATACATATACCCTCAAAATAACCTAAATCTTTGCAATATAATATATAAGGTTCTCCAAATAGTCGCATTCCCAACCAAAAGCATCCACATGCCTCAAGGTATACTCGAGCTGTGAAGTTCACCATGATCTCATCGTCCAAACAAAAAGCATCAATGTTCCAAAAAAGTATACTCGAGCTGTGGAGAAGTTCACCATGATCCATCTGTACACAGAAAAGAAAGAAAGAATGCAATTCAATTTCCATAAAGAAAAGCAAGTACTCCATATCGAGCTAAGGATGAATTTTAATTATCTATAACTTTATGATTAGTTTTTCCAGATCTCTATCCTTGGGTTCAAAACAGATGTCATTGGCTCGTATAAGTTCGTCTCGACACTATTGAGTTCCAATGTCATCCACAGCTAATTTGGTGTTAATATTACCACTCTAACAACCTTTCACTATCTTTTTATCATTGTTGGGTGAAAAGTTATTTTCAAGTGTCCTATAACCAGTAGAAGTGGAAGAGATGGGAAACTTACCTATGTGCCCTCCTACCACCAGTAGAAGTGGAAGAGATGTGCCCTCCATGATCGATATGTGGACTAAGTGCTTTTGTATTTTCCTGCCATATAAGTAGAAGATCTTCCTTATTTTTCTGCACTGCCTCTTGCTGTCTCCTCTGTTTCTCACTCTCTCCCCCAGTAGAAGTGGAAGTGATGAAGTGCCCTCCACGATGGGTAGGTGAACTATGTGCTTGTGTCTTTTCCTCCAACAGAAGTAGACGATCAGCCATCTTTTTCTACCCTGCCTCATACTTTCTCCTCTCTTCCTCGCGTTGTCTCTTCTCTTCCTCACGCTCTCTCCTCTCCTGCTCACGCTCCTTCTTGTCCTCCTCACGCTCCATCTCCATTTTCTCCATATTAGCTTTATAGTTCTGCAGTTCTTCATCTCGTGCCTGTTATGCAATATCAGTTTTCGAAGAAGAGGAAGTGGGCTTCAGACCCACCCTAAATCCAAGTATGTACCTGTAAAAACCCAGCTTCTCAAGCACCACTCATTAAAACAACCTACCCTCAAACCAATTATATCCTTAAGCAAGAAACATATCTACGTTAACAATTAGCACCAGCTCTGTGCTCACACTCCTACAAAATGAACACTTATATTTTCTATTCTCATCCCAAATGACTGTCTTTATAGGTACTTGCTCTATTGAACTGAAATTTAGTCAACTTACTAATAAAACACTCATTTGTCAATGAAGCATGTATACAAAATGTAGGTATTACAGTACCTCTTCCTCTTCCCAAGCACATCTCCAGACATCCCCTCGGGTGTCCACTGTACACCGGACTGAGAAGATTCTTCTCGTTGGCTAAGCATCTTTGACTGCCATTGTATATTGTAATAAAAATAATAATTATCTCAACCCAAAAAGAAAATGATTTATAAAAATGTGAAATATTAATTGGAAGACCTACGTGGTTTGCAGCGCAAATATCATCGATCCAAGTATTATCCTTCTTGGTATGGATTTTCTCATAGAATTCTGGAAATTCAAGATGTAGTAGGCCGAACACAGTTGTTTGCACCTATTTGGAGACATTACGCTCGAGCCGAACGTTATACTAGGCTCGGTACTTAGCCGAAGACCGCCGCTCCCTTTTTCATGCACTTCAGGTTCGGTTGTTGACCATCGATATACCACGTTTGATCACCCTCAGGGGCATTCCTAACAAAAGGACGGCTTCGCGTGATAAAGACCGGGCTTGGCGTGTGTAGGGCTCGGCCACCCGCGGAGACGCGTGCCTTTCACACGTGCAGAAACGGTTACACTTGGGCAGCGCCAGCTCACATCAAAACGGTTACCAGATCTGTTCAGTGATGTCACAACGGCGTCACTCGGCCCGTGGAAGGCACGTGCTCGTACTTGGAGAGCAAGCTAAGGAGACTCTATAAATACCAAAGGATGGCAACCCTAAGAGGTACATGCTTCTACACACACTGAACCCTAGTTCCTTACCTTCTTCTTTGCATACACTTATCCTCTTGCCGGGGAAACCCCGGCCTGGTCTTTAGTCGTGCGTGCATTTTGTAGAGTTGATGGAGAGGCTAGACAACCCACCATCCAATGGGGGAAGGGCTTGGATCAAGACTCACGGGCCACACAATTGGTGAACCCGACGTGAATCGCTTCTGATTCAAACGGCTCACTCCTCTTTCGAACCAACCTTCCTCATTCCACAAACAACCACAAATCCAGCTACCATGGGCGGAGATCTGACGAATGTTACCATTTCAGGGGCCAAAGACGCCAGAGGAAACATCATCCTTCCACCCCCGGAAAGGCACATGTCCATTTCCATCCCCGCAAGCTCCGGGCAATCACCAGCCACGGAAGAGGTCACGGCGGCCTACCTCCGCCTATTACAACGTCGAGATGACGAATGAGACAACGAACTGGCGGCGCTAAAGGCGGAGGTGGCTCAAATGAAACAATACATGCAACAAACTGCAGTCCCCGCCACCTCTAGATCTGGTGGAAGCGGGAGGTGACTAAGGCAGACGCCACCACCACCGCCTCCCCTATCACCACCAGAGCGACAGCACGAGACAGGCCAACGCGGATCCGTGAAAGATCGCCTTGGCTTCACTCCAGCACCTGGCGACGCCAGGGAGATAATCCTCTACAAGCAACCTACCGCATCTGGAATGCATCATTCTAGAAGCCATCATGAACGTACCAAAACAAGGGATACCGAGTCATTCATGAGCACATACTCGACTGGTCGCGCAAAATTCTCTCGCACGACGGTTTTGCACCGTAGCCCACATTCTGTACAGACCAGACGCCATGTCTCTGGGCGTCTTGGGGACATCCCACCTGAGAATTTTGACAACGAGCATCAGGGACGGCGAAAGGGGAAAGGCGTAAGGACCGATGGCACGCTTGACGACAACAAAGCCCGTCATGATAGGGAAAAATCCATTGACGGCCCACGCCGGACAAGCTCAGGCGTAGGGACAGCAAAAAGGCCTCGGCAAAGGAGCCCAAAGAAAGGGACTCCAAACGGACAAAAACAGATGAGCACGGCAGGCCGCCGCGCCCAGGATTTGAAAGACAGTTGAAGGACCTCGGCGTCTCACCCTTCACGTCTCACATCATCAACACACCACCCGAGTCAACCTTCCACCTACCAAAATTCACGAAGTTTGACCCAGCCACCTGCGAAGCTTACACCCATCTGATCCACATCCGCCAAACCATTGAACTCTGTACTCAGAAGGATGAAGTTAAATGCAAGGCATTCCCATCAGCCTCGGCTCCCTTAGACTCCAGTGGTTCAACAAGCTGCCCGCTGGATCCATTTGGAACCATGCCGACCTTGAATGCGCATTCAATACCCGCTTCATCACTAGCAACAAGACTGCCAAAGAGCCTGAATCCCTATCCCAGATGAGGAAGCTCCCATCCGAGACCCTCAGACAGTATGCCGAACGCTACTGGCAACTCTTCAACGAAATTCCCGGAATCGACGAGTATTGGGCTGCGCGTACCTTTAAGAATGGCTTGGAAACAGGCAGCAAGATCCTTGACGAACTCGCCATCCACCCGCCGCACGGTATGGGCGAGTTGATGGGCGTTGTCGAGCGATTTTGCGCACTCGAAGAATTCTACGTAGATAGGGCATGCTGAGTGCCATCACAACTCTCCCTGCTGCAACCCCACAGCTGCCTGCACCAGTCATCGCCCAACAAGCCCAGACAAAGAAACATGTGAACAACATCAAGGAAGGCAAGAAGCGTCAGCCCAAAGTGCATGACTATGTTGCCGAGACCGCATACTTCAAGGAGCCCATCTGGTCCTTTTTGAAAGAAATCATGAGGCAACCATGGTTCGAATGGCCAACTGGCAAGCTCGGCACGGATACTGGTCAACCAGATCAGAACCCAAGGAAGAAGTGTTCTTATCACAACGAGCTCGGGCATTACACTACTGCATGCGCTCTATACAAGGCTCTCCTGGAGAACCTTGCCGCTCAAGGTCATCTCGATCAATACATTGACCGAACCAAGACACCCGTCCGACAACCCATCAATAATCCCAACCCCAACGAACAGCAGCCGTTGATACACGTCATCCACGGTCCAGTCACGAAGGAACTCGAAGGTACCCTCGTGCCGACATCGACCATGCCTCCGCATCAAAGCAAGTGCTCTCCGTCGGGTGCGGATCCAAGCGTCAACGACCGCAAGATGTGCCAAAGTGGACAATCACATTCACCGAACGCGACCTTGAACATGTGCAGACTCCACACTCCGATGCACTCGTTGTCACCGTTCAAATTGGCGTCCACAACGTCAAGCGTGTCCTCGTTGATCAGGGAAGTTCAGTAGAGGGCATGTATTACGACCTTTTCAAGAAACTTGATCTCCCAGAGTTGGAATTACAATCCATCGAAGTACCTCTCATCGGATTCAACGGAGCTCATGTCTGGCCACTTGGCAAAATCTTCCTTCCTGTCGTCGTCGGTTCAAGGACCGTGTCCGTCGAGTTCATCGTCATCAACTCACCAAGCCTGTACAACGCCATCCTCGACCGAACCTGGCTGCACGGCATGCAGGCCATTGCCTCCACTTACCACTAGGTCGTTCGTTTCATCGGCACAAGCGGCCAACAAGAGGATCCGCGAGGCGACCAAGTCGCTTCCAAAAAGTGCGACGTGTCAGCCATGCACACTTCATCCAAAGCCAAGCAAGTCCAATGGGTTGAAGTTCCAGACATGGCCGTCATCGAGGACGTCGGCCATACGGCTGAGGATAAAGCTGAAGAAGAATTGATTCAAATGCCCATCAACGAGGATGGTTCACGTTTCTTTTTGCTCGGCTCTTCCCTGAGCGACGCCGAGCGCGAAGAGATGTTCCAGTTCCTCAAAGACAACATGGAAGTTTTTGCATGGACGCCCAATGAGATGCCAGGTGTCGATCCCAATTTCATCTGTCACTTTCTTAACATCAAGAAGGATTCTAAACCAGTGGTCCAGAAGGCTCGGTGCTCAGCCCCAGAACAGGCCGACGTCGTCATCGAAGAGTTGAATCGCGTGCTGGAAGCCAACGCCATTCAGGAAGTGCAGTACCCAACTTGGCTTTCTTACACCGTAGTCATCAAAAAGAAGAACGGTAAATGGCGCGTCTGCGTCGACTACACCAACCTCAACGATGCCTGTCCAAAGGACTGGTTCCCAGTTGCAAAGATCGATCAGTTGGTTGACGCCATCGCAGGCCACGCTCGGTTCAGTTTTCTTGACGCCTACCACGGATATCATCAGATAGCCATGGACCCAGACGACATCGAGAAAACGGCCTTCATCACTCCACATGGTATTTTCTGCTACCGAGTCATGCCTTTTGGGCTCAAGAACTCAGGCGCCACCTTCAACCGCGCAATCTACAAGATGCTCCACGAGCAGATAGGCCACATCTGGGAAGCCTACATCGACAACCTCGTTGTCAAAAGGAGAGCAACCACCTTACCGAACTGAAGGAGGTATTTGAAATTCTCAACCTCCATAAACTCCGCCTCAACCCGGAAAAGTGTGCATTCGGTGTAAACGTGGGCAAGTTCCTTGGCCATTTGGTCAACCGACGCGGCATTGAAGCCGACCCCAACCAGATCAAAGTTGTGGCGGACTTGCGCCCACCACGCACAATCAAGGAAGTACAGAAGCTCACGGGCAAGGCAGCTGCCCTCAACCGCTTCATCAACAAGTCTTCCGACAAGTGCCACGCCTTTTTTCACGCCTTGAAGGGGAAGAGCAGGCGCAACTTCGAGTGGACGGAGGACTGCGACAAAGCATTGGCCGAGCTCAAAACTTACTTGGGCTCGGCACCACTCTTGGTGAAACCAGAGGAATTTGAAACCCTATACCTGTACTTGGCAGTCTCGGCCCATGCTGTTAACTCTGCTCTGGTCTGAAGACAAGGTGTCGACGACATGCCAATCTACTTCACCAGTAAAACACTCTTACAAGCACAGACGCGCTATCTCCCCCTGGAAAAGTTAGCTCTTGCTCTCGTCTTGGCAGCAAGGAAGCTACTCCCTTATTTCCAATCCCACACCATCACCGTCTTAACGGAGTACCCTCTCAAGGCTCTCTTTCGAAAGGCTGACCTCTCCAATCGAGTCTCCAAGTGGGCCATCGAACTTGCAAATTTTGACATCTGCTTCGAGCCTCGGACAGCAATCAAAGGCTAAGTTCTTGCCGACTTCATAGCTGAACTCACTCCCGATGATACAGCCGAGTTCAACAAACCTTCTCCACCACAAGCTGTAACTGAACCCACGGAAGGTGACAAACCTTGGCTACTTTTCCAGGGAGACTCCTGGAGGCTTCACGTTGATGGCGCCTCAAACAGCAACAGAGCTGGTGCGGGTGTAGTCTTAGCTTCCCCTTGTGGGACGCTTCATGAAAGTTCTATCAGCAACGACTTCCCTGCCACCAACAACGAAGCTAAGTACGAAGCCCTCCTCGTAGGTCTACGTTTGGCTACAGCCATGAACGCGGACGATCTAGTTGTTTACTGCGACTCTCAACTGATTGTGAATCAAGTTTTGGGGGACTATGAGGCCAGGGACCCCAGGATGATGAAGTATCAGGCGACAGCAACAAAACTTATCGCCAAGTTCAAGCACTTCAAGATTGAGCAAATCAGCAGGGAACACAATGCCCACGCCGATGCACTTGCCGGTCTAGCCTCGGCCTCGAAAGCCTTTGAGTTCCGCACAATCAACTTTGGCTGCATCGATCACCTGAGCTTTGACACCCCTCCCGAAGTGCTGAACATTGAGCTCGGCCCAAGCTGGATGGACGAGATCGTGGACTACCTTAGAAATAGCACTCTACCTGACGACAAGAAGGAAGCCTACAGAATTCGGAATAAGGCCGCCTACTACTGGTTATCTGACAGCGGCCAACTTTACCGAAAATCCATCTATGGGCCATACCTACTCATCGTCCACCCTACATAGGTACCTGTGATTCTCAACGAGCTTCACTTAGGCAGCTGCGGCTACCACTCTGGCGGACGTTCCCTCTGCCAACGCGCGCTAAGTCAGGGCTATTTCTGGAAGAATATGAAGAAAGATTGTGAAGAAGTCGTCCGTAAATGCCGACCATGCCAGCTGTTTTCCCCAATCCCAAAGCAGCCCGCCCAGAACCTCTCCCCCATAACAAGTCCATGGCCTTTTGCCCAATGGGGGCTTGACATTGTCGGGAAACTTCCAACCGCTCGTGGAGGTTTCAAGTTCCTGATCATGGCAACCGATTACTTCTCCAAATGGGTGGAAGTCGAACCCTTGATGACGACCACCGAGGCTGACGTTCGACGATTTGTTTAGCGAAATATCATTACTAGGTTCGGCGTTCCATACGCAATCGTATCTAACAACGGCACTCAATTTGTTGGAAACGACCTCTCCAGCCTCTTGGAAGAGTTTAGCATCCGCTTCTTCAACTCCACTCCAGCGTACCCTCAAGGGAATGGCCAAGTCGAGGCCTCGAACAAGACTGTCTGCGCTAGGATTAAACGTCGCTTAAACTCAAAACGTGGGAAGTGGGCAGAAGAGCTACCTAAGGTTTTATGGGCCTACTGTTCTACCCCACATCGTTCCACTGGCCAAACTCCCTTCTCAATGGCCTTCGGAATGGAGGCCGTCATACCATTGGTGTCTAAGTTCCCTACCCTCCGCACTGAGACGTTTGACCCAAAGACAAATGATGAAGCTGTCGCACAGGAGCTTGTGCTCGCCAGGAGAAGCGTGATGACGCTCGGTTAAAACTGGCTGACTACTAATAGCAAGTGGCCAAAGGGTACAACCGCAGCGTACGCATCAAGAAGTTCAAGCCTGACGACTTAGTCTGGCGAAAGGTGGTGCAGGCAAATAAGATGAAAAGTTTATGCCAAATTGGGAAGGACCTTTCCGCATTGTCAAGATTGCTGGTGAGGGTGCCTACATCCTCGAAGACATGCATGGGAAGGTGCTTACCAACCCTTGGAACGCACAAAATCTCAAACGAGCGTACATGTGAATTTCTCACCCATGCTTGACTTCACAGACTATTTTCCAAGTTACCATGATTTTACAGCTTTTTGTCTTTTACTTAGGCCAGTTTCTCTGTTGTCTTTTGATTCAACAAATGGCTTCGGCCACTAGCTTGTTGTTTCCTTCCCAAGCTTCTTAAATGGAAATACAACTATTTTGTTCGGCAAAAGGTTATTTTACCAATTTTTGCTTACATTTTTGTAGGGAGGTAATCTCGAACAGGTGCAAAAGAGGCCCAAACACGTGGTACATGGGGCCAGAGAATGAACGTAATCAGAGCAACCGCCGTGCAATACGGTGAATGGCGATAAGGACCAGAGACATGAGAAGTCTTTGGTCCAAGATATCTGAGCAGTGGCATGGTCCAAATAGCATGAGAAGTCATTGGACCAGGCGCCTAGAAGAAGGACAAGTGACATGTGAAGTCACTGGTCCAGGCAGTCTGTTCGGCAATGAGAAGGCCGAACAGGAGCAGCATTCTGGAGGAGGCAGCAGAGCACGCTCCAGAGGGTTCCAGAAATGGTAATACTCAGTAAGGAAACAAGATCTGGAGAAAATACCCAATGGGGATGGGAAGTACGGCCAGTTATGGGAGGAATTCCTAAATGGTCAAAAGTAATGTACAGTTAAGGGAACGAGAATCCATGATGTTCTGGGTTTCCAATACGAGAAAGGAAACTTAGGGCAACGAGGTAGCTTGGACAGCAAGCATGCGTGAATCTATAAATACAGGGTAAACCTAGAGGAAAAGGTACGCAATTCTTGGCAATACGTTCTATACCTACCGATAATTAGGGTTTTTTGCTAGTTCGTGATACTAACTTTGGCATCGGAGGGCCTTTGCCACGAGAGGCAAAGGTGCGCTCACCCCTGTCTGTTTTGCAGCTAGGGTTCCGGCGAGGAGTCTGAAGTAGCCATTACGATCCTGTGCTGTTCAAAGGCTCTTTTGTTTTCCTGCACTTACAATTTTCAAGTTCACTCTTGGCAATATTGCCACCCATAAACGCTGACGTCGGTCACACCCACATACGGCCCTCAGGGTCTGCTTCGGCCACACTCGCTGCCCAAAGAAGCAACAGCAGGACATATGGTCCACCGAACCCATAACACACATTATGGTTGGAATATGGGCTTCGGTTTGGCTTGGCAAGACACTAAGGTCGGCCACAGTCAGGTTACACTCAAACTATGGTGAGCAAACCACCCACTAAACTATTGTATTCGATACCTTGGCAATTGGCTGGCACTTTGGCCGAGCCCAATCTAAAGGTAGGATCGCTGGCCAATTTTGGCTGGATAAACCTGGTCTTTACAACACAACCAGTACGTAAGCCGAAGCCAACCCGTGTTTGAAAACATTACATCTACTTTGGTCAAGGCTCGGCTGCAATCAAACTACGTTAAACAAGTTCTATTATGCCGAACCCAGACCAAAGTGGGGGCTATGGATACCTACAATCCAAACATCCAAGACTAGCAAAATTTCACAAGACTAGAAGATAGGTGTTCAAGCACGGCAAAACAGATTCATTGCAAGAAAGGGAAATCACACATTCATTCGTGGAAAAGAGAAACAGAAGTGTTGCAGAAAAACCTAACAGGAGGTACGGCGTAGTAAACCGTTCGGTGCCGACCCCCAACAACTATTACATCTGGAACGGCAAACACCAAGTTCGGCGCCGTCCAGTCCAAAAAGTTTAAAGAGTTTAAAACAACAAGAAGTAAATTCAATATCTCAAACTTGAGGAGCATCCCTGCTGGCAGCAGCAGCATCATCCTTGCTAGCAACGGTAGCATTATCCTTGCTAGTGACGGCAGCATCAGCCTCGGTAGTAGTTTCGGCAACCTTCTCCGCACCAATAGTCTGTTGCTGGATGTCCTCGACCACTTTTTCACCATCGTTTTTACCATCACCGCGCTTTCCCCCACTAGAGCCATCTAGACCATCAACGTCGATCGCAGTGATGTCTTCAACGTCATCATCACTTTCTGGGAACTCTAGGGGAGGGAGAGGCTTGCACTCTTCGGCAGTATATGGCAATTCGAGCTGGGATCGAGCCCAGATCAAGCTCCAACTTCATTGCCTCGCCGACGGCATACACACCGGCCTTGTACCCCGCTCGGTATGCAAGTGGGACCCTTAGCTCGACTGCGTCGTTCACCATTGACCGTGCATCCCTGATGTACTCAAGGCCAGCTCGGTCATACCCGGCTTGATAAGCCTTCTCATCCACCTCTTTCATCTTTCTTTTCTCCCTTCTCAAGACTTGACCAAGCTCGCGCTCGGCCTTTTTCAGCTTGTCTGCCATCTCTTCCTTCTCTTTCTCCATCTCGGCAATCCTAGCCTTTGCTGTCTTCAGGCTGCCTTTGTAGCTCCTCGATTTCTTGCGCTCAGCTTTCAAGTCATCGAGATAATGGGTGCGCTCGGCAGCAAGGAGCTCGGCTTGGTTAGATGCCCGTAGGATTGCCTGACCAGCCTGCACGGCAGAAGAGAAATAAGATTGACGAACGTTGAAATTGAAATGCATTAAGGAAACTTTGGTGTTCGGACAATACCTGAACGAGATAGGCACTCGCATGGACAAGGCTCGGTTGCAGCTCAGGAGGAACCCTCTCCATGTCCCTCGGCAAAGCTAAGCCATGCAGCGTGGTAACAGCTAGCCCAGGCTCCAGCTTGACGCTGTCTTCAACAGTGACAACCCGGCCTTCGGCCATAGCGAAGGATGGCGCGAACTCCTGCGCAATTACTTGGCCTCCCGAAGCCGACGCCCTTTCCAAAGCCTTGGAGCCACCTACAGTTGATGACTCTGTATGCTCCTTCTCCTTTGGGAGTGGTGTTGGAGGCTTGGTTGGGAAGAAGTCGTGAGTAGTCTTCTGCTTCTTGGCAGCATGATCGGCCTCCACAGCTTCCTTCTGCCAAGCTGCGGCACCATCTCTGATATTCATCCTGACGACATTTCTCCTCCCCATGTCGTCGGCAAACTGAGGAATAAGGGTTCGTAGTGGTGGAACAGTTATACCTGGAAAATCGGACGGTTGGCTTTTTTGGAACCAGAAGTCTGCTGACTTCTTGAACGTTGGGAACTTCACCCTCGGTTCCTTCGTTCCCTTGCTCGTCCTCAGATTGGTCTTCGCTGTCTTCCCCTCAGCAGCTTTCTTCTTGGCTTCGTCCTTCGTGCTCGGCCCTACTTTTTTTTCTCTCCTCTTTAACTTTCCCTTGTACGAGGGATCGTAGCCCATCAACGTCGGCGCATCTCGGCAGATTAGGGCCCTCAACGTTTCTACATTCTTTTCGACAGACAAGTATTGTTGTCTCTTCGTGATTGCTTGATGATCTGCAAAAAAGTGTTGGACAAACATTAACTAAGCCCGAACCAATGGAACTGTGCTCGGCAAAAGAAAGAGGATGTAAAGCAACCTCGAAAATCTTTTATCTTCGGCACGGTATAAAGCCGCACCGCCTGGTCGCCGAACTCATAATTGCCACTCACTTTAACATAAAAATTGGCCCATTTGTCAGTATCAGGCAGGCCGTTTATCAAGGGCTCCTTGCCACTACAAGTAAATAAGTACCTACGTTCGGTCTTACCATGCCTAGACATAATGAAGGTGTGGAAGAGGTCGGCAACTATAAACTCTAAATTGTGCAGTTCCTTCAACTTAATAACAGCCATCACTATTCTAAAACTATTGATGGCAAAATAGTGAGGAACAAGCCCGAACTTGGCAAACAACTATCTCAAGAAAGGATGAAGGGGGAAGCAGAGTCCAGCCTCGCAGATGGCCATGAGGGGGACAGTTATGTGCTCGGGACGGTGCTCCAATTTGTCCCTTATTTTGTTACTAGCTACCTGACAGATAACGACGTCGTCGGGGATGTTGTTTGTGTGACAGAAGTTTTCATATTTGTTGGGCTACCCGCTGAAGTAATGAGCATGGGGACATACTTGACCCCTCTCAAAGAGATCGGCAATCTCCCTATCCTCGGACGGGGCTTCGCTAGGCATCGATCGAGAAGTTGTGGCTTCGGCCTGAGAGTTGAATCTGGACTTGGCTTCGGGGCCCAGTTCATGCTCGGCATCGGAGACCGTGGTCGGGGTGAATGTTATCTCAGGCTCAGTGTCAAAGCCGCCGTCGTATTCATGATCACGCTTGGCGTTAGAATCACTTGAGCCCGACATGTTCGAAGCAATGGAGGAAGTTTGGCATCGGCTTCTTCGCCTTTCCAAGTGTTCTCGGATGAAAAGTTCTTCGGAGCCGTCCCCCGAGCTTTCAGAGTCGGACGATATCTCTATCACCTGGTGAGCCAGACCTAACAAGACAAATGAAGAAGTGAGTGATCTCATTCTCAGCTAAAAGAGGAAAGACACTCTACGCTCGGTAATCCTTCTGGCCCACCATACTTGTCCTGGGGAGGCTCGAGCTCGGGAGACACTAAGACTCGAAATTGGGGCTCGGCCCGAAAACATCTACGCTATGCTCGGCCAGCCCTATCGTCGGACTACATCCCTAAGCACGAAAAGTGGGGCTCGGCCAACCCCACCGTCAGCCAAGTCTCCAGCATTGATGATGGGGCTCGGCCAACTCCCCCGTCGGCTAAGCACAGACTTCATCAGAGACATATGCTCGGAAGAACGGGTTGAAGGTGAAGATGAACAGTCCGCTCATCTCCAAGCCTTGCACTATTCACTTGAAAGAAAAAAACCCCCAGAAAACCAAGGAAAACGAAGGAAAAGCACGCAAAAACTGCAATAACTTGAAGAGGGATAAAAACGAACTCGTACCTGGGAATTTTGCAGGAACTTGCTACTGAATCTGCTGGAAATCAAGGATAGAAGACGAGCGGGCGTGAGACAGAGCTTTGGCGATGGAGGTTTGGAGAGAGAAAGCGGTTGTGGTTTCTCTCTCCTCACACCACCCCTTTATATAGAGCTAGGGTTGGGGATTCGAAGTTCCCGCCCAACATCACACCGCTGAATCGACCCCTAACAGAGCTTGACACGTGGCATGACAGGACTTTTCCGCAGGGGCTCCGCGCGTGCCAACCGTCCTTCTGCTAGGCCGTACCCAAGCAGCAAAGGACACCTGGCGCACTCTCGCTGGTGCTCTGGAAGCCTTGCAACTGCTGTCAAGATAGGGATTAACGAGGAACGGCGAAATTTTACCAATGGTTCACGTTCGGCATACATCAGGTTCGGCCAAGGTTCTGCTTCATTCCCCACCATGCGCTCGGCATTGGCAGAGATTGAGGGGCTATTGTAGTGGGCCGAACACAGTTGTTCGCACCTATTTGGAGACATTACGCTTGAGCCGAACGTTATACTAGGCTCGGTACTTAGCCGAAGACCGTCGCTCCCTTTTTCATGCACTTCAGGTTTGGCTGTTGACCGTCGATACACCACGTTCGGTCACCCTCAGGGGCAGTCCTAACAAAGGGACGGCTTCGCGTGATAAACACCAGGCTCGGCGTGTGTAGGGCTCGGCCACCCGTGGAGAGACGTGCCTTTCCCACGTGCAGAAATGGTTACACTGGAGGATAATCATGAGCGCTGTAGACAGCCCAATCTAGACTCCCAGATTAGTTTACTTACGGTTTTTGATTCCCCAATGATGAAACCGATCAAGAACTCCCCGGGAATGTCAAGTGTTTGAGCTTTGAATGTTTGTAAAACCCTTGAACCTAACCTAATCCTAGGCCACTTCAAAAACCCAAAAACCCTTTTGACCCGTGCCAGGGCGCAACCGTCGCGCGCCAAGGCGCACCGTCGCGCGACGGTCTGACTCCATCGCCCGATGGTTGACCATTGCGCGCCAGGGCGCACCATCACGCGCCAGACCCACTCCATCGCGCGCCAGGGCGCACCATCGCGCGATGGACTGACTCCCTCGTGCGAGAGTCAGCTTGGGTCAAAGTCAAAGATTTGACTGTTGACCCACACGTGACAGCTGTCACACTCGTGCGATGGTCCCATTCCATCGCGCGATGGTCCTAACCAGTCACTTTCACCTTTTGCCAGCCAGTTGGTTGCTTGCCTGGGGGTCTACAGGGCTATTTGAACCCCGTTTTTCTCCACAGGACAGTGGCAGTGCAGGTTAACCTTTCCTATCACCTTTTGCAAGCCTTCACCACTAAGTTTTGGCCTTGGGCCTTGTTTGCCACCCTCCTACACCTTCCAAGCCTCCTATAAATACCCCCCTTATGCTTCCATTAAAAGGGTTCAATTTTTACAAGTTAAAAAGTCTTAAGCATAAGGTTTTAACCTTAATTTCTTGTTCATCTCTCCTTTGTCAAGAAGGACCTTAATAAGCAACCTTGTTCTTCCACTCAAATACCTCAATCAATCTCAAGCTCGATTCAATGCTCAAACACTTTTCAAACCAAAAGCCAAAGGTATAGCTTATCTTTGTTCTACTCTCTGTTCTGATCTCTGAGAGGGGGGGGGGTGCTAGCAGGGCCAAGATTGGTAATCAATACCAGTTCTGATCCTAAAGCTAGCAGAGTTACAAGAAACTGGGATCTGGCACTCCCTTACGCGATGGACTCACTATCTCGCGCGACCCTCTTGGGTTGCACTCGACAGTCCACGTGGGGTTTGGGATGCTAGTTACTTGTTTGTACTTACTATGTTATTTTGAATATGTTTATGTTTAACTCACTGTTAAGCATGATAAAAACCGATTTACTGCTTTTCTTTGTTAAAAACTGCTAGTTTTATATTCATTTCTATTGCTATGGAGTACCCCTGGGAGCTTTCTGAACATGTCTCAGAACCCAGAAAATATGTAAACCAAACACTGGAAGGTTGCCCGAACCCTCGCGCGATGCACCCAAACCATCGCGCGATGGTCTTGTGGAGAGTTGACCATCGCGCCAGGGTGCTACTGTTGCGCGCCAGGGCGCACCGTCACGCGACGGTCTGACTCCATGGCGCGATGGTTGAACATCGCGCAACCCTCGCGCGCCAGGGCGCACCCTCGCACGACAGAGTGACTTCCTCGCGCGACTGTTTGTCCCCGACTAGTGAGTGGCCTTGCATGGGTAACTTGGTTTTAGACTGTTATTTTGACCCCACACTATTTATGGGGTGTTTTGTCAATTTGTAGGGCTTTTCAGCCTTTAAGTTGTTTAAAACTGTATATTATAACTGCTATAAACTGCTTGGTTTGTCCTGGGTGTGCACTGGTCCTTCCAGAGCCCAGAGGGTTTGAGAATAAGAGCTGTGGGCTTAGGCTTACTAACATACGCGTGTAATTTAGTAGTAGCGTGCGCAGGTTTAGTGAGCATGCATCGACTTGATCAGTGCATACTGGTTTCCTCCTGCGTACGACACTCCAAAAACAGGGGCTTTCCAGTCTGTTTAAACCTCCCACAACAGTCTGTTCTCATCCTATACTAACTGTTAAATAAGCGAGCATGCCATCTATCACATCCTGCAAATTGTTACAGTTTAATCCCCGATTAACTGTTCCCCCGCCCTAATTGGCTAAAATTTGATTAATAAAAGAAGAATCACAACATTTTCGAAATGCCTAAGTAGAGACCGATCTTCGGATTGGGCGAGAGGGGTGCCTTAAAAACCCTTCCCCTCTCGTAACCTGGCTCCCGAACCCAGATATGGTTATGACGGACTGGTTCCTTCACTTTTTCAAATCAAACAGCACGGCAGGTGCTTCGAAATACAGTTCCTTGGGTTTCGGACCTTCAAACCCGAGTGGCGACTCTGTATTCCGAGCGCTTGCCGCTTCTGCGCTCGCGCTCCCTCGATCCTAGGCCCTTGTGTTTTGGAATTCGGAAATTCCAGGGCATGCTGCCCACAAGCGCACTTGGGTAGCGCCAGCTCACATCAAAATGGTTACCAGATCTATTCAGTGAGGTCACAACGGCGTCACTCGGCCTGTGCAAGGCACGTGCTCGTACTTGGAGAGCAAGCTAAGGAGACTCTATAAATACCAAAGGATGGCAACCCTAAGAGGTACATGCTTCTACACACACTGAACCCTAGTTCCTTACCTTCTTCTCTACATACACTTATCCTCTTGCCGGAGGGCCTTGCCGGGGAAACCCCGGCCTGGTCTTTAGTCGTGCGTTCATTTTGCAGAGTTGACGGAGAGGCTAGACAACCCACCATCCAACGGGGGAAGGGCTTGGATCAAGACTCACGGGCCACACACAAGATTTGCATATCCATTATCCTACGGCCCTGAAATTCAACTTGCATTAGCATAAGATCACCATTTGATAACAAAGCAATATATTGAGTGCAAAAGGTATCACCGGTGTAGTCATCCCTGCAACAAATGATCGAGACCCCGAACAATGACCACCGGGACCTAGCTTTTCCCTATTTTTTATTCCGGCTGCTGACTTCCTCTATAAATAAACAAATAGAAAAAGAAAAGGTAACATCAAATAATTGTTACATAAGAATTTTAAGAACAAAATTTAAACTTAAATATGTAATATCTTACTTTGTGCTTGTTAGTTGCCCATGCATCATCGATCAAGTGACGCCAATCTTCTGAAGCCATGTTCTAATACGGACTACTATAAGTGTCCTCACAATCTTTCAAAAGTTGTCAGTAATGAAGGTTCATGTTGTAGCTCCAATTTAAATGGATACGGTAGCACTTCGCATGCACAACTTTTTGAGCTACTTGGTTGTTATGATAATCATCTGAGATTTTGATCTTGTCCTAAAGGCAAAGTAAGTAAAATTGTTACATTATCTGATAACGAAAACTTTATTTGTAATTAAAAAGATAAGCAAGTAATTACAAGAACAGCTTGTATGATAGCAGATTGAATAGCCTCAGGAATATCCCACCACGTCAGCATATTCTTAATTGGAGCCATCCTTCTAATATACATACCCAATAGCATGGATGCCTTGGGGGCATTAACACCGCATAAAGTGTTCCATTGTTCTAGCATCGGTATAGGAAGCTTATTCCCACCATTTTGAGCAACAAATTTATCAACTCCTTTCCCAAGAGTCTTACCATGCACGAGGTCAGACAATGGCCTGCCTATTAATAGTTATGAATTACCAAAAAAAATAAAGATCTGCATGTTAACAATTATCAAATGATGTAACTATTAAAAGTTATGAATTACACTAGTTGACAAGCATTCTATTAATTCCTTAAGAACCAACATGTTCAAGCTTAATTTACCTACACCTCTAGACTGCTCCAAAGAAGTATTATCACCCAAAGCATCAGAATTATGTGGTAGAACATCCTCAGAAAGAGAAGGTTCAACAGTCACACTTGGGCTCGATTGTGGTGGTAAGGCATACCAGATCTCCTACCCATTTTTTGACCTGGAGGCATGATTTTATGTATAACTATATAACAAACAATGAATGACAACTTATTAATTAGCTAGAAATATATAGTAAGCAATGGGATACGGGAAATGGATTGTAAACAAAGGCATAGAACATAATAATGTAACATTCTTAAGCAACTATAATCACAACAACTATTCAGCAAAAGCACACATAAAGACTAATTATACAGATAACCCCTGATCATGTGTTGATACTTAATTATATACACATCTAAACGAAAAACATTAAGGCTCTATGTCTGGATCTACATCAGAATCTGAATTTACATCAGACTCTACATCAGAACTACTAGGAAACTCTTCTTCTTCATCATTGACAGTCTCCTCAATGAATTCATGATCATCATCACATATAAAGCCATTATCGCCAATGCCCCCGGTTTGTGCATGCCCACTAGACTGCAAAACTGCTTCCCTTTGAATGATTTCAAAATCAATATCATGTCTATGCAAAGGGTTTGTAGTGGGACCTTCCACAGTAACTTCTACAACCTCATTTGTATCATCTTGCTGGAACACATGATCTGGAACATGCATCTCTTCAGCATCATTAGCTTGCAAATCTTCCTTTTCTGGCACATCCCATATTCCACGATGTTGGATCCATTGTACAACTTTCCAATTGCCATGTTTATCAAGGGTATCATCAATGTAGAACACTTGTTGGACTTGATTTGGTAATACAAAGGGATCATCTTTATACCACCGACTTCTTACATCAATACTTGTGCAATGTGCATCAACGCGAAAAGTCTTGTTACCTCCAGTATTAAACCACTCACATTGGAACAAAACAACTTGATTTTGGAACAAATATGTCAATTCCCAAACTTTGCACAAGTGACCATAGAAGTTAGTGAATTGGCCTTCATTATCGCCTTGGACAACCAACCCAATATTCTGACTTTTACGACAACAAGTCATGTTCAATGGTATGAAACTGAATCCCATTGCTAATGCATCCTGCGTACGTGTTTACTATTGGTAAAGGACCGTTGGCCAAAGACCACAATTCATCTGTTGCTTCCGGAGACCGTTGGTTCCGTAATTGAGTCATCTACCAAAAAAAAAATGGTGTATTATGTTAATTCTCTAAGCGTTTATAACCAAATGATTGTGTTAATATATATATATATATATATATATATATATTTGTTGTCTTACACGATCTTTGAACCACTTTAGAAATTCTTTGCATTGTCTAGCAGTAATGTTAACTGCATTTTGAGTCCGTAATAAGTTCTTGTGTTCCCTACATTAAAAAAGGTAATGCATGAATACCTTGTCTGACATAATCAATTAATCCACCAATAATAACTTAACCAAAATATGCATTTGGCAGAACTTACTCTAGATAGATCCACTTCCAAGCTATTATGCAGGACAAACCAGTGAGCCATTTCGAGGTCATTGACAGCAACATCAAGTTCCCTTTGAATACACCCAAAAGGTCGAACATTTTGATTGAACACAACTAACCCCAGGCCATCATCATTCCTTCCTTCTCGATTAAACACTGTCTCAATTCTGTTGAGATACATTGAACAAAAAGTAGTACACTCTTTGGAAATATAGGCCTCTGCAATTGAACCTTCAGGAAAAGCATTATTGGAAACAAACCCTTTTAGAACACCGAGAAGCCTGCAAGTAAGAAAAATCTGAATTTGAAGTTCTAACTAGAAGAAAATTTTATAAGAACATGACTTTAAGGTGAAAACAAATAACCTTTCAATTGGGTACGTCCATCTATGTTGCACCGGCCCTCCAAGAATTGCCTCACGAGGCAAGTGAATAGCAAAGTGGACCATGACATCGAAGAAGGCAGGAGGAAAAAACTTCTCAAGCTTGCAAAGTAGAAGTATGATTTGACCGTCCAACTTATCCAAATCTGTTTTCTTTAGCGTCTTTGAACACAATAGGACGAAGTCTTTGTAAAAGCACATGACAATCATGACTCTTGAGACCTGATAATTACCACCTTCAGTGCGCACACAATTAGAGATATTTACCGCGCAGCCATCAGGAAACCTAATTGATTTTAAAAAATTGCAAAACCCAACCCTAATCCACCAGGACTGCTAGCTTTTATAGTGCGACCCCTTAACGGTTCAGCAACCACTTGGCAATCCAATCAGCACAATTACATTCAAAGCTGAATTTAAAACCACCACCTCAACCACTCAAAGTAATGGGTGGTTAAAAAGCCAATAACCTTAGGCAGTTGAAACGATTGCCTTTACTTAATGCAAAAGATTTAGACCCTCAAGGCCAACCTTGCATGTTTTTAACAAATATAACATCTAACAGAATTATAATTAATCTCCGATTTAAAGGATATCCTAAGGGAAACAAACTATCCAACCAAACTCCAAGACCCACATGGTCGTGTACATGGATGGCTCTGATACCACCTGTAAGGCCCCAGGTAGACCACTGGCCTAATACCTTGATTTTGATCCACATGCCACACCACATGACCCAAAAGCTTAAGCCCGAGGTACTAGTAGTAGCCCACAAGGTTTGTCCCAAGAACATCCATGTAGACTTCCAATGTGAGATGTGGTGTTACACTACTCCTATATTTTGAGCATACAGGCAATTATGGGTTCGTGAGTAAGCTTTAGCTACACACAATGCTTCTTAGAGGATCGTTGAATCTTGGGAGTAGAGCATCAATCAACTTAGTGCAGAAGGGGACGTATCTTCTCTTAGGAGGGCGCCACCATACGTGCCTTGATCCACAAGCTTTTCTAATCCCTAATTTTTCTGATTAAGAATTCTATCTTTGCTCCTATTATTATTATTTACTAGTTTATAGTGATTGCTACTGGTATGTTTAATTTAATCCAACAATCTAATAGAAGATAAATCATGTTAAGAGTTTCTGTAAACTATGGAAACTAATTCTTGAGAACCAGAAAAATTTACGGGTCATAATTTTAGGATGTGGCAACAACAAATGAAATTCTGGCTCACTACTTTTGGTCTTTATTTTGTGATTGCTAAGTCCTCTAAAGGAAAAGAAAAAGTTTCGGAAGAAATAGGGACATCTCACACTCCCCTCCTAGTAGAACTTGATAAGGTCTCATCCTCTACTGAAAAGTCCAAGACTAGTTATGATGATTTTGATAAAAAAAGATTTGTTGCGCCCTATTTCCAAGGAGAATCAAATCCCACTGCCGCTGATTTTTGGTTGGAGGAAATCAAGAAGATTTTGAAGGTACTAAACATCCGGAGTGATGGCGACAAGATTGCGCTGGCTACCTACCAGATGCAAGGACGGCAACCCTGACAGGCATAATAGAGGGCTCCTAAAGCACATAGTTCGCGACTGCAACAACAACGAATTAGCACGCAAACTTCAACTTTGATTCCTAGCTAATCCTTAATTTTTTCTAGGAAGTAGATGAAGCTCAAACTACTCATAACATTATCTATGTTTTGATTTAGTCTTTTTCTTATTCAAATCGTGATTGAATGACTTAACGATTTATCTATAATGTTTATTTTTCTCATTAAATCTTCTGCATGATTTTCTAGATCTTATGCACCTTCATTCAACGGTTTCTAGTTGTTTTGTGATAATTGGGTAAGATGGGTTATGTTGTAAGTCACGTCGTGCTATTAGATGAATCATGCCATAGAAACGGATCGTGCTAGCTAGTAAGACATTTTGTGCTAGGTGGTGATACCCCATGCTAGTTGGTGATTCATGAAAATCTTTAGGCGATAATATGCGGACCCGAGAACCTGTAGACGCCCCAATTTGGCCTAACAAGTACTTCAAGTCCCACTTTGGGGACCATCCCGATGAAGAACAAGAAACTGTGATTGTTGATTGACCTTTCATAAGCCCGAGGGACTTCGTGAGTACTTTTAGCCACTTAAAAGACCCAATCCAGAGCCAAAAAGCCTTCTAAGATAGAAATACAGTATTTAAGGAAAATACAATTGTTGGCTGCTAGATTGATATCACGGCCATTACTTCTTTCATTCACCCGTGGAATCATTGTGTTTGAAATCTCTCCATGAGATCGTTTCCTCGGTCGCTAGATCATTTTGCCCAAAATTCTGGAATGTTCTGTCTTCGTTTGATCCAAGCATGAACCCTAGCAGCCACAAAGCGTTACTTCGGGGTTATGAAAGGGGTTTCCGAATAGAGTTCTTGTAACCTTATACTACCTTATTGATTCACGTACACCATTTGATTGGCTAGAGTGAGTCACTCATTGCCTATTTAAAGAGAGCCTTACGGTTCCAAAATACACATTCAATTCATCCATCTCCAACTACAAAACTCTGCAAAAATCATATCTCATAACCCCAGCACAAAAAGCCCTAACTCCCCGTGAGCAGCCGCAATCTGAGTGATCAAACCCCGAAGTACCCATTCTAGTTCTTAGGGTTTTCAAGAAGCAATCCAATCAGTCACCCTCAATCTAAAGCAATCAAGCTACTGAAAGATCAAGGTGGTGAGCGGTAAGGCCGAAGGGCCTATGGTTTGATTTAAATTTCGCATTTACGCCTTAATTTGAGTTTTCTGCTGTCTCTTTAAATTCTATTTTCTAGCATGAGGAAGAACACCAACCGTGACTCCGATTAGCCGGCCGGCACATTGAACCAGTGATATTTGCTGGCCGTGAAAACAATTCGCTGGCCGACAGATCTATTTGCTGGGACAGTTTACTTTTTTTTGTCATTTTCTGTTATTTTCTGCATGGCGTCCCTTTCCCTACCCCATGTGGTTTACTTACTTTCCTGGTTCACCTATTGATTGTTTATGTAAGGACCCATAACTTCAGAAAATATCGAAAGGATTATTTAATGTTGGAAGTTTAGGAAAAATATGGAGTTCGTTAAGTTTATTTGATTTTGGGGTTAATATGAAAGGATGGTTAGTGGAGGGAGTGCGAGTGCGAGTTGTGTGTGAGTATATATATATGGAAGTGTGTCTAGGGGATTAAAATCCCAAGTCTCACTCTCTCTCATCTCTCCCGACCTCCCTTTCTCTCTCGGCTCTCCATTCTCTCTCCCTCTCCCTCTTTCTCCCAACCAAAACCACATAAAACCCACACAAACCCACCTCCATTTTACGTTCTCTACACGTTCTTCAGCATAAATCTCGCGGGTTTTGCATGGAGGAGGTGTACTCCGATCGATTTCAAGAATTCAGAGTCAAGGGTTCGCGTGGCTCGATCTCTCTTTAGGTTTGCTCTCCAAATTCAAGGTAGGGATTTCTTACTCTCTCTATATGTTTATAAGTTGATTTTGTACCTTATTCGTGCCTATGATTGTCGATGTTGTTGTTGTAGTGGTTGTGGTTGTTGTTGAACCCTTGAAGTTCTGCTGAAAATCTGCTCGAACAGATTTGTAGACATCCTAATTTGGCCTAACGATTATTTCAGGTCGCACCTTGGGGACCATCCCGATGATGAAATGGATACAGTGATTGCTATTGACTTTTTGAGAATCTTAGGACTTTCGGTAAGAACTTTGAGCCACTTAGAGGACCCAATTCAGAGCCATATAGCCTTTCAGACAGAAACACAGAATCCTAGGAGAATCCATCTGCCGACCGTAACATTGATCTCATGGCCTTTACATCATTTCCTCACCCGAGCAACCTATTGCCTAAAAATCTCCCTGAGAGATCAATCCCACGGCCGCAAGATCTATCCTTCGGCCGCAACATCCATTCCTCGGCCGCCAAATCCTTTCTACGGCCGCCAAATCCTTTCTACGGCCGCCAGATCATCTATTTTCCAGATTTTGGAACGTTTTGTCGATTGTTTGATCCAACTACACTACCTCTCCGATGTGTTCAGGCCACGTTCAGAGATCACAGCGAAGAGTTTGTATTGCATTGCATTTGCAATTGCAACCGTGCGTTTTGATTGGATAGAGTGAGTCACCAATTGCCTATATAAAGAGGCCTTTGGACTCTGAAAATAGACACACCAAAACGACAAAATTCATATACTTCCACGCCCTCTCAAGCCACAAAACTCTATTAATATACACTTTCAAACCTCGTTGCTTGAATTGCATTAAGCGAGCAAGCCTCGTTGAGTTCACCTAATACCCTGGCATGACACGGGCTATGTTAGGGGTTCTAGCAAACTCCAAAGTCACTTGTACCTAGTGGTATATCAAAAAAGAAATCACCCAATCACCGCCTATAATGGGCTGGCGAAAGGACTGGTGCCCTTTGACAATGGCGCACCCTGAGACTACCAAAACCTTACATGTGTTAGAAAGCCATAGAACTTATCAAACTAAGACAGGAACCCGCAGGTTAAGGAAATTTCCTGCATTTTGTTTTCAAGTTCTTCCTCACACCTATTGTACATATGTATGTTGTAAAGTCTTCTTTTGTAGGTTAAGCCTTAGGGGCCTTTCTAAAACAAATGGAAGTAGGTAAGCTAAACTAATCTAACTAAAGCAAAAACTTTTCAGGAAAAATGGCCACATCGCTGTTCATGTTCGATTCGCACTTTCAAATTGTCACTAAGCTATCTGGTTCGCCCCACTCTGCAGTCAAGGATTTCGATCCCTCGAACAACCAAGGCCTGTGGTAACTATCATTGAAGACAACCATGTCATGTTCGCAAGAACAGTCTATGAAGAAGAGATAGAAGAATTTGGCAGGGTCCCAATCTACTTCTACGACCCTTATCACTACAAGAAAAATCGCTTTTTACAGTGTTTGAAAAACGTTATTAAAAGTCTTGGACATAAGATAGCGTTTTTAAAACGCTATAAAATATCAACTTTTTACAGCGTTTTAAACACGCTATTGAATGTAAAGTTTCTATAGCGTTCTAAAAACGCTATAGATTGTAAAGTTTCTACAGCGTTTTAAAAACGCTATAAAATGTAACATTTCTACAGCGCTTTAAGAACGCTATATTGGCCAATTTTTTGCATTTTTTAAAAAATTCTATAAATACCAATATATTAGCATTTTCAAATAAGATCATGGTAATTTCATTTAAGAAACAAAAATGATTTATTCCATTCAACACCAACTATATCCAAATATCAATATACAATAAACAATTCAACTATTGAATAAAGATTCATTACATTAGCTTGGGAAACAATTTTCCAACAAAATTACATAAAAGAGCCCAACTAATTGGACTCATTGAAAAATAACTAATGTAATTCTACTTTCCTGAAAATATAATCATGCACTAGGCCAACCATCTGATTATGTGCGCAGATTTTCTTTACTTGAAGCTTATTTCTTTGCCGAGCGTATACCTTTTTAGTTCCCAACGCCAAGCACATAAATGGGCTACTTGAAACCCTCCAAAATATGAGAAACATGCCCGTAGAATTCTGAACTGAAGTCAGTTATCAATAAGCTCTTTTATTTATCTAAACTATATGTGTGCAGCACTAATTGAGAGAACGTGATACGATTTGTTGGAGTTTGTTGCATAACCAAACCTCTCTGCTCTAGCCTTTCTCTTGTGCTCCTCTGATTGCTTGAATGTATCAGATCCTTGTACGGCAGAAATGGTTCCAAACCTGCAAATACAAAAGACAACATCAACAAACAAGCACCACCTGAAACAGCATATCCAAACTAGAAAAATAGAAATTTGCAGCCCCCACAACAGAGTATTTTGTGTACACAACCAATAGACAAAGCACCAGCATATGTAAACTATAAGATATAGATCCTATAGATACAAC
This sequence comes from Rhododendron molle, assembly GCA_025413875.1. Classification (NCBI taxonomy): domain Eukaryota; kingdom Viridiplantae; phylum Streptophyta; class Magnoliopsida; order Ericales; family Ericaceae; genus Rhododendron; species Rhododendron molle. Next base: position 14,655,650 of record CM046398.1, on the reverse strand, counting down.
ATTGACCTTTCGACTCCCAAATCTCTATTGACTCCCTCAAATAGAAGGGGTATTGCCCATGACATTCGCTTGGCAATGGAGGAAGAGATGTTCACCAGATTTAGGAGCCTTTTCACAGAATATACATAGACTTTCATCATAGTCTGTCAGGAGCATTTCCACAAAATTTACTTAGACTTTATTTATAATCCACAAAATCTACAGAAGTCCATTGCCATGTAATTAAACCTCCAAGCAAACAAAATCAAGCAAACTAAGATAAAGGCACGACCAAAGCCCTAAAGACACTTCCTTTGTTTCAAAACCAGTTACAGTGAAAACAAACAGATCATGAAACAACTGAACTAACCAATAAGCGCAAAGATAAATAACTAAACCATTCTAACTTCTATGCACCAAATTCAGCAACTAATTTTCCTGTTTCAGCAACTACAATATAACATCAAATTCCTGCACTCAACTTATAATTTCAAGCTCCTTATTCTACAGTTCCAGCATATTCCAGCAACGCATTTTCAACCAAAAAGAGTTTCATTCCATTAATCGTGTCACCAAACAAGGACTAAAGCCTGAAAACTGTAACTTCAACAAGTGTTTAGGTGACATCTAAGAAGAAAAGGGCAATAGGAAAAACTGGTGTTCATTTATACCACCAGCTTACTTTGACATACTTTAGAACAAAATTTGCCCATGCAAATTGTCTTAAATGAGCAAACATCCTGGTGACGCAATCATATCACAAATGAAACTCGTACTGTACACAATCATAACTAACTGGAGACAATGGATACAAGGGTTAATTTGTGACTAGGTATGACATGACATCATATTTAAGCTTCATGCATGTATAGCCCAACAATGTGAAGACACCTCGTTGAGGGATGTGATTGAAAAGCTTGGTTTACTACTTACCCAGAATGCCAACTAGTGGCACTGGATTTGTAAGCTTCATGGCCTGATAGCCCATAACATGACGAATGCACACTGTGGCACTGTAAAGAAACTATTATTGTAGTCATTGGACATGCCCCATAGCATGGACACGTAAAGGGACACTTGTCCTTCTTTCCCTCAGTTGTTCCAATTGCATACCAGTTGCTTTAATAGTGAAAGTGCCCGTGCTCTGTTAGGTGAAATTTCTGCTTGTTTTAGTCAAGCTGAGAGCATGAATTTCTTGGAAAACTACAAAAGAAGAAAATAGCCATTGCATAGAAAACTCCTAGAGAAGGATAAAAGAACAAATAGCCCATTGCACGAAAAACTCTTGGAGAATGTTTCATTGCTTTTATGCCGAGTCACGTCAAAGGATTAAATGTTACGGTTCGAAAGTAATACACGAGTCATGAACTTGATATTGAAATGTTTGACATTAGTTTAAGTTGTGAACACCAATGGTACTTGATGAGGTCATTACTCTCCATTTTATTATGGTTGAATTGCTATGTCTAATACGTGATTCCTGTTCTCAATCTTTGCTGCTTGCAAGCATTTGGAGGAGGAGGACAAGTTCAAGTGCTCAAGTGTAACTCCTAGCCAAACCTATGGAAACAAGGACAAAAACTGAAGGTAAAAGTAGAATGAATTCATTTTCCATGTGAGAAAAGCATTAAACGTCAACAAAAATCCAATACTAGTATAATAAGCAAATCGCCATAACATATTTACCGAATAAATGAACCGACAATGAGATCAAGGTAGTCTGTTTCTATACAAATATCCACTACTAATCAAATGAAACAAGGTTATATGGTGATACCATTAATGAGTAATGAAAACTAGGCTCCAATGAGGGCGATTAGAAGATTATAAGGTAATGATAATGTTCTCCATGTGTTGCTTACATCGAATTCTTAGTACTGATGTTACCATGTAATCAAAGTTGACAAAAACAGTAAACTCAAGAACAAAATAAAACAACTATCAGTATCACTAGCACAAACAAGCCAATTTCACATTATAAGACTTGAAGTAAACATTCGTTAAAGAGTATCAAATTACCTAAACTCAAACCTTATAATCAACACTGGACACAATTGAAGAATATGTCACTTACAATTTTATTCCAAAGCAACCTAATATTTCAGTCAAGCATAATTAATTACTGACCTGATCACTCCATATCCATGGCTCTGTCCTGTTGTTAGAAGTACAGCTCTACAAAAATTTAAAAATTTTGTTAAGAAATAAGAACTTTTGATGGGTGCTATCAAAAATTTTTTTTGCTCAGCAAAAAAGATTTATTAATCTTTATAAAAGATTACAAAGATTAAACAGATTAAGGGCACATCGGCACGAAGCCACCCGAGACCGAAGGGAAGGCAAGACGCCAACCGAAACACCAAAACCCCAAAGAGACAACAGAAACAAGACCCAAAAAGACTTATAGCCCAAAGCACGAAACTAAAATGGGTGCTATCAATTTTAAACATAATTAACCTTTGACAGTGAATGCCCTAAAAAACAGTAAAAACGAAGGATATCATGATCCAGTAGATTCAATCAAATTGAAGTACCAAATAGTAAGCAGCATCATACATACCCAACAACTCACCTCCGTTACCTATAACCTTGGCCGCCAAACGTCCAGTTGGTCCACTTTGTCTGGATTCATAAATGCAGGCGGAAGAACCATCAAGAAGCCGTCGAATCACGGATAAGAGAATAAATCTGGAGAGGACAACTCCCTTCAACAACCACTCCAATTGAACGCCTCGAACTCCCAAGAAGGGGCATCAAACGCACTCGAATGAGTTTAAGCAGATACAGGGCGCACAATAGGGACTTAAAATCAATAACTCCGAACCCTAATCTGCAGAATAAAAGAGAAGATTGAGCCCAATAGAGACTGAAACCCTAACATAGACTCAACATGACAATGACGATAGGAGTATGTGAGAAGGCGATCTCACAGGAAGTTCGAACCGAAGGGAATCGAAAGGAATAAGGAGATTGTATGCTTTGGGTGCGAGATCCAAATTTTCAGCATTTTTTTATTTTTTCGGATCACGCTTTTGAACGCTATAAAATTGGTGAAAACGCTATCTAAAACGTACAGCTGGCGCGCCCCATTCCTTTTATTGTTTTTCCTTAGAAAAAGCTACCCACGCATCCTTTTCATAGCATTCTTGCAAAAATGCTATAAAAAATGCTATTAAAAGTAGCTTTTGTTGTAGTGTTATGCACCCACTGACGACTACTGGCCAATCGATGAGGTCGACAACTCTGAAGCTGAAGAAGTAAAGGAAGAGGAGTCTGCTGACAACGATCAACCAGATGAAATATCACTAAATCTACTCTTTGATGAGAGGGTCACCAACAATGAAATAAGGGTGATCCATCCCATCACAGATAGATTTGGTAATTGGTGGGGGATTGTTGACACACGAAGAGTCGACAACAGTGACGAAGCAGAAATCAAAGCTGAACTAGAGGAAATGACGGCAATGGCAAATCAAATGGCCCTCCAAGACTTGTAGGGTGACAATGATGAAAGTGCGAATCAAAGTGACAACGAAGTGCTGATGATCAACCTTAGTGATGAAAAAGACTGCTCTGAGCTGATTGTGGATGCTCAAAAAGGGGCTTACCCCAACTGGACTGTGGAACACACTCTAAAATACCAAAATGCCGATTTTGATCTTAGTTCAGATTCTGACTCCGAATCAACTCAATCCAAGTCTAGCTCTTCATCTTTCCAAACTACTGAATCTAGTGAGGACACCTGGTCAAACTGCCAAAGAATAACATCTATTTTGAGTTTGACTCTAAAATGTCTTTTGACAATTTTAGCAATGAGAAGGAAAATTTAAAGTATTTCACTATGCCTATAATCAACTGTTTGGATTCCGACAATCCAAATTTTGAGGAAGAAATTCCCGAAGAAATTCTAGAATTTATCGAAAGAGAAGAAGAAAGGCATGCTAAACCTTTTTCTGAGGAAATAATTACAGCAAACATAGGCTCTGAAAATGAGCCCAAATTCGTTAAAATTGGTGCAACACTATCTTCTCAAGAAAGTGAAAAATTAATCATTTTGCTAAAAAAATACAAAGATGTTTTTGCTTGGTCTTACAAAGACATGCCTAGGATAGACCCTGAAATTGTTCTGCATAAAATTCCTCTTCATTCTGATGCAAAACCTGTTAAACAAAAGTTAAGACGTATGCGCCCTGATTGGGTCCTAAAAATAAAAGAGGAAGTCACTAAGCAAATCAACACCGATTTTCTCATAGTCACCGAGTATCCACAGTGGGTAGCCAACATCATCTCAGTACCAAAGAAAACTGGAGGAATCAGGGTCGGTGTAGATTTCCGAGATCTCAACAAAGCCAGCCCAAAAGACGACTTTCCATTACCACACATAGACGAGCTCGTGGACAACACCGCGGGACATGCACTGCTATCTTTCATGGATGGGTTTTCCGGGTATAATCAGATTTTGATGTCTCCCGAAGACAGAGAGAAGACCACCTTCACTATACCTTGGGGAACCTACTGCTACAGGGTGATGCCATTCGGGTTGAAAAATGTAACAACTCCGATTTTCAGTAAATAAAAATCTCGTTGTTTAAATGAAAATCGTATTTAAAAATTTCCTTTTAAATTCCTATAATCCGTCCTAATTAGATTCGATATTCGTAAATTGAATTTTCCTTCGTCGATAGACTTAGACGATCTCTAAGGACTAGGATGTTCCTAAGAACACTCGATAATTCATTTCGAGACCTCGACTTTTGAGTTTCTGACTAGAAACCCTAATCGGCAGGTGAAACTAGACCCTAACTAGTTAGTTGGTTTAACCTAACTAGAACTAACCTAGTTGCTTTCTCCTAGCATCCAAGGACCGTTGGACGATAGAAAACCATCATTAGATTCTGAAAGATATCACTTTTTAGCTAGTAATCATTACCTTTATTACTTTTTAGCTTGTAATCATTTCAAGGATTCCTTTTCTTTACCCATTGGTTATTACCCATACTTTTTGGAAGCCTACTTTCTAGCCTACCTATATATAGCTATATATATATATGTATGTTAGGAGGAGAGAGAGAGAGAGAGAAAGAGGAGAGAGAAAGCTGAGAGAGGAGAGAGAGAGTGAGGCCGAGAGAGAGAGAAAGAGAGTGGATGTGTGTGTGAGTGTTTTGGTCACTCCAACAAGTTACTTCCTTGTCTTTTGCAACCCAAGTACAACCATCATGGCCCATATCTTGTACTATCCCAAGTAAGATCCTTTCTAGCCTAGGACAACTCATAAAATCCCTTATGATAACCTAGGATTTAGCCATAAATGGAAAAGACAACCCATGGCATGCTTGATTTGACAAAAGAAGGAGAAGATTTGCATGCTTTCAAAGCATGACTTGACAACACAATGAGGGAGGGAGAGAGAGAGGAATTTCGGCCAAGGAGAGGAGAGGGGCCAGCCAAGAGAGGGAGGGAGAGTGTGGTGTGTGCATGTGGCATGGCTACTTGTACAAGCTAACCAAATAGCCCTAAGCCTATTGTTTCTTTACAACCAAGCCTAACCTTCCAAAAGGACTACCTAGCCTAAGATTTTGTGCTTTCTTGCAAGCAAAGCAATCCTAGGACAAGACTAGACATAAAACCCTTCATGATAACCTAGTAGCTAACCTATTCTAGAACGAGACAAGTCATGGAAAGATTTGCCATGCTTGGAAAGCATGAAAAGACAAGACAAGGCATGCTTGGAAAGCATGATATGACTAGACATGGAGCTAATTAATGAGAGCCAAAGGAGAGAGAGAGGGGCCGGCCAAGAGAGGGAGGGAGAGCCAAGGGTTTGCCTATAAATAGCAAGCCATTCTTGCCATTCAACTCACACCTCCATTCTCCAACTTTTCTCTCTAAGAAAGTCTTGTGTTCTTACTTGTTCTTGCTTTGTCCTTGAGTGTTCTTGAGTTTCTTCACTTGTTCTTTCATAAACTCATCCCTAAACACCTTTTAGATCCATAAAGCCAAGTAGTTTTAGGTCGAGACTTAGTTTCAAGAGAAACCTTTCTCTTTCGAAGCTATTGGAAGCTTACCGTAGGAAGTCACTCCGCCAAATCACCGACGTAGCCGCCTACCGCCAAGAAGAACGGTAGATAACCTCTACTCGCTTACTCTAAGTATATTTTGTGTGTAGATAACCTCTACTCACTTACTCTAAGTATATTTTGTGTGTAGATTATCCTTAATCTACTTTCTCTAAGTATATTAGAAGTTATACGCATGATTTACCTAAGAGTAGAAAGCTATGTGTTAATATGATTGCTTTATGTAGCTTACTTTGATCTTATGAACGTGTGAAGCATGAACTTGAGAATGATTGATTGCATGACTTTATGAACTCGTCAATAAACATGTGTTGTTTTGAAGAAAAAGGATTTACGGTTTTGTTTTAAAGATAAAGTGTTGTTTTAAAGGAAGTATTCGTATTTTGACCTTTTCAAAGATTGAAAGTTTGTTGTAAGTTGCTTGTCTTACTTGTGGTTATGAACAAGCATGTTGTGGGCTACCACAGCCCCGGGTGGATATCGGGGCGGCCCGTAAAAGAAGCGCCTTGCCTTTCTGAAAATTGATTCGAAAAATTTTGAAGAGTCGCCACCCGGATTTGTGGTTTGCCACCCGAGAGACCGTTTTGATTGAAAATGATTGATTTGAATTGAAAACCAGAGATTCGTTTGAGGGTTCGGAAGCCATGTTACGAGGGGGGAAGGGTTTTACGGCACCCCCCTCGCCCGATACAAGATCGGTCTCTACTCAATGTTTGTGGGATTTTTCAAAAGATTTTGTTTCATTAAGTCAGTTAGCAGGTATCCACAGTTATAACAGATAAGAGGTGCATGCATGTGCAACTGTACAGTGAGTGATGAAAAATGACCATGCAAAATATACAAATTGAAGGAAGATAAAGCCCTGTCACTGAAATAACTCTCGAGCGCTCGGGAGTGGTCCCGAGCGCTTGGGAATGTTTGAAACCCAACCCTGCAAGCTTTGTTAGTACAACAGAATATGAAAAGAGTACGATGTAAATGTAAACCTAAATAACATAAACATCACACAGGCTTAACAGAAGGCTTGAAAAACTGAGATCAGACCCCATTCTTCCAAACCATGTATCTTTATCCTTCTGAAAAATGATTTTACAGTTGTGAGGAGCAAGAAGGGACGCATGCATGGACATGCAAAAGGGGAATAAGCCTAAAACTGTTAAGAGAATAGATTGGGCTTGCTTGCAAAACACTCTCGAGCGCTCTGCAGTGATCTCGAGCGCTCGGGAGTAGTTCACTTCCAGAACTGATTTTAACTAAACAATGCCCTTATTTTAGTATTCTGGTGCATCAGATCTTTGAATCTTTGAGGTGTGAAACTTTCTTTATTTGAGTTCTGAAGGAAACCCTTTTGCATGTTTTCAAAAGAAAGTGATTTTCCTTATTTTTCTTGGAAAAAAGAAGTCGTCAGTACTGACATACACCAAAAGAGCTAAAATATTTTGGAAATACATTTTGCTCCCCTTTGCATGTCCGCTTAAATGCTTCAAATAAGGAAAGTGGGACTGGAGTCACTCTCGAGCGCTCTGGAGTAGTCCCGAGCGCTCGGGAGTGCTTCCAGTGATGTATGCATGGAAAATACACTCGTGCCCCTTTGCTCTTGTTTTAAAACTAAGGCATTCCCATCACACTTCCAGTATTGAGGACTGGAGTGAGCTGGGGAGCCTTCCTCAGAAAGGAAAACAGCCCTGCTTTAGATTGAGACCAAGGTACAAGAACTTCTACCTTTTTGGTTGGAACTTTGCTCTTTGAAGAAAACTTTGAAGGACAGAAAGGAAATAGGGATATCAGAGAGACCAGAACTTCAAGATGATTTGAATTCCTTGCCTCTTTGATGTCTTGGATTTTACTTTATTCTTGCTTTTGAAGGTGGAGTTTTGCTAAAAAAAGGTTGAGAGCTGGTTTCTTTGCCTTGAACAGCCAGAGAGGGGTTCTAGAGAGAGAGAATTCGTCCCCCCTCTCTGTGCTAAAGTCCAGCCCCTTATATAGGCAAGATAGCCTATGGTTTTAAATTAGAAAAATGTGATTTGGAATCAAATGGGATCTCAGCTCTGACTGATCTCTGACTAGGGTTGAGTAAGGCCTAAGGCAAAGACCAGCCTGGAACGGCTGAAATGATGGTTGCATGGATAATGGAGGAGCTTCATCATCCATTGGCCAACACAAGGGTCTCGAGCGCTCGGGAGTGGTCCCGAGCGCTTGGGACATCACTCTCGAGCGCTCGAGAGTTGGTCAGATCCCAAGTTTTGAAAATGGTTTAGAGCGCTTGGGATTGATCCAGAGCACTTTAAAATGATTTTTATCATTTTATTTCCCTTTTAAAACCCCTCAAGGAGCATTGTTCCATTGGTCTAAGGCTTGTTCGACCCCATATTCATCATCGGGGAGCCTCCGGGCCACGAATCAAGGAAATTTTGAATTGTCCAAATTGGGGTGTCTATAGTTGCCCCTCTTTGGGCGTTGCTCGATATCATGTCTGGATACGAGTGACGTCTAAAGATTGAGACAGCCCAATTCGAGCCAAGTCAAAATCCTCAATTCCACAAACAAATGCAAAACAACACATTCAATGCATGTGGTCGCGTCCTTTCGGACTGCCTACGTACCCCGTCTGCAGGGATTAGACCGGCGTAGTTCTTTGGGGCAAATGCAAGCACGTGTAATGCATGCATGAGAAGGAATCGATACAATTTTGATGCGAATGGTCCACCTGTTGCTCTGTTTGGCGAAGGGAAAATGCAAGTATGTGCACAAGAAATGGTCGACGTGAGCTTGATGAAATAAACATGTAAACAATCCACATTTGCTCTGTTCGTGGAAAGAAAGCCGTCGCGGTGCATACTTACGAAATGATCGACAATTCTTTAATAAAATAAACGTGCGAAAGTCCACATGTTGCTCTGTTTGGTGAACGACAAAGTGCACACACGTGCGATGCATGCACGAGAAATGATCGACGCGAGTTTAATAAGATAAACATGCAAATGGTCCACCTGTTGCTCTGTTCGGCGGAAAGAAAATGCAAGCACGTGTGATGCATGCAAGAGAAGTGATTGACACGAGGTTGATGCGATAGATGCATGCAGGGTTCACCTGTTGCTCTGTTTGGTGGAAAGAGCGAGGATGAAATAATGCCTGTAATGCAGAAATTCTTGCCAAAATGTTGAGATTAGCATAAATAGACAGAGTTTCGATCGACCACCAAATAAAATGCTAAGCTGAGGAGCGTGAGCTCAGAGTTACGACATCGACAAGAGTTTGCTTCCCACAGTCCCGTTCGACGCGGCCAAAATCAGGACTGAGATTGATTTTGTAAAAGGCAGGAGAAGCTAATCAGGCCTCGAAAGCAGGAACGGCACGAGACGACGGAGGGCTAGCGCAGAGGCTGAGGAAAGATCCCAGCGCTCAGAACCACTCCCAAGCGCTCGGGAGTGGTCTCGAGCGCTCGAGACCACTGCTGGGGGCCACCGTCCGTACATCTTCTCCAGCTGATTTTGGGGTTTAAACCCACTCCTGAGCGCTCGAGAACCAGGCAGGCCGTACTCAACTCGAACCTTGTACGAACTCACCCTCTCTCTCAGGCAGTCTCTCTCTCTCACTCAGACAACTCTTCTTCCTTACCTAATCGATCTCTCTCTCACTCGATTCTTCTCCGTCCAAAACAACCACGGACCGAGTCTCCGATCTCTAACTCTCTGCGGTCTTCCGGTGGGCTGTGGTGTGCCAGGAGGTGCGGATCAAAAGGAAGAGGACGGCTTGGGGAGCAGAGGAATTGATGATGGCTAGTAGCGGTGATAGGGAGACGCCCAGCCGCGAGGAGGTGGCGGCGGCAACGGCCACGGCGGTGATGGAGGTGGATGGCAGTGGTGCTGCTGCTCCAGCTCAGGGGGAGGTGGTCGGTGAAGCTTTAGCTGTTGGGGGTGAGGGTTTAGAGGTGAGGGTGGAGGAGACGAGTAGAGCCGGGGACGAGGAGACGGCGTTGGTAGATGCGGCCAGCAAGAGTACTGCCGTACCAGCTCGAGAGGGAGCTGTTAATGCTGCTTTGGTTAGCGAGGTCGAGGCTAGGGAGGGCCTAGTCGCGGTAGAGAGTAGTGGTGGAGTTTTAGCGGCGGTGGGCAATGTGGGTGGTGGTGAGGTAGTACGAGGAGGTGGTGACGAGCTGGCTATGGGCAGCGGGGGTTCATTGGGTGGTGAGACGGAGATCCCGGGTAGCAGAGGAGGTGCTATGGGTACACCTCGTACTCCCACGGTGGAGGATTTGCTCGTGGCCGCGGAGCGGGCCAGCGACGAGGTGGTGGTGGCTGGGCGCGTCGTTGCGACGCCAGTTCTGAGGGCGACAATGGTCGAGCCGAGGGTTGGCGACAGCGGGATTGGGGCTTCCCAGCCGGTCCCGTTCGTGGAGGGAGACTTTCTAGACACAGCGAGGCCGCAGGACATACTGGACGCTCTTGGTCTCGACGCAGGAGTGAGGGGGGTGCTGAGGGGTGCGAGGACTCCTGAGGATCAATCCTCAGCCCTGCTATTGGGAGCTTTGCTGAGTGGCGCCGGGGCATCCAGTGCTGGAGGACTTGGAGCGGAGCCAGAGATGGAGGGTGCGGAGTTGGGGGAGGAGCCGAAGGCTGAGGTGGTGGTTGAGGAGCAGGTTACCGCAGCCGACGAGGCGAAGGCCTACGGCGATGCACGACTGGATTTGGAGTCGAGGGACTTACGCTCACGGCTTCCACCTCTTTGAGCGAAAAGGGATGACCGGTTCGCTTTCCGGCCAGGATGATTATCCGAGGACCTGCTCCTCGAGATCGAGCCTCCACATCTCTTAGGATGGACTATGGTACCAGAGTTTAATATTTTACTTTCCTGCATTTGACTTGCTTTCTTGAATCATCGTGTTGCTTATTGATGTTATTTCTTTGCTCTGTTGAAGCATACCAAAGACATTTACGCCACGGGGTTCAGGCCATTCGCTGCGATTTCGTGCAGAGTTACCCCTGAGGTGCAGGAGATGGTAGGAGGCGGTTTTCAGGGGCCTATTCATCCAGCTTGTCGACGGTAGTGAAGGTCGACTGCAAAGTTGATGACAGCGCTCGGAGCGATGGTGGGACACCACCAACACTTTCCACCTCCGCTTCGGGAGATGACAATGACTCCTCTTGACTTCGCAGCCATCACTGGACTCCAAGTCGAGGCGAGCCGATTCCTTTCTCACCCGAGCATAGACTTAGATGATGCACAGGTGGTTTCTGGTCGGGTCCCCGCCACAAAGGAGTAGCAGAGGCACGGCCGGGCTCACGACATACTGGGACCACGAGCCGGGCTGACGACGCTGAGGCGCCCAGATGGCCGTGAGCTTACTTGCTATACCTGCTCGGGCTTTCTCGTTCGCCAGCGATCCCGGTTCACTTGAGCTACTTGGCGGCTTAGTGATCCGGAGATGTGCCGATGGTTTGATCGGGCGGTGCTGCAGTGCACGCCTATTGCTTCCTCGAGCCGCTTCAAGGGGTGGAGACACCATAGTGCGCTACCGAGGGTGATTGAGGTATGCTTCAACATTTTCGCTTTGAATTGCTTTGATTGCTTTTGATTGCTTTTGATTGAATTGAATATGCATTGACTTGAATTGAATCGACTTCACAATGTGCAGCTTTGGGCTTACGAGGTCTTGGGCATGTTTCCGCCCGAGAATACCTGTGCGGATCAGAATCTGCTTCCTCGAGGGCGTGCATGGGCCAAGGAGTATAGGAGGGCCAAGGAGCAGAGGGGGCAAGTGATGGTTTTCCGGCGCTGGCTGGATAACATCACTGGGGTTACGGTACACGCTTCGACTTTCCTTTTCTTGATTCATGTTTTCCTGGTAAACTTTGGTTAATCGACGCAAGAAATCCGAATGCAGTACATCGATCGGGCTGGCCGTGGGTGGAGGTCGATTTCTTCCACGGCCGGAGGTGACGGTAGTCGGTCCTCGGCCGAGTGCCCACTAGGGCCGGGCAAGTGGTACTTGGGATCGGGTGACACGACAGCCGCTGGTACTCGAAGTTCATTGTGCCGGGTTACTTCCCACCACGAGTGCAAATGGACCGGATCGACCTACACTGAGTCTGAGTCGAGCGATACACTGCGTTTCCGACACCGATTTGGGAGCAGCATTTACGGGCGCATAATCGACTACGCAGCCTTATGAGACAGTACCGCCACTAGCCTGGTGTAGAGGTGAGCCGAGGAGGCTGGATACCGAGACCGAGGCTAGGAGGGCAGAGCGACTATCATCATGACAGGCCGAGGTTCGTGAGGGGGGGACGAGGTCACCGCATGATCTTCACGTGGTAGGGCCGAGGTGGTAGAGCCTCACGCTTGGGCGAGGTGTCGTTCCTCGTGACGAGCGAGGGTGGGTAGACGGGGTCAGCCTGTGGTCCGAGACTCGCCCCGGTGAGGGTTACCGACATCGACCGGTCGATCAACAGAGAGACCCTGGGCACGGGCGATTCGATATCCCGCGCTTTCCACACCGCCGATGCGCTTCCCCGCACGACATGACATTGCTTCTTTCAGGTTTCAATCGCTTCGCTCACACGTGATATTGTTTCGATTTCAACCATTGCAGTACCGCGAATGGGCGAGCAGCGATCATGCTAATGGTGGGGATGCGCCATCTTCTGAAGGATTGCGCTGGCGATCGGCCGCAGACTGCATTCGCCTCCGAGCCTGCTCCAGCTTGCCGCCGTATGACATCGCACTCACAATTTATTGAAACAAGAATTTTATAGAACAAATGTATGAATATATGCATATGTCACGCCGTACAGCCACTGCTCGCCTAGGTACGCCCACAAGGTGTCACGAAGGCTTCACCGCCAAAGACACGAGGCCGGGTACACAGAGGCGCCACACACGAGCGATACCGAGGTGGTCCTTTGTGGCTACGCCACGAAGACGTGTTTCGAGAGGAGTCCTAGGAGGACACGGAGGAGTCACCGAGTCGCGAGCTTAGGTCTACCACTGTACACTTCGGGTTCTTCCAAAGGACGATGATGACAAAGGATGACGACAACGACGAGGTCGGTAGAGCTCGAGTCGGAGGGACATCGCCAGTAAGAGGATTCGCCGAGCCCAGCTGGGTTTTGCTTACTAGCTTTTCTTTACATGGGCCGTGTGCCAAAGACAAATGCTTGTAGTTCCAGGCCTGCATGCCTCGATTTTTTATTTGGGCCTGCGTGCCCCAGTAGACAGATCGGGCGTGTGTTTGCCCCAGCTTATGTGCTTCCTTCCTTACTCATTGTAAACGCCGTATTTGATTTATGAAAATTTGCACTTTTATCCATTTGCATTCGTTCACACTTCCTTTCAAGAATTGTATTTTATGAAATATATCCGTCTAGCTTTGAAAGAATGCAAAGAGCGCGCGAATTTCAACCGACACTCTTGAAATGGAACGAGACTTGACATTATTGGCTCGACTTATGGAATTTTAGCTTTGGATTAACGAAAACACCCTTAATGCGGAATTTGTGAACATTAAAGTAATCGACGACCGATTTTGGGAAAGACAAGACACAAGAATGGGACACGATAGTTCATGACCAAAACGTATGACTCATGACATGCCTTAGAACATCCAAATACCCTTGACACCGCCTTGACACACATGAATCTAATGCATTTGACACGTAGGAAGGTGAAAATCGACTTCGCGAGTTTTAACGTCCGTTTGATCGCGGCATACAGTCATTGACACTTCTTGAGACTTGTGTGTGCCATTGGATTCGATTAAATACTCCCGACACAAATTTCGACACGTCGATGGGGAAGAAGTCATTGAGTTTTGGCGGTTTTTTTTTTTTCGATGGAATAAGTTTGAATATTCGAGAAAACGGACGACTGGACACGCTGTATTCCCTCAAGAGCAGGTTGAGACTGGTTATACTGGATGACCAAAGCTTTGAGATGCCATCTTGGGACCAAAATCAGGGAACAAAACCTGCTGTCAATATTGCAGAACTCTCGAGCGCTCGAGAGTAATGTCGAGCGCTTGGGAGTTAATTCTTGAGCGCTCGGGAGTGCTGTGATCTGTAGCCCTGTGTTCCTTTCCAAGGCCATTTTCCAGCTGCCTTGTGTCTTCTTGCCCTGCATGCACACTTTCAAGGTGTCTTGTAACTCTCCCTAAGCTGCTTCCCAAAGATCAGTGGCTTCCCAATGCAAGACTAGTGTATTTCCAAAGTTTTTCCAAGTTTCCAAAGTTTGAATTACAAAAGAACCTTGGAAATATGGAACATGATAAGTTCCAAGGCTGGTGGGGAAGTGGTGTTGTCCCCCCTAGGCTCCTATAAATACCAGACTCACTTTGGTAAGTCATTCACACTTCAAACCATCATTTTCCTTCCAAAACTTCACTTCTCATGGCCTTGTTAAACCAAGCCTTGCTCCGCCCTTGGTTGGACAGCCTTGATGGCATTGATTGGCTGAACTTCCGAGGGCATCGCCTTCATGCCTTGAAATATCTCCGTGAGGTTGCTATCCGTCCTGTCTTGCTGCATGCGGCGGCACGCTTTTGGGATCCTGAAGTGCATGTCTTTCGCTTCGGTTCTCAAGAGCTATGCCCCACCGTTGAGGAATTCCATGCTTATCTGGGCAGCCATGACTCCGCCGAACCAATTGTTCCGATGCTCAGGGAGAGTATGAAGAATATCCTAAAGCTGCCGGGTGTTAGCGGAAACGCCGGCTCGGTTCTTGACCCGGTAATGCTATCAACATCGTACGCAGTGTAGAGATTCAAATTCTCCCGAAATCTGACGACTTCGAGCATCAAGGTCGATTTGATGATGCCGTCAGATTTATCTCCCTGGCGGCCTTCAGCCGGTTCCATCCTGCTATCACCCCAGCTTCTCTATTGGTTGGAGTCGCCGCCGATTGAGGCTCGCGAAGGACATTGCACCCTTTGGTCCTTTGCCAAAACCTTGATGGGTTGATGCCGTGGCCGGACGACGAGGGTTTATGGTGGCACACGCACATCGTTGTGTTGTGACCTCTACCTCTCCTTTTTCTATTTCTCACATTTATTTTACCCTCACGCTTCTGGGCTTAGGCTTTATCTCGCTCTACTTGTTTTCTCTTCTCGATGTATATGGGCCTGATAAGTTGAATTTGCCACACCGCCGGCGAAAGGATCGTGGTATCAGCGAGCCGGATGGAACCGCCCTTCCAGGTGATGGCAGCGTTGAAGATGATCGGGCTGATTTCTTCGCAGATCTCATGAGGAAGATGACATCGCTTGGCAGTGCCATTGGCTGAGGTTCCCGCGATGACCGTGAGTAACGTGGGCTCAATGCACGTGTTTGTCAGGTCGGGCTTGGCAGTTTTTACCTTCTACTCCCGCATCCTTCGTCAGCTTGGGCTCAGCCATGAGGTGCCGCCGCAAGGATCTCAAGTGCTTCGCTCCTCCTTCACCATTCCGGCCTTCAAGTTATGTTCAACGTGGGGACTCGGGAGGATCGAGTCAAGTGATCCTCTTTACTCCATTGCTTTCGACCGGAAGGTACCGCAAGTGGCTAAGGAGAGATGTGAAGCGAGAATGGGTTGAATGCTTACTTTGCCGCTTTTTGAAATAAAAGTTAGGTCTCATTGTGCGTTTTCTTTTCATGCTCAACTTGTAATAAAGAAATCATCGAAATAAAATTGACTGAAGGGTTTCCCCTTTCGGTTCAATGATGGCATGCACTTTGAAAGAAAGCATTTTGACTTGTCAATTTGGATTTGAATTTTTGGAATTTAGAACCGAACCTCAGAGTGAGATTGCCTAAGTATCCTCAAGAGTGGAATCAGGCCCACGTAGTTCGGCCAGGGTTCGCCGGTATTGACACCTTTGTGCTCTAAATTTTGCCTAGAACCGCTCTTTTCGGTTTTCGCCCAATGCAGCTCTTTTTTCACTTTTGCCTTAACTTTTGCTCTAGGCCGCTCTTTCGGTTTTCGACCCAGCAGTGCTTGCTTCACTTTTGCCTCGTACCGCCCGCCTGCGTTTTCGGCCCAAACAGCTCTCTCAGGGGTAATATCGCTGAGTTGGTCCAAATTGACAAGATTCGAGAATCTGCTGTCAGCCCGTGACGATGATTGAAGCTGTCCTCCGAAAGGATCGACTGATGATGTACTACCGCCCACTTTGGTCGGAACTTCCGTCGCAAAAAGATTGGAGCACGGATTTCTTTGACTACCATGTCCCCTCTCGGTTCCTCGACTTCACTTTCTTGTTGAATGCTCTGGCAATTCTCCGCCGATAGCCCTGAATGTGATACAATGCTCGCAGCCTCCTTTCACAAATAACATGAGTTCTTCGAACCTTCCACCTGATCCATTCGGCCTCATCTATTCCTTGTTCACCCATGACTCGGGAAAGTGATGGAACTTCCACTGACGGGAGAACGGCTTCCATACCGCACACCAAAGAATAGGGTGTTGCCCTCGTCGGTGCGGATAGACGCCCCAGATCCCCACAAAGCTAGCGGTAATTGCTCATGCCAATCCCTAGCTGATTCGACAAATTCTTCGAGAATGCTCGATGGTCGTGATTGGCCTAATCCGCTCTATCTGCTTGTGGCCGATAAGGTCGAAGATGCACTTTGAATCTTGAATTCATCAAAGAGCTCGAGAACTTTTCCTTTGAAGTGAACACCATTATCGATACAAAGGCTCGAGGTACCCTAATACCGATAAATGATGTTTTGCCTCGATAAAGTGAGCAACTTGAATTGCCGTCAAAAATTGTACGAGGCTGCTTCAACCCATTTGGTGAAATAATCGACCGCTACTAAGATAAACCTGTGACCATTAGAAGCCGCAGCGTGATCCTTCCGATGACATCAATGCCCTAGGGAGAATGGCCACGGTGTCGCCATTGGGTGTAACTCCGGGCGGGACATGGATAAGATTAGCATGAGTCCGGCACTTATGACATCGGGCGCACATACTCAATGCAACCGCCTCCATGGTTGTCCAATAAGAACTCCAACCTCAGGACTTTCTTTGCCAACATCAGGCTTGATGCGGCCCGCAGACTTCTTCATGCACCTCTTCCATTACAACTCTTGTGTTGTCACCGTGAATACACAACTTCTGACTTCGCATGGAGATCGCCGATACAATTGTCCAGCCACAGATGATGTATTGAGATGCCAATCGCTGCAAAGCGATCCGATCCTTCTTGGTTGAATTTGCAGGGAATTCTCCTTTCTCGACAAAATTCCAAATATCGTGGAAACCAAGCGGAGTCCATCATCGGGCCGATGTTCATGACGAGTCGCATATGTGCTTGCCTCTCTCGCTTCAATCATGATGTGCCTTAGCTTCACCCCGATCGAAGTTCCAACATATAGATGCCAAGGTAGCAAGGCTTATCCGCGCGGCATTCTTCATCCTCGAACGCGGCGTGAAAGTCACTTTCTGAAAATTCGAATGAGCTCATCGAGGCCGATGATACGGTTTCATCTCTCGCCTTTGACCCTCCATTCCTCGCTTGCTCGCGACACGACCAAGTTGAATCTTCACGACTTCCAAAGACCTTGACTCCAATTTCAATGCAGCCTTCCATTCCCACAATACACGCTTGTATTCGCTCGTCATATTCGTGACTTTAAATTTAACTTGAAAGCCGTGAGGAATATGCGACTCCCGGCGAGACCAACAAGATGCCGATCCCAAGCCCTTCTCGACAAGCCTGCTGGCATACAACGCCCATGTCTCATCAACTCGCAGACATTACATCTTCATCGTGAAATTGAAACTCAGGTGTTCTGACCTCGATCAAGCGACGCTCAAAACTCAAGCTACAAATTTCGCCCTTTTCACCGATTTATGCGGTGACGCATTTGATTTCAACCCGCCAATAAGAGCAACCAATGTGCTAGCTTACTGGTAAGTGCTGGCTTTCGAATAGATATTTGAGGGGTCCATCCGAGAAATCAAGATCACCGAATAAGACAAAGATGTAGTGTCTCAATTTCTGTGGCTCAAACAAGTGCCCAGACGCCTTCTCTAATGAAGTGTATCGCTTTTCGCTTCCGACCATGTTCTTGCTTAGGTAGTAGATTGCCCTTTCAACCCCATCTTCTCCTCTTGTGCTAACATGCACCCCATGGACGAGGGCGTGACAGTGCAGGATCAAAGGTTTTCCCGAAATAGGTGGCATCAAGATCGGTGGATTCTGAGGTAGGTTCGATTGCTTCAAAAGCCTTGACACTTGTCGCTCCATTCAATTTCACATCTTTCTTGAGAAGTCGAAACAACGGTTCGCAGGTTAGAGTCAGCTAAATGATGAATCGATCGATAAACCGAATCTTTCCCAAGAAACACTGGACTTCTTGGATCGAGGTGGCTCCATCTCGAGAATGGCTTTGATTTTAGAAGGATCCACCTCGATCCCCTGGTCGATCATGAATCCAAGCATCTTTCCTCGCCGTGACCCCAAACGCACTTCAAGCGATCGAGTCGCATTTCGACTTTCAATCCTTTCAAAGAATTTCCTCAACGCCGGTAGATGATCCTTTCGCTCCTTTTCCTTCACTATCATGTCATCAACGTAAACCTCACCTCCTTGTGAATCATATCATGCAACAACGTGGTAGCACCCCTTTGATACGTGGGACCGGCGTTCTTCAACCCAAACGGCATGACCCGATAGCAATATGTCCCCCACTCAGTGATGAACGTGGTCTTTTCTCTGTCTTCTGGAGCTAGAGAATCTGGTTGTACCCTGAGAAGTCGTCCATGAAGGATAATAGAGCGTGCCCTGCAGTATTATCAACAAGTACATTTATGTGCGGCAATGGAAAATCATCCTTAGGGCTCGCTTTGTTTAGATCTCTGAAATCGACACACACTCTGATCTTTCCGTCCTTTTTGGGGACAGGAACAATGTTGGCTACCCAAGTGGGGTACTCCGTTACAATTAGAAAACCAGTGTCGATTTGTTTCGTGAGTTCTTCCTTTATCTTTAAAACCCAATCAGGCTGCATTTTTCTTAGTTTTTGCTTAACGGGCTTTGCGTCAGGGTAGAGGGGGATTCTGTGCTCGACTATTTCTGGGTCGATTCCGGGCATGTCTGCGTGGGACCAAGCAAAAACTTCTTTGAATTCTTTTAGTAAATCAGTGAGCTCTTGAAGCTCAGCGGGAGACAGCCCGGAACCCACCTGAACCAATCGAGGGTCATCCTAATCACCCAAGTTTATTGAGATTATTTCTTCTTTTAAAGGCTGAGCATGCCTTTCATTTTCACGATCGATAAGGGAACGGATCTCCTTGGGAATGTCCCAATCAAGATCTATTCCTTCATCATCGGGATCTAGACAATTTATTTCAAAAATCGGCAAGTAAGCGAAAACGTCATTCATTTCATTAACCATTTCAGCAGACGGGGGGAATACAGCGGTTGACTCGAACTCAAATGAAAGCTACGACGTGGAGGGCCGATAGGCACAAACTCCGACTCCGTGCTAAACGATGAGTCGGTGTCAGACTCAGACTCAGACTCAGTGCAAGTGTTGTGAGTGCGAGTTACATGTGGAATGAAAGTGCAATTGTCATAAGTGCCTATAGCCTCGACAATGAGCTTGGAAGGGTCTTCAATCTCTTCTTCATCTCCAAGCGCAAGTACAGCAGCATCTTTGACCATACCCTCCGGATCCTCGCCCTCGAACAGAAGTTGGAGACTGCCCAAACCAAAAGCTTCCAGCCAGTCGAGTGCCTCAGATAATTCTTCCACCTTTGGAACCTCTTCATCACTCTCCCAAGTGTCATTGGCAAAGATTTCAAAGCCAGGATACTTCTTTTTAGTCTCGATGTCCACAAATGGTTCAGGTTCTCCTTGGTACAGTGGTTCTTTCCCCTTCGACTTCATTTCAATTGCACGGGATCGGGCATGATCGCGCCACTTCTTTGCTGGATCGCTCTTCTTGGCATCATAGCCTAGACCAAAACGTTCGTTACTTCCAGGGAAGTCAGGGAATTCGGGGACACCTTGAGCGTAAAGTCCCAAGCCCATGCCCGGCAAATACTTCATCCTTTTCATAATTTCCAATGCTACGGAGCTTACCCGTCGGCTCGGATAGTACACACCTTCGAAGTCATGACAACAAAGCCTCCCATGGCGACATCCTCCTCTCCATGCATAATCTCAAGCAACGGGGAATTGTCCTCGTGCGGACGGATGCCTGAGTCTCCATGAATGATGAGGGTTCCAGAGTCCAAACCCAAGATCAGCTTCTGGTGCAATGTTGAGGGTACACCCATAACATCCGGACGATGTAGCCAAGGCCTTCCCAATAGGAGATTGAAGGATGCAGGAATTTCCAATACGCAGAATTCGACGGTGGTTTTGAACTTACCAGTTGCCAACTCCAAATTGATCGTCCCCAAAACATCTCGGCGTGTATTATCATAAGCGCGAACACCCAAATTCGATGGCGCAAAGTCTTTATTCTAAGGCCCAAGCAATAAGCAGTGCGGAGTGGACACACGTTAATGGCGGAGCCATTATCAACAAGGATTGCGAGAACCCACTTTCCGAGGCACTTCATGGTGATGTGAAGCGGGCTTGTCAGGTCACCTTCAAAGCAGATCTTTCCTGAAGGATAAGGTGTGGCTGGGTGAAGTTCGGGTTATGAGAGCAATGAGAGCTTCGGGGCTTATATCGTGGGGACCTCAAGTCCGAGAGAGTATTGACCAACCTCAAGCGCGGTGCTCACGAGAGGCGCTTAACACTCCCACATAGACATGCGAGCGGGTTTCTTGGAGGACAATAGGATCAGTGGAGGCTTCCTGATCAGGTTCAGGGAATGAGTCGAGGTCAATGGACACCTAATGGGTAGGTGGGCCGCTTTAGTGAGCTAGGAGGGTTATTTCAGGAGCTTCGGGGGGGGGATGTTCAGGCCATGGGTGACAGGTGGCCGTCATGTGAGGACTCCTGGATGAGCTACCCTGCTGAGGTTGGTGGGCCGGCACTCTTCCACTTCCGTAAGGTTACTAACCGCTTTTGGGATTGGCTCCCACCAGGTACCTTCCCGGAAATCAGAGAAGTCCAGATCGTAATCATCCGCCTTACGCTTCCCCTTGTCAATTGTTGTTTTCAAAGTCTCGTTGAGAGCTTCCATGTCCAAGGCCTTCCATATGTTCTCTTCCTCCAAGGAATTCCAGAAGTTGTCATTGTTGCTGTGGTTGTTGTTATCATGCCGAATCGAACCCTCCTCTATCATGGCCTTGTTAATGGTTAACCCTTCACCGTCCATCCATATGTTTACCAATTCAGCTTTTCCCCAGAGGTCTTCAGGGTCCAATACACAAACGTCGGGCTCATCAGGGATTCGAACCATGGGTTTGGAAAAGAACTCCTCGATGATGTATTCCTGGGGACAGAAATAATAATCCGTGGCGCGCTCCAGAGCATCGGAGTCTCGAGTGAGGTTGACAATGGTCCTGGCATTGAGCCCTGAGAGCATGCGGGGGTTCATCAGATCCACCTCTTCCACCACCTCCTCTTCTTCTTGAAAGAGATACACCAATGATGTTTCATCTAGGGGTCGGAATCATCCATCCAATGGCCATCCATTGGGTTCAGCTCCCATTCCCATTCCCATTCATCCTCTTCTATGACTGGTTCAGGTTCCATGAACAGAGCAAACAGAGAGTACCCATCCAAAGGATCAACCATTATCTCCTCCCCAATCCTCGCCTCCATTTCTCCTTGTTCCACTCCTTCAACTTGTCAAGATCAAGTGCCACATGCCATGTTCCAGTGATAAGAGCTCTTTCTTCTACCGCCAAGAAATCTTGTACCAGGTCTTCCCACCTTATCTGAAAGTCCCATTCCACTGTTTCTAGTGCGCAGACAGTATCTTCAATAGGCAACTCGACGGTCGGCTTGGGTTGAGAATCAGGAACGATGTAAAGGCTAGGGTTAAAGGGTTGGCTTGTGGAGATGAAGTTGGTGCGGGGTTTGAATGCTTTGGGAGCGGGTTAGAGATAGTGTTTGGCTTTTGTGGTGGCATAGGGAGGGTTTTGTTGTCTATCAGTCTTGGATTGCATGGCGAAGACGGAAGCAAATATGTCGTGAAGATGGCCTACGCTCATGATAGGCACAGAAGTACTTGTGGTCAGGATGCGGGAAGCTTTGAGGTGCGGAGTAGGGTCGAGTGGTTTCAGGGTGCCACTCACCACCTCAGTACTGCCGAAAGCGCCGAATTGAGCAAAAGCATGGGGCTGAGTACGCAGCTTGATCGGGTCTCGTGGCTATTTGGTTAACCGGCCTCGGGCTCAGATTTGTGGAAGTGCTAAGGTTGGTGAAATTCGAAAGGTTGCCAAAGAGGCGCCATTGCTCCCAGTATACCTTCTGGCTAGAGCGGGCTTGTCGAGGATTCCTAATCAACTGGCTTCGACGGGCTAAGCCTCAGATCAAGAATGTTTTAAATCAACATGCTTGGGCCATAACCATGTGCCCTGGCGAGATTGGGTTGAAGGTTACGAACAATCATCCTGATTTGATCCCTGTCGCCGCCTATCTTTCATCTCAGGCCGCTTCCTCCATCTCTTCACAAAGTCAGCAAAAGCCTTTTTCTTCCATCTTCGTTGACTCGAGCTCACGGGTGGTTACTTCCAACTGGATGTTATAATCATAATGCGCCACAAAAGCCGCGCATATGTCCTCCCAAGAACGCTTCTTTCTCTCAACGAAGTGAACCAGTGCAGTGCATGTCCCACCAAAGTCTGTGAGAACATCGCCATAGCATCCTTCTCAACTCCCCACATGGACAATGCTCCAATGTATCCCGTCAGGTGCGCTTTTCTCCTGTTTCGTCGAACTTGGCAAAGTCGATTGGCCTGAACTTTTCTGGAAGCATTAGGGAACAGACAAAGCTTATTGATGTCAAAGCCTGTCGACGCTATTTTCTCATTTCTTGCCACAGATTCCTCCAGCTGGGTAAGCTTTGCCAATACGCCATCTCGGGGTTTTGCTGGGTTTCCAAATCAAAGACCAGCCTTTTGGTTTGATTCGTTGTGGTTGGTTGAAATTCAGGTCGATTCGATTTGGGTTTGGGTTAGAATCGGTTAGTGGTTGTGGATAGGAATTGGGTTAGAATTGCATTTGGGTTGGATAGGAATCGGGTTAGGACCGGATTCTCGGGCTTGTGGTGGAAGACGCCGTGCTACACCCAGTGATCATCATCATGAGTTGGGCAAATTTGGTTATCGCGCTCACCCGCTGAATATCTTCTCTAATCTGTGCCATCTCTCCATTCAGATTTCCGGCTCAGTTAGGTTTGCACGGGATTGGGGACGGATTTGATTAGAATGGGCTCGCCCGCTTGATCTTCGGATTCGGTTGGGATTCGGATTTCCAACGCTCGGTTTGATTGCCTCGCCGCTGGTTTGGACCGGATTCGTGTTTGGGTTTAAGCTTCCACCAATGCATCCATTCCGGACTTCCCCAAATCGATGCATCGACGAGTCTGGCCAGAGTTGGAGTCGCTCCACCTCGTCCGGAAGGTTCTAGCCTCAGAGTGGTATGGTGCTCTCTTCTTCGCCCAATTGCTCAAAGATCGACAAAGAAAGCAAAACCGTGTTTCACGGGGATCCTGCTTTGCATTCTTATGAAAATTTATGCATGTTTTTAGAAAATGAGTGCGCCGTCATTGTCACCATTGTCACTGACTCTTAGTTTCTAAAAAGGATTGAGTTACGGGAGGTTGCCTTGATCCTCAGGTTTTCTTTTGAAGTGTATCCTTTCTTTGGAACACCAGATTCTAAGGGATGCCCAAAACAGACTAAGTATTCGACTAATTCTCTACTTGAAATTTCAATTTTGAACTTTGAAATAGCTTAGTATAGACAGCGTGATACCATAACCAAAGCGGCGTCAGTAGCATGGTGCCATTAGCCTAAGTGTAAGTGACTTTGCACTGTAACCTGGATAGTGTGGGCATCACGACATCGTTTCCTTGCTATTCCTTGTTCTTTGTTGAATTTCCAATTAGCTATTAGTCAAAGGCTTAATATGCCCTGATTTCCCGAAGTCTCCTTGTTCTTAAGGATTTTATGTAATTTAGATAACAAACATCGGGTGCACGACTCTTCATCGGGCCTTGGCAACCTTCCAAAACCGCGCGAGCGAGTCCCGAGCATCGTGGGCGACGGCATGAAAATGCAAATGCAATGCAAAGACATAAATGATTAGAGCACGTAATCCCGCCTCGTAGGTTCTCGCCCTAGTTTGGAAGGCCCACGGGCGTACAAACATGTGTACAAAGGTCGCTTTGGTTTGAAGAGGGTTCCCTGACCAGAGTCAGTGATACCTCCTTTATTGAGCCGTGACACCCACAATGGTACAAACGGTGGGGATGACTCATCACGGTCCAGGGTTGCTGAGTTCCGGGATTCCTCGTCACCGGCAAGCCGGGCAAGATTGCCGAAACGCAACAGTGGGCTGAACAAGATATGTACAAAGAATAGAAAAATGAAACAAAATCTTTTGAAAATCCCACAAACGCTTGGCTTACAAGTTTAATTGATATTCAAGAAAAGCGGGCCGCTTTATCAACAAGCCAACTTTTTCTTAAGTATCAATTGAACATCCTCATGCCGAGTCGCCATCAGGGCTACCACAGCTCCGTGGATATCGAGGCGTCTGCAAAGAAGCGCCGCTTTTCCGAAATTGATTCAAAATTTTGAAGAGTCGCCACCTGGATTTGTGGTTTGCCACCCGAGAAACCGCTTTGATTGAAAATGATTGATTTGAATTGGAAACCGTAGATTCGCTTGAGGGTTCTAGCCATGTTACGGTGGGGAAGTGGTTTTACGGCATTCCCTCGCCTCGATACAAGATCGGCTCTACTCAATGTTTGTGGGATTTTTCAAAAGATTTTGCTCATTAAGTCGCTTAGCAGTGTATCCAGAAGTATATCAAATAAAGAGGTGCATGCATGTGCAACTGTACAATGGAGTGATGAAAAATGACCATGCAAAATATACAAATTGAAGGAAGATAAAGCCCTCACATCAATTTGGTTCTCGAGCGCCGGAGGGTCCCGAGCGCTGGGAATGCTCAAACCCAACCTCAAGCTTTGTTAGTACAATGTATATGAAAAGAGTAATGACCTAAATGTAAACCTAAATAACATAAACATCACACAGGCTTAACAGAAGGCTTCAAAATCGAGATCTGATCCCATTCTTCCAAACTATGTATCCTCGCCATTCTAAAGAATTTCCAGCTAGAGGAGCAAGAAGGGACGATGCATGGACATGCAAAAGGGGAATAAGCCTAAAATCGTTAGTGAGAATAGATTGGCTTGATGCAAACACTCGAGCGCCTCGCAGGATCTTGAAGCGCCGAGTAGTTCACTTAATCGATTTAACTAAACAATGCCCTTATTTTAGTATTCTGGTGCATCAGATCTTTGAATCTTTGAGGTGTGAAACTTTCTTTATTTGAGTTCTGAAGGAAACCCTTTTGCATGTTTTCAAAAGAAAGTGATTTTCCTTATTTTTCTTCGAAAAGTGAAAATCGTCAGTATCGACATACACCAAAAGAGCTAAAATATTTTGGAAATACATTTTGCTCCCCTTTGCATGTCCGCTTAAATGCTTCAAATAAGGAAAGTGGGACTGGAGTCACTCTCGAGCGCTCTGGAGTAGTCCCGAGCGCTCGGGAGTGCTTCCAGTGATGTATGCATGGAAAATACACTCGTGCCCCTTTGCTCTTGTTTTAAAACTAAGGCATTCCCATCACACTTCCAGTATTGAGGACTGGAGTGAGCTGGGGAGCCTTCCTTAGAAAGGAAAATAGCCCTGCTTTAGATTGAGACCAAGGTACAAGAACTTCTACCTTTTTGGTTGGAACTTTGCTCTTTGAAGAAAACTTTGAAGGACAGAAAGGAAATAGGGATATCAGAGAGACCAGAACTTCAAGATGATTTGAATTCCTTGCCTCTTTGATGTCTTGGATTTTGCTTTATTCTTGCTTTTGAAGGTGGAGTTTTTGCTAAAAAAAGGTTGAGAGCTGGTTTCTTTGCCTTGAACAGCCAGAGAGGGGTTCTAGAGAGAGAGAATTCGTCCCCCCTCTCTGTGCTAAAGTCCAGCCCCTTATATAGGCAAGATAGCCTATGGTTTTAAATTAGAAAAATGTGATTTGGAATCAAATGGGATCTCAGCTCTGACTGATCTCTGATTAGGGTTGAGTAAGGCCTAAGGCAAAGACCAGCCTGGAACGGCTGAAATGATGGTTCCATGGATAGTGGAGGAGCTTC
Source organism: Rhododendron molle (assembly GCA_025413875.1). Classification (NCBI taxonomy): domain Eukaryota; kingdom Viridiplantae; phylum Streptophyta; class Magnoliopsida; order Ericales; family Ericaceae; genus Rhododendron; species Rhododendron molle. The sequence continues at coordinate 14,629,324 of CM046398.1, read as the reverse complement.
ATCATCCATTGGCCAACACAAGGGTCTCGAGCGCTCGGGAGTGGTCCCGAGCGCTTGGGACATCACTCTCGAGCGCTCGAGAGTTGGTCAGATCCCAAGTTTTGAAAATGGTTTAGAGCGCTTGGGATTGATCCAGAGCGCTTTAAAATGATTTTTATCATTTTATTTCCCTTTTAAAACCCCTCAAGGAGCATTGTTCCATTGGTCTAAGGCTTGTTCGACCCCATATTCATCATCGGGGAGCCTCCGGGCCACGAATCAAGGAAATTTTGAATTGTCCAAATTGGGGTGTCTACACATGTTAGAATAGAGTTGGATGATCTTGCATGATTCATACGAAAAGTTCTACCGCGGAGTCTATGCATGATACGAGACATATGAAATTGGAAAGTAGAAACATGACACCTACGGTGTGGTTGATATGGATAAAAAGGATTTTGAAACTACATAATGACCATTTTGTGGGTGCATTATGTGTGTTTGTGTGTGTGTGTGTGTGTGCCAATGGGAACCCGGCGCGGCGGAACCATTGTGAGGATACTCGGGAACCCGGCGCGGCGGAACCGAGGTTGGGTATGCGCATGTGTGTTTGTGGTGTGTTCTTTTTTTATGCATGACAAGTTTGGAAAACTCGTATCTATACTATCTTTGACTTGTATGTTAAGGGTTAGTGGGTTTTGGGTTACTCTATTGAGCTTTCAAGCTCACAGTGTTACCTTTGGTGACCCTGACATATTATATCGGTGGCGACACTGGTATAATGTGTCAGACCTCATAGATGAGCAAGGAGAGCTGTACAACTTGGAGGCATATGGAGCTGAAGAGCTTGCTAGGATGGAGGAAGAGAAGGAGCTGTAGATAACCTTAGATGACCTTCCTTTTGTGTAATATAAGTACCCTCTGGGGGTTTATGATGTAATAATGAGCCAGACTCTACCCCTTTTATTCAATAAAAGGATTATTTAACGAACCCGATTTTGGGGGCGTTACAAAAAATGCTGGAGCCACTTACCAAAGAATGGCAACCACACTACTACACGACATGATGCACAAGTAAGTAGAAGTGTATGTCGATGATATGATAGTTAAATCAAAGGAAAGGGAGGGGCACTACAAAGCACTTCAAAAGTTCTTTGAAAGGATTAGGCTGTAACGCCCCCAAAATCGGGTTCGTTAAATAAAGGTTTCATTTGACAAACAAGGCAGAGTCTAGCTCATTATTGCATCCAATCTCCTTAGAGAGGTTTATATTACACAAAAGGGAGGGTCACTAAGGCTAACTAAAGCTCCTTCTCTTCCTCCATCCTAGCGAGTTCCTCAGCTCCGAAAGCCTCCAAGGTATACAGCTCTCCTTGTTCATCTAGAAAGTCTGACACATTATACCAGTGTCGCCACCAGTATAATATGTTAGGGTCACATAAAGCAACACCGTGAGCTTGAAAGCTCAACAGAGTAATCCAAACCCACTAACCCTTAACGTACACATCAAAGATAGTATACGATTTTCCAAACTTAACCATGCTTTCGAATAACACATACAATTACACATGCGCATTCACTAACGAGCGTTGGTGTCATGTTTTCCGTGTGTCTCTCCTACGCGACTCATCGTTTTGTGTCTCATCTTTTATCATCAATTCCAAAAACACGCACGCACACAACCATGGGTTACAAGTACCTTATGTCGCACAACAATGAGCTACCAAGTCCGGCTCATTGCCATAAGGATACCAACGCATGGCCACAATGGCTACCAAGTCCGGCACATTGTGTCACACACACACACACAACCATGAGCATCCAAGACCGGCACCTTGTGTCGCACAACAATGAGGTACCAAGTCCGGCAATGGCTCATTGCCACAAAGGCTACCAAATCTGACTCATGGCCATAATGGCTACCAAGTCCGGCCATTATCCATTTCCAAAACACTTTTTATCCATATCAACCTCATCTTAGGTGTCATATCTCTACTTTTCCAATTCCATGTGTCTCGTAACATGCATCGACTCCGCGGTGGGAACATTCACATAACTCATGCGATATCAAATAGCAAGATCATCCAACTCTATACTATCATGCTCGTTAAAAGGTCAAAATACAAATACTTCGTTTTAAAACGACACTTTATCTTTAAAACGCATTTCCTTCGAGAAGTTCAATAAAACAACACATGTTTATTGACGAGTTCATACAATCACGTAGCAATTAGGCGATCAAGCAATCAAGTAGCCACAAGATCAAAGTAAACTACGTACTTTTAACAAGAAAGTTCTACAAGCTAAATCATTCAACTAACTTTATTTTCTTAAAGAAATAGTTTGAAAAGCTCAACACATCTTATCTATACTTAGGGGTAGAGAGTAAGGACACTCTACCTTTCTTCTCGGCGGTAGAAAAAGACTACGAAAGATCGACGGAAAGAAAGTAGGCGGACGGACGAAGTAACGGCTTACGATAAGCTTCCGATAGCTTCGAAAGAGAAGGATTTCTCTCGAAACTAGATCGTAACCTATACTACTACTACTTTAGGATCGAGGTGGTGGTCGTATGGTGGTTTAGTGGCGGAGATGGAAAGCTTCTTGAAAAACTAGAAAGAAAGTAAGCAAGAACAAGCTATGCTTTCAAGAAAGAAGTTGGAGAATGGTTTGAGGTGTGAGTTCAAAGCACCAAATGGCTTGGTATTTATAGGCAAAGCCTCTCCTTTCTCTCTCTCTTGGCCGGCCCTCTCTCTCTCTCTCTCTCTTTCTCTCAATTTTTAATTCAAGCAAATCTTGCTTCCTTGCAAGAAACAACCTAAAAACGTAGGCATGCAAAGCTATGGTGTGTCCTTTGGATTGGATTATGGAAACTTGGCCAAGGAAATGGATTTGGATCAAGTAAACAATTTAGGGTTTTGGTAAAAAGGACTAGATTTGCTTACAAAGGTCATGCTTTCACTTTGAAAGCATATCAAAGAAGGACAAGGGTGATCTAAGCTAGGTCAATCAAGGTGAGTACACTAGCACACACATCACACTCTCTCCCTCTCTCTCCATCCGAATCTCTCTCTCTCTCAATCTCTCTCTCTCGGCCTCTCTCTCTCTCTCTCTCTCTCCTCTTAGTACATTGTACAATATATATATATAACCATATATATATGTATATATAAGGACAAGATTTGGTGGTTGAATAAGGAAAGAGTATGGATTTTGGTTTATACAAGATTTGGTCATGACATAAGCTTATAAGATTAAGCTTCCAAAGGTACAATAGAATCCCAAGCAAAAGAGTACAAGAAAATCTAGGAAGGTACCATCTCTCTCCCTCTCTTTCCTTCTCTTTCTCTCTCTCTCTCCCTCTCTCTCTCGGGTTCTCTCTCTCTCTCCCTCTCTCTCTCTCTCTCTCCCACTTGTACTCTCTTGGAAGTATATATATATATATACTAATATATATATAAGTACAATGGGTCAAACATAAAATCTATATTTTCAAGCAAAAATAGATTTTCTAATTATAATATTCCATTACACACATGTTATATACAATATTATATATATATATATATATACATGTACCACACAATATCTATACTAGATATGACCTAGGACCAATATCTAATATAGTATTCTACTACTTTCAAAGTACAACCATTAAAATACTAACCTAATGTACTAATCCTATTTTAATCAAATATCACACATGCCAAATCTAATATTTTAATCACCTATTCTTGGTTGGCAATTAAAGCTATTATCCAATGGATAATAGTTTTCCTAGCGGTTAATAACCAATGGTTAGTGAAGGTAAGGTCCAAGGGTTATCGTCTAATGGTTAATAATTCTCCTAGCGGTTATTATCCAACGGGTAATGCTAGAAAGTCTAATACTTGCAATTAAGCACTAAACTAATCTAATCTCGTACTTAGGAAGATTAACCAAGGTTTACCTATTGACCAATGGGTAAAGGAAACCCTAACGCTATTGTCCAATGGTCGATGGCTAAAAGGTTCAAACGGTTCAAAGGGTTAATCTAGGGTTACCGAACTCAAGGGTTTCAAAAGGTTCGTGAATCGAGGCTCATAAGATTCACGGAGGTTTAGGAACGATCGGTGGCTAGGTTTAACGATAGCTAAGTCGAATCGTCGTTTAAAAGCTAGCTAGGGTTTCTAGATAGGATTTCCAGCTGAGAAGTGTAATACTAGGGCTTTATCCTAGAAACGACAGGAAGATCGGCGGGTAAACGATGATTAAAACCTAATTAAGATTTTTCAAACAGTAACAACGAAATTTTTATTTAGTAAAAATTAGGATTGTTACATAGGCAATACAAGCTACGTCTCAATCCTCAAAAATGCACTTTTGGGGTAACGACTGGCAAAATACTAGGATTTCTCATCACTCAAAAAGGAGTCGAGGTAGACCCTTCCAAAATACAAGCTATCATGGAGATGTTACCACCGAAGACGAAAAAGGAGGTAAGGAGCTTTCTAGGGAAAGTGCAGTTCATCAGCAGGTTCACTTCTAAGCTCACAGCCACCTGCGAACCCCTCTTCAAGCTTCTAAAGAAAGGTACTAATTTTGAGTAGAGCCAAGACTGTTAGCAATCGTTCGAGGCAATCAAAGAATATCTTTAGAATCCACCTGTGCTGTCGCCACCCATTCCTGGGAAGCCATTGATTCTATATCTTTCAGTAACAGACACATCCATGGGATGCATGCTAGCGCAAGAAAACGATGCCAAAGTAGAGTGCGCCATATACTACCTCTGCAAGAAGATGATGGACTATGAAAGAAGGTATACTCTCCTTGAGAAGACCTGTTGGGGGCTAGCTTGGGCCACGAAGAAACCGAGGCACTACCTATTAGCACATCCGGTAGTGTTAGTTTCTCGTTAGATCCAATCAAATATCTTTTCGAGAAGCCAGCACTTATTGGAAAGCTAGCTAGGTGGCTATTACTTCTAGCAGAATTCGACCTCAAATTCATAACAAGGAAATCAGTGAAAGGAAGGGTTGTGGCAGAATTCTTGGTAGACCACCCTGTAACAGAAGCCGAAGCCGAGGACTTCATGTTCCCTGACGAGGACATCTTATGTCTCCTAGACAACACTTGGCAACTACACTTCGATGGAGCATCAAACCAAAGTGGATATGGCATAGGGGTATTGCTGGTTTCCCCAAACAACTCTCATATCCCCTTGTCGTATAAACTAAGGTTTGAAGTCACCAATAACCAAGCTGAGTATGAGGCTTGCATCGCTGGAATGGAAGCAGCCCTGGAACTAGGGGTAAGAAGGGTATAAGTCACTGGAGATTCAAACCTAGAAGTGTCCCAAGCAAAAGGAGACTGGAAGGTCAAAGAAGAAACGCTGAAACTATATCACTCTGTACTGGAGGAACTCTGGGTATTAGATATATTCCACGATCGGATGCACCTTTTTCAAGAACCCCGCCGGTGACCATCTCTAGGAGGAGCAAGGCCTCCTCCACAAGATGTGCTTCCAGGAGGAGCAAGGCCTCCTCCACAAGCTTCACTTCCAGGAGGAGCAAGGCCTCTTCCACAAGATGTGCTTCCAGGAGGAGCAAGGCCTCCTCCACAAGCTTCACTTCCAGGAGGAGCAAGGCCTCCTCCACAAGATGTGCTTCCAGGAGGAGCAAGGCCTCCTCCACAAGCTTCACCTCCAGGAGGAGCAAGGCTTCTTCCACAAGATGTGCTTCTAGGAGGAGCAAGGCCTCCTCCACATGCTTCACGTCCAGGAGGAGCAAGGCCTCCTCCACAAGATGTGCTTTCAGGAGGAGCAAGGCCTCCTCCACAAGCTTCACCTCCAGGAGGAGCGAAGCCTCCTCCACGAGATGTGCTTCCAGGAGGAGCAAGGCCTCCTCCACAAGATTTACCTCCAGGAGGAGCAAGGCCTCCTCCAGGAACTCTTCACCCACGGAGGAGTGAGATCACCTTCGGGTACCTCACCTCTTACTTAACACTTTAAAGACTCCACGAACACTCAAAGGCGACTCTATACACCGTCATCCTAGGCCGGGAGCAGGGCCTAGGTACCTCGCTCGGGACTTAAGGAGGAATGTGGCTTGGAGGCTGGAGCAAGGGGTTCGTCAAGGAAGACGAGCTTGCCTCCGGCAACCTCTGACTTGACCGGTCCTAGAGAGAGAGGGGGCATTGACCGCCATCTGACATCTCGGAAGAAGCATCATACCTACCTCCTGGCACCTCGGAGCCCGTATCATGCCTACGACCTGACTTGGCAGATGATACGGGTCTCCATGTATCACCGGAATGACCCCTGTTGGTTCCTTGGCTACGGGCTCCAAGGCTTGACTTGGGACTAAAAGAGGAAAGAGGTCAACTCCCACTCTGCCCACCAATGGGGAGGAGCCTCACAACTGGCTCTCTTTCTTCCCCAGCTCATACAAAAGACAAGCATTCAAGAGAGTATTCAAGACACACACCTAACACGCACCCACCTACTCTCCACTACCATCCCTCTCTCTCTCTAAGTCCGCCCCGAGCTCTCTCCTCCTCCACCTCCGGTGGTCCCGGGCACCATTGTAGCAACTGCCATATACCCGGAGGGCGACCTCAGGTACTCTTCCCACTCCTACTTCCCACATTATACTCTGCTGGAGAAGAGTGGTGCTTGCTACGATGCCTCCCAAGAAAACAACAGGAGTTCCCGGACTGAGTGGTATTGAGGGCTTGGAGGCTACCTCCGAACCCGTCGTAGAAGAAATACAACCCATCACACAAACCTCTATCATCGAACAGCTACGTTCGGTGACCGAAACCCTCACCACGATGCGACAAAACCAAAGTCTCCTGATGGAGACCGTACTCGCCTTGCAGAAGAAAAGCACCACCCCTCCTCCACCTCAGGCGGAGACGGAGGGAACTCATCCTAGTGGCTCCCAAATCGAAACTCATGACAACCAAATCGGAGAGGGAGCACAAAACCTCCAATCCAAAGAGACGCCTCCTTTTCCGCCAGAGACTAGCTCCCAGAAGATCCCCTCCGCGGGAGTGGGTTCAGTCGCCGTGCTCCAGAACATGGCGAACATCACCCCCGTCACGTTAGAACAAGTGCGAGCACTCATCCAATCCGAAAAGAAAACCATCGCCTTTGCTCTCGACGAGGATCTCTGCCCTCCGTACCCCCTAGCGGTCGCAAGCATGCCATATCCAGAGGGATACACGGTCCCTAAGTTCATCCGCTTTGACAGAAGGAAGGGAAATGCTAAAGAGCACGTCATCCGTTTCATGGACAGCCTCGGCATCCACAGCGGTGATCGTAACTTGAGACTACAAGAGTTCTCCAAATCGTTGACGAACAAGGCATACTCATGGTATGCCAATCTCGCTCCTCACTCGGTCCTCTCTTGGGAGGACATGGTTAAAAAATTCAACTCCAAGTTCTTCTACGTGGAGGATCGTCTCACAAGCCTCCAACTGATGAAGGTGACTCAAAGGCCCTCCGAGGACTTGAATGCTTATGTCCGCCGCTTCCGCGAACTATCGATGGATGTTCAAGAACTGATATCGGAAGATCGCCTGGCCAAGATTTGCGTGGACAGAATGCAACTAGTCTTCAAGCCCCATTTGGTCACTCATCATTTCCCGGATTTCTCTGCCTTGTATGAAGCGGCCCGGAACTTGAACGAAACAGTGGAACCCCCACTTCCTCCACCTCGCTACCAACATTCCCCCCGCGGAAGGCAGCTGGGTTCCAAACAAACGGCTTATGCGGCCTCGGGCCCACCACCTAGTCGAAGCCGGGGGTACCCGGCAAAATGCCCGAAGTACAATGAACCTCCACCTTTGCCGGTGACTGCGACGGAGGCCCAAGCATTCTTGGATGCTTGGATACAAGACGGAAAGGTATCACTTCCAGAAGCCAACAAGGAGCCTACCCGGAGAGACATGGAGCATCCAGACTATTGCATTTACCATAGGATGGTCCGCCATCCTACCAAAGACTGTTGGGGCCTCCCAACTTTCTTTGAAAAATTCATGGTCGAAGAGGCCGTGGAGCTCACCGCGACCAAATATGTCCTCCGGAACCCCCTCCCAAATCATAAGGACAATGGGAAAGCCGTCATGATGGTGACCATATCCCACCATGAAGAGAATGAAGAGCCGTCCTCATGCGAAATAGCCAACATAGAAGGGCCGGAGTACCCAAATTTCGAGGAAAGGCGGGCCTCCTCCCTTCAAAACTGCACGAAGTTCAAATGGTTATTTGATCAATTTGGCTTCTCCCAGGCGACAAGATTTGAGGCAACCAAGGCTATACTCCGTGTGGCAAAAGAGCCAAAGAGCAATGCATGGGTCTATCCGGCTCCGTAAGAAGGATTCTCCGCGACAATCATCTTTCCATCACATTCACGGAGGCCGACCGGCAACTCCCCTTCCCCCACAATAGGCCCTTATACGTCCCAGTCACCATAAATGGAATGGAGTTTCAAAGAGGTTTTCTAGACGGTGGAGCCTCGCTCAACATCCTACCTTACTCCGTTTTCAAGGCGGCAGGCATCCCATCCAGCCATTTAGTCAACCAACCCATCACAATCTCAGGATTTGGAAACCATAGCCAACAATCCATGGGATTTGTCCAAGTGGACCTTATTGTGGGGCCGATATGATCCGCCACTAAGTTCCATGTGATTGACTCTGAGACGACTTACCAAGCCCTCCTTGGCAGGACCTAGATGCACCGATATGCTGCGGTTCCCTCCACATACCACCAATGCATGAAGGGAATATACAAGAATGGTCTAGTCACCATTGTCGGCTCTCAAAAGCTTTTCAAATCGGAAGAGTCACACATGGCGGACGCCATATTTTACAACGACGCCAATGAGGAAGAACCCTCGGCTCCTCCCAGAGGCATCCCAATCACCAAATGGGATGAGATCTCCAAAGAAAGCTCTCCATCCACCAGTAACCCCAATGAGAAAAAGCGGGCTAGAGATGTTATCTTGGCCAAGGCCCGAGCACCTGCGGAGGTCGACGTCGGCCATAAAGTGGTGAAATACACGAGGCCAGACGGTAAAGAAGTCTACCGCTTGTGAAGGTGCGGGGGACCGGCTTCCTCACCTGGGGAAGCTGGCTCCCTAGCGGAATGTCACGAGGCCCTCGAAGATGAAGGGGACCTCCTGGAACACCTCACTCAATACTACTCCTTGTCTAGTCTCACGCCAAGACAACCGAACAAGCCAAAGAAGAAGTAGAAGATTAGTGAACCTCCCACATTCCAACAGTTGACGACACCAGACGAAGGTCAGGAAGAGCGACCTCCAGCCCTCCAACAAGTGGAGGTGGCTCCGGAGTGCTTACAGGATGGCCCCTCGGCCTCAAAAGCAAGAATTAGAGGAAGTGAACTTGGCTCCAACGGGGATGCCTCCAAAGCCAATTTTTCTAGCCAAAGATCTTCCTGAAGAGAAAAAGAAGGCTTTCATTGCGCTCCTCCATGAGTACATTGACGTTTTTGCGTGGAACTATGACGAAATGCCAGGATTGGACCCTGGAGTCACCACGCATAAACTCAATGTGGTACTTTCGGCTCGTCCGGTGAAGCAAGGTGTTAGGTTTTACAAACCCGACGTGGAGTTAAAGATTAAGGATGAAGTGATCAAGCTCCTGAACGCCGGATTCATCAAGCCCATCTAGCACCCCTCCTGGCTCTTCAGCATCGTCCCAGTGTTAAAGAAGAATGGGCAAATCTGCGTCTGCGTCGATTTTAGAGATTTGAATAAATCTTGCCCGAAGGATGAATTCCCTCTTCCTAGCATTGACACACTCGTGGACTCGGCCTCCAGGCAGCACATGTTCTCATTCATGGATGGATTTAGTGGATACAACTAAATCAAGATGGCTCCTGATGAAGTGCCTAAGACCTCCTTCCGAACTCCTAATGGCAACTTTTTCTACACCGTCATGCCGTTCGACTTGAAGAACGCGGGAGCCACATACCAGAGGGCGATGACCGCCATCTTCCACGATATGTTCCATGACATACTCGAGTTCTATATAGACGATCTTGTGGTCAAGTCCAAAGAGCAAGAGACCCATCTAGAGGACCTCCGAAGGGTATTTGAGAGATGCAAAAGGTTTTGGCTACGGATGAATCCGTTGAAATGCGCATTCGGAGTTACAGCCGGCAAGTTCCTTAGCTGTATCGTCCACCGCCATGAGGTCGATCCCGATCCTGCCAAAGTCATTGCAATTCGAGAAATGCCCCGGCCTACCAATCTGGATGAGCTCCGAACGTTCTTGGGGCGCACATCTTATTTACGGAGGTCTATCCGTGCTATGGCGGAAATCACCCAACCGTTCAGCAATTTGATTAAGAAGGATGCCGAATTTATCTATAAGGAAGAACATAACAAGGCATTTGAGGCTATCAAAGCGACGTTAGTCTCCCCACTCACAATGACTCCTCCTCAACAAGGAAAGCCACTCCTCCTCTACATTACTTCCACTCCCCGCTCCATTGGGGCCCTCCTGGCTCAAGGGGTAGATGGAACTGAAAGGCCAATTTATTACATAAGCACGGTTATACAAGGGGCGGAATCACGATACTCACCAATAGAGCGCCATTGCCTCGCTCTTGTATTCGCCGCACAGAAACTCTGTCACTACCTCCTTGCATACCCTCTCCACCTCATCACGAAATGTGATCCAATTCGATACCTCCTCAATCACCTAGCTCTGGCTGGTAGGCCGACTCGATGGTTGCTTTCTTTGGCGGAGTATGAGATCATTTGTAAAGCCCCTCGGGCAGTAAAAAGCCAAGCTCTAGCCAGCCTCCTAGCTCATTTTCCAAGCGGCCAATATGAACCTCCATCGGAAGATTTGCCAGGAGATGAGTTCCAAGCAGCACAGGCGGAGGTGGGAGAGTGGAGCCTAAGTTTTGATGGATCATCCACGGCTAAAGGTGGAGGTGCTGGGATAGTTCTAACGGCCCCCAGTGGAGGAGAGATCAACCTCTCCTACAAACTCGACTTTCATTGTTCCAACAATGAAGCCGAGTACGAAGCGCTCATCCTCGGCCTTATGGCTGCCTTGGATTGTGGCATAACCCTCCTATGCATCAAAAGGGACTCCAAACTAGTCATTCGGCAAACAAACGGCGAGTATGCAATTAGAGAACCTCCACTTGCTTCTTACAGGACCATTGTACAAAGATTAACAAGCAAATTTGATGCCCTCCGCTTGGAGCATGCACCCCGCTCGGAGAATCGTCATCCCGATGCTCTTGCCACACTCGCCTCCAAGGTGGAGGTCTCAGAGGCGCCAACCAAAATCAAAATTCTTAAGAGTAGTGTGCCTTGCTCCATAGCAGAGATCTTCCCCGAAGAAGCAATTGAAGATTGGAGAACCCCCATCTCCAACGAACTAAAGAGTCCCTCTGCCGCCATAACCCTCAACAATTTGAAACATTTCACCATCTATCAGGGAGTCCTATACTATAGGGGCTCCGGAGGATTGTTAGCGCGTTGCATCGGGGAGGAAGAAGCCAAGATCAAAGTCCAAGAAGTCCATGAGCAGTCATGTGGAACCGGGGACATAACCCTTTACAGACGCCTCCAACGCCAAGGGTACTATTGGCCCACTATGGCGACGGACGCGGCGGAGTTGTAGAGTAAATGTTCCAAGTGTAGAGAAACTCCCTCCAAGGCAGAATGCGATTTCATTGGAGTATACACTGATTGGAGGAAACGCTATGTCGATTTTCTGACCGATGGTACCTTACCTCCTGATCAAGTTGACAAGGCGATAGTCAAGAAACGAGCTCTAAAGTTCTTCATTCACAATGGAGAACTCTTCCGGAGAAGTTTTGAAGGCAAACCTCTTAAGTGCTTGGCAGGCCTTGAAACTTCCAAAGCATTAGAGATTGCACACGAGGCTGAACACCAAGGAGGAGCCAAGCTGTTCCAACACCTACTCCATGTAGGTTATTATTGGCCCACCATGGAAGAGGACACTAAAAACCATGTCAAATGGTGTTAGCCGTGCCAAGCTCACGGCGATATGATTCACGCCCCCGCCGTCGATCTCCGAGCTATTGGAACCCCATGGCCATTCCATACTTGGGGCATGGACTTGATCGGTCCAATTAACCCACCCTCCAGAGGGAACATTTGGATACTTACTGCCACGGAGCTCTATACAAAATGGGTGAAGGCTATCCCTCTCATAAGGGCAACCGGGGGAGCCGTCTCCAACTTCATTTGAGAGCACATCATATGCCGATTTGGAATTCCCAAAGTCATCCTCTCCGACAATGGCACACCCTTCGTCAATCGCCAAGTCGGGCAACTCCTATTCTCCTATGATGTCACTCACCACAAGTCCACGGCCTATTATCCTAAAGGAAATGGGCAAGCGGAGGCGACCAACAAGACTCCCCTCAAGATATTGAGCCTAACGTTGGAGGATCATCAGAAGAATTGGGCACATGCCTTGTCCATGGCTCTCTGAGCTTATCGAACCTCCAAGAGGAGACCCACCCAAGTGACCCCCTTCTCCTTAGTCTACGGGACCGAGGCGGTCCTCCCCCTAAAATTGCAATACCATCGGCAAGGGTGGCATTACGAAGCGAGGTCCTCCATGACGCAAGACCAAGCGAGTTGGAAGCACTGGATGAATGAAGGGATCAGGCGCAGGCTAACCTCCGCGTCTACCAACGAAGGATAGCTCGCGCCTACGATGCTTTGGTTAGGCTGCGACAATTCGCGGAGGGAGACTTCGTTTTAAACGCAGCACCTCATGTCATGAAGGGGAAGTCAGCCTCCAAATTCGCCGCGAAGTGGGAAGGACCGTTCGTGGTGAAAGAAGCAAACGAGAATGGCTACTACCGACTCTCGGAGCCAGACTCTGAAGTCCTCCTCGCACCCATCAATGCAAAGTGGTTGAAAGCATACCACCCCTAGCATATGTTCCTCCTTTATTATGCAAGCTTTTATTTGGTGTCATCAAAGAAGTTCTAATTCTTAAGAGCTCCATTTTATGATTGCCCTACGAGTTAATCATATTTTGAAACTCCACGAGAAGGCGAACACTATGTATTGTACCTCCTGGTTAGGAGCTTATCAAGTTATGAGTTCAATCCTCCATGTCTTACGTCTTCCTCCGTGCTTATGTATTGTACCTCCTTGATTGGGAGCCTTGTCAATGCGAGTTCACTCCTCCACACTTTAAGGCTTTCTCCATGTTTGTTTGTTGCTATAGAAAGACAAGAAGAAAGGGAATCCTCCAAACTCAAAATCTGGCAAGCTAGACTAAAAAAAAGAAAAAGAAAAAAATGACAAGTCATGTCCATGAAATGACAACCCTCCAATAAATGTTAGAGACTCCTCCTTCGGACCACCAAACACAAGGGAGCCCTGCGCCTATGGGCCTAACCCCGAATTCCTCCATTTCCCGAATTGGTCCTATGGTCATAGGCCTGGTCCAGATTTTCCCTACTTCCCCAATTCACTCGCCCCTCTTCCGTGAAAATGCTATACCCGACACCCTAAACCCCCGAACACAAGTAAATCCAGATCCTAGTCTTAACCCTCTGATAATTCGGGGTGACTTGTCCAAATCCATTGTTCGCCTCAAACCATGATATGTCAAATCTCAAAGATTCCCCAAGTTCCTTTAAAAAGAACCTGGACTTCCACACCATGAGAGATACAAAACAAAAAACACCAACACCAAACACCTAAGTTTGTAGATTCTCTTTCCCTCCTCACTCTTTTCGTTTGCCTCCATTCACCTCGACCATGGCTCCTCAGTCACCAATCACAAGGTACCTCCACTGTCCGACACCGTCCCGAGCGGGACCCAACTCTCCGGTGTGGAATTACATCCCGCAGATGAGGCACCTCCCAGCCACAGGAGACACGCAATTCCTCCTACTGAGGGAGGGGATCAAATCCCCACCAGATTGGTTTATAAAGGGAGGTGTACCACAAAATCTAGTGGAAGAATACTACCACATGGCGTCATTCGGTCAAGCCTCCTTCACCAAGGAACTCATCCAAGCATGGGATTCCCTCCCGCTGCATCACCTCCAATTTCGCCGATTACCAAACGACCTCCCGACGCATATTGACCAACTCTGAAAAGATACAGAACTAATCCTCCCATCCGACGTGCACCACGCCAAGGTTATTTCGGCTCACGGCTTTGGTCAATTAAGAATCACAGCCAAACAGCTGATAATGTGTGACCAACCGTCGTACCGGCTCTCCGTCGCAACGTTTGACGCCCTCGATCAATCCCAAGACCTGGGACCAGCCTTCCTAGCCACTGCAGAAGAGGACGACCCTATATTCGACAACGACGCGCCGAGACCCTCCACCCGCCGCCCCGTAACGATTTTATGGTGGAATTGCAAGGGAGCCACCCGCATGAGCTTTTACAAGTATTTCTCGACACCGTTACACTGCACCAGCCAAATTTGGTAGTGGTTTCAAACACATGGATCGGCGGGGCTCTAGCCAAGGAAATGAGCCTAACCATTGGATTTGCCAATTCCGCCATGGTAGATCCCATTGTCCCCTACTCGTTGGGCGGGACATGGATATTATGGAATAACGAACATCCATGCACTATCTTGGGCACCTACCGCAACGAGATTACTGCGCTGATAGACTTGCTGTCTATGTAGGAGTATCGCCGAATGTTCGAGTTTTTCCAACAAATCACCGGCAGATTACCCCCTTTTCACTTAGCCTTCCTATTTAGGCTCTCTCCACTGTAATCGCCGCCGAGCATAATTTCATTCCATGCTTGATTATTGTACTAAAAAAAAAAATGAGTTTCTTCTCCTATTCATATGGCCACAACACCAAGCATCGCCTCCGTCTTGATCGCCTATTGAGATATTGTCTACCAATATTCTCAGCCACCACGCTAAGGGAATCGCAAGCCTAGCCTAATCGGGGGACTTGTCGATCATCCCTTCCAGCGCTTGGCCAACCTGCCTAGCACGGGTTGACTGCCAAAGCGCTGCCGGACTCCATACATGAATCACCATTGAAAATGAAACGGCGTCAAGTATCGCCTCACTCGATCGCCCATTGAGATATTGTCTACCAATATCCTCAGCCACCGTGTCGTGGGAGTCACAAGCCTAACCTCATCGGGGGTTTGTTGACCATCCCATCCACCATCCTGGGCTTGGCCAACCTGCGTGGTTAGCATCGGTTGACAGCCAACGCACCACAGGATCGTCTCCACCCACGAATCGCCATTGAAATCATAACGATATCGAGCGTCGCCTTATTTTGAATCGTCGATAAAGATATCGCTTGCAGCCATTCGATCCCCCCCCCCCCCTTCTCGCACACTTTAATGCTCTCATGTTGCCAACCTCCTAGAAAAGGTACTCATGTTGCCAAGCCGGACAAAGGTGTTGGGCCACTGAAAGAAGATGTCGGACAGTAAAGGTCGATGCTCCTCTCAAGCTTCAGCAAACAACACATTTGGCTCCAAAGTCACTTTTTCCTTCGTCTCCAAAGTCACGACGACCTTCCCATAGGATAGCGCATTATCATAAAGTCACCTTCTTTCCACCAACGGCGACTAGTGCACAACCCTCTTTCATTTGTCTCCTCCTGCAAGTCCAGCGAATTTTGAACAAGTGACTCGCCGACATTGCCTTCCTCCACATGGCTAAACCCCGCCTGGTCCTCTCGGTCAATATTGGCCTCCTCCTCACCCCCCCTCCTCATCCTCTTGGTCATCATCCTGGTCATCATCCTGGTCCCCATCCTCCCCATCTTCTTCCCCTCCCATTTCTTCCGGGGGTGTCTTCTGGGGAGGTGTCTCATCCACGGAAGGGTAAGTCACTCCGCCACATGCGTTCATTAAGATATCGTTCATAACTCTGTGTACCGCTACATCTTGCTCGAAAGTGCCTATCGTCTCCAACGAATCCAACGGCACCGCCAACCCTTCTCCAATCGTCGCCCCTGTGATCTCCACTCGTGGTGTTGTTCCCACTTCACCCACAACATCTAGTTGAATCACTTTCGAGCTCTCCTCCCCACCCTTCTCCGGATAAAGCACTCTCCTGGAAGACACTCCTTCATCCCCCCAGATGCCGTCCATACCCCATCGCGCCGCCGAACCTCCTCCAGTCTCCGCTTCCGGGGTCGCCCCTCGCGGTGGTCTTACCGCCCCCTCCACAACACTTGATTCAGCCACTTTAGAGCTCGCCCGGTTTTCCTTGGAAGTCTGCAAAAAAACAAAAAACAAAAAAAATTAGCACTTTAGCAAGGAAAAAAAAAACTTCAAGGCAGGAGAAGGCAATGGATCCCCACCTTTCTTCTTTTTCCGGACTTGGTCACCTCCACAACATCTTTTGCAGGCCTCTTTGAAGTATGCTTGCTACTCGGTCGTCCTCCCTCAGCCCGGCCATCTCCATCCCGATCACTCAAAGGTACACTACTTCTCACTTCCTTCTCCAAAACGCCATGTGTATTTTCGAGATGTTCTCTCACCTTCCTTAGCACCTCCTCCTTAACATACGGTGAGCGGGCCCCAAATAATGCAAGGACCGGATCCTTCACCTTCAGAAGACATAACTCTCCATCCTGGCTCATTACATCCTCCACTTCCAAGGCTGCAGGAACACCTTTCACATACTCCAGAAAGCGCACCACATTCTCCCTCCAATATTCCTTATAGAGTTTTGTACATCCTCCCATCCGGGTAGCCCCAGGCAATGTGATTGTATGGGCCTAAGCTCCGCCGAAAAGGCCAATTTTAGAAACCTTATCCATGCATCTCCCGCAACCCCCGACGGCAGCAATGGTTTCGGCACTCTTTGATCAAACCCGAATTGGCGTGCAACCCTCATTGGATCGAAGGTCACAGACCCATACTTCCCATTCACAAAGTATGGCAACTCCCCCCTCATCATGCAACTCATCCTAAAGAGCTCCGCCGTGGATGCATCATCCTTGTTCGCGAAGGCCACCACATCCTCCTTCGAATACACGTTAAAAGGAAACACCCCCTTCGGCGTGTTCACATACGGTCGAGCAACAAATTCTTCCTCAACATCAAGAACATCAGCAATACTACCCCGCACATCCCGGACGCCACTTCCGGACCATCGCGCCGATCGGCACACATTTCGGCTTGATTCCCCCATTCCTCCACCCTCATCCACCCCAAACTCATTCGGTCCCGGTGCAACCCTAGGAAACCGCTCAAACAAGAACATATGAAGAAAGTTGGTGGCCACATAAATCGGCAAGTCATACCTCCCACAAGAACGTCGCGCCGCATCACGCAACATGTCTAATCTTTTGAACAAAGTACCCATAAACAACGGGGCCAAAGGTACGGACTCCTCGGAAGTAAGAATCGCCGCAAGTTCGAACAAAGTCGTATCAACACGATCCTTCGGAGGACCAGGAAAAATGTACCAAGTTCGCCAATAGGCCAAGAACGCCGCAAAGTGTGTTGGTTCTTTCAATCCTGGCCCATCAGTCACTACAGGAGCTTCCTCCCCGGCCTTCGACGCACCCAAATCCTTATACCAATATCGTGCCCATTCAGTAAAAGTATTCTTCACTCCGCTGGTACCCTTCCTCATTTCACTGTGATCCTTCTTTCCCCCACTACTACCCTTCTGCCGGCGAACAAATTTCCGTAGCTCATCAACCACACCTTGCTATGCAGGAGACAGTCTTCCGGAGGACGGATCAACTTTTCCCAACATCGGCAACCTTAGCAGGCAGCCCACATCCTCCAAAGTGGGTCCAATCTCACCCCAAGCTACCGGAAGCGTATGAGAATCTGAACTCCATCTGGACACCACAACATCCATCCCCTTTCGCTCCCACAGAATTACTAATCGCAAACTATTCATCACGGCACGATGGACATCGGCTTTTCACAATAGCTCCATGAAATCGGCATTCCCCAAAATATCATCTGCCCAAATTGCAAATGCGGCAGGAGGAACAACATAATTCCTGTAAGCAGACAAATAGCGTGGAAACTCCCCACGCTCAACCTGAAACCTCAGAACTGACTTCGGAGACACAAAACAACCCTCCTCCACCGCAATCTTCTTGTACCCTAGCAACGGTTTATCAACTACTTTCCCAACCTATGCATCCGCCTCTACTAACTGCCACAATTTATCGTCGCCGCCAAGATAAGGTGCCCGAAACCAGAATTCCGGACTAGGCAAAAAAGGCTGTGGTTTGTTTTTCTCCGTTTTAAAGGATTTATTGGGTTTCTGAGCCGCGGACGAAGCACGCTCCTGCCGTGACTCTACCATGGCACCGGCACGGCTAGTGACAAGAAGCTTCGGGTCGTGCCGTCATACCTCCCAACAACACTATATCCGAACTCAATCACCTGTCAGACAGTTACCAAACAAGACAGTCAATATTCAATTTTGCGAGGGAAGGGCGCCGCATGCATTCCTTTTGTGCTCTTGGCAAGCACAACAAGGTTTCATTTTTTTTAGCAAGGGGAGGGAGCCGAGTGCATCCCCCTTACACCCTTGGCCCACAACAAATATGCATCATCAAGGAGGAAGCGTCGTGGCACTCCGCTTGCTCCCTTGGCAAAAATACAACTTTCAAACAAACAAATATTATTACCTCTAAGAAATCCGGGACACCTGCCGCAAGAATCGCCTCCACAAGCTCAAGCTACTTCCACGAAGATCTGCCAAACTTTCTCCTCTGGCACAAGCCTAGCCGATTTAGCTCAACTCGCCGAAAAGAGCTTCTCGCTGATGACCCACCTCCCAAATAACCCTCACTTCCAAAGCCAAACTCCTGCCGAGGACCCACACCCCTGCGGGTCGAACTTCCCATGGAGATTACCCCCTCCTCCCTCTCGATCGCCTCCTCCGCCCACCTACCCAGCCGAAACCCCCACCGATTGAAACCCAGCCGACAAACCCCAGTCGAAACCCTCCCAGCCGGATCCCACCTTCCCACTGAAATCCTCCTAGCTGAGACCCCCTCCGGCCGACACCTCTCCCGCCGAAGACCCATCAGCCGGAAAACTCCTCCCGCCGAGACCCACCCGCCGAAACTCTCTCCCACCGAAGCCCCACCCGCCGCAACCCTTCTCCGTTTGATCGTCCACCTCCCAACCGAACCCTATCCTCCCTTACGCCTGAAATCCCCAACCTCCTCCAAAAATAAATTCTCATGCCGAAAGCCAAAACCCTCTGCGCCGATTCAACCTAGCCTAAACCCTTACCCACCTCCTCGGTACAACCCCCACCGATCGACCTCTCCCGCCCACGCCGGTGCCAACCCCTCTCCCTTCTCCTTTCAGGCTCTCCCCCTCTCCCTCCCTCTCGGTTTCTCCCTCTCCCCCTCGCCCACGTAACTTTCTCCTTCTCCCTCCCCCTCCTCCCTTTCGGCTTCTCCTTTCCCTTCTCCCCTTCTCGGCTTCTCTCTCTTTTCTTTTTTTCTTTTTTTCTCTCCTCCCTCACCGAGAGCAACAAAGAAAAAAGGGGACAGAACGTTATAAAAAAAACAAGAAGGGTGGAGGTTAGGATTTAAGTCTTGTGAGATTAGGTGGAGGACCACCCCTCCCTCCTAAATTTACTTTTTATTTTGCGGAGGTGTAAGACTAAGGACCAACCCCGGATGTTGCCTCTCCCTCTGCAAAGAACCCACCAACGGAAGAATGTAGTTATTTTACCAAGTCCCGAAAGTCCACTTTCTCTCTCTAAAAAAATTTTCGCAAGGCTCTCCAACTTTTCACTCTTTTGAGGTAGGAAGTAAAAATTAGAAAGTGAAGTGAATTTATACTACCCCTCCTCGCGATCTGAATAGTCACACCATTTTTGGAACGCGAAGACGTCTTTTCATATCTCTAACCCTATGACAAGATATGAATCCTTCCATAAAAAGATGCAGTGAAGACCCAACGGATATACAATACAAGGGGACATTATTGCCCGCATACACCCACCTTGTGACACGAGTATATGCGCGCAAGGGGACATTAATGTGGGTATACGATACACCTCGCATTTGGACGCGCATCCTCCACAAGATCATCCGACGACCCATCCTAGGAGGAACAAGCTTCCCTCCGTGGTCCAATTATGCCCGCGCACACTCATTTCGTGATACAAGTATACGCGAGCAAGGGGACATTAATGTGGGTATTAGATATATTCCACGACCAGATGCACCTTTTTCAAGAACCCTGCCAGTGACCATCTCCAGGAGGAGCAAGGCCTCTTCCACAAGATGTGCTTCCAGGAGGAGCAAGGCCTCCTCCACAAGCTTCACTTCTAGGAGGAACAAGGCCTCCTCCACAAGATGTGCTTCCAGGAGGAGCAAGGCCTCCTCCACAAGCTTCACCTCCAGGAGGAGCAAGGCTTCCTCCACAAGATGTGCTTCCAGGAGGAGCAAGGCCTCCTCCACAAGCTTCACCTCCAGGTCCATAAGATGTGCTTCCAGGAGGAGCAAGGCCTCCTGCACTAGCTTCACCTCCAGGAGGAGCGAGGCCTCCTCCACGAGATCTGCTTCCAAGACGAGCAAGGCCTCCTCCACAAGATTTACCTCCGGGAGGAGCAAGGCCTCCTCCACAAGATGCACCTCCGGGAGGAGCAAGGCTTCCTCCACAAGATTTACCTCCAAGAGGAGCAAGGCCTCCTCCCACATTAGTCACCTCCAGGAGGAGCAAGGCCCCCTCCACATAATCACCTCCAGGAGGAGCAAGGTCACCTCCAGAAAGCCCACTTCTAGGAGGAGCAAGGCTCCCTCCACGAGGTTCACCTCCAGGAGGAGCATCCCTCCTCCACAAGATTTACCTCTAGGAGGAGCGAGGCCTCCTCCCACATTGTCACCTCCGGAAGGAGAAAGGCTTCCTCCATGAAGTCCACCTCTAGGAGGAGCAAGGCCTCCTCCACATAATCACCTCCAGGAGGAGCAAGGCCTCCTCCACAAGATTCACTCC
Source organism: Rhododendron molle (assembly GCA_025413875.1). NCBI lineage: Eukaryota > Viridiplantae > Streptophyta > Magnoliopsida > Ericales > Ericaceae > Rhododendron > Rhododendron molle. The sequence continues at coordinate 14,608,381 of CM046398.1, read as the reverse complement.
CCGGAGGAGCGTGCCTCCTCCACGATGTTCACCTCCAGGAGGAGCATCCCTCCTCCACAAAGTTCACTCCCCCAGAGGAGCATGCCTTCTCCACGATGTTCACCTCCAGGAGGAGCATCCCTCGTCCACAAGATTCACTCCCCGGAGGAGCGTGCCTCCTCCACGATGTTCACCTCCAGGAGGAACATCCCTCATCCACAAGATCCACCTCCAGTCGGAGCACCCCTCCTCCACGATGTTCACCTCCAAGAGGAGCATCCCTCCTCCACAAGATTCACTTCCTGGAGAAGCATGCCTCCTCCACAAGATTCACCTCCTGGAGGAGCAAGCTTCCTCCATAACATTCACCTCCAGGAGGAGTAAAGCCTTCTCCACAATACTCACTTCCAAGAAGAACAAGCTTTCTCCACACACTCCGCCCCCGGCGGAGCAAAGCGTCCTCCAGGAACTCTTCACCCACGGAGGAGTGAGATCACCTCTGGGTACCTCACCTCTTACTTAACACTTTGAAGACTCCACGAATACTCAAAGGTGACTCTATACACCATCATCCTAGGCCGGGAGCAAGGCCTAGGTACCTCGCTCGGGACTTAAGGAGGAATGTGGCTTGGAGGCTAGAGCAAGCGGTTCTTCAAGGAGGACGAGCTTGCCTCCGGCAACCTCTGACTTGACCGGTCCTAGAGAGAGAGGGGGCATTGACCGCCATCTGACATCTCAGAAGAAGCATCATACCTACCTCCTGGCACCTCGGGGCCCGTATCATGCCTACCACCTGACTTGGCAGATGATACGAGTCTCCATGTATCACCGGAATGACCCCTGTTGGTTCCTTGGCTACGGGCTCTGAGGCCTGACTTGGGATTAAAAGAGGAAAGAGGTTAACTCCCACTCTGCCCACCAATGGGGAGGAGCCTGACAGCTGGCTCTCTTTCTTCCCCAGCTCATAAAAAAAAACAAGCATTCAAGAGAGCATTCAAGACACACACCTAACACGCACCCACCTACTCTCCACTGCCATCCCTCTCTCTCTCTAAGTCCACCCCGAGCTCTCTCCTCCTCCACCTCCACCTCCGGTGGTCCCGGGCACCACTGTAGCAACCGCCATATACCCGGAGGGCGACCTCAGGTACTCTTCCCACTCCTACTTCCCACAGGAACTGATTCCACAATTCGACTCAATCATCTTCACGCACACTCCTCGAGAAGGCAATAGATTTGAAGAAGCATTGGCTACACTAGCCTCCATGGTCGAAATACCCCTGGGGTTCACAATGCAACCTCTTATGATCGAACAGAAAGTCAAACCAGCATGCGAATGCACTTTCACTGAAGAGGCTGAAGATGATGGTAAACCACAGTACGAGGATGTAAAGAAATTCTTGGAAGAAAGAGAATACCCCTCCCAAGCCACCTCCAAAGACAAGATGGCTCTACGAAAGTTTGCCACTCGATTTGTAACCTGCGGAGGAGCATTGTATCGCAGAACGTATCTAGGTCCCTATCAGCTCTGTGTCACACCAGAAGAAAGTCGTAAGATAATGAAAGAAATACATGAGGGAATCTGTGGGCCGCACATGAGTGGGGCAACAATGGCAAAGAAAATTATGCGTCAGGGATACTACTGGACTATAATGGAAGCCGATTGTGCTGACTATGTTCACCAATGTTACAAATGCCAGACTCACGCTGATCGCATACGTATTCCACCTACGGAATTATATAGCATGACATCTCCTTGGCCATTCTCCCCTTGGGGAATAGACGTCATTGGGAGTATAAATCCAAAAGGAAAATACAAGCATTAGTTCATTTTAGTAGCCATTGACTATTTCACCAAATGGGTAGAAGCAGCCTCCTATGCCACCCTTAAGGCTACTCATGTGGCTAAGTTTATTCGCACCAATATCATCTATCGGTATGGAGTACCTCACGAGTTCATCTACGACAATGGATCACACTTCAAAGGGGCAACAAAGAAGCTTTTTGCCGAATTTGGGGTACAGAATTATCGGTCATCTACTTATCGACCTCAAACTAATTACACAGACTGGCAAGAAATGCTACCTCTGGCACTATGGGGCTATCAAACAACTGAAAGAACTTCAACTGGGGCCACTCCTTACTCCCTGGTCTACGGGATGGAAGCTGTCTTACCTATCGAACTAGAACTACCCTCATTAAGGGTTCTGGCTGAGACTGATATGATCGAAGAGGATTGGATTCAAAACCGCTACGACAAGTTAGCATTGATAGATGAAAGGAGACTGAGAGCATTATACCATGTGCAAGGGTATCAACACCGCATCGCACGAGCATTTAACAAAAAGGTGAAGCCATGGGACTTCAAGGTGGGGGATATGGTGCTCAAAGCAATCCGTCGCCACGTTTCAGACCCGAGAGGCAAGTTTAGACCAAACTAGGGAGGACCCTACCTTATCAAGCACATACTGTCTGGAGGAGCAGCCTACATTACAGACCTAGATGGCATGGAATTCGTAACGCTAGTCAACATTGACAAGCTGAGGAAGTATTACCCCTGAGAGATGCTCGTTGGGCCGAAACCACAAGGGTGGGTGGACCCAAGCAAAAATCAGAGCAAGCCTGCTAGGTCAAAAACCCGCAAGGGTGGCTTAGGCAAACACTAAGGCATAAATAAAAGTGCTCGCTAGACTGAAAACCCGCAAGGGCGGTTTAGGCAAAATCAAGAGCACAAAAGGAGAGAAAAATACCCGACCCTTAACTAAAACAAACAAGCTTTGTTGGAACTACGTTTATGGCCTGATTCCCTCCATGGGATACATAGGCAATCTCTGAATTGAGATTCGACCACTACTATCATTATCACTTCCAAATTTCTAGGTCTATCCTAAAGCATGTTCACCATCAAGCCATGGCAACAACATTTTCAAGAAAATCAACCACATTTTTATTATTTCCAAGAAAGCAAGGAAAAGCAATCTCAAACAATTCTCAGTCTATAAAAACTAGAATCAAACGAAAAAAACTTTCGAAAAACATAAGCAAAGTGTCAATCTCTAGGTCCTCCTTCTCTTTGCACTTTTGTCCTTCAAAAGGTTTTTCTCTAACCAACGCTTATACAGACCTGATAGTTTGTCAACAAAGTTCTCAGCAACCTCTTGCATTATTCGATTTGGCCATAAACGAAGCACATTGCGACGAAGGTTGGTATCATGAACCTTACAAACAGCATACTCAGGGCCACCTAAAACTTTGACCTGTTCAGCCCCAAACTGTCTCTGGAAACGAGCAGGGAGATAGAAGGTAACTTGAGTGATACCAATCACTACCACACCAAAATGGTTCATGGTACTTGCAGTCATGCTCTCAACACCATACCAGGGGCAAACCCATTCGATCCGATCACCCTTACGAGTCTCCATCCATGCTTTCCAAGCAGCTTCAGTGGGAAACTATTTAATTACACGACGCTCAATGCAGTGATGTGAACTATAGGGCAGCCGCTCTGGCACATCCAACACTCTCAACTTCTCATAAAGCCATACCTATAGAAAACAAGGGAAAATCGCGAGTTGTGAGGACATGTGAGTCAAAAAAAGAGTGACGAGTGGAAAGATAAACTTGGCAAAAAAAAAAAAAAAGGTAAAGAGCGAACCTGCAGTAACAAAGGGCTGCCTGAAAACTGGGCTGTAGGATTACCCATTACCATATCAAGGCCTATCAACGTCTCTGCCAACACTAGACTAGCAAAACCTACACGGTTTCCCATCTATTGAGCAAAGTCAAGCATCATAGAATCAGTATGGCCAGTGGAAGGTCCAAGCAAGTAGTAATGGAGAAGACAAATGCACAACGCATGAAAGCATGCCTTCTGTTGAGGAATTTGATGATGAGCTTCAGTTGTACCAAAGCGCTGAACAAGCTGTAAGGTTTCCAACCTTCCATTCACCATGAAAAACCTAGCTTCTTGTTTCTGAACTTGGAGCAAATCCTTTAAGAGATTGCCCCAATTAAACAAAGGGTTAGGAATAATGAGACCTTCTCTATCCGAATGACCCATGATAGCTGTAAATTCCTCAATAGTAGGACACAACTCCTCTCTTCTAAATCGAAAGACATGAAAAACAGGGTCCCACAGGCTAGTGGTTGCCCGAAGGAAAGCAAAATTCACAGGAATTTGGCGAAGGAAGAAGATGAAGTCCATGCCAAAGGACTTAAAGTGCAAACGGTCGAGGCCGTTAAAGGAATTCAACCACTGATCAAGGATTGGTTGTGCCATGAAATCGTTGCTGACAAATGCCATCGAGTTCGTAGGACATATACTTATAGGCTAGGATGAGTCCTAGTTCGAATCGGAATCGGATTCTAACCCGTCATTAACCTAGTCGATTTCTCGGCCGCCATATCGATATAACGGCCGTAAGCTCGATTCTCCGGCCCATAAAAATCAAGGCTGACTCAAAGTCAGCCAGGGAAGATAGATCGATCCCTTGGCCGTCAAATCAATGGCTCGGCCGCTAAAACGACTATCTTCCGGAACACTTCCACAGTTCTGATTTTTCAACGTATTGACAATTTTATCATACACGAATAGCATACACAATCACATATCAGAGCAATGGATTTATTTCATATAATTAAAAGCTTTTTACGTCACAAGATGAATCATCCCACATTTTCTAAGCAAACTATACATCGATTTCCTGTCAGACTAACCTGTGCAGGAGAACAAAAAAAAAAAGAAGGAGAAGAGGATGCCGAATTCTCTGGCGGTCCGAACACCAGAGACCAACTGCAAAAAAGAAGAAAACACCCCTAGGGCAACGTGTACCAAAGAAGCACTACGGTGTAGAAGAGACATCACGCAGCCCAGAAAAATCACCATACCGTGTACAAACGCCACCCCAGGAGTTCTGCATCACGGAAGCAAACCACCCATGCGAGGGTCCCTAATCAAGCAGCAAGACAGGACCAAGAACGTCGCGGTCTCCCTCCGCGATCATTGGCCGCACGTCACTCATGGCCCGGACCCGGCGAGGACGAGGCAAAAAGGAGAGAGAGATCTTTGGTAGAACTCTTGGGCGCGGACGAAGAGTGAAGGAAGAAAGAGAAATGAGATGAAGCGGCCGAGGCCATGGCCATTTATAGGCCCCTGGAAATAAAGCGATGATGCGGCCGAGACGTCGATAACTCAGCCGAGATATCCATTATTCGGCCACTGAATCGATATCCCGGCCTCCTAACCTATTTTGCTCGGTGCACTAAAAGCCATTATAAAGCTCTGGGTCTAGGACCAACAGAAAGAATGATCAGAACTAGCCTTGGGGGCACATCCGAGCACGGACAAACTCACTCTCTGCAATAGCAAGCTGATTGCTAAAACTTATCCAGCGGCTCTATGCCCATGCTCACCACCCATTCAGCAGCTCCATGCATATGCCCATTATATCAAACTGCCCTGCCCAGATTGAAGCTCACTCTATCCCCAAACTTCTGAAACAAAGGGCCCAAATTATGCCAATGGTCAAGCCAAAGAAAAGTGGAGAGGCCATTACCAATTTTGGATTTAATAAACTGATGCCCTATATGTCGAAGACTGAAAAGTTTCCTTATAGTCCATGAAGCATCTGAGGGCAATTTCATAGACCAAAGGCATTGCTCCTTTATAACATAGGAATGAATCCACTTAACCCATAAAATGTCTTCTTTCTTACAAACAGCCCACAGATGTCTCAGCATTGAGGAGACATTCCAATCCTTCAGTCTCTTAAACCCTAAACCACCTTCTGATTTGGGAAGACAAACTGAAGCCCAAGCTACTTTGACCCCCTCGGACTTCATCTCCACTCCTCTCCACAAGAAAGCATTAAGAACACTCTCAATTTCCTTCAAAATCTTTGAAGGAAGGAGGAAAATGGAAGACCAGTATACTTGAATGCTAAAGAGGACAGAAGTTCTCAACTACATTCGTCCTCCAAAGGACAGTAATTTATTTGACCAGGACTGGATTCTCCGTAAAATTCGCTCCTTCAGAATTAAGCAATCAGCATATCTCAACTTGGTAGATATCAGGGGAACCCCCAAATATGTCACAAGAAAAGATGCCTCAGGTATATTCAGCACTGCCTTAAGAGCACTTTTCTGATTATCCTCAATTCCAGCAAAAAAACAAGCACTCTTGTGTAGATTAGGTTGCAGCCCTAACATAGAAAAGAACTCTTGCAAGTGCTCATGAATGGATTGAAAAGTGTGATCATTGGCTCCACATAAAATGAACATGTCATCCGCAAAAATCAAGTGAGAAAGATTAATGGCTGCACACTTGGGATGTAGAGTAAAAGAGCCAGAGGCAACTCTTTGATGTAACATGGCTGAAAAAGCCTCCATGACCAAGAGAAAAAGGTAAGGAGAAATAGGATCACCCTGCCGGAGACCCCGCTTACCAGGAAAGAACCTCTTTAACTCCCCATTGATAGTGATAGAGAAGTAAGGGAAGGTCGCACATGTTTTTACCCAACTAATGAACTTCTCAGGGAACTCCATCAGAGACATAACATCAAATAGAAAGCTCCATTCTACACTATCATAAGCTTTCATAATGTCCAGCTTAATAGCACACCTTGGATGTCCTTTATCTTGTGGTAGCCTCTTACCACTTCCTGCATAAAGAGAATGTTGTCCATAATTGACCTTCCTTTGATGAAAGCAGATTGGGAAGGACCAATAACTGATGGAAGGACCTTTTGAGGCCTATTAGCTAGAACCTTTGTGATACACTTGTAGATTGTATTACAACAAGCAATGGGCCTGTAGTCCTTAATAGAGTTAGGAGCTGCTACCTTGGGAATCAGAGTAATGGCTGTGGAGTTCCAACCCCTAGGCATAGATCCATAGAGAAAGAAAAATTGCACTGCAGCGACAAAGTCCTCTTTAACCACCTGCCAATTATCATGGAAAAAGGCAGAATTAAAGCCATCTGGCCCCGGAGCTTTATCTCTATGAATAGATTTCAGAGCATTCCAAATTTCAACCTGGGTCACATCACTATCAAGGCTAGCACGAAACTCTATAGGAACTGTTTTATGAATAACACCTGTCAGAGCACTTGTTGCACGAACCCCCTGAACTGATGCAGTACCCAAATGTCTCTGATAAAACCCCAAAATTTCCTTTTCAACATCCGCTGGAGTTTCCACTCTAACCCCTTGGTCTGAGGATATTTCGCTACATGTATGCTTTGGGGCTTTATATGCTGATCCCCTTAGTCCTTACATTGGCGTAGAGTTTAGCCAAGCTTATTCAATTTTTTGTGACATTGTATGTTTTTTGTTATTCTTTTCGTAATCGATTAAAACAGGAATCATATGAATTCGACAACCCACTAAAGCTTTGAATATAGCATTCCAATATGCTAAGTTTTGTCATGACTTTATGCAGGTCGGGAACTCAAATGCTGTTACAAAGCCACACTTGACGGATTCAGCACAACTGCATTTCACAACTGCTCTGATTTCAAAGGACCCTGTGTTATAATCGGTTGGACAAACAACTCATTCAAATTTGGAGCATTTAACCCAGAAGGATACCGAAGCACCGATGATTACTATGAGACTTTTGATGCCTTCCTCTTTTACTGGGGAAAAAATGATCAAACAACTGATGAACCCATTGTTCTACCCAAAGTAGGGGGAAGTGGAGCTGCACTTTTCGATTATGCTCGAGGTGGGCTGCAGTTTGGGGCCGACGGCCTGCTCATCGGGCCGCCATTGGCTCCAGTCATGGGCGGGTTTGCTGGGCCGGATACGAATTCGGGGATTGGTGATCTGAGGCAAGCTAAGTCTAGATTGGGACTCTCTTATGCTAAAAGGCCTGATGGGAAGGAGTCCTTGTTTGGGGATGAGCTTAAGGCTGTTCTTGCAGAGGTGGAAGTGTTTTGTAGCCCTCAAATTGCAAGCCTATATTAGCTTGGACAGTATATGTAAATGTGTTGTGAAAAAAGAAAGTCCACTTTCACCCCCTGTGGTTATCGTCATGTGCGGATACCTCCCTTATGGTTCAAAACTAACCACATAACCTACCTGTGGCTTTGAAAATATACAGATAGACCACATGCCGTCATGTTTTCCATCTATATTAACGGACACAACATTAAAAGACTGTTATACCCCCATCACGTCCCTTGGTTCTTCTTCTTTTTTAAATCTAACCATACCATCACGTATACCAAAAATTGAATCCAAACCGTTGATATTGTAAATTTTGACAAGTACTACGTATATACCAAAATTCAAGTCAATCAAAAAATGAAAAGCTCATGGTCAAATTGATTTTGTTATGAAATTAAAATTTCAAATTTGAATTTACTAAAAATTAGATCATTGGGTTATTGATGCCTGATCAAGATGATTTTTTTACAAAGATACTCTATCCTTTATTTAATACATTATGAATGACTCAGATTACATTTTAGAGGTGTGTGAGATACACTTCCGTTAATATGGATGGAAAACATGACGGCAGGAGGTCTATCATCCGCACATTTTCAAAACCACAGGCAGGTTATGTGGTCAGTTTTGAACAATAAGGGGGTTGTCCGCACATGGCAATAACCACAAGGGGTGAAAGTGGACTTTCCTCTGTTGTGAAATATTTCAATGGAAGAGATTGTTATCACACAAGATGATTTCCACTTCTACTCATGCTTTGAGATTGTCAAATTTGGCAGAAAAACAAACTTTAGTATTTTGAGCTTAACTTGTTAAATGATTGTTCGACAATGAAAATAACCTGTTTGGAACTTGCTAGACCTGTTAGTAGCCAAACAACGAGTTCATAGGGGTTTTTTTTTTTTTTTTGGTCAAACGGAAATTTAATGGGTAATCTTTTTATCTGAAGGTATTGAGTTTCTACGGTTTATTTAAGGATATGAGATAGATTCGCTGAATATATTCTCTACTTCCATGGTAAGGTTCCTATGTTTAGCTTTTTGCATAACCACTTATATTAATTGCTTTGATTCAGTATGTTATAGTTTCATTTTGCGTCCTCCTTGTTCTTCTCTGACATACCACAAACAAGATCTACTCAGTCAATTCATGAGTCTAGCTAGCTCGAGCAGTTCGATTTTTTCAATGAAGTGTAAGTTTATTGAGCCAAGCTGAAAAACTTTATGTGCTTTGAAATGTGTTCAAGACAACCTCAATTTTCAAAGTTAGTAAAAACTAAGTTTAAACAAGTTACTATATATAGCGTTTGGTTCAGCTCATCTCACAACGTTGCGAGTTCCTATCATATTACGTTCTCTCATCAGGGATCCTTATTCACATTGGAGACCAATTAAAGAGTCCCTAGCCAGATATTGCTTTCAATTAAAACAATTGGAGCCGCAGGAGAACAAACCCGACCGGCGCCTAACGGCAAGGAGTTCGTGTGGTTGGGCAGCATGGGTGGCCTGGCTCCCGCCGTGGTTGCTATTGAGTGTCGCGGTTTTTGCTTAAGGGCTTGGTGAGCACCCGCGGCAGTGGCTGGTTGTTAGATCGCTGCGTCATTTTTCCGATTGGGTTGGCCTGTGGAGGCATGGTGGTGATTGGAGGTGTTTGGCCGGTGATCGGGGTGCTGCTGTCGGATCGTGGGTGGCGGTGACAAGTAGCTTGGTTGGGTTGGATTGTTAGGGTTTGTTTTGAATTTCTTTGGTTGGGCCTAGCCCTCTAGGCTAGCTGTTCTTTTTTGTGCTTAATTGTTTGATTCGAGCTTTTTAAGCCTTTTGGGGTATTAAGCTTTATATGTTTTATTTGGGCTTGTAGACTTTTTTAGGTGTTTGGGCTTTGGCCCTTTGAATGTAGGAGTATCTTTCAACCTTTGGTTGATTGTACTTTTTTCCCTCCCCTTAATAAAATGTTTGCTTGCCCCGTTCAAAAAAAAATTAAAACAATTGGAGAGCATAATCTTTAAAGGGCAGGCCAAAAAGAGAAAAGAAACCATTGCAAAGGGATTTTGTTAACTATCAATTTACTTGCATGCTTGAAGAAAGATAAGGGGCCTGGCAAATTGCTTATATGACACAGATTCGATACCCCTTGGCCGAATAATAGATGTTGTGAGTGAAGAAGTAGGGGGTGGTGGTGGGACAATCCAATATAGGGCAGAATTTCGGTTGGTGTTGCATCAAAAGAGGTTATGCTCTATAGCTTTTAGCAAAAGTACTTCTAAAGTTCGCATTACTCTAGTTTTTTTTTTTCCTCTTTATCATTTGTGTGACCAAAGGGACACAGATCAGTTTGAAAATTTTGGTCAAGAGGAATGTGCTTCCTTGTATGCTTTTTGGTGACCTCATGGATTCGATGCTTCACCTTGCATATACTTCTTCTCAATCTGAATAGGCACCATGTAGGAAAAGAGAACTGTAACCACAAATAAAAAAACCCAACAATTTTATCTCAAATTAGGTGGCAAATATGTCTAATTCATGATTTTGAAATAGATAAGAGGGAGAAATTATCAACTACGCATGGATTCTGTAGTAAGAGGACGGATCCATATAATTTCTAGTAACCTGAGGGCCAAGCTCGAAACTATTGTAGTGTGACAACTCCAATCCCACATTGATGAGGATGAAGGTGTAAACGATATATACTGAAAAACACCTACATGCTTTGAATTTGGGCTCAAAACTTTTGGCCAATGCTCACAGGCTTTTTTGACAGGTTTCCGGGGCTGGAAAGAGTGTGTCGTTACAGGGATTGATTGGAAAGACTGCACTACGAATATATAAGTAACACAACAGAATCCCAGATATGGTGTAGATGGCCTCATGGCGTGTAGTGATGAGAAAATCAAGGGAAAGGGCTCAAGTGGTAATAATGCCATGTTTGTCTTAATAATCTGATTCTTAGCACACTAAATGTTCTCATAACTCAAATATCAATTCCAAATCATCCACTTACTAACAGACAAAGTTCGCATACATCTGGTCCAATCTGTATAAAGATGATACAGCCATGAGTTCCAAACACCATCGCAATTTCAAGATTTGCACTTAAAATGCAACTAAGCATATCACTGCTTGAATATGGTCCCTGAGCATAGATCAATCAGCATTCTGGATGGTATTTCAGAAGTTTTTACACAGAAGGTTGCTTCCATATAGAACCAAACAAAGGAACAGGATCACCTTTAACATTCGAACATCCAACATTTTGACACAATCTGGCTTCTTTGAAAGAAGCTTATTATATAAGATAACATAGATTCACGTATACTGCAAGCTGCCAACTAAACCAACTCCCAGTGCAATCTATATAAACGTGATTACCACTTGGGGGGAAGACTTCTATTTTAAGACTTCTATTTTAACTAGTAACTTGAAACCCGAGCAACACCGCAACGGCAACAACCTAACCAAAAACAACGTTAAAAGGCGTTGTCTCAGAGGTGTCATCCTGGATTATTACAAGCAAAATAGCTCTAGTTTTAGCATACTCTTACATAACAATGACCATGTTATCCTCCTGTGACCATAAACCGCCATATTCTCCTAAACTCCCATCTCCGCTACTCTGTCTACAAATCGGAGCCTGATCCCATGTTTCAAATCCTGCATTAAAGAAAAAAGAAACTACAATGACTCCCATTTGTTTTTGTTTTTTTTTCTTTTCAGAAGCGTTTTGGAGTTCTTAGTGTATTGGTCTGGTACTGGTCATAACCTTCATAGGAGATATTCTCATTTCCAGAAAACCCCATGTAGTCCGAGTAAGGTGACATGCAACCAAATTGGCTTAGACCATCACCGTGTTCAACTTCCTCTGTAAAATTTGAGAATGACGAACTGGGCGAGATCTCATACTGATTATACGGCTGCCATTGAGTCATTGTGTTTGGAAACTCGTACTGGGGGAAGTATCCAGATACACCTTGTCCTTGTTGTGGATATTCCTGTTAAAATCAATAAAAACAAATGTTTGAGAAATTTATCATGAAAATCTCATGGGTAAAAAGATCGGAAAGGTCAATATTTTTTTAGTACCTTGGAAGAATCAAGTATTAGATCAGGTGAGACCCACAGGCTACTGGGATTGTTCCCCATTGAAAAAGCTTCATTCTCCACCATTGGTGTTGTATGATATGGAGAAGCAATAGGACTAGAAAAGGTACTTCCATTGCACATTTGACTTGTTTGGACTGAAGTGTCTTCATTGATGATCACAGCCTCATTTGGCATTGCTGTTGAGGTGAAATCCTCATTGCATGAACTGCTTCCAACCCACTTAGCTTTTGGTTCCCCATGAGCATCACTCATTTTCTGTATTTGCTCATTCTTCTTAATCACCCGGCACAAAGCGAAAGCTCCCTGAAAGTCAAGTACGATGACAAGCTAAAATTTAGTCCCTCAAAATTCTTAACCACTATAGAATCTAGATTCTTAATATAACATGAGGTTGTTAAATTTACCCGAAAACTTGGTGATCCTTGAGAAGTATCATCACAAAGACGATACTCGTGCATTACCCAATCTGTTCGATCTCCCATTGGGGCCCGCCCGCGGTAGAAAACTAGGGTCTTTCTGTATCCTGTCGCAGAATCCTGACAGACAACTTTTCGGTCTTTTCCAGTAGCTTTCCAATAGCCTGCTTTGGTGGCACGATTTGTGCGCGATCCATTTGGGTACTTCTTGTCGCGGGGACAGAAGAAGAACCATTCCATATCGCGCTTTGGCAGGAATGATTTCTCTGCAATAATAGTTAACATGAAGTGAGAATCTCAGAAGTTCCCAGATACAAACCAATGGGCAACTAAAAATAAGGTGACACCGTGAAACTTTCACTGTTGAAGTAATTCCTTTTGTCCTAAAGAACTGTGATTTGGAAAAATAAAATCGGATAGAAGCAGCATTGAAGAGCAAAAAGTGATATGCCCCACAGAAAATACATACTTGTGGCTGGTTTAGTTCATAAAGAAGAACAAAAGCAGAATTGGAAATTGACATAAAAATGTAAAGTAGAAACTTTACAACACAAGAATTCCTCTTTTGGAAAATTCGGGTTTCATACTTATATGCCATAAGTCCCATAACCAAAACTTGAGTTTTATACATCAAGAACCTTGAGAGGATTAGATGATCAATTCCCAACAGGATAATCACAACTAATTCATGGCATGTCCAGAGAAGATTCAAAAGTTTATCGAGCTTAGTTCATGCAACCACCACAGATAAAGTTCTAAGATATTAGATGCCTTTCGATAATTCACACAAACCGATAAAATGTACTATATGCTTGATGTCACTCAAGAGCAAAATGAAACTCAAAAAGTCCATGATTTATTTCAAGAACATTTGTCTAAGCATCTACTATTAATACCTGGCAACTCCCACGGATCGAATTTGTACAAATCAATCACTGGAATCACCTCAAGTTCAATCTCTAGTCCCTCAACTTTTCTCTTGAGGTAATACCCAACTAATTCCTCATCAGTTGGGTGGAAACGAAACCCCGGTGGCAACGATGCTCCTCCCATTTTCCTCACTCTCCTAACTATCCAAAATATCCAGAATCTAGTGGAAACAAAAAAGAGAGAAGAGCTTAGAAAATTTCAGACCTATTTCTGACCTTATGGCTAAGTCCCCAAACTGAACCTATTGAAAATTTGGAAGATCCAAAAATAAAAGCTTTCCTCAACAGATAACTTCTTTTCAAGAATTGCAAATAACTTCCATAAAATGCACCCGTTGTGCAACGGAATCATTTTCTTCAAAAAATCAGTATTTTCCGTTATGATTTAAATCCCTCCCCCACCCCCTTTGATTTTGATCCCCTAAACAAGAACAATTGTATAAAAAGAGAGTCTTCGTAATACCCAGAGAGCCAAATGTGCCTTAATTCAAGGGATGAGTCTAATGAGTTGATAGAACAGAGAGAAAGACTAGTTAGAACTTCAAAAAATGGGTGCTTTTGTAAGCCAGAACCATTCAAAATTTGTTATAAATGGGAAATTTTGGATGGTGGAGTTTAGAACTTTGTGACCCAGGAAAGAATTTGATAAGCAGAGATTTTTAGTGGAGAGTTTGTATAGAGAAAAGGAGAAGTTTGCGTAGAGTAAGAACAGAGGGGTGTGGGACGGCTTATATATAGGGTTTGGAAGAGACAACGGTCCAAAATAGAGATGAACACCGAAAGGTTGATTGCTTGTCTGGAGCGAACCTAAAATTCCACCTATGTGGCCCCCCACACCTAAATGAGTTCACACTCAAGACACTGTCTAATTCGCACTAAATTAGTCCTTAGATGACACTTAATGGAAGGCCTTGATTTTGGGTTTTTTCCTGCGTTTGGTACGGTGACATTATTTTGAACAAGACTAACACAAAAGGAAATTGATAAAAAATAATTATTTTTGTAACTCAGATTGTCTAAGTTAGCTTAATATACACATATTTCACTGGTTTATTTTTATCTATTTGTAATCTTGGAACTTGAATGTGTTCAATCACTTTGTTAAATTTCAATTCTCGACATATTGACTTCTTGCAAGATGTTTTGTATCACATTTGAATATTATAGAATGTAATGTCTTTCGGGTACTCATCGGCTTGTTTAATAGGTCTCGAATAGCACATGTGTTTAGTGTGTAAAAGGCACCGAACTATTTAGTTGGGTTATGATAGGTCCATTTCGATTAGCGGCATCGTTCAATTCTTAGCGTTTGTAAAAATATCTATTTTATATGAAAAATAGTTTAATAGCACTTCGAAGGTCATTTATTGAAATATATTCTGTCACGCCTTTGATTTTCAACATAAATAAATAATCCATTTTAAATAAAAGTCTCTCGCATATCACGAATAATACCCAAAAGAGTCTTCCACCTAATTACTTTACAAATCAAGTTCTCAAGATTAAACGAAGTACAATTTGGCACACCGGCCCAAATATTACACTTAAGTACAAGTACGAACAAATTGTTGGATTACAACCGGCTTGGTCAAAGGAGTTCAAAAGGTTTTAGTTACAATGCCGTCTTTTAAAAAAAGGGGAACCATTTCAAGTTGATTAAGAAACTAATGAAGCCCGCTTCTAAAAAAATATACTTCTTCATCCAAGCACTCGATATATGTGAGCCATTGACCGGAGTTTGAACTTGAAAAGAAGGATTTTGTTGAGCTACACTAGCCCAGTAGAAAAATCTCTAACAAACTCTATATGCTTATGAGAAGACGAGTGCCAAGGAAAAATATTTTAATGCAAACAAAACGTTTTGACTAGAAGTAGAACAAGTAACTCAGTCTCAACTTTTTAAAACAAAAATGTAACATAGCACTCTATCTCATACATATTAACCTTATAAACCACGCACATACACCTTTCCATTGGACCTTGGTTTGCCATTATCAATATTGTCTCTTGTTATTACATTCCCATTTCAATGACTTAGAAACGTTCCAAATCCGTAACGACCATTTCTTCTTTCTTATCTCACTTCATTAACCCACGTTTCATCTAAGTATACACACTAAGTATGAGAAGGAGAAGCATAAAGCGAACTAAGACACTTCAAACTATACGTCACGACGACATCAAAGAATCCATAAGGCTACATGATTCAATCTCTTGAGCCTCAGATTAATGCTTATCGTATCCTCCCTCGTGTCCCCTTTATGACTTTCACATGTTAAAGCCAACGTATCAACGTCTACTCATTTTCACACGCACACACATGCCCCTTTACCCTATCCCTATGTTCCTTAAGTTTTCATTTTAACTCCTCAAGCAAATAATAATCTAAACCTCCTAGAACCACTATCGCACCTCAAGTATTAACATGTCTCCATATCAAACAAATCACCAAGCCGACATAGAATTGATGAACCAGAGTAATCGAAAAGGGTGTAAGAAGAAAAGAAGTCACGCACAGACATTTCAAATGATCTAACATACCGACTCAAGTTCACTTCACTGTTCATAATTCTCATATAATCACACCATCTTGTCTCATTTTCCATTAACGGCTACCAAAACCATTCTCATGTAGAACTTCCATTTTTTCTTTTCAATTCCTTTTTATAAACCACAACTCCATGTTTTATAGTGAACAAAATATAACAATTCTGGTAGAGAATGACCATAACTCTTTGAATTTTCTCATAAGTGACCAACAAAGTCATCGGTATTCCGCATTAATTGTTCCTCATTCATAATCATCTTTCATTCTCAAATTCTCATTTATTTCTTGTGAGCGAATGCTCTTGCCGGGCGTTATGGGACCCGCTTCCCCTGCCCTAGCACCACACCCGTTGGTGGGCCTAGTCCGTGTCATGAGCAAGTGCTCCTGTCGGGCGTTATGGGACCCGCTTCCCCTGCCCTAGCACCACACCCGTTGGTGGGCCTAGTCCGTGTCATGAGCAAGTGCTCCTGCCGGGCGTTATGGGACCCGCTTCCCCTCATGTAAAACAACAACTCTTAGTTCTTATCAATCGAATGACTTCAATATCAAATCATCTTGGTTATATCAATACCGCAACAATACATATGCATAGCCAACCGTTACACATCACATTTTCCATGATTCTCATCATTAGTCTCATCACCATCCCATCTATTCCACTACTAAGTATCTACCAACTAATCATAAACCGAACCTCATGCAAGTAGTTAGGAACACTTCACATTTCGATTTACAGTTCAAGAGGAAATTTAATCATTATAACTCACGCTTTTCACTTCATAAGATAATTGATCGTCGTCATTCACATACCCCCGATCCAACTTTG
This sequence comes from Rhododendron molle, assembly GCA_025413875.1. Lineage (NCBI taxonomy): Eukaryota > Viridiplantae > Streptophyta > Magnoliopsida > Ericales > Ericaceae > Rhododendron > Rhododendron molle. The sequence continues at coordinate 14,591,640 of CM046398.1, read as the reverse complement.
ATATACAACCAATCATCCCGACCCATAATTTATCTAGGTACCGACCAACATTTTTCCTAGTATGATAGCCTACCACGTAAACCTCATTAGACCATTCAATTGAGTACTCAGGAGAACCAAAGAACATCCGTGTCTCACCCAGACGACTTTAAGGGAAAGGATTTCCCAACATATACGAACATATCTATCTTATTTTGGCTACCAAACCTTTTCGGTTAAGAATTAGAAGATGCGACCACCACCGTTAGAAAGTAGACCTTCCGTACATCAATTTTGATATAAAATTTGTCCAAAACGGAGTTCGGATGAAAAAGTTATACCCGTTCGAAATTTTTCCAAAAATGCTGATTTTTCAATACCTACCGGTAGGAGACCAGAATTTCCCAAAAGTGACACTACTGGACAGCGTTTCTACCGGTAGGTCCAAGATTCCTACGGGTAGGACATGGGTTTTCAGCTTACGATTTCTAGTTTCGACAGATTTCTCTCAACAACAAATACGGACGTTTAAACACTCTTAAACACATCAAATCAACTCATAAACATATAAAAGATGAGAGAAATCCCTACCTCAAGCTTGGAGAGCAAAACCCACGAGATTTGAACAAGCCCTAGTTTCAGAAGCTTTGAAATCAATCGAACGCTCCACTCCGAGCTACACCCAACAAAATACGAGCTCAAGATCATGTACGGAAGGTGGGATGGAGGTTGAATCTCATGAGTTTTGAGTGAGAAAGAGGAGGGAGAGAGATATCGGAGAGAGAGCGAGAGAGCCGAGAGAGGGAGAGAGAGCTGTGAGGTGTGTGTGTGTGTTTGAGAAAAAGAAAAAGGGTTCTCTACACACACACCCCATCTATATATACTCCCGCACTTTCAAATTACTCTTGCACCCCAAACTTCCAAATCCTATCACATAAATCCCAAACACACATACAAATCACATTTCTCATTATTTCATAATTCTAACTTTTATTTGAACATTAAAATTATTAAAATTTAACACGGGTCTCTACATATTCACACAAGAAAATACCACGGAGGGTGGTAGTCCAATAGTTCATGGCTTACTCCTAACTAGTTTTGGTAGTCAAGAGATCCGGCCAACGAGTCGACCAAATGGCACCATCTCAAACTTTGCATGCCCTCCTACGAAATCTGCTATGGCTCATTGGTTTCTTTAGGACCCGTCGCGCGTATGGAGTTCTTATTGTTATACTCAGGCAGTGGGTGAGGTGACGAATTTCATTCACAACCTTTTTACAATAAACTAAATAATATTAATTCACAGTAAAGTATAATAAAAAATACTGAGCACAAAAGTTTAAACCTTCTCCATTAGGCACACAAGCTTGTAAAGCTATGTAACGATAAGCGTCAGTTGACCAGTTATCTATTTGCCTGACCATGTGGTTCAAAAGGTTAACTACAGCACATCATCAGGCTCGTACCCGCGTCAGCTGACCTGCTAACTATTTGCCTAACTACGTAGCTCAAAAGATTAATCTCAAGTTATACAGTAGCTGCTTGAAATCATTTATATAAAAATCACATATTCCTCTTCCCACTGATGTGGGGACTGGGGTTTCACAACATAAGCACAAAAGTCTAAATATTTGTTATTAAATTATTTTGCAATTGACCCCGATGAGTTTTTATCTTTTGAAATTTTGCAGGATTGTTTCGTTAGCACTCCCATTAAAAACATCTCACTCTATGTTGACCACCAAGTCATTGTTCCGCAATTGATCATTCAACTTATTTTGAAAAGCTAGAAAATGAATTGGATGGATTAATCAATGTAACACAAAGTAGCAATTCTCTATTCGTCACGGTAAAACGAGCATTTAATTCTTGAAGGGGTCCATTGATTTAGTTGAAAATCCACGACGACACAGTATACAATAAGCCCAGTACCCAAAATTTCTAATTTCTCTAGCATTCTTTGATTAGGTGTAACAAAAAAAAAAAAATGTAGATGATAAAAATCCAAAGGACACGTGACCTCCTGGGCCTTAATTGGCTTTGCCCCTGCACCCAAGGAAGACTTGGTACGCTTAGTCGCCCTTTCTCTAACCTTTTAGTTCACCAAACAATATTCATATAAAAACGTAGAGTACAAATCAATTTGTAGAATCATGTTTGTAGGTGATTTCTTTTGGCAAATGTAAGTGAATCATGTAGCTATTAATCTTCGATCGAATTAAATTGTCTGCATGGATCGATGATCTTCTATCCAGAGGCTCCGAGCTAAAATGGTTTCTGATTACAAAAACGGGCTCACTTCAGCCCCAATAGGATGGCCTAGAGGGATAGGACCGTGACTCCTTTTGCTAAAGTTTATTTTTTAAATATTTATTTTTTGTTTCACGAGATAGATCATTCTCAATCTTACAACATATTACTTTTAATTCAACAAATAAGTACTTGTACTTATCTATTTTAGCAAAACAGGGCCCGAGTATTCAGATTGTGTTTGGATAAATAATTGCATGTTTTTTATCAGTGGATAAATAATTGTTGAGAATTTACATCTCCATGTTAAAAATGGAATCATATATAACTGTTAAAAAAGGCGATTTTCTCTAGGCTGTTGATTTTGCCACTCTCTTTTTTTGACGTCACTCTCCTGCAAATATATTTTTAGTATAAAAATATACTTGCAGAAGGGTGAGGTTAAAAAACAAAAAAGAATAGCAAAATCATTTTTCTTTCTCTATCAGTATATATACCCATGACACACAAGTCTTGGTCTCGTTACACGTCACCGTGAGTCGGACAAAAACACTTTTCTTTATCTAATGGCCCACTTATAGTAGTGATTGTGTCACTGGCTGGCCCAGTCTCTGTTCAAAAAGAGAGTTCCTGAAAGTGCTCACTTAAGCTTATTTGCTCTTTTTCGGAAAAATAAAAAAAGGAAGCTTATGGGCACTTTTTTGCCAAGCCCAAACAGGCCTTAGTGGAAGCTCTAGTCTCGTTTATCATTTCATATGTAGATTGCAGTTCAAAAAAAAAAAGAAAAAATTCACATATATATAGGTGACAAAGTTTGAGTTCCCATCAATGTGAACTACATGCTTATAGAAATTAAATGGGACCAACTAATGTATGTATTTATATTAGTATCAATTTCTTATTTTGAATGATTGAAATGCAATATTATGATCACTTTTTTTATTTTATTATCAGCCAATATTATGATCACTTCAACAACCTAATTTATGCATTTGGGAAGAAAAAATAAGAGTGGATCGGCGAGAGCGGTATTGCTTAATGTAACGCCCCGACTTTTCGGGTGCAAATTAAATAATTTCTTTGCGAAAATTTTGCTAAATAAATATAATTTTTCAAAACAATGGTTTAACCATTATAATTTCAAGATAGATCTACTAAATCAAAATACACTAACTTCAGAGCTGACTCTAATCTTGATACGAATCCTAAGCATCCTCGATCTTCATTTCTGATATTCTTTTAAACTGCATCATCGTTGAATCTCATCCATTGAATCCTGCGCCTCTAGCAAATTGATCGCCGAATCAATTTGTCAGGATACGGACGTATCCGTGAGTGATAAATCACTTGAAGAAATAATCCAACCCATACCACCCCTCTTACTTTACTAAGCAGCAAATATATATAGGTGTGAAAAAGTAAAACAGGAGATAATTCACATAACTTGATTCATTGCTATCCATTAACTTAACATGAAATCTAAGATCTCTCCACGAGATCTTTCCTCCCCAACCGCTAGCCATGCTCAGTCCCATGAGATCACTTTGTTGTCGCAGGAACACCTAAGTTATGTACCGAGTGTGCACCCCAATAACTACAACAAGGGGTAAGCTTATCATGCCTAGATCATAACTAGGGCGCCTATCTTATAAACTACATCACAATCATTTCACAATCATCACCGACACCCGCCACTATCAATTCATCCTTTGGACTCTACGCCGCTTTCAATTCATCATCGACTCGCCGGTTTCAATTCTCATCACAATCTCATCATTTTCTCAACTATTTCAGCTAACCTCTAAACAGAAAGAAACTTCACAATTTATCCATTACTTAGCATCGTCTAAGTGATTTCTATATCGTATACCACTCCATGTCTCTAGGGTCCAATCTAACATTCAAATGAAATATCGATACAATATCAATCACAATAATAATTGAAAACGAATAACAGACGGATCGAAACAGTTAATAAGCAATGCAATCACATAACTTTTTATCACTGGGCCGTTGTCCTTAATCTCGTATGATCACAAAGTCATTAGGAATGTAAGAATTATTTAATAAAGATTTAAAAATAATTTTATAGGCTTCTATTAATTATTTATAAGTAATTAAGTTAATTAAATACTAATTAAATACATTAATTAGGTAAAAATATTAGGATAATTATCATAATCCTAATAAGAGTCCTAACAGTCCTCTATAATAAGTTCGAGTGCTAAAAGTTAGGTTTGGATGCTCAAGAAATTATTTTAAATAAAAAGATTAAAGTTAATAGAGAAAACAAAAATAAATAGACATTAATTAATTAAATAATTGAAAATATATTTATATTAGCAAAGTATCATTTTAGGACAGTAGGGAGCCTAAATAAAATTATTCGGAATTATTAACCTCTTTTATAATATTTTAAAGTATTTCTATTAAGAAACAACGCGTAATTAATAATAAATAGCTAATTAAATAAATAAAATCTTATTTTAATAAAATATCATCTTTGAGATGTAAGAAGTCTAGGAAAAATATTTTAGACGTTAAAAACATTATTTGTAAGGTCGCAATTAATTTTTGTTTGTAACCTTAATTAAAAATAAAATAAATATTTAATAACATCAAAAAGGTATGAAATCAGCAAATTATGATCTTTATCATGTTAGGAATCTAGGAAAAATAATTTGGGGATTTATAGAGTAGTTTATAAGGTCGCAACGAATTTTAGTTTACAAACGATTACAAAATTACAAATAAAAATTAAATAAATAGAAGATTAAATAAAAATTTATGAAACTAACAAGGTATGAACTTTAGAATGTGGGTAATCTAGAATAAAAATTTTGGGGTCAAATACGATGTTTAAAAGGTCGCACAATCGATTCGAAACGGAAACAAAATCATCGCGTGGCTGGTCCTATTGGAGTTCGCGGCCGCGAACTCCGTTTTGCTGGTTCTGGCGGTGGGAAAACCCGAAGGTCGCGGCCGCAAGGTCGGCGACTGTTTTTATTTTTGCTTTTTTCGCCGTGTTTTTTCGATGCATGGGGGCACGGGTTATTGAGTTATGTCTATAAATCATATATATACTTAGAGGAGGGCTCGGATTGAATTATAGTACCTCGGTTCGGATTAAATTCGTTTTCGATCGAAAACTTGAATTTGGAGAAGATGACTTCAATTCCATCGATTGGGGAACTTCGGGGCCGAATTGGTTGATGTTCGGGGATCCTTGGGACTGCAGGAAGTAATTCAATAGATCAATTTGAGTCTCGGACGAACGAAACCACGAAACCCACTTTTCTCTCTCCTTCTTTCTCTCTCTAAAAATCTATGGATTGTAGCTCGGTTCTCTCGGGTTTTTCTCTCCTTTTGGACTCCGTGGAAGGTGTTGAGTATGGTACGTGTCCTAGGTTCGGAGTGGTTTTGTATTCATAGGAGAATTTGATGTAGAAAGATTAAATCGAGTCCTAATCGAATTGGGTTTCTATACGGACGAATCTAACTCGGTTTTGGGGTTACGGAGGAGATAGAGATCGAGTAGGAGTAGGAGAGGGAGATTTAGAATTATTGTATGCATGCATGCAATTATAAAATATTTTTATTGAGATAATTAGATAGGAAACTATTTTTTTTTAATTATCTACTATGTATTTAATAAGGAAATTAATATTATTGGAATTAAATAATACTTTTAATATTTTTATTAATTTAAGATTTTCGGGTTATTATAACAATTATATGGTCACAAGTTAATTAATGTAACATTTAAATAAATTTTAATCACAAAAAAATAAATCTAGGTTTTAGTCGAATTATATTTTATAAATAATCCATTACTTATAGACTATTTAGTTAAAATAATAATTTCTTTATTCGAAAAAAATTGGGTTGAAATTCCGGGTCGTTACAACCTATCCCCCTTAAAACAATTTCGTCCTCGAAATTAAAGCGTACTCTATGGTGAATGGAACTGTCAGTAGTTGGCATGAATCGGGTCTTCTCGTTCCCCAGTTGATTCCTCCAATCTTCGGTGTCTCCACAAGACCTTGACTAATTTGATTCTTCATCCTCGGGTAACTTTTTCTCTATGGTCCTAAATTCTCACCGGTTGTTCTTCGAAGATTGTATCCTCATCTAGAGTGACTTCCTCCAAATCGAGCACGTGGTGGAATGGGCCAAATCTTTCCTTAGCATGGAATCGTAAAGACAACGTGAATTTTGGCGATTTGTGGTTACAACGTTTAGGCGATAGGCAACTTCTCCAATTTGCTCCAAGATCTCTAACGTACCAATGTGGTGAGGCGATAACTTTCCTTTTTTGACAAATCGAGTGATCCTAAGGCGCGTTTTGAACAAAATGTATGTTGAAAGTCTATGGTCTCATCCTCTTGTCGGCGTAGCTCTTTCATTGGCTTCAAGTGATTGGGAGTTATCAACTTATCTCCTTTTTTGGTCAGTTCTTGAAAGTTTGGTTCTTGTCTCTTAATCGGTGGATGGTACTTTTCTCCCAAAAGAAACGAGAAGGCGAGAATTTTCAAGAGATTTCAAACATGACTCAAATGCTATAGAACCTAATAGAAAGTATGAACAGATCCTCCTCTTACGAGTTAGAGGTATGAGTTGTTTAGAATCGAGTTGGAACACCAGAACAACGAGAATCAAGTTAACTGAAGTCAAACTCAATGATTTGGATTTGAAGAGTTTCATCATTGGAATAGTGCTGATCAGAAAATTTATATGCGAGTGATACAAGCAAGTATTTGATCTACCAAACATTGTACTGGAATAATTTAACAGTAGTTCTTATAAAAAATATCAATCTATCGATAGGTTTTGAAGAATGACAAGGTCCAATCGATAAAACTGAACTTAGATATTTATTTTGCACCACGTTGGCCAGACGCGTTTCAAAACAAAACATCTAACTCTAGTTAATTAAGAGAAAAGAAAAATGATAGGTACAAGTGAAGAGTAAACAATGACTTACGAATCCATAAATAGAGAAAAAAATCATTAATAGAACAATGATTGGATCTGATTAGCTCGAAACAGAATACAAAATTTAAGGAAGTGAAGCACAATGATATCAGTGTTCAAGGACTAAATAACTCAAACATTGAAACTCGAACTAGGTTCGTGAATTTAGAGTTTTGAAAGGTTGGAGGAATATTTTGATATGATATCAAAAGAATTCAAGGTTGTGGATAACTAATAGTGCGCTGATCAAAATAAACGAGGACTGCTCCGAATATGAAGTATTCAATAGATCAGAGAAGTTATACTCATAATTGAGCACACTATTGACTTCAAATCAAATCAAATTAAGAGAGATTGGAACAAAATGATTTGTTAAGAATACCCAACTCAAAAGAAAATGTCACGAGAGTTAGATGCTTAGAATAGACAAGAGTTCAACGATTTGAGATTTAGTTGAAGTTGTAACTCTAACAATGAAGAGTCATAATGAATGTGATTTTAACAAGGGTCAAGAGAGATTGAAGGTAGCGGGCAGTTAGGATACAATTAATTGAATGAGAATGGAGACTTAGATGAATAATCGTTAATAGCTCGTCTATCCCCCTTAAAAAAAAATATTTAGAACTTCATTGCAAGAGAATGGTTGCCGCTTTCTCAGATATTCACGACCTTGAGCTCTGTTGAACTATGATGGTGCCTTCATCGGATGTAGTGGCATAGTATTTAGCTAGGTGATGATTTCGAATCTCTGATAACATCATGTTTCTATTCGTCAATCTATCTACTTTCTCAAGGGATCTACGACGCTGGAGGTTAGGGTTTAGGGGTAGTCGGTAATCGTTCGTATGAGTTGCACAACCCAATTGATACTTCGTCTTGCGTTGAGGTTTGAGTTGGTATTGATCTCGAAATTCACGAAAGAATAGTCGTTGTCGTAGACGACGTTGTCGTTGGAATCAGGGCTACGCGTATCGTCCTTACTGGTGGGCTTGACAAAATGATGACGTTATTGACGTTTTGTACCAATCTTGTAACGACTGCTCCACGAAGTTAGGTTCGGGGTCTTGAGGGTTTCTAAATATCTGGTTCTAAAAAGGGATTGAGTGCAACAACGTGCTTACATTGATCCTACCCTATTTGCGACCGTTATCAACCTAGGGAAAGAAGAATTCTTCTTCAACAGGTACTCTATTTACTAAGTAGCCTCCTTCGATAGTACCCTTCCTCTATTGTCGAGATTTGTCTTTTTGTCTTCCTTGAATTGGTGTTCTTCACCTCGTTCGATCGGACAATCAATTATAAGAGGAATGATTCTTCTATCGCTTCCTTCTCATCGGAATCAACGTTGATTTCATAACACATCGGAGTCTGAGTCGCAACAGGTAAATAAATATTTATATGATATACTTAGACAGGTTATATCGTAGTTTAGAAGAGTCATAGATACGGTAAACGTTTAGCTAATTAACGATAGGTTTTGGTATACTACAGATAACGTTATCTTATTAGCGTAAGGATATACTAAATTCTACATGAATTTATCCAATCTACCCAAGGCCGAGGGTTGAACCTATGCTCTGATACCACTTGTAACGCCCCGACTTTTCGGGTGCAAAATACATAATTTCTTTGCGAAAATTTTGCTAAATAAATATAATTTTTCAAACAATGGTTTAACCATTACAATTTCAAGATAGATCTACTGAATCAAAATACACTAACTTCAGAGCTGACTCTAATCTTGATACGAATCCTAAGCATCCTCGATCTTCATTTCGATATTCTTTTTCGTGTCGAACCGCATCATCGTTGAATCTCCTCCATTGAATCCTGCGCCCTCTAGCAAATTGATCGCCGAAGCAATCGATTTGCTAGGATATAGACGTATCCGTGAGTGATAAATCGCCCAGTAAAATAATCCAACCCAACCACCCTCTTACTTTACAGCTAGCAGGCAAACAGATTATATATGGTGCGAAACAGTAAAACAGAGATAATTCACATAACTTGATTCATTGCTATCCATTAACTTAACATGAAATCTAAGATCTCTCCGAGATCTTTCCTCCCAAACCGCTAGCCATGCTCAATCCCATGAGATCACTTCCCTTTGTTGTCGCGAGTACACCTAAGTTATATAGAGTGTGCACCCCCAATAACTACAACAAGGGTAAGCTTATCATGCCGGAATGACAAGGGTTCGCTTATCTTATAAACCACATCACAATCATTTCACAATCATCACTTTGGACACCCTTGAGTCTATCAATTCATCACTGGACTCTCGCCAGTTTCAATTCATCACTGGACTCTCGCCAGTTTCAATTCTCATCACAATCTCATCATTTCTCATATCACGCCTGCAGGCAACCTCTAAACAGAAAGAAACTTCACAATTTATCCATTACTTAGCATCGTCTAAGTGATTTCTATATCGTATACCACCCCATGTCTCTAGGTTCCAATCTAACATTCAAATAAAATATCGATGCAATATCAATCACAATAATAATTGAAAACGAATAACAGACGGATCGAAACAGTTAATAAGCAATGCAATCACATAACTTTTTATCACTGGGCCGTTGTCCTTAATCTCGTATGATCACAAAGTCATTAGGAATGTAAGAATCATTTAATAAAGATTTAAAAATAATTTTATAGGCTTCTATTAATTATTTATAAGTAATTAAGTTAATTAAACACTAATTAAATACATTAATTAGGTAAAAATATTAGGATAATTATCATAATCCTAATAAGAGTCCTAACAGTCCTCTATAATAAGTTCGAGTGCTAAAAGTTAGGTTTGGATGCTCAAGAAATTATTTTAAATAAAAAGATTAAAGTTAATAGAGAAAACAAAAATAAATAGACATTAATTAATTAAATAATTGAAAATATATTTATATTAGCAAAGTATCATTTTAGGACAGTAGGGAGGCTAAATAAAATTATTCGGAATTATTAACCTCTTTTATAATATTTTAAAGTATTTCTATTAAGAAACAACGCGTAATTAATAATAAATAGCTAATTAAATAAATAAAATCTTATTTTAATAAAATATCATCTTTGAGATGTAAGAAGTCTAGGAAAAATATTTTAGACGTTAAAAACATTATTTGTAAGGTCGCAATTAATTTTTATTTGTAACCTTAATTAAAAATAAAATAAATATTTAATAACATCAAAAAGGTATGAAATCAGCAAATTATGATGTTTATCATGTTAGGAATCTAGGAAAAATAATTTGGGGATTTATAGAGTAGTTTATAAGGTCGCAATGAATTTTAGTTTACAAACGATTACACAATTACAAATAAAAATTAAATAAATAGAAGATTAAATAAAAATTTATGAAACTAACAAGGTATGAACTTTAGAATGTGGGTAATCTAGGATAAAAATTTCGGGGTCAAATACGATGTTTAAAAGGTCGCACAATCGATTCGAAACGGAAACAAAATCATCGCGTGGCTGGTCCTATTGGAGTTCGCGGCCGCGAACTCCGTTTTGCTGGTTCTGGCGGTGGGAAAACCCGAAGGTCGCGTGCCAAGGTTGGCTATTTTTTTTTTTGCTTTTTCGTCGTGTTTTTCGATGCATGGGGGCACGGGGGTCCTTGGGTTATGTCTATAAATCATATATATACTTAGAAGAGGGCTCGGATTGAATTATAGTACCTCGGTTCGGATTAAATTCGTTTTCGATCGAAAACTTGAATTTCGAGAAGATGACTTCAATTCCGTCGATTGGGGAACTTCGGGGCCGAATTGGTTGATGTTCGGGGATCCTTGGGACTGCAGGAAGTAATTCAACCGATCAATTTGAGTCTCGGACGAACGAAACCACGAAACCCACTTTTCTCTCTCCTTCTTTCTCTCTCTAAAAATCTATGGATTGTAGCTCGGTTCTCTCGGGTTTTTCTCTCCTTTTGGACTCCGTGGAAGGTGTTGAGTATGGTACGTGCCCTAGGTTCGGAGTGGTTTTGTATTCGTAGGAGAATTTGATGTAGAAAGATTAAATCGAGTCCTAATCGAATTGGGTTTCTATACGGACGAATGTAACTCGATTTTGGGGTTACGGAGGAGATAGAGATCGAGTAGGAGTAGGAGAGGGAGATTTAGAATTATTGTATGCATGCATGCAATTATAAAATATTTTTATAGAGATAATTAGATAGGAAACTATTTTTTTTTAATTATCTACTATGTATTTAATAAGGAAATTAATATTATTGGAATTAAATATTACTTTTAATATTTTTATTAATTTAAGATTTTCGGGTTATTATAACAATTATATGGTCACAAGTTAATTAATGTAACATTTAAATAAATTTTAATCACAAAAAAATAAATCTAAGTTTTAGTCGAATTATATTTTATAAATAATCCATTACTTATAGACTATTTAGTTAAAATAATAATTTCTTTATTCGAAAAAACTTGGGTTGAAATTCCGGGTCGTTACACTTAATGAGTTTGAAAATTAGAGTTTTTTTAATTATACGTTCACGAGCCAAGCAGTCAGCTCAATCATTGAGAAAGTGAACTATCAGCTCCCCATTAGTTAGGGACGGACAAAAAATTTTAAGATTTGGTAGGCAGCGGATAATAAAATATACATTAGTAACATAACCACTGTGATAATAATTGTGCCAATATAAGTTGTAAAAATACTACCAGAAACTAATATTACATATATATCGATCATAGTATTTCTAAAAGTTGGTTTAGGCAGGTGTTCGATTGTTCATGATGTTGGGCGGGCAAACATATATGATTTTAACGTTTTTAAAATAAAAAAATCACAATAACTCTACCAAAACTTTGATACGTGGGTAGAGTGGTCACCTAGACTTATCTGCCCCTTGATCTATATCATTGCTATTGCCATTAGTTCAGGCTCTGAGAATCTCTCCGGTCTCCCTCACCGACCGAATAGCAGGGGAAAGAAAGATACTAACAATCCAACTAGTTGGATGAAGGTAAAATGAAATTAATTTCTATTTGAACCTGAGAGGGCCAAAAGTTAGAAATGAAGAAGCAAACTGTTTGACAGTACTGATGGAACTACTTGCCTTTTTCACATAAGAATAAAAGGTAAAACGGGCATGAGAAATCTAAAACAATTGGGGGGGTTCTTTGGTTACAAGTGCAATCCAATTGTAATCACTTTACCTAGTCTGAACTCTTTCAACTTTTTGTTTAAGAATATATGGTTCATAGCCCCTACTTTTGTACATATTTTCTTTGTTATCCTATGCGTGCTCCACTTGTATTAATTAGTGACAAGAATGCCCGAGATTTCTGTTATCTTCTTCATTTATACGTCTTTAAAAGTGAAAATTACAACAGCAATATCCTAATTGTATAGTATATGGGCCGGGAAACTTACTGAAATTCGACTTTTTGATGCCGTTGCGGAACTAATCTAATGGTACCTTAAAGACAATGGGCTTCTTATACAATCTAAGCAAATCCCTTTGAAATCATTTGGATTGCCAAATTGATTTCCAGAATGTTGATTATAGAAAGCCGGTGGGCGAGATTGGTAAGGGAGACTAAAATGGTGATAAAAGTTAGATCATGGAAAGGGAAACTAATTAACCCAGCCTTGTTTAGAAGTTGCATCTTGAGAAGACCGAAGTCTTATAAAATACACCCCCTAAATTGGAAGGAAACTTGCTGGTGCAACAATGCCAACATCCAACTTCTGCAAGTTAGGAATTTTAGTGTGCCACATATGTTCTGATGTTCACTTTCCGCAAAGACTTCAAAAGGGTACAAGAAGTTCTTGTGTCCGACACTCAAAGCTCAGATGAGAGTATTTGGATTTGTGTCCAACATAGTAAGTTGGATATTCGCCAGACAAGCGTATCTTTCAACTTGGTTTTTTTTGCCATGAACTATATGTATATAACACTCATATTTTGCATGAATGCCTTGAGACACCTTTTAAAGACCCTTAATTTAAGGTAGAGAACAAAAGAAACTAATTACTAAAGAATATGATTATATAGAATGTTCCATATACAGTTCCAGTGCATGTCCTTTGGAATAAAAAAGATGATTTCACAATTTTCCACTTTTCTGCGTTCGACACCTATACCCGAGTCCATATGATATAACATCAATCATCAATGTGAACACATAATTTGCTCAATAATCTAGCTATGTGGTTAAAACTAAAAGCCATTCCGGTTGTAGAAAAGCTTGTATTAAGACAAGTACATTTCAATTAAAAGTGGAAAAAGAAGAAAAAAGTTCAAGGAAGTGTTTGGTCATAGTTTAAAGCTTCTTGAATAGACTTCCACACTTTACCAAACGCCAAAAGCCAAAAACCAGTCATAGCCATAAGCCTGTATTGTTGTATGACATTAGTTTGCTGGAAATGGCAATTTAATACTTTTACACAATCTACATCTAATTAGACATATATAGCTTCTTACTTATCTTCCTTTTTCCCTATACGCTGTGTTTCAACGACCAATCTTCTTATGAAATATTTTCTTCCTCATTGAAGAGCCCTTTCAAGATAACTGGATTAAATCCCCAGTGATCCCATCATGCACAATAATGCCTGTGAAGTTGCTTCAGAAGGCAGCCCAAGTTCCAAACATACACAAAACTTTACAAGTTAAAAAAATTTATTGTCGCCACCTATATGAGGAATTAGGTAATGCGATGACTGGATTCGAGTCTTACTATTTCAATGTCAAGCTCCTTTCTTCTATTCTATATTCTAATCATACTGATTATTAAAAATGAACGAGCCAGAAGTTAGTTAAGTTCCATTTGCATTTGTTACAAAAAAAAATATATGTACAAAAATTTTAGAGTGTTTTATGAATTGAACTGGAGGATTCACTACTAGAAAATTTTCGATAAGTGACGAAACAAGTGGTGACGAAATGTACTGTTTTACTATAGATGACGAAAAAACAAAATTTTCGTCACCAAAAGTTACTATAGGTGACGAAAAATTTATTTTTTGTCACCAAAAGTGATTTTCGGAGACAAACTATAGGTGACGAAATTTACTATTTCAATTGTCACCTATAGGTTGTCTCCAAAAGTCACTTTTGGTGACGAAAAGCAAATTTTTCGTCACCTATAGTAACTTTTGGTGACGAAAATTTTGTTGTTTCGTCATCTATAGTAAAACAGTACATTTCGTCACTACCTTTTTCGTCACCTATCGAAAATTTTCTAGTAGTGATTAAAGGAACCACGAAACACCATACATAGAGAAATAGTTTGCTTTAATTTAGAAACTATCACTAAAGCTGTTTGGTTGTCTAGACCAACCAAACTATTATTTAACTTTTCATTCCAGTCTCTTTTAATATCACTCCTTACAATACTAGCTCTTTCTAAAATGAATGACTCTAAGAACTGAGTTTATTTATATTTGAAGATTTAGGGGATGATAGTGTCATCAGACCAACACGAAATCATCGTGTCATTTGACCAATCCGAAAGCACCAATAATCTAACTATTAATCAATTAGCGGCCGTGTCATCCAACTAATATGATTTTGCTCTATCGCCCAACCAGTACTAGAATCTCAGTGTACGAGTCACCCATCCAAAAATAATTTCCCATTAACATAAGGTAATTTTCAAAGATTTAAATTTGTCTTGCCCATTCCAAAAGGTGGAATGGTATATATGTGCAGATCATACAGTATTCCTCAAATTACTATATATATGCATGTTAGCAAAAAGGAACAGATACTTAAGGGGTGATGTGATCTATTAGTAACTGATAAAGTGGGCATGAAATAAAAATGAGAGCAGTGTGAAATGGGAGTATAGTAAATCTATAAAAGTTGGTCAATTTGTGGGAGTGAAGAAAATGATAATGGTGGCAAACTATAAGGAGGGGTCTTTCATGGGGACTTGGAAATTAAAGTTTCAAAGACCAGAGAGAGTACCTTATCACTACTTATCCCTATAGATCTACTTGCTTTCGGCTGGCCACCATTGTGGGATGTGTCTCATTCCACCCTAAAAATTAACGGTTGGAGAGAAAGAGAGACAAGAAAGAGGAAAGAAAATGTCAAAAATGTTGACACTGATGCACTTTGTATTGATTCATTCACCGCTGAGCTACAAAAATGGGTTGGCACACAAAACAAATGGAGCATTAATTCGCATTCGTTGCTGTCCATTAGCACACTGGTAATTCGACGCTAGCTTTAATGTGCTTGTCCAAACATGTCTTGAGCTAGCAGTCCTACTCGGTGCACAATACTTCGATCTCTTCATGATAAGGGTGTTTCCACTTTCCACACCCACCTAAAAGTTGTGGACTACAGCTTAATTTTTTGAATTTTTGGATTTTTTGTTGGATATTTTCTAAAAAATTTGGGTACTTAAAAGTTTTTTTTTTTACTTTTCCAATTTGTCTCGAACGAAACCAATAATACATTAAAATTTGGCGCAAAACTAATAAACGCAATTTTTTTTTATGAATAATTAAGACAAAACACAAAAAAGTTATAGTCCACAAATTTTAGGTTAGTGGAAAAACCTAATTGTTAGATTTTATATCACATAACTTATTTAAGTCATTCAAACTTGGTCAAGATATTTTAGATGCTAAACCACCTATTGTCAATTGATTTTAGGTTAAAAATCCTCCACAAGATCTAACATGACATCAATGGTAGATTTTTTTGTGGCCTCACCTCACGCGATCGAGTCTACGTCGCACGAGTCAAATTTCCTCCTCAATCTCCTCAATTCGTGCCTCCATGTGCATCCAGGCTTCACGAGAGAGGGAGTATTAGACTTTAACCCACATCGTTCATGTAAGCCACCCAAGATTAATATATATATATATATATATATATATATATATATATCACCTCCATTGAAGTTTTTTGAGGCATTGCCAATCAGACTACTGCGATGTTGTCAAGATTGAAAAAGTGTATTAATAATGTGAACAGTGAGCGTGACAGTCTTAAAATATAAAATGTGTGCATAGAAATATATGTTATTTTTATCTTTCCTCAACAAAACAATGTCATCTGTCTTAATGGTAATCCAATGAATTGTCAATAGCAAGATTTTATATTTTTAATTAAACACCTTGCAAATGCTTAGGACGATTTTCGCGTGCAAATTGATAAGAATGTTGGAGTCAATTAATTTGTCGCATAATCAAGGCTGGATTACGAAAGAAGCGGAACACACTTGTAAACATATAATCTTGAAGATCTTCGTTTTGTTTACCCAAAACCCACCAAAATGTCTGCTTAATGACTAATTTAATGCCAAGTGTGTTATGTTTTGCTTAGTCAGAACCCGACAGCGAGCGGACACAACAGGTCCCACATGTGATCTTTTGATCTGCCGCCATTTTAGCATGGCCGCATGGGTTTAACATTAGGCTCAGTTTAAATGCCACATAATCTTTTGGTGAGAATTGGAATTTGATTATTGGGAATCAATAATTGAATTTTCTGAATTGAGTTCAACTTTTTATAGTCAAAATATTTTCTTTTTATATGAATTGAGTCAGCAATCTAGGATTTCCATGAAATATGAGAGAGATCAAATTCCTACATAATCTGATAATTTGATTCCTGATTGAATATTTGTTCATTACGAATCACCTTCATATTTTTGTTAAACCTATGAAGGGTTCATCTTGCTTGAATATCTGATAGGCTCAACATTATTTGCTAGGCTCTCTTCATTGCTCCAAGAGCACAGAACAATCAGGGATGGACAAAAGTGGGGTTCCGTGGAGGCACGGCCCTCACTCGATCTTATAAAATTATATTAATTTTTGTAAATATTTCAATCATATTCAATAAAAGTATTATAGTGTTCCAAAAGATTACTTCAGATTTTCTTTGTGAGGATGTTTGTCTGATATATTTCTTAGAGTACTAAACTTTTACACTATTTTTTTGTACAAACACATCCCTTCCTGCTAATTATGAGATGAAATTATGTATATACTCATTAATTTGTTATTTTACCGGCAATAAATATAATAATTAAGCCGATCAAAAAAAAATATATTAATTAAGAAATTATATACATACATGTTAAGGTTACTAATTTGTGTACCTCCACAAATGCAAATTTATGTATCCGTTCCTGTGAATAATGAATTCAAAATATATATGTATAGTTTTCGCATTCATGTATTGTCAAAAAGGCTGCTGACATAGTGCTCCAAAATCATTATTAATATCTCGTGCAGTCAATGAGCTCTAATCGAGTTTCACGATTGTGATAAAGTGGTCAAAGGGATCTTATCATGAAAACATTAATAATGAGGATTAGATTACGATAATCTTCGATTGTTTAAAGATTAGTCACATAAGAAGATTGAGTTTGAGGGGCCCTCCTCCCTTTTTGTACGTTCTTTTCTGAATTTTAGCTAATATTGCTACAGTGTTTGGTGGCGGGCCTTTGCCAATTTTCCAACTGACCATATATATCAGGTGTGTGAACTTTGTACAGGCAGCCACATGACTTGGAACAGCGGTTTCCAATGACTTGAACAGTATTCACAATTTATCCCACTGACATGGGAAAGCAACCCATCACATCTACCTTTCTCTCTTTCCTCCCCAAATTATTGAACATTCTTTGAGAGCGCGTCACTATTTGTGTGAGGCTGATATCAAATAAAATTTGTAGCTCTCGTAAAAATGTGGTAGTTAAGCCAGAATATGAAGGTGATCCAGAATATGAAGGTGATCCCGTTGTGGACCGCCGTTCTACTTTGTTGAAGATAGCTGGTCTTTTGCCTATCGGTGTTTTGGCCGTTTCGGGTGGTGGATGGTGCGATTTTGCTGGGTTGTTGGTGGCGATGTGTTTGTCTATTTTTCACTTATAGTCGATGATCGACTGAGAATCGCTGTGTGTTGGAATGTGGGTGTTTGTGGTGGTGGGGTTTGGTTCCTTGCCGTATTTCAGGATTTCTCTGGAAGCAAACTTAATGAAGTGAATGGAGATGAAAGAAGAACAACAAAATGAACTTTATTATTCTTCGAGATAGAAGTCGATCGACAGTGAGAACAACAGTGAGAACACAATCAAATAGATGGTTACGTTACAAGCTACTCCTAAAGCGAGAAAAGTAAAGTACAGATAAAAATAGAAGCTTTTGGGCGATTGAGTGGGGGGTCAAATTGTCTTCAATTCTCGTATTTATAGGCTTCACTTCGACTTGAAATTCAAATTCGGCTGACTTCCCTCCATCAATTTGAATCAAGCGGTTACTCCTCTTCTCCATGTTTATGGCCAGGCGGTTACTTCACACAATCTAATTGTTGTCGTTCCTTTGTGAACTGCTTCACCCACGATCTGCTTGTTACTCGTCATTACGCACGTGCCCTGACTTCGAGTACAACTGCAACAGTTGAGTAATCCATTTGATTCTTTGGCATGTTTAATATTTCATCCGAAAACTAGTCCGCATGTAGTTGACACGTGTCATGTTCTGACTTAGTCGATCAGCGGAGACCCATTTACAGAATTATGGTGTAAACATTGCTCCCCTATTTACCTGAGTTAAAAGTTAACTTAGGTAAATAAACTCTTAGTATTCACCGCCTATATAAAGCAATGTATTTTGAATTTCTAGGGCACAAAATCTTTTCACACCACACCTCTGAAACCATTTGATCTTTCATGGCCCCGAAAACCAAATCGAAAGCTCCCAACGATTCCGTTGAAAACCCTACTTCAGAGCCAATAACAGAAGACGTTCCTCGTTTTCCAGACTTGTATCAAGATGAGGCTAGTCGGAATTCCTAGGTTTTGATTCATGACGAGAATGTTAGTTCCCTTTGCATGCTGGGTCCGATTTTTCCGTCGATCATTCCGAATGGTTTTCCAGAAGTTTATCCTATGGTGGAACGCGATCCCCTTCTCCTGCAACATTCATCGCTCGAATGGTCAGGATGGGGTAAGAACACTTGCCTCCATTCCTGGCCCTACACTGTTGAAGCAGGATGGGTAGATTGGGTAAGGCGTATGACAAAATTCCTGCTTGCGGATTGGAAGGTAATGGGGATTCGTAAAACTATCGTGCTTTCTCAATTCCCCTTGGAAATGAACTCTGAGCTTTTGGCAGCTGCAGCTTGTTTTTGGTCAAAATCGTCCAATGCCCTAATTCTTCACTGCGGTTTATTATCCCCAACCATTTTGGACATATCTCACTTGGCTGTAAGCTAAATGCTTTACTTACTCCTTATCCATGTGATCCCCCATTTGTCATTCCAACTTCAGGGGTGAGTTATTCAAAATGGTTGCAGACTCATTATAAAGCTAAAGCGTCTGCACCTAGTTTGCATGAGAAGATATCATTTTATCCTTTTTGGATCTGTAGATTTCTTACGGCAGTCCCTGGACTTAGGGTAACTAAAGAATACCTTAATTTGGCCATTTCTTTGGCACAAGTGAAAAGGTTGGCCTTAGCTCCATTTGTTCTTGGATCCCTGTACAAAGGAATGTTCACTTTTGTTGACAAGAGAATTGCAGCCTCTTGTGGTGGCCCTTTCAGGATATTCCAGGCCTGGTTGTATGCATATTTTCCTCAACTTAAACCTAAGTTGAATAACCCTATGTGAGCGGATGAGGACCTAAAAACTTGTCGTAGTTATGCTGAGTATTTTCAAGGTTTTCTCACTTTCACGGAGGAGTCTTCCTTTCAAAGGTATTTCTCCTTTTTCTACGAGGACAAGAAGGAAAATTGGCCCACATTCTATCCATTTGACAAATTTGAGTATGCTTCTGAAAGGCTTAGGCCATGCTTTGTGTAAATCCCTCCGGCTTCTCCTCAACTTGTAGAAAAAATGTTTAACTCCAAACGGTTGTTTTGGACTAGTATTCTTCTTCCATGACTCATTCCAGTTGGTTTTGCCCAAAACAACACTCCATTTGGGAACTGTAGTTTTGAAAGCTACTCTCCTTACCAGTTAGCTCGATAATTTGGCTAAGTGCAAGGCATTCCTATGCCTTTTGTTCACCCAGAGATTATTGAGATGGCCTCAAGTAGGCTATTAATTAAGGCAAAAAACTCACAAATGATTTCCTTGATGGTTACCAACTTTCATCATCGTGTGAAAGCTTTTAAGCTTTCTGATTTTAAGATTAATGATGGAACGTCTGCTGTTTTTGAGGAGTGGTGGTCGACTATGAAAGCTCTTTACTTTTGGTGCACCACTTCCTGATTGCCTGTACAGACTTGACCCAGAGTACAAATCACTTCAAGATAAAGCGAGTAAGTAACTCTACATTACCCCTTGTTCATTGGTTTTCAATTTATCTTCTCTGTTACTAATAATGTTTCCCTTACAGGAGAAATGGCTCGACTGCCTGATGAGACCTCCAAGGCCATTGTGCCACATGCTGAGGTAGTTACTCCCATATCCTCAGTTCCAAGTGGAAACACAAGGAAAAGGAAGGCAAAAGCAATTATGGACACAGAATTGGAAACCAGGAAGAAAACACTTAGGACTATGTCAAGTCAGAAGACTTCCAATAGTCCTTCCAATACTGAAAAACCCAAAAGGAAGGTCACGGCTGGTGAGACTCTCACCCCAACAAAACAATCGACCAGGAGTTGCACCCAGAAGGCAACTAGCTCAAATGATGACAAGCTTGATTCAAAGGTAAACTTGTTCATAATTTCCTTTTATTTGCAAGCGAGCATTTGTGTTCTTACTCTTCTTCTTTTCCTTCACTGTTGTAGAGTCAGGGAACAAAGATTGTTGATGCCTTTGAAGAAGAAAGTTCTTCTAAGTCATTACAAATTTAGAAGTCTTCCTTTTCCATAAGAGAGACGGTTGATACAGAACTAGCGATCGACCAATTTGAGTTTGGTGACACAACTGTTTCAACCAACCAGATATGCAACACAATCCTTTATACCAAGAAAATCCTTTATTGCAAGATGATGACTCCTTTGTACAGGATAATGAGGGTATAAGTTCAATACCGATTGACACTGTCCTTGATAAGAGCAATGCTCAGCAGAACACTGATTCAAAACATCAAGAGACCAATCCAGCTAGTACTGAACCAGAGCAAAACCTAGCTAGTACTGAACCAGAGCAAAACCTATTAGTCCCAATTGCAGCGATGGGCAATTCGAATGTTGACTCCCAAACCCTTCAACAATCTCAAGATACTGATTTGCATCAACAAGAGGAAGCTAGGGACGATGTGGATACTGCCCATTTGATGGATGTGCCTATTTTGGAAGGCTATCGTGTAACTCCACTCAAATTAGATGAGAAAACGACAATCAAAGGACCATTGGAAGGTCCAATCCATGTAGAGGGAACTCACGTTGTTCTCAATCAAGATGAAGATGTGGCCTCTAGCCCCACTGGCAACCAAATTGCTCAGACTGCTCTAGAGCCAATTATGAACATTCCCATTCCTTTGGCTGTTGCAGTGAATCTTGCCGTTGAGGCATCCCCTCGGTCAATGAACAACGTTGGAACCAATCTTACTGGAACAGAGAGTTCTGTTCAAGCTAAATCTTCAAGTGATTCACTAGACCATCTGATGGAGGAAATAAAATCAACTTCACAAGCTTTTCGATCCCTGATGGAGGTATTAGAATCTAGTAGCTCTTTTTTCTTTCTTCAATATAGTGATGAGACTCAAAAGGAGATTCAAGGGTTTTTTGATTTCCTAAAACTCCTTTTTGAAGAACTGGTGACAACGAAGTCTGTCGAATTCACCTCTTATGTTAGTTCTTTGGCCCAAAGACATGTGTTCCCCCTTGGGGAACAAATTACTCTTGAGAATGTTGCATCTTCTCTAAGTTCACATTACCCTGTTTCGGTATTATTGAGGGGAAATCAATCAGAAACAAGAGCTTATTAACAATTTATCCAATATGACGGCCAAGCTATCGACCATGCATAATGATGCCTCGACTTTGAAGTCAAGGCTTGTGACCATTGACAAGGAAGAACAAGACTTGTTACGTCGACTGGCCCAACTTCAAACTGAGAAAGAGGACCATCTTCAGACAGCGAGTCAACTTGATAAGGACTTCAAGTGTCTGGCAGAAGAAGGCAAAGGAGTTTCAGTTCACGTTTCTGCTGCACGAGTAGACTTGCAAAGGAATAGTCTCAAACGTGATGAGCTTCTAACTAAATGGGAGACTTTTAAGTCATACTGTTTTCGTGAATGACTTTCTTTTGTAATAACAGACTAGTTTTGACAGTACAAAACTTGTGTGTACTACCTTTGTAGGTCTCATTGCCTTTGTTGATAGGCGAGATGATCATGAATGATGAATGAGTAGTGTAGGCCTTTTAATGGCCATTACTTTATTTTGTTTAGGTTTACTATTCCTTAATAATTTTGGAATAGTGAAAACTCTATGCCAATGATGTTAAAACTATTAAGGAACCAAATATAATTGGTCTTAAACTATTCTTGTATGTAATGAACTTATTACCCACGAGTAAACCCTTGATTTGGGCACTTGGATCATGGGCGGCTCATCATTATGACTTTTACGTCACAAATCATGATGACGCTTCTCATTCACTTTTACGGAACATATACAAATCTTAATGACGGTTAAGTATAGCAAATGATGCCGTTTCAGTACTTAACAATAATCACCACAGCCGTTCTGTCTTTTCAACTTTAAATGGTAATTGTGCAAATACCATCGTCTTAATTGCCACATCTTTTGATGTTCCCAAGGTACAACTGCCCATATTTCACATTTGTGAACCTTCCTTGGCTTATAAATACCAATCTTGGGAGTAGTAGTTATTCACTTGTATACCTTTATTTCTCTGCAATGGCTGCCAAAATGCCTGACAATAATCTTCATTCTCCTCTCTTCATCGAAATCACACCGGCTCACATCAAGCAACTAGCAAACGAACGGAAATGGGTCCTGATAGAGGACCATAACGAATGCAAGAGAAAGATCCAGGCTATTCATGACCGGGTGAAGGCTATGGCTCTCTGTATAGAGAAGATGGAGTCTGTCATCAAGCTTGTGGTGGACAACTGGGACCCCATCGACTACAAGCCTCTTCCGGTCGACCCTGCCAACATTAGGACCTCCATGGCTAGCACCTCTGGTCAGTGGAGGGAATGGCCTACAAAATAGGCCTTCTCTCTGTGCGGCTCTCTTGGTGTAAGTGGGTTTTAGTAGTATTTTATTTTTAGATCTCACTTGAAATCTTTTTTTTTTTTTTATCAGATCCGTCTAGGGGTCTTTTGTTTCTTTTGTTGTTAGATCCTTCTTGGGATCTTTTCCTTTCTGTTGGATCCCTCTTGGGATCTTTTGTTTTGTTCTGACCCATTATGGGTTCAGCTTTTGTAATGCCCACTACTCATGGGTGGCTTCTAGTTATTATATAAATGTTTTTTTTTTAATTTATATTCTCCCACATAGAAGGAAAATAATGTTTCAAATATTTTCCATTTATCGATCTTTCATGTAGAGCCCCTTTGATTGATTCCAGATGATATGCACCTGTTCGTAGAATTCTAATGACACGAAAGGGACCTTCCTAATTTGGGGACCACTTCCTAAACCTACCTTTCTTTCTTTTTGAATCGATCGGAAGAATTGTCTTCCAAACCAAATCTCCAACTGCAAAAGATTTTTCTTTAACCCTTTTATTATAAGACCTTTCTAGTCTTTTCTTTTGGGCTTGGATTTGGTTTAGAGCATTTAATCTATTTTCCTCTAGTCCGTCGATATCTAGATACATAGCCTCTTCAAATTGCAGGCCTAAATCATAATGATGTGCCACCCTTAAAGACTGAACATTAACTTCGACTGGCAAAACTACTGCATGACCGTAAACTAACTCAAAAGGGGTTACTCTAGTGCTGGTTCTTTGTGACGTTCTATATGCCCATAACACCCTTGGCAACAAATCATGCCCATTCCCTTGGGTTATCGTCGATTACTTTTGCTAGAGTATTCTTTATGATCTTATTTGTCGATTCGACCTTCCCATTAGCTTGGGCATAATATGGAGTGGAATTTAAAATCTGGATTTCGTACTTTTGTGTATACTGAATAACTTCTCTACCATTGAACACATAAGCTTGATCAACAGTAATAGTTTCAGGAATTCCAAATCTGCACAGAATGTATTGTTCAATATAATCGATAACTTGTTTTTGTGAAACACCTTTCAAAGGTATTGCCTCGGTCCATTTTGTGAAATAGGTCTATTTTGTGAAATAGTCAGTTGCCACTACAACAAATTGATGTTGTAATGAAGATGCTGGGTGAATTTCACCAATCATATCGATAGCCTAACCTCTGAATGGCCAAGGCTTTATAATCGATTGCAACTGATGTGTAGGAATCCTTTGAATGGGTCCATGTTTCTGACACTGTTGACATCCCTTAGCATATCGAATGCAGTCAGCTCTAATAGTTGGCCAATAATACCCATGTCTTTTAATTAACCATCTCATTTTATCACCGGCTTGGTGTGCACCTGTAGACACCTCCCAAACGGGGCATCGCCATACAGTTAGATATCGTTTGTTTGCTCGTTTGGTTTCTTGCTTCATAAACCAAGATCATGGACATTCCCATGGCTAGGAACATCGCCACATGATAGTGGTTATCATCAAAACAGAGTTGCCACCCAGTTTATTGAAACTAGGAAAACAGATGGAGATTTTGGATATGGAAGCCAAAGGTACAAAAAGGGGAAGGTGTTAGGCACCCCTTTCTGCCTAGCCATGAGGCTAGCCCATAATCATTCAACGTAAGACATATAGATGCTTTACCTAATTCAAACATGTAATCTATTTTTATGCCTTTAAACAGTAAATAAGGTGAGCCGAGACTGTAATTGAAGCATGCATCAGAAAGCAGAAAACAAACAAAGCTATCCTAGGGAAATGGATCCCACGGCCGGTGAATTGATGTCACGGCCGAGGGATCCTCCTGGTTTATATGTATCGGCCGAGGGATCGAAGCCCCGGTCGATGTTCTTCCTCACACCAGACATAAAAGTTAACAGATTACCAAAACACTACGATTAAGCACAAAAATGATAAATAAATCGAACCAGAGGCCCCTGGGCCTCACCACCTTGATCCCTCAGTAGCTTGATTGCTTCGGATTTGATCGGGATTGACTAATTGCTTCTTTGAGAAACCCTAGGGTTAGGGTTTGAGACTTCGGGGTTTGATCGCCAGATTGGTGGCTGCCTTCGGGTGGTTAGGGCTTTTGTAGAGAGGGTTTGAGAGAGTATTTTAGTAGAGTATTGTGGCTTGAGAGGCTGTGGATGTTGATGAATTTCGTTGTTGTATTTTTGGAGTCCAAAGGCCCCTTTATATAGGCAACGGCATGACTCACTTGGTCCAATCAAATCGCACAATTGCAATTGCAATTGCAATGCAATTCCAACTCTTCGTTGTGATCCCTGAACGTGGCCCGAACGCATCGGAGAGGTTGTGTAGTCGGATCAAACAATCGACAGAACATTCCAGAGTCTGGAAAAAGAACAATCTAGCAGCCGTAGAAAGTATTTAGCGGCTGAGGTATGGATCCTGCGGCCGTGGGATGGATCTCTCAGGGTGATTTTTGGGCAACAGGTTGCTCGGGTGAGGAAAAGATGTTAAGGCCGTGAGATCAATGTTACGGCCGGCAGATGGATTCTCCTAGGATTTTGTATTTCTATCTGAAAGGCTGTTTGGCTCTGAATTGGGTCCTCTGAGTGGCTCAAAGTTCTTATCGAAAATCCTAAGGTTTTCAAGAAGTCAATCAGCAATCATCGTATCCATTTCATCATCGGGATGGTCCCCAAGGTGGGACCTGAAATAATCGTTAGGCCGAATTGGGGTGTCTACAGATGCCCCTCTTTGACTGAGCTCAGACGGATCGCGAGACATGTTTGAGTAAAAGTCAAAGCTGTAAAAGCAACTCAATTTGCTCCAACCACTATTCCAAGGGTTTTTGAAAAAGGTTTTGTTATGGTCGGGCCGGGAGGCTGCCTTCGTATTTTACAGGGGAAATTCAGACCGACCGTAGTTCGGGAGCAATAAGAAAAGAAAAAGTTTGGAGGATTAGAGACAGGAGACGTACCTTCGAGCTCTAAACGCCATAATGCGACGTTCCTAGACTGAGCCAGGATTTTGGCGGAGAGTAGTTGAAGGAGCGCGGGGCTGTCGGGGATGTTTTTGCAGAGAGCATCCTTAGTATTTTGGGGTAGATCAATACACAGCGGGTGTGTTTGCTTTTCTTGATCATCCTGACTTTAACTGAGGGAAACTCGGTTGAGTATCCTATCCTTGCGAATGAGCTGGAAGGAATTGATGTAATGGTGGGGAATCCAAGCCATCTGTTAGGGATGAACTGGATGCCATTTAGAGATATAGGGTGGAACCCAAGCCATCTTCCAGAGATGATTTGGATGCTGTTTCTTGAGATATAGGAGGCACAGGGCCAATGGCTTAAGCACGGAGCGTTGGGATGAAGGAACCGAGGCACGGAGCCGATTTTGTAGAGCTTTTGGCAAAACCAAAGCGCAGAGCTAGTTTCTGATCACAAGGCAAGGGCCTGAGGTTTTGTAGTTTTGATGGAACTGAGGCTCGGAGCCAGTTGATAGTTCAAGGAGCTTTGCCTGTTGGAGGCGAGAACTTGAGATGTCAGAGCTTTGAACTTGCCGTGACTGAACCGAAGCATAGAGCTGGTTGTATTCTGACAGTCTGCGCATGGAGCTTTCTCATCATAAATTTTGGCGTGGAGCCAAAGGATCGAGGTTCTGGACCGATCAATAAAATCGAGGCGCGGGGCCGGTTGATTGTAGGATTGACCTGTTTCATGAATAAAAGAGATATGCAGAAATATGTCTATGATGATGGTGGTTTAGACGTGAATAGATACGATGACAATTATGCAGACTCGATGTGATTGTGGTGATGCAATTGATGCAATATGTGCACGGGCCCGTGCGTGTGTGTTTGATTTAAGCTTAGAGCTTCTATCAAGTTCTGGACTTGAGCATTCGGAGCGTAGAGCTCAAGCATTCGAATGATAGAATCCGAGCATTCAAAGTACAGGTTTTGAGCATCTAGTACGCAGTGGTTGGGCATCCAAGCATAGAGCTTGAGCATTCAAGTGTAGAACTTAAGCATGCAGTACACGGTGGTTGGGCATTCGAAAAGCTTCGAGCATTCAAAATGTTGGATTTTGAGCATTCAAACGTAGAGCTTGAGAATTGATGATCTCTTGATTAGGGTAGCGTGGAGCCTGCTGAAGATTGTTGTTATGGCGTAGAGCCAGTTGAAGGAATGGGCTTGGAGCCGTTGAATGATAGGTGTGGAGCCAGTTGAGATGAATGGGCTTGGAGCCGTTGAGATGACGGGCTAGGAACCACCGAGATGTTTGGTACGGGCGTAGAGCTGTTGAAAAGATAGGCGAGGGTCCTGTTTGATAAATGGGCATGGCACCGCTGAGTTGATACATACGGGCTCGGAACCGTGGAGATGATAGATACGGGCACGGGGCCGCTGAGTTGATAGGCGTAGAGCCTGTTGAGTTGATAATGAACACAGGCTTAGAGCCGTTGAACTGTTGGGACTGGGCTTGGAGCCATTGAGTTAATGAGTGGGGGCGTAAAGCCACTGAGTAGATAGGCATGGAGCCTATTAAGTTGACAGATATGGGCACGGAGCCGCTAAGTTTATGATGAGAAGCGAGGTGCCGAGATGATAGCTTGATGGCGGGCTTAGAGCTGCTGAAATGATTGGTCTGGTAGTGAGTATGGAGTAAGAGCTTAGGCTTAATAATCCTTGGCAGTCAGTTGTGAATTTGATGCTTATGGCAGAGAGAGAGCTTCTTTGTGCTTGGGTATGCCCCCAAGGCTAATTTTGATCATGCTGTAATTGTTCGGGGGATGCCCCCAAGGTTATTCTGTTGGTCAAGGACCCATAATTCATAATGGCTTTGGGTTTAGTGCATTGAGCAAGACCTGATGCTGCTGAGAAGAAGGGATTGGGGGGCCAGTGAATCGATCCTTCGGCCGAGGAACCGATGTCTCGGCCGTGGGAACACCAAAAGTCAAAAATCGATTTAAGTTCAGTTTAATCGATCTCGCGGCTCATTCTTTCTTTTCTCCTCCATTCTCTCGTCCTAAACTCCTCCGTTCCCCGTTCCTCCGACCATCGTCATCCGGCCGCCATCGTTCCTCCTCCTCTTTTGCCGTCCTTCGGCCACTATCTCAATGCCGTCAGTCATTATCTCCAGCTGCCGTGGCTATTGTTCTTGGTGGTTTTCTTCCTCTCTTGATTCGAACATGATGGCCACACCATTTTCGGATGTTGCGGGTTCGTCCTCGCACCCTCTATGTAGGTGCGAGTATCCTTCATCGGATGAGGAGATGATTGAGGAGCCCGGTGTATTTGACGCTACCACCTACGTTCTTCCTTCGCGTAGGTTGGGTTATGGCGGTTTCTTACAGTACCGTCCTCCTATTGGTGGCCCAGAGGCCGAGGTGGTTTGCAGGGAGCCTGAGCAGCATCTGAGCATCCTCAATGCTACGGTAAGTTTACTGAAAAGTAAAAAGATTTACTTTAGTTCGGAATTTTTGCAATGTAAAGGTGAAAATGTTTTTGTTTGTTTGTTTTTCTTTTCCTCTTCTTCCTGGGATGACATCCCTTTTTGGCCAGGGGTGCGAATGAGAAGGACTGATGCTTGAGTCGAATTTTGTTTTGTTTTAGAGATGATCAAAATAATCATGCCCCTGTTTAGGCAATGCATGCCTTTTTAGTGTTAATTTGATGCCCCTTAGCCTTTATTTGGTTTATGTGATCATGAATCTAACTCCCTTATTATCTTTGGCAGAGAAATAGGCGACTGGAGGCTCGCGGGGGAGGCAAAGAGGTGCACCAGTGGTTTCTGGCGCTGCCTGAGCAGGCTCGAGAGTTGGTGCGTGCTGCTGGCTTTGAGGCATTTATTATGGGCCTCAATCTTCCGAAGATGGACTGGTCACTAGTGACTTCACTGGTTGAGAGGTGGTGGGATACCACCAATACGTTCCACTTCCCTTCCACTAGTGAGATGACCATTACGCCAGGTGACTTCTCTTTGCTGACTGGCTTGCGAGTAGGCGGCGCTCCTCTTCGGGTTGGCCCTCGGATTTGGGAGCGGACAGGTGCTTTAGAGTGGTTTTTGGGCAAGGTGCCTCCTCTTCATTCTCGAGGTCATGTTGATCTTGCTTGGCTGAGCAAGACATTTATGAAGAATGATATTCTGACCCAGGTGAGCGTCGAGCAGCTGACGCGGGCTTTCCTTCTCTATCTCCTTGGGCAAACATTGTTTGCCAACAAGGATGGATCAGTGCATACAAAGTTCCTGGCTCCCCTGCAGCATTTGGAGGTTATTAGGGAGTTTGATTGGGGAGTGTCTGCTTTGGCTACTTTATATGGCCACCTTGGAGCTTGTTCTCGAGACAAGAGTCCCATTCTTGGCGGTCATTACCGAGTGCTTGAGGTACATATCTTTTTCTTCTATTTCCTTTCCTGCTTTGACTTCTCTTGGTATTTGAACTTGTTTTGGTTAATCTGCTTTTCAGCTCTGGGCTTTTGAGCATCTTTTCCAATTTCCACCTGAGACTAGGCACTGAGACGCGAACTGTATAACTCGCTACGAGCGATGGCTGGGGGGGCAACGAAAGCCGAGGTCGCCTGTTTTGAGCCTTCCTGAGTGGCGGCGAGTCTTGGACTGACTGACGACTGATCAGGTACTTTTCTTCCCCCTTTGTATCCCTTGTCTTTAGATTTCCATATCTTCGCATTGTGGCTGATTTTATCTTATTTGTAGGTACGGTTTGACCCTTGGGGTGGTGTACCAGAGGATGCCCCACTTGTGCGTTCTAGAGTCTTGGACCGTACTCGCAGCTTGCTTGAAGGTCCCTTTTGTCGAGCCTGGTACTTAGGTGATCGGGTAGCCAGCCAGTGGCACCCACGTACTGAGGCGCTTTAGTTCATTCCTCCTCCTCCTCCAATATCGATGAGGTCCACTTCCTTGATGTCTAAGGAAGATCTGAAGAATGCCCGAATCAGAGATTGGGTAGGCTTGCTCCTCCAGGCAGGTGACTACATGGAGTATTGCTGTCTTTTCTTGGCTCCAACTGTTGCAGCTCCTCTGGTTGCTCCTATTTGGCCGCGGGTCCCCCTCTTTTATCTCCTTCCATTCTGATGATGGGGAGGAGGAGCGCCTGGCCCTTACTCCTTGCACGACCCAGCTTTATACAGTGCCAGCTGGGGTTTCACAGGTATCATTCTGAACTTGTTTCTCTGTTTGTATCTGCTATTTCAATGCTTGAAATATTCGATTTGCTTCTACAGGTGCCCGTTGAGGTGGTGCAGGAGTGGCTGCATGCTTGTCAAAGCGCAGAGGCTTTGGTTCGGAGGCAGCGCCATCGGATCCTCGAGGTATGGCTTTTTCCATGTATTTCGTTTACCTTGCATCACTCCTTGAGTCTGAATGTTTGCATCTTCTTTTTGCTGCAGTTTGAGGCCGAGCGAGTTCCAGCTGCTGGTGGGGAGGGTATGGGTGTCAGCGAGCAGTCCCCGTCTTTGTCTCAGAGGTCATCTCGGAGGCACCGTCATGACTAGCTTTTAAGATTTTCTTTTCCTGTTCATTGTTAAACAGTAAATAAGGTGAACCGAGACTGTAATTGAAGCATGCATCAGAAAGCAGAAAACAAACAAAGCTATCCTAGGGAAATGGATCCCGCTGCTGGTGAATTGATGTCACGGTCGAGGGATCCTCCTGGTTTATATGTATCGGCCGAGGGATCGAAGCCCCGGTCGATGTTTTTCCTCACACCAGACAGAAAAGTTAACAGATTACCAAAACACTACGATTAAGCACAAAAATGATAAATAAATCGAACCAGAGGCCCCTGGGCCTCACCACCTTGATCCCTCAGTAGCTTGATTGCTTCGGATTTGATCGGGATTGACTGATTGCTTCTTTGAGAAACCCTAGGGTTAGGGTTTGAGACTTCGGGGTTTGATCGCCAGATTGGTGGCTGCCTTCGGGTGGTTAGGGCTTTTGTAGAGAGGGTTTGAGAGAGTATTTTAGCAGAGTATCGTGGCTTGAGAGGGTGTAGATCTTGATGAATTTCGTTGTTGTATTTTCGGAGTCCAAAGGCCCCTTTATATAGGCAATTGGATGACTCACTCGGTCCAATCAAATCGCACGATTGCAATTGTAATGCAATTCCAATTCTTCGTTGTGATCCTTGAACGTGGCCCGAACGCATCGGAGAGGTAGTGTAGTCGGATCAAACAATCGACAGAACGTTCCAGAGTTTGGAAAAAGAACAATCTGGCGGCCGTATTTGGCAGCCGAGATATGGATTGAGCGGCCGAGGTAAGGATCCTGCGGCCGTGGGATGGATCTCTCAGGGTGATTTTTGCGCAACAGGTTGCTCGGGTAAGGAAAAGATGTTAAGGCCGTGAGATCAATATTACGGCTGACAGATGGATTCTCCTAGGATTCTGTATTTCTGTCTGAAAGGCTGTTTGGCTCTGAATTGGGTCCTTTAAGTGGCTCAAAGTTCTTACCGAAAGTCCTAAGGTTCTCAAGAAGTCAATCAGCAATCATCGTATCCATTTCATCATCGGGATGGTCCCCAAGGTGGGACCTGAAATAATCATTAGGCCAAATTGGGGTGTTTACAGCACCATAGGTTCCTTCATGAACCTCGCCCGTTACCTTCTTGGATTGGGCCTTGTCAACACATAACAATAGTAAGCCATCAGATGTTTTTCTGTACAAATCATTTCCCAATAGGACATAATTGACTGATCTACATCTAACTGTCCTTTCTGTCTTTATGCTGGGATTAACTAAATAATTTTTTATTGGATCCATCCAATCTTCAGAAATGTCAATAACCAATGCATCCACCTGACTCTCTTCCCTTTCTATTGAGAAAGACAAAAATCGTTTTTGAATCCTAATTACTTTTTCGTTAACTCCTTCAGGAATTTTAACTCCCGAAGCTGTTTGAGCCATTTGATTGGCTTCACAATTTTGAAGTCTCATTTTATGGTGAAAAGAAACTTCATCAAAATTTTGAACAAGATATTTGACCTTGCTTAGTTGCAAATTCAACAAAGGATGATTACACTTATATTGTCCTGTAATTTGTCGAATGATCAACTGTGAGTCACCAGATATTTTTAAGCAACATATATTTAATTCTTTTGCTATCTCTAAGCCTATGAAGGCTTCATATTCCGCTTGATTGTTCGTTAGTATTCTACTTTCATCCAATTGGAAAGAAAATTGAAACATCTCTCCCTTTGGTGATGTTAGAACTATACCAGCTCCAACTCCATTGTCTGTTTTTGAACCATCAAAGGATAACTCCCATGGCTTCAATTCGACTAAATGTATTTCAAAGGTATCCTCTTCCAAAGGTAAATTTGGATGCTCGGCTAGGAAATTAGCCAGGGCTTGCCCTTTGACTGCCTTTTGAGGCACGTTCTCAAAGTCGTACTTGACTAGGGCTAATATCCACTTTCCTTGGCTTCCTCACAACATAGGTCTAGAAAGAATATACTTTATTATATCTATTTGGGAATAATCTGTACCTTTTGCTGGCAATAAATAATGTCTCAAGTTAATTGCAGAAAAGTACAACGCCAAACAAATTTTCTCAACAGGTGAATATCTAGTCTCACAATCATCTAGCCTCCTACTTAACTAGTAAACTGATTGTTCTCGGCCTTGTTCACTATCTTGGGCCAATAAACTTGCAATCGATTGGTGTGTTGCTGAAATATATAACTTTAATGGCCTTCCATTCATTGGAGGCATCAAAACAGGAGGGGTCACCAATGATTGTTTCAGTATATCAAAGGCTTTTTGATGTTCTTGCTCCCACTTGAAATCTTTTTCTGATTTTAACTTTAGTAATGGGGAGAAAGCCATTGTTTTCCCAGATAGATTGGCAATAAATCTTCTAAGGAAATTAATTCTCCCTAAGAACTGTTGGAGTTCTTCTTTATTGGTTAGAGGCTGTGCTTTTAAAATAGCATCCGCCTTAGTTTTATCAATTTCGATTCCTTTTTGATGTACCAAAAATCCCAAGAAAGTTCCTGCCGTGACTCCAAATGCTAGGGATTCATTTTCAAATTGTAACGTCTCATCTTTTCTAAAGTTTGTCTGAGATGATGTAAATGCTCGTCGACTGAATTAGACTTGACCACAACATCGTCTATGTAAACTTCCAAAAATTTATGGAGAAAATCATGAAAAATCAAGTTCATGACCCTTTGATAGGCTGCTCCTGCATTCTTTAACCCAAAAGCCATAACTACCCACTCGAATGTCCCTATATATCCAGGACACCTAAATGATGTTTTATGAGTGTCTTCTTTCACTATGTATACTTGATTATAGCCAGCATTGCCATCCATGAAGGATAGCATTTGATAACCTACTGTCGCATCGACTAGTAAGTCAACAATAGGCATTGGATATTCATCTTTGGGTGATGCGGTATTGACATCTCTGAAGTCAACACAAACTCTAACTTTTCCATTCTTTTTCAAGACTGGAACCAAGTTCGACACCCATTCGGCATACTTGACGGGTCGAATGAACTTAGCTTCAAATAAACGGTCCATTTCTTTTTTAACTTGGGGAAGGACGTCATCTTTCATTCTTCTGGGTGCCTGTTTAAAAGGTACTTAATTTTCTTTTATGGGTATTTTGTGCTCAACAAGCGTTCTGTCTAAACCTGGCATCTCATCGTAATTCCAAGCAAAGCAATCTTTAAATTGAAGCAACAAATACTTAAACTTTTCCTTTATTTCATCAGGCAAAGTAGCGTTCACATACGTGACTCTAGGATCTTCTGAAGTTCCTAGATTTACCTCTTCCGTAGGATCCTTTACTTGGGCCTTATCATCATCTAACTTAGCTGGTGCCGGTTTTAAGTCTGCTAATCATAACTCCTTCATAGTTAGTGGGCTATCATCAAAAACACATTCGGCCCAATTACAAAAAATAGGCTCATTTGCCTGCAATTTCCTATCGACTTAAAAAGAAAATAGTCTTTTGAAAGTGGCTTTAGCAGTAGCCAACTCTTCATTTCCCGTGTTTGATATGTTTCTAAACATCAAAAACTTGTGGTTTCTTCTCGGCAGGCCTTGAAATGATATTAGGCCTGGTGAAATCTTTACTTTACTCCTGGAGACCTTCCTTAATATATGTGAGGAACTAACTCTCAGTTGCACCAACTCCAATGGACTTTACTTCCGAGTCTTCTATCATCAGTGGCTAGAAATGCTCCTTGTAGAGATCTGCTTCAACGTTGTTGGTTTCTGCTTGGAACGAACACTGGTCTGCCTAAAAGACCTCCATTCCCGCTTTTTCTCCTTGTTTCAGAAAGATCAAGGCCTGATGCAAAGAAGACAGTATACAATCATTTATATGAATCCAATCTCTGCCTAACAAGGCATTATAATTGGACGACGAATCGATTACAAAAAATGTTGCATTCATTTTTCTTGCCCCAACTTGCAACTGCAAGGATATAACTCCTTTAGCAGGAGAGCAACCTCCAGCAAAATTACCCACAGTGACTTTTGTAGGAATTAGGTCATTATCTGTTTTGTTCAGTAACTTCATCATTCGTGAGGGCAAAATATTCACCACTGCTCCATTATCGACTAACACTTTTGAAACAGGTTGGCCATTCATATGAATTTTAATATATAGTGGTTTCAAATGCCTTATTGAGGCATCGTTAGGAGTTCTGAGAACCACAACTTTATTTCCTTTCTCATCGATTTCTATTTTAATTAACTGTGAACGAGGGTGTTCTTCCTCTTCTATCATTTTCATAGTCGATCGGGTCATATCTTCCACATCACCTGCCAATTCCATAGGCTGGTTTGGCTTTGCCTTAAAATGTTTTGGCAAAACTAAAATCATGTTACACTGATAATTAACAGGTACTGACTCAAATTGAATTGCGGCCAAACTTCTCTGAAGGTTGCGGATTTCGGCGGGGATGGAGTAGCATCCTTGATAAGATCCTGTTGCTCTGACCCTTCATCAAGGAGATCGTCATCATCTGCTTCCATGAGCTTCTGAAACTCCTCCATTTTTTTCTTCAAACTTTGCTTTAACTCCTTCTTCCCTTTCAGTTGAGCAGTTGACTTGGAAGAAACTTCATTATTGCTACCTTGCCCCCCCAAGCTTGGAAGCCAGTTGTTTTTGAGCACTGGTTTCCCCTTGCTCTCGAGTCCAAACCATGTTTAAAACCTTGGCTGGTTCTGTTCTCTCTTTGGGTTCAAAGACATGATCCAATGGATCACTATATGCCCTTGCTGCCAATTTCCTTTGAAGCCTTCTTTTTTGTGAATTTGATACCTTAGTATACTTTCACTTGATACCTTAGTATACCAGCCTTCTGCAGGGAACTTGGGATGACTAAGGGTACTCCATTCCTCATGGTCCTGATTAGAAGGCATTACCATCTTAGGCTGGTGCCCCCCATATCCATAAGGGCCTCCACCTCGTGGTCCAATGCCTCTTCTGAACCCAGCACCCCTGTGATTAGGGTATCTCCCTCGACTGGGAAATTGATACCCTGCTGCTTCCAAATCTTGACGAGAAGGTACTCCTGGTCTTGTAGGCACCAATGGATTCCCTCTGAACAAGAATGGTCCATCGTCTGGTCCATAGCAAAGTTCTGACTCTATTCTGTTAAAGAGTCCCGGGTCTATTCCTTCATAAATCAATTTAGCTCCAACATATATCTAGAGGTCATTTCCACCCATGGTGTTAAACCTTAATCCAGACCTAGAAAAAG
The DNA here is from genome assembly GCA_025413875.1 of Rhododendron molle. Classification (NCBI taxonomy): domain Eukaryota; kingdom Viridiplantae; phylum Streptophyta; class Magnoliopsida; order Ericales; family Ericaceae; genus Rhododendron; species Rhododendron molle. The sequence goes on along the minus strand of CM046398.1, from coordinate 14,555,585 downwards.
CACTCCTTTGTTCCTTTTCTGCTATGATTGCTTCCCCGTGTTGGACCTCTCGACCACATCTAATACAAAGATAATCATTGGGGAATCTTGGGAAATGGGACTTTGCTGATTCTTCATCAGTCTCCATTTGATCCTCTTCTCTTTGCTTTTTCCTTTCAACAGTGGATCCCAACCTTTTTGCCAGGCTGGCTGTTACCATGTTAACTTCAACTTTAGGAAACGGGTTTGATTCAATACCCATTGGATCTTTGTCTCCTTTAGCATATTGCAACAATCCCTTCTGAATTAGGTTCGAATATACCTGTTGAGATGACTATTTAGGCATACCACCAGAGTTCACCTGCTCATGAACTACCCCGTTTACATCAACATCTATAGTAGACGGAGGAGTAACTACCTTTCTCAACAAGGTAATCAATTCTTGTGCTGCTTCGTCTTCTAGATTAGACAAGACTAGTACCAACTGCCTAGAAAGGCTCTGCACACTGATTGGTGGGTTTGAGCCATTTCCTTGGCTATTCTCTGGCAGCCTTTGTTCAGGATGCACCGCGTCGTTTTGAATCTCCAAGCCTTCGTTTTGAGGCTCCAATGGTTGGCACATTGCTTTCTTGTGGTTGGTGCCATTACTTCCAAATTAGTAAGTAGCCCTCCTGCTAGCACCAAAATTGTTTGTCTATTTTTCACTTATAGTCGATGATCGACTAAGAATTGCTGTGTGTGCTGGAATGTGGGTGTTTATGCTGGTGGAGTTTGGTTCCTTGCCGTATTTCAGGACTTCTCTAGAAGCAAACTTAATGAAGTGAATGGAGATGAAAGAAGAACAACAAAATGGACTTTATTATTCTTCGAGATAGAAGTCGATCGACAATGAGAACACAATCGAATAGACGGTTACGTTACAAGCTACTCCTAGAGCGAGAAAAGTAAAGTACAGATAAAAATAGAAGCCTTTGGGCGATTGAGTGGGGGGGTCAAATTGTCTTCAATTCTCGTATTTATAGGCTTCCCTTCGACTTGAAATTCAAATTTGGCTGACTTCCCTCCATTAATTTGAATCAAGCGGCTACTCGTCTTCTCCATGTTTATGGCCAGATGGTTACTTCATACAATCTAATTGTAGTTCCTTCTTCCAACTACCTTTGTGAACTACTTCACCCCCGATCTGCTTGTTACTCGTCATTACTCACGTGCCCTGACTTCGAGTACAACTGCAATAGTTGAGTAATCCATTTGATTCTTTGGCATGTTTAATATTTCATCCGAAAACTAGTCCGCATGTAGCTGACACGTGTCATGTTCTGACTTAGTCGATCAGCAGGGAACCATTTACAGAATTATGATGTAAACATGATGTTGTTAGTGGATATGGTGTGTTGGGACTGGGCATGGCAGCAGTAGGGGCTGTTGTGATTTTGTGGTTGCTGCGGTGGTTGTGGCGGCAGTGTTGCGGTGGCTGTTTTGAGTGTTTCGGCAGGTTAGGGTTTTGGTTTTGTGTGTCATTTTTGTTTTGTCCGGACTCTTGTCCGGTTTATGTCTGGATGTTGAGGCCGATTTCTGTCCGGATATTGGGTTCGGTTTTTGTCCCGGTGGGTCTTCCTCGGTGGTTTGTTTCGATCTAGTTTTCCCAGATCGGGTGACTGATTTCCACAGGTTTAATGTTATCTTTGGTTTGGAGCTCCGCCATCCCGAGACGGTGGTGTCTGGGCACTCGCTCCACGTGAGCCGGCCATGTTGACGGGGTGAAGCAGTGAGCGTTTGGCTCTTGCATAGGCGATAGACACTAGTTTCGTCTCTTAGTCTTTTCTTGTATTGTGTCTCTGTTTCTCTATATTTGGGTAGAAATCTGTACTTATCAGATGTCCTGTTCTGTATTCGGAGTCATCTATAGATGCCGTATAACTTGATTAATGAATTTGCTTATTCTGTTGAAAAAAAAAATACTGACTGATACATTGCATAAATTGGACAATCCGTATAATTTTAAACACACATCATTAGTGCTGGTCCTGACATTTGGATTGTCCAAGCCCGGCTTCAAGCTTGGTTGACCAAGTAATAAAAAATAAAAAAATGAAGGAGCAAAAAAACAAAAACAAAGATATATGCATTGTGCTTTTAACTCGAATTGCATCAAAAATTCAAAATCAAAATTCAAATCCGGTTATAGTTGGTCTTCCATGTTGGTGAGTTAATTACAGTGAGCTTATTAGTATTTTTTTTTTGATCCTCTTGAGCTTATTAGTATGGTGAATCACATAATAGAAAGCAACTAAAATCACATTGCTAGATCTTCTCATTTGCACATCTTTCCAATATTTTGTGCTTAACATAATAGAAAGCAACTCAAATTTTGATACTCTTATAAACAAAATCCAGTTTTCATAATTTAAAATAAAACAACAAATCCAACAAGCCCATCATCGAAATCAAGACCCTAGTTTTCATATTTTGATATTCATAAAAAATTTTTTAAAAATAAAACTAGAAGGCAATAATCAATGACTTATCAACTAGTGCTTGTGAAATCTAGGTATAATTTGTATTCTTCTCCTTGATTTCTAATGGAATAGCCTTGAATTGTAGGACTTTAGGATCAGAGCCAAAGTTTTTTTTTTGAGTAAGATAAAATTTTATTAGAAAAGAAAACACATTACACCCATCAGGGGCATACCCCAAGCCAACAAACTATACAGATCAACACCAAAAACAAGTCTGAACTTAAACAACAGAAATTACAGACTGCCAAAAACTCTAAATGGGATATTCCACAAAGAACAGAGAGCTATGTTAGGACTTGACCTCTTGATTCTCCTCTTGGAATTCACACAAGCTCAGATATAAGTTCGCACTTTGATTTTCGATTGCTGTACAGTAATCCCAAAACCTTTGAAGATCCTGCTATTCCTTTCTCCCCAAACATGGTACAAGAGAGCTGCGAGAGCAACCTTTGAAAACAAACAAGAAAACTGAGAACCCCTGTCAACTTGAATCATCCAGTCCATAATTTTAGGCAAACTGTAACAGGACATTGAGGCCTCAGGTCCTTTTGCAAGGATTTCCAGAGTTGAGAAGAGAAAGGACACTAAAAGAAGAGGTGTTCATGGTTTTCTACAGAGCAGAACACAAAACACACTGATCATTCATAGTCATACCCCATTTAAGGAGTCTATCCTTAGTAGCAAGCCTCCCTAGATTTGCAAGCCACTGAATAATGGACCAACGAGGAACATGATGCATATACCACTCATAGAGAACCTCTGGTCAAGGGTAAGATTCCAACCAACTGTGACTTGATAGAGAACCTGTGGTCAAGGGTAAGATTCCAAACAACTATGTCCTCTTGAGAAGGATGAGGAACAAAATGAGCAGGGGTGGCCCTCAAGATGTCCCTAGTCATAGAATTCCTACAACATGGCCATTGCCAAGACTGTGTAGATACCTCCCAAACGGGGCATCACCATACAGATAGATCACGCTTTGTTTGGTTCCACTTCATAAACCAAGATCATGGATATCCCCATGACTAGGAACATCGCCACACGATAACGGTTATCATTAAAATAGAGTCGCCACCTAGTTTATTAAAACTAGGAAAAATAGACAGAGATTCCAGGTACGGGAGCCAAGAGTACAATAAGGGGAAGGTATTAGGCACCCCTCTTTGCCCAGCCATAAGACTGGCCCATAATCGTTCAACATACAATGCATATTTGATTTATTTAATTCTAACACATAATCTGATTTTCAGCCTTTAACAGTTGATAAGGTGAGCCAATACGATAAATGAAAGCATGCATCAGAATAAACAGGAAACAAATATGTCCCAGCAAATAGATCCCTCGGCCGGTGAATTGATGTCACGGGCAAGGAATCCCACTGGATCAATATATTGGCCGAAGGATTGATTCCCCAGCCGATGTTCTTCCTCACACCAGAATACGAACAGTTAATAAAAAGATCTAATTAAAAGCGAGAGACGAAAATTAAATCAAACCCTAGGCCATTGGGCCTCACCACCTTGATCCCTCAGAGATTGATTGCTTGGATTGCGATTGATTGTAGATAATAGTGATTGATTATGGTGGTCAACTTCACAAAACCCTAGAACAAAGTGAGTTCTTTAGGGGTTTTTACTCTCGGATGCGTATACTCATGGGAGGTTAGGGCTTTTGTAGAGAATTGATAGGAGATGATTTTTGTAGAGTTTAGGGGCGGATCATGGAGTGGAGAGATGTGCATTTCAGAGCTCTAGAGGACCCCTATTTATAGGGTTTCGAAGGATTGATCAAACGGACGAGATTAACCCAATTGATATCGAATTTAGTGCTTCAAGACCTCTATGGTAAGTGTATTCGTAGCCCCAAAGTAATGGTTCGTGGCTTCTAGGGTTTGGGCGAACGGATCGAACGTATGATAGAACATTCCAGAATCTGGAAAAATGCCGATCTGGCGGCCGAGGAAATGATGTTGTGGTCGAAGGATAGATCTTGCGGCCGAGGGATTAATCTCTCAGGGAGATTTTCAAGCAACAGGTTGCTCGGGTAGAGAAATGATGTTGAGGCCGTGAGATGAATGTTACGGCCGACAGAAGGATGTCTCGGCCGCTCAAATAGATTTCGCGGCCGCGAAAAGGATTCTTCAGCAAAAGGCCAAACTTTGTAGGCTCGCTCCGAACACTCCCAAACTCGGTTTTGCATGTTCTTTGGACCGTCGGAAAGCTTGTTAAGTTTACTTTCTAACCCAAGTGGTTTGGATCAAATATATTTAGTACATCAAAAGATATGATGATTTTACCCTTAGTGGGTCAGAAAATGTATTGTTTTGGTAAAATTTTCGTATCTCCCTCGTTTCAAATTGGTTTAAGGCTTATTATATATCAATAAAGAGGGTTCTGAAAGTACTACAAGATGGTGGAATCCAACCACAAAAATAAGGAAGTTTAGTTTATGAAAAATGGGCTGAAAGCAAACTTAATTAAAGATCGACGATGCTACCAAGGCTAAAACACGTGTTAACACATTTCTATCCACTCTAAGTGTCGCTTGGCACTCCTATCACCTATTCCGAGGTGTTCTTTAATCCCTTAAGAGTTCCACAAAGTTTCTAAGGCTTTCATGAAGTCAACCACAACAACCACATATCCTATTCATCATCGGGATGGTCCCCAAGGTGGGACTTGAAATAATTGTTAGGCCAAATTGGGGTTTCTACAGATGCCCCTCTTTGACTGAGCTCAGACGGACCGCGAGATATGTTTGAGTAATAGTCAAAGCTATAAAAGCAACTCAATTTGGTCCAACCACTATTCCAAGGGTTTTTTGAAAAAGGTTTTTGTTATGATCGGGCCAGGAGGCTTCCTACGTATTCCACAGGGGAAATTCAGACCAACCGTAGTTTGGGGGGCAATAAAAAAAAAAAGTTTGGAGGGTTAGAAACAGAGGATGTACCTTCGGGCTTTAAAAGCCATAGTGTGACTTACCTAGGCTGAGCTAGGATTTTGGCGAAAGGTAGTTGAAGGAGCGCGGGGCTGCCGGGGATATTTTTGTGGAGAGCGTCCTTAGTATTTTGGGGTAGATCAGTACACGGCAGGTGTGTTTGCTTTTCTTGACCATCCTGACTTTGATTGAGGGGAGCTCGGTAGAGTAGCCTATCCTTGTGAATGAGCTGGAAGGAATTGATGTAATTGGGGTGGAATCCAAGCCATCTGCTGGGGATGAATTGGACGCCGATTTTGAGATATGGGGGGCACAAGGCCAGTAACTGGAGCGCAGAGTGTTTGGACAGGAGAATCGAGGCACGGAACCGTTTGCAATCATGAGGTGAGAGCCTGAGGAGTTGGAGCTTGGAGCTTGACGTGATGAAAAGCCGGTATCAATCATAAGGCAAGAGCCTAAAGAGTCAGAGCTTGGAGCTTGAAGTGATAGAACTGAGGCGTGGAGCCGGTTGTAACCTGTTTCAAATGCAAACATAGGGTATATTTGATAGCAAAATGCACTCAACTAGTGAATCCTATGAGTGTAGCGCCAGGTTTCATCCAAGGGAATGTTCAGGCAAAATAAGTCTAGTGACTCACAACCATCATCATAATGCATCAAGAGATACAACGCCATGAGGCGTACGTACAAGACGAGAGATGTAATTTTGACATCTGTGCGCTCTATTTGGAATTTAGAATGTAACACTCATTATGCTTCGAATCATTGGACATGTGATTAGTTATGTCAAGTGACATGGAACAAAGACATCAACCACTACAAGCCACATTATTCAAGACAATGGTGTAAGAGGTATGTGCACATTATTTTGTTAATAGAATGCTTAGAGTAAAATAGGTCATACCACATTAAAGGATGCAAAGGGGCAAAATATGTCAAGAGACATAGTACACCACAATATCACATCATTTAGGGGCCAAGAGGCGCAACACGTCGAGAGACACAACATATGAAGAGATGCAAGGCCATGAGGCATATAGGTCAAGAGACTCAGGCGTCAAGGGACACAATACAGAGAGATGTATAAGTCAAGAGACCTAATACATTGAGAGATGCAATGCCAAGAGGAATAGTCACTACAAGAAAAATCGCCTTTAATAGCGGTCAAAAAATGCTATTGCAAGGTATAGATAGCGTTTTATGAAACGCTTTATTAGCCGACGTTATAAAAAGTCTGAGACCTATTATAGCGTTTTTGGGCCGCTATCTAATTTATAGTTTTTATAGCGTTTTTGGGCCGCTGTCTAGTTCGTACTTTTTATAGCGTTCTTCGAATGATGTATATTGTTCAGTTTTTTATAGCGTTTTCTGAACGTTGTATGTTTTACACCTAATAAAGCGTTTTTGGGCCGCTGTCTAGTGCGTAGTTTTCCCAGCATGTTTGGAACGCTATGTTAGCCTAGTTTTTTCTTCTTCTTTTTTTTAATGTTTTAAATACCATTATACTACCATTCCATTCAACACACCAACTATATCCAAATACTCAATGATATCGATTAAAACAAACAAGTCATCCATTGCACAATGATTCCTTACATCAAATATATTGGGAAATAGTTTCCACCCAAAATCACAAAAAATAGTCAAAGTAATTACACGGTTTTCATAAAATACACAAATGCATCTCACTTTAAGAAAATATAATGATGTACAAGGCAACCATCTTGTTCAAATATCCCCTATTCTTCATCTGCAAATTTTCCATACTCGAAGCTTTGCTTCTTTGCCGATTCATCACCTTTTTGCTCCCATTGCCAAATACAGAACTGCAAGCATAAAACTGTTAAAGGAACACATTAAATATAACAAGAATACATAAAACCAATTTTAAAGTAATGCAACGCACAAAACACTCTTTCATTACTTGAATTCAACCCAAGTAACAAAGAGAGTAGAAGCGAAACTAACCAAAGAAACTAATGCTTGCTCAAGTGAAACTTGGACTTTATACTCAATCTCCCAAAGGATCCCGGAGTCAAATTTCTGAAACTAAAAATGGAAAGGGTGGCTGACCCAACTAAACTACAAGTAAAGGTTTGGCATTTACCGTGCCCCCTTCTATTATTGGACCAAGTCTGTCACGTACACAATAAATCTGCTGGGTTTCGAATTGTCACAATTAAGAGTACCATCAATAAAGCCCTTTGGTTCGAGAAAAGAACTCAGAGTCGAAGTGCCAATAGTGCCTACCGCCACAATGATTCTAGGAGTGTCCCCCATCATTTTGGTCCCCCTTACTTCCACATCAGATATGTGTAGAATCTGCATTAGGAAGATATCAATAAGTAAATCCAACTTTGCAATTGTTCCAAGTGAACTTTCAAAAACAAAACTTTCAAACCGAAGACCATCGGCATTTTGACATCAATGAAGCAAAAATGAAGGGCCATATTATTAAACCTAGAACAGTCGCAACTCCGAAAAGTAACCACATGGCACAGAGGCTCCAAGTATCCAAAGCCAAAAAGTAACCACAAAATAGAATGGTTTGGGCATTTTGTCAATCAAACAGATGCCTCAATTAGGTAGTGTCACTTAGATACTAACCGATTGACCGCTTGATCTATATATCCAGCAGAAGCCGAAACGATTGAACGCTTGATCTATATATCCAGCAGAAGCCGAAACCAATTCGCAAGAAAAGAGAGGGAGATCTGTGTGCCAAGGATTCGGTGGAAATTTTGAGGTCGCATGTGTTTTTAAGGCGGCGAAGTGGAGAGAGATTCCTGCCCTAAATTGGAATTTGGATGGAACGCTATCAAATAATTAACGAAACGCTATTGTTTCATTTCCGGCTTTCTCCGTGTCATACAATAGCAGCTATGCTATTGTTGCCACCTCTACCATAGCATTTATAAAAAAATGCTATTAAGTAATGCTATTGAAACCTCTATTTGTTGTAGTGTCCCCATCTTTGATTTGAAACCAAGTCCAGCACTTGGCATACTTTATATAAAAAGACTCTAACTACCATATGTATCATGCTCTAGAAATCCAATATAGATATTTCTAACACTTTTAGCAACTAACAAGCCTTTAGGCTCCCGAAAAAACCATTCCAACTTCCATGCACCAAATTCATTAACTAATTTCCCTGTTTCAACAACTACAATGTAATATTCCAACCATTAACCAATATTTGCAGCAAATAAACCCATTTTTAGCATTTAACATCAAATTCCTACACTCAATTTATAATTTAAGCTCCCTATTCTACAGTTCTAGCATATTCTAGCAACACATTTTCAACAAAAAAGAGTTTCATTCCATTAACCATGTCACCAAACAAGGACTAAAGACTGAAAAGTGTAACTTCAACAAGTGTTTATGTGACATCTAAGAAGAAAAGGGCTATAGGAAAAACTGGTGTTCATTTATACCACCTGCTTACTTTGACATACTCTACGAGAACAACATCTGCCTATGCAAAGTGTCTCAAATGAGCAAACATTCTGGTGACACAATCATATCACAAATTAAACTACAGTACACAATCATAACTAAATGCATACAAGGGTTAATTTATGACTAGGTGAAAAGCTTGGTTTACTACTTACCCAGAACGCCAACTAGTTGCACTGGATTTATAAGCTTCACGGCCTGATAGCCCATAACATGAAGAGCATGGACACGTAAAGGGACACTTGTCCTTCTTTCCCTCGGTTGTTCCAATTGCATAGCAGTTGCTTTAATAGTGAAAGCGTCCGTGGTCTCTGTTAGGTGAAATTTCTGCTCGTGTTAGTCAAGCTGAGAGCATGAATTTCTTGGAAAAATACATAAGAAGAAATAGGCCATTGCACAGAAAACTCCTAGAGAAGGACAAAACAACAGATAGGCCATTGCACGAAAAACTCTTGGAGAATGTTTCATTGCTTTTATGCCGAGTCACGTGAAAGGATTAAATGATACAGTTCGAAAGGAATACACGAGTCATGAACTTGATATTGAAGTGTTTGACAGAGTTTAAGTTGTCAACACCAACGGTACCTGATGAGGTCATTACTCTCCATTTTATTATGGTTGAATTGCTATGTCCAATATGTGATTCCTGTTCTCAATCTTATTTGCTACTTGCAAGCATTTGGAGAAGGAGGACAAGTTCAAGTGTAACTCCTAGCCAAACCCATGGATACAAGGACAAAACAAAAGGTAAAAGTAGAAGGAATTCATTTTCCATGTGGGAAAAGAATTAAACGTCAACATGCAAAAATCCAATACTAGTATAATAAGCTAATCGCCATAACATATTTACCGAACAAATGAACCGACAATTACATCAAGGTAGTCTTTTCTCTACAAATATCTATACTAGTCAAATGGAACAAGGTTAAATGGTCATATCATTTGTGAGTGATGAAAATTAGGCTCCAGTGAGGGCAATTAGAAGATTATAATGAAAATGTTCTCCATGTGGTGCTTACATTGAATTCTTAGTACTGATGTAGCCATGTAATTAGAGTTGACAAAAACAATAAACTAAAGAACAAAATCAAACCACTATCAGTATCACTGGCACAAACAAGCCTTCTTTTTCCAGTTCCGCCTTGGAGCAAAAAATATGCACTAAGAAATCGAAAGCAATTTTACATAATAAGACCTAAAGTAAACATTCATTAAAGAGTATCAAATTACCTAAACTCAGACCTTGTAATCAACACTGGGCACAATTGAAGAATATGTCCCTTACAATTTTGTTCCAAAGCAACCTAATATTTCAGTCAAGCAATATAAAATACTGACCCGATCACTCTGTATCCATGGCTCTCTCCTGCGGTTGGAAGTACAGTTCTAAAAAAATATAGAAATTTTGTTAATTAGTTGACACTTTGGATATTTCAAAGCAAGAATACAAGGCCTGCCACATTTGGAAATCAATCCAAATGTATATATGATAATGTAGAGAGTTAAAATAGGATTTGTTTAGGAAACAGTTCTATGATTTATTTATGGTGTCCCCACCCCACCACCATTGGCCCGCACCCAACGCACCTCTCCTCAACCCCAACCTGACCTTGGTGGTCATCCCGCACCCCATCCCATCTCACCTCATACAGCTTGAGAGAAGAAAATATAGGTGATCGAAAGAAAGTAATTCGCTAGCATTTTATAGAACACCAAGCTACTTAGCACACATAGTCAAAACTAGAGGACAAGACTTGCAATTAAATTCCTTCCATATAAGTAAAAATAAAGGAGGTTTTGCAGCAAAATATAATACCAAATGACATAGCTCTTACCATAGCTAGCAGTAATCACATAGCTCTTCATTTTTATTGTTTCTGATCAGTGTCACAGTGTGGACTACATTTAGTGTTGGATACCTGAACAATTGGTAAACTCATTAGTCACATAGCTCCTTAAGGTTGATGCCTAGCTTCTTGCTAATCTTGTGAACTGTAGAGATGTGAAGCAAGATAGATGGAGAACAAAATTGTAAACCTGAGAACTCTTTTCACAAACTTTAGTAAAGGCATAAATGAAGGACACTCTTTAGTGGAATTTATAAGATATCTTCCATTTACGTCATCAGGGGTTGGGATTTTCTGAACGTAAAATGCATGCAACATATTATTAGTCATTTCAATATGTCCATTATAGACAAGTCAATAGTTCCTGCTTCTAAATGGTCTGGGTCTTCTCACTTCTGTTCAAGTTACTTAGTTATCTGAACTGTAGTTGAAAGAAGCACTCCCGGATCTGAAAAAGCGTGGAAGGTTAGGCTGGGTCTGGCTGTTCATTCCTTAGCGATCGAGTTAAGTTAGCCCTGTCTTCCTATATCGTTGCATAATGTTTCAAGAATTGGATGGCAGGAAAAAACTCTGTGAGCTTGATCTTGACTTTTACTATAGCATGTCATCGGTTAGGCACGAGTGACTTCCTTAATTTTAAGAAAAAGTATCTAGTTAGATGCCTGTAGTCAATATGTATTTGGTTCTTGCAGGCCGTGGAGCAACAAAAATTTGAATGAGACTTTGAACAGGTAGCATAGCGGAGGAATAGGGAAAATCTTTCATTGATCATCGTAAAGCATCTTGCTTTGCTTCCTCAGTCATATTCCTAGTTTTTCTTGACTGGCATTTTAAGATTCTATTCTGCTGTACTCATTGAATAAATTCTAACTTTTGTCTATCCAGAATCCAACCTTCGGGTTTCCTATGTATACAAGATTCTTTGTCGGGTTACAAATATTTCACTCTCTACCGTATATCACGAATATTAACCTGTTGGGATCAGGGATTGACTGAAAGAACCTTACTATTTTGGTAATAGATGGAAGCAGACCTTTCTTGGGCATTTTGGTACTCAACAATGTCGCCTGCCAGTTATGCTGAACAATTTGTTGTTTCTTATTAGAAAGCAGAAATACCTGAATAATATGTTAGCTAAACTAAGCCACTCCTAAAAACCCCTCAAGTGAAATTTAGGTTTGTAAAGATCCTTTGCTGGACGCAATGGACTTATGTCACATGTGGACTTGGTTAGAGGTGTCTGGTGCGCTTATGTATCGAAGTGTCAGGTTTACCTATTTATCGTATCCAATGACACTAGAGCACTGCTATATCATTGTGTTTGAGTAGGGCATTTTCGAGTATTTTCTAGGTTCAAATGATGTTTACAGTACGAGTTCTGTGCACATATATGACAAGTTGATTAACATACTTGTCTCTGTTTTCTGCCACTCATGTCGGACACATAAGCAGATATCTTCCTGTGAGCATATAGGAAGGTTCACAGACGTTATAATAATGGAAGACAAGCTTGAGAATAAAAACGTATACAAACAAACTAGCTTTTTGAGAATTGAGAATTTTGCTTTTAATAACTTTTCTACTCAACGACACGTAAGATTCAATTAAGATAAAATGAGTATTAGCTATGAGGTTCAATTTAATCTAGTTTCATGACAATACACTTACAGTTACAAATTTCCAGAATTAATCGTTGAGCATATATTCAAAAAGACCTCTGCTAAAAACGAATAAGGAGAACAGTCTAACGATTTAGAGTTTAACAAAACATTAGCCTCTTTTTTTTTTGGTAATTACCACAAAATTAGCAATTGATATTGAATGCCCAAAAATCTTAGTAGTATAAAGGACATCACAATCAAGCAAGTAATCTTAAACTCAAGTATGGAAGATTAACAAAAAGCATACGTAGAAATAACTCTCCGCTGACAGAAATCGTGACCGGGCCATGGCCGAAAACCAGCACCTGCTAGAAATCATCAACTCAAATGGAAGAATCAAGAAACGTCAAATGGCGGAGAAGAAACTAGATCTAGAAAACTTGGTTCTGCAGCCGCATCAATTGATTGCCGCCGAACACCAAAGAAAATTTTGCGAAACCCTCAAAATTGAAATCCCAAAACAAAACCCCAAAATCGAGAACCCAAATTGAAAACCCTAAAATAGATCCCTGAATCAAAACTCCAAAGTAAATCAAGAATAAACGTTGAGAGTACAGTAATTATTAGACTTCCCGAGTTCTGGTCGAGGTCAGACAAGCGATGGGGCTAGGAGATGACGGGATCGAGGCTGGACGGTGGTACTGCTGGTGCTCGATTGGTGAAGGCAATGGCTTTGAATCACGCCATTCCTTTGCTCTCCTCTCATTAGGGACTGTAAATGGGGGATCGGCAAATCGAGTATAAGCATACACATATACACATATGCGTACAAAGGAGGGGAGAGAGAGGATAATACCTGGTGGGGGAAACTACAAGAGGCGGGTCTAGAGGCTGGAGCACTGGGAGCTGTCGCAACTTGGTGGTGCTAGCGGTGGTGGAAGATGTCGCTGTGTAGTTGTTGGTCATCGGGGGTCGAAGGTCTGATGGGGAGAGATCGAAGGTCTGATGGGGAGAGATCAAAGGTCTGATGGAGAGAGAGAGAAAGAGGGAGGGAGATGTGCTTCCATCTCTGAATTTTTCTGTGAAGGGGAATGGGATTAAGGCGCAGAGGGAATGAGGGATGGCGCCTCTTTTAGTTTTTAGGGGAACGCTGTTTTTTAGTTAATGAAACGCTATGTAAATAAGGCGCGAGAGTTTCCTTCTTTTTCTCCTGCTGAACGCTGTAAATCCACCCCTACAACAACATTCTTAAAAGAACGCTATTAACTAATGCTATAAAAACCCATATGTGGTGTAGTGAGTGGTCGAGAAACCTAATACATTGAGAGATGCAATGCCAAAAGGCATAGTGGTCGAGAGACCTAATACATCGAGAGATGCAATGTCAAGAGGCATAGTGGTCGAGAGACCCAATGTATCAAGAAATAGTGCTTATTATTATTATTATTATTATTATTATTATTATTATTTCTCTTTAGAGCCAAGAGACATCATATCAACAGATAATCAAACACGTTTATAATGCAACAACATGTAGTAGTGAAGACAAAAATCAAGTATTAGATCAAGAGACCAATGCAAGACCAAATAGCCACAACAAACACAAAGACATGAGAGCAAATCAAATGCGTGGGCCAAAAAGGCCCATGGAAATGTCTAGATAAGACTAAATAGTGAGGTGCTCATGTAAACAAATCAACTGAGCGGGCCAAGAGGCTAATGCAACTGCCTAAACTACACATCAAGCAACTACGTGATTGTGGTGATATGCAAACAAGTGTTTTGGGACATCTCAACTTTTGTGTACTCAAGCTAGTGCTTCCCCTACACCACAAGATGACAACAAACTCTATACTAGCCAAATGGCTATGACAAAGAAGACGATGAGACCCAAAAGACTAGAAAGATTGCAACGCTTTAGCGACGCTGCTAACACACTGTATGGTCAAGGGACCTTCTAGCTACACTCCTCATGAAATGGGAAACCCATGTTATCTCCATGAAAATTTGCAAATAAGTAATTGTGCTTGTATTGCTGTGTCAAAAATGCTTCGGATAAAATCAATTTTGAAAGTTTCTCCTTGAGGATTTCAAAACCATATCATTTTACCTATATGATTCACATTCAAATCACTCAGTCGTCAAGAGATGTGAAACTGTTCCATGAACCCATGACCCTAGCGAGTCTACTGCTTCTGGGTGAATTGACTATTTTGAGTTGGATTGATAAGTGACCACTGTGCGCCTCATGGGAGGTTGTGTGCTTCAAAAAAGGGGGATGCAGTTGTGCCCCTTTGCTTCATACCACTTTTCCTTGTCCATACCTTCCACATTGGTTATGCCCCTAGTATCTAGGACCTTGTTGCTAAGTTGTGTTCTTCAATCCGAGAGGACTTCATTATGGACCATATTGTAGGTTAGGGTGTTGGCTTTAAGAAAGGAAAGGATATAACAGCTCAAACCTACTTTCTACTCAAGCTTGGGTTCCAAAAGCTAGCAGCCATCTAATCGCTCTATTTTGTATGAGAGGGAGATATTTCTTCAAAATGCCCCCTTGTTTTTGGATTGGAAGGGAGGATATTTTACTTTTCTTCTTTCAAAACCCCCTTGTGTGAGAGGATGCTTACTTTTCGTTTTGTAGTCATCTCTCATTGCATTTTTATCTACCTCAGCGTGGGGGATGGCTGTCTAGTAGGCTTTATTTGAAAGAAATGTGGCTAGTAAGGGATAAGTGTTTGGATAGAGAAATGATGGCATTTCTTCATTTTGAATCACGCGACAGAGCAACTAGAATCCTAACCAAGAGATTAAGAGGCTTTGATGTTTTACCAAGTGGTTCTTCAAAATTGAGGACAAGTCTTAAGACTCAAAGTGGGTGCATGAAGACATAGCTAAATTTTTTTATTTTATTTATGCTCTAACTTTTTCCTAGACCGCCCTTGAGGGTTTTCAATCTAGTGAGCTCATTTTTTTCCCTTCTATCTTCAACAACATGTTTCTCTTATGAGTGGTTCAATGAGAGCACACAAATGTTTTCAACTCCCCCTCAACTCAACATGAATGACATGGGTCATAACTCAATTGCATTTGACAACTCGAATGATTTACGATGTGTTTCAAGCGATATCATGAGATTACTTTGAAACCCTTGAGGATTGTTTTCAACACTTAATGTTATCATGAGTATTCTTTGGCAGTAAATTAGTACAAGAGAAAACATTTTCAAAAATGTGGCCGACCCTAAGGTGCCTACGTATCTCTAAAGAGAATCAAGCCGTAGTTCAGGTTTAAGGAGATTCATATTCCGGGAGAGATTCACATTTCATGTTGAGTGCAAAGAGTTGATCCAAAACCATGACGGACAAAATGACTTTAATTTCAAGTGAAAATAAACTCAAGACTCAAATTCCTAAAGGAGAATAAACTCGAGACTTAAACCCTAAAAAGAAGCAAATCAGGGTTAAAAGAAAGACCCAAAGATTAGCTAATTGAGACTCATAAAAAGAACTGACTCAAAACACATGACAGAATTTGGCCGCCGCTTCTCAATCATCCAGGTTGGTTGGATCAACTATCCCTTGATCGATGAGATCTTGGACTGCATTCTTGAGAGCCCCACATTGTTCAATGGAATGACCAGTCACTTGGTGATACTTGCAATACTCCCCATCCTTCTGTGCAAGATTACTAGGAAATTTTGGTTGCAATGGTTTCAGATTGCCTGTTGTTTCTAAAATGTGGAATACATCTTCTAACTTCATTCCAAGAGGAACAAATTCCCTCTTACGCTTGTGATGAGATCTCACCATATTAATACCGCTATCATTGTTGGTATTTGTGCTTGTCTCTACCTTGTGGCTGACTTCTCCATTGTCGAGTAATCCTTGATTAAGGCCGTCTTCAACTTGCAATCCAGTAGCATAGAGGCACTTAAAAGTAGAGATTGCTTGGGAATACATGTGCCTCAGGAACTGTGGCTGTAAATTTCTAACCACCATTCTGATTTGGTCTTCTTCTGAAGGAAGCGTTTTCATCTGTGCAGCTTTCTTTCTCCACCTAGTAAGAAAATTGGCAAAGCTCTCATTTGGCTTTTGTTTGAGCATCTCCAAATCTCTAGTGGTTACCTCAATCTGGACATTGTAGGCATATTGATTGATGAAAGCATTGGCAATTTTTTGCCACCCTTTGTACTTAGTGAAGTCCAGAGTGAGAAACCAGTCGAGAGCACTGCCTGTGAGAGTCCTTTGAAAAGTTGGGCAATGAGTTCATCATTTAGGCCCATGGGTTTTAGGGTGTTGATGATATGGCAGACATGGCTGGTGGGATTGCTGGTGCCATTGAACTTTTCAATATCGGGCATCTTGAACTTCTCTGGCAGCTTGGCATTTGGAAAAAAGGCAGAGTTCATCAAAATTGAGGATTTGATCTCCTTTTGAGCGAGCCAAGGCAGCTTTGATGTCCTTGACTTGTTGGGCAAGCTCATGGATTTCCATTATGATCACGGCGCTGTCAACTTCTGGAGGAAAGGGCTTCTGAGAGATTGGTGGCGACAACTGTCTGGCGGCGAGGAAATGATGTTGCGGTCGAAGGATAGATCTTGCGGCCGAGGGATTAATCTCTCAGGGAGATTTTCAAGCAACAGGTTGCTCGGGTGAAGAAATGATGTTGAGGCCGTGAGATCAATGTTACGGCCGACAGAAGGATGTCTCGGCCGCTCAAATAGATTTCGTGGCCGCGAAAAGGATTCTTCAGTAAAAGACCAAACTTCGCAGGCTCGCTCCGGACACTCCCGAACTCGGTTTTGCATGTTCTTTGGACCGTCGGAAAGCTTGTTAAGTCTACTTTCTAACCCAAGTGGCTTGGATCAAATATATTTAGTACATCAAAAGATATGATGATTTTACCCTTAGTGGGTTAGAAAATGTATTGTTTTGGTAAAATTCTCGTATCTCCCTCGTTTCAAATTGGTTTAAGGCTTATTATATATCAATAAAGAGGGTTTTGAAAGTACTACAAGATGGTGGAATTCAACCATAAAAATAAGGAAGTTTAGTTTATGAAAAATGGGCTGAAAGCAGACGTAATTAAAGATCGCCTATGCTACCAAGGCTAAAACACGTGTTAACACATTTCTATCCACTCTAAGTGTCGCTTGGCACTCCTATTGTAACGACCCTGATTTTTGGTCAATAAAAATTTCGCTAAAAATTTGAATTGTATTTTAATACTTGGATTTCATTTTAACATCCAAAAATCGGTCGTTATCGACTTATAAAATTTTGTTATTTTATTTGAAAATTCTTTATTTATTTATTTTTTATCCCTTTTTGCGATTAATAATCCGTCATAATTAGGTTTATGACTTAGGAGATTGGAATTCATCGCCCAGACATTAAGGTCATTTTTCTAAAGACGAGTATGCCTATTAAGACCTTGGTATAGTTACTTGGTAATTGTAGTAAAATCCTAGAATTTATTTTCTCGGCTGGAAATCCTACATGGCAACCGATTAGCTAGCAACCCTAATTACCGTTTGGCTTAGTTACATTTCCCTAACCTAGAGTGTTGCATCGATGCCGAAGTGGTTAGTAGAAATTTTTGGTCTTTGCCTTAACCGTCGGCTTGACTGCCTTGTTTTGGCTTGGCTAGGCTGCCTAGGCATCGGGTCGCTGTTAGGCCTGCCTCGCCCAGGCATCGGGTCTCTGTCGGGCCTGCCTCGCCTTGGCGTCGGCTCGCTGTCGCGCCTGCCTTGCCTTGGCGTCGGCTCGCTGTCGCGCCTGCCTCGCCTTGGCGTCGGCTCGCTGTCGCGCCTGCCTCGCCTAGGCGTCGGGTCGCTGTCGGGTCTGCCTCGCCTAGGCGTCGGGTCACTGTCGGGTTGCTCTGCCCTGGCTGCCATCGGGTTCTGCCTTGGCGTCGGGTCGCGCCTTGCTTTTGCCTTGGCGTTGCTGGGTTGCCTTGCTCTGCCTTGGCTGCCATTGGGTTCTGCCTTGGCATCGGGTCGCGCCTCACTTTTGCCTTGGCGTTCTTTGGTGCCTTGGCCCCATTGGGTTCGCTTGGCATCGGTCGCCTGCTTTTGCCTTAGCTTCTCTGTTTTAGCTCAGCTCTGGCTTGGCCACCAGTCATGGCCATTGTTTGTGCCAGCCTTTGTTGTACTGCCTTAACCGCTGGCCTCTGGCAGCTCTTTGAGCCTTGGCCTTTGTTTGCCATGCTTTGCGCCATCGGCAGCCTTTGTTTGGCCACCAGTGCCTTTGCCACCGGCCAGCCGCTTTACCATTTGCTTTGGCCACCAGCCTTAGGCGCCGCCACGCTCACGCCTTGCCTTGGAGTTTGGCACCGTCGGACTTTCATATTCCGTTATTAGGCAATTTCCTACTAAATAAAACCAAAATACCACTCGAGCAATGAAAGCATAAATTAAGTATCGTTAGTCTTTGACCGATTAGTTAGAATAGCCTAATGCCCATTTAGCCTAATCACTTCTCCCTAACCCTAGATGGACCATTTTACCCTTTTTGTCTTTATCCATTGGACGATAAAGGCTAGGGTAATATTTATCCGTTGGACAATGGCGTTAGGATTTCTTTTACCCGTTGGTCAATAGGTAAACCTTGGTTAATCTTCCTAAGTACGAGATTAGATTAGCTTAGAGCTTAATTACAAATATTAGACTTTCTGGCATTAACCGTTGGATAATAACCATTAGGAGTTTTATTAACCATTGGACGATAGACTAGAATCCTAGCCATTATTACCCATTGGTTATTAACCATTAGAGAAACTATTATCCATGTAACGACCCTGATTTTTGGTCAATAAAAATTTTGCTAAAAATTTGAATTTTATTTTAATACTTGGATTTCTTTTTAACATCCAAAAATCGGTCGTTATCGACTTATAAAATTTTGTTATTTTATTTGAAAATTCTTTATTTATTTTATAAATCCCTTTTTGCGATTAATAATCCGTCATAATTAGGTTTTGACTTAGGAGATTGGAATTCATCGCCCGGGCATTAAGGTCATTTTTCTAAAGGCGAGTATGCCTATTAAGACCTTGGTATAGTTACTTGGTAATTGTAATAAAAATCCTAGAATTTATTTTCTCGGCTGGAAATCCTACATGGCAACCTTTGCCTTGGCGTCGGCTTCTTGTCGGCTGCCTTGCCTTGGCGTCGGGTCGCCGTCGAGTTGCCCTTGGCATCGAGTCACGCCTTGCTTTTGCCTTGGCCGTGCTCACGCCTTGCCTTGGCTTGCTAGCGGGTCGCCTTGGCCATGCTCACGCCGCCGCTCGTCGCGCGCTGGCCACCGCTTACCCGCATGCCATAGCCGCCGCTTGTTTAGCCACCAGTTGCTTTGGCCACCGCTGCCACCGGCGCCTTAGTCGCTTGTTGTGCCATTTACGCTTTGGCCGCCGCTGCCCACCGGTGCCGCCGCCAGTCGCTGGCGCCGCTGGCGCTGCAGCCCGCCGGCTGCCTTTGGCCACTATTTGGCCACTTTGGCGCTGCTGGCCACCGCTTTGCTACGGTCGCCTTGGCCACGCCACGCATTGCCTTGGCGTTTGGCACCTTCGGACTTTAATACTTTCCGTTATTAGGCGATTTCCTACTAATTACAACCGAAATACCACTCGAGCAATGAAAGCCTAGATTAAGTATCGTTAGTCTTTAACCGAATAGCCTAATGCCCATTTAGCCTAATCACTTCTCCCTAACCCTAGATGGACCATTTTACCCTTTTTGTCTTTATCCATTGGACGATAAAGGCTGGGGTAATATTTATCCATTGGACAATAGCGTCAGGGTTTCCTTTACCCATTGGTCAATAGGTAAATCTTGATTAACCTTCCTCAGTATGAGATTAGGATCGTTTAGTGCTTAATTGCAAGTATTATCCTTCCTAGTATTATCCGTTGGATAATAACTGTTAGGAGTTTTATTGACCATTGGAAGATAGACTAGAATCCTAGCTATTATTACCCATTGGTTATTAACCATTAGAGAAACTATTATCCATTGGATAATAGTTAGTCTTGACAATCATGTGCTAGAATGATTTAATTAATAGATTTGGCATGTGTGAAATCCAATAAAATAAGATTTGTTCATTAGATTATTAGGTTAGTACATAGTACTTTGGATGATGTAGATTAGTTAATTGGATATTGGATTTTGACATATCTAGTAGGATTTCAAAGTACATACTATATATATATTTATGTGTACTTGTATATATATATATGAATATAGATATATATATAATAATTATAAAGTACCATGTGCATGTTTCCTTATTAGAAAATCTTGTAAAGTATTTTATTTCTTTTACCCATTGGACAACAAATGTTAGGAGATTTATTAACCAATGGACAATAGCTTAGTCTTGCCAAAAGTACAAGGTTTATTATTTAAATTCCCATGGGATTCTCTTATTATTATAAAAAGACTAGATTTTCCATGTGTGATACTTGGGTTATTATTATACATAGTACTTTGAAAGAAGTAGAATACTTTATTAGATATTGGCATGTGGTATATCTAGGCTACATTGTGTGTACTAGCTTGTATATATATATTATATATGTACTTGTATGTATATATATATGTATATATATATAATAGGGTATTGTGCATGTGTGTAATTGAATTCTTAAATGGAAAATATTAATTACTAGATTTCTATTGTACATATATACATTATAATATATGTAGTCTTCCATAAGTACTATTATATAAGTATATATATGTACCAAGTGGGAGAGAGAGAGAGAGAGAGGAGAGAGATTGGCCGAGAGAGAGATTGAGAGAGAGAGAGTTCGGATGGAGAGAGAGAGGGAGAGTGTGATGTGTGTCATCTTGAATTGACCTAGCTTAGATCATCCTTGTCCTAGTTAGATATGCTAGCAAGTGGAAGCATGACCAAGGACAATCAAATCTAGTCCTTCTTGTACAAACCCCATTTCTTTACTTGAATCAAATCCCATTTGCTTGCCTAGTCTTCCATAGTCCAATCCAAAGGACACATCCTAGCCTTGCATGCCTAGTTCTAGGGTTAAACTTGCAAGCAAACAAGATTTGCTTGAATAAAAAAATGAGATATAGGAGAGAGAGAGAGAGGCCGGCTAGGGAGAGAGAGAGAGGGTGCCTTGCCTATAAATACCAAGCTCTTGGTGCTTTGAACTCACACCTTCACCTCATTCTCCAACTTCTCTCTAAGAAACCAGTTTCTGGACAGCCTACTGTCCTCTGAAAAACTCCATTTTTCTCCGGGCAAAAGTCATTTCTAGGAACAACGTCCTCCACGAAAGTCGTAGAACACCTCGAGAGCTTCAGTTTAGACCCAAGAACCACCCCAAACGGTCAAGAGATGACCAAGATATCGACCTCCAAAGTTCAGTGAAAAATCTGGAAATTTCATTCCAGACAGCTCACTGTCCACTTGCTTATCCCCATTTTTCTCCGGGCAAAAGTCATTTCTAGGAACAACGTCCTCCACGAAAGTCGTAGAACACCTCGAGAGCTTCAGTTTAGACCCAAGAATCACCCCAAACGGTCAAGAGATGACCAAGATATCGACCTCCAAAGTTCAGTGAAAAATCTGGAAATCCCATTCCAGACAGCTCACTGTCCACTTGCGTATCCCCATTTTTCTCCGAGCGAAAGTCGTTTCTAGGAATAACGTCCTTCACGGAAGTTGTAGAAAATTTCGAGATCTTCGTTTTAGACTCAAGAACGATCCTATTCAGCCCAGTTTTGACCAAGTTACTGCCCTCCAAAGTTTGGTCCAGATTGTGAGCATTCGACGCCCGTAGCACTTTCCAACTAGCTTATTCGGCCCCGACTAGTTTCGGATCAAGGTAGATTAGTCCTTACCCTCTTCCTAAGTATATTGTATTGTATGAGCATGAAGCCAAACGTATCGTATGCTAGTTTTACGTAGTTTACTTTGATCTGTTAACTTAAGCTTATATACCATTGCTTGTATTACTTGTGGTATTATAACAAAGCATATGGTGGATTACCACCCAAAGGGCGTCCGCACATGTGGCGTTATGCTTTAAGTAATGGTTATGGACATACTATGTACTTGCTTGGATTATACTTACCTTGAGTATGCAAACATGCGTTAAACGTGGTAGATACTTGTTTATGTATGAACTCGTCAATAAACACGTGTTGTTTTGAACGTCCAAAAAGATGGCTATACGTTGTCGTTTTAAAAGATAAAGTGTTGTTGGAAGCGAAGTATTCGTATTTTGACCTTTTAAACGATTGTAAGCATGATAGCAAGTTGCTTGCCTTACTTGTGGTTGTAAACAAGCATGTTTAAATAGAATTGGGTGATCTTGCTAGATTACTTTAAAGTGATTCGTCCCACCGCGGAGTCGATGCATGTTATGAGACACATGGAATTGGAAAAGTAAAGATATGACACCTAAGATGTGGTTGATATGGATAAAAAGTGTTTTGGAAAGAACATAATGACCGGACGTGGTAGTCATTATGGCCTTGAGTCAGACTTGGTAGCCTTTGTGGCAATGAGCCGGACTTGGTAGCTCATTGTTGTGCGACACAAGGTGCGGTCTTGGATGCTCATGGTTGTGTGATGTGACACACAATGTGCCGGACTTGGTAGCCATTGTGGCCATGCGTTGGTAACCTTGTGGCAATGAGCCGGACTTGGTAGCTCATTGTTGTGCGACACAAGGCACTTGTAACCAATGGTTGCGTGCGTGCGTGTTTTCGGAATTGATGATAAAAGATGAGACACATTCTACGATACGCTGCGTAGGAGAAACTCTGATGATACGGACACCAACGATAGATAGCGAATGCGGATGTGTCATTGTATGAGTTTATTTGAAAGCATGTTAAGTTGGAAAATCGTATACTATCTTTGACGTGTATGTTAAGGGTTAGTGGCTTTGGATTACTCTATCGAGCTTTCAAGCTCACGGTGTTGCTTTATGTGACCCTGACATATTATACTGGTGGCGACGCTGGTATAATGTGTCTAGATGAACAAGGAGAGCTGTATACCTTGGAGGCTTTCGAAGCTGAGGAACTCGCTAGGATGAAAGAAGAGAAGGAGCTGTAGATAACCTTAGATATCCATCCCTTTTGTGTAATGTAAGAACCCTTTGGGAGTTTATGATGTAATAAAGAGCCAGACTCTCTTGATTTATTCAATAAAAATGTTTATTTAACGTACCCGATTTTGGGGGCGTTACAATCCATTGGATAATAGTTAGTCTTGACAATCATGTACTAGGTTGATTAAAATATTAAATTTGGCCATGTGTTAAAATCCATTAAATTAAGATTAGTCCATTAGTATATTAGGTTAGTACATGGTACTTTGGATGAAGTAGAATACTTAATTAGATATTAGATTTGGTCAATATCTAGTACATGCTTATATATATATATATATATGTGTGTGTGTACTTGTATGTATATATATATAATATTGGATATAACATGTATGTATATAGATTATTATATTTAGAAAATCTAATTTACTTGAAAACTTAGATTTTATTAAAGACCCATAGTACATATATATATATTAGTATATATGTAGTCTTTCATAGTACATACAAGTGGGAGAGAGAGGGAGAGAGAGGGAGAGAGGAGAGAGATTGCCGAGAGAGAGGGAGGAGAGAGATCCGAGAGAGAGAGAAGGAGGGAGAGAGAGAAAGAGAAGGAAAGAGGGAGAGAGAATTGTACCTTGATCTCCTTGACCTTCTTGATGTACCATTGCTTGATTTCTTGGTGATTACCTTCCTAGCAATCTATGACCTAGTTGTCCTAAATTCATTTCTTATTGGGGAAATCTTGTACAAACCCTTGCTAGCCAAAATCCTTACTCTTCCAATCCAAATCCTTGTCCTTCCATATCTATTATATATATAGTTATATTTATATATTGTGTACCAATGTACCAAGAGGAGAGAGAGATAGGAGGAGAGAGAGGCCGAGAGAGAGAGAGATTGAGAGAGAGAGAGATTCGGATGGAGAGAGAGAGAGGGAGAGAGTGATGTGTGTGCAAGTGATTGACATGCTTTGGTCATCCTTGTCCTAGTTTGTGTATACTTTCAAGTGAAAGCATAACCATTGCCGTCCAATCTTGTCCTTCTTTGTACAAACCCTAATTTTATACTTGAAATAAATCCACTTGCTTGGCCAATCTTCCAAAATCCAATCCAAAGGACACAACCTAGCCTTGCATGCCTAGGTTTTTAGATTATTTCTTGCAAGCAAACTTGATTTGCTTGAATAAAAAATTGGAGGAAAGAGGGAGAGAGGGCAGCCGGCTAAAGAGAGGGAGGGAGAGCCCATTTGCCTATAAATAGGACCTCACACTTCTCATTCAACTCACACCTCTTCATTCTCCAAGTTCTCTCCTTGAAAGCATAAGAATTCTTAGTGTTCTTGAGTAGTTCTAGCTTGTTCTTGAGCTTCCTTTCCATCTCCGCCACTAAACCACCATACGACCACCACCTCGATCCTAAAGTAGTAGTAGTATAGGTTACGATCTAGTTCCGAGAGAAACCTTTCTCTTTCGAAGCTATCGGAAGCTTAACATAAGCCATTACTCCATTTGTTTTCCAACTTTCTTTCCGTCGATCTTTTCGTAGTCTTCCTACCGCCAAGAAGAAAGGTACAATCTTCTTATACCTCTAATTCTACGTAGATGTTTCCTATACTTCCTAACCTTAAGCATACATAGATTTTTCCGATCTACTCTTCCTAAGTATATGTTTGATCTTGTAGAATTCATCGAACTTACTTCTCTAAGTATATTGTATTGTATGATCATGAAGCCTTATGTGTAGCATGATTTGTTTTACGTAGTTTACTTTGATCTTGAGAATAATTGAATGCATGGTTTAAAGAATCTTCCCAACTTGATTAACTCGTCAATAAACATAGGTTGTTAGGATAAAGTGTTGTTTCAAAACGAAGTATTCGTATTTTGACCTTTTCAAGGATTGTGAATTTGATCGCATGATTGCTTACCTTACTTGTGGTTGTAAACAAGCATGATTAAATAGAGTTGGATGATCTTGCTAGATTACTTTAAAGTGATTCGTCCCGCCGCGGAGTCTATGCATGCTTACGAGACACAAGAACCGAAAAGTAGAAACATGACACTTAGGGAGTGGTTGATATGGATAAAAAGGATTTTTGAAACTACATAATGGCCGGACTTGGTAGCCTTATGTGAGTTGTGAAAATCTGCAAGGTGGCCGGACTTGGTAGCCCTTTGTGTGGACTTGCGAAAACCGCAATGAGGCCGGACTTGGTAGCCCATTGTGTAGATTACTAACGGAGCCGGACGTGGTAGCTTCATTGGTAATTGGGCTTGGTTATCCGCGGAGAGGAGCCAATGCAGGATTTGATAACGTGGCCGGACTTGGTAGCCCGTTGGTAACAAAGAATGAGAAATGATTTTCGAAATGAAATGGTGACACAGTTACGATGAGTCGCGTAGGAGAAACACACGGAAACATGACACCAACGTAAGCCAGATAATGAATGCGGATGTGTCATTGTTAATTATGTTGTTGAATGAGCATGTGTAATTATTTATATGACTCTTTGTTGTAAGTTAAGGGTTAGTGGGTTTTGGATTATTCTATTGAGCTTCTGTAGCTCACGGTGTTACCTTTTTGGTGACCATGACATATTATCTTAGAGGCGTGGTATAATGTGTCAGACTTCATAGATGAGCAAGGAGAGCAGTACACTTTGGAGGCCTTTGGAGCCGAGGAGCTTGCAAGGATGGAGGAAGAGGCGGAGCAGTAGTTAACCTTAGATTATCCCTTCCTTTGTTGAATAAAAGTACTCTTGTGAGACTCATGTTGTAATAATGAGCTAGACTCTCCTTAATTTATTCAATAAAAATGTTTATTTAACGTACCCAAAATTCGGGGCGTTACACCTATCACCTATTCCAAAGTGTTCTTTAATCCCTTAAGAGTTCCACAAAGTTTCTAAGGCTTTCATGAAGTCATCCACAACAACCACATATCCTATTCATCATCGGAATGGTCCCCAAGGTGGGACTTAAAATAATTGTTAGGACAAATTGGGGTGTCTACAGACTGGTCAGTAATAATGGTATCAACTTTGGCATGGAGAGTCCTGCCCAAATTGTATACAACCCTAGAACCAAACCTGGCAAAAAGGGGCCCCAGAGGATGCCAGCTATCCAGCCATAAAAAAAGTAGTTTTTCCATTACCCACCACATTAGTTATCCAAGGATGAACAAGAGATCTCTGGTTCAACTACTTTTTGATTGTCCAAGAGGCAGAAGAAGAAATAGGAATGTTCTAGAGACAATGATCTTTGATTATGTAAGAGTGAATCCTCTTAACCCATGAAGTATCCGCTCTCAACGCAAGAGCCCATAAGTGCTTGGCCATAGCAGCCTTGTTCCAGTCTTTAAGGACTTTAAAGCCCAGACCCCCTTCATCTTTTGGAGAACAGATAGCATCCCAAGTCACTTTAGCATCCCAAGCCATAGTTGTCGTTTTTTTAATCAAAGAGCCACTTTGTTTGGTGAGTGACGATACAAATTATAAGATAATAAAAGACCAATGAGATTTACAAATTAGTGAAATTGATGGTATTTTTGTATATATTATTATTATTATTATTATATAAGAGTTTGAAAAGATAATGAAAAGAGCTAGAATCTATTTTCGTTCCGTATAAAATGATTTTGGCTCAAATAGAATTACTCTTATATTATAATAAGGATAGGAAGGAGGGGAGGAGGAGAGGTGATGTAAATCAGAAAGGTAAAATATCACCTATGCATTGAAGTCGTGAGAAGAAATGCACTAATTTTTATTTTTATTTTTTTTGTAAGAAGAAGTGCAGTAAATGAGAAAGGTAAAATAAAACAAATGGATTGAAGTCGTAATTTTCGAAAAGTGCAAGATGTCATGATGGTTTTGGAGCGTGTGTCTGTTTACACCGTAATTTGGCCCAATACAATCGACTAGGCCATATGGTAACACGATTGTCCAATATGATCGATTGGGTCATAAAGCGACACGTGGCAACAGTAAATGGACTGATCTTTAATAAAACATTATGCAATGGTTATTGACAGATGTGTTGACGGTTAAAGAAATAATGTCTAAAATGCAAGACACGTGTCCATCAAGGAAGTTACAAGCAAATCATGGACCAAGCAGTTGACAAAGGCAGTTGAAAAGGACGACTACAAGCGAAGATTCAGGAAGAGTAACCGCCTGATTCAAATTTCTGGAGGGAATGCCGCCAAGTTTGAATCCCTGATCGAAGTGAAGCCTATAAATACAAGATGTAAAGACGATTTTCGGGCCCCCACTCAAATCGCCCAAAGGCTTCTACTTTTTATCTGTACTTTACTTTTACTGTACTAGGAGTAGCTTGTAACTTGAACCGTCTACTCGACTATTTTTGTAGTCGATTGACTTCTACTTTGAAAAGTAATAAAGTCCATTTTGTTATTTTTCTTCCATCTCCGTTCACTTCACTAAGTTTGCTTCCAGAGAAGTCCTGAAACACGGCAGGGAACCAAACTCCGCCACCGCAAACACCCATATTCCAGCACTCACCCAATTACCAGTCGATTCGTCGACTACGATCAAAATTTAGACAAACAGTTTTGGCGCTAGAAGGAGGGCTACTTACTAATTTGGAAGTAATGGCACCAACTACAAGAAAGCAAGGCGACCGTCCAACAGAGTCTCAAAACGAAGGTATGGAGACTCAGAATGACAGCGGAACGCATCCTGAACAAAGGATGCCAGAGAATGGCCAAGGAAATGGCTCTAATCCACCGATCAACGTGCAAAGCCTCACTAGGCAGTTGGCACAAGTCTTGTCTAATCCAGAAGACGAGGCAGCACAAGAATTGATTACCCTATTGAGAAGGGTAGTTACTCCTCCATCCACTGTGGACGTTGATGTAAACGGCGTGATACATGAACAGATTACTTCTGTTGATACGATCAGACGAACCCCTCCACAGGTATATTCAAATCCTACGTTTGAAACAAATATTGGTATGCCTAATCAACCCATTGTTGGGTCGACTGCTGTTAGGGCTACTGTTAGACCGACTAGTTTCTATCAAAATATACCTTCCACATATGAAATCGGGAATGGAAGTGGTTATGGCCAGTGTAATGGTCTCAATAATCTCAATCAGAATTCCCAGCAAGATTTTGTAGGGGCCAATATCATAAGTAATGGCCGATATGTGACTGTGCCAAACCATGGCAACAGTAGCCGTCAGAATATAGGAAATGTTACTCAAACAGTGCCAAATTATGGCAATGGTAACGGCCAGTATAATCAAACTTTGCCAAACAATGGCAATGGAAACGGGCAGTTACCAAATAATGGTAACAATAATGGTTTCTATGTACATACTTTGCCAAACAATGGCAATGGTAACATTCAAAATATACCAGCATACGTGCCGCAAACTGTTCCAAATGTTTGTAGAAACTTAGATCCAAATAGGGCACAGGATTTTGTGAATATCAATAGGAATCAAATAATGGAAGTTATCCAAGATATGTATGGTCCAGGGTTACGAAGGGTTGAAAAGCCCATGTTTAGAAAACCCTATCCGTATTGGGTTGATAATATTCCTTTGCCAAGAAATTTTAAAATTCCTGAACTATCACTCTTTAGTGGTACAGAAAATCAATCCACAATAGAGCACATAGGCAGATTTTGCCTTCAGTTAGGTGAATTTGGTCTAGACGATGTCATGAAATTGAAACTGTTCCCACATTCATTAACTAAAACAACGTTTACATGGTTTATTAGTTTGCCTGCTAATTCTATTCACACGTGGCAAGATATGGAAGAGCAATTTCATGCCCAGTACTTTAGACATGAACCGGAGGTTTCAATTGCTGACTTGGCTAAATTAAAACAAAAGCCAACTGAGACAGCAGAGCAGTTCTTGACCAGGTTTAAAAGGTTGAGAAATCAATGTCATTGTAATGTGCCCGAAACTGAAATAGTTAGAATAGCCCAAGATGGGCTTGAGTTTAACTTTAAGAAACAATTCAATGGATCTAATTTCAAAGATCTGTTTGAACTTTCTATGAGGGCTGCGCAGTTTGAAGCCATTCTCCAAGAGGAGGAGCAGTTGAAAAACACATCTCTGGGTACATACTATCAAGATGTTGAAGGAGACATTGAAATTGATGTAGCACAGGTTATTGGGAAAAACCCAATAATTTGTGACACGTTAATTAAAACAGAAAAACCAATGAACATGCCTTCTTCCCAACCAAACAGGCGTGGGGGGCAAGCAAATTATAGGCAGTACTCCTTTGACTTAGCA
Organism: Rhododendron molle; assembly: GCA_025413875.1. Lineage (NCBI taxonomy): Eukaryota > Viridiplantae > Streptophyta > Magnoliopsida > Ericales > Ericaceae > Rhododendron > Rhododendron molle. The sequence continues at coordinate 14,525,876 of CM046398.1, read as the reverse complement.
CAGGCTGATCAGATATTTGATGAATTACTGAAACAAAAGTTCATCACATTAAGTCCTGGACATATCATTCCTTCTGACAAAGAGAAAAAAGGAAAAGAATATTGTAAGTGGCATAATTCGTTTAGACATAACACTAACAATTGTGTTACATTTCGTAATTGTGTGCAGGACCTGATCCAGAAAGGGTTGCTGCAATACGCTAAGGGCGACAAAGATGCAATGGGTATTGATGCGAACCCATTTCCCAAGGTTGAAGTTAATATGGTGACAGCCGGCCTGGCTAAAAGGCTGGGATCGACTGTTGAGAAGAAGAAACAAAGAGAAGAAGGTCAAATGGAGACCGATGAAGAGTCCCATTACCCAAGGTTCCCCAATGATTATCTGTGTCTCAGGTGTGGACGAGAAGTCCAACATGGGGAAGCAATCATAGCAGAGAAGGAGCATAGAAGCGCCTTCTCAAAATCTGGACTCAGATTCAACACTATGGGTGGCAATGATCTCCAGATCTATGTTGGTGCCAAATTGATCTATGAAGGCATCGATCCAGGGCTCTTTAATCGAATAGAGTCAAAGCATTGTTACGGACCGGATGACGGACCTTTCCTGTTTAGAGGTAATCCAGTTGTGCCTGCAAGGCCTGGAGTACCTTCCCGCCGTGATCTTGAAGCGGCTGGATACCAATTTCCCAGTCGAGGGAGATACCCAAACCACAGAGGCGCTGGCACTAGGAGAGGCATCGGACCAAGAGGTGGAGATCCCTACGGATATGGGGGGCACCAACCCAGAATGGTCATACCTCCTAATCATGATCATGAAGAGTGGAGTGAACTCAGTCATCCCAAGTTTCCAGCGGATGGGTGGTATACTAAGGTGTCGACTTCACAAAAGAGAAGGCTTCAAAGGAAATTTGCAGCCAGAGCTTACAGTGATCCATGGGTGCATGTTTTGGAACCCAGAGAAAGAACAGAGCCTCCTAAGGCTTCAAATATGGTGTGGACACGAGGTCAAGGAGAGACTAGCATTCAGAAGCAGTCAATTCCCAAGCATGGGGGGCAAGACAGCAATAATGAAGCTACTTCCAAGTCAATTGCTCAGCCAAAAGGGAAAAAAGAATTGAAGCAGAGTTTGAAGAAAAAGATGGAGGAATTCCAAAAGTTGATGGAGGCAGACGATGATGACCTCATGGATGATGGTTCAGACCAAGATATAATTAAAGATGCTTCCCCATCCCCACAGAATTCTGCAACATTTGGAGAGAGTTTGGCCGCAATCCAATTCGGGTCAGTACCTACTAATCTCCAATGTAACATGATTGTAGTCTTGCCTAAACATTTTAAGGCAAAACCGGATCAACCTATGGAATTGGTAGGAGATGTGGAAGATACAACACAGTCGACTGTAAAATTAGTAGAAAAAGAAGAATGTTCTAATTCACAGTTAATTGAACTAGATGTGGATAAGAAAGGAAATAAAGTGGTTGTCCTTAGATCTCCTGATGATGCCTCAATAAGGCATCTCAAACCGTTGTACGTAAAAATTAATATGAACGGCCAGCCTGTTTCAAAAGTGCTAGTCGACAACGGGGCAGTAGTTAATATTTTGCCCTCACGAATGATGAAACTGTTAAACAAAACAAATGAAGACCTAATACCAACTGAGGTTACTGTTGGTAACTTCGCTGGAGGGTGTTCTCCTGCTAAAGGAGTTATATCCCTTCAATTACAAGTTGGAACAAGAAAAATGAATGCAACATTTTTTGTAATCGATTCATCATCCAATTACAATGCCTTGTTAGGCAGAGACTGGATACATATAAATGGCTGTGTACCATCTTCTTTGCACCAGGCTTTGATCTTTTTGAAGCAAGGAGAGTCAGCAGGAATGGAGGTCTTTTGGGCAGACCAGCAGCCATTCAAAGCAGAAACCAACAATGTGGAAGCAGACCTTTATAAGGAGCATCTTTGGCCTTTGAAGATAGAAGATGCAGAAGTTAAGTCTGCTGGAGTTGATGCTACTGAGAGTCAATTCCTCGCCTACATTAAGGAAGGGTTCCAGGAGTTAAGTAAGGATTGCATCAGGCCTAACATTATTACAAGGCCTGCCGAGAAGAAACCACAAGTTTTTGATGTTTAGAAACATGTTAAATTCGGGAAATGAGGAGTTGGCTACTGTTAAAGCCACTTTTAAAAGACTATTTTCTTTTCTTGTTGATAGGAAGTTGCAGGCAGACGAGCCTATTTCTTGTAATTGGGCTGAATGTGTTTTTGATGATAGTCCACTACCTATGAAAGAGTTAGGATTAGCAGATCTAAAGCCTGTACCGGCTAAGTTAGACGATGACAAAGCCCATGTTAAAGATCCTACGGAAGAGGTAAACCTAGGGACTGTAGAAGACCCTAGAATTACTTATGTCAATGCTACTTTGCCTGATGAAATAAAGGAAAGGTTTAAGTATTTGTTGCTTGAATTTAAAGATTGTTTTACTTGGAATTATGACGAAATGCCTGGATTAGATAGAGCATTGGTAGAGCATAAAATTCCTATTAAAGAAAATTATGTACCTTTTAAGCAGGCACCTAGGAGAATGAAAGATGACGTCCTTCCTCAAGTCAAGAAGGAAATGGAACGTTTATTTGAAGCTAAATTTATCCAACCAGTAAAATATGTTGAATGGGTATCGAATGTTGTTCCAGTTCTGAAAAAGAATGAAAAAGTCAGGGTTTGTGTGGACTTTAGAGATCCTAACACAGCATCACCCAAAGATGAGTACCCGATGCCTGTTGCTGACTTATTAGTCGATGCATCGGTAGGTTATCAAATGCTGTCCTTCATGGACGGCAATGCAGGTTATAACCAAATATACATAGCAAAAGAGGATACCCATAAAACAGCATTTAGGTGTCCTGGGTATATAGGAACATTTGAATGGGTAGTTATGGCTTTCGGTTTGAAAAATGCAGGAGCAACCTGTCAAAGGGTCATGAATTTAATTTTTCATGATTTTCTCCATAAGTTTTTAGAAGTTTATATTGATGATGTTGTGGTTAAATCTAACTCAGTCGATGAGCATTTACATCATCTTAGGCAAACCTTAGAACGGATGAGACATTATGGTTTGAAAATGAATCCCTTAAAATGTGCATTTGGTGTTACAGCAGGTAACTTCCTAGGGTTTTTGGTGCACCAAAAAGGGATTGAAATTGATAAAACCAAGACTGATGCTATTTTTAAAGCACAGCCTCCAACTAATAAAGAAGAACTTCAACAGTTCTTAGGAAAAATTAACTTTTTGAGGAGATTCATTGCCAACCTATCTGGAAAAACAATGGCATTCTCCCCGTTATTAAAATTAAAGTCAGAAAAAGATTTCAGATGGGAACAAGTATATCAAGAAGCTTTTGATAAATTGAAACAAGCGTTGGTAACACCTCCTGTTTTGGTACCTCCAATAAATGGAAGACCATTGAAGTTATATATTTCAGCAACGCACAAATCGATTGCAAGTTTATTGGCACAAGATAATGATCAGGGCCGTGAACAGTCGATTTATTATTTGAGTAGAAGATTGAATGAATGTGAGACCAGATATTCGTCTATTGAAAAGATTTGTCTGGCTCTATATTTTTCTGCGATTAAGTTAAGGCATTATTTGTTACCAGCAAAGGTACAAATCATTGCTCAAACGGATGTAATCAAGTACATTCTGTCCAGGCCCATTTTGGGCAGGCAAGAAAAATGGATATTAGCTCTAGTCGAATATGATTTTGAATATGTGCCTCAAAAGGCAGTCAAAGGGCAAGCCTTGGCTGACTTCCTAGCCGAGCATCCAAATTTACCTCTAGAGGAAGATACTTTTGAGATACATGTAATTGAGTTGAAACCATGGGAATTGTCCTTTGATGGTTCAAAAACAGATATTGGGGTTGGAGCTGGTATAGTTCTAATATCACCAAAAGGGGAGATGTTTCAATTCTCTTTCCAATTGGATGAAAGTAGAATATTGACCAATAATCAAGCAGAATATGAAGCCTTAATTATAGGTTTGGAAATAGCAAAAGAATTAAATATACGTTGCCTAAAAGTTTCTGGTGATTCACAATTGATTATTCGGCAGATTACAGGGCAATACAAGTGCAACCATCCTTTGTTAAGCTTACAATTGGACAAAGTCAAATGCCTTGTGCAAAGTTTTGACGAAATTTCTTTTCATCATATATTGAGAATTGAAAATGGTGAAGCCAATCAAATGGCTCAAACAACCTCAGAAGTTAAAATTCCTGAAGGATTTAATGAAAAAGTAATTAGAGTTCAAAGACGATTTCTGCCTTTTTCAATGGAAAAGGAAGACAGTCGAGTAGACGCATTGGTCATTGATATATCTGAAGATTGGATGAGTCCAATAAAAAATTATTTAGACAATCCCAACATAAAAACAGAAAGGACAATTAGATGTAGATCAGTTAATTACGTCCTGTTGGGAGATGACTTGTACAGGAAGACATCTGATGGTCTACTGTTGTTGTGTGTGGGCAAAGCTCAGTCGATGAGAGTTATGGGTGAAGTTCATGAAGGAACTTGTGGTTCTCATCAGGCTGGTGATAAGATGAGATGGTTGATTAAAAGACATGGGTACTATTGGCCCAACCATCAGGGCTGATTGTATTCGATATGCTAAAGGATGTCAAGAATGTCAAAAACATGGACCTATTCAAAGGATTCCTTCACATCAGTTACAATCGATTATCAAGCCTTGGCCGTTCAGGGGTTGGGCTATTGATATGATTGGTGAGATTCACCCAGCGTCTTCATTGCAACATCAGTTCGTCGTAGTGGCAACTGATTATTTTACCAAATGGACTGAGGCAATACCTTTGAAAGGTGTTTCGCAAAAACAAGTAATCGATTTCATTGAAGAATACATTTTGTGTAGATTTGGAATTCCTGAAACTATTACTGTTGATCAAGCTTTTGTGTTCAACGGTAGAGAAGTTATTCAGTATACACAGAAATATGGAATACAGATTGTAAATTCCACTCCGTACTATGCTCAAGCTAATGGGCAAGTTGAATCAACTAATAAGATAATTAAAAATACTTTGTCTAAAATGATTGATGATAATCCAAGAGAGTGGCATGATTTTTTGCCCAGGGTATTGTGGGCATACAGAACATCACAGAGAACTAGTACCAAAGTTACTCCTTTTGAACTCGTTTATGGTCATGCAGCAGTTTTGCCAGTTGAGATTAATGTGCAATCGTTACGAGTGGCACGTCATTATGATTCAAGCCTACAATATGAAGAAGCTATGTATTTGGATATTGATAGCATAGAAGAAAGCAGATTGAATGCTTTAAATCATATGCAAGCTCAGAAGAAGAGGTTAGAGCGAACTTACAACAAAAGAGTTAAAGAAAAGTCATTCACAGTCGGAGATTTGGTTTGGAAAACAATTCTTCCAATCGATGCAAAGAAAAAGAAAGGCATATTTGGAAAATGGTCACCAAATTGGGAAGGTCCATTTCGTGTTGCTCGGGTTCTGCGAGCAGGTGCATATCACCTAGAGTCCATCGAGGGGATCTCACATGAAAGATCCATAAATGGTAAATATTTGAAACACTATTTTCCATCTATGTGGGAGAATATGAATTAAAAACGCTTATATTAATAAAAGCTACCCATGGATGGTAGCAATACAAAAGACAATACAAAAGATCCCAACTGGGATCTAACAGAAAAAGACAAAACAAAAGATCCCAATTGGGATCTAACAGAAGAGAAAAGAAAAGAAAAGATCCCAAGAAGGATTTAAAAGAAAATGAAAAGATCTCAAGGGAGACCTAAAATAAAATACTAATAAGCACCAGGAGAGCTCCAACGAGAAGGGGCCTATTTCTTAGGCCATTCCTTCCATTGACTGGAGGTGCCACACATGGAGGTCCCGATGCTGTCCGGATCGGCTGCAGCCGGACGGTAGTCGATGGTGTCCCAGTTGATCACCATTAGTTTAACAGCCGATTCCATTTTTTCCAAGCGAAGGGCCATCCCTTCCACTCTATCGTGGATGGCCTGGATCCTTCTCTTGCACTCGTTATGGTCCTCCATAAGGACCCACTTCAGTTCATCGGCTAGTTGCTTGATATGGTCAGGGGTGATTTGAGAAGAAAGTGGAGAAGGAAGGTTATGCTCGGGAAGATTGCCCGCCATTACTAAATTTGAAGGGATAGTGAAACTGCACTATCTCAGAGTTCATATTTATAGACCAAAAGGAGGTTTAGAGATGTGCATTATGGACAGTTAATCCCGAGAAAATCTAGCAACGTGGCAAATAATGGGACATGTATCCAGTTGCCATTTTGAAATCGAAGAGACAACGCCTGAAGAAGTAATGATTCACTTCTGAAACGGCGTCTAGTGTTGTACTTAAACCGTCATTAATTACAGTGCATGCTCCCCAGAAAGGGAAAACGTCAGTACATGATGTAATGGTGCGTGCTTAAAATACAGGGTTAAGCATTGTGAGCCCATTCTTCTGTTAAAAATCCAATAATAAGGGTATTGGGCCATAAAAGGTCCACTTAATTTTTGGCCAATCAGAAGTTTATCAACTGCAGCAAAATAGGAATTGGGTATAATTTGAATGTTTTCATAAAGTTAACCTAGTCAATATTTAAAGGTTATAATATTGAAATGCTGTCAGAAGTGCTACCAAAAAGAAGGCAAAGGTAATGGCTATTTTCGAGCCAAAGAACCATTCATTTAAAATTAGTCTTTCATAGAGGCCAAATATGCACTGGCACAATACTTAGAATTATGTACCGTTAACACACTCGACTACTTTAAAAGAAAGTCATAGTCGACTATTGCAAAAGAAATCAGTTACAAGCAGAAGAAACTTTAAAGTTTCATAGTCACAGTTAATCATCACAAAAGAAAGTTAATCACGAATAAAGAAAGACTTGAAAGTCTCCCATTTGGCTACAAGTTCATCTCGTTTCAGGCTGTTCCTCTGTAAATCCACTTGGGCAGCTGAGACATGAACTGAAACTCCTTTTCCCTCTTCTGCCAGACGTTTGAAGTCAGTGTCAAGTTGGCTGGCTGTCTGCAGAAGACCCTCTTTTTCAGCCTGTAATTGAGCCAGACGACGTAGCAACCCTTGCTCCTCTTGATCAATGACCACAAGTCTTGACTTTAAAGTCGAAGCCTGCTCGTGCATGGTTGATAGCTTGACTGACATGCCAGACAAATTATTAATTAGCTCCTGTTTCTGCCTAATCTCCTCTTGATAGTATCGGAAAAGGGTGAAATCATCATTTAGTGAGGAGGCAAAGTTCTCAAGAGCAACTTGTTCCCTGAGGGGGAACACATGCCTTTGAATCAAGAACTCAACACAGGTAGAGAATGCTATGGATTTTGTAGTCACCAGCTCTTCATAGGAAAATTTTAGGAAATCAAAGAAGCTTTGGATTTCCTTTTGTGTGTTATCATCATACTGAAGAAAAGAGAAAGAGCTGTTAGATTCTGACACTTCGGTGAGAGATCGAAATGCCTGTGAGGTAGTCTTCATCGCCTCCATCAATTGGTCTAGTGAATTACTGGACGACTTGGCTTGTTCTGAAGTGTCTGTCTCAATTATAATAGGTCTAGCTTTGTTTACTGACCTAGGTGATGCCTCAACAGCAGGAGTTGTTGTAACAGCCAAAGGTATAGGAGCAGGTGTGATTGGCACTGGAATAATTGGGGCAGCTTGATTGCCAGTAGGACTAGAGGCAACATCCTCTTCTTGGTTAGAAGCAGCAGGGGCTTCCTTCATATGAACAGGACCCTTCATGGGCTCAACTTGTAAATTCTTTTCAGCCAATTGGATCTGAGTTGTGTCATGTTGGCCTTCCAAAACAGGCACATTTACCAGTGGAATAATATCTAAGTTTTCCTTGATTACTTCCTGTTGCTTCATTTCAGCAGCTTAAGGTTGCTTAGGGATTTGAGGATCAATACTCATCATGTCTGCATTTGTTGGAATGCTCTGGTCTGGCTCAGTGTTGACGAAATCAGGCTTTTGGCATGCTGGATCAACATTGAGCTCAAAGACGAGCTCATTCGGTACTGTACTTGTACCCTCATTGACCTGCATGAAAGGATCGTCATCTTGCAATAAAGGGTTCTCCTGACACGAAGGATTGCCCTGCAACTTCAGTATTTCTTCAGTTTGGTTCAAGGGATCAGAAACAGCAGTATCACTAAAGTCAAATTGGTCAATTGCAAGTTCGGTATCTACTGTTTCCCCTACTGAATGAGACGACTTGGAGGATCTTCTTTCATCGTCTTCATCTTCAAAGGCGTCCACAATCTTGGTGCCTTTCCCTTTCTGCAATTAAGAAAAGGAAAATAAGAATGAAGATAATCGATTACAAGAAATAATGAGTAACAAGTATACCTTTGATTTGGTGGCTTGATTCCTCTTTGACTGCCTCTTTGAAATAGGAACTTCATCAGGCACAACCTGTTTCTTAGGTCCTTCAGTAATACAAAGACTTTTAGAAGTCTTTTGGTCAGTTGATTTAGCTCTTAGAGTCCTCTTCTTGGGAGTCAACTATGGGCTTTCGACCACTTTTGCTTTCCTTTTCTTGGAGCTCTCAATTGGCACCGAGGATATGGGAGAGACTGCTTCAGCCTGAGGAACAATGGCTTTGGAAGCCTCTTCAGGCAATCGAGCAGCTTCCTCTGATTTGAAAAACATGTCAGTAATGTGATGATTGGGACAAAATCTATTTAATAGTAAATTAACTTACCAGCTTTGTCTTGAAGAGATTTATACTCTGGGTCAAGCCTGTAAAGGCAATCTTTGAGTGGTGCTCCAAAATAGATGGCTTTCATGGTCGACCACCATTCATCGAAAGCAGCAGTAGTCCCATCACTGACTTTAAAATCTGAAAGCTTGAAAGCTTTCACACGATGGTGAAAGTTATTAACCATCATTGAAATCAGTTGAGCATCCTTCGTCTTTATCGATAGCCTGCTTGCAGACATCTCAGTGATATCTAGATGAGCGAAAGGCATAGGCACACCCTGTACCAACCCAAATTGACGAGCAAATTGACAAGGGGAGTAGTTCTCATAACTACAATTCCCCTAAGGGGTACTATTCAGAGCAAAACCAACTGGGATGAGTCGGGGTAGAAGGATGCTTGCCCAAAATAACCGTTTGGCATGTACCATTCTCTCTGTCAGTTGAGGAGATGCCATCGGAATATCCCCAAAACTTGGCCTTGGCCTTTCAGAGGCATATTCAAACTTGTCAAAAGGATAGAAGTTGGGCCAATTGTCTTTCTTGTCCTCGTAGAAGAAGGTAAAATACCTCTGAAAGGAAGATTCTTCTCTGTGAACGCTCAAGCCTAGAAAATATTCGGCGTAACTACGACACGTTTGCATTTGTGGATCTTCATCGGCCCTAAGGCGATTGTTCATTTTGGGCCTAAGTTGAGGAAAATATGCATATAGCCAGGCCTGGAAAATCCAAAAAGGACCACCACAAGAGGTTGCAATTTTCTTTTCAACAAATGTAAACATCCCTTTATATAGGGATCCAAGCACAAATGGCGCTAAGGCCAATCTTTTCGCCTGTGCCATACAGATGGCCAAGTTAACATATTCCTTAGTCACCTTAAGTCCAGGGACTGCCAAAAGGAATCTACAAATCCAAAAAAGGTAAAATGCTATTTTCTCATGAAAGGCAGGTGCAGACGCTTTTGCCTTAAAATAGGTCTGTAACCATTTAGAGTAACTCACCCCTGTAGATGGAACCGTAAATGGTGGATCATACGCATCAGGGGTAAGAAGAGCATTTACCTCACAGCCCAAGGAAGAAAGGCCAGTCAAGTGAGATATATCCAAAATAGTTGGAGACAATAGACCACAACGAAGGACTAGAGTATTTGACGATTTGGACCAAAAGCAAGCGGCAGCAGCCAAAAGCTCAGGGTTCATCTCCAAGGGGAACTGAGAAAGTTCAATGGTTTCACGAATCCCCATTTTCTTCCAATCCGCAAAAAGAAATTTCGTCATGCGTCTTACCCAGTCCACCCATCCCGATTCAACAGTATAGGGCCAGGAACGAAGACAAGCATTCTTACCCCAACCAGCCCACTCAAGGGATGAATGTTGCAATAAAAGAGGATCACGCTCTATTACGGGATAAACCTCTGGGAAACCGTCTGGCATGGCCGACGAAAAGACCGGACCCAGCATACAAAGAGAACTATTATTCTCATTGTGAATTAAGACCTATGGGTTTTGACTAACGTCACCTCGGTACGACTCTGGGAAGCGTGGAACATCATCTATGGACGATTCTGAAGGAGAGTTTTCGACGAGGGCGTTGAAAGCTTTCAACTTGTTCTTCGGAGCCATGAGAGATCGAACAGGTTTCGAGAAGTTTGTGATGAAAAATTTCGTGCCCTAAAAATTCAAAGTGCTCCGCTTTATATAGGCGGTGATACTCAGGGATTATTTACCAAAGTTAATTCTTAACTCAGGTAAATAGGGGGGCATTGTTTACACCGTAATTTGGCCCAATACAATCGACTAGGCCATATGGTAACACGATTGTCCAATATGATCGATTGGGTCATAAAGCGACACGTGGCAACAGTAAATGGACTGATCATTAATAAAACATTATGCAATGGTTATTGACAGATGTGTTGACGGTTAAAGAAATAATGTCTAAAATGCAAGACACGTGTCCATCAAGGAAGTTACAAGCAAATCATGGACCAAGCAGTTGACAAAGGCAGTTGAAAAGGACGACTACAAGCGAAGATTCAGGAAGAGTAACCGCCTGATTCAAATTTCTGGAGGGAATGCCGCCAAGTTTGAATCCCTGATCGAAGTGAAGCCTATAAATACAAGATGTAAAGACGAATTTCGGGCCCCCACTCAAGTCGCCCAAAGGCTTCTACTTTTTATCTGTACTTTACTTTTACTGTACTAGGAGTAGCTTGTAACTTGAACCGTCTACTCGACTATTTTTGTAGTCGACTGACTTCTACTTTGAAAAGTAATAAAGTCCATTTTGTTACTTTTCTTCCATCTCCATTCACTTCACTAAGTTTGCTTCCAGAGAAGTCCTGAAACACGGCAGGGAACCAAACTCCGCCACCGCAAACACCCATATTCCAACACTCACCCAATTACCAGTCGATTCGTCGACTATGATCAAAATTTAGACAAACAGTGTCAAAAAAAGTTGAATGTTCAGCGCGTGAATTTGTTCGTATTCTCTATTTTGACTGCTGATGATACGAGTAATTCTTTCCTTGGAAAAAAAACGACTAGGCTACACATATTGGGCCTTTGTAAACAACTTTGTTTATTGGTTAACATAAAAAAATTTGGAAAAATGACGGCCAATAATGTGTTTTGATAATTAATATCAACCAATGACATTTTCAGCATCAACAAATGTTTTTAGCTTGTCTTTTGCGAGTATTAATTATCAAAACACGTCATGGGCCGTTGTTTTTTTTGGGAAAATGACGGTTCAGGACGTGTTTTGATAATTAATACCCACCAAGAACAAGCCAAGAATATTTGTTAATACTGAAAATGTCTTTGACAGGTATTAATTATCAAAACACGTCCTTAGCCGTCATTTTCCCCTCTCTTTCTTTGAAATGCCCTAGCCCAAGGGGGTTGCCCAAGCCCAAGGACTTGCTGCGATTACCCTTGGGCCAGCCCTACATATCATTTTCGTCCGAACTTAACTTGAAGCAAAACCCAAATAGAGCACGGGCTCAACTTGACACGGAAAATCAAGGGGTTCTTTCAAGCCGGCCCTCTTTTATCACTCATTAGCCGTTTAGGCCTCATGTGCGTTACACCTATCCTGCACAAGTCCTTTTTTCCCTACACCCACACGCCTTTTGAATTCAAGATAGGAAAATTATCCCATGTAGATGGAATATTACATTACAATATCCTCATTCATGTATCAATGGTTAATATTACGGGGCCCATAACTTTTTGTTAGTGATTGATAAACAAATTGACATGTGGCATTTGATGATTGGTAGAGCATTGTTTGTAAACCACAAAATAATATTTCTAATCCTGATTTTTTCTTTTTCTCTCTATAACTGTCACATGTTTACGCTTACATAGACGGTTCAAGGGACACCCAAATAAACAACTAAAAAATACCCCAGATCTCAATCTCATAGTTTTCGATCAGATTTATGATCCGAACCGTTCAATGTGTGCAGAATGTGATTTTGAGGGTGCTCGTGAGAAATTGGCAAAAAAATTTACTTGGAAGTACTTGTTTTGAGCAATTTTTAATTGAATCGTTCATTAAATCTAAGCTAAAAACTGCCCGGATCAAGCCTTTCCCAGTCATTTTTTTTTGCTAATTACTAACGGGTACGTTTTAAATCACATTCTGATCACATTGAGCGGCTCGGATCATCAAAATTTGATCGGAAACTATGAGGTGTTTTTTTAGGTGGTTTTTTTGGTGTCCCTTGAACCGCCCTGCGTACATAAATACATATAGCTCATATATAGCTAAAACTTTAACCAATTATAACTTTTGTTGTGCATATCCAATTTTACAAAAATGTATATTTCTGGAACGTACTCGATGAGATTTTTCAAACAAGATCTGTGGGCTCCCCGACTGGCATGCCCGCTTAGAGTCACTACCCGAATTTTTGAGATAGATGGTTCGAGAAACTAAGAGTTTGTTTGAAAAAGACTTTTGGTCTAGCGAAAACGTTGAGATTTTGGGTCCGGGAGTCATGTTACGAATGGGGAAGGTTTTGTTGAAAAAGCACCTCATTCACCCGGTAAGAACTGATCTCTACGTGACATTTTGAAAAGGAGAAAACTTTTAATATCATTTGAAAAATCAAACTCTTAAGAAACACGTAAGGGGAAAAGGGACATGAGATTGAATATATCACATAGGCGTGCTCGTGGTGTTTACTATACAAGGGATGATAAATGGATGACGTGCAAAGAGCAATGAAATAATAGATTACAGATCACACACACAACAATGCATGGCTTACCAGGTACCTCGCACGATTTTCTGGTAAACCGTGCGGTGTATTAACTCACTATTGGTCCTGTTGATACTACTCAGAACCTTGCATGGTGCATTAACTTCCTCGTACGATGTTTCATAAACATCATACGGTATAACTCTAAACCTATTCTAGAATGACTCCATACCTTCAGATCATTGATTTGCGGTTCCTTGGGTGTTAGACCTTCAAACCCAAGTGGCGACTCTGTATTACGAGCGTTTGCTTCTCCGCTCGCGCTCCTTCGATTTCTGGGCCGCTTTGGCGAAAAGGAATGAAATCCTTTTTCCAAGGGCATGCTGCCCATAGTGGCGACTCTGCTGGGGTTAATCGAACCAATATTAATTCATACTTTGAGTTTAATACGTTTGCGAACAATTCCTTAAAAGTCTGTCAAAACGGTGAGCTTCGCGCTGCCGAAGGTTGGAATGGTGATTTAACAGGACCCTGTGTCCAGCCAATCTGATCTGGGACTTTTTGAATTGTTCACTTGCATAGTTTCCTCTAAAGATGGACTATATAAAGTGAGCCAAATTTGAAAAGGCATTTGGCAATTTTGTGATTCTTCTTCTTCTTAATCAATTTCTAGCATCTCATTTGCATCGATGTGGGATAAGCCTCGTTGGATCATTTTGGCAATCCGGCACGGTTTACCGGAGCCCGGGGACCCCGAATGACTAACAACCTTCGACAATGATGGGTCATGCTAGCGTTTGGCTGTTGCTCTGCGAATCGTGGGCAATGGGAGGTATATCTGTGGCCCTAGTCCGAGGAACCCGTTACAAACCAAAATCGGCCTTTGCATATACGAAGCATTAGAACTTTCCACACTAAGACAGGGTAAGATCTAACCCCATATACTGGCTATGTGTTACTGCTTTCCCTATCGCATGTTCTGTTCATTCGTAACATTCTGCGTAGAAGCATGTTTTAGGGCGACTTCTAGGTTCTCGTTTAGAAACGAGTCTGTCTTCAATTTATCGGGATGCTGTTAGACCTGATGAAGAGTCGTGCATCACGATGGTATACATTTTCAAATCAAACCCTTAGGGAGAAAGGACTTTAGGAAATCAAAAATTTCTACACCCTCGTCTCTATACCTGCTTAAGGTTTCAAACAGAAAACAAGGAACAGTAAAGAGAATGCCATGATGCTCACACCTAAACGTAACAAGTGCCTCGTCACTTACACCGCCTGGCTAACAGCGCTGTGCCGCCCATGCCATTATGGTTATGGTATCATGACATTCATATTGAGTTGTGCCTGTTTCAAGAGTTGAAACCCTAATCAGCGGATTTGCCGACGGTTTAGGATTCTCTTGGCATCTTTTAGTCCCATCTGCCTGTAGCAAGGATACATATTCGAAAAGAATTCTAAGGATTCTGGCATTGATTGGATATTTTGCGACAGACTCGATTTTTAGTTCTAGTGTCACGCCCCGCCCCGCAAACGGCACCCAAAGTGGGCCCGAGTCGGTGCGACCACGTGGCATTCCACACAGAAGACCAAACCACACCTCACAACCTGTCAGAATAAACACCCAGCGGAAGACTTATCACCTAAACATAAAAATGAGTCAACGTGTTGACCAAACAACTACAACCTCAATTATAATACTATATCTGCAATACAGTACTTAAAAAAAAATCTATACTTCAACACATCCACCGACGACTTATTTACAACTTGAATAAATCAACCTCTTCATCAACCACCTACAACAAGCTCGACCATCCACAACATCCAAGGTTAGCCCAAACACTCCTCAACACGATGACCGGTAGTGGACCCACTCTTGCTACCTGGCAGACCAAAAAGGAAAGCCAGAGTGTGTGAGATATAGAAATGCTCAACATAATACCACAACAACCGAACGAATATCAACATGAATATGAATCCACCAACATAACTTAAATACTCAAATGTATACAACAATTATAACCAACCTGTCCACCCAACAGAGCAGTAATATTCAATGCACAACAACATG
This sequence comes from Rhododendron molle, assembly GCA_025413875.1. Taxonomy (NCBI): domain Eukaryota; kingdom Viridiplantae; phylum Streptophyta; class Magnoliopsida; order Ericales; family Ericaceae; genus Rhododendron; species Rhododendron molle. The sequence goes on along the minus strand of CM046398.1, from coordinate 14,510,803 downwards.
AATATAATTACATCACATGCAGTGACACGTTTGCCACTTCGCATGTACCCAAGACGAGGTGTCCCACATACCATGCTCCCATCCACCGACTATTAGCCAGCATGGCATACGACATGGTATGCCTCACACGCTAACCTTCGGCGGTTCAATCAACACTCAGCAGCATGAATATTCATCAAACACGCATATCACAACCAAATCTCGTGTCCCGCACACCATGCTCCCAACCATCGTCCATTAAACGATATGGCTTACGACATGGTGTGCCTCACACGCACACATTCACAACATATCAAAAGCTAAACAATTGTAGCATGATATACCCCACACTATAGCAATATCTCATTAAAGATAACCATATCAAAAGCTAAAATACGATTAGCAAGATATACACTCACCACCACATCAATATCTTATTGAGAAGGACCATATCAGACACACTCACCTTTGCATCGATCGAGATATGCCAAACTTACGATTTCGGCACCTCTTTAATTGACCGGCTTGTTACTTAACCACAAGCTAACCATATCAGTTTATTGAACGCTTAAATGTTACAACCAACTCCTGAAAATAATCTATAACACCAACAATAGATTAACGATGCTTAACGCATTCTAGCATGTCCATCTCAAATGTTTAGAAGTGTCCCTAAACAAGCGTAGCACTCAAACACCACCTAACCCTTATATTTGGTTCGAAATCTACGACCAACCTGTCGTATTCTGCCTATAACGTCTTATAGATTTACAATCAGATCATGAGACCACCACCATTAGAAAGTACACCTCCGGTACATGAATTTTGATATAAACTTTGCCCACCATAGAGTCCGGACGACAAAGTTATGCCCGTCCAAAGTTACATAACTAAGGCAGAAATCCCAGTTTCAGCAGAACAGTCTGCGATCGAAAGCTCATTAAAAATCACCTACTCAATAATTTTCAATGATTCCAACACCAAGACATCACCAACTGATCCATGTTTAAGACTCAAGGGAACCCATAGTCAGTAACACAATCAACTATGATAAAATTGCTGAAAAACATAGCTCCAAAAGCTGCCCAGATTTCCAGAATTACCAAACCATCAACTTCGGAACAAAAACTGATTTTTCCTATAAGGAACCAAGGCACGAACCTTACATATTCAGAAAGGCATGTAAGTCTAGTTTCAGAATCAAGAAACGGTGCGTAAAACCGGTACCCGAGCAAGAAGTTATGCCCGTTTTTCCAACACGTGTCTGTGCTGCCAGCACAGACGCGAACCAGACACCCGTTCGGTCCACGAATTTTGTCGGCCAAACCACTTCGAGTTATTTTCTGAAAATTTAACACGATGCAATAGACTCACAGATGAACACTCAGGATTTATTTCACGAATTTAGAAGATTTTTAGGTACCTTGAATAAATTCGTCAAAAACAGGACAGATTCAACTTGGTTCAAACACAGTTATGTACAACTATGATATGCACGAATTTCCTAGAACAAAACCCAACTCCAACCTCAAAAACCCTCTCCCATGGGTTCAATCCAACTCTAATTTGATGCCAAGCATGGAATTGAATAACAAAATCATATATTCAAGTAGAGAAGAACATGAATTACCTAACAAGGTCTTCAATTCCACCTAGCCCTAACTTTCTTCTTCTTCTCTTCCTTCTTCTTCCACGGCTGATCTCTCTCTCTCTCTCTCTCTCTCTCTCTAACGTGAAGTGATGGAAACAAGATAGAGATAGGGAGATATTCCTCCTGGGATATTTTGATAACACCAAGAAAAATAATCACATGCAAGTGAAACCATAAACAACTTATGTTCCAACTCCTAAACCACATAAAACCCCCCGTAAGTTCCACCTCCTCCGAATCAGCCCCAACTTCACATATTAAAAGTATAAAAATGTGAAGTGACACAACTAGTTCGTCGGGACGGGTGCTACACTAAACACCCCTTTGAGTGTTTTTCGTCCTCGAAATTAGAACCACCAGCCTCACCCCAGCGACAACCAAAACTATACGATTTACAAACAATCTTGACCAACGACTTCATGTAAGAACAAGAACAACACATATACAAAACCACAAACAAGTTACTCCTTCAACTGCACCATCATGTAATCCACCCCCTTTCACCTTCACTTCTAACCAAAACTCCCTTAAAGCCATGTCTCGATGCACAAAACATATAGAAAATAACACCCCCATGATTTATAGTTAAAACTTCTTTTTTTTTTTTTCATCAACTCTCGACAAAAACAATCACATAATTCCTGTAGGTACTCATACAATACCAATTCTACTTTTCAAGAAGGGCACACAACCCTCAACTTACATCACGGCATTCAACACGCCTACACTGTAACGCCCCCAAAATCGGGTACGTTAAATAAACATTTTTATTGAATAAATCAAGAGAGTCTGGCTCTTTATTACATCATAAACTCCCAAAGGGTTCTTACATTACACAAAAGGGATGGATATCTAAGGTTATCTACAGCTCCTTCTCTTCTTTCATCCTAGCGAGTTCCTCAGCTTCGAAAGCCTCCAAGGTATACAGCTCTCCTTGTTCATCTAGAAAGTCTGACACATTATACCAGCGTCGCCACCAGTATAATATGTCAGGGTCACATAAAGCAACACCGTGAGCTTGAAAGCTCAATAGAGTAATCCAAAGCCACTAACCCTTAACATACACGTCAAAGATAGTATACGATTTTCCAACTTAACATGCTTTCAAATAAACTCATACAATGACACATCCGCATTCGCTATCTATCGTTGGTGTCCGTATCATCAGAGTTTCTCCTACGCAGCGTATCGTAGAATGTGTCTCATCTTTTATCATCAATTCCGAAAACACGCACGCACGCAACCATTGGTTACAAGTACCTTGTGTCGCACAACAATGAGCTACCAAGTCCGGCTCATTGCCACAAGGTTACCAACGCATGGCCACAATGGCTACCAAGTCCGGCACATTGTGTCACACACACACAACCATGAGCATCCAAGACCGGCACCTTGTGTCGCACAACAATGAGCTACCAAGTCCGGCTAATTGCCACAAAGGCTACCAAGTTCCGACTCAAGGCCATAATGACTACCACGTCCGGTCATTATGTTCTTTCCAAAACACTTTTTATCCATATCAACCACATCTTAGGTGTCATATCTTTACTTTTCCAATTCCATGTGTCTCGTAACATGCATCGACTCCGCGGTGGGACGAATCACTTTAAATTAATCTAGCAAGATCACCCAACTCTATTTAAACATGCTTGTTTACAACCACAAGTAAGGCAAGCAACTTGCTATCATGCTTACAATCGTTTAAAAGGTCAAAATACGAATACTTCGTTTCCAACAACACTTTATCTTTTAAAACGACAACGTATAGCCATCTTTTTTGGACGTTCAAAACAACACGTGTTTATTGACGAGTTCATACATAAACAAGTATCTACCACGTTTAACGCATGTTTGCATACTCAAGGTAAGTATAATCCAAGCAAGTACATAGTATGTCCATAACCATTACTTAAAGCATAACGCCACATGTGCGGACGCCCTTGGGGTGGTAATCCACCATATGCTTTGTTATAATACCACAAGTAATACAAGCAATGGTATATAAGCTTAAGTTAACAGATCAAAGTAAACTATGTAAAACTAGCATACGATACGTTTGGCTTCATGCTCATACAATACAATATACTTAGGAAGAGGGTAAGGACTAATCTACCTTGATCCGAAACTAGTCGGGGCCGAATAAGCTAGTTGGAAAGTGCTACGGGCGTCGAATGCTCACAATCTGGACCAAACTTTGGAGGGCAATAACTTGGTCAAAACTGGGCCGAATAGGATCGTTCTTGAGTCTAAAACGAAGATCTCGAAATTTTCTACAACTTCCGTGAAGGACGTTATTCCTAGAAACGACTTTCGCCCAGAGAAAAATGGGGATAAGCAAGTGGACAGTGAGCTGTCTGGAATGGAATTTCCAGATTTTTCACTGAACTTTGGAGGTCGATATCTTGGTCATCTCTTGACCGTTTGGGGTGGTTCTTGGGTCTAAACTGAAGCTCTCGAGGTGTTCTACGACTTTCGTGGAGGACGTTGTTCCTAGAAATGACTTTTGCCCGGAGAAAAATGGGGATAAGCAAGTGGACAGTGAGCTGTCTGGAATGGAATTTCCAGATTTTTCACTGAACTTTGGAGGTCGATATCTTGGTCATCTCTTGACCGTTTGGGGTGGTTTTTGGGTCTAAACTGAAGCTCTCAAGGTGTTCTACGACTTTTGTGGAGGACGTTGTTCCTAGAAATGACTTTTGCCCGGAGAAAAAATGGAGTTTTTCAGAGGACAGTGGGCTGCCTGGGCAAAACAGAAATTGGTTTTAGAGAGAAGTTGGAGAATGGATTGAGGTGTGAATGAAATGGAGGAATGGCTGGCTATTTATAGGCAAGGATTGGCCCTCTCTCTCTCCCTTTGGCCGGCCCACTCTCTCTCTCTCCCTCTCTCATTTTTAAATCATTTTATGTCAAGTTTGCTTGAAAGCTCAAGGCCTAAAACTAGGCTTGCATGGCTACCAAGACATTGCTTTGCTTTCACTCCAAGAACTAGGACAAAACTATGTTATCTTATTGGGGTTTTGGTCTTGTCTAGTCCTTGAATCTAATAAGAAAGTCTAGGTTTAGTCCTTAGGAGATTTAGGCTAGTATAAAACCCTAGATATGGTGAGGTAAGATCAAAGCACACATCACTCTCTCTCTCCCTCTCCCTCTCCCATCCGAACTCTCTCTCTCTCTCCCAATCTCTCTCGGCCTCTCTCTCCTCTCTCTCTCTCTCTTATGTACTATATACTTATATAATAGTACTTATGGAAGACTACAACTATTATATTGTATATATGTACAATAGAAATTTAGTAATTAAGATTTTCCATTTAAGAAATCAATTGCACACATGGGAAATCTTACTATTTTATACATATATCAATATATATATATATATACAAGTACACACATGGTACTATCTCTCTCTCCTCCTTTCTTTCTCTCTCTCTCTCTCTCCTATCTCTCTCGGCTCTCTCCCTCTCAATCTCTTTGTACTATATGTATATATATATACACTAGGATGAATACATATATAATAATATAGATATGGGTACTTTGGGTACTACAAGATCTAGGGTTTTTCTAGTAATTTGATTTTCCAATTAAAATATGCAATTACACACATGCACATATACAATATTATATATATATACATATATATATATACATACAAGTACATATATAATATATATACAAGCTAGTACACACAATGTAGCCTAGATATACCACATGCCAATATCTAATAAAGTATTCTACTTCTTTCAAAGTACTATGTATAATAATAACCCAAATATCACACATGGGAAATCTAGTCTTTTTATATAATAATAAGAGAATCCCATGGGAATTTAAATAATAAACCTTGTACTTTTGGCAAGACTAAGCTATTGTCCATTGGTTAATAAATCTCCTAACATTTGTTGTCCAATGGGTAAAAGAAATAAAATACTTTACAAGATTTTCTAATTAAAATAAGGAAACATGCACATGGTACTTTATAATTATTATATATATATATATATATCTATATTCATATATATATATATACAAGTACACATAAATATATATATAGTATGTATTTTGAAATCCTACTAGATATGTCAAAATCCAATATCCAATTAACTAATCTACATCATCCAAAGTACTATGTACTAACCTAATAATCTAATGAACAAATCTTATTTTATTGGATTTCACACATGCCAAATCTATTAATTAAATCATTCTAGCACATGATTGTCAAGACTAACTATTATCCAATGGATAATAGTTTCTCTAATGGTTAATAACCAATGGGTAATAATAGCTAGGATTCTAGTCTATCGTCCAATGGTCAATAAAACTCCTAACAGTTATTAGCCAACGGATAATACTAGGAAGCATAATACTTGCAATTAAGCACTAAACGATCCTAATCTCATACTTAGGAAGGTTAATCAAGATTTACCTATTGACCAATGGGTAAAGGAAACCCTAACGCTATTGTCCAATGGATAAATATTATTCTAGGACAAACGCCAAGGCAAAGCGTGAGCGTGGTCAAGGCAGCCTGGTGGCAAGGCGGTGGCCAAGCGGCGGCCAAAGCAGCCTGGTGGCCAAACAGTGGCCAAGGCAGCCTGGTGGCAAAGCGGTGGTCAAGCGGTGGCCAAAGCAGCCTGGTGGCCAAACAGTGGCCAAGCGGTGGCCAAAGCAGCCCGGTGGCCAAAGCGATGTGGCCAAGGCCAAGGCTGGCGGCTGCGTTAGCGATGGCACGGCCAAAGCACCAGTGGCCAAACAATGGCCAAAGCAGCCTAACAAGCAAGGCGGTGGCCAAAGCAGCCTGCCCAAGCGGTGGCCAAGCGGCGTGAGTATGGCCAAGGCGACCGCTAGCCAATCGGTGGCCAAAGCGTAGCCAAGCCAAGGCAGCCCGTTAGCCAATCGGTGGCCAAGGCGGCGTGAGCATGGCCAAGGCGGCGTGAGCATGGCCAAGCGGCGTGAGCATGGCCAAGGCGTAGCCAAGGTAGGGCCAGAGCGCCAAGCAACACCAAGGCAAAAGCAAGGCGTGACTCGATGCCAAGGCGTAACCCGGCGGTAGCTAGGGCAGAGCAACCCGATAGTGACCCGACGCCTAGGCGAGGCAGACGCGTCAGCGAGTCGACGCCAAGGCAAGGCAGGCGCGTCAGCGAGTCGACGCCAAGGCAAGGCAGTCAAGACAACGGTAGTTAAGGTTCGCTAACTTACTATACTTGCTAAGTAGGATTTCTAGTCAAGAAATATAATTTAAAGATTTTTGAATAAAAATGAGATTTTTATTAGTCAATAACGACCGATTTTTGGTTATGGAAATAAAAATCCAAGTGATAAAATAAAATTCAAAATTTTTAACGAAATTTTTATTGACCAAAAATCAGGGTCGTTACAAACTATCCCCCTTAAAATAATTTCGTCCTCGAAAGTACGTGACTACGGGTTAGGCTTAATTGCTATACAAGTCTCGGAATCATCGTCTATCCCCCTTAAAATAGAAGCAAGCCACTCTTAATCCCTCGTAAACACCAACGCCAAATGCAAAACCTCTATCAAATCATCATGCGGACTCATATCCTATAGATGTTTCCTTAACACGACCCTCCTTTAACTTGGCAGGGGCCTCACGGTATGGCGCCATAGAGATTGGTGCCGTACCTAGTTGGAGTTCTATAGAGAAATCTATCTCTCTTTTGGGGTTATAAGCCAGGAGGTCCTTCAGGGAATACATCGGCGTACTTGCAAACGATGTATGGTAATCCCACTTCCCTTCTATTGGTTTCTCCCAGGTGGAGGCTAGCAAACCATCCAGACAGTTGGTTCTGCCACTTAGATCTTTTCGTCGTTGAACTCGTTGTCTAACTATCCCCCTTAAATTGGAAACGAGTCCCTTTTTGAATTTCGTCTACCACTTTGGTCATTCTAAGGTTGCGGTTAGGTGCATGTTGGCTATTTCTAGTCCGTACTCACTACACACTTAGACTAACGGCTATAATCTCCCGAAATGGTGATGATACTGTCTTACTCGACCTTAAGGGTTTTGTTACTGGTGTTAGCATGCAATGAACAAGATAGATCAAGCAACTAAAAAAAATATTTTTATATAGAGCAAGATCAGTATATTACACACCTATATTACACATCTAACGGCATTTATCAGATACAAGAAAATAGAAGTAAAAGCGGATAATAATGGCTACGGTGCCATTGCTACTCCTCGAGCCGCCATCGATCGGCGAAAGCTTGGAGCGCACGACGTTCGTATTCTTTTCCGAACGCCACAAGTGCGACGGCCACCGCGGGAACCCAGTACCAGAAGGTGGTGAGGCGGTTATTCCTGTTGAACCACCGCGGCATGGCTATGGTAATCACGGCACAGAAGAGGACGAAGGTGAAGGGCAGCAACTGTATTGCTCGGATCGTCGAGGTGAGCTCGATCCGCTCATTCTCTCGGAACAGGGCGTCCTCCGGGAATCCTCGTCGGTAGATCACCATGGCTCGGTTGGATTGGATAGTGGTTTGGAGGGGTTAAGATGGTGAAAGAGAGATGAAGAAATGAAGAGATGGGGTGAAGAAAATGGGAAGAGGAGGGGGTATTTATAGGGCCGGGTGAGGGGTGTGGAGGAGGGAAATGTTTAATTTGAATTTTTGGGGGGAGGTTGAGGGTGGTTTGCCGGGGCCCCCCCTTTTCGGGTATGGCCGACGTGCGATTACCGGGCCCCCTTTTTGGGTTATGGCCGACACTTGGCGCTCTCATCAAACTAAAATAAAATGTCTAATGGTAGTGTGCTACAGTACCCATAACAAAGAAAATTTTATAGCAAAAAAGATTTCTATCATTTAGCAACTTGCGTCAACTAAAATAATTGTCCTTTGTATTAAGGGTTTTATTTACTAAAGTAAGATATTGTATAGCATACAACAGTACTCTTTATTTTAAGAAAATAAGCTTTTCATAGATAAGCAAAGGATACAAACATAAGCATAGAATTCTATTATAATGGCAAAAAGCGACCTAAGGTTCTTTCTAATACAAGTTGAAACGATCCTATGTACTCCTGCTACGATACTACTACGACTCGAGGTGTAAAGAGAAAGTCGTATACGAATAGGTATAAAATACAAGTCCTTCATTAAATGGAAACAAGTACACACAGATGATCTTACAAGTCTTTACTGAAATAGAAATGCATACAACATAGATGGACTCTTAAACAGACAAGGGTGATCCTAATTTTCCAACTTCCTACATCCCGAAGGATTACAATTATTACTCGACTTATCTAAGATACGCCTAATTGGCATCCTCTGCTTTTGGGGTCTCGTCCTCTTCGAGATTCCCTTCATTGACATCCTTACTTCCACTGACTTCTCCCTCCTCAGTCACCTTGTTGGCAACCTTCTCATCTCCGGTTTCTTCTTCAACTTCTTCAATTATAAACCTCTCATCTTCGAGAAATGCTATTTGGACTATGACGGGTATAGCTTCATCACCATCTTCCTCCTCATTTTCGGGAAGTGGAATGGCACCATGCTTCTGATAGAAGTCATGAATGTAGGAAAAATATAGGGAAAATTGGGATCCTCCACTAGTTGGGTTGTCATGGTTTCTAAGGTGTTTCTAAATCGGCGAGCTTCCGCAAGTAGGTTGACTTGGTAAAAGTTCGGTTGGCTCATCTACAAGGAAAGTTTAAACCTCAATTAGTCACGATTTAAAGACAAGGGTTCAATTAACACTAAGGAAAAACTTGGATTTAGCTACGTTCCGCATTCGATTCTTGATTTAAGTCATCATCCAATTGTTCGGGAATTCCCAGCTTGTACTGCCAATTTCCACACCTTACTTCAATCCGAAGATTGTTTTGTCAGAATTCCACCCAATTTGGGACGGTAAACTTAAACTCAATTCACGTTTGTGCAACGGTCAATTTATCTTAAACTTATCTCAAGACTTATCTTAAAGGCTACCCATTCTACCCATGGCCGAGTGTTGAGCCTAAAGCTCTGATACCATGTTGTAACGCCCCCAAAATCGGGTACGTTAAATAAACATTTTTATTGAATAAATCAAGAGAGTCTGGCTCTTTATTACATCATAAACTCCCAAAGGGTTCTTACATTACACAAAAGGGATGGATATCTAAGGTTATCTACAGCTCCTTCTCTTCTTTCATCCTAGCGAGTTCCTCAGCTTCGAAAGCCTCCAAGGTATACAGCTCTCCTTGTTCATCTAGAAAGTCTGACACATTATACCAGCCCACCAGTATAATATGTGAGGGTCACATAAAGCAACACCGTGAGCTTGAAAGCTCAATAGAGTAATACAAAGCCACTAACCCTTAACATACACGCCAAAGATAGTATACGATTTTCCAACTTAACATGCTTTCAAATAAACTCATACAATGACACATCCGCATTCGCTATCTATCGTTGGTGTCCGTATCATCGGAGTTTCTCCTACGCAGCGTATCGTAGAATGAGTCTCATCTTTTATCATCAATTCCGAAAACACGCACGCACGCAACCAAAGGTTACAAGTACCTTGTGTCGCACAACAATGAGCTACCAAGTCCGGCTAATTGCCACAAGGTTACAAACGCATGGCCACAATGGCTACTAAGTCCGGCACATAGCGTCACACACACACAACCATGAGCATCCAAGACCGGCACCTTGTGTCGCACAACAATGAGCTACCAAGTCCGGCTCATTGCCACAAAGGCTACCAAGTCTGACTCAAGGCCATAATGACTACCACGTCCGGTCATTATGTTCTTTCCAAAACACTTTTTATCCATATCAACCACATCTTAGGTGTCATATCTTTACTTTTCCATTTCCATGTGTCTCGTAACATGCATCGACTCCGCGGTGGGACGAATCACTTTAAAGTAATCTAGCAAGATCACCCAACTCTATTTAAACATGCTTGTTTACAACCACAAGTAAGGCAAGCAACTTGCTATCATGCTTACAATCGTTTAAAAGGTCAAAATACGAATACTTCGTTTCCAACAACACTTTATCTTTTAAAACGACAACGTATAGCCATCTTTTTGGACGTTCAAAACAACACGTGTTTATTGACGAGTTCATACATAAACAAGTATCTACCACGTTTAACGCATGTTTGCATACTCAAGGTAAGTATAATCCAAGCAAGTACATAGTATGTCCATAACCATTACTTAAAGCATAACGCCACATGTGCGGACGCCCTTGGGGTGGTAATCCACCATATGCTTTGTTATAATACCACAAGTAATACAAGCAATGGTATATAAGCTTAAGTTAACAGATCAAAGTAAACTATGTAAAACTAGCATACGATACGTTTGGCTTCATGCTCATACAATACAATATACTTAGGAAGAGGGTAAGGACTAATCTACCTTGATCCGAAACTAGTCGGGGCCGAATAAGCTAGTTGGAAAGTGCTACGGGCGTCGAATGCTCACAATCTGGACCAAAATTTGGAGGGCAGTAACTTGGTCAAAACTGGGCCGAATAGGATCGTTCTTGAGTCTAAATTGAAGATCTCGAAATTTTCTACAACTTCCGTGAAGGACGTTATTCCTAGAAACGACTTTCGCCCGGAGAAAAATGGGGATAAGCAAGTGGACAGTGAGCTGTCTGGAATGGAATTTCCAGATTTTTCACTGAACTTTGGAGGTCGATATCTTGGTCATCTCTTGACCGTTTGGGGTGGTTCTTGGGTCTAAACTGAAGCTCTCGAGGTGTTCTACGACTTTCGTGGAGGACGTTGTTCCTAGAAATGACTTTTGCCCGGAGAAAAATGGGGATAAGCAAGTGGACAGTGAGCTGTCTGGAATGGAATTTCCAGATTTTTCACTGAACTTTGGAGGTTGATATCTTGGTCATCTCTTGACCGTTTGGGGTGGTTTTTGGGTCTAAACTGAAGCTCTCGAGGTGTTCTACGACTTTCGTGGAGGACGTTGTTCCTAGAAATGAGTTTTGCCCTGAGAAAAAATGGAGTTTTTCAGAGGACAGTGGGCTGCCTGGGCAAAACAGAAATTGGTTTTAGAGAGAAGTTGGAGAATGGATTGAGGTGTGAATGAAATGGAGGAATGGCTGGCTATTTATAGGCAAGGATTGGCCCTCTCTCTCTCCCTTTGGCCGGCCCACTCTCTCTCTCTCTCCCTCTCTCATTTTTAAATCATTTTATGTCAAGTTTGCTTGAAAGCTCAAGGCCTAAAACTAGGCTTGCATGGCTACCAAGACATTGCTTTGCTTTCACTCCAAGAACTAGGACAAAACTATGTTATCTTATTGGGGTTTTGGTCTTGTCTAGTCCTTGAATCTAATAAGAAAGTCTAGGTTTAGTCCTTAGGAGATTTAGGCTAGTATAAAACCCTAGATATGGTGAGGTAAGATCAAAGCACACATCACTCTCTCTCTCCCTCTCCCTCTCCCTCTCCCATCCGAACTCTCTCTCTCTCTCCCAATCTCTCTCGGCCTCTCTCTCCTCTCTCTCTCTCTCTCTTATGTACTATATACTTATATAATAGTACTTATGGAAGACTACAACTATTATATTGTATATATGTACAATAGAAATTTAGTAATTAAGATTTTCCATTTAAGAAATCAATTGCACACATGGGAAATCTTACTATTTTATACATATATCAATATATATATATATATATACAAGTACACACATGGTACTATCTCTCTCTCCTCCTTTCTTTCTCTCTCTCTCTCCTATCTCTCTCGGCTCTCTCCCTCTCAATCTCTTTGTACTATATGTATATATATATACACTAGGATGAATACATATATAATAATATAGATATGGGTACTTTGGGTACTACAAGATCTAGGGTTTTTCTAGTAATTTGATTTTCCAATTAAAATATGCAATTACACACATGCACATATACAATATTATATATATATACATATATATATATACATACAAGTACATATATAATATATATACAAGCTAGTACACACAATGTAGCCTAGATATACCACATGCCAATATCTAATAAAGTATTCTACTTCTTTCAAAGTACTATGTATAATAATAACCCAAATATCACACATGGGAAATCTAGTCTTTTTATATAATAATAAGAGAATCCCATGGGAATTTAAATAATAAACCTTGTACTTTTGGCAAGACTAAGCTATTGTCCATTGGTTAATAAATCTCCTAACATTTGTTGTCCAATGGGTAAAAGAAATAAAATACTTTACAAGATTTTCTAATTAAAATAAGGAAACATGCACATGGTACTTTATAATTATTATATATATATATATATCTATATTCATATATATATATACAAGTACACATAAATATATATATAGTATGTATTTTGAAATCCTACTAGATATGTCAAAATCCAATATCCAATTAACTAATCTACATCATCCAAAGTACTATGTACTAACCTAATAATCTAATGAACAAATCTTATTTTATTGGATTTCACACATGCCAAATCTATTAATTAAATCATTCTAGCACATGATTGTCAAGACTAACTATTATCCAATGGATAATAGTTTCTCTAATGGTTAATAACCAATGGGTAATAATAGCTAGGATTCTAGTCTATCGTCCAATGGTCAATAAAACTCCTAACAGTTATTAGCCAACGGATAATACTAGGAAGCATAATACTTGCAATTAAGCACTAAACGATCCTAATCTCATACTTAGGAAGGTTAATCAGGATTTACCTATTGACCAATGGGTAAAGGAAACCCTGACGCTATTGTCCAATGGATAAATATTATTCTAGGACAAACGCCAAGGCAAAGCGTGAGTGTGGTCAAGGCAGCCTGGTGGCAAGCGGTGTGGCGCCAGCACTGGTGGCCAAACAAGGCCAAAGGCGACCTGGTATGCGGTGGTCAAGCGGTGGCCAAAGCGACTGTGGTAAACAAAGCGGTGGCCAAAAGCACTGGCACAAAAGCGACTAAGGCACCGGTGGCCAGCGATGGCCAACCAGAGCCAAAGCAATGGCAAAAGGTGGCAAAGCGACTGGTTAGCTGCTGCCGGGCCAAAGCGACCAGTGGCCAAAACGGTGGCCAAAGCGACAGGCAACGTTGGCCAGCGGTGGCCAGCGACCACAAGCAAAGCGGTGGCCAAGCGGCGTGAGCATGGCCAAGGCACCAAGGCGACGGCCGATGCGGCGTGAGCATGGCCAAGCGGCCCGCTAGCCAATCGGTGGCCAAGGCGTGAGCATGGCCAAGGCGGCGTGAGCATGGCCAGGACAGAACCCGACGGAGAGCAAGGCAGCCCAGGAACGCCAAGGCAAAAGCAAGCGTGACTCGATGCCAAGCGAGAACCAGACGAGCCAGGCGAGCAACCCGATAGTGACCGACGCCTAGGCGGCAGGCAGCGTCGGCGGCCAGCGCCAAGGCAAAGCGGTAGCGTCGCTAGTCGACGCCAAGGCAAGGCGTCAAGACAACGGTAGTTAAGGTTCGCTAACTTACTATACTTGCTAAGTAGGATTTCTAGTCAAGAAATATAATTTAAAGATTTTTGAATAAAAATGAGATTTTTATTAGTCAGTAACGACCGATTTTTGGTTATGGAAATAAAAATCCAAGTGATAAAATAAAATTCAAAATTTTTAACGAAATTTTTATTGACCAAAAATCAGGGTCGTTACATACACACTAAAACCACTTTCACCATTTCACACGACTCCACCGTAGGAAATTTATGAACTTATCCTTTGATAGAGTAAATTCCAACCAGAAACTCCTTAACTCTCGTTAAAATCAATATAACGCACTCTTAACAATTTCCTTTTTAGTAAAATTGATTTCGTCATCAGTACCAACTTAATAAACCACCATGACCCCCATACCACCACACACTCTCAACACCTGAGTATTACCTTTCAAGAAAAGTAAATTATAATCCTGTACTATCATCTAGCACATTATTACTACTTGGTATACTATCAGACCCAATCTCGGCAATCATTTTTTTTTTTAAACATATGCAATCATGCTCAACCAATCATTATATCACACAAATATACCAAAATAATCACACCTATCACACGCACACAATACCCTAAGAAATTTGTATATACTAGTATACAATCCAACCCAACGCACACTAACACGAGCCGTCACCCACCTAATCTTCATAACCCTCAACTCACCCCAAAACTTGCTACCACCGTAGTTAAACTATCACTTAAGATTTCATATTAGATCTTAGCAAACATTTGCGCTTCATTTAGCTCACTTTCTCTATGCACTTCCTCATAGCCCCCAACGTCCACTACCCCGACATTGCAACTGTCTACTTGTATCACGTCACTTGACTTACCTTCCTCTAGATGGATCTATTACTCCATCCCAACACTATTCCATGTTTCACTGTCAACTCAGTACCATCCCCAAATTCTGTCTCAGAAATCTGAACTCAGCTTGTTGTAACGTGTCCCTTCAAAACAAGGTTAGTCCACAACATAAATATCATTGATGGCCTGCGAATATGACAATATGCAAGGCGTGTCGTGATTTAATAGGCACGTTGCCTATTTCATCACAACACCACTGACACTCCAGTCGATTGGACTGACTCTGACATGAAGCCACAATGCATGATCATGCTATCAAATCGAACAACAAATAAAAGTTATACATGTCCCATTCTCTCAGAATGGTTTTTAAGAACACAAGCACTCTGTCCCAGTTTCACTTCCGCGAAGTTAACCCATTTCCCATCTGATCCTTCCAACTGTTTTGTAGTCGTTGCTCTGTCGTATTGCTTACCAACCTCACAACCTAGTTCAATTCCAGTCAAACTTGTACCTCCCCAACCTATACCATTCAAACCCTATTTACATAACAGACCCCAGTCGCTCAAAACACGATTTCCAACTCTTTCTAACGCACCACTCCAACCGTTAGGCAACCCATCTCCCCCGTTACCGCTACATCCGACAACTAGCTCACCAAACCTCCCTAACTCATTCGTATAAATAGCAAGATATAGAAAATCCATCCAAACTTATCTCCCATAGATAACTAAAACCATATACCAACTCGTACAGAACCAGAAAAACCATATTCACATTACTCTAAACCATTATGTTTCACATCTACATATATTCATTTTGGTCATTTCAACCACCAAATATGGATTTAGGTACTACGTTCATCGAGTGTAGTTTTTCAAAAGTTTCCCAAAATTGCAAAACTTTTTATACATGCTTCCAATTTTTAGACCACGCACCACTTACCCCATCCACAATACCATACAGGCCACTTAAGAGTACACAAACAAATGCAAGTAGTACATAAAATACACATTCATTGCTTATTCGAATTCCCATAAGTAACATTATAACGTTACCGAATACACCCACGCAACACAATACCATCCTCTATAAGATTATCCACCTCCACCTTATTTGAACCTTTCAACTAAACGAAAGTATTTACATTCCCACACCATTTTCTTAGGCACTATGCCCAAAAACATTACTACACTAGATGTGTACATACCCAAATTATCCACGTTAACCACCTTATCCGGAACGTTCAACGTTCTCTACACACCTTTAACTCATTCCAAAAGTTTTCAATTCTTTTACAACAAGTAACACATCCCAACCCACGGGAGGATAACAACCATCTTAGACCTTGTATTTAGCAATACATATATCACTATGAGAGTATCATCTCATTAGCGTGCACAAACCACACACGTACCCAATCACACACCAATGAAGCCACATAGCTTCTAGAGACACACCCATTTTCTCAATTATACTAAACGGTTACAAATGTGAACGAGTACCATTAAGATTATTAGGTATTCTCATATGTCCGTCACTCCACCAATTATCGCACTTCTTTCAATATCTTTCCAATTTACTACAAAACCTATAACTTTGATGCCAACCTTTTATATTCAACATGAACCCTCTTAAGCGCGTAACTCTCCAACTCTCAAGAATCTTCCCACCGCCAACTTACACTATAGCAAGGTTGACATACCACATAACCATACAACCTTCTCACTACCACATAAACTGCATCTTATAAAAACACATAATTACTCTAAGTGCACATATTAAGCATTGATAACAAGGTAATTAAGTTTAACCACACATCTACTGTTATGTATACCCGACGTCATTCAATATTGAAAATACCTATCTCCTTGACACACATAAGCACATACTCTCCATAACGCCGTGAACCTTCAGTCCACTTACCTCCACACACAAAACACAATCCACATACGACATCGCCAGTGCCAACACAATCTGCCATGGAACAATTACCATTTGCTGCTCCGTGAACTGAGTCATCTCAATAACCTGTTTTAACAACTTAAAACACCAACAGCAAATACAATGCCAAGTATGAAATAATCACACGTTAGTCACCCACTAACCCTTACTCAACCGACACAACACCCTATGGTCCACTACTAAAACCCCCAATCGACTCTCAACACAGAGACTAGAACGTACTAGCTCTGATACCAAGCTGTCACGCCCCGCCCCGCAAACGGCACCCAAAGTGGGCCCGAGTCGGTGCGACCACGTGGCATTCCACACAGAAGACCAAACCACACCTCGCAACCTGTCAGAATGTAAATACCCAGCGGAAGACTTATCACCTAAACATAAAATGAGTCAACGTGTCAACCTACCAACTACAACCTCGATTATAATACTATATCTGCAATACAGTACTTAAAAAAAAAATCTATACTTCAACACATCCACCGACGACTTATTTACAACTTGAATAAATCAACCTCTTCATCAACCACCTACAACAAGCTCGACCATCCACAACATCCAAGGTTAGCCCAAACACTCCTCAACATGATGACTGGTAGTGGACCCACTCTAAGCAACCTGCTACCTGGCAGACCAAAAAGGAAGGCCAGAGTGTGTGAGTTATAGAAATGCTCAACATAATACCACAACAACCGAACGAATATCAACATGAATATGAATCCACCAACATAACTTAAATACTCAAATGTATACAACAATTATAACCAACATGTCCACCCAACAGAGCAGTAATATTCAATGCACAACAACATGAATATAATTACATCACATGCAGTGACACGTTTGCCACTTCGCATGTACCCAAGACGAGGTGTCCCACATACCATGCTCCCATCCACCGACTATTAGCCGGCATGGCATACGACATGGTATGCCTCACACGCTAACCTTCGGCGGTTCAATCAACACTCAGCAGCATGAATATTCATCAAACACGCATATCACAACCAAATCTCGTGTCCCGCACACCATGCTCCCAACCATCGTCCATTAAACGATATGGCTTACGACATGGTGTGCCTCACACGCACACATTCACAACATATCAAAAGCTAAACAATTGTAGCATGATATACCCCACACTATAGCAATATCTCATTAAAGATAACCATATCAAAAGCTAAAATACGATTAGCAAGATATACACTCACCACCACATCAATATCTTATTGAGAAGGACCATATCAGACACACTCACCTTTGCATCGATCGAGATATGCCAAACTTACGATTTCGGCACCTCTTTAATTGACCGGCTTGTTACCTAACCACAAGCTAACCATATCAGTTTATTGAACGCTTAAACGTTACAACCAACTCCTTAAAATAACTATAACACCAACAATAGATTAACGATGCTTAACGCATTCTAGCATGTCCATCTCAAATGTTTAGAAGTGTCCCTAAACAAGCGTAGCACTCAAACACCACATAACCCTTATATTTGGTTTGAAATCTACGACCAACCTGTCGTATTCTGCCTATAACTTCTTATAGATTTACAATCAGATCATGATACCACCACCATTAGAAAGTACACCTCCGGTACATGAATTTTGATATAAACTTTGCCCACCATAGAGTCCGGACGACAAAGTTATGCCCGTCCAAAGTTACATAACTAAGGCAGAAATCCCAGTTTCAGCAGAACAGTCTGCGATCGAAAGCTCATTAAAAATCACCTACTCAATAATTTTCAATGATTCCAACACCAAGACATCACCAACTGATCCATGTTTAAGACTCAAGGGAACCCATAGTCAGTAACACAATCAACTATGATAAAATTGCTGAAAAACATAGCTCCAAAAGCTGCCCAGATTTCCAGAATTACCAAACCATCAACTTCGGAACAAAAACTGATTTTTCCTATAAGGAACCAAGGCACGAACCTTACATATTCAGAAAGGCATGTAAGTCTAGTTTCAGAATCAAGAAACGGTGCGTAAAACCGGTACCCGAGCAAGAAGTTATGCCCGTTTTTCCAACACGTGTCTGTGCTGCCAGCACAGACGCGAACCAGACACCCGTTCGGTCCACGAATTTTGTCGGCCAAACCACTTCGAGTTATTTTCTGAAAATTTAACACGATGCAATAGACTCACAGATGAACACTCAGGATTTATTTCACGAATTTAGAAGATTTTTAGGTACCTTGAATAAATTCGTCAAAAACAGGACAGATTCAACTTGGTTCAAACACAGTTATGTACAACTATGATATGCACGAATTTCCTAGAACAAAACCCAACTCCAACCTCAAAAACCCTCTCCCATGGGTTCAATCCAACTCTAATTTGATGCCAAGCATGGAATTGAATAACAAAATCATATATTCAAGTAGAGAAGAACATGAATTACCTAACAAGGTCTTCAATAACACTTAGCCCTAACTTTCTTCTTCTTCTCTTCCTTCTTCTTCCACGGCTGATCTCTCTCTCTCTCTCTCTCTCTCTCTCTCTCTCTCTCTCTATCTCTCTCTCTCTCTCTCTCTCTCCCTCTCTAACGTGAAGTGATGGAAACAAGATAGAGATAGGGAGATATTCCTCCTTGGATATTTTGATAACACCAAGAAAAATAATCACATGCAAGTGAAACCATAAACAACTTATGTTTCAACTCCTAAACCACATAAAACCCCCCGTAAGTTCCACCTCCTCCGAATCAACCCCAACTTCACATATTAAAATTAAAAAAATGTGAATTGAAACAACTAAATATTCGGGACGGGTGCTACATCTAGAGTCTAGGGGACACGGATGCTGGCTGCATTTACGCTTTAGTCTTTTATTTAGATTAAAGTGGCAGTAGAGCCCTCATATTATCTTCTTTGCTTTGCAAGCAAAGTTCTGAGCCATTGCACCGCCAAGGAAAGTATCGAGGTAAGTTGGCAACGGAATCCGGGTCAGAGGCTTGTTAGGTTGCAATCCCAGTCAGTCGCGACGGAAGACTCTCCGCTTTCTTCATTGGCCGCCTTACGGGCAAGCTCACTGTCGATCTTAAAAGAGGTCTTACAGCCAGCATCTCCGACTCCTTCTTTAGCTATAAGCACTCCCGAAAATCCCAACATGGCTGGAACACCGCCACATCAACCGCTTACTATTGAAGATATGCTCATGAATCTCCAGAATAGCATCGCTACAATGCAGCAGAGACCAGCTCAGACTGATGCCAACATCACCCGTCTCAATGACCTTATCAACACTCGTCTTCCACCTCCACTCGAAGAGGAAGGCGAGGACGATGAGGACGACCAGGAGCAGCCTATCATGGTCCCAGATCCAAACCACGAGGGGCGTCTCATTGTGCAGCCCAATCCTAGGATACTCCGCATGCCTATTGCCAATCCGAATCCTGCCGGCAATGTCCCGGCTGTAAATCCGGATATTACTGCTCTTACGGCCAAGATGGCCCAACTTGAGGAATCCATTACCAAAGCAGAAAAAGTCAAAGCTAGTGGGATCGACTTGGATTGTCTCTGCCTGTACCCCAATGCCAAGCTTCCTAAGAAATTTAAAATGCCAGGCTTGGCGAAATTTGATGGAAGCGGTGACCCTCGGACCCACCTCTAAAGTTACCATGCTGCTATAAAGCTCTTGTCAGTTGTGCCTGAGGCCATGTCACAGCTCTTTCCACAGACTCTCTCAGGCCTTGCTTTTCATTGGTTCTTGTCACTTGACATAGCCAAAAAGAGGACTTGGGAGGACATTGGGACTGCATTTATTTCACAGTATAGCTATAACTCTCAGATGAAGATGACTACACGGGAGTTGGAATCACACAAAAATGGAAGCAAATGAGACCTTTGTCGACTTCGTCAAGAGATGGAGGGCCAATGTTGCATTGATGACCGAGCGTTCTAGTGAGAAGGATCAGCTCCTTATTATCTCTCAGAACCTCCAGTCGGATTATGCTAGGCACTTGGTTCTGGCTCAAGCGTCTGTAAACTTTGAAACCTTCTTCGACTCAGGCCTGGCCATCGAGGATGCACTGCAGAGCGGTATACTGTCAAAAGGGGAATCTTCTAACCCTCTGAAAGCAAAGCCTCGTGCTTACTCTGGAAATACCAATGCACTGTTTGGGGGCGGGACTTACTCAAATATAGCAACCAGCGGCACAAACGCCACCTCTTCCAATACCACTAACCACATCACCGATGTAAATCAGGTGCAAACACCACAGAACAACCAGCCTCGTGGTGAGCCCCGTAGCTTCTCTGCAATTGAGGCACCTTTGTCCTCAGTTTTGGAGAAGTTGGTCAAGTCAGGGCACCTGAAGCCCCTCGACCCAACTCCTCTACCCAAAAATCCCCCGGCAAGCTTCAAGGCCAACCTGTACTGTGCTTACCATCAGGGAGCCAGTCATCTTACAGATTCCTGCTTTCACCTCCGACATGCGATTCAGGATCTCATTGATGAAGGGACACTTCAGGTTCCACCTCTGCCTTCCCAAAAACCAAACATCCTCTCTATTTCCCTGCCTAACCACAAAGCCGTTCCACATATTAGCCTGATATCTCTCAGCTCCACTAAAATCAACCCCAACTCTACCTCATTTGACCCCACTAGCCATATAGTTTCCACAGATCAACCCAAGCCGGTTGTGTCATCTCCTTTTGAACTCTGTGCAGAAGTTTCATACATACGTGTGGAGGAGGGACAAATCACTGACACTGATGTGCCTTTGGCACGGTTGCAGAATGGGGCTTTTGTCCTGGGCACATCTATCAACGACCTTTTCATCAGTCAATCCCCACTGTGCAGCTCAATTCTGCCTCTTCCCTTGACAGTCCATACTTCAATGCAACGGACCCTAATCTGTCTCCCAGTTTGATGGATCGCTTTCAGTTTAGCACACCTCCTCTGGAAATCAACATGCAAGCTGTAAGTTGGGCCATTACCGACGACATGGATTATGCCACTCTGATAGTCAACGAATGGTCAGCACTCGAACTAGATGGATTCCCACAACAGCCTGAATACCCCCCGTTTGATCAAGCCTGGTACGATGGTTGGATGGCTGGTCATGAAGCCACAATGGTCTATCCTTTGGATGAGTTCTCCCTTTATATGTTGTTCCAACAGGCTAAACCTGTTGTCCCTGAGGAAGAGTACAACTGGGACCCCAAACCGATTTGGCAGGATCCTGTGATTTTGGATCCTAACCCTCTGCAAGGCTATGCTATACCAGACTATCTGCAGCATTACGTGGAAGACGACATGGTTCAGAAGGACCCTCGGGTTTTGGGAGATCACATTTCCACTTTTAACTCGGTTTTCAATTCGGTCTGTGATGCAGATCATGACCCTTGCTCTTGCATCACTAATGAGGAGCTTCCCCGTCCTGAGGTTCCATATCCCAACAATAGGGACTACAGCATCATGGTAACCGATCTTGTTCCTCCTACTAACCTATGAGACGTTGATGAGGTAGTTGACATCCAAGTAGGGACAGAAGTTTGGGCAGTTAACCGCTCCTTGGCAGAGGGTGGACTGTGGGATGTTCCATTTATGAACAATCCGGAGCCTGTTACCGAAGTGGCGACGGTCGCTGATTTGAGTTTCTGAGACTCAATCTTAATGAAAGACCTGGCTGAAGATTTGGGGCTGGACATGGAGGTGCCAAAATCTGCAACAGCCACTGATAAAGGGAAGCGCAAGCTGGGGGAAGTGCCTGCTAATCTATGGGATGTGAACAAAGGTCCTCAGGTTGTGCCTTCTTCTGGGAACGTGCATAATGTTACGATGAGTGGACGGATTTTCCAACCTGCAAATCTGCAAGCTGGGACTTCGTCCAACCCTTCTAACCAAAGGAATGAACCCGTCGCTTTCCCAAAGACTGCACCTCTTGAGGGATTGACTGGGTCACACGCTGTTGATTTAGTTCAGCGACAGCTTGAGCGGATTCCTGCAGCTATATCCATTTGGGGACTAATCTGTCCTCCCGAGAGCACTGCCAGCAGTTATGCCATGCTATCTCCCGCCTCAAAATTCAAGCTGACATCACTCCTGAGGTGATGGTGTCTCTCATCCTCCCTCCTACTTCCAAGCACACTGTGGTCTTTACTGACAAGGACCTGCCCATTGAAGGGGTTGACCACAACCGCCCCTTGCATATTACTGTCAAGTGTCTTTGGATCCCAACTGTCCTCATTGATAATGGTTCGGCCATTAATGTTTGCCCTATGAGGGTGGGTTATCGCCTGGGATTGACTAAAAAGGATTTTGCACCTTCTACCTTGGCTGTGAAGGCATACGACGGAACGCGTCGTATGGTTGAGGGCACTCTAATGCTTAGGCTCGATGCAGAGGGCTTTGAAATGGATGTCGAGTTCCATGTTGTTGACATTCCTGCCACCTTCAACCTGCTGCTGGGCAGGCCATGACTCCATTGGTCAGACATCATGGCTGTGCCATCAACTCTCCATCAGAAAGTCATTTTGGGACTTCCCACTAGCACCCTTACTATTTGTGGAGATTAAGGCATCCGCCCGCTCAAAGAGGATGGGACTCCTATTTTGGGGATGTCGCATGGTGAAGAGGATGTCGATCTTGAGGGTTTCTCGTTTGACACTTCTGGGTCTGTGTTGGCTATCAACATGGATGGGGACTTCCTCATTAGCTCTGTCGCGATGCACATTATGTTAAGGATGTCCTACTTTCCTGGTCTGGGTTTAGGGATTCGCCAACAGAGAGTCCCAGATTTCCCTACCTTTCCTTTTTGTGAGGGCTGTTTTGGTTTGGTGTACACTGCCTCTGCCAAGAATGCCAAAAGAAGGAAACATACGGAAAAACCTCGTACTCTCTATGGCGATCCTAACAGCTATTTCGTGCGTGAAGTTGAGACGTTGCTTACACTGGACAGGCAGAGCCGTTTATTCATCCTGAGACTGGAGAGCTGCTGCCTGGTTTCGAGGTTTTTGCTGATGATACCTGGTCATTTAGTGATGAAGAGCTAGAAAAGGCAGAATTCAAGAGGAAGCTTACTCAGCCAAAGTTGAAGACTGATTGGCTGGGAACTTTTGATCTGGGGAGCTTGGAGCTGTTATTCTAGGAGTTCTCTCAAGTGGGTTTGGCCAAGGAAGCTGAAGAAGCCGAAGTGCTCATGCTTGGGGCCGACGCCCTCGAGGCCCCACTGCTTTTATCACAGAAGCCAAGGGCAACATTAAAAATTGCATTTTCAAATTGCGCCTAACTTGCATTGATGACACTTCTGAGTCTGAGTCAGCGTCTAAGTCAGAGTCGGAGTCCAGTGAGTCGTCTAAGTCTAGCTCTGAGTTGGAGTTTGTGCCTCTGGGCCCTCCACGTCATAGCTTTTACTTTGAGTTTGATTCCCTTGTACTTGGCAACCTTGAGGGGTTTTGTGAAATGAATGACTTGTCTTCTGACTACTTGCATGATCTTTATATAAACTGTGTCGACCCCGACGATGAAGGGATAGATTTCGATGGGGATATTCCCAAGGAAATCCATGCCCTCATCAAGAGGGAAGACGAAAGGCATGGTCAGCCATTAGAAGAAGAAGTAGTTTCGATAAACTTGAAAGATGTGAACGATCCCCGAATGGTTCAAGTGGGCTCTACGCTTTCACTAGAGGAGCATCGTGACTTCAAGGAGTTGCTCACAGAGTACAGTGATGTCTTTGCATGGTCTCATCAGGACATGCCAGGCATCGATCCCAAGATAGTGGAGCATCGAATTCCCCTGTTTTACAGGATGCTAAACCTGTCAAGCAGAAACTCAGGCGGATGAGGCTGGAATGGGTACAGAAGATCAAGGAAGAGGTCACTAAGCAGATCGACGCTGGTTTTCTCATGGTTTCTCAGTATCCTACTTGGGTTGCCAATATTGTTCCTGTTCCTACAAAGAATGGACAGATACGAGTCTGTGTCGATTTCATGGACTTGAACAAAGCGAGCCCCAAAGACGATTTTCCCTTGCCACACATCGATGTGCTTGTGGATAATACTGCGGGCCATGCTTTGCTCTCGTTCATGGATGGATTTTCAGGCTATAACCAAATTCTTATGGCACCCGAGGGCCATGAGAAGACAACGTTCATCATTGAGTGGGGGACCTACTGCTACTTGGTCATGCCGTTTGGGTTGAAGAATGCTGGACCTACCTATCAACGGGCTACTACGACCATCCTGCATGACATGATGCATAAGGAAGTTGAGGTCTAAGCTGATGACATGATTGCCAAATCTAAAACTCGAGAAGGACATATTCCTGTGCTTAAGAAGTTCTTCGAGAGACTCCGCAAGTTTCGTATGCGTCTCAATCCGCAGAAATGCACTTTTGGGGTCACAGCTGGCAAGATGCTTGGCTTCATGATTACTACTCGAGGCATCGAAGTCGAAAATCAAGGCAGTTCTGGAGATGAAGCCACCAGAATCTGAAAAGGGAGTGCGGAGCTTTCTGGGGAAGGTTCAGTTTATTAGCAGATTCATCGCCAAGTTGACCTTAACTTGCAAGCCGATGTTTCGTCTACTCAAGAAGAACACGCCGTTCGTATGGCCTAAAAAATGTCAAGCAGCTTTTGAGTCTATCTAGAACTACCTGCAGAATCCTCCGGTTCTAATGCCGTCTGTGCCTGGGAAGCCCTTGATACTTTATCTGTCTGTGAATCCTTCGTCCATGAGATGCTTGTTAGCTCATGAAGGAGATAAGGGTGTCGAAAAGGCCATTTATTACCTAAGTAAGAAGATGGTAGGGTGTGAGGAACACTACACCGCTCTTGAAAAGACGTGTTGGGCCCTTGTTTGGGCTTCCAAAAAGTTGAGACACTACATGCTGGCTTATCCAGTGAAGCTGATTTCTCGAATGGATCCTTTCAAGTATCTATTTGAGAAGCCAGCGCTTACTGGTAAGTTAGCACGTTGGTTGCTCTTGCTAGCGGAATTCGATCTCGAGTATGTCACAAGGAAGTCTGTCAAGGGACGCGCAGTGGCGGAGTTTTTGGCTAGTCATCCTGTCGATGGACCGGAAGACTCATACTTTGTGTTTCCAGATGAAGAGGTGCTAACAATAGTCGACGACGTATGGACTCTCTACTTTGATGGGGCAACCAATCAAAAAGGATATGGGATCGGGGTTTTGTTGATAACACCCGATGGTTCTCATATTCCGCTGGACGTTCAAACTCAATTTCGACGTCACGAATAACCAAGCGGAATATGAGGCCTGTATTGTTGGCATGGAAGCCGGTTGAACACTCGGTGTTGAAATGCTTGAAGTTATCGGTGATTCTAATCTTGTTATATCTCAGGCTAATGGGGACTGGAAAGTTCGTGAGGAAAAACTGAAGTCTTATCATCAGGACTTGGAAGATCTTATTCCTCATTTTAACAAGGTGACTTTTACTCACATTCCCCGCTTGAAAAATCAATTTGCCGATGGCTTGGCAACTTTGGCTTCCATGGTTGAACTTCCGTTGGGCGTTAAGCTTCGTCCTATCCTGATCGAACAGTGGGACTGCCCTGCTTATCAGTATGTTAGCATTATCGATGACGTCGATGATGGCCTACCCTAGTACCATGATATATGGAACTTCGTAGAAAGGGGCGAATATCCGACCGAGGCCTCTAAAAAGGATCAACTTGCATTGCGAAGATTGGGCCCGCTGACTCAACACTGAACCCCATGGCCCCGGACAGGATCGTCTCGCAAGGGTTCTCCTCTGTCGTGCGATCCTTCTCTCCATCGCCAACCTCCTGCTCACGGCCGTCTCCGCCATCGCCGCCGCCTGTTACCATTGCACTGGTGCCCGTGGCCTCCTCTGTCGCCATCTGATCTCCTATTTGGGTCTCCATTGGACCTCCTCGGTCCTCTGGTTGATCAACAACCTCTCCTTTGCTGCCGCCGCTACCGTGCTTTGCCATGAACGTTTGATTTCGGTTTGATTTTGTGGTCTTGAAAGAAATCTAGGGTTTTGGAAGGGATTTGAGAAAGAGTTGGAGGTTTTGAGAGAAAGGAGTATTTGAAACCGTTTGGGACTGCTTTGAGCGGTTCTGAAACGTCCTCGCGACGTTTAAAGGTATGGGACAGGCATGGGCCGGGTCTGGGCCGGTTCCAGATCTAGGCCCTGAGACATAAACCCTCGCGCGATGGTTTTGGTTACTTGCGCCTTGGTTCTTTGGGCCTTAGGCCCAATTCCCCAGCAGAACAACCCAATCTCATTGTTCCATCTTGTTTTTAAATCTAGGGATTTTAATATTGACCCTAGAATGATTTTTGGGGGTCATATTAAATGGATACTTGTAAAACCGGAGCATTTCTTATCCCCAGCTGTGGTCCGCCCGCACACGCCTGAGAATTTCAATTCAGCGACAATCCATCCATCCAATTTCAATTCAGCGACGGTCCATCCGTCCAATTTCAATTTAGCGACGATCCATCCGTCCACTTTCAAATCAGCAACGATCCGTCCGTCCACTTTCAAATCAGCGACGATCTATTCGTCCAATTTTAATTCAGCGACGATCCATCCGTCCACTTTCAAATCAGCGAACATCTATCCGTCCAATTGGTGCACGGTATTTTTGCATACTCGTCTGCATTTTTCTTTTAATCGGTGTGGGCTACCACAGCCCCGGGTTTTGAATCGGGGCGGCCCGTAAAAGAAGCGCCGCGTTTTAGGATCGATTTGAAAAATGTTTTGAAGAGTCGCCACCCGGATTTGTGGTTCGCCACCCGAGAAACCGTTTTATTTGAAAAATGATCGATTTGAATTGAAAACCAGAGATTCGTTTGAGGGTTCGGAAGCCATGTTACGAGGGGGGAAGGGTTTTACGGCACCCCCCTCGCCCGACACGAAATCGGTCTCTACTAAACATTTGTGGGATTTTTCAAAATGGTTTTGTTTTTTTTTAAACAAGTAGCATGTATTTACAGATATATCAGGTAAGGAAGTGCGTGCATGTGCAACTATACAAAGGGTGATGAAGGATGGCCATGCAAAAAATACAAATTAAAGCAAAAATTAGACCCTGTCACTGGATTCACTCTTGAGCGCTTGGGAGTGGTCCCGAGCGCTTGGGAGTGCTTGAGTCCCAACCCTGCAAGCTTTGTTAGTGCAACAGAATGTAAAAGAGTACAATACTATAAATGTAAACCTAAGTAACATGAAACATCACACAGACTCAATAGAAGGCTTGAAAAACTGAGATCATGCCTCATTCTTTCGAACCATGCATCTTTGTCCTTTTGAAAAATAATTTTACAGTTGTGAGGAACAAGAAGGGACACATGCATGGACATACAAAGGCAATGGGAGGATGAAACTGGAAGAAAAACGGATAGAGCTTGCATGCAAATACTCTCGAGCGCTCCAAAGTGATCTCTAGCGCTCGGGAATAGTTTACACCCCAGAACTGACTTCAGCCATCCAATACACTCAATGTAGTATGCTGGTACATCAGATCTTATACTTCTGAAATATGAAAATTTGTCCTTTTAGATCTTGAGTAAAACTCTTCTGCATGTCTTTAGATGAAGATAATTCTCTTTATTTTTCTCAAAAGAGGTAGATCATTTGTACCAACACACTTCAAAAGAGTTAGAACAGTTTCAAAACACATCCTACCACCCATGCATGTCCATCTAAACGCTTGAAAGAGGGAAAACAGGACTGAAGCCACTCTTGAGCGCTCTAAAACAGTCTCGAGCGCTCGGGAGTACTTCCAGTGCTACATGCATGAAAAAAGAAAAAATACACTCGTGCTCCTTTGCTCTTGTTCTTACACCAAGGTCTCTCAACCCATACTCAGTATAGAAGACTGAGAAGGCTAAGAGACCTCCCTCAGAAAAGGAAATGACAGCCCTGTTTTGATATCAAGGTAAAAGTTGTTTTTACCTTTGGATGAAGATTGACCCTTTAGATGAGTTTAGAGAGGATGGATGGGAGAAGAAGAATGCAGAAGAACCAGAAGTTTAAGCTATTCTGGATTCCTTACCATTCCCCTTTATTTTTGATATTTGAAAACCTTGTTTTTCTTTCAAGGTGGTTTTTGATTGCAAGAACTCTTTGAGTTTGAAAGACTTTTCTGAACTAGAGAGAGAAGAAGAGAGTTTAGAGAGAGAGAGTTCCTCCCCTCAAATGGAGGCCAAGCCTCCTTTTATAGGCAAAATATAGCATATGGTTTTATTTGAAAAATGAAATTTGGAATCCAACAGAGCTTGACTCCCCTCTGACTGAGGTGGAGTGTTGCCTGAGGTTTGAACCGGCCAAAACGGCTGTAATGATGGCTTGCATGGGTAGTGGGGGGGGGCAGTCACCCATTGGTCAACCACAGAGGACTCGAGCGCTTGGGAGTGGTCCCGAGCGCTTGGGACATCACTCTCGAGCGCTCGAGAGTTGGTCGGATCCCAGGTTTTTGAAAATGGTTTGGAGCGCTTGGGATCGATCCAGAGCGCTTGAAAATGATTTTGACCAAATTATTCCTCTTTCAAGTCCTTCAAAGAGCCAAATTTCAAATGATATTGAGCCTGTCTTAATCCAAAATCATCATTGGGGAGCCTCCGGGCCACAAATTAAGGGAATTTGAAAAGTCCAAATTGGGGTGTCTACAGTTGCCCCTCTTTGGATGATGCTCGGCATCATGTCTGGATACGAGTATCATCCAAAGATTGAGACAGCCCAATTCGAGCCAAGTCAAACCCTTAATTTCAAAACACCAATACAAGTGAAGGTGTTTAATGCACATGGTCGCGTCTTTCAAGACTGCCTACGTACCCTTGTCTGCAGGGATCAGACCAGCGTAGTTCTTTGGGGCAAATGCAAACATACAGACATGCAAGCAAATGATTGACAAGATAGATTGATTGAGGAGCGCCCACCGATTGCTCAGTCTCAGTGGGTGGAATAATTAAACCGGCGCAACATAAAATACACCGCGAGGGGTGCTATCCAACGGGACAAGTTAGTTTGTCTCAAAGGATAAAAAGGCGAATACATCGCGAGGGGTCCAATCCCATGAGACAAGTTAGTTTGCCTCGAAGGGATAAAAAGGCAAATACACCGCGAGGGGTGCCATCCAATGAGACAAGTTAGTTTGTCTGGAATGGATAAAACCAAATCTATGGCGAAAGGTGATTGAAAGACGTCCCTCAGGACGATGCCAAATCTATGGCAGAAGGTGATTGAAAAGGTGTCCCTCAGGACGGTGCCAAATCTATGGCAGAAAATGATTGAAAGGTGTCCCTCAGGACGATGCCAAATCTATGGTAGAAGTCGATAGAGTGATGCCAAATCTATGGCGGCAGATGATTGGATGATGTCCCTCAGGACAATGCCAAATCTATGGCAGAAGTCGAGAGAGTGATGCCAAATCTATGGCAAAAGTTGATTGGATGATGTCCTTTAGGACAATGCCAAATCTATGGCAGAAGACGATTGAAATGTGTCCCTCAGGACGGTGCCAAATCTATGGCTGCAGATGATTGAATGATGTCCCTCAGGACGTTGCCATATCTATGGCAGCACGTCAAGCAGTCGTGTTGACAAATATGATAGATGAAGGCGACCATAAGAGGTCGAGGTTAGAAAGTGAGACCCTTGTTTCGACATTTGACAACACAGTGATTTCTTTATTTTTATTCTTTGAAAAACAAGGGACATGTCTGAGTACCCTTTCTGCTTTACTCTTTTTGGCCAACGGGGTGGTATTTTCAGGACCTTGGGATTTGGGATGGAGTTTGTTTTTGGATGGAAATTGGGTCTGAGCTGGAGTTGGTTTGAGTTTGACTTTGATCAGGGCTTGAGTTTTGAGCATTCATGCCCCAGTCTTGATGTAGGCTGTATGCTTACTATGATTGATGGCATTGGGCTGATGTGCCCCAGTGAGTGACGGGCCTTAGCTTTGATTCTTTTCTTTGATTCCACTGATAGTTCCGGTAACCAGTTTTATCATGAGTGCAAGCGCGGGTTCTTCCATGTATTGGAATTTCTCTCACAAGTTGGGACTTTAAGATCAATATGACTTGATTAGACACATGACCTTGTGTGAATTTGGACAAGGCCCAGATGACTCAAAAGACAAGAAAGACCATTTATGAGAAGACTGACTCTCCGTGATGACTTTGACTGGACGAGGAGTTTGACTTGACTTGACGAGTAGCTTGATTACTTGAGGGTTCGAAAAATGGCAAGCATGCCGCACAATTGACATTTGAAATTATCATGATAAAATCAAGTTTTGGTGATTCTCCCAATTGGGGTTTTGAAATTGCTTTAGCTCCATCAAGTGATGCTCATTCAGGATTTTCTTTGATCTTGTTTCATGAAAACGAGAGGGTTTTTACCATAAACCATGCCCCAGATTGTTGATGACAACCTATGGATTTCAAAAATGCCCCAGCTTGGATCTTACGGGATCCACGAAATGTCTTGCCTTGCCGCTCCTTCTTGTTTTCTCCCAGTGCCTAAGATTTTTGTTATCAAGTTGTGTTTTCCAATCTAAAAGGACTTTATCCGGGTTGTAACGTGGCCAAGGTTTGGCTTAACAAAGGAAGGATAATAGGCTCAAGAATTTTCATTTTCTTTGGGTTTCGAGAGCTAGCAGCTATCTTGAATATTTTTGTGCACTTTTGCTTTTAATGGGCGCCTTCTTTCACTTGATTTGCTTTGCACTTTGTTGTGCCCATGTGTTTGGCGCTTTCATTGATTTTGAGCTTTCTCTATTTTTTTCTTCAAAGTTTTGCATCTCATTGCGCCCATGTATTTGGTACTTTCACGCTTTGAATTCTGATGCGCTGATGATAACCATGTGTTTGGCACATTTGTCCTCCTCATTTCATCCCGGTGTGGGGGATAGCTGCCTAGCTGGGTTCTTTCAAAGAAATCAAATTAAGCTCAAAAGGGGTTATCAATGGATATATATCTTCAAGCGTTTGATAAAAGAAAAGAATGCCTTTCTTCATTTTGAATTGCACAACTTGATAACAGGATCCTAGATGCAAGTTAAGAGATTTGTGTGCTCTAACTTTTGCCTAGATCACATTTTGAGGTTTTGATCTAACGAGCTTTTCCTCGGGCCGAGGCGTCGCTTCTTGACAGTGCCAGGGAGTGGTCCCATGAAATTCTTCTTCTTGCAAGGGCGAAGTTTCTCGTGTTTTGATTCCTCAATTGGTGGTGAAAAACGATTCCAAGTTAAGGGATTATCACAAAACGCGAGTCTATTATCACAATTTCGACACGAGAAGCTTGAGATTGATTTTGAAAGACAGGACGGATCGACGAAGGATTGACTTGAAAGATCATGACCGAATTTTGGGATCGACTCTACTAAACATGACCGAGCCTCAGAATGAGGCTGCCTACGTATCCTTCTTGCAAAGGAATCAGGTCATAACATAGTTCGGGACTACGGAACTGACTCTCTTTTTGGTTTTTCTTCTTTGACTACAGGCTTGAATTTGAAAGCATACGAAAAAAATGAAAGACTCGATGTACAAACTGACTCGAAATTGAAAGACTCGACTCAGAAACTTCCCCAACTCGTGACAGATTCCATTCATGGATTGACCTTACTGCACTCAAAATCCTCCTTCAGACCTGAGGTTCGACATTGGGATGCTTCCGTCATCAATTAGGTCTTGGATCTTGTGACGAAGACGGTGACAGTCATTGGTAGCGTGACTGGGCATTTGGTGGAAACCACAGAAGGCATTGGGGTCGTCAGTATTTTCGAGGATGCCCAACTGAACGGCTTCTTCTACAGCCAGGCCAGTTTCGAAGAATGCCTTGAAGTCGGAGGAGGATTGAGCTAGGATCATGTGCTTGGCAAGTGCGGGCTGGAGATTTCGGACAATCATCCGAATTTGATCTTTCTCAGAGGGTTTGTCCTTCATCTGAACAGCCTTTGCTCTCCATCTTCGGAAAAAATTCACGAAAGACTCCTCCAGTTCCATCTTTGTTGATTTCAACTCTCGGGTGGTGACCTCAAGTTGGCCGTTGTAGTCGAACTGGGCCACGAAAGCCTCACAGATATCCTCCCAAGATCTCTTCTTTGTTATTTCCAAGGTAGTGAACCAATGTAAAGCATGTCCAACTAGTGTTTGAGTAAACATTTGGGCCATGGCGTCTTTCTCCATACCCCACATGGAAAGTGCCCCAATGTAGCCGATCAGGTGTGCTTTCGGGTCACCGGTTCCGTCAAACTTAGCAAAGTCGATTGGCTTGAATTTCTTGGGTAGTCTGGCATTTGGGAAGAGGCAGAGTTCGTCGATGTCGAAACCAATTGAGGTTATTCTTTCGCTTCTGGCTAAGGACTGCTCAAGTTGGGCCAATTTGGCTTTGATGGCGGCCATTTCTGGGCTTTGGGGGTTTGGTTCAGGGGGTGGTTCAAGGGGTGTTTCTTGAGGGTCCTAGTCTGGACTACGTGGACTGGCTGGATAGCAGCTATGTGGCATGGCTTCGTGCAGAAATCCGAGCAAGGCCCGGGGGATACTATTGAGTCCGAGAGAATCCCGTCTGTATTAAGAATAAGTGTAACGCCCCGAATTTTGGGTACGTTAAATAAACATTTTTAATGAATAAATTAAGGAGAGTCTAGCTCATTATTACAACATAAGTCTCACAAGAGTACTTTTATTCAACAAAAGAGGGGATAATCTAAGGTTAACTACTGCTCCGCCTCTTCCTCCATCCTTGCAAGCTCCTCGGCTCCGAAGGCCTCCAAGGTGTACTGTTCCTGCTGCTCATCTATAAAATCTGACACATTATACCGTAAGCCCCGATACAATATGTTAGGGTCACCAAAAGGTAACACCGTGAGCTACGGAAGTTCAATAGAATAATCCAACCCGCTAACCCATAACTTATAACACGAAGGTTCATAGTCAATTTACACATGCTCATTCAACAACATAATTAACAATGACACACCCGCATTCATTATCTTGCCTACGTTGGTGTCATGCCTTTCTTTGTTTCTCCTACGCGACTCATCGTAACTGTGTCACCATTTCATTTCAAAAATCATTTCTCATTCAATCTACACAATGGGCTACCAAGTCCGGCCACGTTATCACATCAACTCTTGCATTGGCTCCTCTCCGTGGATAACCAAGCCCAATTACCAATGAAACTACCACGTCCGGCTCCGCTAGCAATCTACACAATGGGCTACCAAGTCCGGCCTCATTGCGGTTTTCGCAAGTCCACACAAAGGGCTACCAAGTCCGGCCACCTTGCTGGTTTTCACAACTCACATAAGGCTACCAAGTCCGGCCATTATGTAGTTTCAAAAATCCTTTTTATCCATATCAACCACTCCCTAAGTGTCATGTTTCTACTTTTCGGTTCTTGTGTCTCGTAATCATGCATAGACTCAGCGGGACGAATCACTTTAAAGAAAATCTTGAAACTAAACTAGCAAGATCATCCAACTCTATTTAATCATGCTTGTTTACAACCACAAGTAAGGTAAGCAGTCATGCGATCAAGTTCACAATCCTTGAAAAGGTCAAAATACGAATACTTCGTTTTGAAACAACACTTTATTTTTAAATGAAATCGTAACAACATATGTTTATTGACGAGTTAATCAAGTTGGGAAGAATCTATAAACCATGCATTCAATTATTCTCAAGATCAAAGTAAACTACGTACTTTTAGTAAGAAAGTTCTACAAGCTAATTCATACAACTAACTTTATTTCCTTTAGCCAAAATAGTTCGAAAAGCTCAACACACATCTTATCTATATTTTAGGAAGAGTAGATCGGGAAAATCTACCTTTCTTCTTGGCGGTAGGAAGACTACGAAAAGATCGACGGAAAGAAAGTCGGCAAACGAACGGAGTAACGACTTATGATATGCTTCCGATAGCTTCAAAAGAGAAAGCTTTCTCTTGAAACTAGATCGTAACCTATACTACTACTACTTTAGGATCGAGGTGGTGGTCGTATGGTGGTTTAGTGGCGGAGATGGAAAGAAAGCTCAAGAACAAGCTAGAACTACTCAAGAACACTAAGAACTCTTATGCTTTCAAGGAGAGAAGTTGGAAAATGGTTTGAGGTGTGAGTTCAAAGCACCAAATGGCTTGGTATTTATTTGCAAGCTCTCCCTCTCTCTCTCCCTAGGCCGGCCACTCTCTCTCTCTCTTTCCTCCAATTTTTAATTCAAGCAAATCAAGTTTGCTTGCAAGAAATAACCTAAAAACTAGGCATGCAAGGCTAGGATGTGTCCTTTGGATTGGATTATGGAAGACTAGGCAAGCAAATGGGATTTGATTCAAGTATAAAATTAGGGTTTGTACAAGAAGGACTAGATTTGATTGCCTTGGCCATGCTTTCACTTCGAAAGCATGTCAAAGAAGGACAACGGTGATCTAAGCTAGGTCAATCAACTTGCACACACATCACACTCTCTCTCTCTCTCTCCATCCGATCTCTCTCTTTCTCTCTCTCAATCTCTCTCTCGGCCTCTCTCTCCTCCTCCTCCTCTCTCTCTCTCTCTCTCTCCCTAGGCTGGCCACTCTCTCTCTCTCTCTCTCTTTCCTCCAATTTTTAATTCAAGCAAATCAAGTTTGCTTGCAAGAAATAACCTAAAAACTAGGCATGCAAGGCTAGGATGTGTCCTTTGGATTGGATTATGGAAGACTAGGCAAGCAAATGGGATTTGATTCAAGTATAAAATTAGGGTTTGTACAAGGACTAGATTTGATTGTCCTTGGCCATGCTTTCACTTTGAAAGCATGTCAAAGAAGGACAAGGGTGATCTAAGCTAGGTCAATCAACTTGCACACACATCACACACACTCTCTCTCTCTCCATCCGATCTCTCTCTCAATCTCTCTCTCGGCCTCTCTCTCCTCCTCTCTCTCTCTCTCTCTCCTCCTTGGTACATTGGTACACAATATATAAATATAACTATATAAATAATAGATATGGAAGGACAAGGATTTGGATTGGAAGAGTAAGGATTTTGGCTAGCAAGGGTTTGTACAAGATTTCCCCAATAAGAAATGAATTTAGGACAATTAGGTCATAGATTGCTAGGAAGGAAATCACCAAGAAATCAAGCAATGGTACATCAAGAAGATCAAGGAGATCAAGGTACAATTCTCTCTCCCTCTTTCCTTCTCTTTCTCTTTCTCCCTCCTTCTCTCTCTCGGATCTCTCTCCTCTCTCTCTCTCTCGGCAATCTCTCTCCTCTCACTCTCTCTCTCTCTCTCTCCCACTTGTACTTGCATGGAAGACATACAATATACTAATATATGTATATGTACTTTGGGTCTTTAATAAAATCCACATTTTCAAGCAAATTAGATTTTCTAATTAAAATATTCTAATGCACACATGCACAATTCAATATTATATATATATACATATATATATACATACAAGTACACATATAATATCTATACAAGTAAGTACACACAATCTAGGCTAGATATACCACATGACAATATCTAATTAAGTATTCTACTTCATCCAAAGTACTAAGGACTAACCTAATATACTAATGAACTAATCTTAGTTTAATGGATTATCACACATGCCAAATCTAATATTTAAATCAAATAAGTACATGATTGTCAAGACTAACTATTATCCAATGGATAATAGTTTCTCTAATGGTTAATAACCAATGGGTAATAATGGCTAGGATTCTAGTCTATCGTCCAATGGTTAATAAAACTCCTAATGGTTATTATCCAACGGTTAATGCTAGAAAGTCTAATATTTGTAATTAAGCACTAAGCTAATCTAATCTCGTGCTTAGGAAGATTAACCAAGGTTTACCTATTGACCAACGGGTAAAGGAAATCCTAACGCTATTGTCCAACGGAAAAATATTACCCTAGCTTTTATCGTCCAATGGATAAAGACAAAAAGGGTAAAATGGTCCATCTAGGGTTAGGGTAACCTAATTAGATTTGGGATCCAAGTGATTAGGTTAGCAGTCTATTAGGAATCTAACTAATTGGTTAACGACTAACGATACTTAATCTAGGCTTTCATTGCTCGAGTGGTATTTTGGTTTTATTTAGTAGGAAATCGCCTAATAACAGAATATTAAAGCCCGACGGTGCCAAACGCCAAGGCAATGCATGAGCGTGGCCAAGGCAGCCTGGTAGCAAAGCGGTGGCCAAGCGGTGGCCAAAGCGGTGGCCAAAGCGACCATTAGCGATGTGGCCAGCGGCGAGCGATGGTCAAGCGACCAGCGACTGCGATGTGCGGTGGCCAGCGACTGGTAGCCAAGCGCTAGCGGTGGCCATGCACTGGTAGCCAAGCGATGGCGGCGACCAAAAGCGACTGGTAGCCAAAGCGATGGTCAGCGACCGGTGGCCACCTGGTAGCGACCTGGTGGCCAAGCGGCGGCCAAAGCGGCTGGTGGCCAAACAGTGGTCAAAACAACCCGGTATTGCCAGCGATGTGGCGGCGGCCAAAGCGATGGCAAAGCGGCGTGGCGGCGACCTAGCAACGCCAAAACCAAAAGCGTAGCGACCCGATGCCAAGGTCGAACGCGATGGCGCCAAAGCCCGAGCAAAGCGGCCAGCGACAATGAGCGACGCCAAAGGCAAAGCGGTAGCGGCAATGCTGACGACGCTTAAGCGAGGTAAACAGCCGTGACCCGGCAGCAAGCGGCGGAAGCTTGACAATGAGCCGACGCGGCTAAAGCGACCTAGCCAAGCTGAAGCAAGGCAGTCAAGTCAACGTTTAAGGCGAAGACTAAAAATTAACCACTTTGGCATCGATGCAATGCTCTAGGTTATGAAAATGTAACTAAGGCAAACGGTAGTTAGGGTTGCTAGCTAATCGGTTGCCATGTAGGATTTCCAGCCGAGAAAATAAATTCTAGGATTTTACTACAATTACCAAGTAACTATACCAAGGTCTTAATAGGCATACTCGTCTTTAGAAAATGACCTTAATGCCCAGGCAATGAATTCCAATCTCCTAAGTCATTAAACCTAATTATGACGGATTATTAATCGCAAAAAGGGATTTATAAAATAAATAAAGAATTTTCAAATATAATAACAAAATTTTATAAGTCGATAACGATTGATTTTTGGATGTTAAAATGAAACCCAAGTATTAAAAAAAAATTCAAATTTTTAGCGAAACTTTTATTGACCAAAAATTAGGGTCGTTACAATAAGTTCAAGAGCCATTGGGCCATCCGAACATTTTCCTTTGTTTTTGCTTAAACCTTGAATCCGTTGTATGGCGCAGTTGCCGGGCATGTCAAATAAAACGAATGTTTTGTATCCCTGTCCTGAATCACTTGTGTTGACCCGCTAGCAAAACACAAAACCCTAAAAGTCATCCCGAGATGAAGTATGAACAAATACTCCAAACAATCCAGTAGGCTGATCTTTAAATCGCAAAAACCAAAACCCTCTCACGTTGATCCCAGTGTGTCGCGCGATTGTGTTGTTCAGACCAGATGCCAAGTTTGACCCTTTTCAGAAAGCTAAGGCACTGTAGGCCCTGTCATTACTGTTGGTTGCCTAGAAAATGTCTGAGACAGTTATAAAGTGTACTCCTTAACTTGAAGGGACGTATACCAATCTCCAAAGATATTTTCTTTGAAAAGAGAAATATCCTGCCATGCTTGGGCTATAAAAAGGCCAAGCCCTGGTGAACGTAAGGTAATCCTCCTTCAAATAAAACTCCAGAGGGCAATCAAAATGGTAAATCACCTCCCCACTCTGATTGGCCCGTGGCTTGAAACGTTCGTCGCAGCCGATTGGCTATCATTCCGGACTCACGGGCTGGCCGCGTTTTGTTATCTCCGAAGCGTGAGACTGCGCCCTGAAATCTTCTGGGCTGCAGTGTAGTTCTGGGACCCAGACGTCCACGTATTCAGATTTGGAGATGATGAGCTATGTCCAACCGTGGAGGAATTTCAAGCATACCTCCAAGGGTTCGCCTCTAGTGAGATTATCGTACCTCCTTGCAGAGAATGCATGTCCAAACTCCTGAAGTCCGCGCTGAAGATCTCGAAAGGTGCAGCGGAAGGTCTGCTAAACGGAGGGCAGATAAATGTAATGCGCCTGATGGAGTGGTACGGCCCTGAAGGTGACCTCACGGATACTGCTGTGCAGGCCAGGCGACGGTTTGCCCTAACAATCTGTGTGCTGGCTGCATATCTGCTGGTGCCCGCAGATGGGCGGGTTAACCCCTCATTGGTTCATGTTGCCACCCAGCTAGGTGTTCGAAAGAACATTGTGCCAATGGTTCTTGCAGAAACACTCATGGGTTTGGATTTGGTAGCTACCGGCCAGACAAAAGTTTTTGGCGGCAGCCCACTCCTACTGCAGGTAAACTCACTCAGCTCACCTTTTTCTGGCTTGCACACATTCTGCTTTTACCTCAACACTCAGCTAAGGCTAATATTAGAGTTTCTGACTTGTTTTTCCACTCAAGTTTTATATAGCTTCTTACTTGTCTTTTTCACTCATGCAGCTGTGGTTATCAGACAAGCTGGGATTAATTGCAGCCCCGGAGGCAAATTGGCCAAACCTACCCGGGCGAATGCATCAACGAGAGATGCTATACCCAGAAATGTCCACAGGGGACTGGTATGCCT
Organism: Rhododendron molle; assembly: GCA_025413875.1. Lineage (NCBI taxonomy): Eukaryota > Viridiplantae > Streptophyta > Magnoliopsida > Ericales > Ericaceae > Rhododendron > Rhododendron molle. The sequence goes on along the minus strand of CM046398.1, from coordinate 14,471,318 downwards.
TCATGAACAACCTGTCGCCGCAGGAAATTGTCTGGAGACACAGGGCTTTAGATATTCCAGATATGGCCCTACACTCTGCCGGTTATGAAAGAATGGTGATCACCGGGCTGTCCAGTTTCACTTTCTATATTCCAGGCCGTATCCTTTGGCAGTTAGGCATGAGCCAGGGGTTACACCGAACTGGGGTGGAAGCCTTCCGCATTCCTGCATTCACTGCCCAGAATCTGATTGGTTATGCACACAACTGGGGCTTGAGGCAACTTGGAGGACCAGATCCAGATTTCAGCACTGACCTGCAACGTCGCTACAAAGCATGGCTACGAAATGAAGTTGCAGAAAGACAAAATGCAGATTGACTCCTGGCAAGACTCGCATGATCTAGAATAAACTGTGAGCCTGTTAAGGCCTCTAGCATGTATTCTGTTTTTATGCTTAATTGTTTTAAAGGCTTTGCTCAGCTATGTAATAGAGATAATAGTTTGAATAAGATTTGAAAAATCAAGAATTCTCCCCTTGTGGTCCAAGTGTTGAATACCAAGCCGGTCTTGAACATTAGCATGTATACTGGAATGGAAAACCATGGACCAAGTTGATTGAATATGACCGAATCTCACAGAGAGATTGCCTACGAATCCTTTTTCAAGGAATCAGGTCAAAACGTAGTTCAGGCTAAGGTTCACTCGTGTGTTTACCTCTTCTTTTACGCTCTAAATTTTGCCTAGGACTGCCCTTTCAGGTTTTCAGCCTAGCGAGCTTTCGATGTTTGCCTATTTATTTTTGCCTAAACTGCCTTCACAAGTTTTCAGTTTAGCAGGCTTGCTCTAATTTTTGCCTGGAACCGCCCACCTATGTGGTTTTCGGTCCAGCGAGCTCTCTCAGGGATAGTAACGTTTGAGTTGATCCAGGTTAACCAGAGTGTTGAACTCGTTGCCGTCCAGATCAATGAGTTGAGCTGCTCCACCCGAGAGGATGGTTTTGATAATGTAAGGCCCTGCGCGCTTCGGCCGGAACTTACCGCGGAGATCAAAAATGGGAGCACGAATCTCCTTTGTAACCATGTCACCTTCGAGCAAGTCATGAGACTTGACTTTCTTGTTGAACGCCCGAGCAATCCTTCGTTGATACCCCTGAACATGATACAAGGCACGAAGCCTCCTCTCGTCGAAGAGCATGAGTTCGACGAACCTCCCGTTGAGCCACTCAGATTCCGTGAGTTCACATTCCGTCATGATCCTCAAAGATGGTACCTCCAGTTCAATAGGGAGCACTGCTTCCATCCCATAGACTAGGGAGTAAGGCGTTGCCCCAGTTGATGTTCGAATTGACGTGCGATACCCCCACAAAGCCAGAGGTAGTTGCTCGTGCCAGTCCCTGGCGGACTCTGCAGACTTCTTGATGATTGTTTCGATGTTCTTATTGGCTGCTTCAACTACCCCATTTGTCTGAGGGCGATACGTCGTCGAATGATGGATCTGGATTTTAAACTCGTCGAAGAGCTCCAAAACCCTGCCCTTGAAGTGAACTCCATTATCTGATACGAAAGCCTGAGGGATGCCATATCGATAGATAATGTTCTTCCTGATGAATTGAGCCACCTGAACCGCAGTCAAAGTTTTGTAAGATTTAGCCTTAACCCATTTGGTAAAGTAATCTATTGCCACCAGAATAAACCGATGACCATTTGAAGTGGACGGCCTAATCATGCCAATAACATCGATGCCCCAGACTAAGAAAGGCCAAGGCGAGGTCATACCAAACAGCTTAGAGGGAGGAACATGCATAAGATTAGCATGAATCTGACACCTGTGACAGCGACGGACATAATACACACATTGTGATTCCATAGTGGACCAGTAATAACCTTGACGAAGGATTTTCCTGGCGAGCATGACTCCGCTCATGTGAGGACCGCAGACTCCCTCATGAATTTCTTCCATTACCGTGGCGGCTTCAGCACCGTTGACACAGAGCTTATGCATCCCACAATGGGGTCTCCGGTAAAGCTTCCCTCCATAGATGATGTAATGAGCAGCCATTCTTCGCAGTGCGAGTTGATCCCTTTTAGAGGCATCAGCCGGGTATTTGCCACTTTCTACAAAGTTCCATATGTCATGGTACCAAGGCAGTCCCGCTATTCAATTAAGATAGGACGAAGTTTAACACCCAACGGAAGTTCAACCATGGAGGCCAAAGTTGCCAAGGCATCAGCAAATTGATTTTTCAGACGAGGAATATGAGTAAAGGTCACCTTGTTGAAACGAGGAATAAGGTCTTCCAAGTCTTGATGGTAAGGTTTCAACCTTTCTTCCCGAACTTTCCAGTACCCGTTAGCCTGAGATACAACAAGGTTGGAATCGCCAATGACCTCAAGCTTTTCAACACCAAGCGTTAGAGCAGCCTCCATGCCAACAATGCAGGCCTCATATTCGGCTTGGTTATTCGTGACGTCAAAATTGAGTTTGAACGCAAGCGGAATATGAGAACCATCAGGTGTAATTAACAGAACCCCAATTCCATATCCTTTCTGACTGGCTGCCCCATCAAAGTAGAGAGTCCACACATCGTCAACTATGGTTAGCACCTCTTCATCTGGAAATGTAAAGTCTGAGTCCTCCGGCCCATCCACAGGAGGATCAGCCAAGAATTCTGCCACAAGGCGGCCTTTAACAGATTTCCTCGTGACGTACTCAAGATCGAACTCAGCTAGCATGATCAACCAACGTGCTAACTTACCAGTAAGCGCTGGCTTCTCAAACAGATACTTGAGGGGATCCATTCGAGAAATCAACTTCACTGGGTAAGCCAGCATGTAATGTCTCAACTTCTTGGAAGCCCAAACAAGAGCCCAACATGTCTTCTCTAGAGCGGTGTAGCGCTCTTCACACCCAACCATCTTCTTACTCAAATAGTAAATGGCTTTCTCGACTCCCTTATTTCCTTCCTGAGCTAGCAAGCATCCCATAGAAGACGGATTTACAGATAAGTAAAGTATCAAGGGTTTCCCAGGCACTGGCGGCATTAAAACCGGAGGATTCTGAAGATAGTTCTGAATGGAAGTGAAAGCCGCTTGGCACTTGTCTGACCACACAAACGGGGTATCCTTCTTGAGTAGACGAAACATCGGCTCGCAAGTTAAAGTCAACTTGGCGATGAATCTGCTGATGAACTGAACCTTTCCCAGAAAGCTCCGCACTCCCTTTTCAGACACTGGTGGTTTCATCTCAAGGACTGCCTTGATCTTTGACGGGTCAACCTTTATCCCGCGGGAAGTGATCATGAAACCGAGCATCTTGCCAGCGGTGACTCCAAAAGTGCATTTCTGTGGATTGAGACGCATACGAAACTTACGGAGTCTCTCGAAGAACTTCCTTAGCACAGGAATGTGTCCCTCTCGAGTTTTTGATTTGGCAATCATGTCGTCCACATAGACCTCGACTTCCTTGTGAATCATATCGTGCAAAATGGTCGTAGCAGCCCGCTGATAAGTAGGTCCAGCGTTCTTCAACCCGAAAGGCATGACCAGATAGTAGTAAGTTCCCCACTCAATGATGAACGTTGTCTTCTCACGGTCCTCGGGTGCCATAAGAATCTGGTTATAGCCTGAAAATCCATCCATGAATGAGAGCAAGGCATGCCCCGCCGTATTATCCACAAGCACATCGATGTGTGGCAAGGGAAAATCATCTTTGGGGCTTGCTTTGTTCAAATCTCTGAAATCGACACATACTCGAATCTGTCCATTCTTCTTGGGAACAAGAACGATGTTGGCCACCCAAGTGGGATACTGAGAAACCATGAGAAACCCAGTGTCAATCTGCTTTGTGACCTCGTCCTTGATCTTCTGAACCCAATCTGGTCTCATCCGCCTGAGCTTCTGCTTCACAAGTTTAGCATCCGGCAACAAAGGAATTCGATGCTCCACTATCTCGGGGTCAATGCCTGGCATGTCTTGATGAGACCATGCGAAGACATCACTGTACTTAGTGAGCAGCTCCTTGAAATCACGATGCTCCTCTGGTGAGTGCGTGGAGCCCACTTGAACCATTCGAGGGTCATTTTCATCTTTCAAGTTTATAGAAACTATTTCCTCTTTTAATGGCTGAGCATGCCTTTCATCTTCCCTTTCGATGAGGGCACGGATTTCCTTGGGAATATCCCCATCGAAATCTATCCCTTCATCGTCGGGGTCGACACAGTTTATATAAAGATCATGCAAGTACTCAGAAGATGCCTCATTCATTTTACAAGACCCCAGTGGGTCGCCAAGTACAAGAGAGTCAAACTCGAAATAAAAGCTATGACGTGGGGGGCCAAGAGGCACAAACTCCGACTCAGAGCTAGACTCAGACGACACGCTAGACTCAGTATTAGACTCAGATTCAGACGTGTCATCAATGCAAGTTAGGCACGGTTTAAAAATGCAATTTTTAACACTACCCTTGGCTTCAGTGATAAGAGAAGTGGTGTCCTCGAGGGCGTCGGGCCCGAGCATGAGCACTTCAGCTTCTTGGCCCACTTGAGAGAATTCTTGGAAGAACAGTTCCAAGTTCCCCTGATCAAAAGTCCCGAGCCAGTCAGTCTTCGCTTTTGGCTAAGTAAGCTTCCTCTTGATTTCCAGCTTGGCTGGCTCGTCATCACTCTCAGACCAAGTGTCGTCGGCGAAGACCTCAAAACCAGGCAGCAGCTCCCCAGTTTCCGGATTGATGAAGGGCTCATACTGTCCAGTGTAAGCAGCATTCCCCACTTCACGCACAAAGTAGCTGTCGGGATCACCATAGAGAGTTCGAGGTTTTCCCGTGTGTTTCCTCCTTTTGGAATTTACGGCAGAGTCAGTGTACCCCAAACCAAAACGGCCCTCGGAAGAAAGAAAGACAGGGAACTCCGGCTGGTGGATTCCTAAGCCTAGACCAGGAAAGTAAGACATCCTGAGCATGATGTCCATAGCGACAGAGTTGATGAGGAAGTCCCCATCCACATTGATAGCCAAAACAGAACCAGATGAGTCAAAAGAGAAACCTCCGAGGTCGACATCCTCTTCATCATGCATGATTCCTAGCACCGGTGTTCCATCTTCTTTAAGCGGGCGGATTCCAGAATCCCCGCAAATAGTTAGTGTACCAGTCGGCAGTCCCAGCATGACTTTCTGGTGAAGGGTGGATGGCATAGCCATGATATCTGAGCGGTGGAGCCATGGCCTGCCAAGCAACAGGTTGAAGGTTGCAGGTATGTCGACGACATAGAACTCAACGACCATTTCAAAACCCTCGGCATCGAGCTTGAGCATCAGAGTGCCCTCGACCACACGACGGGTGCTGTCATATGCCTTGACAGCCAGATTGGCAGGTGCAATGTCTTTTTTGGCCAGTCCCAGACGATAGGCCACCCTCATCGGGCAAACGTTGATGGCTAAACCGTTGTCAATGAGGACAGTCGGGACCCAGAGTCTGCAACACTTGACTGTAATATGCAGAGGGTGATTATGATCAGTTCCTTCCATTGGAAGATCCTTGTCGGTGAAGACCACAGTGTGCTTAGCAGTGGGAGGCATGATGAGAGACACGATAGCCTCAGGTGTGACATTGGCCTGAACTTCCAGACGAGAGAGAGTATGGCAAAGCTTCTAACGGTGCTCGCGGGAAGAACAAATCAGACCCCAGAGAGATATTACAGTAGGAACCCGCTCGAGCTGCTTCTGAATAAGATCCGTGCTTGATACCTCAAGTGGTGCAGACCCTGGGAAAGTAATGGATTCATTCCTTTGACTGGGATTATTGGATGAAGTCCCAGCTTGCAGATTAGACGGCTGAAAGACTCGTCCACTCCTCGTAACGTTAAGAACGTTCCCCAAAGAAGGCACGATTTGAGGGTCTTGGTTCACATCCCAGAGATCAGACGGAACTTCACCCAGTTTACGCTTCCCTTTGTCAGTGGCTAATGCAACTACTGGCACTTCTGTATTCAACCCCAGGTCTTCAGCGAGATCCTTCATCAGTAGTGAGTCCCAGAAATTCAGATTTGGGATCGCAGCAACTTCATGTTCTGGTTCGGGATTTGCAGTGAAAGGAACATCCCAGAGGCCACCATCAGCTAAAGAACGGCTGACAGCCCAAACTTCTGCCCCAACCTGGACATCGACTATCTCATCCACATCCCAAAGATTAGCTGGCGGAATCAGATCTATAACAATGACACTGAAGTCTTCTGGAGGAGAGACCATAGGGCGTGGTTGATCTTCATCTACGATATTGAGCACAGGGTCGCATACGGAGTCAGCTACTGAGTCAACAAGCCTGTTGAGAGTAAAAGGGTAGAAACATTCTCCTAAGACACGGGTCTCTTCCTGAACCAAATCATCCTCAACAAAGTGTGTCATGTACTCTGGAGAAGTATAACCTTGGAGAGGCCCAGGAAAATCCACCGAAAACTGCCAAACAAGCTCAGGGTCCCAAAAGTATTCTTCCTCAGGAACTTGAGGCTGAGGTTGCTGGAAAAGCATGTACAAGGAGATGCCATCCAGAGGGTTGAGTGCCTACTGCTCGTGCTGAGCAACCCATTCCACCTCCCATGCCAGGTTGGGTGGAGCTTCCTCGAGGTGCAAAGGAAAACCTTCCAACTCAAGTTGGAACCATTCTTGGATGATAGGAGCATCGTAATCCTGACTATCAGCTATCGCCCAGCCTACAGCCTGCATATCAAGTTCTGGTTCTGGCTCAGGTAAGGTTGGCATCATAGCTCTGAATCGACTTACAAAGTCCTGCGCAGAATCAGGAGAATCTACACCAAAGATGGGAAGGTTACGAGTTGACGTAGGATTAAGTCGGATTCGTGGAAAAGGACCCTCGTGAAGATCACTGACATTGTCGTTGAAGAAGTCCAAGCCCGCTTGCAACAATCGGGTAGGCGGATTAGAAGACTGCCCTAGGAACATGAGTTTGGCATCGGATTCTGCAGGCATGAGCACAATGGGTTTGGGTTGATTGACTGGGATTATATGGTCGGTGGGGTTAAATATAGTGGAGGTAGTGTTGATATGAGTAGAGCCGAGGGAGATTTGGCTGATGTGTGGAACAGCCTTATGGTTGGGTAGGGAATTGGAAAGGATGTTCAGTTTCTGGGCTGGAGGAGGCGGTGCCGGGAGAGTATCTTCATCTATAAGATCCTGAATTGCATGCCGAAGACGGAAGCAGGAGTCTGTAAGGTGGCCGGCACCCTGATGATAGGCATAGTAGAGATTGGCCTTGAAGCCTGGTGAAGGGTTCTTGGGTAAAGGAATTGGATCCAAGGGCTTGAGATGCCCTGACTTTACCAACTTCTCCAAAACTGAGGACAGAGGTGCCTCAATTGCAGAGAAGCTACGTTGCTATCCGCGGGGCCGGTTGTTCTGTGGTGACTGAACCTGATTGACATCGGTGATGTGGTTCGTAGTGTTGGAAGCAGAGACGTTGGTGCCGCTGGTTGCCGCGTTGGAGTAAGTCCCTGTCCCAAATAGAGCATTGGTGTTCCCAGAGTAAGCACGGGGCTTTGCCTTCGGGGGATTAGAAGATTCCCCTTTTGTCAGAATTTCGCTTTGGAGTGCATCCTCGATGGCCAGACTGGAATCATAGAAGGTGTCGAAGTTTGCAGATGCCTGAGCGAGAACCAAATGCTTGGCATAGTCCGGCTGGAGATTCCGAGAGATGATGCAGAGCTGGTCTTTCTCGCAATCATTAGAGCAGCCTTAGCTCTCCATCTCTAGACAAAATCGGCAAAGGACTCATTTGCCTCCATCTTTGTGGATTCCAGCTCTCGTGTGGTCATCTTCAGTTGAGAGTTGTAACTGTACTGCGAAATCAACGTAGTCCCAATGTCCTCCCAAGTCCTCCTTTTGGTGATGTCGAGTGACAGAAACCATTGGAAGGCAGGGCCCGAGAGGGTCTGAGGAAAGAGCTGTGACATGGCCTCAGGCTCAACTAAAAGCAGCTTCATTGCAGCATGGTAACTGTAGAGATGGGTTCGAGGGTCACCACTTCCATCGAACTTTGCCAAGTCTGGCATTTTAAACTTCTCAGGAAGTTTGGCATTAGGATACAAGCAGAGACGATCCAAGTCAATGCCACCAGCTTTGACTTTTTCCGCTTTGGCAATGGACTCCTCAAGCTGGGCCATCTTGGCCACGAGAGCCGTAATGTCTGGATTTTCAGCCAAGACATTGCCTGCAGGATTACCAGCAGGTGTATGAACAATTCGGGGGTTGTTTTGAACAATGACGCGCCCGGGATTGTTTGGATCTTCAACCATGACTCGCTGCACGTGCGGATCATCTTCGGCCTCGCTTTCCTCTTCAAGAGGCGGTGGAATGCGAGTGTCGAAGAGTTCATTCAAACTGGTGACATTAGCATCAGTTTGGCCGGCCCTCTGCTGCATGGCAGTGATGCTAGTTTGAAGGTTCATGATCATTTGTTCCACTGTAAGCGGCTGGAACTCTGGATTTCCTGCCATGTTGGGAGTTTCAGATGCTGAAGAAAGGGCAGGAGATGTTGGCTGCACAGCCTCTTCCAAGATCGGTGACGAGCTTTACCGTAAGGCAGCTAACGAAGAAAGCGGTGAGTCTTCCGTTGCGACTGACTGGGATTGTAACCTGACAAGCCTCTGATCCGGATTCTGTTGCAGACGTTCCCAAGCGGGTTTGGCTCTTTGCCTCGATACTTTCCTTGGCGGTGCAATGGCTCAGAGCTTGGCTTGACAATAAAACGGAAGGCTCAGTAGGGATCCTGCAACAACTTTAATCTAAATAAAAGACTAAATAATGCAACCAGCGTCGTTGGTGTCGCCCCTAGACTCTAAGACTAGAAAACAAGTCTGTTTCGAGCTTTTCAGGCACTGCCAAGATCCTCAGAATTCCTTTCAGAGGTGTATCCTTGTTTGAGTTAATATGAGACTAAAGGATGTCGAAAGAAACCTAAATCTTCAGCCATTTTGCTGATTGGAGTTTCAACTTTGCGGTTGGAACAACTCGGTCTGCATGTCATGATACTATAACCAGAAATGGCATGAGCGGCACAGCGCTGCTAGCCGGGCGGTGTAAGTGACGAGGCACTTGTTACCTGACTGGTGTAAGCATCATGGCATGTTCTTTGTTGTTCCTAGTTTTCTGTTTGAAACCCTAACCAGGTATATAGACAAAGGTGTAGGAAACTTTTGATTTCCTGCAGTCTCTACTGTTCTAAGGATTTGAAAAAGCTGAAAAACATGCATCATCTAGATGCATGACTCCTCATCGGGTCATAACAACGCCCAACACAGCTCAAGACATACTCGCATGAATGAGATCCTAGAAGCCGCCCTAAACATGCTCCTACGCAAGACGGTGTGATGTATTGTGCATGCGATAGGGAAAGCAGTAACACATAGACAGTATATGGGGGTTAGATGCAAATAAATCTTACCCTGTAGGTACCTGTCTTAGTTTGGAGAGTGCTAGAGCTTTGTATATGCAAAGGCTGGTTTTGGTTTGTAACAGGTTCCTCGGATTAGGGCCACAGATATACCTCCCGTTGCCCGCGATATCACTGAGCAACAGTCAAACGGTAGCATGACCCATCATCGTCGAAGGTTGTTGGTCATTCGAGGTCCCCGGGCTCCGGTAAACCGTGCCGGATTGCCAAAACAATCCAACGAGGCTTATCCCACATCGATGCAAATGATATGCTAGAAATTGATTAAGAAGAAGAAGAATCACAAAATCACAAAATGCCCTTTCAAGCTCGGCTCACTTTATTTAGTTCATCTTTAGAGGAAATTACGCAAGTGAACAATTGAAAAAAGTCTCTAGGTAGGATTGGCCGGACACGAGGTCCTGTTAAATCACCATTCTAACCTTCGGCAATGCGAAGCTCACCGTTTTGACAGACTTTTAAGGAATCGTTTCACAAACGTATTAAACTCTCAGTATGAATTAATATTGGTTCGATCCCCAGCAGAGTCGCCACTGTGGGCAGCATGCCCTTGGGAAAAGGATTCCGTTCCTTTTGCGCCAAAGCGGCTCGATAGATCGAGGGAGCGCGGAGAAGCTCGCCAAAAATACAGAATCGCCACCTGGGTTTGAAGGTCCGACACCCAAGGAACCGTATTTCGAAGCACCTGGCACACTATTTTGATTTGAAAAAGTGAAGGAACCAGTCTGTCATAACCATATCTGGGTTCGGGAGCCAGGTTATGAGAGGGGAAGGTTTTTAAGGCACCCCTCTCGCCCAATCCGGAGATCGGTCTCTACTTAGACATTTTGCAAATGATTGTGATTCGATTTCTTCTTTAACCAATTTTAAGCCAATTAGGACGGGGGAAACAGTTAATCGGGGATCAAAACTGTAACACGATTTGCAAGATGTGATATAAACATGGTATGGATGGATCAAATAATGGAAATAGGATAAAATCTAACCCCCTGATGAGAAACAAACCAAATAGCAAATGGAATGGGTGTATCACACATGACAACCACCTTTGCATGCATGGATCAACGTGCATGCAAAGCGGACTATCGCGCGACACACTCACTCACTCGCGCGAGGGTCCTATTTCACCACAGTTTGAATTTTAATCCTTTTCTGGGCTCTGGAAAGACCAGTGCACACCCAGGAGGCAAACGAAGCAGTTTATATTGACTGAAAGTAAATGATTATTTACAAATTATTACGAACAGGAGCCAAATTAATTGAGTTGCAACCCCTAAACAGTGGGGGTGTTAAAAGAAAGGCCAAGGGCCAAGCTGCTCATGCAAGGGCAGCTGTTGGAATCAGGAGGAGTGTCGCGCGAGACACTAAGTCCCTCGCGCGAGAGTCCTGACTGGACTTCCAGGAATTGCTTTGCATGCTCTGAGCTCTGGTACATGTCCAGAAGCAACCCAGAAGCATTCCAACGAAGAATTTAAGCAATAAAGGCTACTCTATGTATTTTATCATGCACGACAGTGAACTAAAATACCTAACATGCCTTAAAACAAGCAATAACATGATAAAACAAGAAAAGCCAGCATCCCCAAACCCCACGAGGACAGTCGCGCGATGCAGTGAACTGTCGCGCGTGCGTCTGAGTCACTCGCGCGAGGGTATGCTTGAACCAGTTTCTTGTAACTCTGCTGACTTTAAGTCCAGAACTGGTATTGATTACCAATCCTGGCCCTGACAGCCCCCCTCAGGGATCAAAACTGTTAGCAGAAAAGGTGTTTATACCTTGGCTTGAAAGGTTTTGGAAAGGACTGAGCAAGGTTGAGAAGCTTGTGATGGAAAATGGAGTGAGGAAAGGTATGGAAAGTGAGCTAGGGTTGAGAGCCTTTGTGCTTGCAAGAGTTCTCAATCTCCTAAACTTTTTTAAAGTTAGTGATTTTTTGGCCCTTGTAAAGAAAGACAAAGGGGGGGTATTTATAGGAGGAGCCAAGGGCCAAAGGTGGTGGCAAACACCCCCTTAGGACCAAACTTGGTGGCTAAGCTTGGTGGAAAAGGTGATGGGGAGAGGTTGTGAGGGTGGAGAACCCAAAGCCTGCACTGCCACGGGCCTGTGGAGAAAAACGGGGTTCAAATAGCCCTGTAGACCCCCAGGTAAGCAGCCAACTGGCTGAAAAAGGTGAAAGGGACTGCTCAGGACCATCGCGCGAGACACTGAGAGTGTCGCGCGAGTGTGCCACCTGTCGCACGTGGGTCAACAGTCAAATGTTTGACTTTGACCACACCTGGTAAAGAGGACACTCGCGCGAGGGAGTGACTTCCACGCGCGAGGGTCAAACGTAGACCCAGGTTTGACTGTTTTCTATTTTTCTTTCTTTTTTTAATGGTTCAAAGGGTCCAAAGGGTTCCACACACACCGAGCTCAATCCTTTCCAACCTTAAGAATGCTTTTTGATCTAGTTCATCATCGGGGAAACAAGAAACCGTAAAACGATCGGGAGATTCAGATTGGGGTGTCTACACTAGTATATATATATTTTCACTTGATTAGATTTTTCAAGTACACATATATGTTAATATATAAGTACATGTACTACTTTGCCTATTATTAAATTCTAAGGGATCCTAGACCATGCTTAGAACCTTTACCCATTGGATAATAAATGTTAGGAAAACTTTTATCCGCTGGACAATAGGACACCTAGACTTTCCACCAAAGATACTTTTCTAGATTTATTAAAGTACACCTATAGTACTATATATAGACATATGTACCTCAAAGTTTATTATAAACATGCCTAAAGGACATATAGTCATTTCAAGATCTTATTCAAGTATGTCTCTCTCACTCCTTTAACCATTGGTCAATAATTGCTAGGAAAAATTTTATCCATTGGGTAATAAAAGTTAGTCTTGCCAATAAGTACATAGATTAATAAAACAAGTCACTTTATTAGATTTCCTATGTACTTGTAAGCTTAAGAATATGTATAAAGTCAATGTCCTAGATTATCTAAGTACAATTATATTGTTATATATAGATATATGTACTTAGAACAAGTATATTGTTATATATAGAATTATGTACTTTGTACCCTTATAGGTTTATATATAGACATATGTACCTAGTACCCTTGTATGATTATATATATGTACTTAGTACACTTATATGTTTAAATATGGATATGTGTACTTTCTAAACTTATTATATGCTAGAAAAATCATGACCATATCTTTACTAAATCATGGTTCTTAAGAGTACTTTTATATATGCATATATATATATATATATACTAGTACATGAGAGAGAGAGAAGAGAGGCCAAGAGGAAGGAGAGAGAGCGAGAGGGAGAGATTGGAGAGAGATGGAGTGATATGGGAGAGATTGGATTGGTACTTGACTAGATCTTCTTGCATTGTACCTTGGTATAATCCTTACTAACCAAATCTTTGAACCATCCTTTCTTTCATCCATCAAGTCTTCTAAAAATCTAATCCAAAGTACCAAAATCTAGCCATGCATGCCTAGAATTAGGTAGAAGATATGCAAGCAACCCCATAACCTAACCCATCAAGCTTGACAAGTGAAAAAAATAAAAGATAGGAGAGAGAGAGAGAGAGAATTCGGGTGAGAGAGGGAGAGGGGGAAGCCTTGGCCTATAAACAGCAAGCTCACTCAAGTCATTCTCACACCTTCACCCCTTTGCTCTCACTTCTCTCTAGAATTTATAGGCTTTCTATGTTCCAAAGTTCAAGATTCTTGAAATTTCCTTGAAGTTCTTGAGAGCTACCACTAAACCACCTCCAAAACCACCCTTAGATCTTTAAAGTAGCCTAGTTAGGTTAGTAAAGTTGTTTCTAGGAAGAGAACATCCATTTCTCTTCCTTTCGAAGCAATCCGGAGCCGTTACGCCGTCGATTCGCAAAACTGACGACCAATTCCCAAAACCAACCAACCGCCTAGAAGAGCGGTAGATTTTTCTTATACCTTCTATCTTTAAATATATCATATAATAAGCGTATGTTGAAATGAATGTAGGATATTTCTAACCAATTTCTCTAAGTATAAAAATTTAGTGATTTCTAGCATACCCCTACTTACTTTCTCTACGTATATTGTATATTGTTTGTATTATTTGAAAAGCATGAAGAAAGATAGCTAGTATGCTTAGTTGCTAAAGGATTTATGAGCATGTTGAATAAATGGCTTTTACTCTAATTAACATGTGTTGTCTTTTTGAACTTCTCAAAAAGGAAGAAGAATGGATTTTGAGATTTAGAACTTGATTGGAAGTATTCGTATTTTGATCTTTAAAATTGTTAAGAGCTTGTGTACATGTTTCCTTGCATTACTTGTGGTTGTTTGATAAACCATAAGTGGTATCCACTCCAAAGGCGTCCGTACATGTGACGTTATGCTTTACGCTGTGGTTAGCATGATTAAGTAATATAGAGTTGAATGATCTTGCTAGTTTAGTTTCAAGATTTCAATGAATGAATTATGATTGCTTACATGAGAAGTCCTATCGCGGAGTCTATGCATGAAAATGATACACGAAAATCGAGAAAGTTAGAAACATGACACCTAGGGTGTGGTTAACGAAAAGACGTGTTTTGAAATGGATAAAATAGTTTTGAAACTACATTGTGGCCGGACGTGGTAGCCAAATGTGAGTTGTGTGGGTGTGTGCCAATGGGAACCCGGTGCGGCGAAACCATTGTGAGGATACTCGGGAGACCAGAACGGCGGAATCGAGGTTGGGTGTGTGGCTTGGTTATCCGTGGAAAGGAGCCAATGCAAAGTTTTGTGTGCCAATGAGAACCCAGTGCGGCGAAACTATTGTGAGGATACTCGGGAGACTGGAACGGCAGAACCGAGGTTGGGTGTGTAAATACAACTTTGAAAATGAGGATTGGTCTATGAAAAGTGGAAATTTGTGACACGGTCTATGATAAGTCACGTAGGAGAAACTCAGAAATCAAGGACACCGACGATAGATGAATAGTGAATGTGGATGTATCATTGTTAACTATTTTGCTAAAGATGCATGATCTATTTGGGAATCGTTAGCTATATGATCTTTGTTGTAAATTAAGGGATTAGTGGGTATGGATCTTTTTATTGAGCTCCTGTAGTTCATGGTGTTACCTTTGTTGATCTTGACATATTATATTGGTGGCGACGCTGGTTTGATGTGTCAGATTTTGAAGATGAACAGGGAGACCTCTACACTTTGGAGGCTTTTGGAGCCGAGGAGCTGGCTAGGATGGAGGAGGAGGCGGAGCAGTAGTTAACCTTAGTATCCCTTCCCTTGTGTAAATATTGAACTCTATGGGAGTTGTAATGTAATAATGAGCCAGACTCTACCTAGTTTATTCAATAAAATGTTATTTAACGAACCCAAAATTAGGGGCGTTACAAAAGGTCAAATTTTGACTATTGACCAGCACGGTGGTCGGTGGCACACACGCTCGCCAGTCAACACCTGTCCTTATCAACTTTTAGCCAGCCGGATTTGGTAATCATCAGGGGGTTATTTCACTAGGGCCTCTATTTTCGTCGCCTGAACAGTATTCTGGTAGGTATGGGGCCAGCCCCCTCATAACCCCTCCCATCACCTTTTAAGGTGGGCTTCTCCACAAAGCCACCCCAACTAGCCTTCTCCTTGTGCACCACCAACCCAACCTACTATAAATACCCCTCTCTTCTTCCAAAGAAAGGGTCACAAAAAACACTCAAAGAGCAATACATAGACAAAAAACTAATCCATTCACACACAAGGTCTACATTGCAACCACTACTTAATTCACTCCAATACATCCATTTTCCAACCACTAATCATCCTCATTAAATTCATTTTAAAGCTTTAAGCAAAGGTATTGTAACGCCTCTGTAGACACCCCAATTTGGACAATTCAAATTTCCTTGATTCGTGGCCTGGAGGCTCCCCGATGATGAATATGGGATCGAACAAGCCTTAGACCAATGGAACGATGCTCCTTGAAGGACTTGAAAAGGGAAATAAAATGTCAAAAATCATTTTCAAGCGCTCCAGACCTTTTCCAAAACCATTGACCAAGTCAACTCTCGAGCGCTCGAGAGTGAAGTCCCAAGCGCTCGAGATTACTCTCAAGCGCTCGAGACTTTTGTACTGCCCAATGGATGAGGGAGCTTCCCCACTATCCATGCAGTCATCATTTCAGCCGTTTGAACGGGTCTTAGCCTTAGACCACACTCAACCTCAGTCAGAGAGTGAGTCAGGGCTGGAGATTTTATTGGGTTCCAAATGATATTTTTCCAAAAGAAGACTATATGGTATTTGGCCTATATAAGGGCCTTTGCAGTTCAAGAGATCCAAGAGCTCTCTCTCTCTAGAAGCCCTCTCAAACTGTTCAAAGCAAAAAAACCAGCTCTCACCTTTTGCAAGTAAAAAACTCCCTTTTCAAAAGCAAGAATAAGCCAAAAACCCAAGGTATCAAGAAGATGGAAGGGGTTTTGATCGTCTCCACCTTCTGATCTTCTGGGACTTCCATCCCTCTCCCATTTTCAAAGTTTTCTTCAAGGTGCAAAGTTCCAAATAAAAGGTAAAAGCTTCATACCTTAGTATCGAGCAAGAAACAAGGCTGTTTTCTCTTTCTGAGGGAGGCTTCCCAGCTCATTCTGGTCCTCAATACTGGAAGTGTGATGGGAATGCCTTGGTATTAAAGCAAGAGCAAAGGGATACGAGTGTATTTTCCATGCATGCATCACTGAAAACACTCCCGAGTGCTCGGGAATACTCTGGAGCGCTCGAGAGTGAGACCAGTCCTATTTTCCATTTTTTTTGGCATCTAAGCTAACATGCAGAGGGAACGCAGGTTGATCCTAAGCAAAATGGCTTTCTTGAAATGTTTTGATGTGGTTGGTCTGTAACGACCCTGATTTTTGGTAAATAAAAATTTCGTTGAAAATTTGAACTTTATTTTAATACTTGGATTTCATTTTTAACATCCAAAAATCGGTCATTATTGACTTATGAAAATTTTGATAAATATTTAAATTTTATTTTAATTGCTTGGATTGCTTTAAAAATTTCCTTTTAAATTCTAATAATCCGTCATAATTAGATTTGAAACTTGTAAAATTGAATTATTTTACTCCGGACAATTTAGTCCTTCTCCCATGACTAGTATACTTGCAAACGCACTCGATATTTTTACTAATAAGTAAATAATATCTTTAAATTATATTTCTAGTGTAAATCCTACTTAGCAAGCATAGTTAGCTTTAACGATTAGTTAGCAAACCCTAACTACCGCAGTTTGGCTTAGTGATGCATCGATGCTGGAGTGGTTAGTAGGAAAATTTGGTTTTTGCCCTTGGCCGTCGGCGGCCGCTCTACTTTGGCTTAGCTGGGTGCTGAGGCCATCGGGCCTCTGTCGAACTGCCTTGGCCTTGCGTCGGCTCATTACGCCTGCCTCGCCTCGGCATCGGCTCTGTCAGGCCTGCCTTGCCTTGGCGTCGGCTCGCTGTCGCGCCTGCCTCGCCTCGGCGTCGGCTCGCTGTCGCGCCTGCCTCGCCTCGGTGTCGGCTCGCTGTCGCGCCTGCCTTGCCGGTGTCGGCTGTTGTCGCCATTGCGCTGCCTGCCGCTTCGGTGTCGGCTCATTGTCGCGCTGCCTCGCCAGCGTCGGGTCACTGTCGGGTCTGCCTCGCCCAGGCGTCGGGTCGCTGTCGGGTCTGCCTCGCCCAGGCGTCGGGTCGCTGTTGCGCCTGCCTCGCCCAGGCGTCGGGTCGCTGTCGGGTCTGCCTCGCCTAGGCGTCGGGTCACTGTCGGGTTGCTCTGCCTTGGCTGCCATTGGGCTCTGCCTTGGCATCGGGTCGCGCCTCGCTTTTGCCTTGGCGTTCGTTGGGCTACCTTGCTCTGCCTTGGCTGCCGTCGGGTTCTGCCTTGGCATCGGGTCACGCCGCTTGTTGCCTTGGCATTGCCTTGGCTACTTGCGCCAGCCTCTAGAGACCGGCTCCAGCCACTTTTTGGCCACCGAGCTCTTGGCCACCGCCTTCGCCACCGCTTTGCCACCAGGTGCCTTGGTCATGCTCGCCACGCCTTGCATGGCGTTTGGCTGTCGGGCCTTAATATTAGTTACTAGGCAATTTCCTACTAAATAAAAACCAAAAATACCACTCTAGAGCAATGAAAGCCTAGATTAAGTATCATTAGTCTTTAAGCAATTAGTAGAACAGCCTAATGCCCATTTAGTCTAATTAGGTTGCCCTAAACCTAGATGGACCATTTTACCTTTTGTCTTTATCCATTGACGATAAAGGCTAGGGTAATCTTTATCCACTGGACAATAGATACTAGGGTAGTCTTTATCCATTGGTTATTACATGCTAGGAAGGCCTTGACCATTGGACAATAGATGTTAGGGAGAAGACCAAGTTTGACAAGTAGTTGGAATAGTCTAGTCAAAAGCAAATAGTGTACTTCATGATGACTAGTCTTTACCCATTGGTTATTACATGCTAGAAAGATCTTTGGACCATTGGACAATAGTTGTTAGGGAGAAGAACAAGTTTGACTAGTAGTTGGAATAGTCTAGTTAAAAGCAAATAGTGTACTCCATGATGACTTTCCTTGGACCATTGGTTAATAACCGCTTAGGGAAAACTTTACCCATTGGATAATAGATGTTAGGATTTGCCAAATAGGATGACAAGACAAGTCATGTGCTTCCTCATCATTACTTCTTTCGCCCATTGGTTAATAAATCCTTAGGGAAATGTTAGACCCTTGGACAATAACCATTAGGGAAATTATTATCCCTTGGATAATAGCATTGTCCAATATTCCCATGGGATTCTTGGTGAAAGTTATGATAGTACCTTCTCCTACAAAAAGAATAATCATTAACCATGTGTGCATTTAAGTAGCCTTGTCCTTATCCTCCTTGTTCTTCCACAAATGTACACACACACATATATATATATATATATACATATAAGTACTTCGACCAAGATAGAGAATCGGCTAGAGAGAGAGAAGAGGGGGGCCGAATGTGAGGAGAGAGAGAGTGAGGTGTGTGTATGTATCTTTGGCCACTTGTCCAAGCCACCTAATAGCCTTAAGCCTATTTGTTACATGCCAACCCATTTCTAGTCAAAACCTAGCCAATGATTCTAGTCCTTCTTCCAAGTAGACCCATTCTAGGACAAGACTACACCATGACCACCTCATCATTGTTTGGACCCTTATCATTACCTAGATTTGATTTGAAAGAGAAAGGACTTGATGTGACTAGACTTAGGTTGCTTGCCATGATTATGGACTTGATTTGACAAGTCCATGGAATAAATCCATGGGAAAGGAAAGAGAGGCCGGTTGGGAGAGAGGAAGAGTGGGTGTATGTGAGTTGTATTTTGACATGTGTGTTGTACTTTGACACTATTTGACCTAGATACACTTGGTTGGAGTACTATAGCATGACAAGACTAGTCATGTGTACTTTATCATACAAAGAGAATAATCATAAGCCATGTGTACATTTAAGTAGTTTGTCCTTACCTTCCTTGTTCTTTCCATAAATGTACATATAGATATACACACATATATATATATATACATGATAATACTTTGACCAAGAGAGAGAGAGGGCCGAATGAGAGGGAGAGGAAAGGTGAAGTGTATGTGTGTTGTACCTTGGCAAGTTGTAGTACTTTGATACTAGTTGACCAAGTTGCACTTGTATTGTACTTTGGCTTGACAAGACAAGACCATGGAACAAATCCATGGGGAAGAGAGAGAAAGACATGGCCGAATGAGAGGGAGAGGAAAGGTGAAGTGTATGTGTGTTGTACCTTGGCAAGTTGTAGTACTTTGATACTATTTGACCAAGTTGCACTTGTGTTGTACTTTGGCTTGACAAGACAAGACCATGGAACAAATCCATGGGGAAGAGAGAGAGACATGGCCGAATGAGAGGGAGAGGAAAGGTGAAGTGTATTTGTGTTGTACTTTGACATGTGGGTATCCTTGAACACTATTTGACCTAGATACACTTGAATGATGTACTTGGGCTTGACAAGACAAGACCATGGAGCAAATCCATGGGGAGAGAGAGAGTGATGTGGCCGAATGAGAGAGAAGGGGAGAGTGAGGTGTATGTGCATTAAACCTAGACACATGGTTGTACTTTGACACTATTTCACCAAGTGGCACTAAGTTGGCATACTATTGCATGACAAGACTAGACAATAGGAACAAATTTATGGGGAAGAAAGAGAGAGTGAGGGCCGGCCAAGTAGAGTGAGGGGGGAAGCTTCATTTTGCCTATAAATAGCATCCATTCCATGCCTTTCAACTCACACCTCCACCATTCAACTTCTCTCTCTAGAAAGCTTAGTGTTCTTGCTTGTTCTTGCTTTGTTCTTGAGTGTTCTTGAAGTTCTTCCCTTGTTCTTCAAGAAACTCATCCTAAGCCGCCACTAAACCACCACTCCACCACCCTTCGATCCATAAGAGTTTAGTAGTATAGTCAAGATTTAGTTTCGAGAGAAACCTTTCTCTTTCGAAGCTACCGGAAGTCCACCGTAAGCCGTTACTCCGACGAAATTCCCGTAGCCACCCTACCGCCAAGAAGAACGGTAGAGTTCTTCGAACCTACTTATCCTAACTATAATTGTATGCATGTCGAATTGAATGTAGTGTAATCTACCCATAATCCTAAATATATGTTAGACACTACTCCTTGTCTTAGTTTTAATCTAGCTAAGTCGTTATAATGAAAGCATGATAATGATAGTTTATTTTCTTAAAACGTTGGATGCATGTGAGCTTAATATTGCAATTGGATGATTAAGCATGATTAGAACCAACTTAAGATATAAATTCGTGAAGAAGTAATAGCGTGTTGATCTTTTAACTTAACTATAAGCTTATATTCCATTGCTTGTGGTATTGTAACAAAGCATATGGTGGATTACCACCCCAAGGGCGTCCGCACATGTGGCGTTATGCTTTAAGTAATGATTATGGACATACTATGTACTTGCTTGTATTACTTGTGGTAAAGTAACAAAGCATATGGTGGATTACCACCCCAAGGGCGTCCGCACATGTGGCGTTATGCTTTAAGTAATGATTATGGACATGCTATGTACTTGCTTGGATTATACTTACCTTAAGTATACAACCATGAGTTAAACGGTTAAGGTATCAAAGCTAGTCAGTAAAACTTGTTTACTAAAGTACTAAAGAAGAATGAGCATGCCAAATAATGAATTTCTACGTCAATAAACATATGTTGTTTTCCCACAAAGGAAGAAAGAATAGATTTTTGTAATATATTATTGTCTTGAGGATGATTATGAACATGTATGTATATTTGTTTGCATTACTTGTTGCGCTGATAAAACATAAGTGGCCTTAAGTAATAATTTGAGTATGCGATTAGGTAATATAGAGTTGGATGATCTTGCTGGTTGAATTTCAAGATTTCTTTAAAGTGATTCGTCCGCCGTGGAGTCTATGCATGATTACGAGACACTAAAACGGAAAGTAGAAACATGACACAGGAGTGGTTGATATGGATAAAAGGATTTTGAGACTACATAATGGCCGGACTTGGTAGCCTTATGAGAGTTGCGTAACCCGCAAGGTGGCGGACTTGGTAGCCCTTTGTGTGGACTTGCGAAACCGCAATGAGGCGGACTTGGTAGCCCATTGTGTAGTGCCATTGGACATGGTAGCTTCATTGGTAATTGGGCTTGGTTATCCGCTGAGAGGGAGCCAATGCAAGATTTTGTAACGTGGCCGGACTTGGTAGCCCGTTGAATGACAAATGATTTTTCTAAAAATGAAATGGTGACACAATACGATGAGTCGCGTAGGAGAAACCAAGAAAGGCATGACACCAACGTAAGCAGGATAGTGAATGCGAATGTATCATTGTTAATTATGTTGTTAAATGAGTATATGTAATTATTTATATGACTATTTGTTGTAAGTTATGGGTTAGCGGGTTGGATTATTCTATTGAGCTTTTGTAGCTCACGGTGTTACCTTTGTGGTGACCCTGACATATTATACTGGGGGCGACGCTGGTATAATGTGTCAGATTTTATAGATGAGCAACATGAACAGTACACTTTGGAGGCTTTCGGAGCCGAGGAGCTTGCAAGGATGGAAGAAGAGGCGGAGCAGTAGTTAACCTTAGTTTATTCCCTCCTTTGTTGAATAAAAGTACTCTTGTGAGAATTATGTTGTAATAATGAGCTAGACTCTCTTTAAGTTTGTTCAATAAAAATGTTTATTTAACGTACCCAAAATTCGGGGCGTTACATGGTCTGATTCTCAAAAGGGTAAGAATCATTTTCACATAAAGGAAGTGTAAAAGCATGTGTTTCAGTATGATGAAAAGAGAAATTTCTCACATTCAAAAGAAAGAGGTAGATCTACCACATCAGAATGTCAAAATAAGGTGTCAGTTGGTGGTGATCAGTCTGGCAGTGTAAAAGATCATTCCCGAGCGCTTGAATCCATTCTAGAGCGCTCGGGAGTATGCTGCATGTCATCTTACTCAATTTTTTTTTTTCATTTTAATTCTTGTACTGCATTTGCATGGTCATGCATGTATCCCTTGTGGCCTCTTATAGCTGTTAAACCATTTTCCAGAAAGGTAAGATTGCATGGCCTAGAAGAGTGAGACCTGTTCTCAATCTATTGGGTCATCTGTCAAACCTGTAGAGTATTTAATAACATTCTCGTTTGTGTTTCCAGTATTATATTCTATTGTATTATGTTGGACTAACATGAGTGGCAGGTTAGACATGCAATACTCCCAAGCGCTCGGGAGTACTTCCGAGCGCTCGAAAGTTTATAAGTGACAGGATGCTCCAGCTTCTAGCGTTCTTGCATGTTATCACCATTTCTCATCTACCCACTATTCACATGCACATGCATGCACCTTTCTATGCTTGACATAACTGTAAATACTTGCTAATTGCTTGATGAAATAAAATCTTTTGAAAAATCCCACGAATGTCCAGTAGAGACCGGTCAGGCGAGCGGGGTGCCGTAAAACCCTTCCCCATCGTAACGTGGCTCTGAACCCAAATCAAGCGAATCTCTGGTTTTCAAATTCAAATCGATCATTTTCAAATAAACGGTTTCTCGGGTGGCAAACCACAAATCCGGTGGCGACTCTTCAAATTCTTCAAATCGATTCTAAAAAGGCGAGGCATTTCTTTTCGGGCCGCCCATATCCACCGGGCTGTGGTAGCCCACTGGTGGTTCTGGGGATGAAATTTAATTAATACTTAAGAGAAAATTGGCACGTTTCCAAAACAGTCCGTTTTCTTTGAATATTAATTAAATTAGTGAGCCAAGCTTGAAAAATATTCGTGGGATTTTCAAAGGATTTTATTTCACTCTTTATTTCTTGTATATATATCCTGTGCAGCCCCGCTGTTGTGTTTCGGCAATCTTGCCCGGCTTGCCGGTGACAAGGAATCCCGAAATGCTCAGCAACCCTCGACCGTGATGAGTCATCCCTACCGTTTTTACCATTATTGGGTGTACGCTCAATAACGGGAGGTATACTTTGACTCTAGTCCGGGGGACCTATTTCAAACCAAAACCCGGCCTTTGTACATGTGTAGCAAACCATAGAACCTTTCAAACTAGGACAGGAGCCGGCAGGGTAGGGCTATGTGCTATAATCTGTTAAATGCTGCATTGCATCTTGCATCATCATCATGCTGTCAGCCACGATTCTCGAGGCTCGCTTGCACAGTCTTCGGAAGGTTGCCAAGACCCGATGAAGAGTCACGCACCCTAATGCTTGTTGATAAATCTCACTAGTCCTCGAACCCGAACCTAGAAGAAACTAAGATTTTGCTAAGTCCTTGACTAAGTATTCAATCGGAATTTAACCAAAAGAAAGGAATGATAGGGGAGCAGAACATTGTGATGCCAACACCATCTAGGCTAAAAGCAAGTGTACCGCTTACGCCACCTCGGTTATCACATCATATTGTTCACCTCGAGTCATTCCGAATCAATGGTCGAATTGCCGATGGAATATTAACCAAATACTTAGCTTATTTCAACATCTTTTGGGAATCGACTGTTTCTAAATGAGGATACACCCTAAAAATCTGAGGATTGAGGCAACCTCCCGCAAGTCAATTGTTTTTGAAAAAAAAAAATTCAGAGTCGATGACGTGACGATGAGACACTCATTTTCTAAAATCATGCACAAATTTCATAAAAATGCAAGCAGGAACCACGTCTGAGCTTAAGTTTTTGGCTTGTTTAGTAAACTTGAGCAATTGGGCCGAGAAAGAAGAACATCATACCCTCTTGGACCAGACCCTTGGGGACAGAGATTGGAACGGTTCCAACTACAAGCAGACTCCGTCGGTGTATCATTTGGGGGCGTAAATGGATCTATTGATCGGAGGCTTGAACCCGAACGCAGGCAACCCAAACCCGAACCCAAGCGGAGGCAACCCAAATCCGAATCCCAATCCAAACATTAACCCGAATGGAGGCAACCCTAACTTGAATCCAAGCGGAGGCGAGCCAAATCCGAACCCGAATCCTGTTCCTAATCCCCGTCCAAACCCTAACCCAAACCCGGGAAATCTGAACGGAGAAATGGCTCAGATCAGGGAAGATATTCAACGCCTGGGCGAGCGTACTGATAACCAAATTGCCCAACTCATGATGATGATCACTGGAGTTGCACGACGCCTTCCACCACAGACCCAGAATCCGGTACCTAACCCAATTCCTATCCCTAACCCAATTCCTATCCCAAACCCAAATCCAAATCCAAATCCCAACCTAAACTTCAACCCTAACCCTAACCCGAATCCAAACCAAGATCAGCTGGTCTTTGATTTGGAAACCCCGCAGAATCCCGAGATGGCAGCAGTATTAGCGAAGCTCACCCAGCTAGAGGAGTCTGTAGCAAGAAATGAGAAGATAGCGTCGACTGGCTTTGACATCAATAAGCTTTGCCTGTTTCCTAATGCAAAGCTTCCAGAAAAGTTCAGGCCGATTGATTTTGCTAAGTTTGACGGAACAGGAGACCCAAAGGCACACCTGACGGATACATTGGAGCACTTTCCATGTGGGGAGTCGAAAAGGATGCTATGGCACAGATGTTTTCACAGACTTTGGTGGGTCATGCTCTGCATTGGTTTACTTCACTGGATGAAAGAAAGAAGCGTTCTTGGGAAGATATATGCGCAGCTTTTGTGGCGCAGTACGACTACAACATTCAGTTGGAGGTGACCACCCGTGAATTGGAGTCAACGAAGATGGAAGCAAAAGAGGCCTTTGCTGATTTCGTGAAAAGATGGAGGGCTAAGGCAGCACAGATGAAGGATAGACCGAGTGACAGGGACCAAATCCGGATGATTGTCCGTAACCTTCAACCCACTCTGGCAAGACATATGGTGATGGCCCAAGCATGCTCAGACTTTAAAACATTCTTCGACACAGGCTTAGCCGTCGAAGAAGCAGTTCAATTGGGGATCCTTGACAAGCCCGAACCCGCTCCTAAGCCCAAGAAGGTATACTCCGGAAACAGCAGCAACCTATTCGGCAACGCCAACTACACCAACCTTCCCAACACCTCCACGAATACAACCCAAGCCGAGCCGGTGAACCAGATAGCCACACAAACTAGTCAACCGCGTACCCAGCCCCGCACTTTTGCTCAGTTCTCAGCACCACTCTCCGCCGTGCTCGAGAAATTGGTCGAAAGCGGCACCCTCAAGCCACTTACCCCCACTCCCTTACCTCAAAAACTACCCGCATCCCACAATCCTAACGCATACTGTGCCTATCACCAGAATGTGGGCCACCTAACCAACAACTGCTTTCGTCTACGCCATGCAATCCAAGACCTGATAGACAACAAAACTCTCCCTATGCCACCACAGAAACCAAACACCGTCTCGAATCCACTCCCAAAGCATTCCAATGCCCGCACCAACTTCATCTCCATAAGCCAACCCTTTAACCCTAGCCTTTACATCATTCCTTATACCCAACCCAAGCCAGCCATCGAGTTGCCAGTTGAGGATACAGTCTGCGCGCTTGAGACCGTGGAATGGGACTTTCAGCTAAGGTGGGAAGATCTGGTGCAAGATTTCTTAGCGGTGGAAGAAAGGGCTTTTATTACTGGAACATGGCCTGTGGCACTTAACCCTAACCAAGTTGAGGAATTGGAACATGGAGAATGGAGGCAGGACTGGGATGAAATCAAGGCTGATCCGTTGGATGGATATTCTTTGTTTGCGCTATTCATGGAGCCCGAACCTGTCAAGGAGGAAGATGAATGGGAATGGGAGCCCGAACCCAACGGATGGCACTGGATGGATGATTCTGACCCCCTAGACGAAACATCATTGGCATACCTTTTTCAAGAAGAAGAGATAGTGGAAGAAATGGATTTGATGAATCCCCGTGTGTTGTTAGGGCTCAACGCTAGGACCATTGTCAACCTTACTCGAGACTCCGATCCTCTGGAACATCTTTTCTTCCCACAGGAATTCATCGTCGAAGAGTTCTCTTCCAAACCAGTAGTTCAAATCCTTGATGAGCCCAACATCTGCGTGTTGAATCCAGAAGATCTGTGGGGAAAATCTGAATTGGTAAATGTGTGGATGAATGGTGAGGAGCTGACCGTCAACAAGGCCATGTTGGATGAAGGATCTCTGCAGATTAGCAATGACAACAGCAGCAACAATGCCAATTTCTGGAATTCTCTGGAGGAGGATAGCATCTGGCATGCTTTGGAAATGGAAACTCTCAACGAGACTTTGGAGAAGACAGCAATTGACAAGGGGAAGCGTAAGGCGGATGATTGCGACTTGGACTTCTTTGATTTCTGGGAAGGTACCTGGTGGGAGCCAATCCCCAAAACAATTAGTAACCTTACCAGAAGTGGAAGGGTCTACCAGCCCACCAACCTCCAACAGGGTAGCTCATCCCAAGCCCCTCCACCGCAGCAGAGCGCCCCTGCCAACCCCACAAGCCTGAACATCCCTACCCCTGAAGCTCCATAAAACAACTCTACTAGCTCCACTAAAACTAACCCACCTACCCAGCCCAAATTGTCCATTGACCTCAACTCACTCCCTGAACCTGATCGGGAAGCCTCCACTGATCCTATTATCCGTCAACTCCAGGAAACCCCCGCCCGCATGTCTTTGTGGGGAGTGTTAGCTGCCTCTCGTGAGCACCGCCGCAGGCTGGTCAACACCCTTTCCAGGCTCGAGGTTCCCTCTGACATCGCTCCAGAAGCTCTTATTGCCCTTATAACCCCGAACCTCACCCAGCATACATTGTCCTTCACCGAGAAAGATTTGCCGCCTGAAGGAGCTGACCATAACAAACCCCTTCACATCACCATGAAGTGCCTGGGAAAGTGGATTCCAGCAATGCTGGTTGATAATGGCTCCGCCATTAACGTGTGTCCACTCCGCACTGCCTATTGTCTCGGTCTCAAAAATAAGGATTTTACACCATCGAACTTGGGCGTTCGTGCTTATGACAATACTCGTCGAGATGTTTTGGGGACAATCAACTTGGAGTTGGCAACTGGCAAGTTCAAAACCACCGTCGAATTCTGTGTTCTGGAAATACCCGCATCTTTCAATCTCCTATTGGGAAGGCCTTGGCTACATCGGCCGGACGTTATGGGTGTGCCCTCAACACTGCATCAAAAACTCATCCTGGGTTTGGAATCCAGAACTCTTATCATCTATGGAGACTCAAGTATCCGTCCGCACGCCGAGGACAATTCCCCGCTGCTTGAGATTATGCATGGAGAGGAAGATGTTGCCATGGGAGGTTTTGCGGTCATGACCTCGAAGGTGTGTACCATCCGGGCTGAGGATGGTTTCTTGGTGAGCTCTGCAGCATTGGAAATTATGAAACGGATGAAGTATCTGCCGGGCATGGGCTTGGGACTTTACGCTCAAGGTGTCCCCGAATTCCTTGACTTTCCTGGAAATAACGAGCATTTCGGTCTGGGATATGAGGCCAAGAAGAGTGATTCAACAAAGAAATGGCACAATTGTGCCCGGGCCCGTACAACGGAGATGAAATCAAAGGAGAAGGAGCCGCTATACCAAGGAGAACCTGAACCCTTTGTGGATCTCGAGACAAAGATGAAGTATCCTGGCTTCGAGATCTTTGCCAATGATACCTGGGAAAGTGACGAAGAAGTTGCAAAGGTGGAAGAGTTATCTAAGGCACTCAACTGGTTGGAAGCTTTTGGTTTGGGCAGTCTCCAACTCTTGTTTGAGGGCGAGGATCCAGAAGGTATGATGCAAGATCCTGCTGTGCTTGCGCTTGGAGATGAAGAAGAAATTGAAGATCCTTCCAAACTCATTGTGGAGGCAATAGGCGTTTATGATAATTGCACTTTCATTCCACATGTAACTCGCACTCACAGCACCTGCCCTGAGTTTGAGTCTGAGTCCGACACTGACTCGTCGTCTAGCACAGAGTCGGAGTTTGTGCCCATCGGCCCTCCACTTCGTAGCTTTTATTTTGAATTCGAGTCAACCGCTGTATTCCCCCCGTCTGATGAACTGGTTAATGAAATGAATGACGTTTCCGCTTACTTGCCGATTTTTGAAATAAATTGTTTGGATCCCAACAATGAAGGAATAGATCTCGATGGGGACATTCCCAAGGAGATCCGTTCCCTCATCGATCGCGAAAATGAAAGGCATGCTCAACCTTTAAAAGAAGAAATAATCTCAATAAACTTGGGTGATGAGGAGAACCCTCGATTGGTTCAGGTAGGTTCCGGGCTGTCTCCCACTGAGCTCCAAGAGCTCACTGATTTACTAAAAGAATTCAAAGAAGTTTTCGCTTGGTCCCACGCAGACATGCCCGTAATCGACCCGGAGATAGTCGAGCACAGAATCCCTCTCTACCCTGACGCGAAACCCGTTAAGCAAAAACTGAGGAAAATGCGACCTGATTGGGTATTAAAGATAAAAGAAGAACTCACGAAACAAATCGACGCTGGTTTTCTAATCGTAACAGAGTACCCCACTTGGGTAGCCAACATTGTTCCTGTCCCCAAAAAGGACGGAAAAATTAGAGTGTGTGTCGATTTCAGGGATTTGAACAAAGCAAGCCTTAAGGACGATTTTCCATTGCCACATATAGATGTGCTCGTGGATAATACTGCAGGGCACGCTCTACTTTCTTTCATGGATGGCTTTTCGGGGTACAATCAGATTCTCCTAGCTCCGGAAGACAGGGAAAAGACCACATTCATCACCGAGTGGGGGACATATTGTTATCGGGTTATGCCATTTGGATTGAAAAACGCCGGTCCAACGTATCAGAGGGGTGCCACCACATTGTTGCACGACATGATTCACAAGGAGGTCGAGGTTTACGTTGATGACATGATAGTGAAGGGAAAGGAAAGGAAAGACCATCTCCCGGCGTTGAGAAAGTTCTTTGAGATGATTTGAAAGTACAGTAATGCGACTCAATCCGTAGTGCACTTTCGAGTCACGGCCGAAAGATGCTCGGATTCATGATCACGACCCGGAATCGAGGTGGATCCTTCTAAGATTAAAGCTATTCTCGAGATGAAGCCGCCTCAGAAGGAAGTCTGTGTTTCTTGGGAAAAATTCAGTTTATCAGCCGGTTCATCGCCAAGTTGACTTTGACCTGTGAGCCGTTGTTTCGTTTACTCAAGAAGGATGTGAAATTCGAGTGGAACGACAAGTGCCAAAAGGCTTTCGAAGCAGTGCGAACTTACCTCCAGAATCCACCCATCTTGATGCCACCCATCCCGGGAAAACCTTTGATCCTATACTTGTCCGTCACGCCCTCATCCATGGGGTGCATGTTGGCACAAGAAGGAGATGATGGGGTGGAAAGAGCAATCTACTACCTGAGCAAGAAGATGGTGGGGAGCGAAGAGCGATATACTTCATTGGAGAAGACATGTTGGGCGCTCGTTTGGGCCACAAAGAAATTGAGACACTACATGCTGTCTTATTCGGTGATACTGATTTCTCGGATGGACCCCCTCAAATATCTATTCGAGAAGCCAGCACTTACCGGTAAGCTAGCACGTTGGTTGCTCTTATTGGCCGAGTTCGAGATCAAGTATGTCACCCGCAAGTCAGTGAAAGGAAGAGCAGTAGCAGAGTTTTTAGCAGATCGCCCGATCGAGGGGCCAGAACACACTGAGTTCCAATTTCCCGATGAAGACGTAATGACTGCTATCAACGAAACATGGACATTGTACTTCGACGGAGCTGCCAATCAGAAAGGTTTCGGGATCGGCATACTACTGGTCTCGCCCGAAGGGTCACATATTCCCTTAGCTTTCAAGTTGAACTTCGAAGTCACGAATAATGAGGCAGAATACGAAGCATGTATTGTAGGAATGGAAGCTGCATTGGAAATTGGAGTCAAGGTCCTGGAAGTTGTGGGGGATTCCAACTTGGTTGTGTCACAAGCCAACGGGGAATGGAGGGTCAAAGACGAGAAGATGAAGCCGTATCATCAGCAGCTTGACGAGCTTATTCCGAATTTTCAAAAGGTGACTTTCACGCATGTCCCAAGGATGAAGAATCGCTTCGCCGACGCACTCGCTACCTTGGCGTCTATGTTGGAACTTCCGATCGGGGTAAAGCTAAGGCCTGTTATGATTGAGCAAAGAGGCAAGCATGTGTACGACTATGTCATGAACATTGACGAGCCTGATGATGAATTCCCTTGGTTTCACGACATTTGGAATTTTGTCGAAAAGGGAGAGTTCCCTGCGGATTCTACCAGGAAAGATCGGATCGCATTACAACGATTGGCATCTCAATACATTATCTGCGATGGAAAATTATACCGGCGATCTCCGTGCGGAGTCCACAAGTTGTGTATTCACGGTGATGACACAAGAGCAGTGATGGAAGAAGTCCATGAGGGAGTTTGTGGACCCCACATGAATGGAATGATGCTAGCGAAGAAAGTTCTGAGGTTGGGTTACTATTGGTCGACTATGGAGACAGATTGCATCGAGTATGTGCGCCGATGTCACAAGTGCCAAACTCATGCTAATCTTATTCATGTACCTCCCTCGGAGTTACACCCAATGGCGACACCATGACCATTCTCCGCCTGGGGCATTGACGTCATTGGAAGGATCACGCCTGCGGCTTCTAACGGGCACAGGTTCATTTTGGTAGCGATCGATTATTTCACTAAGTGGGTTGAGGCAGCCTTGTATAAGACTCTGATGGCAGTTCAAGTGGCTCACTCTATCAGGCAAAACATCATCTATCGGTATGGAGTCCCTCAAGCTTTCGTATCTGATAATGTTCACTTCAAGGGGAAGGTTCTAAAGCTTTTTGACAAATTCAAGATTCAAGTGCATCACTCAACCACTTATCGGCCACAAACGAATGGGGCAGTCGAAGCAGCTAATAAGACCATCAAGTCAATCCTCGAAAGGACTGTCGAATCAGCTAGGGATTGGCACGAACAGCTACCGCTAGCTTTGTGGGGATACCGAACGTCTATCCGCACACCGACGGGGGCAACACCCTATTCTTTGGTGTACGGTATGGAAGCCGTTCTCCCCATCGAGCTAAAAGTTCCATCGCTTAGAGTCATGGCTGAACAAGGAATAGATGAGGCCGAATGGATCAGCGGAAGGTTCGAGGAACTCATGTTGTTTGACGAAAGGAGACTGCGAGCATTGTACCACATCCAGGGTTATCAGCGGAGGATCGCCCGAGCATTCAATAAGAAGGTGAAATCGAGGGACCTGCGAGAGGGGGACATGGTAGTCAAGGAAATCCGTGCACCGATCTTTGATCTTCGAGGAAAGTTCCGACCAAAGTGGGTTGGTCCGTACATCATCAAGTCAATCCTTTCCGGAGGAGCAGCTTCAATCATTGATCTTGACGGCAACGAATTCTCAAATCTCGTCAATTTGGATCAACTCAAACGGTATTACCCCTGAGAGAGCTCGCTAGGCCGAAAACCCGAACGGGCGGTTCTAGGCAAAATTTAGAGCATAAAAAGGAGAGTGTTAATACCCGAGCGAACCCTAGCTCGAACTACGTATGGGCCTGATTCCCTTTCTTGAGGAATACGTAGGCAATCTCACTCTGAGGTTCGGTCCTAAATTTCAAAAATCCAAATCCAAATTGACAAGTCAAGATGTTTTCTGTCAAGGCGCATGCGATTAATGAACCGAAAGGGGGAAACCCTTAATCAGTCAATTTTATTCCGATGATTTCTTTATTACAAGCTGAGCATGAAAACGAAAAACGCACAACGAGACCCAACTTTTATTTCAAAAAAAACGGCAAAGTAAGCAATCAACCCATTCTCGCTTCCACATCCCTCCTTAGCCACTTGCGATACCTTCCGGTCAAAGCAATTGAGAAGAGTGGGTCATTCGGCTCAGTCCTACGAGCCTCCCATGTTCGGACATAACTCCGAAGGCCCAGAATGGTAAAGGGAGGGAGACGAAGCACTTCTGAACCCGGGGGCGGCACCTCCTGGCTATGCCCAAGCTGACGAAGGATGCGGAACGGTGAGTAGAAGGTGAAGCCTGTCAAGCCAGCCACAAACACGTGCGTTGAGCCCATATTGCTCACAGTCATAGCAGGAAGTCTCAACCAATGGCACCGCCAAGCAATGTCATCTTCCTCTGCAGATGCAAAGAAATCAGCCCAGTCATCTTCGTTGCTGTACATCACCTGGAAAGGACGGTTCCATCCGCTCGCTCGATACCACCAGTCATTCGCCGACGGTGTCAGCAAATTCAACTTATCACAAAGCCATATCTTTCAGAAAAAGAGAGAAAACAAGTAAGGAGCCAGATAAAGCTTAAACCGAGCGTCGAGGTAAAATGAATGTGAGAAATAGAAAAAGGAGAGCTGAGTGAGGTCCCTAACCTGCAGCAACAGTGGGCTTCCACCAAAAACCCTCGTGCGTCCAGCACGAACAGCATCCAACCCCATCAAGGTTTCTGCAAGGACCAAGGGCGCAACGTCCTTGCGAGCCTCAATCTGAGCAGCGACTCCAACCAATAGAGAACTGGGCTGACCGACAGAGGGAACCAACAAGAAGGCTGCCAAGAGACAGATACAACAAGCCATCATCCGACGACCTTGATGCTCAAAGTTTTTCAGGTTTCCAGGTGGACTGAATCTCTCGTACAGCTGCACGATGTTGATGGCGTTGCCCCGGGTCAAGAACTCAGCAACGTTCCCACTGACACTCAGTTTGGCTTTTAGGATATTCTTCATGCTTTCTCTAAGCATTGGAACGATTGGCTCGGCGGAGTCGTGGCTCCCCAAGGTAGGTGTGGAATTCTTAGACGGTGGGGCATAGCTCTTGAGAACCGAAGCAGAAGACATGCACTTCAGGATCCCAAAAGCGCACGGCCGCATGCAGCAAGACAGGGCGAATTGCGACCTCACGGAGATACTTCAAGGCATGAAGGCGATGACCTCGGAAATTCAACCAAACGATGCCATCAAGGCTGTCCAACCAAGGGCGAAGCAAGGCCTGGTTCAACAAGGCCATGAAGAATGAAGTTTTGAAAGGAAGATGATGGTTTAAAGCATGAATGACTAGGCAAAACTAAGCTCAATATTTATAGAGAGCTGGATGGGGCAATCACTCACCCACCAGCATTGAAACTCAGCATGCTCATCTTTTCCAAAACCATTTCTTTGTATTTTCAAAGTTTCAAACTTTGGAAACTTGAGAAAACATTGGAAAAATGCTAGTCTTGCCTTGGGAAATCACTGATCCTTGGAAAACAGCTTAATTAGAGTTACAAGACGTCTTGGAAGTATGCATGCAGAGCAAAAGGACACAAGGGAGCTGAAAAATGTTCTTAGAAATGAACACTGGTCTGTTCATCACAGTAGTCCCGAGCGCTCGGGAGTGAAGTCCCAAGCGCTCCACAACACTCTCGAGCGCTCGAGAGTTCTGCAGTTTTCAGCAGCTTCTGGTTTTCAGAGTTTTGGCCTCAATGCAGCATTATAACCTCAAGCCTTAAGTTCATCAAGTTCCAACCTGTTTCTGGAGGAATACAGCGTGTTCGGTAATCTGTTTTCTTGTGCGTTCAAGTACATTCCTCAAAAAAATATCAAAATCCCAATGGTTTCCTTCCCGTCAACGTGTCGAAATTTGTGTCGAGAGTATTCGTTCGAATCTAATGGCGTGCGCAAGTCTTAATACGTGCTAGTGACTGTGTGGAGCGATCAAGCGCGCATAAAGGCTTACGGAATCAATTTTCACTCTCAAACGCCCCTATTTCATCATTTATAATGGCATCAAGGGCGCATACCTTGTTCAAAGACTCTCGTATCCTATTCTTGTGTCTAATCCCGGTCGAATTTAGCCTTTACTTTCCTTTGTGCTCGCAAAATTCCATATTAAGGGCGTTTCTGTCATTTCAAATCAAATTCCATCGATTGTGTCAAGTTTTATTCTGTTCTAAGAGCATCGGTTGAAATTCGCGTGCTCTTTGCTTTCTTTCAAAGCTAGACGGATATATTTCATAAAATACAATTCTTAAAAGAAGTGCGAACGAATGCAAAACGGAGAAAAGTGCAAATTTTCATAAATAAAATGCGGTATTTACAATGAGTAAGGAAGGAAGTACAAAAGCTAAGACAAACATATGCCCAATCCTATCTAGTAGGGCACGCAGGCCCGAACAAAACCAAGGCACGCAGGCCTGAAAGCTACGACTGTGCTGGCACACGGGCCCATGCAAAAGAAAGACTAATAAAGCAAAAAAAAGCTAAAGCTCAGCCTAGGCAAATCCTCTTCTGCTGGTGTCCCTCGGACTCAGAGCTCTCAACGTCGTCTCCGTCCATCATCGCCGTCAGAAGGACCCGAGGCAGTACTCGAGTCCGTAGACCCTAAAGCTCGTGACTCGAGCGACTCCTCTGTGTCCTCCTCGGACTCCTCGCGAGCAGGTCTCCGCCGTAACGCTGCTCTAGGAACGACCTCGAACTGCCCAGCCCCCACTCTCTGTCTACCCCGGCCTCTCGTGCTGGCAGAAGCTGGCAGGCTCGTGGCGTCCTGTGGCTGTGTCCTGGTCGAGCGTCGTGGCTGCACCTGCATGTCATAAATATTCATTCATTTCATACATGTTTTAAATTTGATAAAATGTACATACATGCATTTGCATTTTCATACCTGTGCAGCAACAGGTAAGGCAGGCTCAGGAACAGGTCTGGTCTGAAGGGTCCACCCCTTGGCACAATCCTTCAACAGCTGCCGCATCCCTACCATCAGCATAATGGCCTGCTCAGCCCATTCTCGCGGCACCTGAAATGGTTCAAAGGTCAAAACAACATGTGCATGAATAAGGAGCATTTAAAGTAGGGAAAGAAGCAAAGTCATATTGTACCTGTGCTGGAAGTCGCATCGGTAGGTGCGGAAGGCGTGGAATGTCCAACAACGCATGCGTGCTCAGGAAGGAGTCTCTCACCCTATCGTCGACCCGGTCGGTAGCCTGGCCGGGTAGAAGTCTCACTGCCCTCGTAACTTCGTGCTACCCTCACCTCGCTCGGAAGTGCCAACACCTCTCCCAAGCAGGAGGCCTAGCACCTCGCCTCTACAAGTGAAGAAGCGACCGCCACGGCCCCCGCCTCTCGTCTCGGCCACTGCCTCCAATCTCACCGCCAGCCTCACCCCTGGCCCTCCTGGCCTCAGCCTCTGCTATGCGTCTCTCCAGCTCTCACTCTACACCCAAACTGGTGGCCAAGTACCTGTCTCTGTATGCGGCATAGTCCAGCGTCCTCTGCGGATACCGCTCCAAGTCAGTGTCTGGCACTGTGAACTGCTCCAGCTCAGCCCGTGTGTAAGTCTCAGTCCGCTGCACCCGCGGGGGGAGTGGCCCTGGCACGATGAACTCCGGAGAACCGAGTGACTGTCGCGTCACCCGATCCCCCAGGTACCACTGCCAACCCAAGGGGCACTCCAATAGGACTCGGCTCCTGGTCACCTCCCGGCTCCTCGGAAGGAAGTCAGCCTCCAGCCTCGCCCATCGGTCCCAGTGAACCTGCAGTCAGTCGTTATACATTAATGATCAAGTTTCATGAAGGAAAGTACAAGCAAGAAAGGAAAAGAAGGTCGATGTTCATACCGTAACCCCAGTAATGCTATCCAGCCAGCACCGGAAAGTCATCACCTGTCCCCGTCGCTCCTTGGCTCTCCTGTACTCTGTACTCCATGCAAGTGCACGCGGAAGCAGGTTTGGATTTGCGCAAGTATTCTCGGGCGGGAACATGCCCAAGACCTCGTAAGCCCAAAGCTGCACATTTTGGAAGTCGAGTCAATTCAAGTCAGATACATGTTCAATTCAATTCAATTCAATCAATCAAAGCAATTCAAAGCAGTAATGTCGAAGCATACCTCAATCACTCTCCAGTAGCCGCCTATGGTGTCTCCCACCCCGCGTGAGGCAGCTCCAAGGAAGCAATAGAGCGTGCACAGAGCAGCACCGCCCCAGTCGAACCGTCCGGCCTATCTCAGATCTACCAAGCCTACCAAGTAACTCAGGTGAACCCGGGATCGCCTGAGCGGGAACAAAGAAGCCCCGAACAGGTATAGCAAGTAAGCCCTGGCCATCTGTGCCGCCTCGACGTCGTCTGCCGGCTCATGGTCCCGACGCTATGAATCGCCTGCACTCGCTACTCCTCCGCGTGGACGCAGACCGCCCAAGGAACCACCTCGCCACAAGGCCGCCCAAGTCTATGCTCGGGTCGAATGGAATCGGCTCGCTTCCAACTCGGAGCCCCGTGATCGCCGCAAAGTCAAGAGGCGCCACCGTCATCTCCCCGGTAGGTGGAAAGTGTTGGTGGTGTCCCACCACCGCTCCGCCAGCTGTCATCACCGCACGATCGACCCTCACCGCCGTCAAGCAGCTGGATGAACGGCCCAAAACTTGCCTCCTCCACCAACTCCCGCACTCTCCGGGCAGCTCTCTGAAATACTTCAATGAGTGGCCCGAGCCTCTGTGGCCCGTAAATACCTTTGGTACGCTGTTTCAACAGAGCAAGGAAATAGCATAAGCAACAATTGATTCAGAAAGCAAGTCTAATGTAGGGAAGTAAAGCGTTAAAATCATACCATCGTCCAGCCAGAAGAGATGTGTGAGGATCGATCTCGGAGAAGCAGGTCCTCAGGATAATCCGTCCGAGCAGGAGTATAGCTAGTCATCCCCGACGGCTCAAAGAAGTGTAACCGTGGTGCGTAAGCATCCGACTCAAACCCAGGGCGCGCGCTGGCCAGATAGGCCTTCGCCTCGTCGGCCGCTGTGACTCGCTCCTCGATCACCACCTCTGCCTCCGGCTCCTCCCCCAACTCTGTATCCTCCATCTCTGACTCCGCTCCGAGTCCTCCCGCACCTGATACCCCAGCGCCACTCAGCAAAGCTCCTAATAGCAGCGCTGAAGTCTGATCCTCAGGGGTCCTCGCACCCCTCAGCACCTCCCTCACCCCAGCGTCGAGACCAAGGGCGTCCAGAATGTCCCGCGGTCTCGCTGAGTCTAAAAAGTCCCCCTCCACGAATGGGACTGGCTGCGAAGCCCCGATCCCACTGTCGCCTACCCTCGGCTCAGCAGCCGTCGCCCTCAGAATTGGCGTCGCAACGACGCGCCCACCTACCACCACCTCGTCGCTGGCCTGCTCCGCGGCCACAAGTAAATCCTCCACCGTAGGAGTACCGGGAATGCCTGTGGCACCTCCCCCGCTGCTCGTGCCATCTCCTCCACCACTCAATGCATCTATACTGCTCGTGACCAGCTCATCGCCCTCTCCTCGTACAATCCCACTATCACTAACATCTCCTATCGCCACCAAACCCCTACTAGTACTCTCCACTGCAGCAAGACCCTCGCCAGCACACCTCACTGCTGTCAGATCCTCGCTGACCACTCTCTCCTGAGCAGGTGTAGCAGCTCTGCTACTGGCCTCCTCGATCACCATCGCAGCCGCTACCTCCTCGCGGTCGGGCAACCCCTCATCGCCTCCGCCAGCCTCAACCATTGCATCCAAATCCTGGCCAACCACCTCCTCCTGCGCTGGTGCAGCAGCACCACTGCTGTCCACCTCTGTTGCCGCCGTGGTCGTCGCCGCCGCCGCCTCCTCGCGGCTGGGCGTCTCCCTGTCACCACCGCTAGTCGTCGTCGGTTCCTCCATTCCCCAAGCCTTCTCCTTCCTCTTGATCCTTACCTCCTGACACACAATGGCCCACCCTAGGATCGAAGAGATCTCGAGATCTCCGATTCGATCCGTGACTGCGAGGAGAAGTTGGGTTCGACTGGAGTTCTGTTCGGGAAAGAGTGGAGAGAGGCCGATTGAGTGAGAGAAAGAGATCACCTGAGAGAGAGTG
Source organism: Rhododendron molle (assembly GCA_025413875.1). Taxonomy (NCBI): domain Eukaryota; kingdom Viridiplantae; phylum Streptophyta; class Magnoliopsida; order Ericales; family Ericaceae; genus Rhododendron; species Rhododendron molle. The sequence goes on along the minus strand of CM046398.1, from coordinate 14,433,487 downwards.
CGCGAACGAGTTTCATAGGTGTACTGTTACTCTGGTTCACGAGCGCTCGGGTATGAGTTTGAACCCTTGAACCAGTCGAAGAAGATGAAAAGGACATTGGCCCCCATCGCGGTCTCGAGCGCTCGAGACCACTCCCGAGCGCTTGGGAGTGGTTCTGAGCGCTGAAGTCTGTTCCCAGCCGCCGTGCCAGCCCCCGTCGTCCCGTGCCTCTTCCCGTTGTCGAGGCTTGCTTAGTTTCTCCTCCCTTTTTACAAAATCAATCTCAGTCCTGGCTTTGGCCGCGTCAAAAGGGACTGCAGGAAGCAAACCCTAGTCGATGTTATGATTTTGAGCTCACGCTTCTCAACTTAGCATGTTACTTGGTAGTCGATTGAAATTTTGCCTATTTAGGCTAATTTCAACATGTTGACAGGTATTTCTACCCTACAGATGCTACTTTATCATCGTTCTTTCCGTCAAACAGAGCAACAGGTGGATCATTGACATGTTTATCTTATTAAACACGTGTCGATTCTTTCTCGTGCATGCACCGCACGTGCTTCTTTCCGCCAAACAGAGCAACAGGTGGATCATTTACATGTTTATCTTATTAAACACGTGTCGATTCTTTCTCGTGCATGCACCGCACGTTCTTCTTTCCGCCAAACAGAGCAACAGGTGGATCATTTACATGTTTATCTTATTAAACACGTGTCGATTCTTTCTCGTGCATGCACCGCACGTGCCTCTTTCCGCCAAACAGAGCAACAGGTGGATCATTTACATGTTTATCTTGTTAAATTTGTGTCGATCTTTTCTCTTGCATGCATCACACGTGCTTGCATTTTCTGTCCACCAAACAGAGCAACAGGTGGACTTTTCATACAATTATCTTATCAACCTCGTGTCCATCACTTTTCATGCATGCATCACACGTGCTCGCACTTTCTATCTACCAAACAGAGCAACAGGTAGACTTCCATTTGTATTGTCGAGATCTTGTTAATTTTACTTGTGCATGCATTACACGTGCTCGCATTTGCCCCGAAGAACTACACTGGTCTGATCCCTGCAGAAAAGGGTACGTAGGCAGTCCGAATGGACGCGACCTCATGCATTGAATGTGCTATTTTGCATTTCTTTGTGGAATTGAGGATTTTGACTTGACTCGAATTGGGCTGTCTCAATCTTTGGACGTCACTCATATCCGGACATGATATCGAGCAACACCCAAAGAGGGGCAACTGTAGACACCCCAATTTGGACAATTCAAATTTCCTTGATTCGTGGCCCGGAGGCTCCCCGATGATGAATATGGGATCGAACAAGCCTTAGACCAATGGAACGATGCTCCTTGAAGGACTTTAAAAGGGGAATAAAATGTCAAAAATCATTTTCAAGCGCTCTGGATCAATCCCAAGCGCTCCAGACCTTTTCCAAAACCATTGACCAAGTCAACTCTCGAGCGCTCGAGAGTGAAGTCCCAAGCGCTCGAGATTACTCTCAAGCGCTCGAGACTTTTGTACTGCCCAATGGATGAGGGAGCTTCCCCACTATCCATGCAGTCATCATTTCAGCCGTTTGAACGGGTCTTAGCCTTAGACCACACTCAACCTCAGTCAGAGAGTGAGTCAGGGCTGGAGATTTTATTGGGTTCCAAATGATATTTTTCCAAAAGAAGACTATATGGTATTTGGCCTATATAAGGGCCTTTGCAGTTCAAGAGATCCAAGAGCTCTCTCTCTCTAGAAGCCCTCTCAGACTGTTCAAAGCAAAAAAACCAGCTCTCACCCTTTTGCAAGTAAAAAACTCCCTTTTCAAAAGCAAGAATAAGCCAAAAACCCAAGGTATCAAGAAGATGGAAGGGGTTCTGATCGTCTCCACCTTCTGATCTTCTGGGACTTCCATCCCTCTCCCATTTTCAAAGTTTTCTTCAAGGTGCAAAGTTCCAAAGAAAAGGTAAAAGCTTCATACCTTAGTATTGAGCAAGAAACAAGGCTGTTTTCTCTTTCTGAGGGAGGCTTCCCAGCTCATTCTGGTCCTCAATACTGGAAGTGTGATGGGAATGCCTTGGTATTAAAGCAAGAGCAAAGGGATACGAGTGTATTTTCCATGCATGCATCACTGGAAACACTCCCGAGCGCTCGGGAATACTCTGGAGCGCTCGAGAGTGAGACCAGTCCTATTTTCCATTTTTTTTGGCATCTAAGCTAACATGCAGAGGGAACGCAGGTTGATCCTAAGCAAAATGGCTTTCTTGAAATGTTTTGATGTGGTTGGTCTGATTCTCAAAAGGGTAAGAATCATTTTCACATAAAGGAAGTGTAAAAGCATGTCTTTCAGTATGATGAAAAGAGAAATTTCTCACATTCAAAAGAAAGAGGTAGATCTACCACATCAGATTGTCAAAATAAGGTGTCAGTTGGTGGTGATCAGTCTGGCAGTGTAAAAGATCATTCCCGAGCGCTTGAATCCATTCCAGAGCGCTCGGGAGTATGCTGCATGTCATCTTACTCAAATTTTTTTTTTCATTTTAATTCTTGTACTGCATTTGCATGGTCATGCATGTATCCCTTGTGGCCCCTTATAGCTGTTAAACCATTTTCCAGAAAGGTAAGATTGCATGGCCCAGAAGAGTGAGACCTGTTCTCAATCTATTGGGTCATCCGTCAAACCTGTAGAGTATTTAATAACATTCTAGTTTGTGTTTCCAGTATTATATTCTATTGTATTCTGTTGGACTAACATGAGTGGCAGGTTAGACATGCAATACTCCCAAGCGCTCGGGAGTACTTCCGAGCGCTCGAAAGTTTATAAGTGACAGGATGCTCCAGCTTCTAGCGTTCTTGCATGTTATCACCATTTCTCGGAGGATCCGGTGGGGAGTTGTCGCCTCCCCTACCAAGCTGATTATTTGGGTCAAGTGGGGTTTTTGGATCTTCTTCCACCATGGTCGCTTTTTCAAAGGGATTTCTTTCGTTTCCCACAGACGGTGCCAATTGTAAGTGCAAGAAAACGAACAATCCTTTGAACAGCACCAGAACATAACGGCTACTTTGGACTCCTCGCCAGAACCCTAGCAAGCCACCGAAACTAAACCTATAAAACAAACAGAAGGTGAGCGCACCTTTGCCTCTCATCGCAAAGGCCCTCCGATGCCAAAGTTAGTGTCACGTACTAGTGGAAAACCTTAACTCTCAGTAGGTATAGCTGAATAGCCAAGAACAGCTTACCTTTACCTCTAGGTTTACCTTGTAGGGAGGTAATCCTGAACAGGTACAAGGAGTGGCCGAACACGTGGTACGTGGGGCCCAGAACAAATACAGTCGGAATATTCGCCGTGCAGTGAGGTGAACGGCACAAGGACCGGGGATACGAGAGGTCCCAGGTCCAAGATACCCGAGCAGGGGTATGGTCCAAAGAGCAAGGGTAGTTGTTGGACCAGTCTCGTGATAAGGGGTCTAGTAATATGAGAAATCATTGGTCCAGAGGGTCTGTTCGGCAACGAGAAGGCCGAACAGTAGCAGCAATCTGGAGAAGGTACCAGGAGGTGCTCCAGAGTGGTCCAGAAATGGAAATATCCAGTAAGGAAACGAGATCTGGAGGAGATACCCAACGAGAATGGGGTGAACGGCCAGTTTTGGAAAGAGTTCCTAAAAGGTCTAAAAGGAAATATGCAGTTATGGGAATGAGAATCCCTGATATTCTAAGTTCCCTTTACGAGAAAGGAAACTTAGGGCAGCAGGATGGCTTGGACAGCAAGTAGACATGGGTCTATAAATATGAGGTAAATCTAGAGGTAAAGGTACGCAATTCCTGGCTATTGGCTTATTACTTACTAAGCATTAAGGTTTTTACTAATACGAGATACTAACTTAGGCATCGGAGGGCCTTTGCCACGAGACAGCAAAGGTGCGCTCACCCGTCGTTTGTTTTACAGGCTCAACTCCGGCGGTGTGTTAGGGTTCCGGTGTAGAGAGGAGAGTAGCCGTTGCAACTTTGGTGCAGTTCTAAGGCCCATTTGTTTTTCTGCACTTACAATTGGCGCCGTCTGTGGGAAACGAAAGAGATCCCTTTGAAAAAACGACCATGGCGGAAGAAGATCCAAAGACTCCACTTGATGCAAACAATCACCGGGTGGGGAGCCGACAAATCCTCACCGGATCCACCGAGAAAGCCCGACGGTGGGCGTGCCGGGAGAACCACGAGCAAGGACCGCCTTGGCAACCCATGGCGACTCGAAACAGGGACGGACGGACAGCCACACGATCCACGAGAAGGAGTAAGTCCCGCCGTGAGAGGGAGTCACGCGCTCGAAAAGCGTGCACAGCAGGGAAGACATCCCGGACAAAAAGAGATAGGAAATAAAGGAATACGCTCGTCAGATTAAAAGACGAGAATATGAGATTCAACAGCTGCAGTGGATACGAGAACATCCGGAGGATTCTGGGCTTTCACGAAGGAAGTCCAGAAAAGAAAGGTTGGATATGGTAGAGTACAGGAGAGCTTCTTCATGAAAAAGAAGAAGCAGGAGCCTCACTCCGAAACGACCGAGGGCTTCTTCACGAAAAAGGAGAAGCAGGAGCAGGAGCTCCTCCCCCGAGGAAGGAGGGAGCAGGAAGCACCACAGGGACAGGCACGAGAGACCTGATTCCGACTGGGAAAGGAATAATGCCAAGGCTGCGAAGGTATCAGAGGAGGGGACCATGTCTGCACGAGAAGCAGCACGGAGAGCCCTTAGCAACATAGCAACTTCTCCTTTTGCAAAGAGATTGCAGGAGGTAAGGTTGCCGAGCAGGGTTAAGCACGGGACGTTTATCCTGTACGAAACCAATGCAGACCCAGTGGCGCACATACAGCATTACCAGCAGGCGATGTTTATGCACGACGGTGATGACGCAATCATGTGCAAAATGTTCCCATCTAGTTTGGGAAAAGTGGCCCGATCATGGTTCCATAAGTTGGGGCCGAACACCATACGAGGGTGGAGACAGTTGGCCGAGGAGTTCACTGCTCGGTTCCTGACGAGCAGGAAACCACCCAAAACTTTTGAGAGTCTCTCAGCTATGAAGCAAGGAGAGAGTGAGCCGATCAGGGACTACGCCAAGAAGTATTGGAAGACTTTCAACGAGATTGAAAGTTGCAGTGAGGAGTATGCAATAGCGACGTTCAAGACTGGGCTACCTGTTCGGGGGGAGCTACGAAAGTCCCTAAACATGAGCCCAATGAGCACACTGGCAAAACTAATGGAGCGAATTGAGCAGCATGCCAGGAATGAGGATGACATACTACGGGAAGATGGCAAACTGAATGCCGAGCAAGTTAAGGGCCCTTCGAAGAAGGCAGATAAGCCCGAGCCCAAGACTTATAGAGAAAGGAAGGAGCATGGGCAAGCTAAGAAAGAGTCATACCGAGAAAAGCATGCCCCTGACCCAAAGTCTTTCTTCTCAGTGACAACGGTTTGGAAAGAACCAATTTATCGGGTTCTTTATCGAATAAAGAACCGTCCGTACTTCAAGTGGCCCCCAAGGCTGGAGGGAGATAAAGACGCAAGGAGGGCTACGAAGTCGATCGCAGCTACCACAAGGATCGGGTCACATGACGGAAGACTGCGAGATGTTTAAGCAACACCTTGATGACCTGGTCTCACGTGGGTATCTGAAAGAGTTCATCCAAGAGGAGCACAAGGGTGCGGAAAAAGCGATGGAACTGGATTACGAGCAGAATCCAAGGGGCGTGATCCATTTGATACATGGAATGGCCACACCTTATACGAGAAATGAGGTGAGGTTGCTCCAGAGGTAGGTGAAACATGACCAACACGTGATGCGGTTAGGAAAGAAACGGGGACGTGAAGCGAAAGGGTGCAACGAGGGCATCGTCTTCACGGATGAGGACCTGGGAGGAGTCCAAAGGTGCCACACAATGATGCCTTGGTCATAACCCTACAATTGGGGAGTATGACATGGAGAGAATCCCGGTGGATTCAGGAAGCCGCACCGAGGTGCTTTATTACGACGCTGCTCAAGAAATTGGGATTGGCACAAGCGGACTTGGTATATCAAGAACTCCGTTGGTTGGGTTCGGTCACGGGGCGATTTGGCGTGGTAGTGACCCTCCTGTTCGAGGCGACGATAAAGTGGTACTAACCCATTTTCTCGGTAGTGGATGTGCCCTCCTCCTATAACGCGATTATAGGAAGGACTTGGTTGCATAAGATGAGGGCAGTCTCATCCACTTACCATCAGATGGTGAAGTTTCCAGGGTCCACTGGAATCGAGAAAATAAGGGGGAACCAAAAGACAGCCCAGCAGTGCTTGGTTTCCATAATCAAGAAGGCACCCAAGGCACAGTTGGTGCAGATTGTCGAGGTTACCAACCAGCCGACCATCGAGGATGTCGGAGGTGATCCCACCGAGAAAGTGGTGGAAGGATTGAAGAAAATCCAGGTCAACGAGAATGATCCTGAGAGGTATTTCCTGATTGGGGAAAACCTGTCCAAGGAAGAGGAGGAAGAGTTGGTAAAGTTTCTCAAAGAACACGTCGATGTGTTTGCTTGGGTGCCCGAGGAAATGCCTGGGGTGGATGCAAACGTGATTTGCCACCACCTGAATGTGGACCCACAACACAAGCTCGTGATGCAGAAGAAAAGAAGATCACCGTATAGCACGTGGATGCCGTTATCGAGGAAGTCGACCGCTTGCTTGAGGCAAAGGTGATACGAGAGGTCTACTACCCCGAGTGGCTATCCAACACAGTAGTGGTGAAAAAGAAGAATGGGAAATGGAGGGTTTGCGTCGATTTCACAGATCTGAACAAGGCTTGTCCAAAAGACTGTTTTCCCCTGCCCAGAATAGATCAGTTGGTGGATGCGACTGCTGGATACGAGCGTATGAGCTTCCTCGACGCTTATCGAGGATATCACCAGATAGCCATGTACGGCCTCGATCAGGAGAAGACGTCCTTTATCACGCCACTGGTCAGATCATTCTGATGTCATGCCCTTTGGTCTCGAGGAACGCCAAGCAACTTATCGTGAAGACTAGCAACGATTATGCTGAAGAAGCTGCTCGGCAAGACCATGGAGGTGTACATAGACGACATGGTGGTTAAAAGTAAAGAGAAACGGGACCACATCGCTGATTTGAAGGAAGCTTTCGAGATTCTAAGGGAGTACAGGCTGAAACTCAATGCCTCAAAATGTGCGTTTGGAGTAAGTTCTGGAAAGTTCCTGGGTCACCTGGTGACCATTAGAGGGATAGAGGCGAATCCCGATCAAATTACAGCTTTGCAAAAGCTACAAAGTCCAAGGACCACGAAGGAGGTCCAGCGATTGACAGGGATGGCGGCAGCCCTTAACAGGTTTATTAGTCGATCGAGCGACAAGTGTAGACCTTTCTTTCAGCTGTTGAAGAAAGAGAAGGATACGAATGGGGAGAAGAATGTGAGCAGGCATTCCAAGACCTGAACAAATACTTGGCGGCAGCCCCGCTTCTGTCCACTCCTGAGCCTGGTGATATCCTAACCTTGTACTTAGCAGTGTCAGAGCATGCTATTAGCGCAGTCTTATTGAGGAGCAAGGGATCCGAGCAAATCACTGTCTATTATGTGAGCAAGACGCTACTGGACGCAGAGACGAGATATCTGCCCCTTGAGAAGTTGGTCCTGGCGTTAAGGACGGCGGCTAGGAAGTTGCCCCATTACTTCCAAAGTCACAAAGTGGTGGTTTACACGGAGTTCCCGTTGAAGTCATTGCTCCGAAAGACCAATTTCTCGGGACGAATATCAACGTGGTCAGTGGAGTTGAGCCAGTTTGATATTGATTATCAGCCGCGCACGGCAGTTAAAGGGCAAGTTTTAGCAGATTTCGTGGCAGAGTTTTCTCCCACAGTTGCTCCACTGCCTCCTACGAGAAAGGAGCAGTGGGTCGAGCAATCAGCCGAGAAACAAAGGGCATCCGCCGAGCAGGATCCTTTGGAATGGAAACTTTTTGTTGATGGATCCGCATGCAACACCGGATCAGGAATTGGAGTTGTGCTTTTCCCTCCTGAAGGAGTTATGATCGAGTTGTCCCTGCGCCTGGGTTTCAGTGCGTCAAACAACGTGGCGGAGTACGAGGCACTCCTGGCCGGGTTAAGGAGCGCGAGGACCTTGAAGGTAAAAAGAATTCGAGTATTCTGTGATTCACAGCTTGTGGTGAATCAACTGTCTGGGGAGTATGAGGCCCGGAATGAGAAAATGGCAGCCTACGTGGAGGCAGCCAAGGATTTGCTTGATACCTTCGAGAGGGTACACATCGAGCAGATAAGCTCTGGGCAGAACGCCCACGCTGACTCACTGGCCTGGTTGGCAGCGGCTGTGCCAACGGAGTTTAAGAGGAAAGTGGCAGTGGACTATCTTGCTGAGCCGAGCATTGGGAGTAGTGTGGAAAGTCCTTCACCGGACCGTATTTGCTTTGTGTGCATCCCGAGATGGTGCAGAAATTCCTCCATGAAATACATGAGGGAACGTGCGGGAGTCATGCAGGTGGGAGATCCATTGCTCACCGTGCAATCACACAGGGTTATTGGTGGCCGCACATGCAAGAAGATGCAAAGGTGTATGTGAAAATCTGCGAGAAGTGTCAGAAGTTCTCACCTATGATCCGAACACCAGCCGAAGACCTGGTGCCCTTGACAAGTCCCTGGCCGTTTGCACAGTGGGGAATGGACATCGTGGGTCCGCTTCACAAGGCCACTGGGAATAGGAAGTTTCTGTTGGTGGCAACGGATTATTTTACCAAGTGGATTGAAGCAGAGCCACTGGCAAAATCACAGAACCTATGATAGAACGGTTCGTGTGGAAGAACATCATCACTCGATTTGGAGTACCATATTCCTTGATCACTGATAATGGGTCGCAGTTCCAGAAAAAGTTCAAGGCTTTTTGCGCCCAGTATGGAATAAAGAACTACTGCTCCACACCAGCCTACCCTCAGAGCAATGGGCAGGCGGAGGCGTCCAACAAGACTATACTTGACGGGATCAAGAAAAGGTTGGACAAAGCAAAAGGCAAGTGGCCTGACGAATTGCCACACTAGCCTACCCTCACTGGTACTTGATGGGATTTTCAGCTGCTCGGATTCGTCGGTCGATGAATCCGCCGTACGATGCACGGTAACTAAGGAGAATCTGTGATGCCCTTGCTCGGCCAGCCAAACACGTGCCTTGACCGTTGAAGGCAAAAGCACGGTTGATATCAGTGACGTGGACCTGAGGGGTGATGATGGCGTGCCCCTGGTTGACGTTCGTGGCTGCAAATACGAGAAAATTAGCAGTCAGTAAAAGCAAAAATATGTAATGCAATACGAAATATTGCTCGGTATGAAGTTCTACGAGAAAGAGAACTAACGTGGAGTGCCAAATCTATGGGGTGCGTGAAAGCCGACGACTCTACTGTCCTTGTCTCTGGGCTCGAAGTTCCCCGTGACGATGAGGAAGTCGTCGTCGTCCCCTCTGGCAGAGTCAGGCAATTCGAGCACCAATCTTTTTCTGGAATCCCTACTCTTGAGATAGTAGGTCAGAGCATCTTTGGTTCGAGAGATGCTGTACAGATGGTGAATATCGTGTAAACCTAAGGATGTGCCTAGCATCTGGTTCAGGGCATTGATGCCCATGACAACCCTAAAAATGTTGGCTAAGACCTGCATCGGGGACAGTCTATAATGCCAGGACCTGGCGGAGTAAAGGTGCGAGTGGAAACCCGACGCCGCCCTCGACGACGGCGACGACAGGGATGTGCAGGGTGTCATTGTCAAAACACTCACGGATGGCGTTTTCAGGGGCCAATGTAATGGCTACGTTGTCGGGGATCTCATAGCAAGATCTAAAATCAGCCATTGTCTGTGGGGTGTCGCAGTGCCTACGAAACCTACCCATGGCGAAGAACGTGGGTGTGGAATGGGGACGAAACCCAAGTATACCCCAGCAAAGGGTGACGTATGAGAAACGCCACCCCAGACGCCGTTTGGGCGCTCCTCTCCGAAACGTCTACTCGCATTTAATACGGGCGACACAGAGCATGCCGCGTGTAAAGGTGTTAGCCGGAAAAGCCTGTGCGTACCAAACGACGAGATGTTTAGGTTAGGCTCTGATGATGAGTTTGCACCAAGTACGAGAAACATAGGTGCAGGAGCAAAGGACGAGAACCTTGCTCGGTGTTTAGAAGCTTTGCTCGTCATATTAAGAGAAAATAACGAGTAAAGCCGGGGAGCCATTGTAGGTAATCCCGAATAGGTACAAGGAGTGGCCGAACACGTGGCGTGGGGCCCGTAACAAATACAGTCGGAATATTCGCCGTGTAGTGAGGTGAACGGCACAAGGACCGGGGACACGAGAGGTCCCAGGTCCAAGATACCCGAGCAGGGGTATGGTCCAAAGAGCAAGGGTAGTTGTTGGACCGGTCTCGTGATAAGGGTCCAGTGATATGAGAAATCATTGGTCTAGAGGGTCTGTTCGGCAACGAGAAGGCCGAACAGTAGCAGCAATCTGGAGAAGGTACCAGGAGGTGCTCCAGAGTGGTCCAGAAATGGAAATATCCAGTAAGGAAACGAGATCTGGAGGAGATACCCAACGAGAGTAGGGTGAACGGCCAGCTTTGGAAAGAGTTCCTAAAAGGTCTAAAAGGAAATATGCAGTTATGGGAATGAGAATCCCTGATATTCTAAGTTCCCTTTACAAGAAAGGAAACTTAGGGTAGCAGGATGGCTTGGACAGCAAGTAGACATGGGTCTATAAATATGAGGTAAACCTAGAGGTAAATGTACGCAATTCCTGGCTATTGGCTTATTACTTACTGAGCATTAAGGTTTTTACTAGTACGAGATACTAACTTAGGCATCGGAGGGCCTTTGCCACGAGACGGCAAAGGTGCGCTCACCGGTCGTTTGTTTTACAGGCTCAACTCCGGCGGTGTGTTAGGGTTCCGGTGTAGAGAGGAGAGTAGCCGTTGCAACTTTGGTGTAGTTCGAAGGCCCATTTGTTTTTCTGCACTTACATACCTCATATTTATAGATCCTCATTTGCTTGTTGTCCAAGCCATCTCGTTGCCCTAAGTTTCCTTTCTCGTATAGGGAACCCAGAATATCAGGGATTCTCATTCCCGTAACTGTATACTTCTTTATAGACCATTTAGGAATCCCTTCCTTAATTGGCCGTTCACCCCATTCCCGTTGGGTATCTCCTCCAGATTTCATTTCCTTACTGGGTATTACCATTTCCGGATCCTTCTAGAGCTTCATCTGCTGACTACTCCAAAATGCTGCTCCTGTTCGGCCTTCTCGTTGCCGAACAGCCTATCTGGACCAATGATTTCTCATATCACTGGTCCTTTTATCATGCAACTGGTCCAACAACTTCTCTTGCTCTTTGGATCATACCCCTGCTCGGGTATTTTGGACCTGGGACCTCTCGTGCCTCCGGTCCTTATTGCCGCTTACTGTACTGCAAGGCGGATGCTCTGATTATACTTACTCCTGGGCCCCACGTATCACGTGTTCGGGCCATTTTTGTGCTTGTTCGGGATTACCTCCCTACAAAACCTAGGCTTTCATTGTCAAAACTAACTTTTATTGCCTAAGGGATAAAACTTTCCCTAGCAATTATTGACCAAAGGATAAGAAAAGTAATGAATATGGTATGGCCTTGAATGACAATACAGGAAGTAAAATGATTACTTCTAATTGTCTAATGGTTCATTAGGTTAGTAAGGGGTTCATAAGGCTCAAAGATGGTCAAAAAGGTCCATCTAGGGTTTAGGGAAATGTAACTAGGTGAATTGGTAGTTCGGTTTCTCCAACTAGTTGGTTAAAAATTAATTTTACTAATCATGTAGGATTTCCAGCCAAGAAATATGATTTAAAGATATTATTTACTCACTAGGAAAATATACTTGCCTTGGAAAAGGACTAACTTGTCCGATGTTGAAAAGATATAATTTTAAAAGTTTCAAATCTAATTATGACGGATTATTAGAATTTTAAAAGGAATTTTTAAAGCAAATCCAAGTAATTAAAATAAAATTCACATATTTAACAAAATTTTTATTGACAAAAAATTAGGGTCGTTACAGGTATAAAACCTTACTACCTTCTGTTTTAATCCCTGAGGAGGGCTGGCAGGGCCAAGGTTGGTAATACCAGTCCTGGTCCAAAAGCTGACTGGGTTACAAGAATCTTGTGGCTAGCACACTTGCGCGCGTCGGTCAGACGCACGCGCACGCCAATCCTTGGTTGCGCACGCAGACCTGAGTGGGGACAGGGGTGTTGGTGTTTTATGCTTTAATGTCTCATCGATCACCTTGCTGCATGTTAAAATTTAGTCAACTGTTTTACGTGTTAAAGCTGTTAGCTTTTGCTCAGTATGCCTTTCTGTTTCTTTCGAATACCCCTAGGTTGCATCTGAACATGTCTCAGAGCCCATGCATGCACAACCAAACACTGGAAGTCCAGATAGAATAGGCGCACGTGTGTCCTTGATTGGTGCGTGCAGGTTACCTTATTTCTAATGGGTGGCTTTGCAAGGGTAACTTAGCCTTTGGCCACTGTTTTAATCACCCACACTATTTATGGGGTGTATTTTGATCATATTCTTTCTGTTTGTAAATAATTTCCTTTACCTGTACATCTTAAATGGCTTGGTTTGGTTTTGGTGAGCACGTACTCGTCCTTCCAGAGCCTAGAAATAGATAAAAATCAAACCTTATAGACACCTCCCAAGTGGGGCATTGCCATACAGATTGATCATCGTTTGTTTGTTCATTTTCCACTTCATAAATCAAGATCGTGGATATTCCCATGGTAAGGAACATCGCCACATAATAACGGTTATCATCAAAACAGAGTCGCCACCTAGTTTATAAAAACTAGAAAAAAAAAAAACAAATAGAGATTCCAAGTACGAGAGCCAAAAGTACAATAAGGGGAAGGTGTTAGGCACCCCTCTTTGCCCAGTCATGAGACTGGCCCATAATCGTTCGACATACGATTAATACATGCTTTATTTTATTCTAACACATAAATTGGTTATTAGCCTTTAACAGTTTACAAGGTGAGCCAAGACAATAATTGAAGCATGCATAAAAAATAAGCAGAAAGATAAACTGTTCCAGGAAAATAGATCCCTCGGCCGGTGAATGGATGTTACAACCGAGGAATCCCATTGGGTCGATGTATCGGCCGAAGGATTGATCCCCCAGCCGATGTTCTTCCTCACATCAGAACAAACACTTAACAGATAATCAAAATACAACGATTACAGTACAGAAACATGAAAAGAGATCAAACCATAGGCTTCTGGGCCTCACCACCTTGATCCCTCAGTTGCTTTATTGCTTCGGATTTGCTTGATTGCTTTGAATTGAGGGTTATTGGCTGATTTACTTCTGGAAAACTCTAGGGTTGGGGTTTGCATGTGCTTCAGGATTTGATCGTCGAATTGCGGCTGCCTTCAAAAGGTTAGGGGTTTTGTAGAGAAGGTATGAGAGAGCATATGTGCAGAGTTTCGTGGCTAGAGGGAGTGATTGATCTTATTAATTTCGGAGCCAGAGGCTCCTTTATATAGGCACGGGGGTGACTCATTCCAAGCAATTGTAATGCATAATTCAAATGGGAAGTACAGATGCAGAAGATCTCTTTTCATAATCTCCTTACGTAGCCCGAACGCATCAGAGTTTGGCTGCTAGGGTTTTGTGAATGGATCAAACGATTGACAGAACATTCTAGAATCTAGAAAATAGATGATCTGACAGCCGAGCAATGGATCTAGAGGTCTAAGGATGGTTCTAGGAAAAAATCCGCTTAGTGCTAACTCGAACTTTTTGGCGTACAGCTTCACGTGCCTCCTCGCTGTAACTCTGACACGTTGTTGGACCCCAAATCTGCAAAATAGACAAAGGGTGAGCGCACCTTTGTCTCTCGTGGCAAAGGCCCTTCGATGCCTAAGTTAGAATCACATACTAGCCGAAAACCCTAATTATCAGTAGGAGTATACGAGAATGCAACGTATTGCGTACCTTTTACCTCTAGGTTTACCTCATATTTATAGATTCATAGATGCTTGCTGCCCAAGTATCCATGTTGCCCTAGGTTTCCTACCTTGTATAGGAAACCTAGAATATCTTGGATTCTCGTTCCCTTATCAATTCACTTCCTTAGCCCTTTTAGGACTCTTTTCCATAGCTGGCTAAACATCCCATTCCCATTGGGTATCTTTAACAGATCCTATTTCCTCGGGATCCTATTCCTTACAGAATGTCACTGTTCTGGAACCTTCCAGAGTGTTCCTCGTATTTGAGGTTTGCTTTCCCCAGAACTCTCCTCCTGTTCGGCCCCCTCTTTGCCGAACAGGCTATTTGGACCCGTGACTTCACATGTCTCTGGTTCAAGCCTTTGGACAAACAACTTCACATGTCATTGGTTCTTTATCTATCCCTTTGACCAACAACTTCTCATGTTCATCGGTCCACGGCCCTGTACAGACTATTTGGACAATTGACTTCTCATGCCACCGGTCCATATTGCCGACCACCGCCTTGCACAGCGACTTATCCTGTCTCACTCATACCATGGTCCCATGTACCACGTGTTCGGCCATTTTTGTGCCTGTTCGGGATTACCTCCCTACAATTGCTTCCCAGCTTTACTCATTATTTTCATTTAAATTACAAGCAAAGCTCCCAAGTTCCGAGCAAATTCACTATGCTCCTGCACCTGATTTCACAAGATTGGTGCAACTTTAAACCAGGCAAAATGTCTTTGGATAGACTTTTTTGGTCTTAATTTTTACACGTGACGTACGTCGTGCTACCTATATTTGAAAGTGAATGCGCTCCCTTGGGAATGCCCAAATGGCGTCTGGGGTGACGTTTCATTTACGCCACCCCTTTCATCAGGGTATATTTGGGTTTATGTCCCATTCTAAACCCCCATTCCTTCTCTAGTCTCCCTCTGTAAAAAAGAAGGTTTGTGTGCTCCCGCCATTGGAGCTCTGTGTTGAGTGTTTCGTACTTAACTAGTTCAATTTTGCTCGGACTTAGCTGTTTGTGCACATGCTTGTATGCATCCCAAGTTTCACATACTTGGAAAAAGTCCTAAGTCTTTTCGTACTTATGGAAAAATACTCAAGTAATCGTACTTGGAAATTTTGCATGCCCTCGGATGCATTCCCAAGTTTCACGTACTTGGAAATATTCCTACCTGTATTCATACTTAGGTAAATCTGCATGTTCTCGTATGCTCCCCAAAGTTTCAAGTACTTTGGTAATATTCCTAAGTTTATTCGTACTTCGGTTATAGTCTTATGTTTCTCGTACTTAGATCAGGTTACATGTCCACTTATGCAACCCAAAAATGCCTACGTTTGTTTGTACTTAGAGAACGTTGCATGTTCATGTATGCAACCCATGTTTTCAAGTATTTGGAAATATTCCTATGTATATTCGTTCGTAGGTTTCACTCGTAAGTTTCTCATACTTAGACGATTGCCCAAATGTATTCATATTTGGCAGAATCGTGCATGTTCACATATGCAACCCAGGTTTATTCATACCGCTACACAGATGGAACCAAGTATATTCGAACTGGTACGCTTCCCAAGATTGCACATAGCTGGGAAATATTCTAAGTTTGCTCGTACTTAGACAATGTTGCATGTCTACGTATGCAACCCAAGTATTTCGTACTTGGAATACTAAGGGGGCGTTACGCGTACCCCTAACAATTCAATAAAAAATAAGGGAATTTTATTTATAATTCCCACACAATCACGATGTGCATCCTAAAATAGAAAGAAAAGGAAACTGAAGTCTTTTAAACAAAGAACTTCCTCAGATTATGGACATTCCAGGGCCTTGGCACCGGGTTCCCATCTAGGTTTGCCAATCTATAAGCCCTGATGCCCACAATTTCAGTAACTCGATATAGGCCTTCTCAGTTAGCCCCCAACTTGCCCTTGTTGGCCACCTTGGTATTGTCGAGCACCTTACGAAGCACAAGGTCTCCAATACCAAATTCTCGTGGGTGGACATGCTTGTTATAGCTTTTCATCAGTTGCTCCTGATACGAGGCCAAATGCACTAGAGCCCTCTTTCTCCGTTCCTCGGATAGATCTTTGTCAAGCAGATCTTTTCATTTTGGGCCTCATATTCCTCGGATAGCTGGTTCACCACAAGTTGTGAATCATAGTACACCCTTATTCTCTTTACTCTAGTACTCCGCCACATTGTTTGAAGCACAGAAGCACAATCAAAGGGACAACTCCATCATTACTCCTTCAGGGGGGAAAAGCACAACCGCAATCCTCGATCCAGTGTTACATGCGGAACCTTCAATGAATAATTTCCACTCCAGAGGATCTTGTTCGACAGGTGCCCTACCCCTTCTCGTGGGTGGTTCATCTGGCTGCACTTTTCTCGTAGGAGGCTGGGGAGCCACCGCAAGTGAAAACTCTGCTACAAAATCTCCCAATACTTGTCCCTTTATTGCAGTGTGCGGCTGATAGTCAATATCGTATTGACTCAACTCCACCGACCAGGTCGAAATACGTCCTGAGAAATCTGCCTTTCGTAGCAAAGATTTCAACAAAAACTCTATGTAAACCATGATTTTGTGACTCTGGAAATAATGGGGCAACTTTCTTGCTGTTGTCCTCAATGCCAGGACCAATTTTTCTAAAGGTAGATATCTCGTTTCTGCGTTTAACAATGTCTTGCTCACAAAATAGATAGGGATTTACTCGGATCCCTTATCCCTTAGTAATACTCCACTGATAGCATGTTCAAACACTGTTAAATACAAAGTTAAAGATTCACCTGGTTCAGTACTTGACAAGAGCGGGGCCACTACCAAGTCCTTCTTCAGGTCTTGGAACGCCTGTTCGCATTCTGCTCCCCATTTGTATCCTTCTCTCTTTTTTAGCAATTGAAAGAAGGTCCTACACTTGTCACTAGACCGGCTGATGAATCTGTTAAAGGTTGCTACCATCCCAATCAGCCTTTGGACCTCCTTTGTGGTCCTCGGACTCTGGAGCCTCTGCAAAGCTGTTATTTGATCGGCATTTGCCTCTATCCCAAGCATTTCTTCAGGTGCCCAAGCAAACACATCAATGTGCTCCTTGAGGTATCCCACTAACTCTTTTTCTTCTTCCATGTTCAGGTTTTCCCCAATCAGGAAATACCTTTCTGGATCAGTCTCGTTGATCTGAATCTTCTTCAAGCTTCCACCACTTTCTCGGCGGGGTTCCCTCCGACATCCTCAATGGTCGGCTGGTCTGGAACTTCGATGGCTTGGACTAACTTTGCTTTAGGTGCGTTCTTGATTATAGAAATCAAACACTACTGGGCAACCTTCTGATTTCCCTTGATCCGTTCAATGCCATTATACCCAGGAAACTTTACCATCTGATGGTAAGTAAAGGAAACTGCCCTCATCTTTTGCAACCATGTTCTTCCTATAATTGCATCATAGGAAGATGGCACATCGATCACCAGCAAATCGGTTCGCAGCACCACTGTTCCAGCCCGAATAGGCAGAGTTACTTTGCCCGTTGGCTAGACTGCTCCTGCGCTGAATCCAACCAAAAGAGTTATTGACTGCACCAAGTCCGCTTGTGTCAGCCCTAACTTCATAAATGCATCATAGTATAGCACCTCTGTGCAGCTCCCTGAATCCACCAGGATTCTCTCCATGTCATATTCCCCTATTCGTAGGGTTATGACCAAAGCGTCATTATGTGGCACCTAGACTCCCCCCAGGTCCTCATCCGTGAATATTATGCCCTCGTTGCATTCTTCTCCTTCGCGTCCCCGTATCTTTCCCGACTGCATCACATGTTGGTCATGTTGTACTTGCCTCTGGAGCAACCTCACCTCATTTCTCGTATAAGGTGCGGCCAATCCATGTATCATATGGATTACGCCCCTTGGATTTTGCTCGTAATCCAACTCCATTATTTTTTCAACACCCTTGTGTTCCTCTTCGATGAACTTCTTCAAATAACCACATGAGACTAGGTCATCAAGGTGCTACTTGAACATCTCACAATCCTCCGTTATGTGACCCCAATCCTTGTGATAACTACAATGCTGACTCATAGCTTTCCTTGCATCTTTATCCCCTTCCAGCCTTGGGGGCCACTTGAAATATGGGCGGTTCCTTATTCGATAAAGAATCCGGTAGATTGGTTCTTTCCAAACCGTAGTCACGGAGAAGAAGGACTTAGGGTCTAGGGCATGCTTCTCTTTGTACGGCTCATTCTTAGCCTGGCCATAATCCTTCCTCTCCCTGTAAGTTTTGGGCTCTGGCTTATCTACCTTCTTCGTAGGCCTTATGGCTTACTCGGCAACTACCTTGCCGTCTTCCAGGAGTATGTCATCCTCGTTCCTGGCATGCTGCTCTATCCGTTCCATTAGCTTTGCTAGTGTTCCTGCTGGATTCATGTTTAACGACTTACGTAGCTCCCCCCGAATAGGCAACCCAGTCTTGAACGTGGCTATTGCGTACTCCTCACTGCAACTTTCCATCTTGTTGAAAGTTTCCCAGTACTTTTTTGCATAGTCCCTGATCTGCTCATTCTCTCCTTGCTTCATAAAAGAGAGGCTTTTAAAAGTCTTTGGTGCCTTCCTGCTCGTCAGGAACCAAGCAGTGAACTCCTTGGCCATTTGTCTCCATCCTCGTATGGTGTTCGGCCCTTGCTTATGGAACCAGGACAAAGCCACTTTTCCCAAACTCGATGGGAACATCTTGCACATGATTGCATCATCCCCATCATGCATAAACATTGCCTACTAGTTGTAACGACCCTGATTTTTGGTAACTAAAATTTTTGTTAAATATTTGAATTTTTTTTATTTATTACTTGGATTGCTTTAAAAATTTCTTTTAAATTCTAATAATCCGTCATAATTAGATTTGAAACTTGAAAATTGAATCATTTTACTCCGGACAATTTAGTCCTTCTCCCATGACTAGTATACTTGTAAACATACTCGTATATTTTTCCTAGTAAGTAAATAATATCTTTAAATTATATTTCTCGGCTGGAAATTCTACTTGGCAAGTATAGTTTTAACCGATTAGTTAGCAAACCCTAACTATTGTTTGGCTTAGTTACATTTCCCTAACCTAGAGTGATGCATCGATGCCGAAGTGGTTAGTAGAAATTTTTGGTCTTTGCCTTGACCGTTGGCTTGACTGCCTTGCTTTGGCTTGGCTAGGCTGCCTAGGCATCGGGTCGCTGTTAGGCCTGCCTCGCCCAGGCATCGGGTCTCTGATAGGCCTGCCTCGCCTTGGCGTCGGCTCACTGTCGGGCCTGCCTTGCCTTGGCGTCGGCTCACTGTCGGGCCTGCCTTGCCTTGGCGTCGGCTCACTGTCGGGCCTGCCTCGCCTTGGCGTCGGCTCACTGTCGGGCCTGCCTCGCCTTGGCGTCGGCTCACTGTCGGGCCTGCCTCGCCTTGGCGTCGGCTCGCTGACGAGCCTGCCTTGCCTTGGCGTCGGCTCGCTGTCGGGCCTGCCTCGCCTAGGCGTCGGGTCGCTGTCGGGTTGCTCTGCCTTGGCTGCCATCGGGTTCTGCCTTGGCGTCGGGTCACGCCTTGCTTTTGCCTTGGCATTGCTGGGCTGCCTTGCTCTGGCCTTGCCTGGGCTACGCCTTGGCCACCGCTTGGCCACTGCTTTGCTAGTGGGCCGCCTGGGCCACTGCTTTGCCTTGGCCACTACTTTGCTAGCGGGCCGCCTGGGCCACTGCTTTGCTAGCGGGCCGCCTTGGCCACTGCTTTGCTAGTGGGCCACCTTGGCCACTGCTTTGCTAGCGGGCTGCCTTGGCCACGCTCACGCTTTGCCTTGGCGTTTGGCACCGTCGGGCTTTAATATTCCGTTATTAGGCGATTTTCTACAAAATAATATGTTACGTTCCTAGATTATCCTAACCCTTGTATTCTTTCTAGGAAATCATTGGTCTAGGCTTTTCATTGACAAGTCACTTGAAAGCTCATAATACTTGCTTCCTTCCTAGACCTTCCATGTAAGTGTACTTAGTACTTGAGAGAGAGAGAGAGAGGCCGAATGGGAGAGAGGGAGAGTGAGTGTGTGCTTGTGTTTGACAACTCAAGCAAGTCATCTTCCTTGTCTTTACTCAACCAAAGTACAACCATTATTACTTCTTTCTTGTGCTTTTGCAAGCAAAACCTTTCTAGGATTTGGACAACCATAGAATCCCTCATGATAACCTAGAACAAGGCCAAAAACGCCTCATGAAAGCCTAGAAATGAAAATGACAAGGCATGGCATGCTTGGAAGACTTAATTGGACAATTCAATGAAGCAAAAAGGAGAGAGGAAGAGAGAGAGGGGGGCTGGCTGAAATTTTCAGGAGGAGTGAGAGGTGTGTGCTTGAGTGTAGTACACTCCATCAAGCTACAAACTTAGCCTTAAGCCTATTACCCAATTGCCAAGCCATTTCTAGTCTTCCAAAGTACTACCTAGCTAATGATTTTGGTACTTTTATCCAAGCAAAGCCCATCCTAGACTAGACAAGTCATAAAACCCTTCATGATAACCTAGGTTGCCTAAAAGATTGGACAAAGACAAGCCATGGAAGCATGGCATGCTTTCAAGCATGAAAATGACAAGTCATGGAGCAAATCCATGGGAGAAGAAGAGAGAGGGGGGGGCCGGCCATGGAGGGAGAGGAGAGGCCAGATTTTTGCCTATAAATAGCACCCAAAGCTCTCATTCAACTCACACCTCAAAGCATTGCTCCAACTTCTCTCTAGAAACCATTTTCTGTTTTCCTGGCAGCTTACTGCCCTTTGTAAATCCCCATTTTTCTCCTGCTTAGGGTAGTTTTTAGGACTAACTTCTTTGGAGAAAGTTGTAGAGCACTTCAAAACCTTCAAGTTAGACCCAAGAACCATCCCAAATGGTCAAGAAATGACCAAGATATTGCCATCCGAAGTTCAGTGAAATTCTCGGATTTTCAGTCCAGACAGCTTACTGTCACTTCTTTATCACCATTTTTCTCCGGGCGAAAGTCATTTTTAGGAACAACGTCCTTCACGAAAGTCGTACAGAACTTTGAGATCTTCGTGTTAGACTCAAGAACGATCCTATTCGGCCAAGTATTGACCGAGTTACTGCCATCCAAAGTTCGGTCCAGATTTGGAAGTTTTACCGCCCGTAGAATTTTTCAACTAGCTTATTCGGCCCCGACTAGTTTCGGATCAAGGTAGATTCTCCTTTACTTGTTAATCCTAAGTATATGTAGAATGTCCTTACTCTTCAATCTTAAGTATATGAAGTTCTCTACTTACTTTAAAGGTTTGACATGCATGAAAGAAAAACAATGTTTGTTTTCATAAAGTACCAACTTAGTTTGAAAGGATTATGCTTTGATCTTGAATTGATTACGAGCTTTAAGGCATGTTTTGCTAACAATACTTGTGAATATTTGAAAGCATGAGTAAAGATTTCTTCGAGAGCATCTGTACGTGTAACATTATGCTTTAGTAATAATTTGAGTACGATTAGGTAAGGTAGAGTTGGATGATCTTGCTAAGATTACAATGAATGATTTATGATTGTCTACATGAGAAATCCTACCGCGGAGTCTATGCATGATAACGAGACACAACAATCGAGAAAGCTAGAAACATGACACCTAGGGTGTGGTTGATATGGATAAAAAGGATTTAAAGACAAGGGTGTTTTGAAATCGCAATGTGGCCGGACTTGGTAGCCCATTGTGCGGTGTGTGTTGCCAATGGGACCGGACGTGGTAGTCTCATTGGAGGTGATTTAAATGTTGTGAAAACCACGATGTGGCCGGACGTGGTAGCTCATCGTGAAGATTGCCAATGTGGCCGGACGTGGTAGCCTCATTGGTAATGTGGCTTGGTTATCCGTGGATAGGAGCCAATGCAAGGTTTTGTGTGCCAATGGGAACCCGGAGCAGCGGAACCATTGTGAGGATACTCAGGAACCCGGCGCAGCGGAACCGAGGTTGGGTGTGTTAAATGTGATTTTCAAAATGTTGATTTGGAAATGAAAATGAGACACGTTCTACAATGAGTCGCGTAGGAGAAACACATACAATACAGACACCAACATTAGACTATGGAATGTGGATGTATCATTGTTAATGCTTTGTTAAACATGTATGCATTTTTCCGCTGCTTGTGCAATAGTTGGTATGCTGCTCTTTTACTCTGATATTGGTAATTTATGGGTTAGCGGGTATAGGATTACTCTGCTGAGCTTTCATAGCTCATGGTGTTACTGTTGTAACCCTGTCATATTATATCGGTGGCGACGCTGGTATAATGTGTCAGACTTTGTAGTTGATCAAGGTGAGCTGAACCTCTTGGAGGCTTATGGAGCTAAGGAGCTGGCTAGGATGGAGGAGCAGGCAGAGCTATAGATAGGAACCCTAGTTTTCTCCTTGTGTAATTATGAACTCTAGTGAGAGTTATGATGTAATAATGAGCTAGACTCCATTTGATTTTATCAATGGAATGTTTATTTAACGTACCCAAAAATCAGGGGCGTTACACTAGTAATGCTGTAAGTGTGCCACGAGGTCAGTATTCGTTTCATAGAGGATGAACTCCTCGTGCTTCACCCTGCTCGGCAGCCTTGCCGCTTGTAACCTCCTTGCAAAGGGGGAGGATGCTATATTGTTGAGGGCCTTCCGTGCTGCTTCTTGTGCAGACATGGTCCCCTCCTCACGTTCCTTCATCTTTTTGCGAGCATCCCTTCCCCAATTAGAACCAGGTCCCTCGTACCCATCCCTGTGGTGTTTTCTGGTCCTTTCTTCCTTGGGGGCAGGACTTTGACTTCTGCTCCTTCTTTTTTTTGTGAAAAAGCCCTTTTTCATCTTGGAGTGGTGCTCCTGCTCCTTCTCTATGAAAGAGCCTTCCTGTGTTCCACCAGAGCCAGCCTGTTTCCTTTGGAACTTCTTCGTGAAAGTCCAGAATCCTCTAGGTGATCTCGTACCCGTTGTAGCTATTGAATCTCTATTCTCGTCTCTTGATTAGACAAGCATACTCCTCAATCTCCTGTCTCTTCTTGTCCATGATATCCTCGTTGTTGTGCACACTTCTCGAGCGTGCAACAGACTCTTTTTCGTGATGGGACTTACTCCTTCTCGTGGCTGTCCTGCCCTCCCGATTCTTGGAGTTGTCATGGACTATCATGGGATGGCCCTTGCTCATGGTCCTCTTGGTATGACTGCCATCGAGCTTCCTTAGAGGATCTGGTGGGGATTTATCTTCTGCCCCACCTAGCTGGTTCTTCGGATCAAGCGATGTTTTTGGATCTTCTTCCACAATGGTCATTTTTCAAAGGGATCTCTTTTGTTTCCCACAGACGGTGCCAATTGTAAGTGAAAAACATCTACTTAGTGCTAACTCTAACTTTTTGGCGTACAACTTGACTTGCCTCCTCGCCATAACCCTAGCACATCGTCAGACCCAAAATCTGCAAAACAGACAAAGGGTAAGCACACCCTTTGCCTCTCGTGGCAAAGGCCCTCCGATGCCTAAGTTAGTATCACATACTAGCCGAAAACCCTAATTATCAGTTGGATTCTCGTTCCCTTATCAATTCACTTCCTTAGCCCTTTTAGGACTCTTTTCCATAGCTGGCCGAACATCCCATTCCCATTGGGTATCTTTACCAGATCTTATTTCCTCGGGATCCTATTCCTTCACGGAATATCACTGTTCTGGAACCTTCCAGAGTGTTCCTTGTATCTGAGGTTTGCTTTCCCTAAAATTCTCCTCCTGTTTAGCCCCCTCATTACCGAACAGGCTACTTGGACCAATGACTTCACATGTCACTTGTTCAATCCTTTGGACCAACAACTTCACATGTCATTGGTTCTTTATCTATCCCTTGGACCAACAACTTCTCATGTTCATCGGTCTAAGGCCATGTACAGACTGTTTGGACAATTGACTTCTCATGCCACTAGTCTATATTGCCAACCACTATCTTGCACGGCGACCTATGCTGTCTCACTCATATCATGGTTCCACGTACCACGTGGTAGGGCCATTTTTGTGCAAGTTCGGGATTGCCTCCTTAGAGTTCTGACTGCCGAGGAATCAATCTCTTAGGAAGATTTTCAAGCAACATGTTTCATGGGTGAAAGAATGATGTTGAGGCCATGAGATCAATATTACGACCGATAGATAATTCTCCTAGGATTCTGTATTTCTGTTTGAAAAGCTATTTGGCTCTAGATTGGGTCCTCTAAGTGGCTAAAAGTACTCACCAAAAGTCCATGGGTTCACAAGAAGTCAATTAGTAATCACTGTATCTATTGATCATCGGGATGGTCCCCAAGGTGGGACTTGAAATAATCGTTAGGCCAAATAGGGGTGTTCAGATGCTCCTCGTTGACTGAACTTAGACGGATCGCGAAACATATTTAAGTAAGAGTCAAAGCCGTAAAACAACTTCAATTTCGTCAACAACTATCCCAAGGGTTTTTTGAAAATGGTTTTAGTTATAGTCGGGCCAGGAGGCTACCTACGTATTCCACAAGGGAAATTCAAACCAATCGTAGTTCAAGGGGCAGTAAAAAGAAAAAAGTTTGGAGGTTTAGAGACAGAAGATGTACCTTCAGGCTTTAAAAGCCGTAGTGCAATGTACCTAGGCTATGCCGGGATTTTGGCGGAGAGTAGTTGAAGGAGCGCAGAGCTGTTGGGGAAATTTTTGCGGGGAGCATCTTCAGAATTTTGGGGTAGATCAATTTACAACGGGTGAGTCATTTGCTTTTCATGATCATCCTTAATTTGACTGAGGGGAGCTCGGTAGAGTAGCCTATCCTTGCGAATGAGCTAGAAGGAATTGATGTAAATGGGGTGGAACCCTAACCATCTGTTGGAGATAATCGAATGCCGATTTTGAGATATGGGGGGGGGGGGGGGGCACAAGGCCAGTAACTGGAGCACGGAGCTTGAGTTGAGAGAACCGAGGCACGGGACCAATTACAATCATGAGGTGAGAGCTTGAGGGTTTGAAGCTTAGAGCTTGAAGTGGTGGAACCAAGGCGTAGAGCCAGTTGCAGTCTGAAGGATTGTGCAAGGAGCTTTCCCATCATAAATTTTGGCGTAGAGCCAAAGGATCGAGGCACTGTATCAATGAATAAAACTGAGGCATAGAGCCGGTTGATTATAGGATTGACCTATTTCATAAATGAGAGAGAGAGAGATGCAAAAATATGTATACGATGATGATGGTTAGATATGATAATGGTGATGTAATTGATGCAGACTTGATGTGACAATGGCGATGCAATTGATGTTTATGTGCACGGGCCCGTGCGTGTGTGTTTGCTTTAAGCGTAGAGCTTCTTTCAAGTTTCGAACTTGAGCATTCAGAGGAGAGAGCTCGAGCATTCGGAGGGTAGAATCTGAGCATTCAAAGTACAGGCTTTGAGCATCCAGTTCATAGTGGTTGGGCATTCAAGCATAGAGCTCGAGCCTTTAAGCATAGAGCTCGAGCATTCAAGTATAGAACTTGAGCATCCAGTACACCGTGGTTGGGCATTCGAAAAGCTTCGAGCATTCAAATTGTTAGATTTTGAGCATTCAAGCGTAGAGCTTGAGAACATATGATATATTAGTTGTTACGGCATGGAGCCAGTTGAGGATTGTTACGGTGTAGTACTAGTTGAGATAATGGGCATAAAGTCGCTGAGTGAACTGAATTATGGGTTGTTGTGATAGTGAGCACGAAGCAATTGCTGGCATAAAGCTGCTGAATTTGTGGGCGTTGAGCTGCTGAGTGATAGTAAGCTTATCGGCGTAGAGCCGTTGAGTGACTTGAAGAAGATGGTGAGCACGAGGCTGCTAAAGTAGTTGAGCACGGGCGTAGAGCCACTGAGTGACCTGGAATTGCTGATGGCAAGTTCACGGGCGTAAAGCTGTTGAGTAGGTATAGAGCCGTTGAGACTGTGAGCAGGGCATAAAGCTACTGAGATTGGCGAGTATGCGGTGCTGCTGAGATTGGTGAGCATGGAACTACTGTTGAGTACCAAATTGCACAGTGATAATGGAGCTGTGGAGCTTAAAATAACAAGCTGGCGAACATAGGGCTTGCTGAGGGAACACTGGATGTGACGGCTGTCGCACTTCCAGAGTATGGTAATTGGGGCTTGGAGTCTAAATTTGATGTGCCGTGGATCCTTGGGTTTTGGAAGCAAGAGCTTGGGTTCAGTATTTCTTAGTGGTCGAGCGACCAGCAATTTGTGGAGAGCTTTAGAAAATTTTGGATGTGGGCTTAGTGCTGATGCTTGACGTTCTTTATGCTTGGGCACGCCCCCAAGTCTAGTTTTGACCTCATTGTATTTGCTTGGGAATGTCCCCAAGGCTGATTCAATTAATGTTCATCATTGATTTTGTTGGTCATGGACCCAAGACTTCATAATTGCTTGAGCGGGTGTGCTGAAGAAAATCCATTGGGGCGAGAGGAAATAGATTGGAGGGCCAAGAGATAGATCTCGCGGCCGAGCAATCGATGTGTCAACCAAGTTATCGATGAACCAACCGTATAGTCATTTGATTTCCAGAGCTCCATAAAAGGCCGAGACTTCGGCGTTTCATTTCATTTCACCACTCGTCCCTCCTTTCTTCGTTCTTTTTTCTTGCCGAAGGCCTTACCTAGGACTCCTTCATCTTCTCTCTCCTTCATTCTCGTCGGGTCTGAGCTATAGGTGACGTGCAACTAGCGATTGTGGAGGGAAACCGCAATGTTTGTGGTCCTGTCTTGAAGATTGATTAAGGACCCTCGCATGGGGGACTTGCTTCCATGATCTGGAACTCCTGGGGTGGCACTTGTACGCTGTATGATGATTTTTCTGGGCCATGAGGTGACTTTTTGAGCCGCAATGCTTCGCCAGAATACGTTACCCCGGGGGTTTTCTCTTTTTTTTTGCAGCTGGTCTCTGGTGTTTGGACCACCAAACGATTCGACATCCTCTTCTCCTTCTCTCCTGTTTTTCTATTTTTCCTTCTGCATGGGTTAGTCTGACAGGAAACCAATGTATAGTTTGCTTTGGAAACGTGGGATGATTCACCTTGTGCTGTAAAAAGCTTTTGATTATATGAAACAAAATCTTTTGCTATGATATTTGATTGTGTATGCCTGATCTGGTACTGTTTGTTTAACATGAAATCCATAAGTTGGTAAACAGAGTAGAACTGTGGAAGTTCTTTGGTAATAGGTCATTCTGGCGACTGAAGAATCGATTAGGCGGCTGATAGATCGATTCATCATCCTGGGGGTTGATGTAACGGCCCAGATTTTTGGGTACGTTAAATAAACATTTTATTGAACATCAAAAGATAGTCGGGCTCTTTATTACATCATAACTCCCACTGGAGTCCAATATTTACACAAAGGAAGGTCCTAGGGTTCCTAACTACAGCTCCACATGCTCCTCCATCCTAGCCAGCTCCTCGGCTTCAAAAGCCTCCAAAGTGTACCCCTTTGATCATCTACAACGTCTGACACATTATACCAGCATTGCCACCGATATAATATGTCAGGGTCACCAAAGGTAACACCATGAGCTACGAAAGCTCAGCAGAACAATCCCATACCCACTAACCCATAACTTACACATAGTAGGTCAATAAGCCATGATACATGATGGTAACCAAACTAACACATGCGCATTCAACAACTTCACATACAATAACACATGCACATTCATTACTCAACTAGCATAAGTGTCCGTGTCATTTGAGTTTCTGCTACGCGACTCATTGTAGACCGTGTCACCATTTCACTTTTCATTTCCAAAACAACATTTCGAAAATCATTTTTAACACACCCAACCTCGGTTCCGCCACTCTGGGTTCCCGAGTATCCGCACAATGGTTCCGCCGCTCTGGGTTTCCATTGGCACACAAAACTTACATTGGCTCCTCTCCACGGATAACCAAGCAATACCTTGGTTCCGCCGCTCCGAGTTCTCGAGTATCCTCACCATGGTTCCGCCGCTCCGGGTTCCCATGGGAACACACACACACACACACACTTACATAATGCACCCACATTTGGTCATTATGTAGTTTCAAAAATATTTCTCCATGTGCTTACCACACCCTAGGTGTCATGTTTCTACTTTCTCAATTTCTGTGTCTTGTTACATGCAATGACCCCGCGGTAGGACTTTTCACACATAAATCATTCATTGTAATCTAAACTAGCAAGATCATCCAACTCTATATTAATTATCATGCCACTATGCCAAATTTTAGTATTAGCGGCATGAGAAAACTACTGTTAATAGTCCAAAAACCGCCGGTAATACTCAAAACTGCCGGTAAAAGTTCAAAAACTGCCGAAAATACGCTGCCGGGAATACAATTGTCGGAAAAACAAAAGCGGCATTAGAAAACCGCCGGCAATACCAAAAACGGCGGTAAAAAACCGCCGGTAATAATACCGTCGGCAATAAAATCGGTGGTTAATTTTTTTTGTTCTCCCAGGAATCGAACCCGGAACCTCCGGATCCTATAGCTTGCGTGCTACCAACTGGGCTGACCCGCATATTGCGTCATGTAGGATAAATAATATTATTTATATTATACGGGTCGGTATTATTATAATAAGCGGCATTAATAAACCGCCGGTATTAAAAAAACCGTATATTCTATTTTTTCCGGCGGTATTTTAAAAAACCGCCGGTAAAAGTTTATAAAAACGGCATTATTAAAAAAACCGCCATTTTTGGTAGTTATTTCCGGCGGTTTTACTAATGCCGGTAAAAGTTACTTTTATCGGCAGTTTTTTTACCGCCGGTAATAATACCGCCAGCAAAAGCAATATTTGGCGTAGTGTGCTCAAATCACCAATTAAAGCATAACGCCACATGTACGGACGCCCTTGGAGTGGAAAGCCACTTATGCTTTATCAACAACCACAAGTAATGCAAACAACAAGTAAGCAAGCTCATAACTTTCTAAAGATCAAAATATGAATACTTCTAATCCGGTTCATACTTCCAAAAGCCGTTCTTTCTTCCTTTGTAGGAACTTTAAAACAACGAATGTTTATACCAAATGCGTTCTAATCACTTTTGTGGGAAGTTCAAAATATCATATGTTTATTGACGTAGAAATCGTTTGTTCAACATGTTCATACTTCCTTCGCAGTTTTAGTAAAACAAGTTTGCCAACTAACCTTAGTATCTTAACTTAACAAGCATTTAAACATAATGTACGAACTTATACTCAGGGAAAATGAGTAGAGATTAATTTACCTTGATCCGAAACTAGTCAGGGCCGAATAAGCTAGTTGGAAGTTTCTACGGGCGGTGAAACTCGTAAATCTGAACCAAACTTTGGATGGCAGTAACTCGGTCAATATTTGACCGAATACAATCGTTCTTGAGTCGAAATTGAAACTCTCGAAGTTCTCTACAACTTTTGTGAAGGAAGTTGATCCTAGAAACTACTTTAGGTAGGAGAAAAATGGTGATAAAGGAGGAGACAGTATGCTGCCTGGAACTGGAAATCCGAGATTTTTACTGAACTTCGGATGTCGATATCTTTGTCATTTCTTGCCAATTGGGGTGGTTCTTGGGTCTAACTTGAAGGTCTCGAAGTGCTCTACAACTTTTTCAAAGGGAGTTGGTTCTAAGGACTACTTTAAGTAGGAGAAAAATGAGGATTTGTGAAGGGCAGTAGGCTGAGTGGAAAAATAGAAATGGTTTCTAGAGAGAAGTGGGAGCAAAGGAGTGAAGGGGTGAGTTGAAAGGCAAGTGTGGGGTGCTATTTATAGTCAAAGCTTGGGCTCTCTCCTCCCTCCATATGGCCCGGCCCCCCCTCTCTCCCAATCTTTCCCATGGATTGCTCCATTGTTTGGTCACATCAAGCTTGAAAGCATGGCATAGCCTTTCTTCACTTGTCAATCCATCTTTTTAGGCTTAAGGCTATGTGATCATGAAGGGTTCTTAGGTGAATCTAGGTAATTATGGTCTAGGTTGGCAAGTCTTACAAGTCTAAGTTAGGGTTTGATTAGGCTAGGGTATAGCCTTCCATGTATGGTCATTCTTAGGTATAGGTTTGTAGTCAAATCCTAGGGTAATCAAGGACTAGTTCTAGAATGATTAAAGGCTAGGATTCTATGCTAGAAATTGACTAGAAATGGGTTGTCAAATAGGGTTTAGGCTTAAGGGCTATTTGGTAGCTTGTGTAAGTATGACAAGTCTTGTCAATATTCCTATTGTCCAAGGGATAAAAATTCCCCTAACAATCTTTGTCCAATGGATAAAGAGGTAAATGATGAGTATGGTCTTGTCTTGTCCTAGAAAGGGTTTGCTTGTAAGAAAGAGTAAAATCATTGGCTAAGTTGTGATAAGACTTGACTAGAAATGGGTTGGCATGTAGCATTTAGGCATAAG
This sequence comes from Rhododendron molle, assembly GCA_025413875.1. Taxonomy (NCBI): domain Eukaryota; kingdom Viridiplantae; phylum Streptophyta; class Magnoliopsida; order Ericales; family Ericaceae; genus Rhododendron; species Rhododendron molle. The sequence continues at coordinate 14,403,063 of CM046398.1, read as the reverse complement.
GGCTATATGGGTGATTTGGAGTGCACAACACATAATCACACACCTCACTCTCTCCGACCTCTCTCTCCGATCTCTATTTCTCTCTCTCTCTCTCTCTTCCTATTACTCAAAGGACAACAATTACCCTAACAACTATTGCTCATTGGATAAAGAGGAAATATGATGAGAAGGAATACTCTTGGAAGGAATATCCCTTTGAAAGTGACCTTTCATTGGAGATAAGGACAATGCACTTTCTAGGAAAGTGACTAGCATAATGATTGTAAGATTCCCATGTCTTGTCTTGTCAAAGCCAAGCATTCATTGGCAGGACTAACTCTTATTAACCATGTGATAATATTTCCCCTAACATTTATTGACCAAAGGATAAAGGAGTAATGACCTTAGGCATGGCCTTGATATGTCAAATCATGAAGTCTAATGATGGCTTTTAACTAGTCTAGTCAAGCTTGGGTGTTCTTGCTCCCATTTCCCAAAGGTTAACAATTTCCCTACCAATTCTTATCCAATAGATAGAGATTTCCCTAGCACTTATCATCCAATGGATAAAGAGAAAAGATACTCTTGGAAGATGTCATGATGAGAATAAAGCCTTGAGTTGACTAGTCAATAAAGTGCAATGATTGTCTAGTCTAGGGTTCGAAAGGTTCATAAGGTTCAAAGGTGGGTGAAATGGTTCACCAAGGAATTAGGAGGGTTCATATGGTTCATAAGGTTCAACAATGGCTAGGGAGGTTCAACTAGACTTGGAAACCAATTGGTTTGGTTAACCACTTAGTTAGATTCTAATTCTACTTGCCAAGTAGGATTTCTAGCCAAAAATATAATTCAAGATATTATTTACTTACTAGGAAAAATATACGAGTACGTTTACAAGTATACTAGTCATGGGAGAAGGACTAGATTGCCGGAGTAAAAATGATTCAATTTTACAACTTTCAAATCTAATTATGACGGATTATTAAGATTTAAAAATAAATTTTAGAAGCAAATCAAGTAATAAAAATAAAATTCAAATATTTAACAAAATTTTTATTTACCAAAAATCAGAGTCGTTACAGTTGACTTGAGTCAGCTTTGTTTTCTCGAGCCAAGGAATAGATCCTTCGGCTGCTATAACGATGTGCCGGCTGATAGACTGACTTTACTAATGTGGATTTTAAATTTGATTCCAATTCAGACTGGGACTCAACCTAGTTTACAAGTACACGGTTTTGCAGATTTGATAGTTTGTCAGTAGCAGTCCTTAACACATGGCACAACCAGTTCTTGATCAGTGGTTAGATTCTTTCAATGACCTCGATCATCTACACTTTAAGTCCTTTGGTATGGACTTCCTTTTCTCCCATCGCCAGATTCTTATGAATTTTGCTTTCCTTCGTGCAGCCACAAGCTTATGGGATCCTGTTCTTCTTGTTTTTCGATTTAGAAGGGAGGAGTTGTGCCCCACTCTTGAAGAATTTGTAGCCATTATGGGTCATTCGGATAGAAAACATCTCATTGTCCCTAACCCTTTGTTTCATCGTGGTGACCTTTTGAAGGCTTTGGTCCATGTTCAGAGACACGAAATCAAGTTTTTCATGGTGAACGGAAGGTTAGAAACCTTGTAGCTTATTCAGCGCTTTGGTACAGCTGAAGTTCATCGCCAAATTTCCCAATAGAAGTCGTGCTTCCATGCTTTGTGCATTTGCCTTCTCCATTACTATCTGTTAGGCCCTCATTCTGGCCATGTTGCTTGATTTTGCTAAACAGATTGGTAAACGTGTAGGTTTTGCTGGTTTGGTGTTAGCAAAGACCTTGATAGGTCTTGATGCAATGAAGAGTAATCCAACAGCCCAGTTCTCAAGCAATCCTTTGTTACTATAGGTTCACTCCTTATTTGTTTATTGCCAAATTATGTTTCCACTCGTCGCTCCTTTGTTTTGACCCATGTGTTCTCACAACTTTTAATTTTCCCTTGTTTTCTACAACTATGGTTATTTGAGAAGCTGAGGGTATGGGATGCGGCAGAGCGGCTTCCCTACAGTTCAGACCACTACATGGAGCGTCGTGTGACTAGACAATTTCCAACTAAGGCCGCTTGGAGGGCATGGATGGAGACTCGCAAGGGCAACCGGATTCAATGTGTTCGGAGCTGAACAAGTCAAAGTCTTGGGTGATCCTAAGTGTAACGCCCCGAATCTTGGGTACGTTAAATAAACATTTTTTATTGAATAAATCAAGGAGAGTCTAGCTCATTATTACACATAATTCTCACAAGAGTACTTTTATTCCACAAAAGAGGGGATAATCTAAGGTTAACTACTGCTCCGCCTCTTCCTCCATCCTTGCAAGCTCCTCGGCTTCGAAGGCCTCCAAGGTGTACTGTTCATGCTATTCATCTATAAAATCTGATACATTATACCAGCGTCGCCCCTAGTATAATATGTCAGGGTCACCAAAAAGGTAACACCATGAGCTACAGAAGCTCAATAGAATAATCCAAAACCCACTAACCCGTAACTTACAACGAAGAGTCATATAAATAATTACACATGCTCATTCAACAACATAATTAACAATGACACATCCGCATTCATTATCTTGCTTACGTTGGTGTCATGCCTTTCTTTGTTTCTCCTACACGACTCATCGTAAACCGTGTCACCATTTCATTTCGAAAATCATTTCTCATTCTTTGTTACCAACGGGCTACCAAGTCCGGCCACGTTATCAAATCTTGCATTAGCTCCTCTCCGCGGATAACCAAGCCCAATTACCAATGAAGCTACCACGTCCGGCTCCGTTAGCAATCTACACAATGGGCTACCAAGTCCGGCCTCATTGCGGTTTTCGCAAGTCCACACAAAGGGCTACCAAGTCCGGCCACCTTGCGGGTTTTCACAACTCACATATGGCTACCAAGTCCGGCCATTATGTAGTTTCAAAAATCCTTTTTATCCATATCAACCACTCCCTAAGTGTCATGTTTCTACTTTTCGGTTCTCGTGTCTCGTAATCATGCATAGACTCCGCGGCGGGATGAATCACTTTAAAGTAATCTAGCAAGATCATCCAACTCTATTTAATCATGCTTGTTTACAACCACAAGTAAGGTAAGCAATCATGCGATCAAGTTCACAATCCTTGAAAAGGTCAAAATACAAATACTTCGTTTTGAAACAACACTTTATTTTTAAACGAAATTGTAACAACATATGTTTATTGACGAGTTAATCAAGTTGGGAAGATTCTATAAACCATGCATGCAATTATTCTCAAGATCAAAGTAAACTACGTAAAATAAAAGAATGCGATCAACTTATCCAAGTATACTACATATTTTTCTATCATGCTCATAAACTAACTATACTTAGGATAAGTAGGTTCGAAGAACTCTACACTAACATAAAATCACGTATACTTAGGAAGAGTAGATCGAAAAAATCTACCTTTCTTCTTGGCGGTAGGAAGACTACGAAAAGATCGATGGAAAAAAAGTCGGCAAACGAATGGAGTAACGGCTTATGATAAGCTTCCGATAGCTTCGAAAGAGAAAGGTTTCTCTCGAAACTAGATCGTAACCTATACTACTACTACTTTAGGATCGAGGTGGTGGTCGTATGGTGGTTTAGTGGCGGAGATGGAAAGAAAACTCAAGAACAAGCTAGAACTACTCAAGAACACTAAGAACTCTTATGCTTTCAAGGAGAGAAGTTGGAGAATGGTTTGAGGTGTGAGTTCAAAGCACCAAATGGCTTGGTATTTATGGGCAAGCTCTCCCTCTCTCTCTTGGCCACTCTCTCTCTCTCTTTCCTCCAATTTTTAATTCAAGCAAATCAAGTTTGCGTGCAAGAAATAACCTAAAAACTAGGCATGCAAGGCTAGGATGTGTCCTTTGGATTGGATTATGGAAGACTAGGCAAGCAAATGGGATTTGATTCAAGTATAAAATTAGGGTTTGTACAAGAAGGACTAGATTTGATTGTCCTTGGCCATGCTTTCACTTTGAAAGCATGTCAAAGAAGGACAAGGGTGATCTAAGCTAGGTCAATCAACTTGCACACACATCACACTCTCTCTCTCTCTCCATCCGATCTCTCTCTCTCTCTCAATCTCTCGGCCTCTCTCTCCTCCTCTCTCTCTCTCTCTCCTCCTTGGTACATTGGTACACAATATATAAATATAACTATATATATAATAGATATGGAAGGACAAGGATTTGGATTGGAAGAGTAAGGATTTTGGCTAGCAAGGGTTTGTACAAGATTTCCCCAATAAGAAATGAATTTAGGACAATTAGGTCATAGATTGCTAGGAAGGAAATCATCAAGAAATCAAGCAATGGTACATCAAGAAGGTCAAGGAGATCAAGGTACAATTCTCTCTCCCTCTTTCCTTCTCTTTCTCTCTCTCCCTCCTTCTCTCTCTCTCGGATCTCTCTCCTCTCTCTCTCGGCAATCTCTCTCCTCTCTCCCTCTCTCTCTCTCTCTCTCTCTCTCTCCCACTTGTACTTGCATGGAAGACATACAATATACTAATATATGTATATGTACTTTGGGTCTTTAATAAAATCCACATTTTCAAGTAAATTAGATTTTCTGATTAAAATATTCTAATGCACACATGCACAATTCAATATTATATATATATATATATACATACAAGTACACATATAATATATATACAAGTAAGTACACACAATCTAGGCTAGATATACCACATGACAATATCTAATTAAGTATTCTACTTCATCCAAAGTACTAAGTACTAACCTAATATACTAATGAACTAATCTTAGTTTAATGGATTATCACACATGCCAAATCTAATATTTAAATCAAACAAGTACATGATTGTCAAGACTAACTATTATCCAATGGATAATAGTTTCTCTAATGGTTAATAACCAATGGGTAATAATGGCTAGGATTCTAGTCTATCGTCCAATGGTTAATAAAACTCCTAACGGTTATTATCCAACGGTTAATGCTAGAAAGTCTAATATTTGTAATTAAGCACTAAGCTAATCTAATCTCAGTACTTAGGAAGATTAACCAAGGTTTACCTATTGACCAACGGGTAAAGGAAATCCTAACGCTATTGTCCAATCGGATAAATATTACCCTAGCTTTTATCGTCCAATGGATAAAGACAAAAGGGTAAAATGGTCCATCTAGGGTTAGGGTAACCTAATTAGATTGGGGATCCAAGTGATTAGGTTAGCGTGTATTAGGAATCTAACTAATTGGTTAAAGACTAACGATACTTAATCTAGGCTTTCATTGCTCGAGTGGTATTTTGGTTTTATTTAGTAGAAATCGCCTAATAACGGAATATTAAAGCCCGATGGTGCCAAACGCCAAGCAGTGGCCAAGGTGTAGCCCAAGGCGGTAGCCAAGGCAGGCCGGTGGCCAAGCGGTGGCCAACGCAGCCCGGTGGCAGCCAAGTAGCCAAATGGCCAAATAGTGGCCAAAGCAGGTAGCGGTGGCAGGGCGACCAAAGCGACTGGTGGCTAAATAGTAAGCTGGCGGCCAAAGCGACTGGTGGCCAAACAAAGTGGTCAAGCGACCCGGTGGCCAGCGGCCAAAGCGACTGGTGGCTAAACAGCGGTGGCCAAAGCGACTGGTAAACAAGGCTGGCGGCGGCCAAAGCGACCTGGTGGCCAAACAGTTGGTCAAGGCGACCAGGTGGCCAGCGGTGGCCCAAGCATCCGGTGGCACAAAGCGGCTGGCCAAGGTAGCCCGGTAGCTCAGCAGTGGCCAAAGCGACCGGCAACAAAGGCTAAGGCAGCCCGGTAGCCAAGCATTGGCTGCGGTGGCCAAGAGCGTAGCCAAGGCAAGAGCAAGGCAGCCCAGGAACGCCAAGGCAAAAGCAAGCGCGACCCGATGCCAAGCGAGAACCCGATGGCGACCAAAGCAGCGCGACAATGAGCCGACGCTAAGGCAAGGCGCGACAAATGACCGACGCTAGGCGAGGCAGCTTGATGACCGACGCTAGGCGAGCAGCTTGACAATGAGCCGACGCTAAGCGCCTAGCCAAGCCAAAGCAAGGCGATCAAGTCAACGGTTAAGGCGAAGACTAAAAATTAACCACTTTGGCATCGATGCAACGCTCTAGGTTAGGAAAATGTAACTAAGCCAAACGGTAGTTAGGGTTGCTAGCTAATCGGTTGCCATGTAGGATTTCCAGCCGAGAAAATAAATCTAGGATTTTACTACAATTACCAAGTAACTATACCAAGGTCTTAATAGGCATATTCGTCTTTAGAAAATGACCTTAATGCCCGGGCGATGAATTCCAATCTCCTAAGTCATAAACCTAATTATGATGGATTATTAATCGCTAAAAGGGATTTAAAAAGAATTTTCAAATATAATAACAAAATTTTATAAGTCGATAACGACCGATTTTTGGATGTTAAAAATGAAATCCAAGTATTAAAATAAAATTCAAATTTTTAGCGAAATTTTTATTGACCAAAAATCAGGGTCGTTACACTAAGTATGTTGTTTCCAAAGCCCATGATGCCAACCTCTGTCGCAATGTGCTTCGTCTATGGCCAAAGCGGTTGATGCAAATTGTTGTTGAGAACTTTACTGACAAGCTATCAGGTTAGTACAAGCGCTGGTTGAAGAAAAATCTTTTGGAAGACAAGAGTGCAAAGAGAAGGAAGACCTAGAGATTGACACATTGCTTATGCTTTTAAAAGATATTCTTTGTTTGATTCTAGCTTTCATAGATCAAGAATTTTTGAAGCTTGCTCATCCTTTTTCTTTAGAAAATAATGAAACATTGGTTGCTTTATTAAAATGTCTATACCATGGTTTTTATAGTGAGTATGCTTTAGGATAGACCTAGAAATTCCAAGTGATATTGATAGCAATGGCCAAATCTCAATCTGGAGACTGCCTACGTATCCCATGGAGGGAATCAGGCCGTAAACGTAGTTCCAAAAAGATTTGTCTTATTATTATTATTTTTTAAACTAGGGTTCACTCGAGTATTTTCCTCTCCTTTTGTGCTCTTGATTTTCCCTAAACTGCCCTTACGAGCTTTCAGTCTAGCGAGCTCTTTATGTATGTGTGGGCTACCACAGCCCCGGGCGGAATCGGGGCGGCCCGAAAAAAGAAGCGCCACACCGTTTCTTGGATTTTGAAAATTTTTGAAGAGTCGCGCACCCGGATTTGTGGTTTGCCACCCGAGAAACCGTTTTATTTGGAAAATGGTTGATTTGAATTGAAAATCAAAGATTTTGAAAAGGGTTCGAAAGCCACGTTACGAGGGGGAAGGGTTTAACGGCACCCCCCTCGCCCGATTCGAAATCGGTCTCTACTAGACATTCATGGGATTTTTCAAAGGATTTTATTTCATTGAGTAGCTAGCACTTATTTACAGATATATCAGGTTGGGAAGTGCATGCATGTGCATATGTACAGCGAATAAATGAAAAATGGTGATGTGATACAAAAATGCTAGAAGCTGGAACACCCTGTCACTCATACACTCTAGAGCGCTCGGAAACACTCCCGAGCGCTTAAGAGTATTGCATGTCCAACCTGTCAATCATGTTAGTCCAACAGAATAGAATGGAATACACTACTGGAAACATAAACTGGAACGTTATTAAATACACTACAGGCCTGACAGATGACTCAATGGACTGAGAATAGGTCTCATTCTTTTGGGCCATACGATCCTGCCCTTATGGAAAATGGTTTAACAGTTATAAAAGGGCAACAAGGGACACATGCATGGCCATGCAAAGGCAGTACAGGAACTAAGATGAAGGGAGACTTGGATAAGATGACATGCAGAATACTCCCGAGCGCTCTAGAATGGACTCGAGCGCTCGAGAGTGACCTACACTACCAGACTGATCTCAACCAACTGACACCTTGCTTTGATATTCTGATGTGGTAGATCTACCTCTTTCTTTTGAATGTGGGAAATTTCTCTTTTTATTATACTGAAAACATGCTTTTGCACTTCCTTTATATGAAAATGATCCTTGTCCTTTTGAAAATCAGATCAACCACATCAAAACATTTCAAGAAAGCTATTTTGGTTGGGATCAGTCTGCATTCCCCCTGCATGTTAGTTTAGACGCCTAAAAAATTGGAAAATGGGACTGGCCTCACTCTCGAGCGCTCCAGAGTAGTCCCGAGCACTCAGGAGTGTTTCCAGTGATGCATGCATGGAAAATACACTCGTATCCCTTTGCTCTTGTTTGAACACTAAGGTCCTCCCATTACACCCTCAGTATTGAAGACTGGGATGAGCTGAGAGGCCTCCCTCAGAAGGGAAAACAGCCTTGTGGTTGGAAATTAGTACAAAAATTTCTACCTTTGAAATAGAACTCTTGCTCCTGGGATGGCTTTGAGGAAATGAGTGAAGAATGAAACACTCAAGAGATCAGATATGGAAGGTAATCTGAACCCTCTTCATGCTCTTGCATCTTCACACTTGGTTGTTTTGGTTTTTTTTTTTTTGAAAATCAAAGTCTTTCCTCACCAAGAAATGGGAGTGGGAGTGTTTTTGTTTTTGAACAGTCAGAAGAGTGGTCTAGAGAGAGAGAGCCCGTGTCTCTTCTGAGCTGAGAAGAGGCCTTATATAGGCAAAAATATTGCATATGGTCTCATATTGGAAAATATCATTTGGAATCAAAATGAAATCTCCATCTCTGACTGAGGTTGAGTGAGGTCTAAGGCTAAGACCCGTTCAAACGGCTGCAATGATGGCTGCATGGATAGTGGGGAAGCTCCATCATCCATTGGGCAGTACAAAAGTCTCGAGCGCTTGAGAGTGGTCTCGAGCGCTTAGGACTTCACTCTCGAGCGCTCGAGAATTGGCTGACCCACGGTTTTGGAAAATAGTCTGGAGCGCTTGGGATTGATCCAGAGCGCTTGAAAGCTATTTCTGACATTTTATTTCTCTTTTTAAAGCCTTTCAACGAGCATTGTTCTATCGGTTCAAGGCTTGTTTAATCCAATTTTCATCATCGGGGAGCCTCCGGGCCACGAATCAAGGAAATTCGAGTTGTCCAAATTGGGGTGTCTACAGTATGCCTTCGTTTTTGCCTAAGCCGCCCTTGCGGGTTTTCGACCTATCAAGCTTGCTCTAATTTTTGCTTCGGTCCACCCACCTTAATGGTTTTTAGCCCAATGAGCATCTCTCAGGGGTTGTACTTCCTTAGCTTGTCGATGTTGACTAGTGTTGCGAATTCCATCCCATCCAAGTCTGCAATGTACGCTGCCCTCCAGATGGTATGCGGTTGATAAAGTAGGGCCCTCCCTAGTTTGGTCTAAAACTTGCCTCTTGGGTCTGAAGTGTGGCAATGGATTGCTTTGAGCACCATGTCTCCAACTTTGATGTCTCTTGGCTTTACCTTTTTGTTGAATGCTCATGCGATGCAGCGTTGACTTCAAACCTCAGTTTATATGCAAGCTTCATACTCAGCTTGGTTATTGGTGACTTCAAACCTCAGTTTATATGATAGAGGGATATGAGAGTTGTTTGGGGAAACTAGCAATACCCCTATTCCATATCCACATTGGTTTGATGCTGCATCGAAGTAAAGCTACCATGTGTCGTCTAGGAGAAACAAGATGTCTTCTGCCTTGGCCTCCGTTACAGGGTGATCTGCCAAAAATTCTGCCACAGCTCTTCCTTTTATTGATTTCCTTGTTATGTACTTGAGGTCAAACACCTAGCCAGCTTTCCAATAAGTGCTGGTTTCTCGAAAAGATATTTGATTGGGTCTAAGCGAGAAACCAGAACTACCGGATGTGCAAATAGGTAGTGCCTTAGTTTCTTCGGGGCCCATACTAGTCCCCCAGTAAGTTTTCTCTAAAGGAGTGTATCTCGTTTCATAGTCCGTCATCTTTTTGCTGAGGTAGTATATGGCGCACTCTACTTTGGCGTCATTTTCTTGCGCTAGCATACATCCCATGGATGTGTCTGTTACTGAGAGATATAGAATCAATGGTTTTCAAGGGATGGGTGGTGATAACACAGGTGGATTCTGAAGATACTCTTTGATTGCCTCGAATGCTTGTTGACAGTCTTGGTTCCACTCAAAATTTGTATCTTTCTTCAAAAGCTTGAAGAGAGGTTCGCAAGTAACTGTGAGTTTGGAAATGAACCTGCTGATGAACTGTATGTTTCCCCGAAAGCTCCTTACTTATTTCTTCGTCTTTGGTGGTAATATTTCCATGATAGCTTGTATCTTGGAAGGGTCCACTTCGATTCCTCTCTGAGTGATAAGGAATCCTAGCATCTTTCTAGCGGTTACTCCAAAAGTACATTTTTGAGGATTAAGACATAGCTTATATTCCCTAATCCTCTCAAAGAACATCCGGAGTGCTTCATAGTGTCCTTCCCTTTCCTTTGATTTAACTATCATATCGTCGATGTATACCTCTACTTCTTTGTGCATCATGCCGTGCAGCAGTGTTGTCGTCATCCTTTGGTAAGTGGCTCTAGCATTCTTTAACCCGAATGGCATCACTCGGTAGCAATAGGTTCCCCATGGTGTGGTGAAGGTGGTCTTCTCTCTATCATCAGGAGACATCAGAATTTGATTATACCTAGAAAACCCATCCATGACAGATAGCAATGCATGTCCTGCGGTGTTGTCCACTAGTTCGTCTATATGTGGTAATCGAAAGTCATCCTTCGGACTGGCCTTTTTCATATCTCAGAAATCTACAGAGACCCTGATTCCCCCAGTCTTCTTCGGTACTGGAACGATGTTGGCTACCCACTAAGGATATTCGGTGACTATAAGAAAACCGGCGTTGATTTGCTTAGTGACTTCTTCTTTTATCTTTAAAACCTAATTGAGGCGCATACATCTTAGCTTTTGTTTAACTGGTTTTGCATCAGGATGGAGGGGGATTTTGTGCTGAACAATTTCGGGGTCTATTCAATGCATGTCCTCGTAAGACTAGGCAAAAACATCTTTGGATTCTTTTAGCAAAAGGATTAGTTTTTCACTCTCTTGAGAAGATAGTGTTGCACCAATTTTAACCAATTTGGGCTCGTTTTCAGAGCCTATGTTTGCTGTGATTATTTCCTCAGAAAAAGGTTTGGTGTGCCTCTCTTCTTCTCTCTCGATGAATTCTAGAATTTCTTCCTCAAAAATTGTATTGTCAGAATCCACACATTTAACCATAGGCAAAGCGAAATACTCTAAATCTTCCTTCTCATTGCTAAAATTTCCAAAAGATATTTCGGAGTCAAATTCAAATAAATGTTATGCTTTGGTGCTTTGAACGGGCTGTCCTTACTAGAATCAGTAGTTTGAAAAGATGAAAACCTAGACTTGGACTAAGTTGACTCGGAGTCGGAATCAGAATCGGAACTAAGATCGGGGTCAATATTTATTACTTTGTATTTAAGAGTGTGTTCCACGGTCTAGTTTGGGTAAGCACCTTTTGCAGCATCCACAATCAGCTCAGAGCAGTCTTTTTCCTTACCAAGGATGATCATCAGCACTTCACTGTCATCTTGATTCGCACTTTCATTATTGTCACCCTGCAAGTCTTGGAGAGCCATTTGGTTTGCCACTGCAGTCATTTCTTCTAGTTGGGCTTCAATTTCTGCTTCGTCGCTGTTGTCGACTTTCTGTGTGCCAACAAATCCCCACCAATTACCAAAACTATCTATGATGGGGTGGATTTCCCTTATTTCATTGTTCGTAAACCCCTCATCATCAAAGAGTAGGTTTAGCGATATTTCGTCTAGTGGATCATTATTAACAAACTCTTCTTCTTTTACTTCTTCAACTTCGAGGTTGTCAACCTCGTCTATTGTCCAGTAGTCGTCAATAGATGCATAGGGGTCATAGAAATAGATTGGGACCCTGCGAAGTCCTTCTTCTTCAATTATTTCATTTACCTTTTCATCGCCGATTGTTCTTGTGAACATGATGTGGTTTTCTTAAGAGATAATCATCGTAGGCTTTGATTGATCCACCAGAGTGATGGACTTGGAGGGGTCAAGAACCTTGGCAGCAAGATGGAATAGGCTACACAGGATGGTGACAATTTAAAAGTGCAAATCAAAATGAACAGTGATGCAGCCATTTTTACGTGAAAAATTTTCCTTTAGTTAGTTTGGTTTAAGCTTACTCCTTTCTTCATGGTCTCAAAAGTCCGTAACGTTTAACCTGCAAAAGAAAAATTTACAACATACATATGTACAATGGGTGTCAGGAAGAACTTTTTCAAACAAATGCAAGTAGGTTCTTGTCTTATTTTGAAAAGTTCTATGGCTCTTCTAATCACATGTATGGCTTGGGTGGTCTCAAGGGTGCTTAATTGTCAAAGTGCACTAATTCTTTCACCAGCCCATCATAGGCGATGATCAGGTGATTCCCTTTTTGGTATACCACTAAGTACAAGTGACTGTGGAGTTTGCTGGAACCCCTAACATAGCTCGTGACATGCCAGGATATTAGGTGAACTCAACGAGGTTGCCCACTCGATGCAAAGATAAATGAATTACATAAAGCACGCGTTAGTCCTATGTCGAACTTTCTAGTTATGGTTCTCAATTCCCCAGCAGAATCTCCAAAAACTATAGAGACCTCTCGAGTGGGGCATCGCCACACAGATTGATCATCGTTTGTTTGTTTGCTCTTTCCACTTTAAACCAAGAATGTGGATATTCCCATGGCTAGGAACATCGCCACATGATAATGGTTATCATCAAAATAGAGTCGCCACCTAGTTTATAAAAACTAAGAGAAAAAAAAAACAAATAGAGATTCCAGGTACAGGAGCCAAAAGTACAATAAGGGGAAGGTGTTAGGCACTCCTCTTTGTCCAGTCGTGAGACTGGCCCATAATCGTTCGACATACGGTTAATACATGCTTTATTTTATCCTAACACGTAAGCTGTTTATTAGCCTTTAATAGTTGATAAGGTGAACCAAGACAATAATTGAAGAATGCATAAAAAATAAGTAGAAACGATAAATTGTTCCAGGAAAGTTGATCCCTCTGCCGGTGAATGGATGTCACAGCCGAGGAATCCCACTAGGTCGATGTATCGGTCGAACGATTAATCCCCCAACTGATGTTCTTCCTCACATCAGAACAAACACTTAAAAGATAATCAAAATACTACGATTACGGTACAGAAACATGAAAGTGATCAAACCATAGGCCACTTAGCCTCACCACGTTGATCCCTCATTTGTTTGATTGCTTCGAATTGAGGGTGATTAACTGATTTACTTCTTGAAAACCCTAGGGTTAGGGCTTGTGCTTCAGGGTTTGATCGTTAGATTGTGGCTGCCTTTAGAAGGTTAGGGGTTTTATAGAGAAGGTATGAGAGAGTCTATGTGTGGAGTTTCGTGGATAGAGGGGGTGATTGATCTTATTAATTTCGGAGCCAAATGCACCTTTATATAGGCATGGGGGTGACTCACTCCAACCAATTGTAGTGCATGATTCAAATGGGAAGTATAAATGCAAAAGATCTCTTTTGATAATCTCCTTACGTAGCCCGAACGCATCGGAGTTTGGCTGCTAGGGTTTAGTGAACGGATCAAACGATAGATAGAACATTCTAGAATTTAAAAAATAGATGATCTGGCGGTTAAGCAATGGATCTGGTAGCCGAAGGATGGTTCTAGCGGCTGAAGAATAGAGCTGGCTGCCTAGGAGATTTTCAAGCAACATGTTTCACGGGTGAAAGAATGATGTTGAGGCCGTGAGATCAATATTACGGCCGACAGATAGATTCTCCTAGGATTTTGTATTTCTATGTGAAATGCTATTTGGCTTTGGATTGGGTCGTCTAAGTGGCTAAAAGCACTCACCAAAAGTCCATGGGTTCACAAGAAGTCAATCAACAATCACTGTATCCATTGATCATCTGGATGGCCCCCAAGGTGGGACTTGAAATAATCGTTAGGCCCAGTTGGGGTGTCTACAAACCTGTTGAGACAAGTTGACTCACGTGCGGGAATTGGGGTTTGGCGTGCGCTAGTTGCCTTGCATGCACGTAGATCATTGCATGTAAGGTGGCCCCTGTTTATGTCAAATACCCATTAACACACTATTTTTGCTTTCAAAAAAGTGTTTTGATTTTTGTTTCATTTATTGCTTATCATTCCATCCATCCATACAATTCTATCCCATCTTGCGAATCGTTACAGTTTTAATCCCCATTTTAACTATTCCCCGGCCCTAATTGGCTAAAAATTGATTAATAAAAAAAGAATCGCAATATTATCACAAGATCCCTAGGTAGAGACCGATCTTCGGATTGGATGAGAGGGATGCCTTAAAACCCTTCCCTTCTCGTAACCTGGCTCCCGAACCTAGACATGGTTATGACGGATTGGTGCTTTCACTTTTTCAAATCAAACAGCGTGTAAGGCGTTTTGAATTCAGTTCCTTGGGTGTCGAACCTTCAAACCCAAGTGGCGACTCCTTAAATTTCGAGCGCTCCCTTGATTCGGGCCATTTTTTTGGAAACCGGAATTTCCAAGGGCATATTGCCAAAGTGGCGACTCTATTGGGGATGATCGAACTAATATTGATCTATACTTAGAGTTTAATACACTTGTGAATAAACTCTTAAAAAGATTGTCAAAACGGTGAGCTTCATGCTGCCGAAGATCGGAATGGTGATTTAACAGGACCTTAGAGTCTGGCCAATCCAATCTGAGACTTTTTCGATCGTTCACTTATGTAATTTCCTCTAAAGATGGATTAAATAAAGTGAGCCAAATTTGAGAAGGCATTTTGCGATTTTGCGATTCTTCTTATTCTTAATCAATTTCTATCATTTATCATTTGCATCGATGTGGGATAGCCTCATTAGAGCGTTTTGGCAATCCGGCACGGTTTACCGGAGCCCGGGGACCCCGAATGCCCAACAACCTTTGACGATGATAAGTCATTCTATCGGTTGACTGTCGCTTTCCGATTACGCGGGCAGCAGAAGGTATATATCATGGCTTTAGTCTGAGGAATCTGTTACGAACCAAAACCGGCCTTTGCATGTAAAAAGCACTAGAACTCTCCAAACTAGGACAAGTCCTTGTAGGGTAAGATCTATTTGCATCTAACCCCATATACTGTCTATGTGTTACCACTTTTCCTATCACATGCACTGTACATACATTCCGTCTTGTGTAGGAGCATGTTTACGTCGGCTTCTAGGTTCTTGTTCTTTCGAGTTCGTCTTAAAGTTAATAGGACACTGCTTTTGCCAGATGAAGAGTCGTGCATCTCAATGGTGCACGTTATCAATTTTCAAAGTCCTTAAGATTAACAAGACTGCAGGAAATCAAAAGCTTTCTAAACCCTTGTATGTTACCCAATCAAAGTTTCAAACAGAAAATGCAAAACAACGGAGAGAATATCGTGATGCTTACACCATTCAGGTAACAAGTGCCTCGTAACTTACACCACCCGGCTAACAGCGCTGCGCCGGTCACGCCACTTTGGTTATAGTATCATGACATTTACACCGACATGTTCCAACTTCAATAGTTGAAACTTCTATCATTTATCATTTGCATCGATGTGGGATAGCCTCATTAGAGCGTTTTGGCAATCCGGCACGGTTTACCGGAGCCCGGGGACCCCGAATGCCCAACAACCTTTGACGATGATAAGTCATTCTATCGGTTGACTGTCGCTTTCCGATTACGCGGGCAGCAGAAGGTATATATCATGGCTTTAGTCTGAGGAATCTGTTACGAACCAAAACCGGCCTTTGCATGTAAAAAGCACTAGAACTCTCCAAACTAGGACAAGTACTTGTAGGGTAAGATCTATTTGCATCTAACCCCATATACTGTCTATGTGTTACCGCTTTTCCTATCACATGCACTGTACATACATTCCGTCTTGCGTAGGAGCATGTTTAGGTCGGCTTCTAGGTTCTTGTTCTTTCGAGTTCGTCTTAAAGTTAATAGGACACTGCTTTTGCCAGATGAAGAGTCGTGCATCTCAATGGTGCACGTTATCAATTTTCAAAGTCCTTAGGATTAACAAGACTGCAGGAAATCAAAAGCTTTCTAAACCCTTGTATGTTACCCAATCAAAGTTTCAAACAGAAAATGCAAAACAACGGAGAGAATATCGTGATGCTTACACCATTCAGGTAACAAGTGCCTCGTAACTTACACCACCCGGCTAACAGCGCTGAGCCGGTCACGCCACTTTGGTTATAGTATCATGACATTTACACCGACATGTTCCAACTTCAATAGTTGAAACTTCGAGAACGGAATTGCCGAAGGCTTAAACTATTTTGACATCCTTTAGTCTTGCTCAATTCATGCAAGGATACACCCTCGAAAAGATTTCTGAGGATATTGGCAATGTTCGAACTTCTTAAGACAAACTCACCTTTTAGTTCTAGAGTCTAAGGCGACACCGACAACGATGCTGAGTGCATTTGTACTTCATTCTTTTATTTAGGTTAAAATTGCTGCAGGACTACTATCGAGCCTTCTTTTACTTTGTTGCAAGTTCTAAACCATTGCACCATCAAAAAAAGCACCGAAGCAAAAAGGCAAACCCGCTTCGGAACGTCTACATCAGAATTCGATTCAAAGGCTTGTCAGGCTTGAATCCCAGTCAATTGCAACGGAGCCGTCTCCAAATTCATTGTTGGCCACTTTCTAGTTAGGTTCATCTTCGGTTTTTCAGGAACCAACGCCACCGACATCTCTATCTTCAACTTCATCAAGCACCCCTAATAGTTTTGCATTGGGGGTAGGACACCGAAAAACTCATGGAAGGCATACAGGGTAGGAAACATTCCAGGGAAACTAGGGGTCTTCTTCCATGGCAATAGGGGTATTTTGCTGTACTCTTGCGAAATCTCGCTTTTCTATGAGTACAGCTGCAACAAAGTCGGGGTTCTCCACTAGTTGAGTTGTCATGGTTTCTACAAGGGAAAGAGTTTTAAACCTCAATTAGTAACGTTTTAAGACAGAGTTTTGCAAATCACTAAGGAAGCTTCAAATTTTCTAAGTTCCACATTCGATTCTTGATTTAAGTCATCATCCAATTGTTCGGGAATTCCCAGCTCGGTGGTACTGCCAATTTCCACACCTTGCTTCAATCCGAAGATTGTTTTGTCAGGATTCCACCCAATTTGGGACGGTAAACTTAAACTCAATTCACATTTATGCAACGGTCAACTATCTTATGGTTCTACTCATTCTACCCATGGCCGAAGTTTTGAACCTAAAGCTCTGATACTAAGTTGTACCGGCCCGAATTTTGGGAATGTTAAATAAACATTTTATTGAAAACCTAAAGAGAGTCTGGCTCTTTATTACATCACAACTCCCACAAGAGTTCATAATTACACAAGGAGGGAAACTAGGGTTCCTATCTACAGCTCCGTTTGGTCCTGCCTCCTAGCCAGCTCTTCAGTTCCAAAGGTCTCAAAGGTGTAAAGCTTGCCTTGATCATCTACAAAGTCTGACACATTATATGAGCATCGCCACTAGTATAATATGTCAGGGTCACCAAAGGTAACACCATGAGCTACAAGAGCTTAGCAGAATAATCCTAAACCCACTAACCCTTAACTTACACATAGCAGATCATAGATATAGCATATAAGGTCATGAACAGCACATGCATATTCGATAAAGATAACAACAATGACACATCCACATTCCTTAAACTATCGTTGGTGTCTGTGATATCTGAGTTTCTCCTACGCGACTCATCGTAGACTGTGTCGTATTTCCACTTTAACAAATCAACATTTCAAAAATCATTTTAACACACCCAACCTCGGTTTCGCCACTCCGGGTTCCTGAGTATCCTCACAATGGTTCCGCCGCTCCGGGTTCCTATTGGCACACAACTTGCATTGGCTCCTCTCCATGGATAACCAAGCCATAATTCAAACCTCGGTTCTACCGCTCCGGGTTCCAGATTATCCTCACAATGGTTCCGCCGCTCTGGGTTCCCATTTGCACACAATTTGCATTGGCTCCACTCCATGGATAACCAAGCCATACCTCGGTTTTGCTGCTCCGGGTTTCCGAGTATCCTCACCATGGTTCTGTCACTCTGGGTTCCCATGGGAACGCACACAACCTCACAATAGTTCCGTTGCTCCGGGTTCCCATGGTACCTCGGTTCTACTTTCTCGATTTTCGTGTCTCGTTTTCATGCATAGACTCCGTGGTAGGACTTTTCACATAAGTACACATAAATCATTCATTATAATCTTGAACTAAACTAGCAAGATCATCCAACTCTATATTACTTAACATGCTAAATTCACAACTTAAAGTATAATGCCACATGTACGGACGCCTTTGGAGTGGATACCACTTATGCTTCACCACACATCAAACAAGTAATTCAAGTAAACACGTATACATGGTCATAACCGTCCTTAAGATCAAAACACAAATGCTTCCAATCAAGCTTATGTTTCTAAAATCCATTCTTTCCTCCTTTTAGGGAAGTTCAAAACAACGTATGTTTTTCCGAAAAATAAAGTCGATATATTCAACATACTCCCCATCCTTTTCAAATCTTTAGAAAAACACAATTCAAGTTCTCATGCATCTCAACATACAAATAATATACCATGCACCATAATAACCTTTCTATATTTACTGTTAGAAAGTATAGGAAAAGTCTACCGTTCTTCTAGGCGGTTGGTCGGCTTTAAGAATTGGTCGTCGATTTTGCGAATCGGCAGCGTAACGGCTCCGGATTGCTTCGAATGGAAGAGAGATGGATGTTCTCTTCCTAGAAACAACTTTACTAACCTAACTAGGCTACTTTAAAGATCTAGGGGTGGATTTGGAGGTGGTTTGGAGGTAGCTCTCAAGAACTTCAAAGAAAGTTCAAGAAACTTGAACTTTGGAACCTAGAAAGCTTAGAATTTCTAGAGAGAGGTTGGAGCATATGGAGAAGGTGTGAGTTTAAGCTTGGAATGGCCTCCTATTTATAGGCAAGGCATGCATCTCTCCCTCTCTCACCCGAAATCTCTCTCTCTATATATCTCATCTTTTTCTCACTTGTCAAGCTTGATTGAAAGCTTGATGGGTTAGGTTATGGGGTTGCTTGCACATCTCTACCTAGTTCTAGGCATGCATGGCTAGATTTTGGTACTTTGGATTAAATTTGGAAGATTTTGTGGAAGAAAGTAATGTATATAAATATATAAGGACAATGGTAGATAGATTTTTACTTGGAGAAGTATATAACCATAGGTTGTAAGGATGTAAGAAGATCAAGACAAGTACACCCCAAATCTTTCCCACCTCATTCTCTCTCTCCCAATCTCTCCCTCTCTCTCTTCCTCTCTCTAGTACTATGTATAAGTATATATATATATATATATATGTCCAAGTATATATATATATATATATATAGAAGTACACAAGGTACTATGTAATCTAATAAGATTTTCAAGGGTCAATCCAGGCAAGATTTGATCAAGATTCTCTTAATAAAATAGTCTGTGAAGTACAAGTACCTCTATATAATGATATTGGTGTACCTAGAGATCTATATATATATATATATATATACATATCTTTAAGTATATAAGCACATGGGAAATCAGAAGTGACTTGTTTAATTTATCCTAGTACTTGTTGGTAAAACTAACTTATTACCCAAGGGGTAAAGTTTTGCCTAGCATTTATTGAACAATGGTTAAAGGGGTGAGGTAATCTATACTTGAATCTTGATATGACTATATGTCCGTTAGGCATGTTTATAATAAACTTATGAGGTACATATGTCTATATATAACCTTATATATGTACTTAGCAATCAAAGGAAAATCTAGGTTTACTTCTTTTGGAAGCAAAAAGATGGGATTCGGTTTTGACTAGTCTAGTCTAATCCATAAGTACTACTTGGATTTTGGCAAAACTAACTTTTATTACGCAAAGAGTAAAATTTTCCCTAGCAATTATTTTCCAATGGGTAAAGAAGTACAAAGGACAAGTATGACCTTGAAATATAATAATCAATACTTTGGTCCAAAGGGTTCCATTAGGGTTTGGAAGGTTCATAAGGTTCAAGGAGTTTTAAAAGGGCTCATCTAGGGTTAGAAGAAAGTAACGAGAGGAATTGGTAGTTGGTGGTTAGAAGGTAGCTATACTTGCCATGTAGGATTTCTAGCCAAGAAATATAATTTAAGACTTTATTCTAATACTAGGTAAATAAACTAGTGCTTTTATAAGCACACTTGTCTTTAGAAAATGACTAGATTGTCCGGAGTGACGAAATCTAATTTTATAAGCCTCAAATCTAATTATGATGGATTATTAAGGACTAAAAAGGAATTTTAAAAGCAAATCAAAGTAAGTAAAATAACATTCAAATATTTAACGAAATTTTATTTACAAAAAATCTGGGTTGTTACAAGGCTCATGCGCCTACTGCAAACCCAAATCCAGCGGGTGGCAAGCCTGTCCTAAACCCTAATATGGCTGCTTTTATGGCCAAGATGGTAAAGCTGGAAGAGTCCATCTCAAAATCCGAGAAGATCAGTGTAGGGGGAATCGACTAGGACCGTCTTTGCTTGTATCCCAATGCTAGACTTCCAAACAGGTTCAAGATGCCTGACTTGGTTAAGTTCGATGGGAGTGGTGACCCCTAAACTCATCTCTATGGCTACCATGCTACCATGAAGCTACAGGGTGTGGAAAGTGAGGCTATGTCTCAGCTGTTCCCTCAAACTCTCTCTGGGCCTGCTTTCCACTGGTTCCTATCACTCGACATTTCCAAGAGGAGAACTTGGGAAGACATTGGGACTATGTTTATTTCGCAGTTACAACTCTCAGCTCAAAATGACTACTTGAGAACTGGAATCCACGAAGATGGAAGCTAAGGAGTCCTTTGCGGATTTCGTTAAAAGGTGGAGAGCCAACGACGCTCTAATGACTGAGCACCTGAGCGAGAGAGATCAGCTGCCCATCATCTCAAATAATCTCCTGCCGGACTATGCCAATTACCTTGTGCTTGTTCAAGCCTCTGCCAACTTTGAAACCTTCTTCAAACCTGGCCTGGCCATCAAGGATACACTACAAAGTGGGATCTTACCAAGAGGGGAATCTTTCAACCCTCCGAAAGCAAAGCCTCGGGCATACTCTAGGAACACAAATGTGCTCTTTGGGAGTGGCACTTACTCCAATACAACAACCAATGGCGCCAATGCCTCTTCTTCCAATACTACCAACCACATTGTCGATGTCATAAGGTGCAAATGCTGCAAAACAACCGGCCTCGTACTCAACCCCACAGCTTTTCTGCTTTTGAGGCATCACTGTCCTCTGTTATGGAGAAGTTCATAAGTTCGGGCATCTCAAGCCCCTCAATCCAACTCCAATTCCCAAAAATACACCAGCCAACTTCAAGCCTAACCTCTACTGTGCCTATCACCAGGGGGCGGGCCATCTCACTGAATCTTGCTATCACCTCCATCATGCGATTCAAGATCTCGTTGATGAGGGCACGCTCGATGCTCCCCCTCCACCACCTCAAAAGCCAAACGTCATTTCCAACTCCCTTCCTAAACACAATGCTATCCCACATATCAGCTCCGCTCATATCAACTCCAGCTCCACTATATTTAACCCTACCGACCATATAATCCTAGTGAATCAGCCCAAACTGGTCGCAGCCCTGCTACTAGAACCCGAGGTTGATCTCATGTACATACGTTTGGATGGACAACCACCATACCCCAATACAACTCTAGAGCGTCTGCAAAGGGGTTTGACTACTCTTAATGCGGTCATTGGCGATCTCCACACTGACCTTGTTCACTCAATGCAACTCGACCTTGTCTCCACCTTCTGTAATCTAATCCTATCTTCACCGTAACTCATCCCAACTCTTCTCAAAGTTTTGTGAGCTGGTTCAGGGCCATGATGCCAGCTTTGCCTGAACTAGAGCTGAAAGTCGACATGCAAGCCGTGTGCTGGGCGATAGCCGACAATGACGACTACGCCATTCCCATAATCCGAGAGTGGTACCAATTTGAGCTAGAAGAATTCCCGTAGGATCCAAAGTGTGTTCCATTTGATCACACCTGGTATGAAGAATGGATGGCTGCACATCACGAGGTGACGATCGATCCTTTGGATGGCATCTTCTTGTACATACTCTTTCTACAGCCCAAGCCAGGACCCCCTCAAAGAAGAATACTTTTGGGACCCTAAGCCTGCATGGGAATTCGCAAAGGATTTGTAGCCCAATCTTCTACAGGGTTATGCTGTGCCAGATTACATGACGCATTTCGAAGAGGATGACCTCATTCAAGAAGGACCTCATGTCTTGGGGGAATGCTTTTTCCCTTCCACCGTTAACAGGCCTCTCGACTCGGTGACTGATTCTGAGTATGACCCCACTCTCAACATTGTCGATGAGGGGCTCCCATGCCCTATAGTTTCTTATCTTGAGATGAAAGACTGCAGCGTCATGGTCACGGATCTTGTTCCACCTATTGATCTTTGGAATGTTAACGAGATAGTTGATGTCTAAGTTGGAACAGAAGTCTAAGCTATCAAGCGCTCCCTAGTAGACAATGGTCTTTGGGAGGTTCCTTTTATTACAAATCCAGAGCCTGTTGCCGAAGTAGCTACAGTCAAGGATCTGAGCTTCTAGGACTCGTTGTTGATGCAAGACTTGGCCAGTGACTTTGGTTTGGACGTGGAAGTACCTGTAGCTGCACCGGCCATTGATAAAGGGAAGCGCAAGCTGGGTCAGGTTCCTACTTATCTCTGGGATGCATATGCAGACCCTCAAGTCGTGCTTTCTTTTGGGAACGTTCACAACGTTACGAGGAGTGGACGAGTTTTTCAGCCTGCTAATCTGCAAGCTAGGAGTTTGTCCAACCCTTCTAACCAAAGGAATGAACCCTTTGCCTTCCCAAGGTCTGCCCCACTTGAGGTACCAGCTACCTCTCCAAGTGTGGATATGATCCAAAAACAGCTCGAGCGGATTCCCGCTACTATATCTATCTGGGGACTAATTTGTTCCTCTCGTGAGCATCGTCAGAAACTTTGCCACACTCTCTCTCGCCTGGAGGTGCAAGCTGATGTTACTCTCGAGGCCATGGTATCCCTCGTCCTACCTCCTACCTCCAAGGACACCGTTGTCTTCACCGACAAGGATCTACTTGTCGAAGGGGTCGCTCAAAAGCGCTCTTTGCACATTACTATCAAATGTTGGGTTCCGACCATCGTCATTGATAATGGTTCAGCGATCAACGTTGGCCCTCTGAGGGTGGCTTATCGTCTAGGACTTGCCAAAAAGGACCTTTTGCCTTCAAGCTTGGCTGTTAAGGCATACGACAATACTCGTCGTGTAGTCGAGGGCACTTTGATGCTCAAGCTCGATGCAGAGGGCTTCGAAATGGATGCTTAGTTCCATGTCGTCAACATACCTGTAATCTTCAACCTGCTGTTGGGCAGACCTAGGCTCCATAGGTCGGACATCATGACTGTCCCATCTACCCTTCACCAGAAAGTCATGCTAGGACTTCCCACTGGAACACTGACTATTTGCGGGGACTCCCGAATTTGCTCGCTCAAGGAGGATGGTTCGCCTATCTTGGGAATTATGCATTGCTAGGTAGACATAGACCTCGGGGGTTTCTCTTTTGACACATCTGGCTCATTACATGCCATCAATGTGGACAGTGACTTCATTATAAGCTATATTGCTTTGGACATAATGAGGAGGATTTCGTATAAGCTTGGCCTGGGACTGAGAATCAACCAACAGGGGATTGCTGAGTTCCCTACTTTTCCTTCAACGATGGCACCTTTGGCTTAGGGTATGTTGCCCCCACCAAGAATGCCAAAAAGGGGATAGGTACGGGAAAATTTTGAACCCTTTATGGTGATCCAAATAGCTACTTCGTGCGCGAGGCTGGAAGTGCAGCTTACATAGGACAGGTCGAATCTTTTGTGGATCCGGAGACTAGGGAGCTAATACCTGGTTTTGAGGTTTTCGCTGCTTACACCTGGTCAGAGAGTGAAGAGGAGCCAGCAAAGGCAGAATTCAAAAGGAAGCTTAGCTTGCCTAAAGTAAAGACTGACTGGTTGGGATCTTTCGATCAGAGGAGTTTAGAGCTGTTGTTTCGTGAGTTCTCCCAAGTGGGTTTTGCCAAAGGAGATGAAGAGGCCGAAGTGTTCAGGCTCGGGCCCGATGCCCTCGAGGATCCCACCTCTCTTATCGAGGAAGCCAAGGGCAATCTTAAAAATTGCATTTTCAAACCGCGCCTAACTTGCATGGATGACACTTCTAAGTCTGAGTCTAACACGAAGTCTAGTGAATCGTGTGAGTCTAGCTCTGAGTCAGAGTTTGTGCCTCTTGGCCCTCCACATCATAGCTTTTACTTTGAGTTTGATTCTGCTATACTTGGCAACCCTGAGGGATTTTTGCAAAATGAAAGAACCCTCTTCTGACTACTTTGTTGATTTTTATAAACTGTGTCGACCCCGATGATGAAGGGATAGATTTCGATGAGGATATTCCTAAGGAAATGCCCTCATCGAAAGGGAAGATGAAAGGCATGCTTAGCCATTAAAAGAAAAAGTGGTTTCAATAAACTTAAAAGATGGAAGTGATCCCTGGATGGTTCAAGTGGGGCTCCATGCTTTCACCAGAGGAGCATCGTGGTTTCAAAGAGCTGCTCACTGAGTTCAGTGATGTCTTCGCATGGTCTCATTAAGACATGCCTAGCATTGACCCCGAGATAGTGGAGCATCGAATTCCCCTGCTACCGGATGCTAAACCTGTGAAATAGAAGCTCAGGCGAATGAGGCCGGATTGGGTGCAGAAGTTCAAGACGAGGTCACCAAGCAGATTGACGCTGGTTTTCTCATGGTTTCTCAGTACCCGATGCCATTTGGGTGGCCAATATTGTTCCCATTCCTAAAAAGAATGGGCAGCGTAGACACCTCCCAAATGGGGCATCGCCATATAGATTGATCATGCTTGTTTGGTTGATTGCTTCATAAACAAAGATCATGGATATTCCCATGGCTAGGAACATCACCACACGATAGCGGTTATCATCAAAACAGAGTCGTCACCTAGTTCATAAAAACTAGGAAAAACAAGTAGAGATTTCGGGTATGGGAGCCAAAAGTGTGATAAGGGGAAGGTGTTAGGCACCCCTTTTCACCCAGCCATGAGACTGGCCTACAATCATTCAACATACGATTTTTACTTGCTTTATTTAATTCTAAACACATAGACTGGTTTTTAGCCTTTAATAGTTAATATGGTGAACTAGGACAGTAAATAAAGCATGCATAAAATAAATAGGAAAATAGCAGTCTGTCCTAGGGAATGGATTCCGCAACCGGTGAATTAATGTCACAGCCACAGGATCCTACTGGATCTATGTATCGGCCGTGAAAATGATATCACAGCCAGTGGTCTTCCTCACACTAGAACGAAGAGTTAATCAAGAATTAAAACACCATGATTAAAGTATAAAAACAGAAGATGAATCAAACCATAGGCCGCTGGGCCTCACCACCTTGATCCCTCAGTGCTTGATTGCTTTGGATTGAGGGTGATTAACTGATCTTCTTATCGAAACCCTAGGATTAGGGTTTGTACTTCAGGGTTTGATCACTCGGGATGCGGCTGCTCACAAAGATTTAAGGCTTTTGTAGAAAGGATATGAGAGATGATTTCTGTAGAGCTTTGAGGTATGAGATGGAGGAATTGAATGTTAATTTTGGAATCCTAAGGCCTCTTTATATAGGCATGGGGTGACTCACTCCGGCCAATCAAATGGTGTGAATAAAAAAGGTAGTTTAAAGCGTTAAGAACTCTGTATGGAAACTCCTATTGTAGCCCCTAAGCATCGTGTTGTGGTTGCTAGCATTTTGAGAATGGATCAAATGTTTGACAGAACATTTCAGAATCTGGAAAAAGGACAATCTGGCAGCCGAGCAATGGACCTGGCGGTCGAGGACAAGATGTGGCGGCCGAAGAATAGATCTGGCGGCCGAGGAATCAATCTCTTAGGGAGATTTTCAAGTACCATGTTTCACGGGTGAAAGAATGATGTTAAGGCCGTGAGATCAATGTTACAGCTGATAGATAGATTCTCCAAGGATTCTGCATTTCTGTCTGAAAAGCTATTTGGCTCTGGATTGGGTCCTCTAAGTGGCTACAAGTATTCACCAAAAGTCCATGGGTTCACGAGAAGTCAATCAGCAATCACTATATCCATTGATCATCGGGATGGTCCCCAAGGTGGGACTTGAAATAATCGCTAGGCCAAATTGGGGTGTCTATAGGTAGATCCGAGTATGTGTTGATTGCAAGGACTTGAACAGAGCAAGCCCCAAAGATGATTTTCCCTTGCCACACATCAATGTGCTTTTGGATAATACTATGGGGCATGCTTTGCTCTCGTTCATGGATGGCTTCTCAAGTTACAATCATATTCTTATGGCGCCAGAGGACCATGAGAAAATGACTTTCATCACTGAGTTGGGGACTTATTGTTACTTGGTCATGCCTTTTGGGTTGAAGAACGCCGGTCCTACTTACCAGCGGGCTGCCACGACCATTTTGCATGATATGATCCACATAGAAGTTGAGGTCTATGTGGATGACATGATTGCCAAGTCAAAAACTTGAGAGGGCCACATTCCTGTACTTAGGAAGTTCTTCGAGTGACTCTGCAAGTTTTGAATGCGTCTTAATCCGCAGAAATGCACATTCGGAGTCACAATAGGCAAAATGCTTGGTTTCATGATCACCTCTCGAGGGATTGAAGTCAATTCGTCAAAGACCAAGGCTGTGCTTAAGATGAAGCCACCAGAGTCTGAAAAGGGATTGCGGAGCTTTTTAGGGAAGGTTCAGTTCATCAGCAGATTCATCGCCAAGTTGACCTTTACTTGAGAGCCGATGTTTCATCTACTCAAGAAAGACACCCCATTTGTATGGACAGATAAGTGTCAGGTTGCTATTGTCTTTATTCAAAACTACTTACAGAAGCCTCCGATTTTGATGTTACCTATGCCTGGGAAGCCTTTTGATTCTGTACTTGTTTGTAAACCTGCCATTCATGGGGTGCTTGCTAGCTCAAGAAGGGGACAAAGGGGTCAAAAAAGCCATCTATTATTTGAGCAAGAAGATGGTCGGCTGTGAAAAGCATGACACCTCTCTGGAAAAGACATGTTGGGCACTTGTTTGAGCTTTCAAAAAGCTGAGACACTACATGCTGGCTTATCCAGTGAAGCTGATTTCTCGAATTGATCCTCTCAAGTATTTGTTTGAGAAGCATGCGCTTACTGGTAAGTTAGCACGTTGATTATTCTTGCTAGCAGAGTTCAATCTTGAATATGTCACAAGGAAGTTAGTCAAGGGATGTGTAGTTGTAGAGCTTTTGGCTGATCATCCTGTGGACGAACCGGAGGATTCTGACTTTGTGTTTCCAGATGAGAAGGTGCTGGCAGTTGTTGAAGATGTAACGCCCCTAATTTTGGGTACGTTAAATAAATATTTTATTGATAAAACTAAGTAGAGTTTGGCTCATTATTACATCGTAACTCCCACAGAGTTCAATATTTACACAAGGGAGGAAAACTAAAGTTCCTAACTACAGCTCCGCCTGCGCTTCTATCCTAGCCAGCTCCAAAAGCCTCCAAGGTGTACAGCTCACCTTGTTCATCTACAAAGTCTGACACATTATACCAGCGTGGCCCCCAATATAATATGTCAGGGTCACCAACAGGTAACATCATGAGCTACAGGAGCTCAATAAAATAAACCATACCCACTAACCCATAACTTACAACAATAGATTATAAAATTTACAATTTTCAAACAGTACGTGCGCATAAATCAACAGTCGACAATTACACATCCACATTCACTATTCAACCAACGTTGGTGTCATTGATTTTCTAAGTTTCTCCTACGCGACTTGTCATAGACTGTGTCACCTTTTTCCACTTTTTCATATACCAAATCATCATTTCCAAAATCGTTTTTACACACCCAACCTTGGTTCTGCCATTCCAGTCTCCTAAGTATCCTCACAATTGTTTTACCACACCGGGTTCCCATTGGCACACAAAACTTTGCATTGGCTCCTCTCCGCGGATAACCAAGCCACACACCCAACCTCGATTCCGCCATTCCGGTCTCCGAGTATCCTCACAATGGTTCTGCCGCACCGGATTCCCATTGGCACGCACGCACACACACAACACACAATGGGCTACAGGCCACATTGCGATTTCTAGAAAAAACATTTCTCCTTTGCAAAACACGTCTTTTCATTAACCACACCCTAGGTGTCATGTTTCTAACTTTCTCAATTTTCGTGTCTCGTTTTCATGCATAGACTCTGTGGTAGGACTTCTCATGCAAGTAATCATAAATCATTCATTGTAATCTTGAAACTAAACTAGCAAGATCATCCAACTCTATATTGCTTAACCCTGCTAAATCACAACTTAAAGAATAATGCCACATATACAAATGTCTTTGGAGTGGATACCACTTATGCTTATTCACACATTAAACAAGTAATTCAAGTAACACGTAAACATGCTCATAACCTTCTTTAAGATCAAAATTTGAATACTTACAATCAAGCGATATATACTTATCTTTCAAAACCGTTCTTCTTCCTTTTGGGAAGTTCAAAACATCGTATGTTTATTGAAGTAAAAGTCATTTATTCAACATGCTCATATATCCTTTAGCAAAATAGGTATACTAGCTAACTTCATGCTTTTCAAATAATACAACAATATACAAACTTCGATTTATACTTAGAGATAGTGGTTAGAAATATTCTTCATGTATTACAAACAATATGCATTTCTATTTATACTTAGGGTAGTGATAAGATTATTCTACCGTTCTTCTTGGCGGTAGGTCGGTTTCGAGAATAGGTCGTCAATTTTGCGAATCGGTGGCACAATGGCTCCGAATTGCTTCAAAAGGAAGAGAAAATCCATTCCTCTTCCTAGAAGCAACCTTGCTAACTAAACTCGGCTACTTTAATTAAAGATCTAGGGGTGGTTTGGTGGTAGCTCTCAAGAACTTCAAGAACTTAAAGAAACTTGAACTTTGTAACTAAGAAAGCTTAGAAATTCTAGAGAGAAGTGAAAGCAAAGGAGTGAAGATGTGAGAATGGCTTGAAGTGAGCTTGCTATTTATAGGCCAAGGGTTCCCTCTCTCCCTCCCTCACCCGAAATCTCTCTCTCCCTCTCTCTCTCTCTCTCTCTCTCTCTCTCTCTCCTATCTTTGATTTTCTTTTTCTTGTTTTGTCACATCAAGGCATGGCTTGGTGGGTAAGTAGAAGGGTATTGTACAAGTAACTATCAACATCTAGGCATGTGTGGGCTACCACAGCCCCGAGTGGAATCGGGGCGGCCCGAAAAGAAACGCCTCGTTTTAGGATCGATTTGAAATATTTGAAGAGTTTGAAATTTGAAGAGTCGCCACCCGGATTTGTGGTTTGTCACCCGAGAAACCGTTTTGATTTGAAAAATGATCGATTTGAATTGAAAACCAGAGATTCGATTGAGGGTTCGGAAGCCATGTTACGAGGGGGGAAGGGTTTTACGGCACCCCCCTCGCCCGATGTGAGATCGGTCTCTACTAAACATTTGTGGGATTTTTCAAAGGATTTTATTTCATTGAACAACTAGCAGATATCCAGAACTATATCAAGTAAAGGGGGTGCATGCATGTGCATATGTACAAAGGATAATGAAAGATGATGAAGAAATGCAGAATGACAGAAACGGAAACCCTGTCACTGATTTCACTCTCGAGCGCTCGGGAGCACTCCCGAGCGCTTGGGAGTACCACACACTCAACCTGCAAATCATGTTAGTGCAACAGAATACAGTACTAAAATGTAAACTGGAACAAATTGAAACATTTTATAGGCTCAACAGGGGACTTGAAAAACTGGGATTAGACCCTATTCTTTTAAGCCATGCATCCTTGCCTTTCAGAAAAGCAGTTTTATAGTTTCAAGAAGCAAAAAGGGATGCATGAATGGGCGTGCAAAGGTAGCAGGAGGACCAAACTGGAAGAAAGATGGACTGAACTGCATGCAGCCACTCCCGAGCGCTTGGGAGTGAACTCGAGCGCTTAGGAGTGATTTACACCTCAGAACTAACTTCAATCATCCTATACACCTAATGTAGTATGCTGGTACATCCGATCTTATACTTTTGAAATATGGAAATTTGTCTTTCTAGATTTTGAGTAAAACTCTTTTGCATGTTTTTAAACGGAAAGGATCTTCTATGTTTTTCTCTGGAAAAAAAGCAAATCATCTGTACCAACACACCTCATAGAGGTCAAAAAAAAAGTCTCAAAACACATCCTACCACCCATGCATTTCTAACTAAGTGCCTAAAAGAAGGAAAAAGGAACTGGAGCCACTCTCGAGCGCTCCAGAGTAGTCCCGAGCGCTCGGGAGTGCTTCCAGTAAGCTAGTACAGAAAACACTTCTATGCCCCCTTGCTCTTGTTATTAAACTTAAGATCAAAGGTACTCACAACCAGTATGAAGAACTGGTATGAACCCCTGATCTCCCTCAGAAGTGGAAAAAACAGTAGACTATAAGTATAAAATGAGATTTTATACCTATGCTTGACTTGAACTTGGCTTCTTGGACTGATTTTGGTGCTTGAAAATGGTTCAAAAACAGCAAGGAAAGGAGTTTTAGGTGTATCAAAGACTTGAAAATGTTTTTGTGGTTTTCTTGGAAAAATACTTGAGAAGATGATGGGTTTTTAGAAAGATTTTGAGAGAGAGTTTGAGAGACTGAAATTTTCAGAAGATAGTAGAGAGAGAGAGTAAAATTTCGTCCCCCTTTCCTGCTGAAAACAGGCCCTTTTATAGAAAAACATATCATGTGGCTTAATTTGCAATGAAATGAAACCATTTTTTTCATTGGGGAGAAAATCTTTCTGGCCTGGATCTCTCTGACTGAGTCAGAGTCTTCCCCTAGTCCAAACGACCAAAATAATGGTTTGTATGGAAAGAGGGGGACCTTTTTCACCCATTGGGCAGCAAGGCAGTCTCGAGCGCTTGGGAGTAGTCCCGAGCGCTTAGGACCTAACTCTTGAGCGCTCGAGAATGAGCCAGGTCAGTGGCTTTGGCAAATGATTTGAAGCGCTTGGGAGAACTCCTGGGCGCTTGAAACAGGTTTTGCACATATTATTTCCCTTTTCGAAGTCTTCCAAGGAGCATTGTTCTGATCGAACTAGGGCTTGTTTCAATCCAAATTCATCATTGGGGAGCCTCCGGGCCACAAATTAAGGAAATTCGAATGTCCAAATTGGGGTGTCTACAGTTGCCCCTCTTTGGATGGCACTCGGCATCATGTCTGGACACGAGTGACATCCAAAGATTGAGACAGCCCAATTCGAGCCAAATCAAATCCTTAATTCAAAACACAAATGCAAGTGAAAACACCAACATTAAATGCATGAGGTCGCGTCCTATCGGACTGCCTACGTACCCTCTTCTGCAGGGATCAGACCAGCGTAGTTCTTCGGGGTGAATGCAAACATTTGTGATGCATGCAAGAAAAGGCATCGACAAGGCATTGATGTAGGAAGAATCCACCTGCTGCGCGTAGAAATCCACTTGTTGCTCGGTTTGGCAGATAAAACGAGGGTAAGGACATAAAATCCACCTGTTGCTCGGTTTGGCAGATAAAACAAGGGTAAGAACGTAAAATCCACCTGTTGCTCGGTTTGGCAGATAGAACAAGGGTAAGAACGTAAAATCCACCTGTTGCTCGGTTTGGCAGATAAAACAAGGGTAAGAACGTAAAATCCACCTGTTGCTCGGTTTGGCAGATAGAACAAGGGTAAGCACGTAAAATCCACCTGTTGCTTGGTTTGGCAGATAAAACAAGGGTAAGAACGTAAAATCCATCTGTTGCTCGGTTTGGCAGATAAAACAAGGGTTCAGATAAAATAAGGGTAAGAACGTAAAATCCACCTGTTGCTCGGTTTGGCAGATAAAACAAGGATAATAACGTAAAATCCACCTATTGCTCGGTTTGGCGGATAAAACGAGGATGAAATCGTAAAATCCACCTGTTGCTCGGTTTGGCAGATAAAACGAGGGTAAGAACATAAAATGACATAGTTAGACTGTTTTGATCAACTTCGACATAAAGAACCAAATTTTAATCGTGAATCAAATGCGGGTGATCGACTAAAGTTTGTGATCAAATGCTCTGTTTTGACAGGAAGGAAGAAGAAGTTAAACAAGCCTCGGGAGAGGGGAAGGGCACAGAAAAACGGTGGGCTGGTACGGAGGCTGGGAAAGATCCCAGCGCTCAGAACCACTCCCAAGCGCTCGGGAGTGGTCTCGAGCGCTCGAGACCGCGATGGGGTCCACTATCCTTTTCATCTTCTCCAGCTGATTTGAGGTTTAAACTTCATACTCCCGAGCGCTCAAGAACCAAAGCAAACCGTACGTTCTGAAGCTCGATCGCACTCACCCCTTCTCTTAGGCGATCGCTCTTCGTCACTCGACTGATCTCTTTCTCTCCCCTCTGGGTCAATCTCTCTCTCGTTCAGACGACCTTCCTCTCTCCAAAACGGATCGAGCTCAAGATCTTGATTTCTCCACGATCTTCCAATGGGCTATCGTTTGCCAAGAGGCACGAATCAAGAGGAAGAAGAAGGCCTGGGGGGTAGAAGAACCAGCAATGGCGAGCGGTGGTGAGGAGACAACGCCCAGCCGCGAGGCGGCGGTGGTGGAGGCTGTGGTGGCGATGGTGGAGGCCAGCAGGGCCAAGAATGAGGACGTGGTGACGATGGTGGAGACTGGTGAGGTTCTAGTAGCGAGGGGTGATGCGGGTGGGGGCGATGAGGATTTGACGGCAATGAGGTGTGCAGGCGAGGGCTTGGCTACGGAGGTCGAGGCCGTCAGGGGTACAGGGGCAATGGAGAGCACCAGCAGAGATGTAGCGGCGGGGGCATATGTGAGTGAGGGCGAGATAGTGCGAGGAGACAGAGACGAGCTGGCCACAGGCAGCGGGGGCTCTTTGGGTGGTGAGATGGGGGTTTCAGGTAGCGGAGGAGGCGTTACGAGTGTTCCACATACTCCCACAGTGGAGGATCTGTTCGTGGCCGCGGAGTGGGCCAGGGATGAGGTGGTGATAGGCGGGCGCGTCGTCGCGACGCCAGTATTGAGGGCGACGGCCGTTGAGCTGAGGGTAGGCGACAGTGGGATCGGCGCTTCACACCCGGTCCCATTCACGGAGGGGGATTTCTTGGACAGCGCGATGCCGCAGGATATACTGGACGCTCTTGGTCTCGATGCAGGGGTGAGGGAGGTGCTGAGGGGTGCGAGGACCCCGGAGGATCAGACTTCGGCGCTTTTGCTAGGAGTGTTGCCCAGCGGTGCGGGGACGGCGGCGAACAGGGGGTCGCCAGAGATGGCTGATCTGGGGGCCAAGGGGCCGAAGGAGGAGATGGTGATTGAGGAGTGGATTACAGCGGCTGACGAGGCGAAGGCCTGCTTGGCCAGTGCACGACCTGGGTTTGAGTCGGGGACTTACGCTCCACGGCTTCACCTCTTTGAGCCGACGGGGATGACCGTCTATGTTCCAGCCCGGGATGACTATCCTGAGGACTTGCTTCTCCGCGACCGGGCTATGCACATCTCTTCCGGATGGACGACGGTATGAACTTGATATTTTACTTTCCTGCATTATGCTTTCTTCCCTGAATTACTGCATTGCTTACTGATGCTATTTGTTTGCTTTGTTGAAACAGCGTACCAAAGACATCTACGGCCACGGAGGTTCAGCGAGCTCGCTGAAGTACTTCAAGGAGCTGCCCTGAAGAGTGCGGGAGTTGGTAGAGGAGGCGGGTTTCGGGCCATTCATTCAGTTGTTGACGTCAGTGAGGGTCGACCGTGCAGTTCTGACGGCGCTGGCGAAGCGGGGGACACCACCAACACATTCCACCTTCGCTTCGGGGAGATGACGGTGACTCCTCTCGACTTTGCTGCTATTACAGGGCTCCGAGTTGGAGGCAAGCCGATTCCTTTCGACCCGAGCATAGACTTGGACGACACGGCTCTGAGGTGGTTCCTTGGACGGGTCCCGCGTCACAGCGGAGGGGTAGCAGAGTACGGCCAGTTCAGGGAGTACTGGGATCACGAGCCAGCAGACGATCTTGAGGCGCAGATGGCCGTGGCCTATTTGCTATATCCTGTCAGGCTTCTCTGTTCCGCCAGCGATCCCGGGTCCACTTGAGCTACTTAGCGGGCCTGGTGGATCCGAGACAGTGACGCCGGCAGGCGTCTGCTCTGTGCACGCTCATCGCTGAGCCGCCTCACGCGGAGTGGGAGACACCATAGGCGGATATTGGAGGGTGATTGAGGTATGACTCGATCTATTGCTTTGCTTTGATCGATTGAATTGAATTGAATTGAACATGAATTGATCTCGACAACTTGCAGCTTTGGGCTTATGAAGTTTTGGGCATGTTCCCGCCCGAGAATACTTGCACAAATCCTCACCTTCTTCCACGTGCACTTGCGTGGGGTAAAGAGTGCCGGAGGGCGAAGGAGCGACGGGGACAAGTGATGACTTTCCGGCGTTGGCTGGATAACATCACTAGGGTCACGGTACAAACACTATCCTTCCTTTCTCTTTCATGCTTATGCTTTCTTTTACGAAACTTGATCATTAATGTACAACAACTGAACGCAGGTTCACTGGGACCGATGGGCGAGGCTGGAGGCTGACTTCCTTCCGAGGAGTCGGAGGGTGACTAGGAGCCGAGTCCTGCTGGAGTGCCCGCTGGGCTGGCAGTGGTACCTGGGGGATCGGGTGACGCGACAGTCACTCGGTCTTCCAGAGTTCGTTGTGCCGGGGCCATTTCCTCTACGGGTGCAGAAGACAGAGACCTATACTCGAGCTAAACTGGAGCAGTTCACGGTGCCGGATATTGACTTAGAGGGATACCTACGGCACACGTTGGACTATGCGGCGTACAGAGATAGATACTTGGCCACCAGCTTGGGAGTGGGGAGGGAGTTGGAGAGACGGGTGGCAAAGGCCGAGGCCAAGAGAGCCAGGGGCGAGGCTGGAGGTGAGGCTGGAGATGAGGTTAGAGCTGAAACCAGAGGGCGGGGCTGCGGCGGTCGCTCTCGCACGGTAGAGGTCAGAGTGCCAGGCCTCGTACCGGTGGGCGAGGTGCTAGCTCTTCGGGCCGAGGCGAGGGCAGCTCGCAGGCTCCTGAGACGGCTGAGGCGTCCGCTCCAGTCGGGTTGCCGACGCTGGACTGGATGATAGGGGTGAGGGACCCTTCAGGCGCACGGGCTTTGCTGGATATACCACGTCTTCCTCACAGGCCGATGCAGTTGCCTGCTCAGGTATGAACACAACCTTGCTCCTTTCCATGCTTCAAATGCTTTTGCTCATGCAACCATTGTTCTGATCCTTGAATTATCATGCAGGTGCCGCGAGAATGGGCGGAGAAGGCCATCATGCTTATGGTGGGGATGCGGCAGTTGCTGAAGGACTGCGCCAAGGGGAAGACCCTTCAGACTCGACCTGTTCCTGAGCCTGCTTTACCTGTTGCTTCACGGGTACAAAAAAATGCGTGCATATACATTTTATTGGATTTTAAACATGCATCAGATGAATGAATGCTCGTGATATGCAGGTGCAGCCACGACGCCCGACCAGGACACGGTCTCAAGGCACCGCGAGCTTTCCAGCTCCTACCAGCACGAAAGGCCGGGGTACACAGAGGGTGTCACGGTCCGCTGCAGGGGCGCGACAATTCAAGGTTGTTCCTAGGGCGGCGTCTCGGCGGAGACCCGCTCCTGAGGAGTCAGAGGAGGAGACGGAAGAGTCACTTGAGTCACGAGCTCTAGGGTCTACGGACTCGAGTACAGCCTCGGGCCCTTCCGATGATGACGATGACGATGGCGACGAGGTTGAGAGTTCTGAGTCCGAGGGGCGCCAGCGGAAGAGGACCCGTCTGGATTGAGCTTTAGGTTTTAGTTTTGCTAGCTCTTCTTTTGCATGGGCCTGCGTGCCAACATAGTCGTAGCTTCCGGGCCTGTGTGCTCTGGTTTTGTTTGGGCCTGCGTGCCCTGGTAGGTAGGATCGGGCGTGTGTTTGCCCCAGCTTTTGCACTTCATTCCATACTTACTGTAAACGCTGTATTTATTTATGAGAGTCCGCACTTTTATTCCTTCCCTTGGTTCGCACATCCTTTATAGAATTGTATTTTATGAAATATGTTTGTTTAGCTTTGAAAGAAAGTAAATGGCATGCAAATCTCAACCGACACTCTCAAAGTACGAACGAAAACTTAGCCACTGACATATAACGGCGAATTTTTGCGCGATTGATCGTGAAACTTGAACCTAAGGGCATTTGACTGAGTGTACTATACAGTTGATGCTAAGTGTCGTGACCCGCGAGAACCGTTAGAACTACCAAAATACCTTTAACACGAAGATCGAATTCCAATCACGCTCGGAAATGATGATATTGGTACAAATTGATGATGAAAACTTGAACTAAGAGTGCAAATGCGCATTCGATTGCACGGTATAGTCACTAATGCACGTTGTGACTTATACACACTGCTGGACCTAAAGAAACACGCTTAATGAGGATTTCGACACACCCAAGGGATGAAAATCTTGGAGATTTTGGGATTTTTCGAGAAACGCGCTTAAATACCTGCAAAACAGACGAACAAAGCCTCCGTGCTCCCTTATGAACACGCTAGGAACCTTCTGAACGAGGCGGCATGCAGTTAACATGCTGAAATGAAACTGCAAGACTGAAATCCAGAATCTGCTGAAAATAGCAAAACTCTCGAGCGCTCGAGAGTGGTGTCGAGCGCTTGGAACTTTACTCCCGAGCACTCGGGACTGCTGATGTCTACTGATAACTGCAGTCCCCTATTTGGGTTGAAAAAAAATGACCCTCTATGGCAGCAAACAGTTGAAAGGTGGTGCCAAAATCTATGGCTGGATTTGATTCGAAGAGGACGATGCCAAGTCTATGGCGATAGACGACTGAACGATGTCCAAGAGGACCATGCCAAGTGGCCATGTTGACGGAATATGAAGGTGACCATAAAAGGCCGAGGCTGGAAAGTGAGGCCCATGTTTCGACATCTGACAACCATGATGATATTTTTGTTTTATTCTTATTCCTGGAAAACAAAGGACATGTCCAAGTACCCATTCTGCTTCACTGTTTTTGGCCAACGGGCTGGTATTCTCAGGACTTTGGGATTTGGGATGGAGCTTGTCTTTGGATGAAAATTGGGTTTGAGCTGGATCCACGGCTTGAGCTGGAGTCGGTTTGGCTTTGACTTTGATCAGGGCTCGAGTTTTGAGCATTCTCAACGTTGGCTGAATGCTTGCGATAATTGATGGTATCAGGTTACTGTGCCCCCTTGAGTGACGGACCTTAGTTCTGGTTCTTTTCATTGATTCCACAGATAGTTTCGGCAACCAGTTTTATCATGAGTGCAAGCGCGGGTTCTTCCAGGTATTGGACTTTCTCTCACGAGTTAGGACCTGAGTGACCTTGTGTGAATTTGGACAAGGCCCGGATGACTCTTTATCAGAGGACTAACTCTCAATGATGACCTCGACTCGATGATGAGTTTGATCTGACCGGACGGGGAGTTTGGTTATTTGGGGGTTTGAAATTGTCATGATAAAATCGAATTTTGATGATTCTCTCATTCGAAGTTTTGAAATTGTTTCAGACCCAGCAAGTGATGTTTGTTCGGTGCTCTTTGATCTTGTTTTGCCAAAACCACGCCGGTTTTACCATGAACCGTGCCCCGTGTTGCTGATGATAACCCATAAATATTGAAAATGCCCCAGCTTGGATTTTGCGGGATCGACAAAATGTCTTGCCCCTCTTTCTTGTTTTTCTCTTAGTGCCTAGGATTTTTGTTATCAAGTTGCATTTTTCAATCTGAAAGGGCTTTTTTTCTGGTTGTAACGTGGCCAAGGTTTGGCTTAACAAAGAAAGGATAATAGGCTCAAACATTTTCATTTCCTTTGGGTTTCGAGAGCTAGCAGCCATCTTTGAATATTTTTGTGCCTCTTTTGCTTTTGACGGGCGCCTTCTTTCACTTGATTTGCTTTGTCTTTTGTTGTGCCGATGTGTTTAGCACTTTCGTTGATTTTGAGTTTTCTCTGACTTTTCTTCAAAATTTTGCATCACATTGTGCCCATGTATTTGGCACTTTCTTTTAATTCTGATGCACCGATGAATTTGACACTTTTGTCTTCCTCGTTTCACCCCAGTGTGGGGGATAGCTGCCTAGCTGGGTCATCTCAAAGAAATCAATTTAAGCTCAAAGAGGTTATCAATGGATATATATCTTCAAGCGTTTGATAAAAGAAAAGAATGCCTTTCTTCATTTTGAATTGCACAACTTGATAACTGGATCCTTGATGCAAACTAAGAGATTTGTGTACTCTAACTTTTGCCTAGATCACATTTTGAGGTTTTGATCTAGCGAGACTTTTCCCGAACCAAGGTGTTGCTTCTCGACGGTGTGAGGGAGTGGTCCCGTGAAATTCATCTTCTTGCAAGGGCAAAGTATCTCATGTCTTGATTCCTCAATTGATGGTGAACAACAATTCCAAGTTAAGGGATTATCACAAAACGCGAGTTTATTATCACAATTTCGACACAAGAAGCTTGAGATTGATTTCGAAAGACGGGAACGACTTGAAAGACCATGACCGAAATTTGGGATTGACTCGAATGAACATGACCGGGCCTCAGGACGAGACTGCCTACGTATCCTTCTTGCAAAGGAATCAGGTCATAACGTAGTTCAGGACTACGAAACTGACTCTCTTTTTGGTTTTTGTTTTTGTTTTTTTTTTGTTTTTTTTGTTTTTCTTCTTTGACTACAAACTTTAATTTGAAAGCATACACACGCGAATGCATGGAAGACTCGATGATACAAACTGACTCGAAATTGAACGATTCGACTCGACTCAAAACTCAAAAGCTTCCCAAACTCGTGAGAAGTTCCATTGATTCCCTACTGTACTCAAAATCCTCTTCCGAATCGGTGGTCCGGCACTGCGATGGTACCGTTGTTGACCAAGTCTTGGATCGTGTGACGGAGACGGAAGCAGCTGTTGGTAGCATGACCGGGCATTTGGTGAAAGGCACAATAGGCGTTTGGGTTGTGAGAAGAGGAGAGCTTCTAAGGTAGGGGAGGAGCGGCTTGATAAGGCCAAGTTCGAGGAGCATCTCATACACTGAGGGCAAGGGTACCGGAAAACGAGAAAGGATCCTTGGTGGGGTTTTGTGGCTGGGTTGAGGGTTCATGGGGGTGCTGATTGGACGTTTGGAAGAAGCTTTGCCTGCTTTGCAACTGCATGACGCTCCTTTGTTTTTGGGGTCGACCCCATCAACGTACACACCTTGCCCTTCAGCACTAGCTTCATATGAGGATCCGATATTCTCATTTGAGTAAGCTCTGACATCATGGAATTCGGCTAAGTCTTTGAGCATGTCAGAGGGCTTCCCTTTTGAGCATGGCTTGGCGCCGACTGTTGGAGGGTGGTAGGTTTGTGGAATTTCTTTGATCCTGGCCTTACCAGCATTCCGTCCCAGATCCAGATTTGGCATGGCGG
The DNA here is from genome assembly GCA_025413875.1 of Rhododendron molle. NCBI lineage: Eukaryota > Viridiplantae > Streptophyta > Magnoliopsida > Ericales > Ericaceae > Rhododendron > Rhododendron molle. The sequence continues at coordinate 14,363,410 of CM046398.1, read as the reverse complement.
GGGTGAGAAGGTCCATCAGCCCTTGCAACAGAATCGTCTGCTCATCCATTTTCTAATTCATTTCCTCTATAGCCTTTTTCAGTTCAACCAGTTCTGCTTGCCCTGTCATTTTGAGGTGGTTGAAGGAGGTGGTATGGCTTTGAATAAGATGGTTGCCCCAGCACTGACAGTAAAGCAGAAAGTGAGCTCGGAGTGTGCCGTTGTTATGATTTATTGAAAAGAAACATGTATGAAAGAATTGTTGCTGACATGTTGTCATTGTCGACTCAAGGAATCAAACTCTACAAATAGTTCCAACAGTCACGGGTAGGTCGATGTCAGGCAGGTTAAATTCCACACGTTGGGAATCAGAGCCAATGTCCTTATCTAAGACCATCCGAGACAGAGCAATAAGACTATTGGAAAATGCACTTAAGGCTAGATTGAATTAGAGAGAGCCGTTCGGGCACGGCGAACACCGGAGTTATCCCAAACTCCAAGGATCTATGGCCTCCTAGACCCTGAGTCAAGAAATGACAACCTACGAAGGATTGCCTTAGTCCTCAGAGATTCTTTTGAATATATATCCTTTGATTAGGAATGACAAGACTTGGGGGATATCAAGATAAATTTAGTCTTTAACATTTTCCATCCGAAATTTCTATTTTGGTTTCAAAACCGTTTGGCGTAAATGACATGATACCGTAACTGGGGTGGCGTAGGTGGCATGGTGCCATTAGCCTAAGCGGTGTAAGTGACTTCGCACTATAACTTGAGTGGTGTGGGTATCACGGCATTGTAGCCTAATTGTTTCGTTGATTTTCATTGAATCCATGATTGAAAAATGTATTGAAGACTTAATGAATTTCGATATCCCTAAAACCTCATCGTTCCAAGGACTAATTAATTCCAATAACGTGCCTTTAAAATGCACGACTCTTCATTGGTCTAGGCAATCCTAAACAAGCCGCGCGAGCGAGTCTAAGAGTTCTACCCGAAAGCAAATGGACAGGATAAGATGCAAGGTACGATGTGCAAATGGGATAAGATTACGGTCTTTCGAAGGTTGCCTCATTCCTCAGAATTTCTTTTAAGGTGTATCCTTTGTTTAGAACGACAAGTTCTAAGAGATGTCAAAATAAACTAAGTATTCAACTAGTGCTCATTCAAAATTTCAATTTTGAACTTGGAATAGCTTAGTATAGACGACGTGAAACCACAACCAGAGTGGTGTCAGTGGCATGGTGCCATTAGCCAAAGTGGTGTAAGTAAAGTGACATCACGGCGTCGTTTCAAAGTTATTCCTTATTCTCTGTTGAATTTTCGATAAGGCATTAGTCAAGGACTTAGCATATTTTGATTTCCCAAAGTCTCATTGTTCTAAGGACTTATGTAGTTTAGACAACGTACACTAGGGTGCACGACTCTTCATCGGGTCTCAGCAACCTTCTACAGACCGCGCGAGCGAGTTTAAGAGCACATGACTTGAAATTGAATAGATCGACAGCATGATGGCATGACTCGGATGAGATGCATTGTGAGATGCAGAAAGCAGTGACATGTAGGCAGGATATAGCACATAATCCCTACCCTGCGGGTCCCTGTCCTAATTTGGAAGGTTCTATTGCTTTCTACACATGTATAGAGGCCGGGTTTTGGTTTAAAAAGGGTTCCCCGGACTAGAGTCAAGGTATGCCTCCCGATTATCAAGCGTACACCCAATAACGGTACAAACGGCAGGTATGACATATCATAGTCGAGGTTTGCTGAGCATTCCGAGATTCCCTATCACCGGCAAGCCGGGTAGGATTGCCGAAACACAACAGCGGGGCTGCACAAGATATATACACAAGAAATAGACACTGAAACACAATAACTTTGAAAATCCCACAAATGTTTTTCAAGCTTGGCTCACAAGTTTAATTGATATTTAAGAAAAGCGGGCCATTTTATCGACAAACCAACTCTTTCTCAAGTATCAATTAAACATCCCCAGCGGAGTCGCCACTGTGGGCTACCACAGCCCCGGGTGGAATCGGGGCGGCCCGAAAAGAAACGACTCGTTTTAGGATCGATTTGAAATATTTGAAGAGTTTGAAATTTGAAGAATCGCCACCCGGATTTGTGGTTTGTCACCCGAGAAACCGTTTTGATTTGAAAAATGATCGATTTGAATTGAAAACCAGAAATTCGATTGAGGGTTCGGAAGCCATGTTACGAGGGGGGAAGGGTTTTACGGCACCCCCCTCGCCCGATGTGAGATCGGTCTCTACTAAACATTTGTGGGATTTTTCAAAGGATTTTATTTCATTGAACAACTAGCAAATATCCAGAACTATATCAAGTAAAGGGGGTGCATGCATGTGCATATGTACAAAGGATAATGAAAGATGATGAAGAAATGCAGAATGACAGAAACTGAAACCTCACTCTCGAGCGCTCGGGAGCACTCCCGAGGGCTTGGGAGTACCACACACTCAACCTGCAAATCATGTTAGTGCAACAGAATACAGTACTAAAATGTAAACTGGAACAAATTGAAACATTTTATAGGCTCAACAGGGGACTTCAAAAACTGGGATCAGACCCTATTCTTTTAAGCCATGCATCCTTGCCTTTCAAAAAAGCAATTTTACAGTTACAAGAAGCAAAAAGGGATGCATGAATGGGCGTGCAAAGGTAGCAGGAGGACCAAACTGGAAGAAAGATGGACTGAACTGCATGCAGCCACTCCCGAGCGCTTGGGAGTGAACTCGAGCGCTTAGGAGTGATTTACACCTCAGAACTGACTTCAACCATCCTATACACTTAATGTAGTATGCTGGTACATCCGATCTTATACTTTTGAAATATGGAAATTTGTCTTTCTAGATTTTGAGTAAAACTCTTTTGCATGTCTTTAAACGGAAAGGATCTTCTTTGTTTTTCTCTGGAAAAAAAGCAAATCATCTCTACCAACACACCTCATAGAGGTTAAAAAAAAAGTCTCAAAACACATCCTACCACCCATGTATGTCTAACTAAGTGCCCAAAAGAAGGAAAAAGGAACTGGAGCCACTCTCGAGCGCTCCAGAGTAGTCCCGAGCGCTCGGGAGTGCTTCCAGTAAGCTAGTACAGAAAACACTTCTATGCCCCCTTGCTCTTGTTATTAAACTTAAGATCAAAGGTACTCACAACCAGTATGAAGAACTGGTATGAACCCCTGATCTCCCTCAGAAGTGGAAAAAACATTAGACTATAAGTATAAAATGAGATTTTATACCTATGCTTGACTTGAACTTGGCTTCTTGGACTAATTTTGGTGCTTGAAAATGGTTCAAAAACAGCAAGGAAAGGAGTTTTAGGTGTATCAAACACTTGAAAATGTTTTTGTGGTTTTCTTGGAAAAATACTTGAGAAGATGATGGGTTTTTAGAAAGAGTTTGAGAGAGAGTTTGAGAGACTAAAATTTTCAGAAGATAGTAGAGAGAGAGAGTAAAATTTCGTCCCCCTTTCCTGCTGAAAACAGGCCCTTTTATAGAAAAACATATCATGTGGCTTAATTTGTAATGAAATGAAACCATTTTTTTCATTGGGGAGAAAATCTTTCTGGCCTGGATCTCTCTGACTGAGTCAGATTCTTCCCCTGGTCCAAACGACCAAAATGATGGTTTGTATGGAAAGAGGGGGACCTTTTTCACCCATTGGGCAGCAAGGCAGTCTTGAGCGCTTGGGAGTAGTCTCGAGCACTTAGGACCTAACTCTCGAGCGCTCGAGAATGAGCCAGGTCAGTGGCTTTGGCAAATGATTTGGAGCGCTTGAAACAGGTTTTGCACATATTATTCCCTTTTCGAAGTCTTCCAAGGAGCATTGTTCTGATCGGACTAGGGCTTGTTTCAATCCAAATTCATCATTGGGGAGCCTCCGGGCCACAAATTAAGGAAATTCAAAATGTCCAAATTGGGGTGTCTACAGCATGAAAGACTAGATTTTGTACTTTGGGTTAGGTTTTAGGAAGATTTAATGGAAGAAGAAAAGGATGGTTCAAAGATTTAGTTGGTAGATGTATATACAAGGACAATGGTAGGTAGATTTGACTTGGAGAACTGTATAACAATGGGTTGTAAGGATGTAAGAAGATTATGTCAAGGTACACTTCAAATCTCTCCCATGTCTCACCATCTCTCTCCAAATCTCTCCGTCTCTCTCGGCCTCCTCTCTCTCTCTCTCCTCTTGGCTTCTCTCTCTCTCTCTAGTACTAGTACATATATATATATATATATGTCCATGTATATATAAATATGTAGAGAAGTACACTTCCAAGGTCATTAAATCTAGTCTATGGGCTTTCAAATGTCAACTAAAGAAGATATGGTCAAGATTCCCCTAGAAATATAATGAGCTAAGAAGTACATATATCTATATATAAACATATATATATGTACTTAGAAAATCTAGGAGAATGACTTTGGTGGGAAATTTAGATTTAGGGCTATAAGTCTAGATTTTATCCAAGGGATAAAAGTTTCCCTAACATTTATTATCCAATGGGTAAGAGATAAAGGTGACAAGTATGGTTTGATGTGACTAGCCATGTGAATATATATATATATATATATATATATATATATATATATATATATATATATAATACGATTGGTCCAAAGGGTTCTATTAGGGTTTGGAAGGTTCATAGGGTTCATCTAGGGTTAGGAGTATGTAACTAAGTGACATGGCAGTTAGGTTTCTTCAACTAGTTGGTTAGAAGCTAACTATACTTGCCAAGTAGGATTTCTAGCCAAAAAAATATTATTATAAGACTTTATTTCAATTTCAAAGAAAATATACTAGTGTTTTTATAAGCACACTTGTCTTTAGAAAATGACTAGATTGACCGGTGTGAGATAATTTAATTTTATAAGTCTCAAATCTAATTATAACAGATTATTAGCAATTAAAAGGAAATTATAAAGCCATCCAAGAATAAATAAAGAATTTTCGAATATTAAAAATGAGATTTTTATTTACTAAAAATCGGAGTTGTTATAGAAGATGTTTGGACACTCTAGTTTGATGGGGTAGCCAACCTAAAAGAATTTGGGATCGAGGTATTGCTAATTACGCCTGATGGTTCTCATATTCCGCTTGCGTTCAAATTGAACTTGTTGTCACGAATAACCAAGCTGAGTATGAGACCTGTATCGTTGGCATGGAAGCCGCTCTTACACTTGGTGTTGAAAAGCTCGAAATCATCGGTGATTCCAACCTTGTAGTATCTCAAGCCAAAGGGGACTTTAAAGTTCATGAAGAAAAATTGAAACCTTATCATCAAGACTTGGAAGAACTGATTCTCCGCTTTAACAAGGTAACATTCATGCAAATTCCCCATTTGAAAAATCAATTCTCGATGGCTTGGCAACTTTGGCTTCCATGGTCGAGCTTCCTTTGGGTGTCAAGCTCCGTCCTATCCTAATTGAACAACGGGATTTTCCTGTTTATCAGTACGTCAATGCCATCGATGAGGGCCTACCCTGGTACCATGATATTTGGAACTTCGTTGAGAGCAGGGAGTATCTAGCTGAGGCCACTAAAAAGGATCAAATTGCATTGCAAAGGTTGGCTGCCCAATACATCATGTGTGGAGGAAAGCTGTACAGGAGATCTCACTATGGAATGCATAAGCTCTACGTCAATGGTGCTGAGGCCACAAGGATAATGGATGAGATTCATGAAGGAGTCTGTGGTCCTCATATGAACGGAGTCATGCTTACTAGGAAGATCCTGCGACAGGGTTACTTTTGGTCTACTATGGAATCTCAGAGTGTGGGTTATGTGCGGCATTGTCATAAGTGTCAGATCCATGCCAATCTTATGCATGTTCCTCCCTCTAATTTGTTTGGCATGACGTCGCCTTGGCCTTTCTCTGTGTGGGGCATTGATGTTATCGGCATGATCAAACCGTCTGCTTCGAACGGCCATCGGTTCATTCTAGTGGCGATAGATTACTTCACCAAGTGGGTTGAAGCTAAATCCTACAAAACCCTGACTGCGGTTCAACTCGCTCAATTCATCAAAAAAAACATTATCTATCGATATGGTGTTCCCCAGGCCTTTGTTTCAGATAATGGGATTCATTTCAAAGGCAGGGTTTTGGAACTTTTTGATGAGTTCAAGATCCAAGTACATCATTCAACAGTCTATTGTCCTCAAACAAATGGGGTTGTTGAAGCAGCGAATAAGAATGTTGAAATGATCATCAAGAAATTTTCCAAGTCTGCCAGAGACTAGCATGAGCAGCTACATCTAGCGCTTTAGGGGTATCGAATGTCAATTCGAACATCAAACGGGGCAACTCCCTTTTCCCTAGTTTATTGGATGGAAGCAATACTTCCCATTGAACTTGAGGTACCGTCATTAAGGGTCATGGCAGAATGCGGGCTCACGAAATCTGAGTGGGTCAGCGGGAGATTTGTTGAACTCATGCTCTTTGATGAGAGGAGGCTCCGTGCCTTGTATCATGTTCATCTGTATTAGTGAAGAATCGCCCGTGTGTTCAACAAGAAGGTGAAGTCTCGAGACTTGGTAAAGGGAGATATGGTTACAAAAGAAATGCGAGCACCTATCTTTGATCCTCGTTGTAAGTTTCATCCGAAGTGTTTGGGGCCTTACATTATCAAGACTATCCTGTCTGGTGGAGCGGCTCAGCTCATTGACCTCAACGACAATGAATTCACTACCCTAGTTAACCTGGATCAACTTAAGCATTACTATCCCTGAGAGAAGCTCGTTGGATCGAAAATCACAAGGGTGGGCGGTTCCGAGCAAAAATCAGAGCAGCCTGTTAGACCGAAAACCTAAAGAGGCAGTCCAGGCAAAAACAAATAGTCAATAAATCAAAGCTCACTAGACCGAAAACCTGAAAAGGGCAGCACTAGGCAAAAGTTAGAGCATAAAAGGTGGGGTAAAATACACGAGTGAACCTTGGCCTGAACTACGTGCGACCTAATTCCTTGAAGGCAATCTCTCCGTGAGATTCAGTCACAATCAGTCAACTTGATTCCATGGTTTCCTATTCTAGGGTACATTTCGGCGGTCGGAACAAGATGTTCATCATTTGAATCAAAAGGGGAAAGCTCTTCATCTTTCAATTTTATTGCACACTATTACTTCTATTACACAAGCTGAGCAAAGTCTTAAAAAAAATAGTTAAGCATAAAAACAGAATAAAGTGCTAGAGGTCCTAACGGGCTCACAGTTTATTCTAGATCAGCGAGGTCCTATCAGGAGTCAATCTATATTTTGTCTGTTTGCAATTTCTTTTCTCAACCATGCTTTGTATCGGTGTTTGAGCTCTGTGCTAAAATCTGGATCCGCTCCGCCAAGTTGTCTTAGGCCCCAGTTGTGTTCATACCTAGTAAGGTTTTGGGCGTTGAAAATGGGAATGTGAAAGGGTTCAACGCCCGCTCGATGTAGTCCTTGGCTCATGCCTAATTGCCACAGGATGCGACCTAGAATGTAAAATGTGAAACTAGATAGCCCAGCAATCACCATTCTCTCAAAGCCGACAGAGTTGGTGGCCATGTCTAGAATGTTAAACCATTCTTGTCTCCAGACGATCTCGTGTGGTGACATCTCATTCATGAATGTGTACCATTCATTCATGGACATCTCAGGATAGATCATCCCCCACTGATGGATTCCGCCCGGCAGATTGGGCCAATGTGCCTCGGGAGCCGCGAGTAGTCCTATTTGGTCTAATAGCCATAGCTACATGAGCAAAAACACAAGTAATGAGACATATAAAACTTGTGTGGAAAAAGAAGTGAGAAGCTCCGATATTGCCTTAGCTGAGAGTTGAGGTAAAAAGAGAATGTGTAAAAGCCGAAAAAAGGTGAGCAGAGTGAGAGTTTACCTGAAGCAGGAGAGGACTACCGCTAAGCGTGTTTGTTTGGCTAGTATAGACTAGATCCAAACCCACGAGTGTTTTTGCAAGAACCATCGACACCACGTTCCTTCGAGTTCCCATTTGAGCAGCAACGCTCACCTATGAGGGATTGACTTGTCCATCTGGGGACACCAGCAAATATGCAGCAAGCACGCAGTTTGCTAGGGCAAACCGGTGTCAGGCTTGCATGGCAATGTTTTTTGGGTCACCCTCTGGGCCGTACCATTCCATCAACCGCATGATGTTGATTTAGCCACCATTTAACAAACTCTCTGCCACTCCTTCGATGATGTTGAGACAACTTTTCAAAAGTTTGGGCATGCTCTTTTGATAAGTGTAGACACCCCAATTTGGACCTATTAATTATCCTTAATTTGTGCCCTCGAGGCTCCCCGATGATGAAAATGAATCAAAACAGGCCGTGGAAAACTTGGACGATGCTTCTTGGACAAAATCAAAATCCTCTTTTTTCCGACACCCTGAGGGTAAAATTGGCACACATTTCAGCATATAAAATAACTTTGAATGAAACCAATCGGGTTAGAAAGAGGACTCAACGAGCTTTCCAACGCTTCGAAAAACACCCAAAACCGAGTTCTGGAGTGTCCGTGGCGCCCTTCTGAAGTTGGGAGCGCTCGGGAACAGTCCCAAGCGCTCGGGACAGCCACTCTAGAGCACTCGGGACCACTCTAGAGCGCTTGGGAGTGTTGACAGACCAATACATGTTGAGCTTGGCTTTGACCATGGCTTTTCAGGCTTTTTAATCCATTCAACGTTCAAACTTGGTCTTACCTGAGCCTGCCTGAGCCAGCAGGAATCTCATGATGCCATTTCCTCTCCCCAAAACATTTTCTTTTCATTTTTGAATTGATTTTCAAGTCAAAACCCCAATTTTTCACTCCCCTACATATACCCTCATCTTCTACCTCTAAAAGGGCCACGAAATCAGTCTCTCTCTCTCCCCATTCTGCTGCCAAAAAAACCAGCCTCTCAAACTCCCTCTCAAACTCTTTCTAAAACTCCATCATTTTCTCAATTATTTCTCTAAGAAAAATCCAAGGAAATTTCAAACATATTGTTGGTCTTTGACACATCAAAAGCTCTATTTCACACTGTTTTTCCATCTATCTTCAAGCCTTAAATTCAGTCCAAGAAGTCAAGTTCAAGCTAAGAAAAGGTATAAACTTGGTTTTTTCCAAGTTATTCAATGCTTTTCCACTTTTGAGGGGGATCAAAGAGCTCATACTAGTTCCTCATACTAGTTGTGAGTTCATTTTGTTGAATCTTAGTTGATTTGGCTAGCATGCAAGTCAAAAGGGATGCTAAGACATGTTGTAATTTTAGGACAGATTTTCTGAGCTTCAGTTTTTGCCATTTTTGCCCTTTTTACACCACGAATTATTTTTGGGTTCCTTCATATAAGTTGTAGACCTTTTTGTTGGGAAGATTTGGCCGATGGAATCAACTTAATCGGATTTAAAATGAATTAGTTATGATTTTTTTTCTGCAAGCTGTCCAGTGTAGGACGAATCTGGAAATACCCATTTTGGTTTGAGGTTTATGCTTTTGTTTTGCAAAGAGAGTCTCTATATTTTCTTTTTTAGAGTTAGTGTAAACACAAGAGCAAAGGGGCATGAAGGTGTTTTCTGTACTGGTTACTGTAGGGACTCCCGAGCGCTCGGGACTACTCCCAAGCGCTCGAGAGTGACTCCAGTCCTGTTTCCCTCTTCTAAGCATTTAAATGGACATGCATGGGTGGTGGAATGTGTTTGAGGCTTTTTAACCCCTTTTGAGGTGTGTTGGTACAGATGATCTCCCTTTTTCAGAGAAAAATAAAGAAGATCATCTCCCTTTAAAGACATGCAAAAGAGTTTTACTCGAGATCTAAAAAGATAAATTTTCATGTTTCAAAAAGCATAAGATCTGATGTGCCAGCATGCTATATTGAGTATATTTGTTAGTTGAAATCAGTCCTGGGGTGTAAACTACTCCGGAGCGCTCGAGATCACTTTAGAGCGCTCGAGAGTGTTTGCATGTAAGCTTAGTCCATTTTTCTCCCAGTCTGATTCTCATACTGCTTTTACATGTCCATGCATGCATCCCTTTTTGCCTCTTAAAACTAACCACTTTTTAGAAGGGCAAGGATGCATGGCTTAGAGGAAAGGGGCCTGATTCTAGTCTAATAAACCCCCTGTATCATGCTTGAGGTTATTTTAGTTAGCATTTTCAGTATTGTATCCCGTTGTATTCTGTTGTACTAACATGATGTGCAAGTTGGGCATCAGAACTCCCAAGCGCTCGGGACCATTCCCGAGCGCTCGAGAGTGAGATCAATGACAGATCCACAGTTTCTACTAACATGCATCTCATTCATTTACAGCTTCATCCATCCATTGTATTACATGCACATGCATGCACTCCTTACGTGTCATAATTGTGGATACCTGCTACTTGTGTAATGAAACAAAATCTTTGAAAATTCCCACAAATGTTGAGTAGAGACCGATTTTGCATCGGGCGAGGGGGTGAAACCCTTCCCCCCTCGTAACACGGCTTCCGAACCCTCAAAACGAATCTCTGGCTTTCAATTCAAATCAATCAATTTTCAATAAAACGGTTTCTCGGGTGGCGAACCACAAATCCGGGTGGCGACTCTTCAACCTTTTTCAAATCGATTCCAAAAGGCGTGGCGTTTCCTTTCGGGCCGCCCCGTAACCACCCGGGGCTGTGGTAGCCCACAATAAGGTGGCACAACGATCACGCTAGAGGCGAAACCCTAGAGGGATGCTTGGAATTCCTCCACGGTGGGGCACAGCTCATTGTCTCCGAATCTAAAGACAAGAATGTCCAGATCCTAAAAATGTAGGGCTGCCCTAAGAACTTCTAGTCGAAGCCTCACATTCCAGAGAAAACGAAAGGCAGCGAGGTCGTGAGACCATAACCATAACCAGTCTCCTGCAACGAATGCCTCTAACCATGGGCCAGTCAATGTTGGCAGGTTATTTGCCATAATGGATGTTGTAAAGGCTTTGATTTTTGGAGGTATAGTTTGGTTTGCAGTGAACTTTGCTCTTTATAGCCAAAGGATATGAAAATATCCATTCAAAGGTTAAATATCAAGGCAAAGGTGGCACTATCCCTTCAATACAAGGGAACACTTGTGAACTATCCCAAAGACACTTTGGACGGCCAAGGGCAGTGACAAGGATTTAGCATCTCAGTTTCAAGTTTGGTCAAAGTTGGCAACTACAGCATTACTACATCCACTCGCGCGTGTGATTCATATGCGCGCATTGGTCGGTAAGCATGTGAATCCACGCGTGCTAGTTCAATCTACACCAGCAAGAAAGAAGTCTACTGTCTTTTGGTGGTGATTTTTCATCTTCAGTCTTGGGCCTAGTTTCGGACTTTTAACACTTCCAGCAGGTCATTATGGGTATGTATGGCTATGTCAAACGTTGGTTCCGTGGTTTTGCGCTTAATGAAAAATTGAACCCTCGGGAGGGATTTTCAAGCTACAAACAAGATTTCGTTGTATCAAGATTAATTTTGCAAGCTCTTGTCAAGATTGTTTGTGCTATACAAATTGTTCTTTTATCGAACAAGCCAGGCTTAAAGGCCATACAGCGATTCAAAGCAAGCATCAGAAAGCAAAGTGAAAATGCTCGAGTAGCCCAATGGCTCTCAGCTTATTCTCAGTACAAACGAGGTTTTTGAGTTCAGTAGAATTCGCTTGATCTTGCCTTGACTTCCTCGTGAAGCCATGTCACGTAGCGACTGTCCAGCCAATACACAAAACACGAGTTGGGACCCTTAAGCACCCTGTTGTTCCAGCTGCTCCGGTAATCGCAGTGTCTAAACATCGAAATTGGGTAGTTGGAAGTTCTCAATCTCAGCCTTGTGCAAGCTCTGGCTCATGCAAAGTTGATGGAGTATAGGGCCTGAAATATAGAAAGTAAAACTTGTCAGGCCGGCAATTATCATTCTTTCGAAACCCGCGAAATTAACAGCCATCACCAGCAGATTCAACCAATGGCACCGCCAGACAATGTCTTTAGATTGCATATCGTTCAAGAAAACGTACCACTCCAACATTTCCCTTTCAGGATATAACATGGATCTCTTAAGCAAGCGCCCCCGCCGAAGGCATTTCAAGCAAGCCGACTTTGTCAGAAAGCCATATCTGCACGAATGGAAAGACAAGTGAGAAACCAGATAAAGGCTGAGTGAAATGACAAGTAAGGCTCTAGGGTGAACCTTACCCGAGCATTGAGGTAAAATGAGAAAATGCGTACACAAGGAAAAGGTGAGCTGAGTGAGAACCCACCTGGAGCAGGCGCGGGCTGCCGATGAATGTATTTGTTTGACCGCTTTTGAACAGATCCAAGCCCATTATGGTTTCTGCCAGGACTATGGGAATGATGTTCTTGTCGGCCCCCATCTGAGAAGCTACGCTCACCAAGCTAGAGCTGACTTTTCCGTCCGCAGGAACTAGCATGTAGGCGGCTAGTGCACAAATTGAAAGAGCAAAATGTCGGTGAGCCTGCTCGACATAGTTCTCCAAGACTCCGTCTGGGCTGTACAGCTTAATCAAACGCGTAATGTCGAGTCTGCCATCATGAACTATACTTGTCGTCAGCTCTTCGAAAATATTCATGTTCTCTTGAAGTGGCGGCACAGTATGTGGGAGTTCGCAAAACCATGTAGATTGTTCAAAACTCCTATTCTGTGGGACACAATTCGTCGTCGTCATACCGAAAAACGTGCATGATCGGATCCCAGTGTACAAGTGTAGACACCCCAATTTGGCCTAACGATTATTTCAAGTCCCACCTTGGGGACCATCCCGATGATGAAATGGATACAGTGATTGCTGATTGACTTCTTATGAATCTTAGAACATTCCGTAAGAACTTTTAGCCACATAGAGGACCCTATCCAGAGCCAAATAACCTTTCAGACAGAAATATAGTATCCTAGGAGAATCCATCTGTTGGCCGTAACATTGATCTCACAACCTCAATATCATTTCTTCACCTGAGCAACCTGTTGCTTGAAAAATCTCCCTGAGAGATCAATCCCTTGGCCGCAAGATCTATCCTTCGGCCGCAACATCATTTCCTCGGCCGCCAAATCGTCCTTTTTCCTGATTCTCGAACATTCTGTCAAACGTTTGATCCATTCACAAAACCCTAGCAGCCAAATCCCGACGCGTTCGGGCTACGCCAGAGGATTGCCATGAAGAGTTAGAATCACTCTCTAACTCCAATTTTACTCGTGCATTTCGATTGGTTGAGGTGTGTCATCCCTTTGCCTATATAATGGACCCTTTGGGTTCCGAAATTAACAAGCGGGATCACTCTCTCAAACCACGAAATTCTGCACACATACACTCTCAAATCCCCCTCTGTAAAAGCCCCAACCTTTAGAAGGCAGCCATCAATCCGACGATCAAATCCCAAAGTTCAAACCCTAACTCTAGGGTTTTCGAGAAGCAATCAGTCAAATCACGCACAATCCGAAGCAATCAAGCCACTGAGGGATCAAGGTAGTGAGGCCTAAGGGCCTCTGGTTTGATTTATTTATCGTTTTTATGCTTAATCGTAGCGTTTGATTATTTGCTAACTTTTCTGTCTGGTGTGAGGAAGAACATCGACCAGGGCTTCGGTCCCTCGGCCGGTACATAAAACCAGGAAGACCTCTCAGCCGTGACTTCCATTCATCGGCTTCGAGATCTATCTCCCTAGGACATGTTTGTTTTATTCTGCTTCTTGATGCATGATTTCAATTACAGTCTTGGCTCACCCTTAACTGCTTAAAGGCTAAAACCAGACTACGTGTTAGAATTAAATAAAGCATGTATATGTCTTATGTTGAACAACTATGGGCCAGTCACAAGGCTGGGCAGATAGGGGTGCCTAACACCTTTCCCTTACTATACTTTTGGCTCCCGTACCCAGAATCTCTACCTATTTTCCTAGTTTCAATAAACTAGGTGGTGACTCTGTTTTGATGATAGCAGCTATCGTGTGGCGATGTTCCTAGCCATGGGAATATCCACGATCTTGATTTATGAAGCAAGCAACCAAACGAGCAAACGATGATCAATCTGTATGGCGATGCCCCGCCCCAGGGAGGTGTCTACAACAACCGCAGTTTCGAGGAGCTTAGGGCGTGGCCCCACATATCGAAGGACGCGGATTGAGGCCAAGCCTCGTGACTGAGGGCTCGCCCAATTGATTGTTTCGAACCTTGCTAACCAAGGGTCGACCAAGGCCGGCAAAGGGCTTTCCATTGTGAATGGTAGAAGAGTATTGTGCTTAAAGAGTATTGTGCTTGCTAGCGCCCTTTCTTTTATAGGCAAAATTTAAAAAAAATATCAGCCTCAATTCTTGTGCCGGGGGATAAGCTCAATGCATAGGTGTCCTACCACCTAGCATGCAAGGACACCCCTCCCTAAAGAAAAAACGTCTGCAAGCCGTCTGGAAAAGTGATAAGGCTTGTTATCCCTCCAAAAAAAGGTCTGGTCAAACAAAGGCACCTAAGTAGGGCCTGGCCTGCGCACGCTGGTCACAAATCCACGCACGTGTGACGTCACCCGCGCACGTTAGTAGCCTATAAGCGCGCGCTGCTACTATACATAAGATGACAATGTCGATAGGATACTACCTCTGTTTGGTCATTTTTTATTCTAGGGGTCTTTTTGCACTTTTGATGGTTCCGACAAGTCTCAACACGCATATGTGACTGTATCCAAGCATCGGATTCGAAATGTTGCGCTCAATGAGGTTTTTGGACCTCCGATAGCCTGTTTTAAGTTTAAATCGAGATTTTGGTGACTCAAAAATTGTTCTAAGGGTCTTTGCCAAGTTTTGTCATACCGTACACGTTATATGAGTATAATGTGACTGTGCGGGGGTGTCGATTTCAGTCCGAGACATAATCGAGTCATCTTTAGCGTCTTCTATCCGTTTTTATGGCATTTTTAGCATTTTGCGATCAATTTCTTATTCTGAGACCTTTTTTGGTTCCGTTAATTTGTACAGGTCATTATACACCTATTTGATCTTACGAAAGTGTCAGTTTCGCCTGAAATGGTATATTGAGTTTTGGCTCATTAATGCACACAATTTCATTATTTTCCCAGGTATCCGTGTCCCCATCGTATCTGAGGACATATTTTCCTTTTCACTTGGAGCTTGTCGTGCCTGTACATATGTGTGTGTGTCTGTGCGTCGTCTCAGTATGTTGTCAATGCAAGCGAGGTACTAGTGGTTGATTTATGTTCTCTTTTATATTTTCTTTTAAGAGAATTAATAAGCAAGAAAATGCAATTTTTATAGCTACTATGCAACATCCATATCAAAACGATGGCACGTACTGTACCTGCAGCATTTTAACCAAAACCAAGCATCATGTCTACTAGGGCACATCTGCTCGAAACTCAAAAGCGGCACGCAGGCCCAATGTACTCATGATAATGTCAACTAAGGCATGCTAGCCCACTATCAAGCTATCTACCTGGGCGTGCCGGCCCAAAGCAAAAATCAAGTGCATAAAGTAAAATGAGGCTCATTTTTAGCCCTCACTTCTCAAGCCAGTCGTCGTCGTCCTCTTCCTCTTTGGGATCCCTCTTGTATCCTGGATCACTGGTGGAGTCATCGGAGCCGCTGCTGGTGGATGAGCGCTCCTCGTCTTCTGGCTCCTCTTCCTCCTCTCCTTCCTCCTCCTCTTCTTCTTCTTCTTCCTCTTCTTTCGAGGCCTCAGGCACGATGTGTAGCTTTTTCTTGTGAACTGGCTCCACCTGAGTCGGCTTCTCGCGCATTTTCATCATGTACTTCCTCTCCACGCGGGCCACGCTCTTTTGGGCTGTTTGTAAATCTCTAGCTGCTTGTTGCGCAGCACTCGTCTAGCGCTGAGTGGTGGCTGGGGTCATAAGAGTCCTTGTTGCCATCTTCCTCTGTGGTGGAGTCCATGAGCTTTTCCTTTTAGGAGCTACCCTACTCGCTACCCCACTCGCTACCTGCATTGCAATTTCATTTAAAACATTAGTATACATTGTGCATATTGTATATTTCAATGTTGAAAGCAAGTACAATATATCAACTATCAAATTAAGGGTTATCAAAGCATACATATATCAGAAGCAAATGCATATTACAAGTATCGAAAGCAGGAATGTATGGTTTTCTAGAAGGCATACCTAAGCTCTCGGCACAACTAGTGGTTGAACCGGAGGTGGAGTTGGTGCTGAATAGCGCAAGTTTAAAGGGAGGCCAATTGTTGCTCTCCTGATCGTCTTCTCCATGGCAACCATGAGGCAGAGTGCCTCATTCACCCACTCAGTTGGCACTTGCATGTACAATTAAGGTTATCAAGCGGTTCAAATGCAATACAAGTCTATTCAAAGGCATAAAATGAAGCTACGTGTAACGCCCCCAATTTCGGGTTCGTTAAATAAACATTTTATTGAATAAACTCAGTAGAGTCTAGCTCATTATTACATCACAAACTCCCAAGGGAGTGCTTATATTACACAGAAGGAAGGGACAGCTAAGGTTATCTACTGCTCTGCCTCTTCTTCCATCTTAGCAAGGTCCTCGGATCCAAAAGCCTCCAAAGTGTACAGCTCTCCCTGCTCATCTATAAGGTCTGACACATTATACCAGCGTCGCCACTAGCATAATATGTCAGGGTCACATAAAGTAACACCGT
Organism: Rhododendron molle; assembly: GCA_025413875.1. Taxonomy (NCBI): domain Eukaryota; kingdom Viridiplantae; phylum Streptophyta; class Magnoliopsida; order Ericales; family Ericaceae; genus Rhododendron; species Rhododendron molle. Next base: position 14,346,792 of record CM046398.1, on the reverse strand, counting down.
GAGTTTATAGAGCCCAATAGAATAACCCAAACCCACTAACCCTTAACTTTCACATAGCAAGTCAATAAGTCATGATAGCAACCCAACTAACACATGTGCATTCAATAACTTCGCATTTAGAGATATACAACAACACATGCACATTCATTACTTATCTAGCGTAAGTGTCTGTGTCATCAGAGTTTCTCCTACGCAGCATTTCGTAGACGGTGTCACCATTTCACTTTTCATTTCAAAATTAACATTTTGAAAATCAGTTTTAACACACCTAACCTCGGTTCCGCCGCTCCGGGTTCCCGAGTATTCGCACAATGGTTCCCCCGCTCAGGTTCCCATTGACACACAATTTGCATTGGCTCCTCTCCACGGATAACCAAGCCATACCTCACCATGGTTCCGCCGCTCCAGGTTTCCATGGGAAAACACACAACCTCACAATGGTTCTGCCGCTCCAGATTCCCATTGGAACACACACACCCTCACAATGGTTCCGCTGCTCCGGGTTCCCATTGGCACACACACACACACACACACCACATAATGATCTTCACACTTGGTCATTATGTAGTTTCAAAAATATTTTATCCTTTGCAAACACACCTCCACAATGGGCAAGTCCGGCCACATTGCGATTTCAAAACACACCTTGTCTTTAATACACCCTAGATGTCATGTTTCTACTATCTCGATTTTCGTGTCTCGTTTTCATGCATAGACTCCGCGGTAGGACTTTTCACAATAGTAAACATAAATCATTATTTGTAATCCAGCAAGATCATCCAACTCTATTCTATCAAGCTCGTTTATCAACTAAACATAACCACAAGTAATACAAGCAATAAGTAAAAAAGCTCATGATCATCTTAAAGGTCAAAATATGAATACTTCTACTCTAGTGACATACTAACATGCATTCTAAATCATCTCAAGAAATAAGCTAACTTTTAGTCTTCTTTTTGCTTTATACGATCATATAGCTTCTAAACTAAGAGTAAGCGAATAAAGATCATACACTACATATAGCTTCTTAAACTTAGAGGAAATAGGTTCGGAGAACTCTACCGTTCTTCTTGGCGGTAGGCGGCTATCGGACGGAGTAAAATAGATGTACTTACAATCTAGGAAGATTACAAATCCTAATAAACTAATCAATAGCACACATGTCCCATTATAAAACTAAATAATGTACTATTAGGAAAATCTAGTCTTTTATTACATAAGTACATATAAATAATATTCTATTAACAAAATCCCATGGGAAAATCTAAGGAGAATTAAATAATAAATCTAGTACTTATTGGCAAGACCAAGCTATTACCCAATGGGTAATAATTCACCTAACATTCTTTGTCCAATGGATAAAAGAAATAAAGTACTATACAAGGTTTTCTAAATAAACAATTCAAATATGCACATGTTCTTTATTAAAATACTATATAATGTACTTTAGGAAAATCTAATATTTTAAGATTTGGTACATGCACAACTTATATTTTAGCCATAAAATCTTATGGGAAAATCTATAACTTCATAAAATAATAAATCCTAGTACTTTTGAAAGATTGACTCTATTATCTAATGGATAATAAATTCCCTAACTTTTATAGACCAAAGGCTAATGCAATAAAGTAATTTATAAATATAATCTTTCATGCATGTGAATATATAACCATATAAAACTATATATATGTACCTTAACAAATCTAGAAATGTACTTTAATGAATAAAAATCCAAATCTCTATTGTCCAATGGATAATGATCACCCTAACATCTATTGCCCAATGGATAATGGCCAATAGGGTGATAAGCCCTCAAAAGTGTAAATAAATGGGCTTATCTCTCTCATTTTTGTCACACGCACGTGCGTAACTTGTTTGATTTGATTGATATTGCGCGAAGGTTGTGTTTTTGGTATTTTCAGGTTAATTGCGTGAATAAGGCGTGCTTTGACGCAATGGATGGCTACCAAGAGTGTCCAAGGCCTTGAGGCCATGTGGCACCCCGCCCCAGGTCCCAAGAATCATGAATTGACGTATCGGAGGGTACTCGGGCCATCGAATGGCCAAGAGAAGATGAAGAAATGAAGGTTTGAAAACTGCCCAGATGCTACATGTAGCGCTTTTACCCTGCTACATGTAGCCAGTGAATAGAAGCTTCAAAATCAAGTTTGCTACATGTAGTGCTTTTACCCTGCTACATGTAGCCACATATCGGAATTGAAAGTTAGGAAGTTTGCTACATGTAGCACTTTTACCCTCCTACATGTATCCAATGATCAGAGCCGAATTTAAGAGGTTTGCTACATGTAGCGCCTTTACCCTGCTACATGTAGCAACTGGGCAAAATCTGCAGATTTTGTGCCCGAATTTGGGAGATTTTAAGGGCATTTAGGACTTTTGTAACACAACTCCAGGGGCTCTAAATACCTTTAAGCTAGGTTATCTTTCATTTTGCCAACTTAGAGCTTTCTCTCTCTACCTCCCTCTCTTCTTCAACCTTCAATCCTCCATTAATGGGCATTGATTGTTGGGTTTTGAGGTAGTTGGCTTCATTAATGTTGTAAGAAATTCTCTCCTCTTCAAGAATCTTGTCTTTATTTCAAGTATTATTGATGTTTAGTTTTTACCTTGTCTTTACCCTTGTTCATTTCATGCCTTCTTTTTATATGAGTGAGTAGTGTAGCAGGGCTAGGTTGTGGGATGGTTAGCATCCCGTAACCAAGGGTGTTGCTTGTTCTTCTCTTGTAATTTTTGTTTTTCTAACTTCAGCATGTGTTAGGGTTAATTTTATGTATCAAAACTTAGAAGTGTTAATCTCCTTGATCAAATGTAGGCAAGAGTTGGACTACTTGCCACATTTGATGCTTAGAGCTATGACCCTCCATGTGTTTGTCTAAATGTCTCAATAGAACCCTTGACATGTTTAACACCTTTGTCGAAAAAGAGAAGAATCGAGTTTACCCTTGTGTTATGGGTGTTAATTATCCCTAAACCTAGCCTTTAGTTTAATCCCCAGTAAAAAGCCGTAGATAGGTTAGGTAGCCAGTTAACTAAATCGTTCAGTTGGCCGTCTCAACGCCAAAATTAGGTTGGCGGTCCTAACGCCAAAAACTCTACACAAGCTAATCTCCAAATCGAACTATGGATGCGCTCCCAGTGGAATCGACCCCGGACTTCCGGGTTTTATTATACTTTCAACTGACCTAGCCCTACGCTTGGGGTGCTTTTATTTCAACACACATTAAGGTCGCAAGCATTTTTGGTGCCGTTGCCGAGGAGCGCTTTCTTTTATAACTTATATTGGAGGTTCGCCGAACCATTGTAAGTATCTCGCTTAATTTTTTCTTTGCGTAGTTTACACTTAATCTAGTGGATACCTCTAACCTGAGTTTCTTCTCTAACTTGAGGTGTAACGAAGCTAGCGTAAGTATAAACTACCTTTTTACCTTTTGCTTGTACTTTTCGAGGCGGCGGCATAGCCCCTTGTAGTTGTTGTTAGGAGGCGGCGGCATAGCTCCTCTTGTCTGTTTACTTTTCATTGTGGTCCATTGTTTCTTGCGAAAGGGTATCTAGTGTATGCGTGGTGGTCATCGTGGAGCCTTTCCTCCTTCTCTCTCTCTCTCGGATCTCTCTCTTCTCTCTCTCTCGGCAATCTCTCTCCTCTCTCCCTCTCTCTCTCTCTCTCTCTCCCACTTGTACTTGCATGGAAGACATACAATATACTAATATATGTATATGTACTTTGGGTCTTTAATAAAATCCACATTTTCAAGTAAATTAGATTTTCTAATTAAAATATTCTAATGCACACATGCACAATTCAATATTATATATATATACATATATATATACATACAAGTACACATATAATATATATACAAGTAAGTACAAACAATCTAGGCTAGATATACCACATGACAATACTAATTAAGTATTCTACTTCATCCAAAGTACTAAGTACTAACCTAATTTACTAATGAACTAATCATAGTTTAATGGATTATCACACATGCCAAATCTAATATTTAAATCAAACAAGTACATGATTGTCAAGACTAAATATTATATAATAGTTTCTCTAATGGTTAATAACCAATGGGTAATAATGGCTAGGATTCTAGTCTATCGTCCAATGGTTAATAAAACTCCTAACGGTTATTATCCAACGGTTAATGCTAGAAAGTCTAATATTTGTAATTAAGCACTAAGCTAATCTAATCTCGTACTTAGGAAGATTAACCAAGGTTTACCTATTGACCAACGGGTAAAGGAAATCCTAACGCTATTGTCCAACGGATAAATATTACCCTAGCTTTTATAGTCCAATGGATAAAGACAAAAAGGCTAAAATGGTCCATCTAGGGTTAGGGTAACCTAATTAGATTTGGGATCCAAGTGATTAGGTTAGCAGTCTATTAGGAATCTAACTAATTGGTTAAAGACTAACGATACTTAATCTAGGCTTTCATCACTCGAGTGGTATTTTGGTTTTATTTAGTAGGAAATCGCCTAATAACGGAATATTAAAGCCCGACGGTGCCAAACGCCAAGGCAATGCGTGAGCGTGGCCAAAGCGACAAACCGGTAGCAAGCTTGGTACAACAAAGGCTGGCAGCCGGCAATGGCGAAAGCTGGCAAATGGCCAAACAAAGCGATCCGGTGCCCAGCGATGTGCCAGCGCGCCAAAGCACTTTGGTGGCTAAACAAGGTCAAGGCAAAGCGACCGCCAGCAAAGGCTGCGGCCAAAGTAACTGGTGGCTAAACAAAGGCTGGTGGCCAGCGATCTGGTACAACAAAGGCTGACCTGGTAAACAAGGCCAAGCGGCGGCCAAAGCAGCCTGGTGGCCAAACAGTGGTCAAGGCAGCCCGGTGGCCAAAGCAGCCTGGTGGCCAAACAGTGGCCAAGCGGTGGCCAAAGCAGCCTGGTGGCCAAACAGTGGTCAAGGCAGCCCGGTGGCCAAGCGGCGGCCAAGGCGGTGGTCAAGGCAAGGCGTGAGCGAAGCAGCCCAGCAACGCCAAGGCAAAAGCAAGGCGCGACCCGATGCGAAGGCAAAACCCGATGGCAGCCAAGGCAGAGCAAGGCAGGCGCGACAGCGAGCCGACGCCAAGGCAAGGCAGGCGCGACAGCGACCCGACGCTTAGGTGAGGCAGGCTTGACCGTGACCCGACGCTAGCGGCGAGCTTGACAATGAGCCGGCGCTAAAGGCAGCCTAGCCAAGCCAAAGCAAGGCGATCAAGCCGACGGTTCAAGGCGAAGACTAAAAATTAACCACTTTGGCATCGATGCAACGCTCTAGGTTAGGAAAATGTAACTAAGCCAAACGGTAGTTAAGGTTGCTAGCTAATCGGTTGCCATGTAGGATTTCCAGCCAAGAAAATAAATTCTAGGATTTTACTACAATTACCAAGTAACTATACCAAGGTCTTAATAGGCAAACTCGTCTTTAGAAAATGACCTTAATGCCCGGGCGATGAATTCCAATCTCCTAAGTCATTAAACCTAATTATGACAGATTATTAATCGCAAAAAGGGATTTATAAAATAAATAAAGAATTTTCAAATATAATAACAAAATTTTATAAGTCGATAACGACCGATTTTTGGATGTTAAAATGAAACCCAAGTATTAAAAAAAAATTCAAATTTTTAGCGAAACTTTTATTGACCAAAAATCAGGGTCGTTACAGGTTCTGTTTCCCAAAATTGGTCAGTCTAAAGCTCCCGTTCCCCTTCCTTTGAGGTTGCGGCCATTGGCGGCTATAGTGGCCCATGGCCTGACAGTTGTAACACTTAACTGTCGTTAGGTCTCGACCGCTTTGTTCCCCAAAATCGGTTGGTCCAAGGCTCCCATTCTCCTCCTTTTGAGATTGCAGGCATTGGTGCCTGTAGTGGCCCATAGCCTGACAGTTGTAGCATTGAACTGTCGCTAAGTCCCGTCCACCTCTCTGTGGTTTGTCACGTCCTAGTGTAGCAGTCTCCCAAAGTTGGTTGTCTTGAGGCGGTTTAGAGGGGTAGGGTCCACGGTTGTTATTGGGGTGTTGGGTTCGGATTGGTCCGCCGGTGTTGCCAGTTGTCTTCCTCCAGCGGGTCTTGAAGTCCGCCTCCTCACTCTCCAATCGAAGAGCACATTTTATGACGCCGATATAGGTGGTAAAGTCTTGTGCCACCACAGCCCTTCGAGCGGTTGTCAGCCCCCACTCAAATCTTATTGCCTTCTTATCCTCAGTTGCTACTGCGTTTGGGGCATAGCGGGATAGCTCTTCAAACTTGGCCGCATACTGAGTTACGGTCATTGATCCTTGTTTCAGATTCATGAACTCTTGTTCCTTGGCTAGGCGAAGAGGCGAAGGGAAGTATTTGTCAAGAAATAGGGTTTCGAACTCGGCAAAGGTCATTGTGGCCACGGTATGGGTTGCTTCCATCAGGTCCCACCAATAGCGAGCTTCTCCCTTTAGTTGGTAAGTGGTTAAGACCACACGATCTCCGTCTTGGGTAATTCCCAAGGTGTCAAGGATCACCTTGATTTCCTTTAGCCATGTCTCAGCCACGGTGGGGTTGGTATCTCCGTGGAAAGTCGGGGGTCGGCGCATGCAAAATTCGTTCATCGCTCGGGTTCGGTTCATGGGTTCATCATCACGGTTTTGGTTTCGGCGATTGGCATTCAAAGCGGCCACAAACGCTTGCATGATCTGGGTTAGGTTGGGGTTCGCATTCGAGGACTCTCCGGTCTCGTGTGCTAATCCGTTGCGTCGATTCACCATCTACGAATCGAAATCGAAAGGGGGAGGTTTTAGTCTATTAAAATAATTGTCCTAAGGGTTTCATTTACTAAAGAATAGTATGCAACAGTACTCTTTTGAAGGAAACAAGCTTTTTATAGATAAAAGAGAGATACAATCATAAGCCTAGAATTCTACTACAATGGCAAAGAGCGACCTAAGGTTCTTTCTAATACAAGTTGAAACGATCCTATGTACTCCTACTATGAGGTTCTATAGGTTATCAAGTTCTAACCTACACTGCTACTACTCTACTCTAGGGTAAAACAATTCCTATAAATCTCTCTCAATCACTTCATGCAGTACTATCTAACAGATTGACTAGCTTCTACAAGGAAAGATTTTTAAAACCTCAATTAGTAACGGTTTAAGACAAAGTTTTTCTAGCGCTAAGGAAACTTTGGAATTTCTAGGTTCCACATTCGATTTTTTTGATTTAAGTCATCATCCAATTGTTCGGGAATTCCCAGCTCAGTGGTACTGCCAATTTCCACACCTTGCTTCAATCCGAAGATTGTTTTGTCAGAATTCCACCCAATTTGGGACGGTAAACTTAAACTCAAGTCACGTTTGTGCAACGGTCAAGCTTATCTTAAAACTAATCTTAAAGGCTACCCATTCTACCCATGGCCGAGGTTTTGAACCTAAAGCTTTGATACCAAGTTGTAACGCCCCGAATTTTGGGTACGTTAAATAAACATTTTTATTGAATAAATTAAGGAGAGTCTAGCTCATTATTACAACATAATTCTCACAAGACTGCTTTTATTCAACAAAAGAGGGGATAATCTAAGGTTAACTACTGCTCTGCCTCTTCCTCCATCCTTGCAAGCTCCTCGGCTCCGAAGGCCTCCAAGGTGTACTGCTCTCCTTGCTCATCTACAAGGTCGACACATTATACCAGCGTCGCCCCCAGTATAATATGTCAGGGTCACCAAAAAGGTAACACCGTGAGCTACAGAAGCTCAATAGAATAATCCAACCTGCTAACCCATAACTTATAAACGAAGGTACATAAGCAATTACACATGCTCATTCAACAACATAATTAACAATGACACATCCGCATTCATTATCTTGCCTACGTTGGTGTCATGCCTTTCTTTGTTTCTCCTACGCGACTCATCGTAAACCGTGTCACCATTTCCAAATCAACATTTTGAAAATCATTTCTCATTCTTTGTTACCAACGGGCTACCAAGTCCAGCTACGTTATCAAATCTTGCATTGGCTCCTCTCCGCGGATAACCAAGCCCAATTACCAATGAAGCTACCACGTCCGGCTCCGTTAGCAATATACATAATGGACTACCAAGTCCGGCCTCATTGCGGTTTTCGCAAGTCTACACAAAGGGCTACCAAGTTCGGCCATTATGTAGTTTCAAAAATCCTTTTTATCCATATCAACCACTCCCTAAGTGTCATGTTTCTACTTTCCGGTTCTCGTGTCTCGTAATCATGCATAGACTCCGCGGCGGGACGAATCAGTTTAAAGTAATCTTGAAACTAAACTAGCAAGATCATCTAACTCTATTTAATCATGCTTGTTTACAACCACAAGTAAGGCAAGCAACATGCTATCATGCTCACAATCGTTTAAAAGGTCAAAATACGAATACTTTGTTTGAAACAACACTTTATCTTTTAAAACGACAACATATAGCCATCTTTTTGGAAGTTCAAAACAACACATGTTTATTGACGAGTTCATACATAAACAAGCAACTACCACGAGATCTAGCAATCAAGTAGTCATAAGATCAAAGTAAACTACGTAAAACAAACCATACTACACATATGGCTTCATGCTCATATAATACAATATATTTAGAGGAAGTAGTTAAGAAAAGTCTACATTTAATTCAAACATGCATACAACTATACTTAGGATAAGTAGGTTCGAAGAACTCTACACTAACATAAAATCACGTATACTTAGGATTAGAGTGTAAGGGTACACTACCGTTCTTCTTGGCGGTAGAAAAGATTACGAAAGTACGACGGAAAGAAAGTCGGCAAACGAACGGAGTAACTGCTTACGGTAAGCTTCCAAAAGCTTCGAAAGAGAATGATTTCTCTCAAAACTAGATTGTAACCTAAACTACTACTACTTTTGGATTGAGGTGGTGGTCGAGTGGTGGTTTAGTGGCGGCAATGGAAAGAAAACTCAAGAATAAGCCAAGAACATCAAGAACAAGTTATGCTTTCAAGAAAAAAGTTGGAGAATGGAGAGGTGTGAGTCCAAATGAAGGAATGGCTTGGTATTTATAGGCAAACTCTCCCTTTCTCTCTCCTTGGCCGAAATCTCTCTCTCTCTCCTATATCTCATTTTTTTTATTCCAAGCAATCTTGCTTCCTTGCAAGAAACAACCTAAAAACTAGGCATGCAAGGCTAGGATGTGTCCTTTGGATTGGATTATGGAAGACTAGGCAAGAAAATGGGATTTGATTTAAGTATAAAATTAGGGTTTGTACAAGAGGGACTAGATTTGATTGTCCTTGGCCATGCTTTCATTTGAAAGCATATCAAAAAATAGGACAAGGGTGATATCACACTATCACAAACATCACTTTCTCTCTCCCTCTCCCATTCGAATCTCTCTCTCTCTCCCATCTCTCTCTCGGCCTCTTTCTCCTCTCTCTCTCTCTCTCTCTCTCTCTCTCTCTCTCCCCTTGGTACAAAGTACTTCATATATATATAAATATAACTATATATATATATATATATATATATATAAGATATGGAAGGACAAAGTTGGTGATTGGAAGAGTGAAGATTTAGGCTTGGAAGAGATTTGACTAGTTAGAATTTTATTTAGGACAATAGGTCATAGATTTGCTAGGAAGAAATCTCTAAGAGATCAAGCAAGGTCAAGGAAAGCACAAGAAGATCTAAGGTACAATCTCTCTCCTTCTTTCCTTCTCTCTCTCTCTCTCGGATCTCTCTCCTCTCTCTCGGCATTTTCTCTCTCTCTCTCCCTCTCTCTCTCTCTCCCACTTGTACTAGTCGTGAAAGTATATATATATCCTATAATATATATAAGTACTTTGGGTCATTCATAAAATCCATGCTTTCAAGTAAATAGATTTTATAAATATAATATTACAATACACACATGCTATATACAATATTATATATATATCTATATATATATATATATATATATGCATACAAGTACATATAGATATATATATATACACATGTACCACACAATCTAGGATAGATATGACCTAGGACTAATGTCTAATAAAGTATTCTACTACTTTCAAAGTACTATGTATAATAATACTAACCTAAGGTACTAATTGTATTTTAACTAAATACACACATGGCAAAATCTAGTATTTTAATCAATCTAGTACATGATTGTCAAGACTAACTATTATCCAATGGATAATAGTTTCCCTAGCGGTTAATAACCAATGGTTAGTGAAGGTAAGGTCCAAGGGTTATCGTCCAATGGTTAATAAATCTCCTAGCGATTATTATCCAACGGGTAATGCTAGAAAGTCTAATACTTGCAATTAAGCACTAAGCTAAGCTAATCTCGTACTTAGGAAGATTAACCAAGGTTTATCTATTGACCAATGGGTAAAGAAAACCCTAACGCTATTGTCCAACGGATAAATATTACCCTAGCCTTTATCGTCCAATGGATAAAGATAAAAAGGGTAAAGTGGTCCATCTAGGGTTAGGGTAACCTAATTAGATTTGGGATCCAAGTGATTAGGCTAAATGGGCATTAGGCTATTCTAACTAATCGGTTAAAGACTAACGATACTTAATCTAGGCTTTCATTGCTCGAGTGGTATTTTGGTTTTATTTAGTAGGAAATCGCCTAATAACGGAATATTAAAGCCCGACGGTGCCAAACGCCAAGGCAAGGCGTGAGCATGGCCAAGGCAGCCTGGTGGCAAAGCGGTGGCCAAGCGGTGGCCAAAGCAGCCCGGTGGCCAAACAGTGGACAAGGCAGCCCGGTGGCCAAACAGTGGCCAAGGCAGCCCGGTAGCAAAGCGGAGGCCAAGGCGTAGCCAAGGCAAGGCAGGTGCGACAGCGAGCCGACGCCAAGGCAAGGCAGGCCCGACAACGAGCCGACGCCCAAGCGAGGCTGTCAAGTCAATGGTCAAGGCAAAGACTAAAATTTAACCACTCTGGCATTGATGCAACGCTCTAGGTTAGGAAAAAGTAACTAAGCCAAACGGTAGTTAGGGTTGCTAACTAATCGGTTGCCATGTAGGATTTCCAACCGAGAAATATAAATCTAGGATTTTACTACAATTACCAAGTAACTATACCAAGGTCTTAATAGGCATACTCGTCTTTAGAAGATGACCTTAATGCTCGGGCGATGAATACCAATCTCCTAAGTCATTAAACCTAATTACGACGGATTATTAATCGCTAAAAGGGATTTATAAAATAAATAAAGAATTTTCAAATAAAATAACAAAATTTTATAAGTCAATAACGACCGATTTTTGGATGTTAAAAATGAAATCCAAGTAATAAAATAAAATTCAAATTTTTAACGAAATTTTTATTTACCAAAAATTAGGGTCGTTACAGCCTAGCCGTGAAGCTAGCCCATAATCATTCAACATAAGACATATAGATGCTTTATTCAATTCCATACACGTAGTCTGTTTTTATGCCTTAAACAGTTAATAAGGTGAGCCGAGACTGTAAATAAGCATGCATCAGAAAGCAAGAAACAAAACAAAGCTGTGCCAACAAGATCACTCGGCCCGCGAATGGAAGTCGCGGCCGAGGGATCACATTGGGTCAATGTACCGGCAGGCATCGAAGCCCGGTGGTGTTCTTCCTCACACTAGACAAAAAACTAACAGACGGTCAGAAAGCTACGATTAACGACATAAAACATTAAATAAACCAAACCAGAGGCCGTTGGGCCTCACCACCTTGATCCCTCAGTTGCTTGATTGCTTCGGATCAATGGGGATCGACTGATTGATTGCTACTTGGACGAAACCCTAGGGCTAGGGTTTGGAACTCCGGGGTTGGATCGTCGGATTGATGGCCGCCTTCGGGAGGTTAGGGCTTTTGTAGAGAGGGATTTTGGGAGTATATAGCCAGAGTTTCGTGGCTTGAATGTATATGGATCTCAGGAATTTCGTGTCTATTTGGGTGTATTCGAGGGTCTCTTTATATAGGCAAGGGGGTGACTCACTCGGTCCAATCAAATCACGGGGTTGCAATTGCATTTGCATTGCAACTCAAACTCTTCATTGCAATCTCTGAACGTGGCCCGAACGCATCGGAGAGGCGGCAGGATTGGATCAAACAACCGATAGAAGGTTCGAGAGTCTGGAAAAAGGCCGATCTGGCGGCCAAGCAAAGGATGTCGCGGCCTGGAAATGGATGTGGCGGCCGAGCCATTATTCTGGCGGCCGAGGCTTCGATCTCTCAGGGAGATTTTTGGTGCAATAGGTTGCTCGGGTGAGGAATGGATGTTGAGGCCGTGATATCGATGTTACGGCCGTCCGATGGATTTTCCTAACACACTATCTTTCTGTCTGAAAGGCTATTTGGCTCTGGATTGGGTCCTCTAAGTGGCTCAAAGTTCGAACCATAAGTCCAGGGGTTTCACAAGAAAGCAATCAGCAATCATCGAATCCGTATCATCATCGGGATGGTCCCAATGTGGGAGTTGAAATAATTGTTAGGCCAAATTGGGGTGTCTACAGATGCCCCTCTTTGACTGAGCTTAGACGGATCGTGAGACATGTTTGAGTAATAGTCAAAGCTGTAAAAGCAACTCAATTTGGTTTAACCATTATTCCAAGGGTTTTTGAAAAAAGGTTTTGTTATGGTCGGGCCGAGAGGCTGCCTACGTATTCCTCAAGGGAAATTCAGACCAATCGTAGTTCAGAGGGCAATAAAAAAAGAAAAAGTTTGGAGAGTTAGAGACAGAAGACGTACCTTCGGGCTTTAACAGCTGTAGTGCAACGTACCTGGGTAATGCCCGGGTTTTGGCGGAAAGTAGTTGAAGGAGCGCGGGGCTGCCGGGCAAGTTTTTGCGGAGAGTTACCTTTAGTATTTTGGGGTAGATCAGTACACGGCAGGTGTGTTTGCTTTTCTTGATCATCCTTACTTTGACTGAGGGGAGCTCGGTAGAGTAGCCTATCCTTGCGAATGAGCTGGAAGGAATTGATGTAGTTGGGGCGGAATCCAAGCCATCTGCGGGGATGAATCGGATGCCAATTTTGAGATAAGGGGTGGAACCCAAGTCATCTTCCGCAGATGAGTTGGATGCCGTTGTTCGAGATGCGGGAGGCGTGAGGCCAGTGACTGAAGCACGGAGTGTTGTAATGAAGGAACCGAGGCACGGAGCCGGTTTGTCAGGCGGGGAGCTTGAGGTATTGAAGCTTTGATTGGACCGAAGCGCGGAGCTGGTTTTGGTCATAAGGCGAGAGCTTAGGAGATGGAACCGAAGCTCCGAGCTGGTATTGATAGTTCAAAAATCTTTGCCTTCCGGTGGTAAGAACTTGAGAGGTTCGAGCTTTGGTGTGATTGAAGCGTGGCGTAGAGCCAGTTGTATTCTGATGGTCTGTGCGCGGAGCTTTCTCATCATAAAGATTTGGCTTTGAGCCCAAGGATCGAGGTTCTGGACCGATCAATAAAACCGAGGCGTAGAACCGGTTGATTGCAAGATAGACTTGCGAGTGAGTGACAGATGCAAAGCATAGCATGTATGTATGATAGTGTTTGTTTGATGTGAACAGCTAAGGTGATAGTGATGATTATGCAGACTCGATGTTTTTGATGCAATTTGTGCACGGGCCCGTGCGTGTGTGTTTGATATAAGCTTAGAGCTTCTTTCAAGTTCCGGACATTAGCAATCAGAGCGTAGAGCTTGAGCATTGAGCATCCAGTACGCCGTGGTTGGGCATTCAAGCATAGAGCTTGCGCATTCAAGTGTAGAACTTGAGCATCCAGTACACAGTGGTTGGGCTTGATAATTGTTGCTGGTGGCGTAGAGCCTGTTTGTTACGGCTTTGAGCCAGTTGAATTGGTTACGGCTTGGAGCCAGCTGAGATAATGGGCTTTGAGCGACTGAGTGGTAGGCTTCGAGCCGCTGAGTCGATAACAGGCGTGGAGCCGTTGAGTAATGGGCTTCGAGCCGCATAAATGGTGGGCTTCAAGCCACTGAGATAATTACGGCGTGGAGCTAGATAGTTACGGCTTCGAGCCAGTTGAGAGATGGGCTTTGAGCCATTGAGTTGATAACAGGCGTGGAGCCGTTGAAATAATGGGCTTGAAGCTGCCGAATTGATGATCGTTGATTGGGGTGGCCTAGAGCCTAGTGAGATAGCTTGTTACGGCATAGAGCCAGTTAAAGTGGTTACGGCTTTGAGCCAGTTGGGATAGCTGCGGCTTCGAGCCAATTGAGCGAGCGTAGAGCTGCTGAGAACAAGTAGAGTCTGTAGAGATAATGACGGCATAGAGCCAGTTGAGCGAGCGTAGAGCTGTTATGATGATGGGCTTTGAGCCGCTGAATTGGTAGATGTGGGCATAGAGCCGTTGATCCCTTTTAGCGAGCGTAGAGCTGCTGATAATGAGTATGGGCATTGAGCCGCTGAATTGATAGGCTTAGAGCCACTGAATAGCTTGAGCACGGGCGTTGAGCCGTTGGGATAAGAGGCCTGTGTTGAAAATGGGCGTGGGGCCATTGAGATAATTAGTACGGGTGGAGAGCTGTTTGAGGTGATAGATGAGGAGCCGTTGCGATAATAGGCAAGGAGCCTGCTGAAGCGGTGAATACAGGCTTAGAGCCATTGAGAAAATAGGCAAGGAGCCTGTTGATGATAAATAGGGGTCTTGGAACCGTTAAGATAATAGGCGAGGAGCCTTCTTTGAGAAATGGGCTTAGAGCCGCTGAAATGATTGACTTGAAATCGTTGAGTGACTTGGGTGCAGGGCTACTGAATGATAGCTTGATGGCAGGCTTAGAGCCGTTGAGATGGTTATGGTGTAGAGCCTGTTGGGTGGCAGGCATATAGCTGTTGAACCGTTGACAGGGATTGAGCTTGGGGCTGCTGACAGTGAGTATGGGCATGGAGCCAGTTGAATTCGATGGGACAGCGGGCATAAAGTCGCTAAGCGGCGAACATAGAGCTGCCAGGTGATAGTGAGCTTTGATGGTGGTTGTTGAGATGATTAGGGGCATAGAGCTGCTTTGCCGGGTGCTAAATTGTTGATGAAGAGCTCGGGGCTGATAAACGGAGGAGATCTCGACAGTGCTTGATCTTTTCTCGCGCTTGGGCATGCCCCCAAGGCTAGTTCTGATCATATTGTATTTGCTCGGAGGTGCCCCCAAGGCTGATTTAGTCAATGCTTCTGTTGGTTACGGACCCAGAATAATAGCTTGACTTAGTGCACTGAGCAAAATCCATTGGGGTTTGAAGAAAATTGATTGGAGGGCCAAAAGATCAATCTCTCGACCGGATAATGGATGTCTCGGCCGAGCTATAGATTCGTCGGCCGTTTAATCGCTTCGATTCCAGACTGTTATAAAAGCCGAGCCTTCGACGTTTTGTTTTCATTTTCCTCCCTCTTTCCTTCTTCGTTCTCTTTCCTGTGAGGACCGTACCGAAGACTCATCGTCTTCCTTGCTTTGCTTTGCTCTCGTTGAGTTCGAAAGATGGATGAAGCGATCGCGGAGGGAGCCCGCGCTGCCTTTGGTGCTGTCTTGCTGCTTGATTAGAGACCCTTGCATGGGTGGCTTGCTTCCGTGACGCGGAGCTTCTGGGGTGGCACTTGTACGCGGTATGATGATTTTTCTGGGCGGTGTGATGTCTCTTCTGCACCGCAGTGCTTCTTTGGTACACGTTGCCCTGGGGGTATCCTTTTCCCCTTTTTGCAGCTGGTCTCTGGCGTTCGGACCGCCAGAGGGTTCGGCATCCTCTTCTTCGCCTTCTTCTTCTTCTTCTCTTTTTTTTTTCTTTTTTTTTTTCTGCATAGGTTAGCTTGACAGGAAATTGATGTATAGTTTTGTTTAGGAAATGCCAGATGATTCACCTTGTGATGTAAAAAGCTTTCGTTATATGAAACAAAATCTTTTGCTCTGTTATATGATTGTGTATGCTGTTGTTCCTTGTTTATGCTGGCACAAAATTGGTTTGACAAAAATCTTAACTAAACCGTGGAAGCTTTCTGTGAAAAGATCGTTTTGGCAACCGAGCAGTCGATTCTGCAGCCAAGGGATCGATCCATCTGCCAGATTTTTGACCTAAGGTCAACCTTGATTTTCGTGGGTCGTGGCATCGGTCCTGCGGCCGTTAATTTGAAGTGCCGGCCGAGATACAGACTAGTTCTGCAGCGAGTTTTAGAATCTGATTCCGATTCGAACTAAAACTCATCCTAGCCTATAAGTATACGTTCTACGACCTCGATGGTATTTGTCAGCAACAATTTTATGGGGCAACCAATCCTCGATCAGTGGTTGAATTCTTTTAACGGCCTCGACCGTTTGCACTTTAGGTCCTTTGGTATGGATTTCATCTTCTTCCTTCGCCAAATTCCTGTGAATTTTGCTTTTCTTCGGGCAGCCACTAGCTTTTGGGACCCTGCCTTCCATGTCTTTAGATTTAGAAGAGAGGAACTGTGTCCTACTATCGAGGAGTTTGCAGCTATCATGGGTCATTCGGATAGAGATGGTCTCATTATTCCTAACCCTTTGTTTAATCGGGGCAGTCTCTTGAAGGATTTACTTCAAATTTCAAAACATGAAATTAGGCTTTTCATGGTAAATGGAAGGTTGGAAACCTTGCAGCTTGTCCAGCGTTTTGGTACCGCTAAAGCTCATCGTCAAATTCCTCAACAGAAGGCGTGCTTCCATGCGTTGTGCATTTGTCTCCTTCATTACTACTTGCTTGGACCTTCCTCTGGCCATGCTGATTCTATACTGCTTGACTTTTCCCAACAGGTGGGAAATCGTGTAGGTTTTGCCGGTTTAGTGTTGGCAGAGACCTTGATGGGTCTTGACATGGTAAAGGGTGATCCTACGGCCCAGTTTTCAGGCAGCCCTTTGTTGCTACAGGTTCGCTCTTTACCTGTTTTTCTTTTGCTAAATTTATCTTTTCGCTCGTCTCTCTTTTGTTTTGACTCACGTGTTCTCTCAACTCATAATTTTCCCTTGTTTTCCATAGGTATGGCTTTATGAGAAGTTGAGGGTGTGGGATGTGCCGGAGCGGCTGCCCTATAGTTTAGATCACTGCGTGGAGCGTCGTGTGATCAAACAATTTCCCACTGAAGCCGCTTGGAAAGCATGGATGGAGACTAGAAAGGGGGATAGGATCCAATGCCCCTGGTATGGTATAAAGAGCATGACTGTAAGTACCATGAACCATTTTGGTGTAGCAGTGATTGGCGTCACTCGAGTTACCTTCTATTTTCCTGCTCGTTTCCAGAGGCAGTTTGGGGCTACACAGGTCCAAGTTTTGGGTGACCCAGAGTATGCTGTTTCTAAGGTTCATGACGCCAGTCTTCGTCGCAATGTGCTTCGTTTTTGGTCAAATCGAGTAATGCAAGAGGTTGCTGAAAACTTTGCTGACAAGCTATCGAACTCGTATAAGCGTTGGTTAGAGAAAAACCTTTTGAAGGACAAGAGTGCAAAGAGAAGGAAGACCTAGAGATTGACACTTTGTTTATGCTTTTTGAAAGACTTGTTTTATTCTAATTTCCATAGATTGAGAATTGTTTGAGCTTACTTTCCTTTTTCCTTGGAAATAATAAAACATTTGGTTGTTTCATTTTGAGAATGTTGTTGCCATGGATGGACTTTTAACATGCTTTAGGATAGACCTAGAAATTTGGAAGTGATAACAATAGCAGTGGCCGAGTCTTGATTCAGAGATTGCCTACGCATCCCGTAGAGGGAATCAGGCCATAAACGTAGTTCCAAGATGATTTGTTTTGTTTTCGGTTGGGGTTCACTCGAGTATTTTTCCTCTCCTTTTATGCTCTTGATTTTGCCTAAACCGCCCTTGTGGGTTTTCAGTCTAGCGAGCGCTTTTATTTATGCCTTAGTTTTTGCCTAAGCCGCCCTTGCGGACCCAGTAGGCTGCTCTAATTTTTGCTTGGGTTCGCCCACCCTTGTGGTTTTCGACCCAACGATCATCTCTCAAGGGTAATACTTCCTCAGCTTGTCAATGTTGACTGGCGTTGCGAATTCCATTCCATCCAAATCTGCAATATAGGCTGCTCCTCCAGATAGTATGCGCTTGAC
Organism: Rhododendron molle; assembly: GCA_025413875.1. Lineage (NCBI taxonomy): Eukaryota > Viridiplantae > Streptophyta > Magnoliopsida > Ericales > Ericaceae > Rhododendron > Rhododendron molle. The sequence goes on along the minus strand of CM046398.1, from coordinate 14,328,763 downwards.
AAGGTAGGGGCCTCCCCAGTTTGGTTTAAACTTGCCCCTTGGGTCAGAAACATGGCGACGGATGGCCTTGAGTACCATATCCCCTACTTTGACGTCTCTTGGTTTCACCTTTTTGTTGAATGCTCGTGTGATACGACGTTGATACCCTTGCACATGGTATAGTGCCCTCAGCCTCCTTTCATCCAGTAGTGCTAACTCATCGTAGCGGTTTTGAACCCAGTCCTCTTCGATCATTCCAGTTTCAGCTAGTACCCTTAGTGAGGGCAACTCTAATTCGATAGGTAATACAGCCTCCATTCCATAGACTAGAGAGTAAGGGGTAGCCCCAGTTGAAGCCCTTTCAGTTGTGCGGTAGCCCCATAGCGCTAAAGGTAACATTTCTGGCCAGTCTGTATAGGTGTCAATAGTTCTTCGTAAGATCCGCTTGATGTTCTTGTTTGCAGCTTCAACTGCTCCATTGGTTTGAGGTCGATAAGTAGATGACCGATGATTTTGTATCCCAAATTCGGCGAAGAGCTTCCTCGTTGCCCCTTTGAAGTGTGATCCGTTGTCGCAGATGATCTCGTGAGGTACACCATACCGATAGATGATATTGGTGCGAATAAACTTGGCCACGTGAGTAGCTTTGAGAGTAGCTTAGGAAGCTGCTTCTACCCATTGGTGAAGTAGTCGATGGCTACTAGAATGAACTGGTGCTTATATTTTCCTTTTGGATTTATGCTTCCAATGACGTCTATCCCCCCGGTGGAGAATGGCCAAGGGGATGTCATGCTATATAGCTTGGTAGGGGGTATACGCATGCGATCAGCGTGAGTTTGGCACTTGAAACATCGACGGACATAGTTAGCACAGTCAGCCTCCATGGTGGTCCAGTAATACCCTTGACGCAGGATTTTCTTTGCCATTGTCGCTCCGCTCATGTGTGGCCCGCAGATTCCTTCATGTATTTTTTCCATGATCTTATGGCTTTCTTCTGTAGTGACACAAAGTTGATTGGGGCCCAAATGTGCCCTTCGATATAGTATTCCTCCACAGACTATAAACCGGGTGGCAAACTTCCGTAAAGCCATTTGGTCCTTTGAGGTGGCTTCAGGGGGGTACTCTCCCTTTTCCAAGAATTTCTTTACATCTTCATACCATGGTTTTCCATCATCCTCACCTTCTTCAGTCAAGGCACATTCGCATGCGGGTTTGATCTTTTGTTCGATCATGAGAGGCTGCATTGTAAACCCCAGGGGTATCTCAACCATAGAGGCTAATGTTGCTAATGCATCTGCGAATCGATTGCTTATTCGCGGGGTGTGTGTGAAGATGACAGAGTCGAATTGCGGAATTAGAGACTCTAGCACACAATGGTATAGCTTCAAAGCTTCTTCCTTGACCTTCCAGTCTCCTCTTGCCTAGGATACCACTAGGTTCGAGTCTCCAATGACTTCTATCCTTTTTGCCCCTAGTTCCAGGGCTGCTTCCATTCCAGCAATGGAGGCTTCGTACTCGGCCTGGTTGTTAGTGACTTCAAACCTCAGTTTGTATGACAAAGGAATATGAGAGTCGCTCGGGGAAACTAACAGTATCCCTATGCCATATCCACATTGGTTTGATGCTCCATCGAAATAGAGCTGCCAGGTGTCATCTAGGAGACATAAGATGTCTTCGTCTGGGAACATGAAGTCTTCTGCCTCGGCCTCTGTCACAGGGTGATTTGCCAAGAATTCTGCCACGGCCCTTCCTTTTACTGATTTCCTTGTCATGTATCTGAGATCGAATTCTGCGAGCAGCAACAACCATCTAGCCAACCTTCCAATAAGTGCTGGCTTCTCAAAAAGATATTTGATTGGGTCTAAGCGAGAAACTAGTACTACCGGATGTGCCAATAGCTAATGCCTTAGTTTCTTTGTGGCCCATACTAGCCCCCAGCAGGTTTTCTCGAGGGGAGTGTACCTTGTTTCATAATCCATCATCTTTTTACTGAGGTAGTATATGGCGCACTCTACTTTGGTGTCGTTTTCTTGTGCTAGCATGCATCCCATGGAGGTTTCTGTCACTGAGAGGTACAGAATCAATGGTTTCCCACGAATGGGTGGTGACAGCACAGGTGGGTTCTGAAGATACTCTTTAATTGCCTCGAAAGCTTGTTGACAGTCTTGATTCCACTCGAAATCATTTCCTTTCCTCAAAAGTTTGAAAAGAGGCTCACAGGTGGTTGTAAGTTTAGAGATAAACCTGCTGATGAACTGCACCTTTCCCAGAAAACTCCTTACTTCCTTCTCTGTCTTTGGTGGCGACATCTCTATGATAGCCTGTATCTTGGAAGGGTCTACTTCGATTCCCTTTTGAGTGATGAGAAATCCCAACATCTTGCCAGCTGTTACCCTAAAAGTGCATTTTTGAGGATTAAGACGTAGCATGTATTGCCTAATCCTCTCAAAGAACTTTTGAAGTGCTTTATATTGTCCTTCCCTTTCCCTTGATTTGACTATCATGTCATCGACGTATACCTCAACCTCTTTGTGCATCATGTCGTGTAGCAGGGTTGTTGCCATCCTTAGGTAGGTGGCTCCAGCATTCTTTAGTCCGAATGGCATTACTCGGTAGCAATAGGTTCCCCATGGTGTGGTGAAGGTGGTCTTCTCTCTATCCTCCGGAGACATCAGAATTTGATTATACCCAGAAAATCCATCCATGAAAGATAGCAGTGCGTGTCCTGCGGTGTTGTCTACAAGCTCGTCTATGTGTGGCAATGGAAAATCATCTTTTGGACTGGCTTTGTTGAGATCTCGGAAATCCACACAAACCCTGATTCCCCTAGTTTTCTTTGGTACTGGAACAATATTGGCTACCCATTGTGAATATTTGGTGACTATGAGAAAATCGGCATTGATTTGTTTGGTGACCTCCTCTTTTATCTTTAAGACCCAATCAGGGCGCATACGTCTTAACTTTTGTTTAACAGGTTTTGCATCAGGATGGAGAGGAATTTTATGCTGTAACAATTTTGGGGTCTATACCAGGCATGTCCTCGTAAGACCAGGCAAAAACATCTTTGTATTCTTTTAGCAAAAGGATTAATTTTTCATTTTTTGAAAAGATAGTGTTGTACCAATTTTAACCATTTTTGGTTCATCTTTAGAGCCCACGTTTGCCGTGATTATTTCCTCAGAAAAAGGTTTAGCGTGCCTTTCCTCTTCTCTCTCAATGAATTCTAGAATTTCTTTTGGAATTTCTTCCTCGAAAATTGGATTGTCAGAATCCATGCAGTTAATCATAGATAAAGTGAAATACTCCAAATCTTCCTTCTCATTGTTAAAATTGTCAAAAGACATTTCAGAATCAAACTCAAAACAAATGTTAAGTTTTGGTACTTTAACTAGGTTTTCCTTACTAAACTCAGTAGTTTGAGAAGATGAAAAAACTAGACTCGGATTGAGTTGACTCGGAGTCAAAATCGGAATCAGGACTAAGATCAGAGTCAGCATTTTGTATTTTATATTTTAAAGTGTGTTCCACAGTCCAGTTAGGGTAGGCCCCTTTTTCAACATCCACAATCAGCTCAGAGCAGTCTTTTTCATCATCAAGGTTGATCATCAGAACTTCACAGTCACTTTGATTTGCACTTTCATCACTGTCATCCTGCAAGTCTTGGAGGGCCATTTGATTTGCTATTGCCGTTATTTCTTCTAGTTGAGCTTCAATTTCCGCTTCGTCGTTGTTGTCGATTCTTCGTGTACCAACAAATCCCCACCAGTTACCAAACCGATCCGTGATGGGGTGGATCACCCTCATTTCATGGTTGGTGACCCTTTCATCAAAGAGTAGGTTTAGTGATATTTCATCCAGTGGATCATTGTCAACAGACTCTTCTTCCTTGGCTTCGTCAGATTCAGAGTTGTGGACTTCATCGATTGGCCAATAGGCATCGGTGGGTGCGTAAGGATCATAGAAATAAATTGGAACCCTGCCAAATCCTTCTTCCACTTCTTCTTCATAGACTGTTCTTGCGAACATGACATGGTTGTCTTCAATGATGGTTATCATAGGCCTTGGTTGGCCCTCCAGAGTGATGTATTTGGAGGGATCGAATTCCTTGACAGCAAAGCAGGGCAGACCAGACAGCTTAATGATAGTTTGAAAGTGCGAATCAATCATGAACTGTGATGTGGCCATTTTTTCCTGAAAAGATTTTTGTTTAAGTTAGCTTAGTTTAACTTACCACTTTCATTTGATAAAAGACCCTTAAGGTTTCAACCTGCAAAAGAGAACTTTACAACATACATATGTACAATGGGTGTGAGGAAGAACTCTCATAAATATATGCAAGTAGGTTCCTAGTCGGTAGGTTCCTGCCTTAGTTTGATAGGTTCTATGGCTTTTCTAAACACATGTAAGGTCTTGGTAGTCTCAGGTTGCTCCGTTGTCAAAGGGCACCAATCCTTTCACCATCCCATCATAGGCGGCAATTGGGTGATTCCCTTTTTGATATACCATAAGGTACAAGTGACTGTGGAGTTTGCTGGAACCCCTAACATAGCCCATGTCATGCCGGGATATTAGGTGAACTCAACGAGGCTTGCCTGCTCGATGCATATGATAAATGAATTAAATAAGGCATGTATTAGTCTTATGTTGAACTTTTTGGTTATGGCTCTCATCTCCCCAGCAGAGTCGCCAGAAAACTGTAGACACCTCCCAGACGGGGCATCGCCATACAGTTGTATCATCACTGTGTTTGCTCGATTGGTTGCTCGCTTCATAAACCAAGATCGTGGATACTTCCATGGCTAGAGGTATCGCCACACGATAGCGGTTATCATCAAAACAGAGTCGCCACCTAGTTTGTTAAAGCTAGGAAAATAGATAGAGATTCTGGATACGGAAGCCAAAAGTACAGTAAGGAGAAGGTGTTAGGCACCCCTCTCTGCCTAGCCGTGAAGCTAGCCCATAATCATTCAACATAAGACATATAGATGCTTTATTCAATTCCATACACATAGTCTGTTTTTATGCCTTAAACAGTTAATAAGGTGAGCCGAGACTGTAAATAAGCATGCATCAGACAGCAAGAAACAAAACAAAGCTGTGCCAGCAAATCGATCACTCGGCCGGCGAATGGAAGTCGCGGCCGAGGGATCACACTGGGTCAATGTACCGGCCGAGGCATCGAAGCCCCGGCTGGTGTTCTTCCTCACACCAGATAGAAAACTAACAGACGATCAGAAAGCTACGATTAACGACATAAAACATTAAATAAACCAAACCAGAGGTGGTTGGGCCTCACCACCTTGATCCCTCAGTTGCTTGATTGCTTCGGATCGATGGGGATCGACTGATTGATTGCTACTTGGACGAAACCCTAGGGCTAGGGTTTGGAACTCCGGGGTTGGATCGTCGGATTGATGGCCGCCTCCGGGAGGTTAGGGCTTTTGTAGAGAGGGATTTTGGGAGTATATAGCCAGAGTTTCGTGGCTTGAATGTATATGGATCTCAAGAATTTCATGTCTATTTGGGTGTATCCGAGGGTCTCTTTATATAGGCAAGGGGGTGACTCACTTGGTCCAATCAAATCACGGGGTTGCAATTGTATTTGCATTGCAAATCAAACTCTTCATTGCAATCTCTGAACGTGGCCCGAACGCATCGAAGAGGCGGCGGGATTGGATCAAACAACCGACAGAAGGATCGAGAGTCTGGAAAAAGGCCGATCTGGCGGCCGAGCAAAGGATGTCGCGGCCTGGAAATGGATGTGGCGACCGAGCCATTGATCTGGCGGCCGAGGCTTCGATCTCTCAGGGAGATTTTTGGTGCAACAGGTTGCTCGGGTGAGGAATGGATGTTGAGGCCGTGATATCGATGTTACGGCCGTCCGATGGATTTTCCTAACACACTATCTTTCTGTCTGAAAGGCTATTTGGCTCTGGATTGGGTCCTCTAAGTGGCTCAAAGTTCGAACCATAAGTCCAGGGGTTTCACAAGAAAGCAATCAGCAATCATCGAATCCGTATCATCATCGGGATGGTCCCAAGGTGGGAGTTGAAATAATCGTTAGGCCAAATTGGAGTGTCTACAACCCCTGCAGATCCATGCTGGGGGTAGCAACAGCCAGACGGAGCCGCCTCGCAATCCCCCGTCTGTTCCGCCTCACCTACGGCCTGTGCTCGTAGGGGGAATCGCTGGGAACCTCGTCAGGGCCCGCGGAAAAGAGGCCGCCGCCGAAGGAACCAGTACGCCATCCACAGGACCCTACCTCACCATGGCAGAGGTCCAGGCCTTGCTGGCCCAACAGAAAGCAAGTGAGGCAAGTAGGAAACAGCCAGCCGCTGCTGAGGCTGCCGCCCCGCTCGCGGGACAGTTCATCACATTGGCAGATGTGTAGACTCTCATCACCAAAGAGAAAGCAAAGACAGTCGTACCCTCTCTCCCGAGTCCGGATATTCGCCCGCCGTATCCGGTGGCGATATTGTCATTACCCTACCCCGAGGGGTATAGTCCCCCAAAGTTTGTAAAGTTTGATGGCAAGGAAGGAAGCGCGCAGGAACATGTGGTTCGATTCATTGAGTCGCTGGGAGCTCATGCGTCATACTCTAACTTGCGCCTCCGCGAGTTCTCAAAATCTCTCACCTCCCGCGCTTATACTTGGTATGTTAACTTAGAACCCCACTCGATCGCCACTTGGGAAGAAATGGTCAATAGCTTCTACGCTAAGTTCTTCCAAGTCCGCGAGAAGGTGACGGTGATCAGTTTGACAAAGGAAGTACAGGCAAGCGGCGAAGACGTGGTCGACTTCATCAAACGATTTCAGGACCGCGCAGTCGACTGCACAGAGTCAGTCAAGGAGGTTCAGCTCGTTGAGATCTGTATAGGTGGAATGATGGACGAATTCAAGATGTTGCTTGTGAACTTGAAGCTAGGAACTTTTTCCGCATTATTGGAGTCGGCATATAACATCCGCCACGTGGTCAGGCCGGCCCGGAAGGATAACTGGAAAGGCAAGGTTACGGGGGCCACTGTCACTGTCGCTGTCGCGGAGGGACCGCGAGCACGACAAAGCAGAGGTGGAAGAAAACGGAGAGAGCGTGAGTCTGGCCCCACGCCAGACTACCCCTGCAGTATGGACGAAGTACGCGCCCTGGTGACCGCGTGGATCGCGGACGGTGAACTGGAACTCCCACCCGTGGAGTATGAGCCAACTCGAGAAGACCGCGAGCACCCGCGGTACTGCATGTATCACAGGCACAACAAACACCCAACAAGTGATTGTTGGTCACTGAAGCGGTTGTTCCAGAGGAAGCAGAATGCAAACGAGTTACGGATAGGGCGCCGCGACATCCGCGTGGACCCTTTCCCTGCACACGGCCACCACAACGGGGAGGTCAACATGGCGGAATGTTACCCATTCATTTATGAAGACGAAAGTGAAGTCGATAGCTACTACTATCTCGAAGAAGACACAGAAGACGGATGGGCTTATATGGTGTCCTGTCATGAGATCATCGAGGAATTTGGAGAAGGCCCAACCCCCACAATCGCGCCTGACCCGACTAGTTCAGTTAAGACGCTGCAAAACAGTGTGAAGTTCCGCACGTTCTTTGACGGCTTCGGCTTCACGCCAGCAGTGCGCCTGGAGATAACCAAAGCGATAGTCAGTATCGCGGAGGTTCACCAAGAGTCGTGCATGTCCGCAGAAGGGTCTGTCGCGCGGACCATCTGCGACGAGTCCAATTCTATCACTTTCTCGGATGCAAATCGCAGGGCTTCGCACCCCCACAATTGCCCGTTGTACGTCACGTCCCGCGTAACGGGATGGAACTCAAACGGACTTTTCTCGATGGTGGGGCCTCCATAAACCTCATGCCTCTGTCAACGTTCAAGCGACTCGGGATCCAAGACAATCGGATAGTGGAGTCACCCATCACCATCACAGGATTTGGGGGTGACCGCAAGCGGTCTCTTGGATATGTTGTCGTGGATCTGGAAGTGGGGGCAATCCGCTCCGCAACCAAATGCCACCTCATCAACGCAGACCCAAATTACCATATTATCCTCAGACGCAGTTGGATGCACAAGTACGCAGTTGTACCGTCAAGCTACCATCAATGCCTGAAAGGAATTTGGGCAGGAAAGAAGGTCACTATCCCCACGTCTGAAAACCCTTTCGACACGGATGAGGCGCACCTCTCAAACGCGGTCTACTTCTCGGAACTAGGAGAAGTATCTCAGGCCGTCACCGCGAGGCCACGTGGCGTGAAGATCCCGAAGTGGGAAGACATCAAGAATGAAAAACAGGAGACCCGAGAAAGAGAGCCACCCGCGGCCGCAGCCCCCAGAAAGATTACCAAGACAAAGGAAGGGGGCAAGACGGTGTACTACTTATGACGGTCCACCGGGGCAGCGGTTGACCACGAAGCCGCGCGCCCCGGCGGAACATGTGCCGCGGTAGATGAAGTAATTCAAAAGCCGGAGCCCGCTCCGGAATGCATGCAGGATCGGCCCAAGCCGCAGCAGGAGGCGCTAGAGGAAGTCGATTTGAATCACGGGATTGGCCCGCGGAGGCCGGTCTTCATCAGTAAGGAATTAAATGGAGAGTTCCGCGACAGGTTGATCATGCTGCTGAGAGACAATGCAGATGTTTTTGCATGGCATTATGAGGAAATGCCTGGTCTAGAAGAAGTCGAAAAGTTGCGAAAAGCGGGCTTTATTTGCCCAATCTAGTACCCTGAATGGTTAGCAAACATTGTTTCGGTGAAGAAGAAAAAATGGACATATCAGAGTTTGTGTCGACTTCCGCGACCTCAATAAGGCATGCCCGAAGGATGAGTTTCTGCTACCTCATATTGACACATTGGTGGATGCAACTTCTGGCCACCAGATGTTCTCTTTCATGGACGGATTCAGCGGGTACAACCAGATCAAGATGGCCCCGGAGGATGCGGAAAAGACGGCCTTCCGAACTCCCCTGGGAAACTTCTACTACGTCGTGATGCCCTTCGGCCTCAAAAATGCAGGGGCAACTTACCAGCGGGTTATGACCGCGATCTTTCATGATCTGATGCACAAGATAATTGAAGATTACGTAGATGACTTGGTGGTAAAGTCCAAGGAGCGGACAGACCACTTGGCGGATCTCACTACCGTCTTCAGTAGATGCAGGAAATTCAACCTCAAGATGAATCCGCTGAAATGCGCATTCGGAGTAACCGCGGGAAAATTCTTGAGCTTTTTTGTTCACCGTTATGGCATCGACGCGGATGGAGCCAAAATTAAGTCTATCAAGGAAATGCCCCCGCCCTACTCTCAGAAGACGCTGAAGCGGTTCCTAGGCAAGGTTTCTTATCTATGACGCTTCATCCCAGCCTTTGCGGAAATCGCAGCCCCTTTCGCGGACTTACTAATGGGAAACGCAAGGTTCGAATGGCGACAAGAGCACCAGGCAGCTTTTGAGCGAATCAAAATGGTTTTAACTTCCCTGCAGACGATGGTAGCACCAGTCGCGGGCAGGCCACTGATACTTTATTTAGCCTCCACCGTGAGATCTATTGGGGCCCTACTCGTGCAAGAGGTGGATGGCACGGAGTGCCCAGTCTATTACATTAGCCGGAAGGTACAAGGAGCGGAAGAAAGATACACGCCGATCGAGCGCCACTGTCTAGCCCTCGTTTTCACCACGCAAAAGCTCAGGCACTACTTCTTGTCCTTCCCGATTCAGATCATCACCAAATGTGACCCGGTGCGGTACCTTCTGTCTCGCCCGGCGCTCACTGGCCGAGTTGCTCGCTGGTTGTTAGCCCTCGCGGAATTCGAGATTTCATGTGTCGTGCCGAAGCCTATCAAGTGTCAGGCGCTCGCGGATCTTTTGGCCCAGTTTCCAAGCGGCCAATGTGAGCCCCTCGAAGAATCACTACCCGGAGATGGTTTCGAAGCCCTCGCGGCCAGCGTAAGTCACTCACACTGGACGCTCAGCTTCGATGGGGCTGCGGGTAATGGATCAGGGGGCGCGGGAATAGTATTGCAAAGCGGGGAAGAGGAGAAGTTCCATCTGGCTTATAAGTTGAATTTCCCTTGCTCCAACAACGAGGCAGAGTATGAAGCGCTGATCTTGGGGCTACTAGTGGCGAAAGAAAGGGGATTAAACACTTGAAGATAGAGGGAGACTCGAAATTGGTAATCCTACAAACAGAAGGAGTCTACGCGCTGAAGGAGCCCACGCTGGCGTCGTACCGGACAACAGTCCAAAAGTTGATGAATTTTTTCAAAAGCGTTAGTTTTGTCCACAGACCCAGGTCGGAAAATCGTTTCCCGAATGCTCTCGCGACGCTGGGGGCAAAAACGGAATTTGAGGAAGACATGGCTTGTATCAAGGGCATGACGTCAATTACAGCCCACTGGCTGTGAGGACCGCGCCAGTCGCTCGCCCGGACTTCTGTGATGGCCCGCAGCGAGGTGTCCCGCACGCGGATTGTGGGTACTTCGGGGACGACAGCCTGCCCGCGGACCAAAGTCAAGAGGGAATCAAGGTTTCTCCTCCAAAACCGGCGAAACTCCGGGGTGTACTGCGTGACCCTATCTCTGGCCGGGATGGGCAGGTCGCCAAGTTGCACAAGGATGGGAGTGAGTTGGGTCGCCATGAAGCGGAGTTGGGACTCCGCAAACGAAGCCATTCGAGGGGCTGGGCCAGGCACCCCCTGGTCGAAGCTCAACTGCCTCGCAAAGCGGTCTGGGAGGTAGACAACAACTCTGGCAGCCTCGCTGTTTAGAAATGGGAGCCACCCGGGGAAGGCTATGAGCACGGAGTTGACAACCGCCTGCGCCACAGAGTCACCCCCACTGGCGGCGCTGAGAGACGAGCCGGTGGGAAGTAGGCATTGACCCACGCCCAAGACGCCCGGAGCAGCAATGTTGTAGGGCCGCAGGGTGAAGTTGGCCTCGACATCGCATGCCTCATACCATAAGGCACCGCTGACGGTCCCCTGCCACTGCTCCGCACGAGACTGTTGCCGTGATGCTGGGAAGACTAGGGGGACAGGGGCAACGGAGCGGAAGTGCTCAAAGAAGTACGCGAGCAGGAAGTTCGTGTGGACCATCGAAAGATGATCGCACCTGCCAAGGGACCTGGCGTAATATGCATGAACCAAGTCAAGTTGGCGATAGAGCGATCCCAAGAACAAGGGCGCCAGTGCGACGGGCTGGCCGCGGGCTAGAAGGACGGCCAATGGGAAAACCCCCTGGGAGAGACCATCAACGGGGTAGTCCGGCAGGACATAGTAAGACAGAAAGTAGGCGAAGAACCCTGCCATGTGAAGCCGTTGCTTGTACTCAGGGCCCGCAACGAACTCCCGCGCGGCGCCCTGAGCGACAGTCCTCACGGGCTGCAGGTCCTTGTAGAAGTAACGGAGCCAACTCCCAAGGGAGGTCTTCTTGGCATTTGCGGCCGCGGCCTTGCGGACGCCCTAGGCGGTGAAGATGGGCCCATTCTGGGCCAGCCGATGCAGCTTTTTGAGACTCTCGACATCGTCCTGATCTACGCGCGAAAGCTTGGCCAGATCCAAGATGTTGGCCACTCGGATGGGCAGGCGAGTGAGGATGAAGACATCCTCTTGTGAGAGCCCACTCTCACCCCAAGCCCATGCAAAGGAGTGAGTATCCACACTCCAGCGTAAGCATGCAAATTCCAAGTTTTTGACCACCGCCTCTTGCTGAGGGATGTCCAGGTGCCGCGACAACAGAACGGCATCATACGCGCCGCTAGCCCGCAACGCCTGTCTGCGGGGAGGGTCGCTGACAACCTCGTCCACCCACTCCGCCTAGTCGGTGGGTGGGGAAGCCGGGGCCCCAAAGCGGCACTCCACGAAAGGGAAGTCTTCGCGCTCAAGGCGGAAGCGCAGAACGGAGGAGGCGTTCACCAACTCCGCGTGTTCCGGGGCGACGGGGGTTCTGAAGAAGGTGGGATCAGCCACGGCCGCGCCCTCGACGGCGTAAGCACCTGCATGTGCCCAGAACGAGTCCCCAACGGTCTGTAAGTACGAGGCCCTCCTCCATTGGTCCGCGGAGGGGACTGGGACCTCGACGTTCGGATTACGTGCAGCCATTTATACCGCGTATAGCAGAGAAAGAAAGGGCGTGACCGCGAGGGGTGGAAAGCGACATGAGGAAAGAATAATTGTTCGCTGAGAGTCGAACGGGAAAGCAACAGCAATTTGACAAAAAGGGAAATGATGGACAAAGGGTTTATATAGTGGTCAAACGGTCGGAGTATTTATGACGACCGTACACAAAAGGTCACGACGTTACATGGGAAAGCACTGTTAACGGTTAGCAGTACTCTCGCGGAATGGATTGAAGGCAACCGCGGAAAGCAGCAAGCGAAGCGCGACGCACGCGAACGACGCAAGCACATCGTACGCGTGCGGGGGGCATATGTAGGCGCGGTCAAAAGTATTAACACATCAGTAGGGAGGACTTATTGACCCTCCAATTATTAGCAGACACATGGCAACATGGCCTGCGTGGAGGTGAGCCTTGGTTAAGGTCACATCCAGAGAGGGTTGCTGACTATCCAATGGGAAAAGAGCGCGTGTACAGTGCAAAGAACGACGTCCGCGGAGACGGTCCGCGGAAAGGGCTACCATCGCGGGACCATTCCCCTCCCCGCGAAAGAACTGAGAGATATATGTGTACATATTAAAGAGTGGGCGCAGTGGCAGAGAGCCGTAGGAAGACCACGGGATTCCACCCGGACCTAAAGGCAGGGTCCGGAGGAGGCCCTGCGGGAGATGCACGATCGCCGTAGGACGCGTCCTCGCTCCGAACGGGAATAGGGGAGTTGCTCGTGGCTTGGTGGCTTGGGAAGGAGGTAACATCACGGGGAATCGGGTCCTCCCGCGGAATGTTCCGCGGAGAGGTTCCCGCGGGATGTTCCGCGGGAGACTTCCGTGGGAGAACCAGTTTCCCCAAGGCCTGGAGGTACGGGAGGGACACGTGCTGGGGTCTTATAAGAGCACCGTCCTGGGCCTGTCTTAGGCCCAGGTGTCCTATAAATACCCCTGACATTCCCAATGATTAAGAGGATCTTTTTCTGGAAAAAGAGCAGGTGAGAGCACTGATTCTGAGGAAGGAGATTATTCTTCCCGGAGAGAAGGTGACCTCGCTCGTTCAGACCCAGGGAAAGTCGACATCACCCCGCGGAGAAAAACAAGGGACGCGCTGCCTTTGTCTCTCTCGTACCTCCTGCTCCCTCCTTCACCGCGCGAGATTTCTCCCCCCTTCCCTTTGTTAACCATCAACCAATCGCACCTCTCCAGCTCATTTTTGAACACGTAAGCGCAGTCAACAGAACCCAAAGCAGCCCCTACAATGTGGAAAGTAACGGAGAAGGGATCTGATAAGGTACCGTTCAAAACACCATTTGTCAAAATGTCAGTTCAAATTAAATTAGAGGTGTACAAAACACGCCATGTGGAATTATTGCTTCGAGGAAATAATGAGCAAGCCGCCAAAAACATCAACGGGTATAAATACCATGTCTGCACGGGACCTAGAGTGTTCGGCATCCAGTTTGTTTCTAAGTTTTACCCGGTAACAACTATGATTTTTACTAAATAAAAATTTAGTTGTTAATATTTAAAAATCTTAATAAAGGTTTCAATCGTCGTTTAACTGCCGATTTTTCCGTCGTTTCTAGGGTTGAGTCTTTAGAATCCACATCTCGGCTGAAAATCCTATCTAGCAACCCTAGTTAGCTTTTAACCATCTAGTTAACCTAACGATCGTTAACCTAATCATCGTTTGCTTCCTAATCCTCGATGAACCTTTTGAGCCTTGGCTGTGAACCTTTTGAAACCCTTGAGCTTCGTAAACCTAGAATGAACCTTTCGGACCTTTCGAACCTTTTAGCCTCCGACCATTGGACGATAGCGTTAGGGTTACCTTTACTCATTGGATAATAGTATAACCTTAGTTAATCCACTTAAGTACTAGATTAGATTAGTTTAGTACTTAATTACAAAGTATAATACTTTCTAGTATTAACCGTTGGATAATAACCGTCAGGAGAATCTTTACCCATTGGACGATAGATTAAAACCCTTGCCATCTTTACCTATTGGTTAATAACCGCTAGGGAAACTATTATCCATTGAATAATAGTTAGTCTTGACAATCAAGCACTAGGTTCATTAAAATACTAGATTTGCCATGTGGGTTA